>OZ007597.1:157370699-159870699 GCA_963931845.1 Maratus michaelseni
TGAAAATGATTTTTGACAGACACCACACACGTATGGTTTCTCTCCAGTGTGGATTCGGAGATGATTTTGTAAAGTTTTTTTATCTGAAAATGACTTTTGACAGACATCACACACATGTGGTTTCTCTCCAGTATGGGTTCGAAAATGTTTCATTAAAGAACTTTTCTCTGAAAATGATTTTTGACAGACATCGCACACATATGGTTTCTCTCCAGTGTGGGTTCGAAAATGTTTCAATAAATAACTTTTGTCTGAAAATGATTTTTGACAGACATTGCACAAATGTGGTTTCTCTCCAGAGTGATTTTGAATATGATTTTTTAAATTGGATTTGTCTGGAAATGATTTTTGACAGAGATTGCACATATGTGGTTTTTCTCCAGAGTGGACTCGGAGATGTCTTTTTAAATTACTTTGCAGTGAAAATGATTTTTGACAGACCTCACACACATATGGTTTCTCTCCTGTATGGATTCGGAGATGATTTTGTAAAGTTTTTTTCACTGAAAATGACTTTTGACAGACCTCACACACATGTGGTTTCTCTCCACAGTGGGTTTTAAGATGATCTATTAAATTGCATTTCTGTGAAAATGATTTTTGACAGACATCGCACACATGCGGTTTCTCTCCAGTGTGGATTCGAAAATGTGTTATTAAACAGAGTTTTTTTGAAAATGATCTCTGACACACATGACAAACATACAATCTCTGTGCTGTGTGAGTTTGAAAATATTGATCTAACATGTCTTTTTTTGGTAAACTCTGACATACTTTAAATACATGCAATTTTTCTTCATTTTGCTGTTGAAATGTCGACTGAACATCCATTTCTTGCAAATTGTTATAGATATTAAATGCACTTTAAAGCTGCCTTATGTAAAAAAATATCTTAAAGAAGTTCGAATATATATATATATATACATATACATAATTTTATATTAGATTTCTAGTATAAAACCTTTTATAAATAACCAGTCCTGACTATAAAAAACATGGTTGTATGAACTAAATAGAACAATTACAATTTTGACTGGACGAAACAATCAAAATTCTTTTTCCTTAGCATAAACTGGTCAACTTTTTGAAATAGTAGCAATTGAATTAAAAATAAACAGAAGTAAATATGCTAATCCAAAAACCTGAAAGAAGAAAAAAATAAATAAATGTATTGAAAAATATGCAGGGAAAAGTTAAAAACAATTGTTTTAATGTATACATGCCATATACATAATAGAAATTGCTTTGAAAAAAAAAAAACTTTTGTAAAGCATTATAATTTGAATAGATCTATTTGGAAGCAATTATAAAAAATATTTTTTACCAACACAAAGGCCTGCCCTGAAAAGGAAGGGGAGGAGAGGTTATACACGGCTTCTTAATATTAGTGGGCAATTAAATTTTTATAAGCAGATAACATAAAGTTAAATTAGACTTTACAAATCTGTCTACAAACATAAAACAGACATATAATAGAAGAGACACTTAAATGAATATTTATTATTTAATGATATACTTTTTGAAAAAAAATGTTTTTTCCTTTAAATTTTTTGTTATTCCATTTTCTATTTCCTCTGTCTATTTCTATAATCAATCATTTGGTAGCAAAAGTCTTTATCTGACCTCTCCATAGCTAGTATGTACAAAAAATTATGTTCTACGTGAATTCTTTAGAGATAAATACTTTTGAATTCTGAGCAAAATCAGTTAAGTGGGGCTGGAGGAAAGTCTACTTGTTTAACCCATTTGCTGCCAATCACGCGCCTGCGCATGGTTGGCAGCGAATCTCTAAATCTTAAATTATAAATTCGTACCAGAAATTACGAAAGAAGAATTTTTATTTCATGTAATCATAAAATGCTTGTAATTAAATAAAATATTGCTGTTACTATTTTCTGGTATGAATTTGAATTTTCTAAATAAAATATAATTCGGTACTTTTATCTCGGCAGCGAATGTGTTAAGTGGAAAATTTAGATTTTTTTTTTTTTTTTTTTTTGCATTCTTTAAGTGTATAGATTGTTGTTTTAAAGTGGTTTCATGATATTCCAATTCTTTCATCTTATTTGCTTGTTGAACATAACGCCACAGTAGCCAGAAAACGGCGTTCTATGCATATCTCTATGCTCGAAATTCGACAACACAAAACTCAAGTTCTACAAAACAAAGTTCAAGTTTTAGAACAAGAAACTTCTACACAAGATTCAAACTAAAGTCTGAATGTTTGCATTTGGAGACTAGCTCATGAAATATTGCACTGCACCTCGAGGGCAATAGAAATCTCAATTTACTTCACTGTGATTACATCCAATGAAGGATATTTGGACATTCTACAATTTATAAATGTCATCAGTATTATTACTGGACTTTATAGGAATAATTTTGCAGTAATTACTGACAAAAGGCAGAAAAGATTTTGATTCGAGCGGCAACAGTATTTTAGAATGGCGAACACAATAAATTGAGCAGAATATCTTTTTCGAGGAAGAGGAAGGTATGCTCTACGTCTCTGGAATTGCTGACTAATTGTAAGATGGATTTAGTTTATTTTTTAAAAAAAGAAAGGTACTGATTTTTGCAAGAACTTATACCATCGAAAAGTATAATTTTCATTGATTATTTACATCTCGAGCTCACAAAAGTTATTTAAAAAAGGCAAAAAAAGATTACTTTTTTTGTTGAAATGAACAGCATTTTACAATAAACCAAATTTTAAACTAAATGTTGATATAATCTGCAGAGAATTTAGTGCCCTTTCAAAATTTGACAACCAAATTTGTTTCAGATGCCTGTGATAGAAGAAAAATAGTTGGCCAGATTGGAAGTTCCCTTTACCCACCTGTACATACTTCCCCGTCGCACAAGCATTTTTTTTTTTTTTTACACGAAAAAATTTTAATATCCGGTTTATTAGCAAAATGTGATTAAAATTTAAAAAAGGTGACACCATTTTCTTTGTAACTGAAAAAAAAAAAAAAATCATAAAAATCATTTAATTTTATGCCAAATTTTATGCAATCACCTCTTAATGACATGAATCCAGTATTTGCTAATTCAGCTGCAGAAAATACTACTAATGAATCATGCTCAGAACATCCTATAATTATTATTTCCTCTGACTATATAAAACCTAGTTATTCATGCAAATTCAGTATTTTTGTTGATTATATAGCAAGATATACTGAAATAAATGCAGCAGTGCCTAATGAATTATGCCAAGTCCTATTTTGACTAGTTTTTCTGACACCATAGAAAACTTAGTTATTAATGATGAAAGAATCTTGATGACATTGGTTTATGACCACAAAGTCCAAATGAACAGCCATGGAAGTTTATTGCGAAAAAAAAAACTGTAATTATGACTCTTATTAAATTTATACTGAACAAGATAAAACTGTATTTTTCTATAAATTCCTTATTCCAAAAAATGTCTAATTTTGTAATAATAATTGATCATTGTTGGTTATACTCGATTTCACTAACGGAGGCAATTGCCCTTCATTGATTTTGCCAAATTGGTAGAGTGTTTTGATTGTACTTGCGTTGTAGATTCCCTAGTTGGTCATCCTTTTTTACAGCTGATTTCAGGCAGAGTCGGATCCAGCCCTCCATTTAGAGAGAGGTCATGACTTTAAAAAAAAAAATTTTTATTATTATTATTATTATTATTATTATTATTTATTATTTTTTTTGGGGGGGGGGAGGGGGGTGGAGATTACATGTCTTCATTAGCAGTTTTTATAACTTTGATCGAAATTAACTATTTTCTGATACATACCCAAATTCATTTTCTTTCATAAGTGCATAAAATTTGCAGGTATATTTGTAAATATACAAAATATGCATGTTTTATCCAGATACCAAGAAATCAGTTTCCCATTTTCTTATAAATATAAAGAACCTTGCAGAATGTTTTCTCAAAGTTAGCATTTTAAGCCAATTTTCGAGGTTCGGCAATCATGGAAATATCATCTTCAGGAAGCAATCAAACACAATTCAAAATGTACCACATTTATAAGAAAATTAAAAACAATTTTGAATCTTTAGAGCTTAAAAAATAATGCCTGTAATTTTCATGCATATCTATTTAAAAATAACTCCATTAATGTATCTCTAGGATTAAAATTATTAAGCAGCAAAAAAAGAAAAAAATGAAAACACCTTTAATACATATTTATAAAAAAAGGTATTGTTTTATAGAAAGGTTTTCCATTTAGAGGGGGGGATGAACTCCCCATTGGATCCGCGCTTGATTTAAGGCTTGTTTGAGCTACAGGGCAAACACCATAAGAGAACTATTACTGACACAAACAGATATGAGAGCATTTCGCATAAATAAAAATTGCCAATTATTAAAAATTCTAGTCGTCAGTAAAAAATATTTACCCCTCCACCCTCCACCATCATTAATTTTCAATAAGCACAAAAGTTTTTTATGAATTAATTGAGAAAAAATAATAACAAGAAAAGTTTAGAATTTATTAATTAGATAGTTTAGAATAGTAAATAATTTAATAAGATAATATAATCTAAATTTTCTAATGAAACTTGTCAAAATTATAAATCTCTGGAAGAAAAAAAAAAAGAGAAGAAATACTGCAAAGGCTTGATTAACTGGCATGTTTGGAAAATGCTGATTACCAAATGCTTCAAATGTCTGGATAGTTGAGTGAAACAAAATCTATATCTGAAGAGCAGGGCATTGACAAATTAGGAAAAAAATTTCTTGCCTATTTTCTTGTTGAAGGCAGTCAAATAATTCTGATTTTATTACATTAAAATTTGCATTTAATGAACTTATTTTTTGCTAAAAAGTTAAAAATAATTTTTGTTTGAATATAGTTTCTAAATTTATTTCGCAATTTTGGACAGAAGGAGAAAAAAAATATCACTTGTGCTCATTTCTTACATAAATTTTTGTACAAGAAAATGAAAAAAAAAGCAGACAGATTATATAACATGGTCTCCATTAGCAAAATCTGCAAAAATAACAAACTTTACCAAAATATGGAAAACGTGTTTTGATTAGATAGTTTCTAAATCACAACAATTGCCAATTTCATACGTTTCCCCCCTCCCCAAAAAAGGAATTAAAAAGTATGTCATAAAGTAGCCAGTTTGGATTTGAGAACAGCCTTAATGTTTCTGGTGATAAGGAACTTCTGTTGATAGAATGTGAAATAATTGAATGACACCAGAATTTGCGAACAAATTTAATTGAAAATAAGTAAAAACTTTTCCTCACATACATTATAAAAGTAACATTTTATTCCAAAATTCTGGTACCATAGTGGCATGAGGATAAAAATTAAGCGATATATAAAAATAAAATATACCACTGCTATTGGTTTTACATTTAAAAATTTATTTTAAAACATAAAGCTTAGAAAATATTTTTTCGAGGGGTGGGGGTTGTAGTAAAAAAAATTATTGACGGAGGCAAAAACATACTAATAGAGGAATTGTTTATCTGCAAAACTACAAAGTCAATAGAAGTTGAAAAATTCATTTACACTTGTTTTGAGTGAAAATATAAAAGATATCTTATAAAATGATATTTTGAAAAAAATATCAAATCTATGAAAATATTAAAAATATCAAACATATGATATTTTGAAATTAAATGTCGCATATGTATCATGATATATATTCATTGATATATAACACTGGTAAAAACCCAGCCATTTTACAAAATTAGCAGAGACCAATGCCACGCTTTCTTTCTTCTTTAGATGACAACAAAGTCGAAAAGGAGTGGGAATAATGAGATAAGACAGAACCATATGCTATTTCCAAGTCAATTGGTCAAGCCGGCTCTCAAGGTCATGCGCCTATTTAGAAAAAATGAAATATAGTGTTTCATTAGCTCAGATTCAGTATTTTAATTTTGCTGCTAACTTTTATTTCTCATCCTTCTCATTTACACAATATCGGTTGGAAATATTGAAAGCTTATAGGAGAGATTTTTTATTCTTGTTTCTGATTGGTCTTCTCCTAAAAGTTTTTTAACTCTGTAAAATTTAGTCTAAATAATCAGAGGCAGTTTTTAGATAAAATTAGCTTGACCCACAGTGACCTAAAAATGACCCACTAATCGAATTTTCTCAGACATGTGACCTAGCTCAGTGATTTTCTCGTGCCCGAAACTCGTAGGATACAAAATTTAATTAAAATCTTTAGAGCCGTTTTATAGATAAAATTAACTTGACTTGCGTTGACCAAAAATTACCCACTAATCGGAATTCTCAAACTTGTGACCCAGCACAATGGTCTTCTCATGCCTGAAAATGGTAGGACACAAAATTTAGTCAAAATCGTTTGAACCGTTTTTTAGATACAATTAGTTTGACACTGACCCATGGTGATCCAAAATGACCCACTAATCGAATTTTCTCGAACATGTAACCTAGTACAATAGTTTTTCTGGTGCCCCAAAATGGTACGGTACAAAATTTTGTCAAAATCGTTAGAGCAGTTTTTAAGATAAAATTTGCATATATAACCATACATACACACACACATGCAAGATTTGCTTGTATTAAAATGTATGATAAAGAGGATTATCTTATAGACAGGTTCCTGCTTTGCATATTTAACTGTTTTCAGTGAATATAGAGCATTTCTATTAAAAATGCTCAAAGCTGTTTTTAATTTTTTATATACAGCAAAGTCTGTTAAGATGTAATCAGAATATATTGGAGAAAAAATCCATCTTAGCAGATGCCATTGTATTATTTTTGGTGGAAATGTTTAATGGAATTTTCCATTCAAGGAAGAATCCCTTTAGATGGGTTCCATTTTCGCAGGCTATATTGCGTTTATGATTATATTTTAATTGTTTTTACTTTTATGCAGATTTCCACTATAAAGAGGTTCTGCAGCAACAAAATTCCATTATAGACAGGTTCCATTATTTAATATAATATAAATATAGAGGTATGTATATTCATAGACAGACCCGTCCTTAGGGGTGAGTGACAGGTGCATATTCCATAGATTCCTCTGCATAGTGCAGCAATTGTTTGGAATTCTTTGTAGTAAGAAGCGATGTATATCTAGACAAGCTTTCTTGTTTTTTCCCTTCACTTTTATATACAGCAAAGTCTGTTAAGATGTAATCAGAATATATTGGAGAAAAAATCCATCTTCGCAGATGCAATTGTATTATTTTCCTGGAAATGGTTGATGGAATTTTCCATTCAAGGAAGAATCCCTTTATAGATGGGTTCCACTTTTGCAGGCCAACTTGTGTTTATAATTATATTTTAATTGTTTTTACCTTTATGCAGATTTCCACTATAGAGAGGTTCTGTAGCAACAAAATTCCATTATTTAATATAATATAAATATAGGTATGTATATTCATAGACAGACCCGTCCTTAGGGGTGAGTGACAGGTGCATATTCCATAGATTCCTCTGCATATTGCAGCAGTTGTTTGGAATTCTTTGTAGTAAGAAGCGATGTATCTAGACAAGCTTTCTTGTTTTTTTCCTTTACTTTTATATACAGCAAAGTCTGTTAAGATGTAATCAGAATATATTGGAGAAAAAAATCCATCTGAGCAGATGCAATTGTATTATTTTCGTGGAAATGGATGATGGAATTTTCCATTCAAGGAAGAATCCCTCTATAGATGGGTTCCACTTTCGCAGGCCAATTTGTGTTTATAATTATATTTTTATTGTTTTTACCAGGGTTGTTTGATTTAAATCAGCTTGATTTAAATCGTGATTTAAATCATGATTAAAATCAAATGATTTTTTTAAAAAAATCTTTGATTTAAATCAGTTTTTTTTAACATTCATATTTACTGGCTGAATAAGGATCAAATTCCTCATTCATGTTAAAATAAAAGTTAAAATCATTCATTTCAGATTAAAAATTACCTTTTAATAACATTAAATAAAACTTTTTTAGATTAAAAACACGATTATATTATGACAGTAAATGCAACACTGCATTAAAAATATTATCTATCCATAGTACATTCTCCAAAACTACTGATAAATACTTACTAATTTTTAAAGTTTTTTTTCTTAGTCACTTCCATTTTTTGAAAGCAAGATGCTGAAGCTAAAGCTATTTAATATAATAGTATTTTCAGTGGAGAGTCACTGTCTCTAAAGCAAATTATACATAATTCACAAGTTTTTTTTTTACATTTACCTGCAAATTACAATATCCCATATGTTGATGTTTATGTATTGATCATATAATGTGATTAATACATGAACTAATTATAACATAAATATTTGGACTGTTTGTCTAACATAGAATTAATTCCAGTTTCATGTTTCTTCTATAATTGAAAATATTTTAATCCCTGTAACTGATCCCTTTCCTCTTTCTTTTCCTAGAATTCATTGCTTATTGCAATGGAACAAAAAATAAGAAATGTTATTGTACTAAGCTAAGCACTAAGCAGTCATTCGTATTGTCAAGTAAGCAAGATTGTTTTCTAAAATTGACCATGGCTGAGTAAGGGGAGGGGGCAATAACACTGATAATTGATAGCTTCACACTTCTAGTTATAGGATTACCTTGCATTTGGTGCCTTAGAATAGTATAGTCTGAATTTGACTAATGATGAAAAAAAGAAAGCCTTATTTTTTGCTAAAGACAAATGCAGTTCACATTTTATATATGTGATAATGAAATTTCAAGGAAAATCTGATCCTTTTTCTAAATTTTTATTTGATGAAGACATCGTAACAAAGACTTCTCCCTTAGACTGGTGGAAAACACACTTTGATTCAGAAATTTGTGTATCAGATGGTGAGGGGAGTGTAAAGAAAGCCATAGAGCAACTGTTTACAGCAACAGCTACTTCTTCCTCCGTGGAACGGATTTTTTCAACATATGGTTTAGTTCAATCTAAACTTAGAAATAAATTAGGAAATGATAAAGCAGCCAAATTGGTGTTCTTATACAAAACCTTAAATGCATAAATAGTTTAAAATGTTAATATAATTGCATATATGTAAATAATTACAAAATAAAAACCAGATTTTGTAAAAGATTGAATTGTAATCTAATATTAAACTATTATTTTATATTAATGATTTAAACAATTATCTGTTTACAGATATTCACCAATGTTAAACTGTTTCTATTTAATATTTTGTCATAACTCTAAAATTATAGAATTGTTCTTGCATGATGCATAATAAATATATACCCATATGCATTTAGCATTCTTTGTTGTATTTATTATATGTTGTTATATAAAATCTGTGTTATTTGGAATAATACACGAAAGAAAATTTTAATAACTGTAAAATTAAATAGAAATTTATATAACACACATATTTATATGTATAACAATTTAATATTAGAATGTTTTAAATTTTAAATGAATCATCTAAATTTGTTTGCAACAATTTTAAATTTAAGTTATTTTTAATTCTTATCTAGAAAATGTAATGAAATTAATAGAAATATGTAAATCTATACAGGAAATATAAATAAATATGTGCAGAGTACACAAATAATATTATACTAAATAAATATTTAAAAAAATCAAAAAAATCCGATTTAAATCAAAAAAATCTGATTTAAATCAAAAAAATCCGATTTTTTTGATTTTTTTAAAAAAATCACGATTTTTAACAACCCTGGTTTTTACCTTTATGCAGATTTCCACTATAGAGAGGTTCTGTAGCAACAAAATTCCGTTATAGACAGGTTCCATTATTTAATATAATATAAATATAGGTATGTATATTCATAGACAGATCCGTCCTTAGGGGTGTGTGACAGGTGCTGCCACACAGAGCCCCATGCCCCCCAAAATAAATTCATGCGAAATAGCTAAATATTTATTATTCATTTTGTTGCGAGTTATTTATTTCATAATAAAATTTATGTGTGTAAATATGCTTTGCTTATTTATAAAATGTAAAATATTTTATCAGTAATATGTTCGATGCAAGTTGTGGGCACTCGAAAAGAGAATGGATTGTTTGCAGCTTATATTCAAACTATAGACATTATTATACTCAGCCTAGGTAGCACCGGCTGCATGAACTGAATATTAATTGTTACACATACATAGGTTATGCGAGTTTTACTGAAAGGCAATTGCAATGTAGAAGGAGAGGGTGTAATTAATTTGGAAAGAATGGATTTTAATAACTATTTTTAATTTAACAACATAGATTTGTTTTCTCTTTTGTGTAAACAAGATTTTCTTTTTATTATACAAATATTGATAAATACCGAATTATCTACACCTGTCCTGTCGCATAAACATGGCTGACAGGCAAGAGAGCTGAAACCCCAGTCTTGCCGGACGCGATATTACAAACCAAAAAAAACTATTAAAGGTTTGGCTGATCTTTTGGCGCTCCGGACTATATGAGACAAAAGATTTAAAGTTTCCAAAAAATAAGAAAGGTTTTAGAGGTTCTTAGAAAAAAGACAATTTTGGGACATATTGATTTTTTCCTATGTTTTGGTTTTCTTATTAAATAAAAAAATACATATATTAACATACTTAATTGGGCTAATTAAATAAAAAACTTTAATCATGTTGCAGTTAAAGAAAGAATAGAGTTTATAGATATTTTTTTTATCTTTATCACATTCATTACTGCCATAATATGAAGTAGTTTGATTGAGTAATTTAATCAATTAAACTTTGACTACGAAGTTTTTCTTTATTAGAAATTGCAGCAACTAACGACTGTTTTAAAAAAAATCTTTGTCGTACATCTCTCTGACAATTTCAAGATAAACCTATCACAAAGAAATTTTTTTGTAAAGAGTAGTATGAAATAAGATATAAAAATATTCGATAGTGGTAGCCCTGCTACCGGTCCGTGGGACGTATAGGTCTTGCCGTAACCAAACACATAAATATTTTAAACATTATCTTTGATTTATGTTTCTATTTAAATTATCAGAAAGGAAGTAACAATTTTCTCCTCTAAACTCTTTTAAAAATTGCTTGATTTTGGATAATTTTAATTGACTCTCAGATGATGACTAATCGCCTGCTCAAAAATGACGTGTAAATGTACTAGAATTCTGAACGGGCCGAAATTTTCAAACCTATGTCCAGCCCTGGCCAGAGAAGGCTATACTGAAAGCCATGGTATACGGAATTACAATATTAATGATCATATTCAAATGAACACTCATTAAAATTAAATAATTTAGAAGGAAAGAAAAGGATGATGATGATGAAAAATGTTATAATTTTGAAGCTCTATAAAGGAAAAAAAAAAAAGGTAGATTTAAAAAAATATTTCTCTTTAATTTATTAAGCCAAAATAAATTTCTAAAGATCCCATTAACAAATGTGCAGTCGTCATGGAAAAAGGAAAAAAAGAGAGCATCAAAAACTAAAATCTATCTATATCTCGAAAACTAATTATTGGAATGAGCTGTACACATATATAAAGGGCCTGATTACCAGTGGGGAAAATGTCCACGAGCAGAGGTGGATCAACTACCTCCTGGGCCCCTAGGCCTTGCCTTTTTTTTAGGGGGGGGGGGGGGGCAGGGGAGACATCTCCTTAGGCTTGACCTTTTTTAGGCAGGGGGCTCCCATCTTTCAAAGCATTATATACCAGGTAATTCAAAATACATGTTTGTTTAATTATCACCTAAACCACTGATGATGGAAATTTACTTCCAATTACAAAAAGTATACAAATAAAGTACAGATTTTATAAATGGCATTTGCTTTACAAGGGACTGTATACATTTATTTTTAAATACGGAATTCAATTTTTATACTATCCCTTGGTCCTAAAAGCTATATTTAGAAAAATGTCATTTGATTAAGAAGATTTGTTGAGATAAATAATTTCTATTCTTTTGCAGTCAAAACATATTAAATAATGATACTTCAAATTTTATGAAATATTAGTCTATCAGTGTTTTCTGTCACTAAAAATGGAAATAAGTTTTTTTTTAGTGCAGATAAAAGTGTCATAATTCAAAAGTTTTGGTCGTAACAGAATGGGATTTATAATATAGGATTTTCCTAGATGGAAGAGAACTTTTTTTAAAAAGTTTAATTAGTACCTAGGGACTATATAAAAAATAAAATTTCGCACTTTTATATGTATACAGTCTTTCATAAAACAAATGCCATATCTAAAAGTTGTACTGGATTTGTATAATTTTTTAAAATGGAAGTAGGGGAGACCGGTACACATTGGACCTATGGGCTCAGTGGACCACCCCCTAATATTTTATTTATTTAAATTTTTTTAAGCTTCTCTTCTATCTTAATAGACAACAGCACTGCAATGATAATTTATAGCCTTCAGAAAATACGTTTAGCTCAGATTGAACTATTTTATCCTGATTGGTTGTTTTGAGCTTCTAAAAGTAAAATTTTTTGTCATCATATTTTTATTTTTTTAGTAATTAAAGGTTGTAGATAAATAAAATAAAACAGCTTTTTTGCAAAGCTAAGATACTTGTTTTTATTTTACTTTAAAGTTAATATGTTTAAAAGAAAGCTATAAACAATATTAATATGATTATTTATTGAACTTCAACATGGGGTACAGTGGACCACCCACTCCTGGGGCACAGTGGTCCACAATCCACTCTGCTCCTCTAATGCAGAATGTTCAAAATATTTAATAATTGCTTGTTTTCTATAAAGAAAGATTGTTTTAAAGTAGATTTAACTGTAAAATAAAGTAAACAAATAAAAATAACAATTTATTTAACATAGTAAGAAATATTTTGTTTTGTATTTACTGCCTTTGATAAATATAACTGTAGTCTAATTGTTGATGATTCTATTCAAGTAAGATTCATGAGACGCAAATTGAATGGAAATCAGTTTATTTCTCCCGAAACTGTAGATGAATCTGCTGTTGATGTCAATGATTTCATAATGTTGCTCTCAGACCCAAAATTATTTCTTGAAAATTCCAGGCTCAATCTTACTCATAAGTACTTTGGAATTTCATTTGCAAATTTTAATGTGCGCTGATTTTTTTGTACTTAAGTAATAACTTCAATTAAAATGCAATTGTTCCTGTATTAATCGGTTATTATTTTCAAAATATAATTAATTTTTTGTTTTTGTTTCAAAATTTATATTACTATGCTATTTTGCGGGTGAAGAGACAACAAAAAAGAATTAGATTAATGAAAAATAGATTTATATTGTATTTTAGATAATACCTAATAGTGGTCCACTGTACCCCGGTGGGTGGACCAGTGTACCCCACTTCCAGTGCATATAATTTTTTTTTTTTTTTTGAAAAATGTATAGAAAACTATGTAGTGAGAAAATTATGATGGATGTAAGAAGGTTTAAGGAATATTCAAAAATATTTTCATACAGATCAGTCAGTCTGTTAAAGAGAAAAAAAAACAGGGTTCGTACACATTTCATTACATGAAATTCAAGGACTTTTAAGGACTTTCAAGGACCAAAACCAAAAAAATTTAAGCACCTAAAGAATTGCATCTTTGAATTGAAATTTTCATTTTTTTAAATACATAGAACTTTTTAAGTAAATATAAGTACATTAGATGTACAACGAATTGAACTTTACAAAAAACGTATAATATATTTAATTGAAAATATCAGTAATAATTTTAATAATACAAATTATGAAACGAGAAACACAATTAAATTTTCTTTAATTCTGAAATTTTTTCTAACAATTTTAGATCAAGGCTATTAATGTGAATTTCGTTTTCTTTGATAGTTTTTCTCAGTTCATGATATTGCATAAACAAGTCTATGTTCTTAGATGTTTCAGCTTTATCAGCCAAATTATTAGCTTCTACATTTGTACTTTGCATGTCCTTTTCAAGAAAAATCTTTTTTTTTTTCTTTAGGAAGGTGATCTCATTCCTCTACAGTTTTCCGTTTCAGTTGTTTTGTTTCAGCCTGAGCTTTGTTTTTTTTCTTTTCCAAATGCTGCATGTGCATGTACTTTGAACGAGCAGATGAAGCAGCTATTCTGATTTCTTTTGTAATTTGCAAATTGTGAATTTCCCCAGACAGCTTGATATATTCATGAATCACACATTGAGAAATATAAGATGCCTCTTTCAAATTTTCAACTTCAAGGGCTTTATTAACTGAGAAGACTCTTTCGACAGACGCTTGTCCATGGGAGAGTATAAGAATCATTTTAATAATCTTCCATAGGTTTTCATATTTGTTTCCAGAAAAGTAAGGTTGAAAAAATGTATCCAAGGAAAGATTGTTTGGATCAAATGAAGCAAAATCGAATGAATTCGGCTTGACAACATTGGATAGGAAATCGGCTGGATAGGAATCTCATCACAATTTTTTTCTAAAACACGCTTATTTTGAGATAGTACTAAAGATGCTTTTCATTTTTTCTTTTGCTTTCTCAGGATGCCCAGCCATATCATGCGTGGGTCAATGCTAATTGCATTTCTTACTAATGAATAATTAACTGGACATTTTTGCATTAAATGTTTTATCATTGTTGTAACACACTTTAGACAATCTTGTCTAAGTGAAAATATATCATTTTCTGTTATTTCTGTTTTCCTTTCCTTTTCTTTTATTAGTTGCTCTGCAGCAAAACCTAAATATATTTTACCCTTATCGTTGTGCATATTTGGATCACTAAAATTAAATTTGCATAATACATCAACTTTCTGTATCTGATTTTCAGGTTTCAGATCCTTAAAATGCTGAATACAATCATTTACAAGTTTCAACAAGTCAGTGGCAAAGAATGAATGGAATCATTGGTTTATCACTCTGATATAGCTTCAAAAATGGTAAAAGTATTTTTGACAGCGATAGAAAAAAATTAAATTTTATCAAAAATGTTTTATCTTTAGTTGCTTCCTTAATGATACAAAATGATTTAGATGTAATTTTTAGCAAAATACCCATATCAATCTTTTTTACATATGTTATGATATCATTCCCTATTTCTATGGCCCTTTCGGCTGCTGGGACATTTTCGAACCACCTGTAACTAACAGAATTTTACAGGGAATTTTTTCATTGATGAGATATTTATAAAATCATCACGTCTTGCTGCAGGATCTTTAAAAATCCAATACAAACTTGACAGAACTGAAGTTATGTCCCACCCAATGGATGAAATTTCATGTTTGAAGGAATTGTTTAGGATATGGAGACCACATGAACCTAAATTCAAAGATTGTATGCCATATTCCTTGGATAAGTCTTCCTGTAAACTGTTGTAGAATTTCCAATTAACATAAGGCCCATCCATAGATATTTGTAGAAGTTTTGATAAATCCAATTTTACAACACATTCATACAAAGCTGAGAGAATGTCTTCACTTGTTGAATGCCCAATAAATGCTGATGCTAAATATTGTGTCCTGACTCTACATTCCTCCTGGTGCCAATATCGTACATGAATATCAAGCTGCTTTTTTTGGTTAGTTTGATTTAGAGTCTCATCAAAGAGCAGAGTAAAAAACTGCATTTTTGCAGTTATCTACCAAAAGCATTTGAAAATGAGGGCCAAGACCAAAATGGCATATATATGGACATTTTTTTTCTCCACATGAAAAATTGCTATCGATGCTACTGTCTGAGAACATTCTGGAAAGTAATTGTGCAATATCTTCACAGGGTTTATATGAATAATGACTTTTAATGCACTTTAAGGCCCACAATATTTCAGCATCTAGTACATCATTTTTAGAAACAAATGTGTCAATTCTATTTTTTTCAGAATTTTCTGAAGTACTAGCATCTATTTTTTCTGATGTATTGGCATCTAAATTGCTTGAAGTAGATGCTGTTTTTGAAAAGAAATCTTTCATTTTCTTTTTTTTTAGATTCAAGGTGTTTAGAATGTTTGCCACGTGTAAGAAATATAAAAATACATCAGAAATAATCTACAAATACATCACACATGTAAGCATACAATCAATTAAGATGTAATTATTTTTATGTCTGAAGTATAAATAAAAACCTAGAATAAATTTATTTTAAAATATAGAAAACTAGCTGACCCGCCCGGCGATACCCAGTCCGTGTAATAACCTTAAATCTATTGCCCCGAGTGGTGAAACACGAAACTAAAATCATTAAGTTTTGTCGAAATCGAGTCGAATGAGTCAAACCGTATTGTGATCGGATATAGCTGCAAAATCTATTACTTCCACCTTCCACTGACAGGGGGCACAATCTCTTCTATACGAACATAACTGAAATTTTTAAGACTATTGATATCGAGGCGAACGAGCCAAACCGCATTGTGATCGGACCCATAGAGCCAGAGATAGCTCCAAAATCCATTAGTTCCATCTTCCACCACCAGGGGCGCAATCTCTTCTATACGAACATAACTGAAATCTTTAAGGCTATTGATGTCGAGGCGAATGAGCCAAACCGTGTTGTGATCGGACCCATAGAACCCGAAATAGCTCCAAAATCCATTAGTTCCCCCTTCCACCACCAGGGGGCGCAATATCTTCTATACGAACATAACTGAAATCTTTAAGGCTATCGATGTAGAGGCGAATGAGCCAAACCGCGTCGGGATCGGACCCATAGAACTCGAGATAGCTCCAAAATCCATTAGTTCCACCTTCCACCACCAGGGGGCGCAATCTCTTCTATATGAACATAACTGAAATCTTTAAGGATATCGATGTCGAGGCGAATGAGCCATACCCCGTCGTGATCGGACCCATAGATCCAGAGATACGAAAGCGCTCCTGGCCGCGAGGGCATAGGCGCCGACTAGGAAGGGGAAAGGGGACGTCGCTTTGTCTGGTTAAGGTTAGGGCGTTTGTTAAAGTATTACCGATAGTAATAAAGACAAAAAGAAGGCAGACAATTTAGAAAAATGATTATCATTGAAATTTTTCAGACAAAAATTAAGGGAAAAAAAATCAAAGAAAAATTTAAGGACTTTCAAGCACTTTTTGCAAATTTTGAATAAAAATAAGTACTTTCAAGGACCAAAACATTTTTTAAAAAATTTAAGGACTTTTAAGCACTTTCAAGGACCGTACGAACCCTGAAAAATTAACTGAAAAAGTGGTCCACTGTGTACCAGTCTCCCCTATATTTCTATCACCAGCAGTTTAAGAGATAACCGAGTGACACATATTTTAAATCACCTGGTATAATAAAATAATGAGAACATTTTTTAATCTTTAGCATAAATTTTCTTTCAGAATGTATTTACAGTAAGTAATTTTACAAATTAACATATTTTCACGTAGACATATACATGGAAACTCTAACCTCAAAAGGACTTTCTTAGTTTAGCAATGAATTGTACTGGAATAAATGGGCGATATAGGGCGCTAAAAAGTAAAGGGCAGAAAATAGGCAAAATGCTTGATTAAAACTTAATAACCATTTTAACAGACATCATTCATAGAGGTACTGATAAAATCTCACCCAGGCCTAGTGGCTAGAAAATCCACCTAGCAAATCCAACACAAACTGGAAGCCAAAAAATTTCATGAATCCAGTATTTTCTTCTTATGGATATAGAAGGAATTAAAAGGGAGATAACATTTCGATATGTTAATAACCTAAAAGATTAAAAAAATAAGAGAAACAATATTGTACATTAATTTATTTCTTGCATAAAGTGTTAGCATGATATGAAGAAAAAACCCGAAAGAAAATCTTAGCACCGGGGCCCCTTTTCTTCCGGTCCCCTAGTCTTCAGCCTACTCAGCCTAATGGGTAATCCTCCTCTGTCCACCAGTAAACAGTAGAAAATATTATATTTAAATGCCTTATTCAACAAAATTTGAATAAGAAAAAATACCTAGTATCTTTTACTGGTGGAACTTTGCCCCGGCAATAATCTCCTACTTACATGCCCATGTTTTTTAGAATTGTGGTTCGTTTTCTGTGAAAATTAATATCGGTCATAATTCATAATTTTTTAATGTGAATTACTTTATTATTATTTTTGTTTTATAATTCATATCTTGTGTTTTAATTAGAAGAGGATGCCTGAGATATATTTCGGTCTATGCATTATATCGCATTAAAAAAATCAGTCTGATGATTTTTTTGGGAAAATAACAAATAAAAGTTTATCATGGGAATTAGTATTAGCATCCTGAAACTTACGAAGATTTAAGAAAATTATACAATCGGTGCTCTTTTTATCAGACTACCTAAATCCGAGGAACGAAAAATGTTGTCAAAAGTGGGTTTTACCATTGGAAAATTCAAAGTCAATACGATTTTTAATATTATAAATGACTTACCTCTATTTCAAAATTTCAAATTCGAAAATTACACACAATTCCCAGTCGAACAGCACCTTTCGCATCACTCTGCAGCGATTTGGCGATTAAAAAGTATAGGGATGATCTCTCTTGCTTTTTAACATATGTACAGTATAAAATCACTAATTTGTAAAAAAAAAAAAAAAGAAAGAAAAAGAAAGTAAAAGGCCATTTCAAAGTATAAATTCACGGCCTGGTCCAAAACTACAGAAAAAAAATAACCTGAGTCCAGTCCTAGTATTATGAAAGAAAATTGTCTGAAGACTGTATAAACCTCTACTACCCCCCCCCCCTCAAAGAAAAAGCATAATCCTGGGTGTGCCATAGTGCATGGCATGCTTGTTTTTTCCAAAGTTAATTACATTTTGGAAAGTAGTGTTGCAAATTTAGTATTTTTTTTTTTTTTATTCAACATATCTACCATCACGGAATGTCTGTCATTAAATAAAACAAAAATTTCTATTTGAAATTTCCTAGTGGATGAATAAAAAAAATCGGCTAAATTTATTACATTAGTAGTAGTAGGACTGTGAGGAGTTTAAATAGCTCGGAAGTAAACGGCCTCGCAAAAGTTTTTGCACCCAGCCTTGCTTTCGCTAAGGACGACTCTGTCCATAGATATAGTCAGGAATCGATCCAGCAAAAATTTGGTTGGGGGGGGAGGGGCTATTTAAGGCTCCTTCACAATAATCCATTTTAATAATGCAGCACCCTTCACAAAATTCATTTTAATAAAACAGAGCCCTTCACAAAACTCCATTCCATAAAAACATACTATTGATTAATTATTTTATTTTGTTAGGTTTTAAAATTTGTAATTTGCATACAAAACAAGTTCACCAGAAAGGAAAACTTTAGCAGAAGGACTTAAATAAGTTATTATTATTAAATTCCTAGTTTGAATTTGAGTAACTGGACTTCATCTTTCATTACAGAACGTTATTTTTCAGAAATTTATAATAAATTTTCACAAAAATATGATAAATTTCCCAAAAATTACTTTTATTTTTCATAAAATGGGTGCCAAAAAAAAAAAAAACCTGCATCGACTCCTCATAGTAACAGGCATGGCTAAATTTCTAAGAAAAAAAATACCAGAGCCCTAATTAGGGCTACGGTACTTTTTTGGTACCGCAGAATATTATAATATTCTGCAGTACTAACACCCATGGCGAACCCCCCCCCCCCCTCCCTCTCGAACGCCACTCCAGTCTGCCTATTTATATTTCATACATTATTTTCAAAATTTAAAACATTGTTGTTTTATTTTTAAAAAAAATAAATTAAAATACATCTATCTGCGTGTACTTAGCTATCAACTATTCCAATTTTTAGTTATTACTACTTCCAAATAGAAACTTTTGCCTAATCTTAATGTTGATTAACCACAGAATTCTATGATTCAATAAGCTCAGGATTATGATTCAGAAATAGTGTTAACACAGAAAATGACTAGTTCGCAGCCATGCAGAATAGAAAAAAACTATTTCTGTTTACTCTTTATTCTGATCAAAACAGCATTAAAATGATTTGAAATGGAAATAAATAAAAATTTGAATTTAAGACAGATTGAGCTCGAGCTCTGGGGAATTTTGGCCAATATTTAAATATTTACTAAAAACAGAGAAGTACCGGAGCAGAGCTCCGGTGGGCTCCAGCACAAATTAAGCCCTGGTAGCAGGTATAACATACAGTCAAAAATAAACTACCATTGTACCTACATTTTACAGCTAAAAGCAATCAATCTGATGTTATGTGTTTAATAAATGCCTATTAAATTATTGTACAAATTTAAGTTTTTGTTTTTTAATATTATTTACAATTTTTAACAATGTTAGATATTTGATAAATATCTATTAAATTACTGCTTGGAATGCAATTTGTATATAATACTAAAAACTGCTTGGAACACACTTTGTATATTAAATTACTGTTTTGAACACGATTAACCAATGACAATGGTAAACATGATTGGCGAATGGTGATTAACCATTTGTGGCGATCTATCTTTCTGGTACAGAAAATATGTAAGCACCAAAAAACCAGTAGTAGCCTACTTTTAGAGTACTTAATATTTATTACTTTATTTGTTAAATTTCATTATTGTCTTTTATGTTAATGTGTTTAAAAAATTGCGAGAGTGTTGGGAACTAGTGATGATCATCATGAAATCTCACATAGTGGTAATTCAAAAGTTCATTGTATCAAATAAATAAATAATCAGTTTGACTAATGAACTTCACCGTAACATGTGTGATTACTGGCATTATTTAGGAACAAATGCTTTACACTCACGCAGCGATGTTTGGCGACTTTTTGGTTGGCATGATTTTCAAGCCTGCGCCAAACCAATAACTTGTTACTATAACTAACCAATGGCTAAGTTGCGATTAAAGTTAAAAATCCCCTAAATTTGGCAACTTTTCCCCTTTTTATAACCGATTAAAAAAGAAACTGTGCGTGAGTGTGTCACATCATAGCCATATTAGAAATAGTTTCAATATATTTTAGGAATGAAGAGCAAAAATAATTCATCTTTCTGTGTAAAAAAGGTGTAAAATATTATGGAACTATTTTAAGACTTTCCATGGACCTCTTAAAAAATATTGTTAACATTAGTCATATGTAGTACACATTTTGTTTTAATCAAACATTAAAGGGATCACAAAATAACTCTTCTTGTTTCACATTTTTAATTCAAAATTATTATTTAATAGTAGCAAAGAGAAAGAAAAAAGATTATAAATGAAAAGTCGTTTTATGCTATGCACGATAAAATAAGCGCATTTATGTAAGGAAAATCATAAAGTAATGAAGTGTTTTCCAAAATTTTATAAATGGCAAATGAACAGAAAACTGACAAATATACTTCAATTACAAATATAACGAGATTACAAATATGAGATCATGCATAAATATGTGAAATTAACAGCCGAATCAAAATATTTTTAAAGGGAAATATATACCTGTTAGCAATCAGTAAAGTTATTAGCATAAATTTTAGTATATACACTCACACCACAACAATCAAACATATCTGATTCAATAAAATGAATCATTCTTATTTCCTCTAGACGAATCTTTAGGTCTATTCACGAACGATAATCGGTTTGCGCGCGCGTGGTAAGGAGATGCAAAATAGAATGAGTGTATAGAGCACGGGCACGGTTACAAATAAACTGTCATTTTCACTGTTTGGGTGGCAGAAACTTCCTTGTTCTTTGTTTGTTAGCATTGAAATCCATAGCAATTGTCTCAATATAGTGCCTTTTTTATCCAACGACGATTATTTTCGAAAAAGTACAGTCTTGTCTGACTATGTCACATCTTTATCGGATTCTTCCCTCCCCCCTTTGCCCCCTCCAGCCTGTAAAATAATTTAAAATCTTTAATTTTTTAAAGTTCCATAGCATACAAATTCTGCCGTATTCGTTGCTTTCTAGTGATAATAAATCAATAATCTATCATGTACACTGGCGAGAAAAATTAAAGGAACAACTATAGAAACTCATCTAACTTGAATAGTTTTGCAGATAATAACGTGAAACTTGCACAAGATCTTTATTTTGTCATGCTTGACATATTTTCAAAATACAGAACTGCCTATTTCCGCAAAAAATATATTTACATAAAAATATAGGAATGTGTGTTATAAGTGGGGATAAGAAAATTGTACTGTTACAATATTTTAGAGATACACAGGAAAAATCAATAAGGTATTCCCATACAGCACAATAACGTCTTGAGGACATACGATGAACGTCATATGTAGAATAACGCCTTGTCCGTTGGACGTCCTACAATATCCCATCCATGTCCTGAGGACATCCAGTGGGAAGCAAAAAGAGACTCCTATGCTCGTCCTGTGGACGTCATTTTCAGCAATGCATAGGATGACAATGGGACGCTCATAGGACTAGATAAAATGACGAATTGCGCATCCTCTGCTTGTCCGGCAAGCGTCACTTTTAGACATTCATGGGATGCTCATAGGATCAGTAGCGGACGCTTTATATAAAAAGGAAAATTATTTTAAAAAATCGGGTGTTGGGGGGGGGGGGATTGCCCCACCCTGCCTTTCCCAAATGATTCCTTGAATTTCTATTAATTTTATCTTAACTTGTGCAGAAATGCACAGTAAAACATTTTTATTAAAAAATACTGGTAACTTGTACAATCTACCACTATTTTTAATTGAAATGTTTTAGTATGCACCACTGCACAAGTTAAGATAAAATTAATAGAAATTCGAGACATCATTTGAGAAGGGCAGGGTAGGGTAATTCCCCCTCCCCCCCCTGATTTTTAAAAATAATTTTCTTTTTTAAGTTGCCGCACCCTGTCCTTCCCAAATGATGTCTCGAATTTATATTAATTTTATTTTAACTTGTGCAGAAGTGCACAGTAAAACATTTTTATTAAAAAATAGTGGTAATCTGTCCAAACTACCACTAGTTTTAATTAAAATGTTTTAGTATGCACTACTGCACAAGTTAGGATAAAATTAATAGAAATCAATAGCGTCATTTAGGAAGGACAGCCTGGGGCAATTGCAACCCCCACCTCTTCTGATTTTTAAATATCATCTGTTGTTTTTCTTTTTATTAGTTTAATGTTTTCAATTGTTTTTGCAAATGCTGGGCTGGGCTAGTTGAGCTAAAGCCGAAAGGTAGGCCTCCCTGCCTGGTTTGACTTTATTTTTGCAAATATAGTAATAATTCTTTATTAATAAATTATAATAAAAATATTCATTTGTAAATAGGCATAAAAAATGATGTAATTAAAATAGAAAAAATACTAGTTCATTTCAAGTGAAAAATCTGGATTTAACATAATATTTTTCTATCAGGTGAATTTTACCCTTTCCAAGCAAATCTGAATCACATTTGTGATGATAACGATTTAGAAAATAACTTAAAATATTGTAGGTAATTTGTGTATGAAATAAATTCAATTTATTTTCTTTCATATTCCTCATGAATTTTTATTTAATACTGTTTTCAAATCTAAACTGGCTACTTTTGATACATTTTTAAAGTCATTTTCACTTATAAATACATAAAATTTGCAGTTTTTAATTTAATTTTGATAAAAATAAGGTCAAATAGCACTTTCTATTTTTCTATGAAAAAAGCTAGGGTCTTTGTTTTTTCTACACTGTCAAAATTTAAATTTTACTCTGATTTTTGGGATACAACAGCGTGAAAAGGCAGTCATAAAAAATACTAGTTACAATTCAGTAACAGTCCCATTTAATAGAAAAAGAAAAATCCTACAAATTTGTAGGTATTCAAATAACAACGTTTGCAAATTTGATTGTTTACGAGCATTTAAACGATCATAATTTAATACATGTCTCATTTGAGGAAAGAGAAAAATGTAGTATAATTCTTTGGCATTTATATAGTTATGCCTGAAAATTTTAGGTATTTAGGTTCAAAAATGAGTTTATGAATGTGCAAGAAGGTTTCATTTAAAATTAAATATTTGAATATGCCCTAAATGAAATATCAACAAAATAAGTCCTCTCATAACAAAGTTTTTATTAGGTTATTTTACAGTTATTATCAATACCAATTTGCTCACTTTTTTTTAAAGATGATATTCTATAAAAACAAAAAGCGATAAAGAACCTATACCTACTAAGTGGCAAAGAAATAAGGATAACTCAGAAAGAAAATACTTCTTTCTCAAATAATTTTTGAATTTCTTATAAATGTCTTTGTTTCTGAACTAATTACATTTCAGTAAAGAAAATTTTTTTTTAAGTATGTAAACATTTAGCTCAATATTTACTGTTAATAATTATCATTACTGTTGATAATATATTAATAAGTTCTATTAATAATCAATTATGTACATATTACATTCAATTTAAATAAACCAAAATTTTTAACTTTATTCTTTCCAGATTCTTTGGTGGAAAAACTTACTGGAAAATACTCATGCTGATCAATTACCATGATACATGAATTTTAGCATATAATTTTTACCATAAATCAAAGGAAAATAATGGTAACATATTATGACGTCACATTTGAAATATGAAAGCAATTAGGTAGATATTATTTTCAAGTACTAAAGGAAAGGGCATGTTTACAAACAAACAGTTCCATCAACCAATCTACCACTGCATTTTTGTCTCAGCTATCATTGCAGGAATCGTCATGGTTACGTAGGCCAATCATATCACAGACCAGTTTAACGTAGACCAATCAAATCGCTCCATCTCATGTGTACTATAGGAGTCGTAAAGAACGAACCGGTTTTTCTCCCAAACCAACAGTAGTTTAACCAACAGTGACGTCAGTTGCCCTTTCCTTATATAGTTCATTAAAAAACTTGTATTTTTATTCAGGTGGAGTTAGGTATATTTTCTCTTCTCTTTAAATTTTGATAGCTTGAAGTAAAAACACACAAGATCATAAGAAGTTAACAATATTTATATCAATAACTTATAGAACATATATAAATTTTTGCATAAAATTAGTTCCAAATTACTAGTTTCAGAAAATGTGACGTCACGGCAATAGAAGGGGGGAAAAAAACCCACAAAATTTGTGTTGCATAATTAGTGGATGATGGTAGAAAAAAAAATATTAAGACTTGGACTATATGTTAAAGAAAAAAGTTACATATCAGATTTATAAAGTACCCATATTTCATCGTATTCAACATCTCTTACCTGATAACTTATTCTGTTCTTGATGATGGTATTTTGAATCACTAAAAGTTATTGCTTCAATGAAATAATAAATATATACCTTCAAATCTAGTTATTCTATTTATGAAATTCTACTGAATTCTTTAATAATTTTTAATAGTAAATGTATTAAAATACTTTTGCAACATAAATTATTTTTCATAAAATACTTAATGAACTTCTTAAATTGAATCTATTTACTTCTATTCAAATATGGATGTAATAATTTTAAATAACTACACAATTATATTATTCACTACTTTAGAATGCAATAATTTTAAGTTTAAAACAATAAAATTCAGCTTCCTAAAGTGTATACATTTTTAAAAATTATTAGAAAAATAAAACATACATTACTGTAAAATAACAACACCAACAAATATATTTAATATTTAATGCACTTTAATTTACATTTTTAAACTTTATAACAAAACATTTAGATTTTTTGAATGACATTGTCTTTAAAACTTCTTCAATGTGTGCACTTGATATATTATTTTCTTTCTCAACAGCATCTGGAACAAATAATTTGTAAAAACTGATTAAAATTCAGAGTAAAATATCATTATGAATACAGAAATTAAAAGAAAATAAGAAAAAAATTTAAAATATTTTCACATAAATTAAAATATTTCTTGCTAACATTTTAATATTTTTAAATGATTTTTTTTTTCATAGGATAGCTAAAATCAATTTCTAACTTGGCTATTTTTTTTTTTACTTTTTTATTTTGGAAGTTACTTACACTTTCGAAACCGGTTCATAAAAAAAAAAAACTGCAATCAAAGTTGAAAAAGTAAAAAATACCCTGGTTAGAAATCTATCTCAGCTATCCTATGCAAAATACAAAAAAATAAATAATGTTAAAATGCAAGAGAGAAATTTGAAAAGAATGCTCCCGTAGGTTTAACATTGGCGTGTCAGTTTCTCTGTGTCTCCCGTGTAGACTCTTAATGTGCCTCTCCTACATTATTTAATTATCCACATCATTTTTATTTTCTGAATAAATTTCCCCCTTGTAACGAAACTGAAGATCAATTGAAAATAGAAACAATTTCATGGAAATTTAAACAATTTGATTTTTACGCATCAAAACACAAAACTACAGAAAATTTTATGTTTTATACAACAAAATATTAATTTCTTTTTGTTTTTGTTGAAAATTTTGAACATAAATGTACGTCCCCAACTTATTGTGCAGTTGAAAACTAAAAAACTGAAAAGATTCATTCTAATCAAGCTGTAAATAACTTATCTAAATTTGACAGTTTATCTTTCAATGGCTGTTCTAAATAAATTTTATCTTAAGTAATTATTTGTTTAATATTTTAAAACTTAGTTTCAAATATAAAGCTTTTTTTTTTTTGATAGAACAGTCAAAGCAAAAGTTCTTTATCAACAGAATGACAAAATCTAACACATTTGAAAAATTCATTTACATTTGTTCTGGCTGAAAATATTATAAATATCATAAATAATATTTTGAAAGTAAGTATTAAATGTGTAAAAATATCAAACTTCATGATATTTTGAAAATAAACATCAGATTATATGACTATATCTGCATGAACTTGAAAAAGTTATTTTAACAAACTGTTTGATAAATGGCTTGATATAAAAATTTAAAAGCATAAAACCAAGCCGATAAAATATAAACAATTTTCAATGGACATGACTGTGGTGATAATAAATATAAATGTGTTGCACGAATCAATATCAAGGTTCGTAAATATGATATTTTGATATACAGTACACTCCCTCAAATCCACCACCCTAAAATATGCAAATTCTTTAAATCCGCACATTGTTTTAGATGTAAACAATGAAACTTACAGTTAAGATGTAGGTGTAAAATTTAAGTTAAAAAAAAATTATATCATTCTGTACACATTTTAATATGTAATTCTTTTTGATATGATTCAACTCATGTTTTCTCATGAAGGAGTAATAAATTTATTTCTGAAAAAATTCTCTAGATAGTGCTGATATCAGTGGCGATCACAATATTTTTACCAAATAATTTATGCATTAATCAAGCTTTTTTGGTTATTAAGTATGGCTAAACATGAATGAAAACTTATTTTAAGATTTTGAAGTGAATTATCAATGTATATTTATAAGATGAGTTTCACTGAATAATTCAAGAAAAAAATATCTCACTATACATATTCAGTTATGCATTATTAATTATTTACTTGACCTTTACTTTTAATATTTAATTTTTTTTCTTAATTTTTTTCTTTTAATTAACTATTTTACTTTATTGTAAGCATTCATTATAATTTTGAATGCATTATTAAATTCAAATTATTGTTTAAAAAATGTAAACAAAACAGTGACCAGAAATCCACAAAATTCTAAAATCTGCATAACCTCTGGTTATAAGCTATGCGGATTTAAGGAAGTCTACTGTATATCCACCACTTTCGAAATAATCAACTTACTGCTAATTAAAAATGTTTTCAGACTTAATATAAATTAAAAACTACAATTGCACTTATCATGAAAATAAAATAATATTCTAAATGTGTCTTTATTTTTTCCCCCGCATTTATAACAAAACTGAAGATCAACTAATTGGAAGCAGAAACAATTGAATTTACCTTTAACACTCAATCGAAAAACAAAATATAGGATTCAGTATCAAATATCGTGAAAATTTTATGTTTTATTCAATAAAATTATAAAGACAAAATATTTTTTTTAATTCTAAATTTGAATAAATGTAACATTGTGTAATATTTTATTCCCTAACCTGCTGTGCAGTTACAAAAACCAAAAAAATTCTTTCTAATATAGTTGTAAATAAATAATTACTTAATTAGACAGTGTATTTTTTTTATGGCTGATTTTATGTTGATACTATCTCGCATAATTATTGGTTCTACATATAAAAATTCAGCTTTAAATATAAAGCTTAGAATTTTTTTTTTTTTTTTTTTTTTTTTTGGGGGGGGGGGGGGGTGTCTAAAAAAGCCACTGACAGAGGAAAAAGTTTATCTACAAAACGACATAGTCAATAAAAGTTGAAAAATTCATTTACATTTATTTTGACTGAAAATATCGTATAGAAAGATGGGCTAAGATGCTTTACACTCACGCAGAAAAAAAATTAATAATCGGTTAAAAAAGGGAAAAAGTGGCCAAATTTAGGGGATTTTTTCCTTTAATGGCAACCTAGCCATTGTATTGAGTTATTCATTTGGCGCGGTCTTGAAAATCGCGCCAACCAAAAAGTCGACAAACTTATGTTTGCGTGAGTGTAAAGTATCTGTTCCAAAGATATTTTGAAAGCAAATATCAAATATATGAAAACATCAAATATGATATTTTGAAAAGGAATATCAGATATAAATAACCCTGATCAACACAGAAATATAACAAGTTCAATGTAGAGATCAGCATCGGACAATTACACAATGTCTGAGTCTTGCCATGCCTGGATATTTCGGCCCGTGCAGACCTGTAAATTTAGGTCATATCTATGTCTAAGACAAAAGACAGCACTTCTCAAAAAATACTGATAATGAACATACAATATCAAATATTTTCATAAAGTATAATTTTACTGCAGGAAAGTATATTAAAAAATATATAACAAGGACATACAATATATGTATGTATTTATATTTTTATATAAATTGATATTTTCTTATGCATTAAGAAATAGTTAAAGAAAACTTACCAATTTTAGAATTTAATTTCTTGCAGTATTGTATGTAGAACTTGACCTTGTCTCGACCCTCCTCCATGTTGTTTACTGTATCTTTTTAACTTTAATTTATCCATGCTGGGCTGGTACTTTTTGAATCCTACAATTTGTGCATACAAAAAAGAAAAAAAAATTAATATGCAAAAAACAAATTTCTCATAAAAGTTACATTTTATGATTATCTTATTTACTAGTTTATATTTAAAAATAAAATTTAATATGGACAATCACATGTAGCATTAGGATGCTTCTATTATCATTACTTTTGATCTAAGCAAATTAGTACGAGTTTGATCATCCAATTCCCATTGCAATAGAAATTAATAATCACTATAAAAAGTACAAAATAAAACTGATATGCCTGAAATATTGCATTGTTTTATTTATTTTTGGTCTTAAGATCAAGGGCACTTGCTGGACAAAATAAAGGGTAGGGAGCAAGAATTGATAAATGTTTTATAAAAGATCTTTGCGCAGAAATAGGAGTATATTTCACTACGCTAAAAAGAGGCAGGGTACATTTTACTGATTTTAAAAAGGGCAGAATACTGCACGTTTAAATAATGACCTAGAGGGAACACTAGCCAAAGCTATGTTATTTAAAATGGAGAACATTAATATGAAATAAACTAAACTAAAAATCTTTTGTCAGAACACCTCATGCAAGACAGATTTTAAACACATTAAATATAAAAAATAACATTGAAATGTAACATAAAAATCAAAAAGGAAGTTTCTACTGACTTTTTTTTTCAACATTAACGAAATGAAACAGTGTATTAATCTTTTTTTTTTTTTCAGGGGTACTCTGACACCTAAACCCACCGCCCCCTATAAAAAAAAAAAAAAAAAAAAAAAAAAAAAAAAAAAAAAAAAAAAAAGAGCTAAAAACCAGGTAGTATTTTTTTAGATAAAAATTAGTACAAATTGCAGGTACAAGAGAGTTATAGGTAGTCCCCAACTGGATCTTTACCCTTGGGCCACATATAGGGTTAGGATTTGAAAATCCTAATTTTACAAAATTATTTTTATAAATATGTTATTCTTGAAGTAAAAAGATACTTCATTATAATTTTTATGAACTTTTGTTCAGCTAAATAATTTTATCATGTAAATTATTTTATTAGTTGAATTTAAAGCTTTATGAATATTTTTACTTGTTCTTCAACAATAAAATTGTTAATGTATTTTTATATCTAACACAACGGTTCCCAAACTATGGGTCGCAAGCACGTTTTGGCAAGCCACGTAACGATCTTTCTTTATAAATATAGAGTTAACTTCGGTGAAAATAAAATAAACAAAGGTTTGTTTTATGATTATACTACATTATGCGTACAATTTACAATTACTTACATTAAAAATGCCTGTAACAATTTCCGTGTGGTGTACATGCTTGTTTGAATGTTTGCTTTACCATGATATAAATTCAATTGAGAAAATACCCTTACAAATCAGAACAAAACTCAAAAGTAAACTTTAAAAACTTAAAATTCGAAAGTTTACTTACCTTAGAAACTAAAATGCAAGCTTATAATTCCATTATAGTAGTGATGAACAATCAAAACGACAAGACAATATAAAACACAGAAGACGAAGAGTTGAAAGTTGAAGTTGTTTCTTTTCCGATTTTCCGAAACGTGACAACTTGAGATTTGGGGCATGCGCACTGATAATTCCGCTGCTACGGATGTCCCCTGGACGATCATGGATAGTTCGTCCTGATTCTGACGTTCTCTGAACGTCTGAATTATGGCGTGTACAGGATCTGACGGTTGTAGGACCACTGGGATCTGTATGGGACGTCCAGAGGATGCTTTTGGTTGTATGGGTTTGGTCACTAATGACCGAAATGCAAGTTTTACAGTGATTTTCCATATTGTGGATTAGATTAACAAGAAGTGCTTGCGGTAACAAAGTGTATTAAAAATGAACAGTGCTCCGAAGCTCCTGGAGAGTGCTAGTTGGGGGTTGCCGAGATCCAAGCCGGCGTACTGGTGCGTCCCACACATGTTCTATTGGATTTAAAACCGGAGAATATGCAGGCCACTTCATTAGCTGGATTCCTTCGCCCTCAAGATAATCAATCACTATTGCAGCACGATGAGGTCGCGCATTATCATCCATTAAAAGGAAGTTATTACCAATTGCACCCCTAAACATCCCGACATGGGGATCCAGAACCTCATTTCTGTATATTTAAGCATTCACAGTTGCACTGGTGAAAATGTGTAGGTTAGTGCGGCCATTCAAAATGATGCCCGCCCATACCATGATTCCATTAGCTTTGTATCGATGCCTTTCACGGATGTTTGCAGCATTATTCCGTGTGTTTTTATCCCACCATATGGTAACACGTCTGAAACCCTTCTCCAAACAAAATTGGGATTCATTGGTACAGAGAACTCGGCTCCAGTCCGTGGTACTCCAATGACGATGATCTCTGCTCCACTTTAACCGGGCGCATTTCGTTGCTGGAATTAGTGGAATACAAATCACGAGTTTCCTTGCATACAGTCCTCTTTTATGCAGCCTGCCAGTCACAGTAAATGTGGATAGTCGAGTTCCTGTTGCTGTACCGAACTCCCTTGCAATCTGAACTGACGTCAGTTGCCTGTTTCTTTTAGCAATCGTTGCCTAATAACGGTCCGGACAGTCTGTGGTGGCACGTTTTCGACCTTATTGTTATGTTGAATTTTGTTGATAGAAGGCGCAACTCATGCAGTAAAGGGTTTAATTATTGAATACTGGCTAGGTGATGCAATAAGATGCTTAAATTATTTCAAAAACCGATTTTATTTATATATCGTGCCTTGTATTTTTTTAATGCAAGGAATTTTTTTAATAATTTGTATAGCTTTAATTACCGAATAAGCTTTATTTCACTTAATTGTTTCTGTGAATACATGAAAAAAAAATTAGTGTTTTATTTATTCTGAAACTAAAAAATAATTATTTAAAAAAAATAAATAAATTTACATGATTTTTTTATATACTATTTCGATTTAAAGTGATGGTTTAAAAAAAACCCTTTTAATTAAACCCCCCGCCTCTCCCCCAGAAAGATAAAAGTATAAAACTGCATTATTTATATGCCAATTTAACTGTATGTCAGTATTATGAAACAGTTCAAAAAGTAATAACCGCTTGTAAATGTATCTTTACTTTTACTTAAATTATAATTATGACAAAAACATTTATTAATTTTTTGTGCCTTATTTAATTTTATTCTTGTGTAATACTAGTTGTGTTGATTTAAGTTTAAGCCTTTAGTTCCAGCTATTTACAGTAAATGAAATTTAGAATAAGAATTGCTTCTACAGAAAAAATGTAATTATGTAAATTTTATTTTTTTTTAAACTTCATACAAGATTTGTTATATCTCACAAAATTATCCTAAATGAATTCCCCCCCCCCCTTAAAAAATAGTTACACAAGTTGCTACAAATTTAAATTATTTTTCGTTCAAGATTTCAATTAAAATATTAGTTTTCTTTTTCTTAAGAAAATATATTATTAAAGGTGAAGTATTTGCTAATTCAACTCGTTTCATATTAAATGATACTTGTACATATGAATTGTTTTCTTTTAAATGGATTAAGTTAATAATATTTGTTTGACACGTTTAATATGTCACAAGCATCAGTAAAAATAAAACAAATGTGAATATGTAACTTCTGAATCTTTAACCCCTTCACGACGAGCGTCCTTTACAGAATTTTTAACATTTTACCACCGGTTTTTCAAAACAGAAAATTTCACCTAATTGAATCCCAGAAATGCTAAGATTTAATGAGGCAAATCTTACATTAAAAAATAACTGGTGGGAATAATCGAGGATTCTAAGCATCTTATGCGTCACGTATACGTGTCGCTCGTCCCCAAGGGGTTAATGCATTTTCAACGAAATGAAAAATATCCTCTTCAAGCGCGTTAAGCCCCTCCTACAATGTCTTGTACAATCGACCAATCAACATTCGATATTGCTCTTAATCGCGGTAGCAATGATGGTTTGTAAAATCGCCCCGGCGATGGCTGGTCAACTATCTAAAGGTTGTTTCCTTGCCTAAGTGCGGGAAATCCGCGTAGTAGTCACTGTTTGTGAGGATACTCTCACATTTATTTTTTTATCGCGTGTTTTTTTCTTATTTAAGTGTATACGATGTTTCCAAGCCTACACCAGAGTCTTTGACCAAGCCGACCTTACCGATCTTTCATAAGCCTACTTCCGGCTTTTGGAGGAGCATTTTTATCGATGGTGTTAGTCCCGCGATGTTGATGTGCGTAATGCAGATGCGCCCGAAGGCGCAGCTTCGAAATTGTTTTTTCCTCAGAGCTAGCGCTGATGCAAAGGAAGTGTTTAATTTGTGCGAGTTAAAAAGTTGTGTTTTGGTTTCTATTTAGATTATTTGCCCTTTAGCGTTTATCGTCATTTTTTAATTAACTAATAACTTGAATTTTCTCGTGCAATAACTTTGAGTACTTTTCTTTAGTATTTATAAAAATGCAAGGTAAATTTAATCAGGATTCCAGTAAAAGGTCTGAGTTAATGTGGTGTATTATTAATTTTCTTTAATAGTTAAGGCGCAAAGTCTGTTCTGTAGTACCTGCTTCATGGTGCAGGGAAAAATCTTTCAAAATATTTTTTTTAACAACTTAATCATTTCTCAAAGTGATGTTATATTTTTATAATTTAGTATTGCTTGAGTGAATAAATTTCAGAGAGCACATCTTTTAAATGAATTTTTAATTATCTAGAATTCTTTGAACGATCGCCAGCCACCTAAAATGCTGCCTTTTGAGATGTATTTAAAAAAAGAGGATTTTCAATTCGGATTCTTTAAATCCTAAGAACAGTGAACCAACTGGGAAACAACGATGTTTTAAAATTATATAAACAGATTTCTCTCTGACCTTACGTTTTATTTTCAATTACTATGTTCCAAGTTACCTCATTAAGGTAAGACTAATATTTAATTTTCAGTTTCTCTTCTATAAGGTATATGACCAAAAAGAACAAATGCACAAATTGTGCAGGGTGTATTGCTTCTGAATTATAACCTAATGTATTAATTACGATCGCAGCCAGTTTAATCTAATAATATTAAATATAAAATTAATTCAATATTAAAGTTCCGTAATATTCCTTTGTTCCATGCCTCAACAAACATAATATTGGAATTTACATCCACGAATATGTCTTATCAGCTATTCGGTCACGGCGGATGTGTATCTGTGATGCAAGGTCTTCAGGGACGATACTATTGAGAGTGTACATCAGGTACTCTGCGGGCAAGGAAATCCGCCGCTCGTTAGGGGAATTCCTTTAGGGCCAAAACACTACACCAGGGTCAGTGATATAAAGTATGGCGACAGGAGCTGGTGTATTTTGATGCAGCAAGGCGACTCTGGGAGAGCGAAGCGAGGTCTTTTGTAGAACATGCATCACGGAGATGCTGCCGTGAGGATGTAGTAGCAACAGTCCGATGTCAAATAGGAGGTAAGGGCTTTGTTGATGGCCAGAACCTTGGCTGTGAAAATGCAGTTTATGTGTGGAACTAGCATGGCGATGCAGGAACCCGCTTGCACGCTGTAAGGTGCCATTTTGGAGGCGTCAGACGACAGGAGTGTGCATACAGGAATAGAAGCGGACTACGATGACCAGACTTGAAAAATGGGCCCCGGCAGGAGGGAAGCGATGTGAAAAGGAAGATCATCAACAGCAATACAACTCGGATGAAGAAATGGTGGAGATTCCACGAAAACTGGAGAATGTGGCAAGGAATCGCTGAGTCATACATCGAATCCGACTGTTCAAGGAAAAGGCGTTTGTCTCATGGAGAAGAAGTGAAATAGACGTACACTTTTGAAGCCCAGCAGTAGAACGGAGGGCGGCGTTGTAGATAACCTGCAGAGAGTTGAGAGAGGATGGATTGGTTTTGAGAAAAAGGGGACAGGCATACTCTTGAAGACTGAGAAGGGTAGAGTTGACCATGCTCAACATATAGACGCTGTTAACACCATGATTACAAGAGGCACCACCTTCAGATAATTTAACCTCTTAAAAGCCTTAGCCATGAGAAATGGCGGTTGAAGAGGAGGGACTTATTGTACCAGACTCCTAAAATCTTTACTACTAGGCACCATTAAAGCGCCATACCCGGGAGCATGCCCGTTGAGTCGAGATATCGGTGACGAGAGAAATCGATGGCGACGCTCTTCTCCGATGAAAAGGAAAGGTCCGATGAAACGGAAAGATGAAAATGAAAAGGCAGTGCACCATTGTACCAACCTCTGTATACTGTCTACTATACAAGGGTTTTTGAGGGGGTCTTTTCCCAGCGCTTATAAGAGGATGTCATCTGCATAGACGAGGATATGGACATCGAACTTTAGGATCTCAACAAAAAAATTGGAGCTAAAGCATGAATACGATCGGGAAAAGGATGCTTCCCTGAAGCATGCCTCTCCTGCACGGCCGACTATAAGAGTAATCCTACTTCCAACGGACGCAGATGGAGCGGTCGGTCAGAAAATGTGCTATCCAGCATCCAATCTTTCCCCGTACGCCAGGACAGCGAGTTTGTAGATCAGCCCACCGTTCCAAATTGCGTCATATGCCGAACGGATGGCTAGGCATATCACGAAGGCCACCTGGTGGGAGTTACGTGTACCAAAGATGTCATCATAGAATTTGCTGAGAGCTGCTGTACTGTCTTTGAAAGGCATAAAGCCATAGTGAGAAGAATGAAATATGTTATTACTGCCAGCTACTAATATATGTTATTATTCCGCAGTAAACAAGGCGATGAAATATGAGGCATTCGGAGACTTTGGAGCAGACAGCCGTCAGTGTAATTGGACGACAAAATGATGTGAAACGGGCCGGTTTCCCTGGTTTGAAAATACGAACTATGGTGGCTTCTTTCCATGATGTCGGCACAACATCTGAGTCGAGGAGGTTGTTGTAGAAGGCCAGTAACTTTTCTATAACCGGAGTGACACTGCAGAATTTCGACCGAGTCCCATCTCTTCCCAGAGTCGTGAGACGGGTGTTCTAGATAGGCACCAATAGCTCAGTTTGCGTAAATAGTGCGCAAAGGTCACATCACCGTCAGTGAGAACTTCAAATATTGGAAATTTTTTATCTCTTATAAGGAAAAGGCATGTTTACAAACAGTCATTTCCATCAACCAAACTACCACTATATTTTTGTCGTAGTGATCATTGCAGGAATTGTCATATAGCAACGTAGGCCAATCATATCACAGACCTGCTTAATGTAGACCAATCAAATCGCCCCATCTCATGTGTTCAATATGAGTCATACAGAATGGACCCGTTTTTCTTGCTATCAAACAGTAATTTAACCAACAGTGACGTCAGATGCCCTTTCCTTATTGTCAGAATTGTGTTTCTCAGTGTTTCAATTAGTTTTCAAAAAAGAATGAGAAAGAAAGAAAGAAAATTCCTCGGAAAATGATCGACCGCGAAAAAAGAGAAATAAATAGAAAACCAAGGTTAACAGTATAAATTTGACCTCCCCTCCTCGCACGGGTCTGATTTTGAAGGGTCAATGGTTAGAGTGTTAAGTTGATGTCCGGGGAATAGGAGCTCGATTACTACAACTTCCAGTTTGATTTTTCTACGTTTTTATTTAAAAATGTGCATGCCGTGTTATTGGTTTGTTTGTATTTTTCATGGTAAATGGAATATTTTTCATAAAAGTAAATTTTTGATATTAATAACAATAGATCAGTTTCAACTGACGTCACACCCTAGCAACCACCTTAGCAACTAGATTTGTTTTTTGTTTGCCCATCAAAAATGGTGGATTATGATTGGTCAGCTCGTAATACAGGCTATAAATCCACGATTATGATTGATTGATAACTTTTGGTGGGCTGTTGATCACGTGGTTGAAACTGATCTATTAGAGATTTATTTCTATGATTCAAATAAATACTTATTTGTATACGATAAAAAACTCTATTCGCTTGCTCTGACGATGACATAACTTTGCTGACTAGGATAACCAAACCAAATGCTTACTGTGACACTGAAGTCACTTAGATATCACTTACTGATAATATATAAAAAGGTGTCACTGGAACAAGAACTTAATGAAAAACAGACTTCATTATGAATACATATTTTTTTTTATAAATAGCAACTAGAGAGAATAAGTTTCAGTTATGGCTTACAGAATAAATCTTTTTAGAAATAAGCAGTACTCACTCATACCTACATCTGTGCTGAAATATGGATACGTTTTGCTTGGTGGGAGGTGATTAAGTTTCAGGGAGCGATTACTGATAACTAAAGTCCAAGACACACATATTATAGAATTTATCTTGATACCAGCTGATTTTTCCAAAATATAACTACGTCAGCAAGAAGCCTCATCATAGGTGTGAAAGAAATGATGCTCCAAAATTGGAGGATGGTAATAGATGGGTAAAAATATGCTTAATGCAATAAGCAGCAGCTAACTTTATGTTATTTAGGCTGGGATTGCGGTGCCTCGCTTTCTTAAATCTTACGTTCGAACTTAGGATGGGCGTTCCTGCGATCTAGCTTAACTTCGTATTGCGGTGCCTCATCGTAAGTCCTCCGTCTTAAGCATAAATCCTCCTGCAGTCAGCCAATCAGAGGCCGTAGTTAGATTCGTTGTGGTTGCGTGCGCATACACTTGTGCTTCGTCGTAAGATAGCTTTCGGGTTAGCGTAAAAACGCGAGGCACTGCAATACCGATTACGCTTTGTTTATATCCTAAGTCAGAGTTACGCTCAAGATTGATCTTAAGCGAGGCACCGAAATCCCAGCCTTAATTGGACATAATTTAATATGTTCTGATGACATGGGGGTGAACCATATCAATCATTTCTACTGATGAGCGATTTCGATCTTTTTATCGATACTATGGCAAAATCGATTTAATCGATACACAAACTTTTTTATCGATGGCGATCCTTTTTACTGTGGCTAAATCGATCTTTTTTATGGATTTAATCGATACTGTGGCCAAATCAATTTCATCGATAATCCAAATTTTTTTCCGATGTCTCCACGGGTAATTTCGATTTTTTATTTTTATTTCCTATCAAATCATCTGTCTTTTGCTTTTCTCTTCATGCACACACTTTTTAGTTTTTTCTTTCTTTCTTCGTGATTCATTATTCATTAGCGTAGCCGAAAGTTGCGGTTATGCGTTAAGCTCTTCTCTTATTTTTTCTGTTTGTTTAGATGTTTAGAATACACTGAATATCTTACTTTTAAAAGACGAGTAATTAAAAAAAACGGACCATTTGCATTTGTTTCATTACATATGGATGTGTTGTGTAATGCATTAATATTTAACCATTTTGGATCTGATTTTGCAGAGAGGAGACAATTTTGAGAGATACAATTTAACTAACGAGGACCCAGAGTAGCGTGACTCTAAACCAAGGATGGAGTGTTTTAACTGGGAAAATGCCGAAATTTTTTATTATTGTTAATAAATAGTGGTTACAAAGAGTTTCAGAAATAATTTCAATGTTTATTTGGTAACCAAATGATTTCGGAAGAATGTCAGAAAAGTCCCGTTCAAATCTGGCCATAATTGAGAAATTTATATGATTTGGGGGGAGGAGGAGGAGACAATCTTGACAGATTCAACCTAACTAAGCAGAAACCTGAGTAGCGTAGCTCTAAACCAAGGATGGAGTGTAAAGCCGAAAATTTTGATTATTATTCATAAATACTGGTCGTGGTCACCTAGGTCACCTAGGCTTATATAATATCAATGTTTAGTTGGTAGCCTAGTCTTGGGGAAAATGTCAGAAAAAATCCCGTTAAAATCGGATCATAATTAAAAAGGCTATGATTTGGGGGAGGGGGGGGGGAATACGTACTTGAAAAAAACCAACTTAATAAACTTGTAATATAAATAACTAGGCTCTGACTCTAAACTAAAACGATAACATTTTAACCTAACTTGGAAAGAAAAGCCAAAAAGGCCTTTTACTTCCTTATACAAAATTTGACAGCAACTCTGACGCTAAAATAGTAAAATCGAAAGAATAAATATATTATTATACTGCTTAACTGCTATGAACATGAACTGAGCGCCAGAAATATCAATCTTTTGTCTACTCTAATCACGAATTGTCATCACACGATTCACAATCTAATTTAATCGATTTAGTCTGAGAATCGATTATAGAACATCGAAACATCGATACTAAAATTTGATAATCAATTATTGTTTTGATCGATGTTGTTTTATACGACATTGAAATTAATCCATTCTCGAATTTTTCAAAATCGCCCATCACTAATCATTACTAGCAGCTGGGGTATTATGATAATCCCTGAAGTGAAGACGGAATTCTGGGAATTTTATATAAAGAGGAATGGGGCTTTTTTCCCTCCAGAACGCTATTGCCTTCTGAAAAAGGAATGTAAATTCTTCAGGGGCAAGATACTCTTATTCATAAAATGTTGAATTGATTGACTGACACCAGAATTTAGAAAAAAGATTATTTGAAAATAAATAAAACCTTTTCTTCACGCACTTAATAGAAGGGAATTTTTCATTCCAAAATTCTGGTGCCAATGGACATTTAGGGATTAAAATTAAGTGGTCCAAAAATGAACCACCGCCTTTGAAGGGGTTAAGAGATAGCGATCTGCTATGTACTACATTCCAAATTCGAAATAAATATTCAAGTAAAGAAGTGTACAGCAAAGGGTAGAAAATTCTAGTGAAATGGGACTATGAAAGATCAATGAATGGAATTCTGAGAACTAGAGGAAGAAAGGGGATAGACCAGAGATGAGCAGTCGAGAGTCGGTGAGTTGAGATTCAAGCTAATCGTTGGTCTTGGAGAATCGAGCTTCGACAGAGTGCGAGATGCGGACTTTTTTCCCTTACAGAACTGTGAATTGTGTGAGATGTCTTATTGCTTTTGATAAGCAAGATAGGCTGACTCGTAGGAATGACTCATGCAAACATTTGTGAACATTATTATTGTTTTATACTCTTGTTATTATAAAACAACTTTAGTTACTAATAATGTGTATGTTTGAATTATTTATATACGATATGTACAGCACATTTGAAGTAATTATATATTATATGGACAGACATACTGGGAGCTGTAGTCCACGACATGACAGTTAATAATATATACATAATTAATAATTGGTGGCAGCGGTCTGATGTTGTTGTCTAGAGTAAATTAGACATAGGACCTGAGGTGCTGCAGACGAATAACCAGGAGTGAATGAAAGCAAAGAAAGACGGTGTAGAATTTAGACAGATAACAAGAGGAGTTTCTCCGGTGTTCAGGAATTAAGGACATATTGGTGTGCCATCCAATGAAAAGCTAAGTTTAATAAAGATCCAAATGAGACGTCGTGCGACATTTTTTCGGGAAATATCTGGTACGGTGTAAAGAAGTTGTGTTGTTTCGACTAGTGTGTTTTCGATTACGGAGCGTGTTTGTATCGTTGTGTTAATAATTAAATTCAAGTGAATACAATGTTAGTGTTTCAAAGTGCAGGATAAACTTGAAGCAATGTGGAGAGTACATCTACATTTTGGAGGTAAGCCCTTTCATCTAATTTTCTAGAGGGGACCGTTTTGAATTTAATGTTGTGTATTTTTTAAAGATTAATTCGAAGTGATTAATTCAGGGAAGAAAATTTTTTGTAGAATACTTATGTTTAATTGTATTTTTGGTATCTGCAAAGTTATTTATTTGGTTACGAGAATTGTATATTTATTTATTTTGAAATTCAGTTAGAGTATAGTAAATTATTATGGATTAATTTGGATTATTTATCGGGAAGTTTTAATCATATATGTGTATAAAACTTTTGGAATTAAAGTTCGGGTTATATACATTAGTTGTTTATTGAAGTAATAAAGTTACATTTTTAATTTTATGGGTACACGGTAGAGGATTATGATTAATGTTTAAAAATAAATTTATATTATATTGTACTGTTGCGTATAAAAATTTATTCTTTGGATATAGTCAGTTTTGAAAGACGTCACTCTTGCATAATAATTTTCGGTAATAGAAATTGTGCGGTTTTTGAATGCATTATTATACATTTAGTGAATAAAATTCTATTTCTGTATTTATTGTAAATTGAATATATTTGCTATTTTGGAATTAAGTGTATTTTGGTGGGAAATATGGTAGAGTATTTAGCAAAATATACTAAAAACATCTTGCTGTTATTAGCACATAACTTTGAGAAAAGTCAGTGAAAAATTAATAAATATAAAGCTATAATTCAGGCTACTGTTGATGCACCAGATTATGATGAAAATTCTGCTAAAATTCACATGAAGGAAGAATGGAAAGAACAGGAGAAAAAAAAGAAAGGCAAATTGGAATTAGTTCGTAAAGAGCAGGAAAGGCAAATTGAATCGCACAAGAAGAGAACGATAAAATTAGACAGTTTGAATTAGAAATATTATGTATTCAAAATTATACAGATAGTGTTAGTATTTTGTCGAATGAATCAAATTTAGTCTTGCATAGAACTTTAAAGATATTTTTATTCAAAATAAATCGATATTACTCTTTTCTTTATGATTTTTGACAGACAAGCCGAGAAAGCTAAAATGTCTCTTGAGGCCAGTTTATTACGTTATTGCCTTCAGATATTGTCGAAATCATTGTAAAACAACCAGGCAGTAATAGCGATTTTCAGCATATAAAATAAGTTTTGTTAGATCGGTTTAGACTGAGTACCAATGTATTAAACCAAAAGTTTGAAATTCATCAAAGAAAACAGGGTGAATTAAACATAGATTTAATTTACGACTTAAGGGGTTATCTGGATAATTGGTTGGAATCTTTAGAAGTGAGAGATTCTGAATCATTAAAATAACTCATACTCACGGAGCAGATAAAAAAACACGTCTCTTTTGATATAAAAGAGAAAATTATGGATGAATGAGAGGAAATGAAGATAGCTTCGAAACCTGGATAATTGGTTGGAATCTTTAGAAGTGAGAGATTTTGAATCATTAAAAGAACTCATACTCACAGAGCAGATAAAAAACGGGTCCCTTTTGATATAAAGGATAAAATTATGGATGAATGGGAGAAATGAAAATAGCTTCGAAACTAGCAAAAAAGTGTGATAAATATGATAATATTAGGAGAGAATTTAAGAGGTTGAAAAATAATCTTGAGAAAAGAAATCTATTCAGGAAATTCTGAAAAGTAAATGTAATTCTAAAATTAGGAACGAAGTAAAATTAGAATTGGAAATTGAAAATAAAAAGAAAAACATGAATATATTGATTAATTTAAAAAAGATTAAGCTTTCAAGAGAAACAGTCATATTCATTGCTATTTTTGTCTGGAACCTGCTCACATAAAACCCAATTGTGCTGAGTGGTTAAAAAAGAAATCCAATTATGAGGATAAAAAAGGCTGGATTGTTACCAACGATAGGAAGGATATATATAATTGGGAAGGCATGGAAACAGATTTACTAATAATTGATTTATACTTAGACGGACAAAGCAGTAAATGACACGGGGGTGCAAAATGCAGTTTTTGATGCAAGGGAGATTTCCTGTAGGGCAAAAAATGTGGGGAATATCTTTGTTGTTCCAGCCCTGAGAAGGAAATAAAAGGCAGACTTGGTATCCATGCCTATAGCGTTCATAGTGGGAATAAAAATTACTCTAAAAAGAATGCAGTTGTTGCGGTAGTTAAAAATTTGAATTAATCTCTGCTGATAACACCTGCTGCTTATGCTTTGTTAAATATAAAGAATTTAGATATGCAGAAGTCGGTGTGTAAACAGATGGGGAATCAGAGAGAACTGAGTCAGAAGGAATCCCGGGGATTATCTGTTAATCAAGAAGAGAAGCATGTTAGCAGAAAGGTTGTAAACGAAATAGGTGGTTCGAAGAAGGAGTCTGTTGAAACAAATAATGAGATAGAGGTAAATTCACCGAAAGAAGTGACAGACAGGAATTTGGAAAAAGTGTTGAAATTAATTGAGACTAAAGATAATGTGACTCAGACGCAAGGTGACAGAAGCTCATACAGATGAGGTCAATTTTGGAGAAATTATCCTAAAAGGGATGCAAACATACCCAGGTATTTTGTTGGGAGAATAGGAGTTGTGCAAGTTAGAAATAGGATAAGAGAGAAGTTGAGTTCGCATGGGCCAGAGGCAAGAGAACTTAGATGAAAAAGCATAATAATGTAATTTGTGGGGGGCTATTTTCCAAAACAATGAAAAGGGAGAAATAGAGTTGATAATTGGTATGGGAAAAGAGTTAAATGGGATCAGAGATCACATTAGTAATCATGGTAAAATTGGATGCGATGACTTGTCAGATTCTCGGATAATTAGAAAAAAAGAGATGAAATCTCATAAGAAAGAAAAAGACGAAATTAGAAAAGATTCTACTTTAGGTAAGGGAAGGCCTGTTCAAACAGAGTTAAATGGAAAGGAGTGTTCTGCTTGCAGAACATGTCTCAGAGTAAGATTTAACAAAATCAAACAGAATTTTGAGGCAAAAAATGATGGTGATAAAGTCTTGATGCATAAATTAGTGCGAAAGGAATTTTATGATAGTGGAATTCAGATATTGGTTTTTATGAGAATTCTCTAAATTAATTTTTATACTAAAATTGGGGGAATTGATTATTGTAATGTCTGTCTTGTATGTAACTATCATTTAATATATAAATTAAAAAAAATAATTCTGCATTATGTTAAATCGTGTTTAGTAAAACTTTGAAATTGTATAGGTGTTTAGAATCATAAGTCACTACTTTAAATTTCTATTTTTACATGTTTTGTTCAAAGTATATGGGGTGCTGAAATCATTGTGAATATTTCATAGATGGGTCGTATTTTTACACTCATAAAACTTTGAAGCTAACCATCAACCAGGAAAGTTACATGGGAAAGCAGATGGGTTAACTAGAGATGCATAATTTCATATGAATACTTTCTGTCAAGCAGGGTATTCACAATTCAGTTTTTCAATAAAATATAATTAGGAAAATTGTGTAAAAAAATAATGGATACGTTGTTTAAAAAAATGCCAAAAAGGAAGAGTAGAAATAAACAAAAAAGAAGAAAATATACATATCTGATTTTAATAAATAACACTTTACTAAGATGAAAGAAAAAAAAAAGATGTTTATTTTCCATAGTTTAAAGAATAATCTACATAGACTTGTCCTGATCAACCAGACCAAATTTAAGGGGTTTCGTAATGTATATATAACTATCCATTTTCTGTCGTGGATTTAAAAATGATCTGCTACATTGTATTTCGCTAAAAATGATTTCTGACATACACTGCATGTAAAAAGTTCCTCTAAAATGTAAGAGTTCGAAGATTTCTTTAAAGCTGACCTATGTCTAAATGATTTTTTACACTTTTCACAGACGTATGGATTCTCTATAGTACAGATTCGAAGATGATCGCCTAGTTTCTTTTTGTGACAATGATCTTTGGCATAAGGTCTGTCTCAAATGTTTAAGCACAAGCATAACATGTCAATTTTCAAAGAATTATAAAAAGTTAGAATGAATAACATTTTTTTATTTGCAAATTTCGAAACATTATTTAAATAAATGATATCAAAAGTAGAAAAAAGTAAATTACATAATTGTAAAAAATCTAATGAAAAAAAAAACTGTCTCAAAAGTTTATGCACAATGTCAAAAACAACCAGATTTATAATTTTTACAGAACTTTTACTTACAAATTATTTTTCCGTGATTTCGGATTAGTTCAATTAAACGTGCGTCCATCGAAATTGTTAGTTTTTGTAGGGTTTCTGGTGGCAAAGAGTACCATGCTTTCTCAATAGCCTCTTAGAGTTCTTCAATAGAGTCATACTGCTTTCCATTGCCGTAAACCTGGCGGGTTAAAATACCCCAGACATTCTCAATGGGTTTAAGTCTGGACTTAAAGCTGGCCAGTCAAGAACTTTAACATTTTTCTGAAAAAGCCAAAGTTTTGTAGAATGTGATACGTGGATTGAGGCATTGTCTTGTTGAAAAGTCCATTCAGACCCCCCCCCCCCAAAATGTCACCGAATAGAAGCAAATGTTGGTTTAGCGTCTCTTGATACTGTTTTGAATCTTGTCTTAGATTTAGAAAAGTCAGAGAGGTCTGGCCATTGAATCCAAATCCCCCCTAAACCCTAACAGATTTACCGCCTTGCTGTCTGCTGAAAAATGCCCTTGGTTCGTTTCGTAAATCATGCCAATACGTGTTCCAACCATCAGAGCCATCTAAGTTCCACTTTTTCTCATAGCTGAATAAAACAGTAAGCCATTTGTCCCTGTAGGACATGTGTTTTTTAGCCCAGTTCATTCTTGCCTGTTTGTGATGTAATTTGAGCGACGGTTTGCGAGCCATTTTCTTTAGTATGATGTAATCACACTCTTTAATACGCCTATGTACAGTGTCTTTGGACACCTGTACACTGAGATTATTTTTAATTTGCCGTATGGACATATTTTGTCTAGATACCAATCTCCGTATTCTCCGATCAGTCTGAACAGTCGTCATGCGTGATCGTCCACATCTTGGTTTCTGCTTAAAATTATCATTTCTAGAGAGTACTTGATATATACCTCGCTTTGATCGATTTAAAACTTTTGCAATTTCAGAAACAGTTTTATTTTGCGATTTCAATTTAAAAAATTTTAAAATCTCACATTTTGCGAATTTTTTACCCTTTGGCATTTTTAAAACGAGAGGAAATAATTTCTCCACCTTTTATACTTTTATAAAAGTGCAATAAGATGTCATACACGCGGCCATTCCTGTGTTTCTAAAAAAAATTGCATAAAGTGCTTAAACTTTTGAGACAGCGTTTCTTCAAGAAAAAAGAAAAATTAAATAAAAATAAAGGAATTCTTTATTTTAACCACCCAAAATGGCTTATTTTATTTTATTTTGATTAAATGTCGCGCATTTATTGTAAATTAGCGTAAAATATTTTCTTCTTCAATTTTTTTAAACCAGATTTGCAGAGTGCTTAAACTTTTGAGACAGACTATATGCAGCACATATATGATTTCTCTTCAGTCTAGATTCAAAGCTGGCTTTTTAGATTTTTTTTTTCACAAACATCACGCATAAAACGTTTCTCTCTAGTGTGGATTTGAATGTAGTCTATTATAGTGTCTTTCTGTCAAAATGATTTTGAGATATATCGCACACAAAAAATTCCTCTATGTGCATTCTAAGATGATTAATTAAAGAGAATTTTGCTGTAAATGACTTTGGACAAATATCACATACCTATGGTTTCTTTCCAGTGTAGATTCGTAAATGATATTTATAACAAATTTTCTCTGAAAATTATTTTGAGCAGACATAGCGCACATATGGTTTTTTCTCCAGTGTGAATTTTAAGATAATATTTTAAATGTGACATGTTTGAAAATGATTCTTGACAATTTTCAGACACTTATGGTTTCTCTCCAGAGTGGATTTGAAGATGACTTTGTAAATGTTTTTTTGCTGAAAATGACTTTTCATAGACATCACATGCATGTAGTTTCTATCCAGAGTGGTTTAGAAGATGTTTTGTTAAATTACTTTTAACTGAAAATGATAATTCACAGATATCACACATATATGGTTTCTCTCCAGTGTGGATTCGAAGATGATTTTGTAAAGAATTTTTCGTTGAAAATGTTTTTTGACAGACATCACACACATGTGGTTTTTCTCCACAGTGGATTTGAAGATGATATTGTAAAGCATATTTCACTGAAAATGATTTTTGACAGACATCGCACGCATATGGTTTCTCTCCAGTGTGGATTCGGAGATGACTTTGTAAAGAATGTTTTGCTGAAAATGATTTTTGACAGACATCACACACATGTGGTTTCACTCCGGAGTGGGTTTGAAGATGATACTGTAAAGTATTTTTCGCTGAAAATGACTTTTGACAGACATCACACACATACGGTTTCTCTCCAGTGTGGAGTCGGAGATGACATTGTAAAGTATTTTTCGCTAAAAATGATTTTTGGCAGACATCACACACATGTGGTTTCTCCCCTGTGTGGATTCGGAGATGATTTTGTAAATAAATTTTCGCTGAAAATGATTTTTGACAGGTATCACACACATATGGTTTTTCTGTAGTGTGATTTTGAAGATGATATTGCAAAGTATTTTTCGATGAAAATGACTTTTGACAGACATCACACACATGTGGTTTCTCTTTAGAGTGGGTTTGAAGATGCACTCTTAAATTGTTTTTCTGTGAAAATGATTTTTGACAGACATCACACACATATGGTTTGACTCCAGTATGGAATAGGAGATGTTGTTGCAAAGAACTTTTTGCTGAAAATGATTTTTGACAGACATCACATACATGTGGTTTTTCTCCAGAGTGGGTTCGAAGATGTTCTTTTAAAGAACATTTTTGGAAAAATGATTTTGTGCAGACACAGCACGCATATGCTTTCACTCCAGTGTGAATTTTAAGATGATATTTTAAATGCGATATACTTGTAAAGGATTCTTGACATTTCTCACACAAGTATGGTTTATCTCCCGTGTGGATTCGCAGATGACTTTGCAAAGAATTTTTCGCTGAAAATGATTTTTTACAGACATCGCACACATGTGGTTTTTCTCCAGAGTGGGTTTGAAGATGATATTGTAAAGTATTTTTCGTTGAAAATGATTTCTGACAGACATCACACACATATGGTTTCTCTCCAGTGTGGATACGGCGATGATTTTGTAAAGCAATTTTCGCTGAAAATGATTTTTGACAAATATCACACACATATGGTTTCTTTCCAGAGTGGGTTTGAAGATGATATTGTAAACCCTTTTTCGTTGAAAATGATTTTTGACAGACATCACACACATATGGTTTCTCTCCAGTGTGGATACGGAGATGATTTTGTAAAGCACTTTTCGCTGAAAATGATTTTTGACAGACATCACACACATGTGGTTTCTCTCCAGTGTGGGTTCGATGATGATCTTTTAAAGTGAATTTCTGCGAAAATGATTTTAGACAGACATCGCACACATGCGGTTTCTCTCCAGTATGTGTTTGAAGATGTCTTATTAATGAGCGTTCCTTAGAAAATGATTTTTGACACACATGACAAACATAAAATCGCTCTTCTGTATGAGTTTGTAAATATTGATCTAACATGACATTTTTTGGTTCATTCTCTCGACATACTTTAATTATATGCAATTTTTCTTCATTTTGCTCTTGAAATGTCGACTGAACTTCCATTTATTACAAAACAGTTAAGGTTATTAAATGCACTTTAAAGCTGTCTTGCGTAAAAAAAATGTTTAATAAGTTCGAATATATATATATATAGTTTTATATTAGATTTATAGTTTATAACATTTTATAAATAACCAGCTCTTACTATAAAAAGCATGGTTATCTTTGTATAAACCTTTTAAATGGGACAATTAAGATTTCGACTGGAAGAAACAAAGATGGTTTTAAATGGTGAAATAATTCACTTTCATGAAATTAGTTGATCTAATTTTACGTCTTCCGGTATCAACTTTAATTAACTCCTAAAAATATCTCTTTAAAGTGTATACTGTATCAGTAGAAAGACATAGACACCCATATTTAAAAAATGTACTAATGATTCATTTTCTTCAGCATAAACTGGTAAACTTTTAGAAACAGTAGCAAGTAAATAAAAATAAACAGGAGTAAATATGTCAATCCAAATACCTGAAAAAAAAAACAGAAAAATAAATGTATTGAAAAATATACAGTGAAAATTTAAAACAGTTGTTTTAATATGGACGTGTCATATTACATAAGTAACAGAAACTGCTTTGAAAATTGAACTTGGTAAAGCATTATAATTTGAATTGATATATTTGGGGGCAATTAAAAAAATATATTGTTTAACAATACAAACGACTGTACTAAAAAGGAGGAGGAAGAACTCGGAGTTCATACACGGTCACTTAAAAATAGAGGCAGTGAATTTTTATAGGCATATACTAAAAGATGATTTTCACTGTTTTAAATTAGAATCTTTGAATATGTCTACAAACATAAAACAGACATATAATAAAAGATTTACATAAAAGAACATTATTAGTTATTTATATAATTTCAATCCAAGAATGTTCTTTTCTTTGAATTATTATTATTCGTTTTTATATATTCACTGTCTAATTTTATAACCAGTCATTTGAATACAAAAGTATTTCCCGGCCTCTCTAAATCTAGTACGTGCAACAAATTAAGTGCAAGCCAATTCTTTAGTGGTAAATATTTCTGTATCCTTAACTAAATCAATTAAGGGTGAGAATGAATTCTACTTTTTTGAGTCAAAATTTTTAATTTTTGTTTTCTTTTGCATCTTTTAAGTGTGTATATTGCTGTTCAAAAGCGGTAATCACGATATTCCAGTATTTTACCATCTTATTTACTCGTTGAACGTGACGCTAAAGTATCCAGAGGGCAGCTTTCTGCGTGTAACTCTACGCTCGGAATTCTACATCACAAATAAAAGTTCTACAACAGAAAATTGCTGCACAAAATTCCAACGAAAGTCTGAATTCTTGCATTTTAAGACTAGCTCTGCACTGCGCCTCGAGGACAGTAGAAAGCTCAATTTATTTCGCTGTGATCATATTCAATGAAGGCTAGTCTGACATTCTAGAATTGATGAACATAAAGAGCATTATTACTATACTTTACATGAAGAATTTCGCAGTAATCAATGACAAGCGCCGTTTAACTGAGAAAGAGAAGAATTTAACTCCAGCTACAAGTGCAGCGATTTTGGAACGGCGAACGCAGCAAATTAAGCGCAATATCTTTTCGAGGAAGAGGAAGGAATGATGCAAATCCCTGGAATTGCTAGCTAATTGTAAGATGGATTCCATTCATTTTTTTTAACAGAGGTATCGTTTTTGCTGGAGCTTATACCATCGAAAAGTATAACTTTCATTGATTAATTATTGTTATAGGCCAATAAAATTAGCTCAAAAAAGATCCGTAGTAACCAGAAATTCGCGGAAAGCTGGAAATTATTTTAATCACTTTCTTTTACATCCAAATGAAGGAATTTGAAGTTTGTCCCATTTTTTCTGGTAAGCTTTACACGTAGCACCACAAAAACCTCAAAATTTTCGGACTTTTTTCAGTATTTCGCAAATAACTCAAAAACCATTAACTCTACAGAAAACATCCTGGTTCACAAATTGTAGAGCATAAAATTCTGTGTCGAATGAGTATTACAGACTAAAAATTTCACCAATAATAAGCGAGATATGACAAATCAAAAAGTACATTTTTCCAAACTTTTTCTTAAAAAAAAAACCTCATAAACTCCGAATTTTGACTCCGAACAACTCAAAAAGTGCTCATGTAACCAAACCAAAAGTACTCACACATATATTTGTGTTTATGATTACAATTTTGAAACCTTAGAGACCAAGTATAAAATAGTAGAACTACTATAATTTTAAATATTTAATTGTACACTATATTCATTAAAAGTATGTATGTTTTGGAGCATGTATGTTGTGTTAGCAAGCATGTAGAGCAGTGGTTACCAACGGGGGGCGCCCGCCCCACAGGTGGCAATTTAACTTTTTAGAAGGCGATTTAAGAATTCAGCGAAATTCAGACGTCCGTCCTCTGAATTTTAAAGCAGTTTGAAAAACTTTTTTTTAAAGTAATCAAATACAAAACAAAAATGAAAAAAATAATTTGTAAAATAAAATTTCTGGTTTAAAATATTTTTGTTTGAATTGTTTTAAATTCACACTTGCGTAAACAAAAACTTTGAATATTTGAAAAACAACTATGGTAAAAGTGCAACCATTGTATTTAATTGTTACCCAGAAGAATCGTCAGAACATGTCACCAAGTCTGCTGAGCCTTTCCGTCGAAAAAATAAATACATTGCAGCAAGTGTTGACTTTGACGAAACTATGTCACTCACAATGCAAAAAGAGCACTTACTTGCAAATGAAGGCAATAAACTCCGTTTAATAAAAATGCTAATTGAAAAACTGGAGCAAGACAGTTTTACTGTGAAGCATGCTGCCGAGGATGCAGATACTACCATCATGATGGAAGCCATCCAACTTGATCAGCTGTCAGAACGTGTCATCATAGTTGGGGGAAGATATTGATCTGCTTGTGCTTTTGACTGCATTTGCTCCAAACTCATCCATGATATACTTCTTGAAACCTGGGAAAGAACAGTCAAGCAATGTTTTGTATTCACCATTAAGTTTCAAGTATTCGCCGATTATGAAGAATAACATCCTATTCCTGCTTGCTTTTAGAAGCTGTGATTCTACATCGACCTTCTTCAGGCACAGCAAACTGAAATTTGTCAAGCTTTTGGAAAAGCATGCTCATCTACAGGATGTTCCAACTGTCTTTAAAAACCAATATACTACGCTTCAGGAAATAAGTGCTGCGGGGCAGAAATTTATTGCCGCCTTATACAATCCCCAGTACGACAAAGCCACAAAACACTGAACAAATTGCGATAGAACATACTTGCAAAATACCTTATGAAAACCCAATTTAACCTCGCTTCTCTGTCGCTAACTGAAAACGCAGCCAAAAAACATTCATTCAGAGCTTTTCTTCAGATCAATATTTGGAATGGAAGGGTGATGAATCCCATTAATTAGGGTTGGAAGGCACTCAGGTATGGTAAACTTTCAGTCACCACGAATGTTGTAGCTGCTCTACAAGAGCTCCTAAACACTCTGTCATGCAAATGTGCAAAGGGGCGCAAAGGTAGTTTATGTTCTTGTAGGAAGAACGAGGTTAAATGCTCAACTATATGTTGCCAATGTAAAGGTGTGTCAAGCGTAAATACCGTGGAGGAAGAAGACCCACAAACCGGATACGGAGGAAAAGTAGGTATGGACGAAAAGGTCTTCCATCTAGAGGAAGAGGAATGGACAATTTAAAGTTCAGAAAAAAAATACGCTCTAAGTTCAGTTTTCCTGTATTTCCCTCAAGTAACTTGAGTTAATTTTATTTACGATTGCTTTTATACTAATTATTTTAAATAAATTATTTTTCATGATTTTTTATTATTATTATATTTTTCTTCACCATTTTATAAAATACATAATTTTAAGTACACATACAATTCTTTCATTTTTCAATTATCTATCCGTTATATTCATCATTTCATTGAATTTTCAAAATATAAAAATTATGCACCAAAAAATAATTTGCTTGCAAACGACAAAATTAAAATTAATTTGGGGACATCGGTTGCATTTTATATGTAATCATCTGTTGAAAAGGTTGGTGAAACTCCCGTATTGATGTAATTAAATTTTTAAGTTGTTAATTAAACAGTACCATTCGGCGATTTATGCAGTTATACTGTTATGTAAGCGAAATGATGTGGCTTTGTCGTACTGGGGATTATATAAGGCGGCAATAAATTTCTGCCCCGCAGTACTTACTTCCTGAAGCGTAGCATATTGGTTTTTAAAGACAGTTGGAACATCCTATAGATGAGCATGTTTTTCCAAAAGCTTGACAAATTTCAGTTTGCTGTGCCTGAAGAATGTCGATGTAGAATCACAGCCTCTAAAAGCAAGCAGAAATAGGATGTTATTCTTCATAATCGGCGAATACTTGAAACTTAATGGCGAATACAAAACATTGCTTCACTGTTCTTTCCCAGGTTTTAAGAAGTATATCATGGATGAGTTTGGAGCAAATGCAGTCAAAAGCACAAGCAGATCAATATCTTCCCCAACTATGATGAAGCGTTCTGACTGCTGATCAAGTTGGATGGCTTCCATCATGATGGCAGTATCTGCATCCTCGGCAGCATGCTTCACAGTAAAATTGTCTTGTTCCAGTTTTTCAATAAGCATTTTTATTAAACGGATTTGCCTTCATTTGCAAGTAAGTGCTCTCTTTGCATTGTGAGCGACATAGTTTCGTCAAAGTCAACACTTGCTGCAATGTATTTATTTTTTCGACGGAAACGCTCAGCAGACTTGGTGCCATGTTCTGACAATTCTTCTGGGTAACAGTTAAATACAATGGTTGCACTTTTACCATAGTTGTTTTTCAAATATTCAATGTTTGAGTTTACCCAAGTGTGAATTTAAAACAATTCAAACAAAAATATTTTAAACCAGAAATTTTATTTTACAAATTATTTTTTTCATTTTTGTTTTGTATTTGATTACTTTAAAAAAAAGTTTTTCAAACTGCTTTAAAATTCAGAGGACGAACGTCTGAATTTCGCTGAATTCTCAAATTGCCTCCTAAAAAGTTAAATTGCCCCTTGTGGGGCGTGCAGCCCCCGTTGGGAACCACTGCTCTACATGCTTCGTAACACAACATACATGTTCCAAAACATACATACTTTTAATGAATATAGTGTACAATTAAATATTTAAAATTATAATAGTTCTACTATTTTATACTTGGTCTCTAAGGTTTCAAAATTGTAATCATAAACACAAATATATGTGTGAGTACTTTTGGTTTGGTTACATGAGCACTTTTTGAGTTGTTCAGAGTCAAAATACAGAGTTTATGAGGGGTTTTTTTTAGAAAAAGTTTGGAAAAATTTACTTTTTTATTTGTCATATCTCGCTTATTATTGGAGAGATTTTTAGTCTGTAGTACTCAATCGACACAGAATGTTATGCTCTACAATTTGTGAACAAGGATGTTTTCTGTAGAGTTAATGGTTTTTGAGTTATTTGCGAAATACTGAAAAAAGTCCGAAAATTTTGAGGTTTTTGTGGTGCTACGTCTAAAGCTCACCAGAAAAAAATGGGACAAACTTCAAATTCCTTCATTTGGATGTAAAAGAAAGTGATTAAAACAATTTCCAGCTTTCCGCGAATTTCTGGTTACTACGGATCTTTTTTGAGCTAATTTTATTGGCCTATAACTATAATTAATCAATGAAAATTATACTTTTCGATGGTATAAGCTCCAGCAAAAACGATACCTCTGTTAAAAAAATGAAGGGAATCCGTCTTACAGTTAGCTAGCAATTCCAGGGATTTGCAGCATTCCTTCCTCTTCCTTGAAAAGATATTGCGCTCAATTTGCTGCGTTCGTCGTTCCAAAATCTCTGCACTTGTAGCTGGAGTTAATTTCTTCTCTTTCTCAGTTAAACGGCGCTTGTCATTGATTACTGCGAAATTCTTCATGTAAAGTACAATAATAATGCTCTTTATGTTCATCAATTCTAGAATGTCAGAATAGCCTTCACTGAATATGATCGCAGAGAAATAAATTGAGATTTCTATTGTCCTCGAGGCGCAGTGCAGTGCTACAGAGTTAGTCTTCAAATGCACTAATTCAGACTTTCGTTGGAATTTTGTGTAGCAATTGTCTGTTGTAGAACTTGTATTTTGTGATGTAGAATTCCGAGCGTAGACATGCTCATCTACAGGATGTTCCAACTGTCTTTAAAAACCAATATGCTACGCTTCAGGAAGTAAGTGCTGTGGGGCAGAAATTTATTGCCGCCTTATACAATCCCCAGTACGACAAAGCCACAACACTGAACAAATTGCCATAGAACATACTTGCAAAATACCTTATGAAAACCCAATTTAACCTCGCTTCTCTGTCGCTAACTGAAAACGCAGCCAAAAAACATTCATTCAGAGCTTTTCTTCAGATCAATATTTGGAATGGAAGGGTGATGAATCCCATTAATTAGGGTTGGAAGGCACTCAGGTATGGTATACTTTCAGTCACCACGAATGTTGTAGCTGCTCTACAAGAGCTCCTAAACACTCTGTCATGCAAATGTGCAAAGGGGCGCAAAGGTAGTTTATGTTCTTGTAGGAAGAACGGGGTTAAATGCTCAACTATATGTTACCACTGTAAAGGTGTGTCAAGCGCAAATACCGCGGAGGAAGAAGACCCACAAACCGGATACGGCGAAAAAGTAGGTATGGACGAAGAGGTCTTCCATTTAGAGGAAGAGGAAGAGGAAGAAGAATGGACAACTCAAAGTCCAGCAAAAAAAAAAAAAAAACGCTCTAAGTTCGATTTCCCTGTATTTCCCTCAAATAACTTGAGGTGATTTTATTTACGATTGCTTTTATACTAATTATTTTAAATAAATTATTTTTCATGATTTTCTATTATTATTATATTTTTCTTCACCATTTTATAAAATACATAATTTTAAGTACACGTACAATTCTTTCATTTTTCAATTATCTATCCGTTATATTCATCATTTCATTGAATTTTCAAAATACAGTGGACTCTCTCTATCTGAACACTCTCTAATGTGAACACCCCGGTATTATGAACACTTTCTGATGGTCCCGGCGAAACTCCATAGACTTAACAAAAGATGAACTCTCTGTATTCTGAACACCCTCTAATCTGAACACCCCACTATAATGAACGCTACTTTTGATCCCCATTCTAACCCGCCTTTCCGTAAACTGAACGTGTGTTTGCAGTCGGAATGCGGGGAATTCCTGCATCATGGAAATTCGGAGAAAACTGTTGCAGAAGAATAAAAGGGTTTGATGAACTCGATTTAAAAATAAAGAAACAAAATTATTTCTAGATTTTAAGATCTACCCAATGCTGAAATTTGTTTCAATAATTCAGATAAAATGTTCAGTTAACAATACAAAAAAAAAATGAAAGAATATTTTAATTTTCACCGTACCTGCTCTCAACTAACTAGAACATTCTTATATATTTTTAACAAATAAAAAAGTGCAGATATGAAATTGTTTTCCATTTCAGAAAAAGTAAATCACGATAATCAAATTAAATGAAATGATCAAAACAATCAATTTTTATGCAAATAGATACAAGAAAAAATAATGTAAAAAACATGTCAAGTGATTTCCCCTCTCCCGAGCTGAGATAAAAATAGAAAGATTGCGCAACAGAAATACCCACCCCCCAATGACAGATAAGAGACAATTGGTGTTAGAGGGAGTGGTTAAAAAAGGATTATGGTTTCTTTTCTGCACACCTGATTCGCAGCATTATCGCTTCTGTTTCTTTCTTCCTTTTTGCTCGGCAAAGGAAAATTTTTTCGTTATTTCACTATCGTTGCAGGGAAAGAATCACAACACTTACGCAGATATGTCAGAAATAAGTAAAAAGACGAAAAAACGGAGGTTTCAGGAAAAATACGAAGTTGTTCAAAAATTAAAATCAAAAGTATGTCAAAGGAAAATTGCATCTGAATTTGCAATTTCAGTAGGTCAAGTCAATGCCATCAGCAAGAAAGAGAAAGAAATTATAGCCGCTTTTGAAGCAAATGAACCTTCCTCAAAGTGTAGAATTTTCGAAAAGAAAACAGGAAACGAGAACATAAACAATCACGTCTGGAATTTTTTTTTTGCCAAATGAGAACGAAGAATCTTCCTGTCACTGGACCCCTGTTAAAGCAGATTGCTCTGGATTTTGCAGAAAAGGAGAAAATCACGGAATTCAAGGCATCAGAAGGATGGCTGACTCGCTTCAAAAGTTGACATAACATCGAATTCAAAATAATCAATGGTGAAGCTGCAGACGTAAATATTGACACTGTGGAGGAATGGAAAAGAAAGCTTCCGGATATAACGAAGGATTTCGATGCCGCTGACATTTTCAATGCCGACAAAACCGGCCTGTTTTTCAGAGCTCTTCCAAATAAAACTTTAGCAGAAAGAAGCGAGAAATACATGGCGGAAAAATGTCAAAAGAAAGATTTACCGTCATGCTTTGTGCCAGTTTTACGGGTGAGAAGCTCAAACCACTTGTGATCGGAAAAAGTGAAAAAACACAGTGCTTCAAAAATGTGAAGATAGCATCATTGCCTGTGCACTGTAAATCAAATCGAAAAGCCTGGATGACATTCCCAATTTTCTCACAATGGTTGGAGGGCATTAACAAAATGATGAAGAGAGAAGAAAGAAAAATTCTTCGTTTTGTGGATAATGCCAGAACACATACAAATGTGCAGCTGAGCAACGTGAGCCTGAAGTTTCTGCCACCGAACTGTACTTCTATAATCCAACCACTGGGTCAAGGAGTAATCAAGACCTTTAAAGCTCGCTACTTCAAATCCCTTCATTTGGATGTAAAACGAAGTGATTAAAACAATTTCCAGCTTTCCGCGAATTTTCGGTTATTAAAATCTTATTTTTACTGGCCTATTAGGGCACGAAAAAGTTTTAAAAACAAGGCGAAAATATGACCTTTATTGTTCAAAAGACCGTCATTTTGTCAAAAACAAACTTTTAAACTAAATGTTATAAAATTCCAGAGAATTTATTACTCTTTTATAATTCACGACCAAATTTGTTTCAGATACTAGTGGTTGAAGAAAAACAGGCGCCCGATTGCAAGTTCCCCTCGCGCACTTGCAGGTACTTCCCATCGCAGAATGCGTATTATTTATTTTTATTTTTTACATGGAAAAATCTTAATATAATGTTTTCAAGCAAAATGTAATTTTAAAGTCCAAATATGACAAATTTTTTAATTGTAACGGAAACAAAATCGCGAAATTCATGCGAATTTTAGACCAAAGAAGTAGAATCTCCTTTTAATGATATGAATCCAGTATTTACTAATTCTGCTGTGGAAAATAATACTAATGAATTGAGCTCAGAAATAACAATTAATTTCTCTGAGCAATACAACCCAGTTATTCATATAAATTCAATATTGTCGATTCTGTTTTAAAATATATACTGGAATAAATGCATCAGTGCCTAGTTAATTATACCAAGTCCTATGTTGAGTGATTTTTGTGACACCATAGAAAACTTCGTTATGATGAAAGATTCGTAATGATGGAAGAATCTTTATGACATTGGTTTATGACCGCAAAGTCCAAATGAATAGCAACGGAAGTTTATAGCGGAAAAATAAACTGTACGAGTCTTATTAAATTTATATTGGACAAGATAAATCACCATTTTACTGCAAATTTCTTAGTCCGACAAATGTCCAATTTTTGAATAATAATTGATCGCCGTTGGTTAGTGTTTAATAAGTTTCGATTCAGTATTTTGTTTTTGCTGCTGAGTTGCATTTCTTCTGCTTTTCGTTTGCGCAATATCGGTTGCAAATATTCTAATCATGTGGAAGAGAATTTCCGGTTTCTGATTAGTTCTGCACTGTTAAAAATTTGCAGCAAACTGTCCAGTCATTTGACCGTTTTTATAGAAAACGGTTACATAACCGTAATTGAACACTATTCTGACCATAATATGGGCAATAATATGGACATATTGGAGTGACATTACGGTTATGTACCGTTTACTCTAAAAACGGTCAAATGACTGGACAGTTTGCTGCAAATTTTTAATAGTGTGCTAAAAGTTCCTTTACTCTCCGTTAGTCGCATGAGTATTTCTGTGATACAAACTGCAATTTACCTCTTGTAAATTTGAACTAAGTAGATTCGGAACCTGTGGCTCCTTCTATCTCCCTCCTAACGGTGTCAATTTTTTATCAGCAGCAGTAGTTCTACAACCAGCTAGTCATTCAAATATGATAATTCGCAAAATTATAACCTAGTTTGACGTTTAATAGGTTTTTTTTAAAACCCTCCGTATTAATTGACATTTCCGCTTATCCGACGTTCTGACGCATTGTGGAATCGCAGTGTGTTGTGGGTCGTTTTTGGTGGCTGGTGCTGGAACACGAAATTCATCGTCACATGTCTGCTGTCTATGGCAAACACTGCATTTCACTGACAAGTGTACACGAGTAGTGTAAGGGATTCCGAGAAGAATGCACCTCACTGCAAGGTGCAAGACGATCCCCGGCCAGCATATCGATTCTGGTGTTATCGGATTATAACGATACGTAGCGATATCGAAAACCCCATTTCATAACGATTTCCGGGCGAAGAGCTATTCTGATCGCCTCTCGTTATCGGGATAACCAGGTTGGAATCTCTAGAAGTGAGAGATTTTGAATCATTAAAAGAACTTATGCTCACAGAGCAGTTATAAAACCGGTATTTTTTTTAAATAAGAGAAAATTATGGACGGATGGACGAAAATGGAGATAGATTCGAAACACGCACAAAAGTGTGATAAATGTGATACTATTAGGAGACAATTTAAGAGATAAAAAAAAACCTTGGAAAAAGAAATATATTCAGGAAATTCCAAAAACTAACTTTAATTCTAAAACTAGGAACGAAGTAAAATTAGAATTGAAGGTTGTAAATAAAAAGGAAAACATGAATATTGATAAATTTAAGAAAGATCAATCTTTCGAGAAAAAGGGACAAATTCATGGCTATTTTTGTCTTGAACCTGGCCACATAAAACCCAACTGTGCTCAGTGGTTAAAAAAGAAATCCAATTATGAGAATAAAAATATAGGCTGGATTGTGACTAGTGATACGAAGGATATATACATAATTGGAAAGTCATGGAATCAGATTTACCGATGATTGATTTATATGTAAACGGTAAGAGGGTCAAAGCAGTAAATGACACAGGGGTGCAAATATCTATTTTTGATACGAGACATGACCTGGGGGCAAAAAAGGTGGAGAATATCTTTCTTGTTCCAGCCCTGGGAAGAAATCAAAAGGCAGACTTGGTATCCACGCCAATAGCGTTCATAGAGGGAATAAATGTACTCTGAAAAGAATTAGTTTTTGCGGAAGAGAAAAATTGAATTCTCCTCTGCTCATAACACATGCTCTTTATGTTTTGTTAAAGATAGAGAATTTAGACATGCAGAAGTCGGTGTGTAAACAGATGGGGAATCAGAGAGAATTGAGTGGGCTGAAAACCAAGGGATTATCAGTTGATCAAGAGGAGAAATGTGTTAACAGAAAAGGGTGTAAAAAAATGAGTAATTTGTAGAAGGAGCCAGTTGAAATAAATAATGAGACAGAGATAAACTCACAGGAAGAAGTGGCAGATGGGAATTTGGAAAAAGGTTTGAAATTAATAAAGACTAAAGATAATGCGACTCAGATGCAAGGTGACAGTAGTCCATATAGAAGAGTTCAATTTCGGAGAGAATATATAAAACACAATGTAAACACATTGATAATTTGTTGTTACTACAGAGGTGCCATAAAACAAAACACAGTTTTAAAAATTAAAACTATTAGATGTTAAAATTCATAAGCTTTCGGCTAAACATTAGCCTTCCTCAGATGAACACAAGCCGACGAGAAGACGCCGCTCCGATTCCGAATGGCGCGCTCTGGCCAGGTCCAAAATGGGCGAAAACCAATCCACTATGAATTGGAGGGAGAGAAAGAAGTTGGGATGATACCATTACAAGCTGGGGGAGGGGGGGGTCAGCAAAAACCAAAAACCCCAGTGACACCCAATACATTATACCATATACGAGGGATCTGATAAGATAATACATCATTACATGTATTATCACCTCTTTTCAAAATTTCTAGGGACTCTCTGATTATGCAACTATTATACTGTGAACAATGTGAAATTATTTTAGTTTTACTTAAAAATATATCAAATACAGATTAAATCAAGCTAAAGATATTGATATATTTTTAAGTAAAACTAAAATAATTTCACATTGTTCACAGTATAATAGTTGCATAATCAGAGAGTCCCTAGAAATTTTGAAAAGAGGTGATAATACATGTAATGATGTATTATCTTATCAGATCCCTCGTATATGGTATAATGTATTGGGTGTCACTGGGGTTTTTGGTTTTTGCTGACCCCCCCCCCCCCCCTAAGCTTGTAATGGTATCATCCCAACTTCTTTCTCTCCCTCCAATTCATAGTGGATTGGTTTTCGCCCATTTTGGACCTGGCCAGAGCGCGCCATTCGGAATCGGAGCGGCGTCTTCTCGTCGGCTTGTGTTCATCTGAGGAAGGCTAATGTTTAGCCGAAAGCTTATGAATTTTAACATCTAATAGTTTTAATTTTTAAAACTGTGTTTTGTTTTATGGCACCTCTGTAGTAACAACAAATTATCAATGTGTTTACATTGTGTTTTATAAATTTGAGAGGGTGAATTTGTCGTTCGCATTATATGGAATTTTCTATATATTTTATTCGGAGAGAATATTTCCTAAGAGGCATGCAAAAATACCCAGGTACTTTGTTGAGAGCTTAACTCTGAGACGAAAAAGAATAATAATGTAATTTAAGGGGTTGATTGCCAAAAGAATGAATGAGAAACTGAGTCGAAGGGGGAGTTCTTCTTTCAGAATGGATCTCAGAGTGAGATTCTTTAAAATCAAACAAAATTTTGAGCCGATAAATGTTGGTGTTAAAGTTATGAAGCAAAAATTAGTGCTAAATGAAATTTTATGATACTGCTAATTCAGATATTGTTTTTTATGAGAATTCTCCAAATTAAATTTTCTTCTAAAATTGGGAGAATTGATTAATGTATTATTTGTCTTGTATATATTTATAATTTAATATATGAATTTAAAAATTTAATTCTGCATTATGATGTATTGTGTTTAGTAAAACTTTGAAATTGGATTGGTGTTTAGAATTATAAGTCACTAATTTAAATTTCTATTTTTATATGTTTCGTTCAAAGTTATAAAGAAAGTATAATATATGGTAAGCCAAATGCAGTGTAAATATTTCGGAGCTGGGTCTTATTTTTACAATAATTAAATTTTGAGGCTAAAAACCAAGAAAATTACACAGGGGATGGGTTATTTAGATGGGTTAAGTACACAGGAATAATTATATATGCATACATTCTGTCTGGCAGGATATTCAAAATTAAGTTTTTCAACAAAATGTAATTAGGAAAATTTTGTAAGGAACGGAGACGTTCTTTTTAAAAAAATGCCAAAAAGGAAAAGGAGAAATAGATAGCCACAAAAGAAGAAAATATACATATCTGTTTTAATTAATTACACTTTATTAAGATGACTGAAAAAACAGATAAGTTTCTTTTCCATAGTTTAATTAATAATCTCTGAACTATTCAGTTCAACGAGATCAAATTTAAGGGGTTTCGAAGAGTTTTTCAAAAGCTGTTCAGTATCAAAATGATTTTGACACTTTTCATAGACATTTCTTTTGTCTTGAGTATGGATTCAAAGGTGTTCGTTCAGAGTTTCTTTCTGTGACAATGATGTTTGGCGTATGTAACACACAACTGATTTCTCTCCAGTCTGGATTCGAAGCTGACATTTTAGAAAAAAAATTTGTAACAAATTTTGTTTCACTATCACCACACATAAAACGTTTCTCTCCGGTGTGGACTTGAATATAGACTACTAGAGAGTCTTTCTGTCAAAACGATTTTTGACATGTATTGCACACAAAACATTCCTATCAAGTGTGGATTGGAAGATTATTTAAAGAGCTTTTTGTTTACAATGACATTTGAAAAATATCACATACAAAGGGTTCTGTTCAGTGTGGATTCGTAAATAACATTTATGGGAGCTTTTCTCTGAAAATGATTTTGAACAGACATAGCACACATATGGTTTCTCTCCAGTGTGAATTTTAAGATGATATTTTAAATGTGATTGGTTTGAAAAGGATTTTGGACAGTTTTCAAACACATATGGTTTCTCTCACGTGTGGATTCGGAGATGCCGTTGCAAAGCTTTTTTTGCTGAAAATGACTTTTGACAGACATCACACACGTGTGGTTTTTCTCCAGAGTGGGTTTGAAGATGATATTGTAAAGCATTTTTCGTTGAAAATGATTTTTGACAGACATTGCACACATATGGTTTCTCTCCAGTGTGGGTTAGAAGATGCTTTGTTAAATTGCTTTTATCTGAAAATGATTTTTTGCAGACATCACACACATATGGTTTCTCTCCAGTGTGGATTCGGAGATGCCGCTGAAAAACATTTTTCGCTGAAAATGACTTTTGACAGACATCGCACACATGTGGTTTCTCTCCAGAATGGGTTTGAAGATGCACTGTTAAATTGCTTTTCTGTGAAAATGATTTTTCACAGACATTGCACACATGGGGTTTCTCTCGAGAGTGGGTTCGAAGATGTTTTGTTAAAGAGTTTTTCCCTGAAAATGATCTTTGACAGACATCGCACACATGTGGTTTCTCTCCAGTGTGGTTTCGAAGATGTTTTATTAAAGTACTTTGCTGTGAAAATGAATTTTGGCAAACATCACACACATATGGTTTCTCTCCAGTGTGGATTCGAAGATGATTTTGTAAAGCAGTTTTCGCTGAAAATGACGTTTGACAGACATCACACGCATGTGGTTTCTCTCCAGAGTGGATTCGAAGATGACCTCTTAAAGTGCATTTCTCTGAAAATGACTTTTGACAGACATTGCACACATGTGGTTTTTCTCCAGTGTGGCTTCGAAAATGTCTCATTAAAGAACTTTTCTCTGAAAATAATTTTTGACAAAAATTGCACACATGGGTTTTTTCTCCAGTGTGGCTTTGAAGATGTTTTTTTAAAGCACTTTGCTGGGAAAATGATTTTTGACACACATCGCACACATGCGGTTTCTCTCCAGTGTGGATTCGAAGATGTATCAATAAAGAACTTTTCTCTGAAAATGATTTTTGACAAAAATTGCACACATGTGGTTTTTCTCCAGTGTGGCTTCGAAGATGTTTTTTTAAAGTACTGTGCTGAGAAAATGATTTTTGACACACATCGCACACATGTGGCTTCTCGCCAGTGTGGATTTGAAGATGTTTCAATAGAGAGCTTTTCGCTGAAAATGATCTTTCACGAACATTGCACAAATGTGTTTTCTCTCCAGAGTGGTTTCGAATATGATTTTTTAAAGTGCATTTATATGAAAATGATTTTAGACAGACATCGCACACATGCGGTTTCTCTCCAGTGTGTATTTGAAGATGTCTAATTAAAGAGCGTTTCTGTGATAATGATTTTTGACACACATGACAGACATAAATTCTCTCTCCTGTATGAGTTTGGAAGTATTGATCTATGACTTTTTTTGGTAAACTCTGTCGACATTCTTTAAATATATGCAATTTTTCTTCATTTTGCTTTTGAAATGTTGACTGAACTTCCATTTATTACAAAACGACTACAGTTATTAAATGCACTTTAAAGCTGTCAATTGTGTAAAAAAGAAATCTTTAAGAAGTTCGAATATGTATATATATATATATATAATTTTATATTTGATGTCGAGTATATAACAAATTATAAATAATCAGTCCTTACTAGTTACCTTTAATGTATAAACCTTTAATGTATATTTAAATGGAACAATTAAGATTTCGACTGGAAGAAACAAAAATGGTTTCATAAATGGTGAAATATTTCACTTTCATGAGATTAGTTGATCTAATTTTAAATCTTCTTGTATCAACTTTAATTAACTCCTAAAAATATCTCATTAATGTGTATACTGTATCTGTAGAAAGGCATAGCCACAAATATTTTATAGATACACAAATCAAAATTATTTTCCTTTAGCTTAAACTGGTAAACTTACAGAAACAGTAGTAAATGAATGAAAATAAACAGGAGTAAATATGTTAATCCAAAAACCTAAAAGAAGAACAAAAAAATAAATGTATTTAAAAATATACAGTGAAAAATTAAAAACAATTGTTTTAATATGGACATGCGATATACATGAGAAATAGAAATTGCTTTGAAAAAAAAAAATCTGTAAAGAATTATAATTTGAATAGATCTATTTGGAAGCAATTATAAAAAAATATTTTTTACCAACATAAAGGCTGGTCTGAAAAGAAAGGGGGAGGTTATACAAGGCTGCTTAAAATTATGGACAGTTTAATTTTTATAAGCAAATACCAAAAATTTATTTTCACTGCTTTAAATTACTCTTCAAATCTGTCAACAAACATAAAACAAACATATAATAAAAGGGACACATAAAACTAATATTATAATATATATACAGGGAACTCTCACTTATACACCGCCTCTTTTATGTGTCTTTTTCATTTATACGACGATTTTCAGTGGTCCCGGCTCATTATATAGGAAAATAATGATAATCATCATTCGTGTATGCATCGCTGTAAAAATAAATATTTCACTTATGCACCGACATTTTTTTTACAATAACAATTTTTTTTTTTTTACAATAGCAAAAATGTGTTTCCGGTTACAGTGCAATAGTTTATTTTCCTCAATTCGCAATGTACCCTTTCTACCTTTGTTTTTTCTAGAAAGATATTATTTCAGTAAACAAATGAATTTCGAATGCGTATCTTATGTGTTACACCACCCACATTGAAAATCGATTCATCTTGAAGGAAAATACATGTACTATTGCTATTGCCCAGAGGCTAGTCCTATCCCCATTTCTAATGCTGTTTATAAGAGAAAGGGGTTATACATCTTCCCTTATCTCGGTAAATAAAAGGAGGTAGTCTGTTTAGTGACAAAACAGTAATCAAACAATCTTATGGATAACGTCAAAGATTTTCTGCTTAGCGTACACTATCTACCCGTTTTCACTCTTTTTGATCCAGTCAGTCAACGCTTTCTTGCGATTACGCCGCGTCTTTCATATGACATACTGGATAAGTCGTGGACGTCCTACAAAAGGGAGACCTTAGTTCAAGTTCGATCTAATTCCCTTATCTCGCTTCCAATGTTTAACCCATTGTTGAAATTCTCCCTTCTTTTTTCGAATTCACGCCTTCGTTTCTTCAACGCGTTTTATTGCTTTATCATGAGACATACGATTTTAACTGAGTCTTAAGCTTTCTTTTTTTATTCGAGTTTTAACAGTTTAGTAGCTAACAAACTTCAGCTTGTGCAACATTTAAGATTTGTCTCTCAACGAAATGGCAAAATGAAAGAAATTGTGCTTGACTTTCAAAGTGAACGTTATTAAAAAATTTGAAGAAAATCCATCAACTACTAAAAAAGCTTTAACTGATCCTTTTCAAATTCCCGAGTCAACTTTAAAAGAGAATTTTAAAACAAAGGGAAGCAATTCTAACTGCTCAACGAGAATTCGGAATTCAATCCTCCAAGAGAAGTCAAATTCAAGGAAGAAAGTTTCAAGAATTAGAAAGTGTTTTGTTACAATGGTTTAAAGAAGCCCGTGTCTCTAACATTTCGGTTAACATTGAGCTTCTCAGGCAGAAAACTGTTTATCTCTCTGAGACTTTGAAAATTAAAAACTTTGCTGCATAACATGGATAGGTGGAGAAATTAAAGACTCGGCACGGCTTAGAATTTTGTACTCTATCTGGAGAAAGTGCTAGTGTTGACGAAAAAACTGTAGAGCAATGGAAAGAGGACTTACCATCTTTAATGAAAGAATACAAACCTAAAGACATTTTTAAACAAGATAATGCCTAAAAAAAATTAGCAATTAAAGTGGAACCCTGTCACGGTGGAAAAAGCAGTAAAGAAAGATTAACTGTTTTGTTATGCTGTAATGTAGATGGATCCGAAAAACAACCCCCTTTAATCATTGGGAAATCAAAAAAACCTCGCTGTTTTAAAATGTTCCATGGCTTCTATGTGAGTACTTTAATAATCATGCAGCATGGATGACGTCAAATATTTTTTTAGATTTTCTTCATAAATTTGACAAAAAAAAAATGAAAAAAGAAAAGTTTTTCTATTTATGGATCAATGTCCTGCTCATCCACGAGATCTGCCAAATTTTGATCATATAAAAGTAGTGTTTTTCCCGCAAACTGCATGAGTAAGCTACAGCCTTTAGATTTAAGTGTAACCCGTTGCTTAAAAATGCAATATAGGAAAACTTTGATTCGTCGATATCTTGCCGAATTAGAAACAGGCAATTCAGCTGCAGTCGATGTAAAAATTTCAATTCTTGATGGTTATGAATATGGTATGCACTGCATGGAGAAGTATCGGTGATTATACCATAAGGAATTGCTCTAAAAAAGTCGGATTTTTATTTCCTGATGCATATGAATATTGTGATCAAATAAACGAAAGTGAAGAAGATTGTGATATAGGTCTCACTGATGACGAATGGCAAAATGTATCTGATGGACTTGTTTCTTTTAATGAATTTGTTGATATTGATGATAATTTAATAACACCCGAATTAAGAGATATTGAAGACATCGCTAATGAAGTGGCTGATGGTGATGGAGATGATGATAATGAAGAAGATGATGCAAAAGTTCCTCCAAAACATACGAAAGTGTTAAATGTTAAGTGTTGACATACGAAAGTGTTAAAATCTTTTGACACTATTCGGGACTATTTGAAATTTAATTCAGTTGATGAAACTCCCTTTTCTTATTAGGACGAACTTAAAAAAACTTTTTTGCAAATTCCTCGACAAAAACAAAAATCTATTATGGATTACTTTGAAAAGAAAAAAATTATTATTAGGTATGTTACACTTTCTGTTTTATTATGTATTATTATTTTTTTTTGTTTACTTATTTTTTTGTATAGTTACAGTAATTACCAAATCATTTTAGATATCAACATATAATCTTTAGAAACATTCTTATTCATGCTCTCATTGCAACTTACGCTGCGTTTTAGAATTTGATTAGACCCTTTTTCATTTTTGCGTCTCTCTCACTTATACGCTTTCTTCTGTTGGTCCCTTGGGCCGACGGATAAGTGAGAGTTCACTGTATAACGTCTATATATATAATGTTTATACATATAATGTCTATATATATAACGTTTATACATATAATGTCTATATATATATAACGTTTATACATATAATGTCAATATATATAACGTTTATATACACTGTAAAAAAAAATTCGGAAAAGTTTCCGGTAGGAATAGGATTTCCAGTTGCCCGTATAGTACAGGAAACTTTTCCGAACCAACACGGAAAAAAAAAATGAAAAAAAACGAAAGTTTTTTCTTTCCGTCAGGAAACATTTCCTGTTTGATTCAGAAACTAATCTTTAGACACAGAATAAATTCCTGGGTCTTACGGAAATCTTTCCATTCACATAAAGAAACGTTTTGGTAGAACGGTAGAATAGACAGAAAGTATTCCGTTTTAAAAAGGAAAACTTTCCATTCACACTAAGAAATGTCTTGGTAGAACGGTAGAATAGACAGAAAGTATTCCGTTTTAAAAAGGAAAACTTTCCATTCACACTAAGAAATGTCTTGGTAGAACGGTAGAATAGACAGAAAGTATTCCGTTTTAAAAGGAAACTTTTCCGAATCAGTCAGTAAACTAATCATGAAAAAATTAAAAATTCCTGTGTAGAATAGAAACTTTTTCTTTGCTTTACGGAATTTTTTTTCATTATGATCGGAAAAATTTCTGCATTGTAAAGAAACTTTTGTTTTAAAGAGTAGGAACATTAACAGATGAAAATATTGCTTTTGGACACTGTTTTGATATCCTTTTATCTCAATTAAATATTATTAAGAACTTTTTTGAATACATACACACATTTTAAGTATTTGTTATCATAAAATGCATTACATGTAATGCATTTTATGATAACAAAATACTTAAAATGTATGTATGTATTCAAAAAAGTTCTTAATAATAATTAATTGAGATAAAAGGAAATCAAAACAGTGTCCAAAAGCAATATTTTCATCTCTTATTGGTCCTACTCTTTATAACAAAAGTTTCTTTACAATACAGAATCAGCTTGAAATTTTATTTATTTGTTACAAGTATACTGATACGTTTAGCTCATGGGTATTTACATTTTTTTAAAATAAGTATTTTATACAAGGAATGCTAGGGAAGTATCTTTATAAACAAGAAGTAATTCTCGTAAAAGAAAAGTGTATAAATAAATAAAAAGTACACAATGAAATGGATTTTATGTTCATAAAATACATAATATACTTTTATTTTCTTTAGAATATGTGTATATGTTTCCTAGGGGAAAAAAAATTAATATATTTTAAGCGATATAAAAGAAAATCCAAATAGTGCCCAAAACAAACCTTTTCATCTGTTGTCTGTATAGCAAAGTGGACTGTACAGAGATGCCAGCTTATTAGTGCCAGAATATACATAGGTGTAGTCAGTGGTGAAGTGTGTGTGGAAGATGATTTCCCCAGGCACTAAATATTTAGGGGATGCCAAAAAACTGATAAATAAGATATTAAAAACGGAACAAAATATTTTCAATTTGGACTGGATATTTAAAACCCACACTTATGTCATTGGGTGTAGCACAAGTATATGACATGTTGCATGCGTATGAAGTGTATGCAACTAACATTGAAGTTTTATTGATGCTGGAAAGACTTTCTATTGCTGTATATCCAAAACAAAGAACATACAAAACATTTTTTAATCACAATAGTAACCGCCCCTCCTTAAAAAACGAGAACTTCTTTTAATTTACGCCTTAAAAAAAACAATCTTATGGGGTCGTCTTCGTTCTTAAGTTGCACAAAACTCCGAACTTTTCAATATGTACATCTAACTTTGACATTATATTTGCCTCTTTCGGTAACTTTTTCTCAAGGATACCAAAAGGGAAGTCACTTGGTCAAAATGTTTAAGAATTATGAAGTTTAAAGTTTGGAACTCCTAATGTTAAACAGCTTGTGGAGTTTTTTTTATACAATTCAATACTTGACGTAATAATTTTATATTCATATATTTTATTTGAAGCTTTTCGAAATCTATTTCGATTAAAAAATTATAGATTATGGTTTATTTTATGGTTTAATTTATAAAAAAAAATGTATTTTTAAATTAATTAAAAAAATTAATTTTAATAGAAATAGATTTCTAAAAACTTCAAATATGCAAATCAAAAATCACAGCTGATTCCGCTAAGTAGTTTTTAAGTTATGCTTAAAACACTACCCACATTACAGTCTGATTTGCAACGATTACAGATTAGGAGTTACAAACTTTAAATTTTCATAATTTCAAAACTACTTGACTGAGTGAATTCCAGTTTGTTATCATAGGGCAACATTTACTGAAAAAAACAAACATGATGCCCCAATTAGATGTATCTATTGAATTTGCTACAATTTCGGCATGAATATGACCCTCTAAGCTTATTTTTTCTTTAATTAAATTTAAAAAGACAGTTTCCAGAAGAATAACTTTGTTTTTTACTGTGACAGTTTGGAGATTAAATGTTTTTTGTCCCCAAATACATATGATATTTCAAATTTGTCACTTTTTATACCCAATTTGTGTCACAGAGACACTTTCCAATTAGGAACATTGCTGCAGCTAACTATTATAACCCAATTTGGGTGCTTTTCTGCTATTACACACACAAAAAAAAAAAAAAAAAAATCCAGAAACTATTTTATAAATTTTGAAAATTTATATAGAGCAGCATTGAAACTTTAATTTTTTATCTTTTATGTAGAAGGTAATTTTTTTCTCCTGTCTAAAACGCCATAAAATAATAATAATAATAAAGTAAATCTAAAAACTTTTGAAGTCATGTAAATTATAAGAATATACAGAATTCAATAATAATATAAAGAATCCTAATAAATACGTTGATGATAAACAATTTTCAGAAGCCATACAATTTGAAAATGTACAAGACTTTGAACTTGAAGCTCAACTGAAAATTACATAGCAAAAAGGCTCAGTAAATGAAAATCATTTTTTGTTAAAATTTAAATCAGCTATTTTTTTTTAAATTCAAAATACAATTTTAAAATTACGCGTTTTAAAGTAAAATAACCTTTACTAAATCATTAAAATTAATAATTAGAAAAGCTCATTTAAATTTATTTGAATTTAAAAATATATAGAGAAACTCATTCACTTGTTTAATTTGAAATATTTTAATCATATAAACAGTTAAAAATATAGTTAAAAAATGGAGCAAAAGAAAATGATATAATTTGAAAATTTGAATTCTCTTTTACTTTTGAAAACATGAAATAAATTAAACAAATTGTCTTGTGTTATATATCACTTATTTACACTAACTGCAATTTAACAATATACTTTTTATTGACCTATTCTGTATAAAATATATACCACCTTAAATTACCCCTTTGATAAAATAAAAAGCATATAAACTCTTCATTACTAAAAGCTAAATCTTTTTGTTTTGACCAAATTTCTCGATTAAAAATCTTAAAATATAAAAGATAATGTAAGAATTTTATTCAGAAAAAAAAAATGAAATTTTAAACATCCTACTCTAGATCTGGATTATATACAGTATTCCTTTAAACATACCTATTCCAGATTATATACACTACTCTGGAATACAGAATACATACACTATTCATTTAATGAAGTTGGAGCATATATTAAAAATACTTATGATTATCTGGGTATAAATTTCAATGGATCTGAAAAAATTATTCTTTGTTATTAAAATGTTTGAAAAGAAATACCAATTTTCCAGCTTTTTTTTGAGTTCTTTATAAGCGATTACAGAGTTTGCAATAAATTAAAGTTTGATTTTTTTTTTTTTTTTTAAATAAAAGAAACTTTTATATCAGGTGTTTGATTTTTTTTAAAGATTTTAAAACTTTAGTTGTTTATTAGTTTACATTTATAAGTAATTAAAATTAAAATTATATTAAAAAATATATAAAAACATTTCAGAGTATTACTAACCATGTAATCTTTATTTTCCGAATCTTTCCATAAATAAAGTACATTGGAATATCAAACCATTTGTTATTTACATGTGCACAATGAAGTCATGAGATATCAACATAAATAACAATAAATATACTTTTGATTGACCTATATTTATTTATTCTAACGTTTTACAAATCCTCACAGAAACTCTCCATGTTTTTGTATTAAAAAATTCACATAAGATTTGTACATATTTTTTTAACAAATAAATTTATGCTTTAATCTTTTAACATTTCTCAGCTGAGATTCTCTATTTTTAAATTAGAATTTTTATTTTTAAGTGTGATATTTGATTTAAATAAAATTCAAAAAGCAAGGATTTTGAGTTCTGTCTCTCCCAGTCCTTAAATTTACAATGTATTGTTGTCAAAAATAATATTTATAATGAAATAGCTTAACCTAAATTTGAAAAAAAAAAAAGTGTATTTAAATAAATCAGTTGATTTAAATCAGGATTGAAATCAAGTTGATTTAAATCAATGAACTCTGATTACAAATTGTTAGACTATACAAGTGTTATTTAGCAATTATTTAATTTAAATTGAGATTATAGTGCTGAAATATAATTTCAATTATATTGATCTAAATATTTTAAGATTTCTGAACTTTCTGTATTATAACTGATTAGATAACGTTGAAGAAATTGGCAATGAAACTATGCTTAGATTTCAAAAGATACCAAAATTTACCAATTGCTGTAAAAAAAGTAAATAAAAAAAATTCTTTCCAAAATCATGTACTTGCATACAATATTTTAACAAAAGATTATATTGAAGTAAAAGTTATAACACCAATCTGGCGAATCAGCTAAATAAACTTATCAAAAGCCAATTTGATAACTTAAAACCTGCATTATATTTTGAAGAAATAAAATAAGGACTTGTGAATAATACTTATAAACTCTTTAGAAATTAAAAAGGCAAAAATATGGAATATATAAGCACTTACTTACAGTGGAAGTCCAGTTGTCAGTTAATATATATATATATTTTAAATATAAATTAAAATAAAAATACTTTTTAAAAAAATTCTTAAAAATTAAAGAAATTTTAAAAAATGTACAATACCAGTATTGGACATCTGTTTCCTGCTGGTGAAAGCTATATTTTGATAATTGTATAAAGGAATTTATCACCTCTTTAAAATATCCATAGGTTACCATGGGATTTCACAATTAGCATTAAAGGGAAAAAAATGATGACACAGAAATATAGTAGAAAAACGTGATAATTTTACAAAATGTAACAAATAGAGATTTAACAGACTATCAAATATTCGGCTGAGTACTAACTTTTTAAAAAGTATATTGATTACAAATTTTTTTTATCATGATTAATAACAAAGAAATAAATGTTTGTGAGTCTTTTATTCCTCAATGGCAGATCACTTAATAGCAGAATATTAAAAATTGCAAATAATTCAGAAAAAATATCTATAAAATAAGAGTGCATTCAATAAAAAATCGGTCTTAGCAAATATGTATGTGCTATTTTTTTTTTTTTTACTTAAACTTATTAAAATAAATCAAGCGCATTTAATTTACACAAACATTAAATTGCACGTATTGACAAAATACAATTTTTAAAAAAATATATAAATTACTCGATTTTTTCTCGCTAACAACAAAAGACAGAAAAAATAAAACAAACATTTATACTGAAAAATAAAATTTATTTTCAACAAAACTATAAATCAAAATGTTTTAATAAAACAAATTACAGCACTGTATTTATGCTATGATTGCTATTGGCTTTTATTCCTTTAGAATTGATGCAGTTAGTAAAAAAGCCTGCCTAGATTCCGGCCTGATAACAGTCTTAATTAAACACCCAGTAGGATGCTACAGCAACGAAATTGACTCAGTTGAACATTTCTCCGAAAAAAGTGTCACACCATCAACATACGAAAACACCTTGACGTCCTTTCTATCATCCTCATTCTCTATTAGTCAAGGATGATCTGTTCTAGCTGTAAGGCGACATTGATCACTGCAGTATTATCCTGTAATAATAACAGTAATAATATTAATTTTTTTTATTGTACTAATTGCTAGTGACCATGTATATTTAAAAAGATAAAAAACAGCACAAGAGCAAAGAATGATTAAGGGGACACTTCGTCTTCAGCGATAAATATTTTTAAGAACAAAATATTTGAAAATTTTCCTTTGAATAAAGAATTCAAAATTCATAAAATTTTTAAAAAATTTTAAATTTAAGGAAATTTTTAAAAATGTACTCTACCAGCATTGGACATCTGTTTCCTGCTGGTGAAAGCTATATTTTGATAATTGTATAACGGAATTTATCATTTCTTTAAAATTTACATAGGTTACTATGGGATTTCACAATCAGCATTAAAAGAAAAAAAAAATGGTGCCACAGGAATATAGTAGAAAAACATAACAATAATTTTACGATATGTAACAAATAGTGATTTAGCAGATTATCAAATATTCGGCTGGATACTAACTTTTTAAAAAGTATATTAATTAAAAAAATTTATATACATTAAATTGGAAATAAAATAATAAAAAGAAAAGTGCTCAGTCAAACTGATGGCATTGAGCTCACAGGCTATTCACACTATTTGCATATTATACTCTTATTTCAAAGAAAAAGGGGAGGGGGGGGGTCATTAGCTCCCCTATTTACATCCTTTATACTTAACCAATAAACGTCCAAATCTAATCAGGGAAGCGCCTTATCAAAATAAACCGGTATACAACATTTGAAGCAAATTGGATAATTCGGCATGAAAAAACTATTTATCTAAATTAAAATGGACAATTAGTCCCCGTTCCCCATTTATACTTAACCAACAGCCCCCCCCCCCCCCCAAAAAAAAAAAAAAAAAAAAAAAAAAAAAACGAATCAGGGAAGCATCTTATCAGAATAAACCTATATAAAAAATTTGAAGCAAATCGGTTAATTCTGCATGAAAAACACATTTATCTAAATTAAGGGGAGGGAATTCGTCCCCATTCCCTCCTTTATACTTAACAAATGAACCCCCAAAACTAATGCGGGAAACGTCTTATCACAATGAATCAATATACAAAATTTGAAGCAAACTAGATAATTTTGCATAAAAAACCCATTTATCTAACTTAAGGTGGATTAGCCCCTCGTTCTACCCTTTATTCTTAACCAATAAACCCCCAAAATTAATCAGGGAAGTGCCTTATCACAATGAAAATATATACCAAATTTGAAGAAAATCGGATAATTCGGCACGAAAAACCCATTTATCTAAATTAGGGGGAGCATTAACCCCTTTTCCCCCTTTTATACTTAACCAAAGAACCCCCAAAGCTAATCAGGGAAGCGCCTAATCAGAATGAACTTATATACCAAATTTGAAGCAAATCGGATAATTCTGCATGAAAAACCCATTTATCTAAATTAAGGAGGGGGGGGGGGGAGGGATTAGCCTCATGTTCCCCCCTCCCCTTTATACTTAACCGATGAACCCTCAAAACTAATCAGGAAAGAGCCTTATCACAATGAACCTCATACAATATCTGAAGAAAATTCCAATAATTCTGCATGAAAAAACCATTTATCTAAGTTAGGGGGGATAAGCCCCATTCCCCTTCATACTTAACCAATGAACCCCCAAAACTAATCAGGGAAGCGCCTTATCAGAATGAACCTATATTCAAAATTTGAAGCAAATTGGATAATTCTGCATGAAAAACACATTTATCTAAATTAAAGGGGGGATCAGCCCCCGTTCCACCCCTTTTATACTTAGCAATTGGACCCCCAAAACTAATCAGGGAAGCGCCTTATCACAATGAACCTATATGCAAAATTTGAAGCAAATTGTATAATTCAGCATGAAAAATCAATTTATCCAAATTACGGGGGATTGGACCACGTTCCCCCCTTTATATTTAACCAATGAACCCCCAAAACTGATCCGGGGAAGCGCGTTATCACAATGAACCTATATATAAAAATTGAAACAAATCTGATAATTCTGAATAAAAAAGTCATTTATCTAAAGTGAGGGGGGGGGATTAATCACCGTCCCCCTCTTTATACTTAACCAATGAACAACCAAAACTAATGAAGGAAGCGCCTTATCACAATGAAGCTAACACATGGGCTGATAAGTTCCTGGTCTAATAAAGAAAACACAACTTTTTAACAAAACTTTATGACTTTATAACTTTAATAAATAACATAACTTTAATAATAAATAATAATTTAATAAATAAATAAATAATAATAATAATTTAATAAATAAATAAATAAATAATAATAATAATTTAATAAATAAATAATAATAATAGTTTAATAATAAATAACAATTTTATAACGAAAAAGCTCCAAACAGTGTTCTAAATCATTGACTCATTGTTGTTTTTGGTCAAAAGTCAACGCGCGCGGCAGCCACTTTGACAACAGCTTTTTCATAGACAAATGCTCATTCAAAATAAAACCTACACGTTTCTTGGATATCTTCAGAGTCTGAGCTATCGCCTGCAACTTCACTTTATGGTTCCCCAAAACGATTTTTTGGACTGTTTTTATGTTTTCCGGAGTAACCACCTCTTTTGCGTGGTGCATCACTGGTGTCCGTACGACCACGTTTAAATTCAGCAAACCAGTCAATAATGTTTGATTTACCTGGTGCAGCATCCGGATAATGCTTATCAAGCCAAGCTTTTGTTTGAACAGTGTTTTTTCCCATCAAAATACAATTCTTGAAATTCTTGTTTATGCCTTTTTTTTGTTTATCAACAAAGTTGTTCAAATAAAACCACTCTAACGTTTTATCCACACGGCGAATCATCATGACATCTTTTCTGCTACCTTTTAAAGGTTAGTATTTACTAAAAAAAAGCATCGGTTCGGCAATTGCAACGCCATCTGTGTGCCAGACCGGGAACTTATCAGCCCATGTGTTATATACAAAATTTAAAGGAAATTGGGTAATTTTGCATGAAAAACCCATTTATTTAATTTAAGGGGATTAGCCCTTGTCCCGCCTATATATTTAACCATTGAAACCCCAAAACTGATCAGGGAAGCGTCTTATCAGAAACAATCTATATACAAAATTTTAAGCAAATCTGATAATTCTGCATGAAAAACCCATTTATGTAAATTAAGGGGGGGGGGGGATTAATCACCGTTCCTCTCTTTATACTTTACCATTGAACTCCCAAAACTAATCAGGGAAACGACTTATCACAATGAACTTATGTACAAAATATGAAGCAAATTGGGTAATTTTGCATGTAAAACCCACTTATTTAATTTAGGAGGACTAGCCCCTGTTCCCCCTTTATATTTAACCATTGAACCACCAAAACTGATCAGGGAAGCGCCTTATCAGAAACAACCTAATACAAAATTTTAAGCAAATCGGATAATTCTGCATGAAAAGCCATTACATAAATTAAGGGGGGATTAGTCCCATTTCGCTCCCTTTATACTTTACCATTGAACCCCCAAAACTAATCAAGGAAGCACCTTATCAGAATGAACCTTTTATAAAAAAAAATTGAAACAATTGGATAATTCTGCTTTAAAAAATCATTTTTCTCAATTGAGAGAGGGGGGGGGGGGGAATTAGTCCCTGTTCTCTCCTTTATACTTCACCAATGTACCTACATACAAAATTTGAAGCAAGTTAGATAATGCTGCATGAATAACCCATTTATCTAAATTAAGGGTAGGATTGGCCCCCGTTCCCCTCGTTTATACTTTACCATTGAACTCCCAAAACTAATCAGGGAAGCGACTTATCACAATGAACTTATGTACAAAATACGAAGCAAATTGGGTAATTTTGCATGAAAAAACCATTTCTTTATTTTAGAGAGGGGGGGGGGATTAGCCCCTGTTCCCCTTTATATTTAACCATTGAACCCCCAAAACTGATCCGGGGAAGCGCCTTATCACAATGAACCTATATACAAAATTTGAAGCAAATCGGATAATTCTGCATAAAAAACTTATTTATCTAAATTAAGGGGGAGGAATAATCACCGTTCCCCTCTTTATACTTAACCAATGAACCCCCAAAAATAATAAAGGAAGCGCTTTATCATAATGTAGCTCTATAAAAAATATGAAGAAAATTGGGAAATTTTGCATGAAAAACCCATTTATTTAATTTAGGGGGAGATTAGCCCCTGTTCCTCTTTTATATTTAACCATTGAACCCCCAAAACTGATCAGGGAAGCGCCTTATCGGAATGAACCTATATACAAAATTTGAAACAAATCGGATACTTCTGCATGAAAAACACATTATCTAAATTAAGGGGGGGGGATTAGCCCCCAGTTCCCTCCTGTAAACTTAACAAATGAACCCCCAAAACTGATCAGGGAAGCGCCTTATCAGAATGAACCTATATAGAATATTTGAAACAAATCGGATAATTCTGCATGAAAAACCCATTTACCTAAATTAAGGGGGTGGGGGGATTAATGACCGTTGCCCTCTTTATACTTAACCAATGAACCCCCAAAACTAATGAAGGAAACGCCTTATCACAATGAAGCTATATACAAAATTTGAAGCAAATTGTGTAATTCTGCATGAAAACCCCATTTATTTAATTTAGGGAGGGGATTCGCCCCTGTTCCCCCTTTATATTTAACCATTGAACCCCCAAAGCTGATCAGAGAAGCGCCTTATTGGAATGAACCTATATACAAAATTTGAAACAAATCGGATATTTCTGCATGAAAAATACATTATCTAAATTAAGGGGGGGGGGGGGGATTAGCCCCCAGTTCCCTCCTGTAAACTTAATAAATGAACTTCCAAAACTGATTAGCGAAGCGCCTTATCAGAATGAACCTATATAGAATATTTGAAACAAATCGGATAATTCTGCATGAAAAACCCATTATCTAAATTAAGGGGGGATTAGCCCCCCAGTTCCGCCCTGTATACTTAACCAATGAACCCCCAAAGATAATCAGGGAAGCGCCTTATCAGAATGAACCTATGTATAAAATTTGAAACAAAACTGATAATTCTGCATGAAAAACCCATTTATATAAATTAACTGGGGATCAGCCCCCGTTCCCCCTCCCCCTTTTATACTTAGCAATTTAACCCCCAAAACTAATCAAGGAATCGGATTATCAGAATGAACATATACATAAAATTTGAAAATTTAAAATCGGATAATTCTGCATGAAAAACCTATTTATGTAAATTAAGCGGGGGGAGGGGGGGGGGGTCCGGCTTTGATAACCTGTGAGCTAAAAAAAAATTCTATTACAATGATATTTCGGGTTCTGTGAACTCCAAAAATAGCAGAATTTTCAGAACATTTATGATTTATATGTTGACATTATGACTCATTTGAACATTTTTTATTTCTTGAAATTTGCACAGTATTAACACGTGCATTTAAATACATGACAAGATTTAGTTAAAGGAAAGCACAAATATGAAATAAAATCAAATTAGATATTTTTTTTTGTTAGAAACCCACATACAAGATATTTTTTATATAAATTAGGATGAAAAACAATACAGAAATGTAACAAAAGCTATTACAGGTTTTCTTTTTCTTTCTTTTTTTTAATTTTTAAATGAAGAATTGAAGCTTTATATTTTAAAAATAAATCCTCCCCCCCCCCCCCACCTCTACTGACAAAAATTCCCTGTTTGCTTTTTTTATTCTATTTATTTTAAATTATTAGAAAAGATTAAAAGTCATTTTTTATTTTCAAAATAATGTGAGAAAAATAAAATTTAATAAATTAAATTTGAATATACAGGGTGGGGCAGTTGAAAGCTTCTGTATGCAGGCTTTTACAGCATGAATATAGGTAAAATCAACCTCAAGGTATTAAGCATATTCTACTTTACGTTTTTCACAACTAAAATATTGTCTGATATTAAAAGACTACTGAAATTTATTTTACCATATACCATTTTAAATTTCGTTATAGCACCCTGACATACATTTCTCAATTTTTTAATCAACATTATAGAATTTAATGGACAATCCTTTTTAATTGAATTTTAATACACTACAAATAATAAAATGTTAAATTGATTCTATAACAATGTAGTACCTGAAAAAAAAGACAATATATGATTCTGATATGGCATCGAACACAGAAAAATCTCATGAATTTATTTTAAGATCATAGGTATTTATTGATATCTTCAGTGTTGAATTCAGGCATTTTTCTCCGAGAGGGATTTCTGTGGCTCCTGGGGGCATATTATAGTTCCGAGGTAGGGGGGGGGGGGGGGGGAATTGCACTTTTTGACCATTAAATCATAAAATCCGAAATCTTCAGAAGGGGTGGCCATTTCAATGCTCCGGGAGAGAGGAATGTCCTCCCCCCTCCCCCGGCTATCTCCTGAATTCAACACTGGATGCCTTACAGAATTAAACAAATAAACAAGTACCTTAATTTAGAATAAGTTAAAAACTATTTAAAAAGCAGTCTACAAAAATTGAGTTTTTATTAAGATAATATCTAAGTTAGAAATTTCTGGCACATCAAAATATCTTTTTGATTGGGGAAATTTTTCTCATAAAAAATAAACTGAGCGAGAAATAAGATAATATGCATTTTATTTCAGGCTACGCAGCTCCTTAAACATGTTATTCGGTTTGATAATCATGCACTGTAAATATATGGACATATCAAATTCCAAATATTAAAAATCACATAAATTTTAGTACTTACCATTGCGAAGTTAGAACTACGTAGAACAATTGTCCAATATTTAACAACATGGCGTAGGTCTTCTTCATCGAAAATCTCGATTCTGTTCTGTTATCAATCACGTGACGCCACGCCTTTCATACGTCAGCAGAGAGCGAGACTGCGCAGTAAGTCCGGTGAAGGCTATTTTCCTAATTTCGGAAACTAATACGATATAAAAAGATTATTTTTATGACTGTAGGAAAACTTTCTGTTGTGATTCGGAAAAAACATTTTATCGGTTGTTTTCCGTATCGTAAAGGAAATTTATCTTTTACGAAACGGAAAAGGGTTGGAAATTTTTTACAGTGTATATAATGTCTCAAGGACAATAGAAAGCTCAAAATACTTCGCTGTGATCATATTAAATGAAGGATATTCTGACATTCTAGAATTGATGAATGTCATGAACATTATTACTGGACTTTAGATGAAGAATTTCGCAGTAATCACGGACAAACATCTTGCATCCGACACAGAGAAGAACTTTACTCTAACGGCAAGAGTAGCGATTTTGGAACGACGAACGCAACAAATTGAGCAGAATATCTTTTTCAAGGAAGAAGACGGCTCTGGAATTGCTGGCTAATTGTAAGACGGATTTCTTTCATTTCTTTTTAAAAGAAAGTTAATAGTTTTTGCTGGAGTTTATACCGTCGATAAGTGTATTTTTCATTGATTAATTATACATATTATCAGGGTTCGTTGATGTATATCAATGGGTATTGTATATCATGATTTCTATCATGATATATATCCGATATTTATTTTTAAAATATCACAATTTTCGATATTTTTATACTATTTGATATTTATTTTCAAAATATCAAGGTGTTTGTTATTTTCAATATTTGATATTTACTTTTAAAATATCGCTGTACAAGATATTTCTGATATTTTAAGTCAAAACAAGTGTCAATGAAAATTTCAACTGATATTGACTGTGTTATTCTGTAGATAAAGAACATTTGTCTCTGGTAGCATAGGTGCAAGAAGTCCACTCATGCCAAGACTGAAAACTTTTTGAGTTTTAGGAATAATCAAATGGAATGGGCTAGAAGATTTCTATCTTGCATTATGGTTAAAAATTTAATTCTTACAATAAAAAGAAATTATTAAATGTTCTTGATGATAAAATTACTATTATTTAAGTATATAAAGCAGAATTTACTATCAATCAAAAATCTCTTCAAGACTGAAATCAGTCCTGAGACTGAGGGTCTTGCACCCATGTCTGGCAGTGACTTTTCTAGCTAAAGAAAAAAACAAAAATCTTATCCAAGCTTTGTTTGAAGTTTTTATTTTTAAATGTAGATTATATGGGACTAATAATTATGTGGGCCATAACTAACTCAGGACAGATATAAAAAGATAAACTGTGTAATTTAGATAATCTGTTCTATACAGCTTCATTAGAAAAGAATTAATTTCTGGTTTTGATGTTGTTGAGTTTAAATTGTACAACATGTTAGGGAATACAAAATAAATAAGCTTAAATTTGTGTTTAAATTTTTCAATATAAAAAAAAAAACTATTTTGTATCTATTTTTTTGTTTTGTAAATTTCTGATTTCTTGATAGTTACAGTTGTTATTTTATAAGTGTATAAAGCAAATTGTTCTTGTTTTGTTGATTATTTGATCATCAATTTTGTTCAAAGGGAAAAATAAAATATGAAAAGGGAAAAAAAGCATTTTTAGTACATATAATGTTTAAGTTTTCATGTTAAGTGCAATATATTTTAGTTTATAATTTATATCATGCTTGAAAATATTTATTATCAGCAGTAAGTTGACTATTTTGAAAATATCGGATATATATTGAAAATATCGGATACATATCAAAATATGGGATATTTTTTATATTTTCGAAAATATCATATTTACGAACCCTGCATATTACAAGCTTGCAAAAGGTTTAAAAAAAGGCAAAAAATGATCTTTTTTGTTCAAATGACCATTATTTTATGAAAAACCAAATTTTGAACTAAATCTTGATACAAACTGCAGAGAAGTTAGTGCCATTTCATAATCTGAGAACCAAATTTGTTTCAGGTGCTTGTGATAAAAGAAAAATAGTTGGCTGGTTTGGAAGTTCCCTTTGAACACCTGTAGATACTCTTCGTCACACAAGACGTAATATTATTTTTTTTACATTCAAAAATTTTAATATATGGTTTATTAACAAAATGTGAATAAAATCTAAAGATGACATCTTTTTTCTTTGTAAATGAAAAAAAAATATCATTATAAGCAGGTGAATTTTAGGCCAGAGGAGTAAAATGTCCTCTTAATGATATGAATCCAGTATTTACTAATTCTGCTGCAGAAAATACTACTAATGAATCATATTCTCAGAACATCCTATAATAATTAATTCCTCTGACCATATAAAACCTAGTTATTCATGTAAATTCAATATTTGTTGATTCTGTTGCAAAATATACTGGGATAAATGCAACTGAGCTTAATCAATTGTGTTAAGTCCTTAATTTGACTAATTTTTCTGACACCATAGAAAACTCGGTTATTAATGATGAAAGAATCTTGATGACATTGGTTTATGACCATAAAGTCCAAATGGGCAGCCACGAAAGTTTATTAAATAAAAAGAAACTGTCCTTATGACTCTTATTTAATTCATATTGAACAAGATAAAACTGCATTTTACTGTAAATTATTTATTCCGAAAAATGTTTAATTTTGTAATAATAATTGATCGTCGTTGGTTAATGTTTCATAAGCTTGGATTCAGCATTTTACTTTTGCTGCTGAGTTTTATTTCTCCTCTTCCTCATTTACACAATATCTGCCGCAAATGGGTCATTCCATGGTAACTTACGTTACATGTAGTATAATTGACTTCAGTAATTTTAGTAATATAACGCCAAAAAATATTCAAAATGTAAAGTTGGTGTGATCTGTTAATTAAAGCTATCCAAACTCAAATTTGGATTAAAATTACCCAAATTTAGTGCTATTTCTTGAACAGTGGCAATTAAATTTATTATGGTATCTTACGTTCTTTTTTCAATAACGTAAGTTATCATAGTAAATATAATTTCCAGAGTTCAAGAAATAGCACTAAATTTAAGTAATCTTCCTGCAAATTTTCCTTTGGACAGGTTTAATCAACAGATCCCATCATTTTTACATTATGAATACTTTTTGGTGTTATATTACTAAAATTACTGAAGTCAATTATTCTAAATGTAACGCAAGTTACCATGGAATGACCCAAATACTGAAAGCATATGGGAGAGATTTTCCACTCATGTTTCTGATTGGCCTTCCCCTAAAAGTTTCTCAACTCTGCTTTAGTCGCATGCGTATTTCTGTGATACAAACCGCAATTTTTCTTTTGTAAGTTTTAAACGAAGTAGATACGGAACGCGTGCCTCCATCTACATTTCTCTCAACGGTGTCAATTTTTCATCTGCGGCAGTTGCTCTCGAACCAGCAAATGCATTCAAAAACGAAAATTCGTAAAATCACAACCTAGTTTGACATTTAAGAGACTTTTTCTTAAACCCTCCGTATTATCCAACATTTTCTCTTACAAGACGTTATGCTAGCCCGTTCATATCGGATAAGCGAGACTCTACAGTAGTAACTGGCCGTTAAAATAAGATTATTTAAAATTATAGAAGATTTTCATAATGTATACCTTGAGACGAGAGATTGTGCGTATTACAGATATTTGCGTTATACAGATCACATTTCACACATCCTTAAACTTACCTTGTAAGCATGGCCAAATATGTCTGAAACATATCAATATATAGTAGAGGATCTTAATGTTGCATTCCTTGTGTCCACAAGTTGTACAGATTATAAATTTTGGTATAATATAGATCATTTCACACATAGTAGTTTAAATTTACTTTATGAACATGGTCCACATACTACTGAACCAAATCATTATAGTACTCGTTTTCAAAACTGTTTACTGTAATAAAACCAAACTTTTCATTATAAAGCTCTGAATTAAGGAGATAAAGATCAAATAATGTATCAAATTTCGTCATATAGAGAGTACTAATTTTTCTACAATGTAGAATGCAGGTTTTTCTTAACAAAAAAAAATGATTGTTTACACCTGAGAAGTTGTACGTTATATAGAGATTTGCAGTGTATAGAATTGCGTTATAAAGATCTTCTACTACATTTCTTTTCTGTCACCATAAAAGTTTTGTCTGTATATATTTTATAAAAAATATTTAGAATACTTCTACGGAAAAATCAATGCAGAGGAGATCTAGGCAAATATTTTAAATTTAAATTATGAAAGGAAAAAATCAGAATTTAACAACGTGTTTTTACATTGAATTGAAGGTACTATTAGTCCATAGCTAGCATTGTAAATGTGAACTTGTAAACTAATTCTTCAAGAGATTTTTTGGTTGTTCAAGGTTTCTTGGTTGGAATCACGGTATCTACAGTAGCGGCACACTTATCTTGGCAGTGGAGACAAAGCTACGACGGCCTGCTCACTCACTTTGGCGCTCGAAGATTCCCATATTGGGAGAAAAGCGATGATTTGGCGTGTAGAAAAATCCTTTTTGGATTTAACTTATAACATTTGTTTACTTTTCATGTAAATCCTTGAATCGCCAGATTTGGCTGTTTATCGTTGTTTGTAGGAATAAATTTTGCACGAGTTACTATTATGTTCCACGCCGATCTTTTGATATTCGTTAAAGAATTCCTTTTACAATGTTTTAACTCATTGTCATCTGATAAATTTTGTCATCTGCGATTTTGGAATTTTAGCGATTTTTATGCGATTTAACGGGATGTTTTGCGTTTAGCGGTGATTTTTCCACATTATTAAATATAAATCCTGTTTTAAACTTTTAGTACAATTTCGTAAATTTTATCCTCTTTTCAATAAAGTTTATTCGGAATTCGTACGTACATTTTTGAAATTTATGCGTATATTTTTATTTGAATTTATAGAATTTTGGGGTTTACGAGGCGATTTTTCCACATTCGTAAAAGAAATCCTATTTGTCTTTTAGTCCAAAAACGGATAATTTTTTCCTCTGCAATTTTTGAAATCTTAGCGGTTTTTAATGCTATTTTTAGCGTTTTTGCGGGATTTTTCCACATGAGCAAAAATAATCCTGTTTATATCTGTAGACGCATATAGTAAATTTTGTTCTGTTTTCAATGAAGGTTATTCGGCATTCATCAGGTTAAAATGCTAATTTTTAACAATTTTCTGAAATATTATTTGCCTTTTTATGAAGACGCGAAACACTATTCGATTTCTTGATATCTGAATGAGAATTTCTGTAATTTGTATGTATTTACGAATGAAAATGACTTCCTGAAAATGTTAGAAATTAATTAACTTAAATTGACAAACAGCCGTAAAGAAAACTACATTTTTTTAACTAAAGACTGGAAGTATCTAAAGGTGGAAGTATTTAAATGAGTTTTTCATTTTTTAATAAATAAAAATTACATAGAGTTATAAGCGATTCGTCTATCGTCAGTGTCGAATTTAGACACTTTTCTCCGGGAGGGATTTCTGTTCCTCCGGGGGTGGTGCAATTATAAAGTTCCGGGAGAGAGAGTTCCAGTTTTTGACCATTGAAAGTATAAAATCTCAAATCTTCCAGTGGGGACATTTCAAAGCTCCGGTGAGGGATGTCCCCCTCCTGAATTCAACACTGGATATCGTTATCATTTTAAAATATATTTTAACGATATCATTAAGGGGGGGGGGGTCCGAAATTAACAAAATGTTGATAACGTTATATATGTACATGGGATTTCATGGGATTTTGTTCTCTGAGCTTTATGTAAACATTTAAGATGATAACCTTAGCAGAACTTCTCAAAGGCTTCCCCTTCTCATAATGTTGGAAAGAAAGAGGAAACTGGTTTGTAAACGAAGCCATTATGCAGATGAAAAGATAAATTACCGGAGAGTGAGAGAAAGCAAGTGTCAAGTCCGAAGTCCAGAAAATGAATGACCAATGACAAAGAAAACAGACAAAATTAGGAGCCTGGAGGGTTGCCGAAAATTTAAACCACGAAATAAATCGCCAAATGAAAGGAGTTTGTGAGCCGCAAACAGATGCGACTCTAACTTTTAAACTTATTGATGATTTAATGTACAAGATTATTCAGAAAGAACTAATTTAAAAGAAAAAGTTGTTTTATTTTTTTTAAGAAAAAAAAATGGATAAGAAAGTTTAAAAAATATATATAATACATGCTTTATGTCAATTAGAAAATATTAAATGAAAATAAATAAATAATCAAAATAATCAAAAAGGTACAGACAAAAAATCTGATATATCGTTTTTTCTAAATTGAACGTTTATTTATTTATTTGAGATTCTATTTTGGAGTACATTAATAAATACATCGAATTTATTCTAAATCATTGTAAATCACATAGAACATGAATAAAAATCTTTTTACTCCTTATTTGTCTAATAAAAATAAATCGTGTTTGGTGTTTGTTATGTAACAGAACTCTTTTTAGGAAAATCATAAAAGAAAATAGGAAGAAATATTTTTATCTTTTCAAGTTTACATAAGTCAGTTGTTATTTAGTCACAGATTTGAAAGCTTGTATTACAACAATAATAAAAAAATTCTAACCGCAACAAACTCATATTAATGAATACTAAAATTCAAAAGATTTACAGTGTTTATGAAACCGCATAAGAAGTTTATTTACAAAAAAATAACATTTTAAATAAATATAAGATTTTTATTACTTATTTAGCATTCTTCAATTTTTATTAATAGTGTTTATGACTTCGGTTTGTCTGCCATATGGCCGTCTGTCCGTGCTCTAACTCCCGTAAATATTCTCGTATTGATTTTATTTAAATTAAATTAGTTTAATTTATAAAAATATAAGCTAAAGAAATAAATTAAAAACGTTATAAAGTTAAAAACTTTATCTTTATAAAAGTAAAGAAAAAATATTAACTAATTTTACTTCGGTTTGTCTGCTGTATGGCCGTCTGTCCGTGCTCTAACTCCCGTAAATATGCTCGGATTGATTTTATTTAAATTAAATTAGTTTAATTTATAAAAATATAAGCTAAAGAAATAAATTAAAAACGTTATAAAGTTAAAAACTTTATTTTTATAAAAGTAAAGAAAAAATATTAACTAATTTTATAAATTCAAGGAAAAAATTATAAACTTGTAAAATTATAATTTATAAAATAATAAATTTTAGCGTAATTCATAAATTTGTAAGCCAAATCAGCTTAGTTTAATACCAATTTGCATAGCTATAATTTGCAAAGATATTATGTTATGAAACTTTTAAATAACACAATATTGCCTCACGTTAAAAAAGTTAAAATAAATTTTAAAAAAATTAGTGGGGAAAAAAATCATAATTTTGAAGTACTATCAAGGGAAAAAAAAAAGTAGATGTGTAAAATGTGAGGAAAAAAAAATAGTAAATGTGTTGTAGTGGATCCACTTTGATGAAAATCCCGAACAACCAGATCCACTTTTCATTTCTCTTATTCTTCGTTTCTCCTTCAAATAATAGCTTTATACGCTCCGAAATTTCGTCATTACACATTCTGAAATATACAAGTATGTTGGGTTTGATCATATGTTCATTTTTTATCCAAAAATACTCATTTCGATATGAGTACATGAACTTACTCATTTTTGAGAATGCACATGTTCATTTTTGATCCAAAAATACTCATTTCGATATGAGTACATGAACTTACTCATTTTTGAGAATGCACATGTTCATTTTTGATCCAAAAATACTCATTTCGAAATGAGTACATTTTTACAGTGTGGAGTTTCTGAGTCTAAAATACTGTTGATATATTGAATATTTACCATACCTCAAAAAACAAATTAAATAAACTGCTGATTAGTTCTGTGCAAATAAAATAAGAATACTTTTAACTTAGGAAACACAGAAATATCGATATCGTTGAATGTGAATAAAGAACTTTTTCATGACAAGTTTTATTTTAAAGAAAAGAAAATTCTTCTTATATTATATATTTTATCGATATGTTTGGTATGTACTTGAGTTAAAATTTTCCGAAAAATTCAAATCCATCGAAATTATTACTCTATCTTTAATATTTTAAAAAATGAAACATTTGATTGGACATCAAAAATCTTAAATCTCCCGCAATCGCAGGAGAATTATCTGGCGCAGGTCAAGCACTTAACGCTGCGGGGTGTCCGAGGGTTGCCCACTGATTTATTCCAATCGCCAAAATTTCGCCAGAAAATCATTTCGCGAAACAATACAAGTTCAGTTAATATTACAGGTATTTATCATAAAAATGATTATATATTAAGCTGAATCAATTTTGTTTAATCAGTAAATCATTTTTCAATGGAAAAATCTAAAAAAAAAACATATTTAAAGTGCTTTTCTTTCAAATTCAGTAAAGAACTATTTCTTCTCGCGCATGTACACTTTTCTGTAGTATAATCTCCACTGCCAAGTTACCTTTGCCGGTACTTTAGTTAAAAAAACAATTGATGCTGTAGCTAAGAATAATGATTTTTTACGCGATTGCTAAAAAGTTATATATCTACTAAAATGTTCTATCCAAAATTCTAAATTACGATGTAGAATTAATATAGACATTCAGTTCATTAAAAATATACAGACTGGAAAAATGTATGTGTCGTCAGAGACGAAATAATGGAGCGCTTTATTGACAAGAAGCCATTTTCATAGTGAAAAGTCAAAATAGACAGCACTATTTGGAAGCTGGGGAGAGAAGTGTTGGTGTCCAGGTGACGTCATCACGGAGAAGAAAGCTGCGCGTGATCCCTACCGTGTACTCTATCTTCCATTTTATTTACCTCTAATATTTTGCGTATATGAAATTTTATATAGTAAAAGATACTTTTTTCTTATAATATTTAATAAAATGAAATATACATTTCGGGCTTATCAACTAAAGCAGTTCAAGTTTAGTTTTTAAAATAAAACACTGATAAGAAAAAAAAAATAATGACAACTTTAAAATGTTAAAAGATTATTTTTGCTTCTTCGCGAACATGTTAAAAGCATATTAACAGACCCGTAATGTTATAAAAAACGTTTGGATAATATATTAGGTAAATACCACGTTGCCTGGAAGAACGATTTTGGGGTGGACTTTTTAAGGCGAAGGGATCTGAATTTTCGCGTTTCTATGCCAGTTTAAACCTTATTACTCAAATACGCTAACTTCTAAACCGAGTAGGCGAACAGAAGGAATAAAAAACATACATATTTTCATATTTATATTAGCATATTTTGATTTTCTGTAATGACCGGTGGAATGTTAGTAGAAAGCCTACGAAGGAACGTCAACCTCTTCCACCATTTCGCAGGTCAGATACCGTATGTACTCTACACTGTAAAACATTTGGTGTAACGTTACTCCATAAAACTGGAGGCAGCATTGCTGCCTCCAGTTTTACGGTGGTATTTAACTGATATAACTGGTGTAACATTACACAGCTATTGTGTAAGTTTACACCATAATATTGTGGAACATATCACAATTTCTGTGTAAGGTTACACCACAATTGCGCGTAAGGTTACACCATAATTGCGTGTAAGCTTTCACAGTAATTGTGTGTAAGGTTACACCACAATTGCGTGTAAGCTTCCACAGTAATTGTGTGTAAGGTTACACCACAATTGCGTGTAAGCTTTCACAGTAATTGTGTGTAAGGTTACACCACAATTGTGTGTAAGGTTACATCACAATTGCGTGTATGCTTTCACAGTAATTGTGGTGTAACCTTACACACAATTACTGTGAAAGCTTACACGCAATTGTGGTGTAACCTTACACACAATTACTGTGAAAGCTTACACGCAATTGTGGTGTAACGTTACACAGAAATTGTGATATGTTTCACAATATTATGGTGTAAACTTACACAAGAGCTGTGTAATGTTACACCAGTTATATCAGTTAAATACCACCGTAAGATTGGAGGCAGCAATGCTGCCTCCAGTTTTATGGAGTAACGTTACACCAAATGTTTCAGTGAATACTGAGAATCCATTTTAGGCAGTATTTAATATCCAATTTGGTTATACACCCAATATGAATACCACTAAGTACCCATTTTGGCCATGCTAACACCTATTTTGCACAATCTTAAATATCTATTTTAGAACACATGAATACTCAATTTGGGCGCCTTTAAATACCTGTTTTAGGATGAATTCAACATCCAATTTTGATAAATTTAAATACCTTTCTTGACACATTTAGTGCCTATTATTTTTAACATTGCACAATCATCCAAAATGCTGGATACAGTATTTATGAATTTATTTTAAATGTTTATTAGTGTACAGCTTCATAACTTATTGCTTTTATTAAAACATTACAGTAAAATTTTAAAGTTAAAATCGTACCTCCAAAAATTATTCATATTTGAAATATAAGACAATTAGCTCAATTTCGATGAGATTCCAATAATAAATAGCTGAATAATTTTCTCAGCAACTTCTGGAATTTTCTCAATATTTAGAATCCTTCTTCTCGGGATCTTGATTTGAAACAAAATTATGACTTTCTTATGAGATAAACTACCAAATTAAATGTGTTATGACACCAGCTTTTATGATTTCTTTCATTTGTCATATTAAAAGAAAATTAAGATACAGATTTGTACTAATTTTTGTCTCTCATTTTTTAAATTTCTTAGAATATTGATAGAATATTATTCTTACCACAAGCAATAGATTTGCTTTTAACATTAGAAAGATCAATTGGGGTTACTTTGACTACTATGTCGAATAGGGAAATCATAATTGTTATTTATCACGTACATAGTTTTGTGATATTTTATATATGAATATAATATTCAGGCCTTGTGTCGATGCTTAAAATGCTTATAAACCCACATTTAAATGGAATAGAGTTGATAAAGACTATATCTTTTAAAGACTATAGTACCCCACGTTTACTCAAATATTATTTTCAAGTAATTATATTTTATTCTTGCTGACTATTACATTTAATCTTCAAATCTTTGTTTAAACAGATTTTAATAATTTAATAATTATTCTTAAAAAATATGAAAAAAATACAGTAAAATATATTAGGTACATTAGGAAATTTTATTGTCTAAACATTTATATTCAGCTATTGTGTATTTAGCATAGCTTAAAAAAAAAAAAAAAAAAAAAAAAAGTGAACTCATGCAAGAATTTTGCACTGCAATCTAAACTTTTTATTTATAGATTTAAACTTCTAATGAAACAAAACCATAGTGGTACAGATGTCACGGATGCACCGGGGTTTCTTTTTGGCACCAAAATGGTGATTTTTTGCTTGGTGTGGTAACCTGGTGACTTTTGCATCATATGACAACATGGTATTTTATAACAAAATGAAATGTGTATGTAAATAAATTTAAAATAATTACTAAATAAAATTAAATACACGTGTATTAAAAATAATGTGTTTTAAATAAAACTGTGTAATAATAAAATTAAATGTGCGTGTTTTAAAATAAAATTATAATACAATTTTATAGGCCGTCTAACAATTATTCGAAAATGAGATTTTCTTCCCAAAATAGCACCACAAAAAATTTTTAAGCAACCCTGGAGCGTCTGCGATATCTATTCCATAAGATTAGTCAAGCCAGAATATCAACTCATTCCATCAAACTTACAAAAAAGCATGCGCGAGAAAAACAAAATAATCGTAAACTGCATTAGATGACATCATTCGCTTAAAAAAGGTACAACATGGACAATCTATGGTATTTTTTTCTCCTAAACATTGAAATTCGAATTTTGCTTTTTTATCATAAATATAAAATAAACATGTGCAGAGATGTCACACTTTATAAAAATATAAATAGTATAAAAAAGATAATCATTGTGAGTGTGATATACTCCGGAATTTAATTTTTGTGGCAAGACAATTTGAAGAAAACCTATCGTTTCATTTATGAAAACAATGCCAATTTAATTTTTAATTAACAGCAATTTTTAATCAAGAAAGATGTTTTAGGAAAATGTAAGTGTATATGTCAGAAGCTGCTTTTAAAACCTTTTGAATGATACTTCATTCATTGTTCTGCGCTTCGTAAATTCATAGAAAAAGGGATGTTGACAACAGAAATAATATATATGATTGCCATGGATCACTACTTTGTTAAATTTACTTGTGATCATGCTTAAATTAAACTTAGGAAGTTTTAATGGTCATACAATATTAAATTTGGGGCCACTTAATCAGACATTTTTCAAGACAAACAAATATTAACACAGCTTTATAACTGTTACTTATAAATATAAAATGTTGTATTTGATATTTAATTATTTAAAGGGAGTGGAGAAAAATTTAACTTGATAATGGCAATGAAAAAAAGTAATATGAAATCGTAAATAACTGCTAAACTCCACAGTACATAATACAATTAACACATAAGGTTTAAAAACTACATGATGATTTAAAATTTGATAAAAAAAAAATATTAACACTTGCTTAATATTCTTGACTTGTAGTTCTTGGCGCAGTACAGACAATATTCAAAACAAAAAGCATAAAAGCAAATATGGTGCTCATAATTTGCTTTATGCCACACAAATGTAGGAATGCTGTTAACAGCTAAATTATACTCTTAAAACTGTGTCTCTGATATAAAAGGTACATTTGGAATGTTTGCGCCCCTGAATATTCAGAGACACATTTGCCTTTGAGATTAAGAGGCACATTGTGCCTTTCAATTTATATGATAGTGCTTCTTATGTAAAAATATATTCTGTGCCTCTAAAGATGGTGGTACATGTTTTTATTGTACATCTCATTTCCAATATAACCCAAGTCAATAAATTAATACTTATACAGGGTGTCCCTCTTAATTATTTTTTTTTTCTTTTATGACAAAACTAACAGAATTAGGATACTTTGAATTTTATGAATATTCAGTGTTTACAGGTTCTAAAAACAAAGACTCTTGTATAGAAAAATACTGAAAATTAAAAGAATAGAAAAAGTCAGTAGGATTTTGCCGTAAAAGAAAGAATTTTGTTTTTACTTGTAAAGAAATGAAGGAAAATTTTCTACATATAACTCTAGAATGCAAGGAGCACACAAAAAATTTAAATTTTTAATGTTTAAAAAAAAAAAAAAGAAGTATTTAATAAAAGTAAAGTTTTTAATATGATAAAAAACATTTTGAAACATTTTTGCAATTAGAAATATACTTTTAAAGCTGCTTAAGAACTTGGTATGGGATAACAATAAGAGGAACAGCTTGAATAAAAGAAATTAGACATATAAATAACAAAAGTAAAAAATCTTATGATATACATTTATTTTCACAACTTTACATTTATAAAACTTTTTTTTCTTTTAGATTACAAATTAATGTTTTCCAGTTTAAGATTTAATCAAAAAATAAGTTTAAGAGGTTATATCTTAACATCTTATTTTTACTCTTCTATCATAAAAAATCCCTTTATATCAACCATCTACTTAAATTAAATAATTTTCATACCTCATTTTATTAACTCTCTCTCTCTCTTTCAGTTGGAAATATTCATTATATGGCGTGTAAATAAATACATTTTATAATTATACATTTACAGTAAACTCTGTCTACCGCAGAAAGATTTTCAAGTCCCAGTGAATTTATAGACGTAGAGTAAACTTTGCTGAAGGTAAAATAATATGACGGAAAATGTTCTTAGTCCTAATTAATTTCACATTAGACAGAAGAGAAGGTTACAGTATTTAATACTATTTCTCCCGTCGTCAAATGATAACTTACAAAGTTTTGATTTGTTTATTTTATACATAATTTTTAAAGCTAAGAAGCATAAAAATAATTCATCAACATATTAAAAATGATTTGTGGTTGATTTAATCTAAAAAAAAAGGGTGGGGGGGGGGATATAAAACATAACAGTGAATTGGTGTATCAGTGGTCACATTTAATAAATTTGTGCTGGATGTCAAATAGTTTATATATATATATATATATATACTCCCAGCATTTAATGTTTATTTTACCATTTTGTCCCATGTTTTCTTTTATCCTTCAAAAATTATATCAAAAGAGAGAACATAAAAATTATTGTCATTACTGATGCCTAAGAGCTTAAATACTTTAAAAGAAATAAAACACAATAGATGGGAAAATAAAAATATAAGACATATAAATAAAATATAATTTATTAAATTTACTGTAGATGCAATAAAATTTTAAATGCAATATAAAATCTAATAAAATAGTTGCACAGTCTAATTAAAAATTATATACAATTGGTCAAAACAGACGGCCATTTCAAAAAACTTGGAACAGGTCTCTTCTGTTGAGAAGTAGTATATTCACCCTAGGGAGAAATTTATAAGAAAATAATTAATATTTAATACTTGATCATATCTACAAATTCACACAAATTCTAATACCTGTTTTTAAAAAAATTCTATTACTAGAGTAAATTCCTGACTAAAATGTGTTCAGGTTGAGAGTCAAACTTGAAACCTTTCACTTAAATTGACAACGCTCTGCCTATTGAGCTACCTGGACAGACAACTGTTGGCAATAACATCTGTTCTGAATTCAACAGAATAAACTACAGGTAATGGAACTTAATTAAAAATGGATGCTAACATAATCGCCAATCAGGTTATCTAAGTGAAATGTGTCTGCTGGCTATCGGCCCAGGTAGCTCAACACAGACAATTTATCCAAAGGTCTTGATTTCGACTCTCGGCCTGGACGTATTTTCACTCAGTTGGAAAAATGTCAATTCATATAATATTTTTATCAATCAGTTTGAGTTAAAAATTAGAGCCGTACCGAGTACTCTGTATATACTCTGTACTCGGCCAATTCCGAGTAGTTGCAAGAATTTCATTTTTTAAGCATATTTGAAGACAAATTAATTTATATGTGATCTATAAAAAGGTATTTGAATATAAATGTATAATATATGCCCTAATTCATAAAACTATTTACTCGGTACATAAAAATTTATCTATAAAACATAGCAAAAGGTAAGAACCTCCCCCCCCCCCCCTGCAAAATTAATGTAAATTAAAGTTTAGTTTATATTTAAAAAAAAGAAAAAAGTCATTTTTAAAACTGTAGGAAAAGACTGATTTTGGATAAAGAAGCAGTGTGCAGAAACAGAAAATACAATAAATGCAATTAAAAAAAATAATACCGTATATACTCGTGTATAAGTCGACCCCCCCCCCCCCCCCCAATTCTTACGCAAAATTTTGGAAAAAATTGAATTTTCGTGTAAAAGTCGAATCACATTTCTGGCAGTATGTTCAAAAATGATTTGTAATCCAGGATTTAAAGAAAAACCATTCATTAAATTAGTATTAGTATTTTTTTTTTTTTTTTTACGTTTCTAATCAGACTTTTTTTTTTTTTTTTTTTTTTTTTTTAATTCAACATTTTAAAATTGTATAATTATGTATAACTAAAGAAGCTTAAACTATTTTGAAAGCTATTCACATCAATTTAATGATTACTTACTTTTTTTTTCTTCTTAATCTATTCAAGCCTTATTTACAAGGTAAACAACTTCTTAAACTGCTAAAATATAGTACTTCTTTGTATTGTAGGACTTTTAGGAGAGAAATCTAGTAGCATTCTCAAGTTGAACTCTTTTTGAAAAGGTGATTAAAATGTTGAAAGGAATGCCCCTGTATTGAAGGGAATTCTATCCCAAGAGAAAATGAGTGCAGAACAATTACAGAAGCATTATTGTTGAGTTTTTTTTTTTATCAATCACCATTGTCTGCTTTTATCTGTCTCTCCAACCTAGACCCATATGTGATTAATTAAAAGACTTGCACATTCACCAACTATCTGCGAAAAACATATGACTCCGGTATTTCACTCCGCTATTTTTTTTTTTTTTCTACTTACTCGTGTATAAGTCGACCCGCCATTTTCAGCTCCCAAATTTTGTCTAAAATTCTTCGACTTATACATGAGTATATACGGTAATTAAATTTGCTGTATGACAAATTATGGTACAAAAACACTACAATCTTTCTACATTTTCAGGAGATAGGGCATTTCTTTTATTGATGTAAATTTGGCCTGCACTGCAAAAAATAATTGTTGATTTTACAGTATTAAAACTGGCACCCCAGCTGCCAGTATTATACCATAAAATTAACAGTATTAAACAGTAAAATAAGCAGTAATACGCTGCCGTGCAAGTAGTAATACGTTACCGCGCATGCACGATAGTGTATTACTGCTTGCACGGCAGCGTATTACTGCTTAGCTGGGATGCCAGTTTTATACTGTAAAACAACAATTTTTTTTTGCAGTGTGCTTCAGAAAAAATGGGTTCACTGCGAGCACTTATAAAATAGCATTTTAGCTGTACATTACAAACACACACAAAAGAGAAAAGAAAAGAAACTGTAAAGCCCCGCCCCCTTTTTTGATGTTTTCGTGTTATAGCGGCCTCCACAATATCAATTATGCCAAGGTTTCAGCTCTGATTTCGCCAAGATCATCGAAAAGCTTATATATGCATCATATATACACATATTATTCCAAACACCCATTATACGTCATTACATACATATTATTTACGTTTTATATGCCATATATATACATCCTATACAACTTATGCACATGTTATATGTATACATCATATATGTGTTATATATGACTAATAACTTGGCCATATACATCACAAAAGTAATGATTTAACGTAAAAATATATCATATTATGTCATACATGCTTTATAATTTGGCGATAAATCTTGGTCGCTTGGCGATTCATCCTCAGGGGCTGCTATTACACAAAAGTACCCAATTTTTTTAATCAAAAGAAAATAAGCTACTTTTAAAAAATATGAAACTTTTGCATTATTCAAAGGTATTGTTACAGCAAGCAAAAACCATTTTTGATAGACAGATTTCAGGTATCAAAATGACAAATGGGTAAAGTTGTGTTGAATAATCAGTTTTAATTTCATATTGGTTAATTGAACTTTTTATATATCAATTCTTTTTATATATATAAATTTTAAATAATGTTACTGTTTTAAAATTTTTGAATATACAAAAATTGTCTTTAAAAGGTCCACAATAAATAAAATTTCAAAAATTGAAGTTAATTTTATAAAATATGATTAAATTATATGCTCAAGATGCATGTTTATAAATAGGTATATATATATAAACACACACACACACACATAGAAGTGTTACCACTAAGCACACTTCATGTTCGAATCAGTGATTCTTTCTGAAACACAATTACTCGGTATTCACTCGGTACGCGGCCAAAGCACTACTCGGTACACCACTATTAAAAATAATAATATATAATAATGTATTGATATTGTTTTTGATGTATTATTGTTAGAAAATACATATTACAGCTTGATTTGAACCTTTAAGAAAAGTATCCAATTTCCATGAACTTCCATTAACATAAACATGTGAGCTAATTTAATAAGTAACAATCGAGAAACGTTGAAAAGTCAATTTTAATTTTGCAATACTAGGTTTTTCTTTAGGTTATGTATGTTACTTTATTTACCATTAATTTAATCTTTATAAATTTGATAATTTATAAGCTATTGTAATACAATTTGATTACTTTAAACTTAATTTTTTTTATTTATTATTTAGTTCAGGGTTGGTAAGTTTGTGCTGCAGGTGGAAAAAACTGCGGTAAAAACCGTCCTGGCAAAAAATCATAAATTAAAAAAATTATAAATGCATGTTTTATTTCTTTTACTTATCTTAAATTAACAATCACAGAATAGTAGTACAATGCATTATGATGGTAACTTAATATACTCTAAATAACTGAGAAATTATTAATTTCACCATAAAAAAAAAAAAAAAAAATTAATTGAAAAAAAGCTATTGTTAGTCTGATTTTTATGCTGCAATAAATTAACAATATTGCAAAATCTACAGAAATTATAAACACTTCTAGTTTTAAAATAAGATGTATCAACCTATCAATCAGCATAATGCAATAATTCAGAGATGCAAAATATAAGCAATAGTAGTGAGTACATGTATTAATATATTGTGTTCAAATAAGTGAAATCTTAAATTTCTTTTAAAAAATTAAATATTTTAATAACATAAGAAATTACACATTCAACATTAAGCGGCACTTTCATCACCATCATCATCATTACAAAATAATTATTTTTTCAGCATTCCATACCAAAAAACAAGTTCGGAAACATTACTTATTGTCAACCTATTTCGAATTTTTGAGTGGACAAAAGAGAAGTTGGAAAATATTCTGTCGATTGCAGCACTACTGGCTGGGCATTATAGGTGCATCCCAAATTTGGGTTTCCAAAATTTGGAAGGAGTCACTGGCTTCTAAACCCAAAAAATCCAGTGGCCACAATTGTAAAACAAACGCATAAAAACAATAGTGTTTAAATGGGTTTAAAAAAAAAAAAAAACTCAGGAATTTAAAGTGTAAAGTAATTTATTTAATATAAATACATGTACAACAAAACTTGAATATTAATTAAATCTTAAATCATGTACAGTCAGTCAGAAGATAAAGTTGGGCAAGATACGGTTTTAAAAAAAAAATGTATAAGCTAAGCAATCATGATAGCGAGGAATATCAGAAAAACAATATTCTTATTTTGATTTTGCCAGACAAAAGTACATATGAAAGAAAATCTGAATTTGTAAGATTATTTCGCACTATAAAAATCAAAACACACTTCAAACATTTATTTATATATGCATATATATATATATATATATATGCATATATATATATATTTAAATCACAGTCTATGTAATTTATAGTGCCTAATTAGAATTATGAAGGTAGTGTCATGCAATGTAGCAACATGTAATATGTCACATATAACAATGCTAAACAAATATTTAACACAGACATATGCAAATCAATTTAAAAATACCATTGTTATTGCACTTCATGTAGCTCTTTCTGGCTGCATCAGTTTCTTGATTATGCAAAGAATTAAATATGCAGTCCCTCTTGAATTTCCTTCTCCATGAATGAAGCAACTTATATCCAGCTGAAAAAGATTAAATAATTTATCATTAGTTTTTAAAATAGTAAAGACACATGCTGAGCTATAAAGACACAGAAAAAAACGCAATCTAATTTATGTTAAAATCTAATCCCTTATCTAATTTATGTTTATAAAAAAAAAAAAGAGGTTGTGTAAAGCTAAAGTGGCCATTATTCAATGACTGATCATAAGTTACCTAGATTTTTAATTTCTAAATGTTTGTTTTTGTACATATGCAACACAAATGTTCTCTGAGTAATTAAATGAATTATAATATGAAACCAATATAATTAAACATTCTTTAAATCAATAACTTAAAAGAAGATGGTTTGTTATTTTCAATATTTACATATCTAATATCTTCAATTTTATTATGTTAAATTCAGTTCAATCATTTAGAACAATGTTTATGTTAAATTTTATTTTTATAAATTATAAAAAAGTCCCTGCACCCCTTCTTTTTTGAGCATGTTATTTCACGTTTGTAGCTGTAAGCCTAGCCTTAATCCTTAGTTTGTAGAATGTGCATTTGCAAGCAAAGAACAGGTAGCCTTTTTTCGGTACTTTTCGGTTAGCCGGGCACCAGTCATACATATACATGTATATATACACACACATATATATATATATATATATATATACACACTTATATGTATGAAAATATATTATATATATACTTACATATTTATTTATTTATATATATATATATATATATACACTTATATGTATGAAAATATATTATATATATACTTACATATATATTTATTTATTTATATATGTACATAAATCATTGGCACCCGGCTAACCGAAAATATATGTATATACACACACACACATATATATACACACTTATATGTATGAAAATATATTATATATATACTTACATATTTATTTATTTATATATATATATATATACACTTATATGTATGAAAATATATTATATATATACTTACATATATATTTATTTATTTATATATGTACATAAATCATTGGCACCCGGCTAACCGAAAAGTACCATTTTTTCTTTGTTTGGATTCTATTAAGCTGTACCTGCAATGGTAGGTGGGAAAGCTTAAAAAACCAATATAACAAGTTAATTTATACAGCTCATGGAGTTGCATTCCAGTTTCCAGTCCATGCAGTTCAGCATCAATTGTGCGATATTTTCCAATTTTGGATTTATCCACTCCTAATTGCAAAACAAACTTGAAGAACAGAAAGCATCCAAACTAGTGTTTTGCTACAACATGTTGTTCCATAGAAAAAAAGACTTAGAATGAGACTAACATTAAAACAATATAAAAATCTGAATATTATTTATATAGGGTAATTTTATACAATAAATTATGCAAATATTTTCACAATGTACTTTCATTTTTAAAAATTAAAGTATTTAATAGTAGTTAGAAAGGGTCTATTTATATAAATCAATTCCATTCCCTCTAATCTCCAAAGTTTGGGATTAAAAGTCATGTAAATTATACAATTTTGAAGATTATTGTTAATTATTTGTTATTATTTCTCTTTTGCATATGTGTTACATTTAAATACACAAATCAAAATACACATTGACCAATGATTAGTTTTTATTTTATGAAACATTGATGTATTAGTTGTATATTTCAGTAATTTAGATTTCTGTTTGGAAATTGTATCTAGCAAGTAATGAAAAATATGACATTCCTTGTTCAGAAATGAAAGACTGCTTCGATAAAATTGAATACAGTAGACTCCCTAAAATCTGCACATCATTACAAATGAAAACAATGAAACTTACAGTTGAGATGTAGGGAAAAAATTCAGGATTTTTTAAATGATTATATCATTCCATGTACATTTTAATATGTAATTCTTATTAATTGGCTGAACATGCTTTCTCATCAAGGAAGTATAACTTTATTTCTGAAAAAAAAATTCAAGACAGTGCTGTTCTCAGTGGTGATTGTGATCTTTTTACCAAATAAATTAATGTATTAATCGAGAACTTTTGGATATTAAGTTTGCCTAAGCATGAAATAAAACTTTTATTTTATGATTTTTATGTAAATTATTAGTGTAACTTTATCAGGCAAGTTTCATTGAATAATTAAAAGAAAAAAAATCTCATCGTTATTATGCCTATTTTTAGTTATGTATTATTGTGTACTTGACCTTTACCTTTAAAATTTTAATCATGTTTTAAATTTTCTTACTTTACTTAATTATTTTAATATTTTACTTTATTGTAAGCATTCATTATAATTTACAGTGCATTATTACATTCAAATGACTGTTTAAAAAATGTAAACAAAACAGTGACCAGAAATCCGCAAAATTCTAAAATCTGCACAATCTTTGGTTTCAAGTTATGCAGATTTGAGGGAATCTACTGTACTATATATATTTTTAAACTGTTGATTTAATTATCGTTTAATTTATGGTTCCAGGAGAAGCAAGGATTAAACTGAAATTTTCATTGAATTAATGTTTAAAGAAATAGCAGTAACTTTCTGTAAAAAATGGTTTAAAAAAAGTTTCTTGCTGCCTTTTTTGTTTCAATATCTTTACTTTCAATTTTATTGTTTACATTTGAATATATATTTGATTTTTTATTTTAATTATATTAAAACAAATATATTATTCCAAGAAATTCTTATATTTATGAATCTTAAGATATGTTTAGTTTTGAAATTTTAAATAATAACAGGCTATAATAATTACGTTTACCAAATATTATTTGTTTCTTATTATGCTAAATAAAAAATGAGCACCCATTGCTGAAAAAAAGCAATGAACATTTTAATTTAGTTTTCAAAAACACATTTGTGCAACAAGACTTTTTATTTGTCACAGCAAATAAAATAGTAACTTGACCACTTTCTGTTTTTCAGCAACATCATTCGAGCCAAAACCAATCAGATTATTTGAAAACAAACTAGAGCAAATATCAGAGTTTCTCCCAGACAGTTTCAGAAGGGTGCTGCACCCTGCCTGCCCTTTTCTTTACAAAATAGCACCCTTCTTGCCCCTCATAAAATAATTAGCACCCTCCTTGGAAAGAACTAGATCTTTCGAAAGGCCTAGCGCATTAAAAAAAAAAAAAAAAAAAAAAAAAAAAAAATTATGGTGTTTTTAAAGAAGTTATTTTAGTTCAAAATAATACCTTTTAACAATTAAAAAAAAGTGCCTTTAAGAATCCAAAAAGTGCCCTTAAGAATAAAATAGTGCCCTTTTCTCACCAGCAGCACCCTGCCTTTTTTTAAACCTGGGGGAAACTCTGCAAATATTAGGGGAGACTGGTACACAGTGGACCACTTTTTCAGTTAATTTTTTTTCTTCTCTGTAACAGGTAAACTGATCTGCATGAAAATATTTTTGAATATTCTTTAAACCTTTATACATTCAGCATAATTTTCTCAAAACGTAGTTTTCAATACATTTTTAATTTTTTTTTTTATATGCACCCATAAAGCGGACCGCCCACCCACCGGGGCACAGTGGACCGCTGTTAGGTATTATCTGAAATACAATATAAATCTATTTTTCATTAATCTAATTCTTTTTTATTTCCCCTTTGCCCGCAAAATAACATAATAATAATATAAATTTACAAGTAACATTTTGAAACAAAAACAAGAATAATTATATTTTGAAAATAATAACAGATTAATACAGGAACAATTGCAATTTAGTTGAAGTTATTACTTAAGTACAAAAAAAATCAGCACACATTAAAATTTGCAAATGAAATTCCAAAATACTTATGATTATGAGTAAGATTGAGCATGGAATTTTCCTGAAATACTTTTGGGTGAGGGAGCAACATTATAATATCCTTGACATCAACAGCAGATTCATCTACAGTTTCGGGGAAAATAAACTGATTTCCATTCAATTTGCATCTCATTTGCATTGAATTTTACTTGAATATAATTATCACCAATTAGACTACAGTTATATTTATCAAAGACAGTAAATACAAAACAAAATATTTCTTACTATGTTAAATAAATTGTTATTTTTATTTGTTTACTTTATTTTACAGTTAAATACTACTTTAAAACAATATTTCTTAATAGAAAATAAGCAATTATTAAATATTTTGAACATTCTGCATTACAGGAGCAGAGTGGATTGTGGACCATTATGCCCCAGGAGTGGATGGTACATTGTGCCTCATATTGAAGTTCAATAAATAATCATATTAATATTTGTTTATAGCTTTCTTTTAAACATATTAACTTTAAAGTTAAATAAAAAAGAAGTATCTGAGCTTTGCAAAAAGGCTGTTTTACCTTATTTATCTACAACCTTTAATTACTAAAAAAATAAAATATGATAATGAAAAATTTTATTTTTAGAAGCTCAGAACAACCCATCAGGATAAAATATTTCAATCTGAGCTAAACATATTTTCTGAAGGCCATAAATAATCAGTGCAGTGCTGTTGTCTATTAGGATAGAAGAGAAGCTTAAATTTTTTTTTAATAAATAAATAATTAGGGGGTAGTCCACTGTGTCCATAGGTCTAGTGTGTACCGGTCTCCCCTACACTAAATATGCAATACTTAGATAAGCTTCAATTAAATTGTAACAAGTAAACAAATTTTATTACAATTAAATAACCTTTAAAGATTTATGTTGCGATTAAATAAGAATTTTGTTAGATATTAAACAGATACATTTTATTTCTTTAAAAAATGGCAGTTCTCTGACCGTTATAGTACACAAGTACTATTTTATGTTCCACAAAATATCATCATGGTGATCCGCAGAACTAAAAATTATAAATTTACTGGTCTGTGAGATTCCAAAGGTTGGCGACCACTGATTTTAGATGACTGATTATTACAATAAAAAATTTAAATTTTGTGTGCTGCTGAAGGGGGGGGGGGGGGGGGGGGGGGGGGGAGGGGGTAGATTTTCTTAAAAAAAAAAAAAAAAAAAAACAGACATCTGCAGAAGTGCGAAAGATTCAGAGCTCTTAACCTGAAAGGTATGTGTAGTGATAGTTTGCTACAAAAAATAGTTTTTCTCAACCACTGACCATAAGAAATAATGACAATCTGTGGCCAGGACAGGTCTTAAATGTTTGCTTATTCACCTCCGACCAAAAAAAAAAAAAATAAATAATAATAATAATAATAATAATAATAATAATTTTAATTAAATTTATAGTAGCAATGAAACTAGTAAATCTGCAGATCAGTGGCCTCGAACGTTAATTCTACAATTTTTTTAAAAATTATTTTACTTATTATTTAAAAAATTCAATCCGCAGAAAATTTTCTTTTATATTTGTAATACTAATTACAACAAATAATATATCAAGTAGTTTCGGGGAATTTAACTGTTAAAAATAGTGGGAATTATACGAATCTATGTAAAACTATTCCAAAACTTTTTTTGTTCAGATTTTTTTTGTTATCACCCCCCCCCCCCCCCCACTCTCTCTCAATTTGACAACTGTAATTCCCTGATATTTAGTATTTTAAAACATCTATCTAAAATAATTAAAATACTGATATTGTGATAATCATTGATATCATAATTGGTAAATTTACTTTAATATAACTATTTTTTTTATTAGAATGTTTTCATTAAATTCTGGTACTAAATACAGTCATAAAAACAATTATATTTATTTTCTTTTTTGTGGGGTGTCAATTACTGGAATTTTGATATTTTTCTGTTATTTACAATTAAAGTTCGATTCATATTTTTTCTGTTATTTACAATTAAATTTTTATTTATAATAATAATGTACATTGGTCTTAAAACTTTAAAAATAAATTTTGTAAATGGCCGTGAGTATATAAAATTCAGTTACCAAAACAAACACATCCAAATTTTGAAAGAAAATATAGAATATATAAATTTATTAAGTGAAGCTAGCTCTTAGCATGTTCATTAAGATTTTCCCTGAAAAACAGTGGAACTTCGGAACATCCCCCCCTACCTCCCCATTCCCGGCGACACTTAAAAAAAAAAAAAAAGTAGGTTTATTTGATGAGTTGACAAAGTTGTTTGGGTGAAAGTTTCAAGTTTACAAAAAAAAAATTAACCTACAAGAATAATCAAGAAAATGAATTACCGTCCACTTTCTCAAATAAGCATTTGTATAATTCACAAACATCTATGATCCACAGTTTATGTTGCAGAATAAATAAAGACGTCTTTTTCAAAACTCGCCTTATCCAAAATCATAAAAATTGTGTTTTCCCTAAAAGTCTGGTAATCAAGGGCCCGCCCGCTTAGGACTTACATATAGGGGAAGCCCGACGTCACACAGGGGGGGGGGGGGGAGATATAACAAATTATTTGAAAACAATATATATATTATAAACAATATTATTTGAAAAGTATTTGATTAAGGAAAAAAAATAATCAGCCACATAATTTGTGGGCCCAGGGCCGAGGCCCGTGCATTAATCAGGCCCTTAAAATACTCTATATTTTGCATAAAAAATATTAAGAAAATGACAACTTACTTAATATTTAAGTTTCTTCCTGAAATGGCGACTAGTAACTTGCAACAGCGTCCTTTCCTTCACGTTATCGCATTTGTTTCTGCCTCGTTTCTTCATTTCCCGCCTGTCACGTGTGAGAATATTTATCATTGCGCATGCGTTTGGAATTTACGTCATCCGTTATTCCGGAGAACGGTATCTTAACACAGCACTGTGAAACGTTTCACCGGCGATGTGTGTTTTTAAATAATCAGAAGGGGTTACTCCAGAATTTGTGTAATGTTACACAGATAAACCATGGTAAACTTACACAAATGTTTTACAGTGTAGATACCGTGATTGGAATGAAGTTGTGAAAGATAAATTCTGTTTGGCTGCCATTCATTTACATTGCATATACATTTTTTAAATGCCAGTGGTATTCACGTCAACAACTAAAATTTATTTTACATTATTCAGTTTTTATATTGTTCAAACATGGTTTTTAAAAATTATTAACAGGATAATCAAACTCGGAAACCCAAGTTAAAAATGTATGATACATACTTATCCACTGTATTCCTTTTAATCTAAAACTACGCTAAAAGATTTTTTTCATTTAGTATATATTTTAGATTGCCCATCAACTACACCAAAAGTAGTTTTTGGTATGTTCGTATTAACCGCATGCCAGTTGTCAAGTGAGAGATATTTCACTACTCTTTGTTATTCTAATTATTTCAGTGTCTAAGATGCTAGTAATGCTTACTTAACCGTTAAATTTGTGTTTTATTAATTTATTTGTGAAGTTTAAATTGCATTTGGCAATTAACTTTATTAGACCGAAACGACCCAATGCTGAATTAATTACATTGTTTTATGTGTAAACGGGCGAATTTCCTATAAAATACTAAAAATAAATACTATATATTGGAGAATTTATACGTAAATGAGAGATTAATTTAAGTGTAAAATTCTTCATTATCTTTCAACAGGATGAAAGTTATCTATACGTTAATGTTGAGTAATATTAAATTACAAAAACATTTAGTTGAATAAAACTGTCTATATTTTCAGAAAATATAGATGTAGATAAATTATTTCCCATTACAGACCTTTTATAAAAACAGACTCAGTCACTTAGCTCTAATTTCTAAATGTACCAGCCGGCCGGCGTACCAAGACCCTTCTATATAGCACCTATATATAATTTCTACATAAAAAATCTTTCTAGGTGCCAGTCTTCATTATCTGTTTAGGAAAATTTCTCTCTAGATACTGGACATTGAGGCGCCAGAACATTTATGAAATCCATTTTAATTCTTATATCTGACGGCGCATCACGCGAAAATAATGCGTCTCATTTGCCCAATCCATTGTTACGGGTTTGACACTCCTACACCCAAATTAGCCTTGTACTTAAGTATAGAGCTTCCAACTGGATTAAAAAAGATCATATGACAGATATGATATCAAATATGACAGAAGATAGAAATAATGATTTATTTTAGCTAGAATAAACAATGTAAGGCTAATATTTTATAGGAATTATTTTGGTAGGTTTGTTATAAGTTCATCTAACAGTTCCTTATTAGGGGCAAAGTGCTATTTATTTCACTGTGAATTTCTCTTTCGATGTCAAAAAATGGTAGTCTACTTTTGGACGCCAGCCAAAACACAGTGGCAATTTTTAGAAATGTATAGCAGTTGTGACAAGAAACGGCGCAATCGCTTTAGCTTTCATCGCGCTGACGTCACTTCTAAATACTTCAAATTATCAATTTATTTATTACATTTTACAACTTCAGTTCTTACATCATCAATTAGAAAAAAAATTAGTTTTCGATTGAAATTTATTTGGAAACTGAATTTTTAAATAATTTTCAAGCATGAAATTTTTTTCAATTCTATCTCAACAATGATGATCAGTCTGCTTTAATAAAATAACATAGTCCCTGGGCAAGTTGCCCCAATTGAAAATAAATTTTCCTAACCATCATAAAAACTGAAAAAAAAAATAATAAAAACCCCTAATAAATCATAAGATCAGATTATCCATAAGATAGAGCATTTTGGCGCTAAACTTAAATCTGTCAAAAAAAAAAAAAAAAAAAAAAAAAAAACTATTTTTAGTTTATGATTAACATAAAATTGATATGTTGAATTCGTTGATGTATTATATGTTGCTTCAGAATATGCTAGGAACTGTATTTTATTACTTTTTTTAAAGATCCGTTGGATATTTAACTGTATAAGAGGAAAAAATCCCCGACTGTGATGGAAAAGGAACAATCATCCTGATTATGTAAAGGAACCGAAGAAATCATACAAATAAATTACACTTGAAAACATTAAAAATCTCCCTTATCTGCAGATTGATTTATTATTGTAAAAAAAAATTCTTCATCTTTACATAACAAGTAATATAGAAAATTTTTTGTAAGTCAATTCCTACTTTTTAATCATAAATATATAAAATAAACTTGTGCAGCATTAATGTCCCACGTTATCTTTATTGAACATTTTTTTATAATCATCGTTTCGGTATTTTATTTTTGTGGCATCACTAATTTGAGGAAAATCTTTTATTTCATTTATGAAAACACTGGGAGAAACTTTTTCTCCCATATAAAACTAAAATTAATTAATTAAATTCAATTAATGAATTAATATTTGAAAAAACTGCATTAACATCAAGTGTCATCCACGACATGTTAAAAATATGTATTTGAACTTGAGTGGATGAATAGAAAATATTTTATTAACGATTGAAAATTTGAACAAGATATATAAATATATAGAGAGTGTGAGCTATTTGTGAGTAAATTTACAATAGTAGGAATTGAAAATTTGATTAGCTTACAACAATGGATGCATTTCAGAAGATGTGGATTTGAAACGAACAATGATTAAAAAAGACATTTTAAAACTTTTAATTTAAACATTTTAAAACTTTTTTTAACGTCGAATTTCGACGGCGCGTTTGGGGAGATGCAATGCACATGCTCACAGGAGCTCATTCGGTTGCATTATTACAGGTTGGGGGGTGGGGGGGAGATGTGTGCTTTATTTACTATGTTCTTTTATTGACTGAATATGAGATGAACGTAGGGATATACTATTTGTGTGTTACTTCATAGGTCACACAGGTCACAGGAAATTTTCTTTCTTGCCGTGGGGAATATGGCGATAATATCAAACTGATTTGCATTATTACACGGTTGTTTACGGATTGTTTGTTTGGAGTTTGCATCGGAAATAGTACTGTAATTCACTATGGGAAAAAACTTTTAAAATAAAATATTGGAAAGACTGTTTCATACGCAAGCTTATTTTACTAATATTGTTATTGTAATTTTTTTCCGTCAAGTTTTGACGGGTTCCATCTAATTAAAATAAAAATGTGTAAACTACTTATAAAATGCATTGCAATTCAAATAAAATCGTGGCTTGATGACGTCATAAACTTTAAAGGCTTGATTACTGAATTGCTTGAAAGAAACCTCCTTATAACTCCAAAAATAATAATCCTATTAACTAGCGGTTTAATGCATCTGATTAAGCGTCAAATTTTCAAGTAAAATATATCTTTGAAGTGAAATTTAGATGAAATACAGGGTCATGAAAAATCGAAGAGTGTGGAAAATAGGATTCCAAATATCTCGGCAACTAAGTATCCGATCGACTTCATGCTTTATGCAAAATTTATGTTTTTTTATTGTCTTTTATATTCATTTCTTAAAATAAACAATTTCGAAAAATTTTATATACCTTTTATCAGAACGAATATTTCGAGAGTCCGAAAAAAATAGTTCCGGTTAATCGAGGTTATTGAAATTAAATAGGCTTCATCCCATTATTACATACTAAGTACATACCAAATTGCAAGTCTCTATCTCAATTTTTGCGGGAGATAGAGCGTTTACAGACACACAGACGCACACTGACGGACGGCAAATTTTTTTTCTTCTAAAAATATGTTTTTCGGAATCTCCAGTGTCTGAAACGTGTAAATCCGTCAAAAAAAATTTTTCGATTTTCAAAACGATTACAAGACTTACCCTATACTACGTATGATGGGTAAATAAAAAGGACCACCTACCTGGGCCACGACTCTGAGTCCCTTTGATTTTAGGGGGCCCTAAACATAGTGGGCAATACTTTAAAGCTATTTCGACCTTGTGCTGATTATAATCCATATTTTGTACCATTAGAGTCGGAAAAGATTAAACACAAATTATATATTTATTTGTGTAAATATGTGCTTATATATTTATATCTGTATTCTAAGGCATAATACACGTTTATTTATTTATTTTTATTTTTTTGTGACAGCATAGGAATAGGGCCTGGCTGTCGTCCACTCTTTTGCTTGATCACTCCCTGCACATTCACAGACTTATTTTTAAACGTTAAAGCATGAAATTGGCAGATATGACATATGAAGTGATTTGGAATTGAAAAGCGTGTTTTATTTATTTTTTATACATACATAAATTATTATATCTTGTATTACATTTTAAGTTATAAGCAATTGTCGTCTCATTACGACCTTTTTCGGGCAACCGCTGTCGTATTTTCAGTTCAAAATGCCTATTTTGTCAGCATTTTCTGAAAAATGCTTTATTTTCATCGAAAAATGGAAAGTGCTATTCGATTTCAAATAAGAAAATCTACCAATTTTCTGCTTTTGCGAATAAAAATGAATTTAGGAATGTGTCAGAAAATAGACAGTTTTAATTTGAGAACAGCTTTAATATTAAACAGATAAAAAGTGTTAGTCTTTCGGCCGAAACTTTTGTTTTGTTTAAAACCCAAAATTCACATTTTTTTTTAAATTCCGTGTTTGAACTGTAATTCTTTTTTATGTAAATTGAAAATTTATTTATTTATAGCTGTCTAGATTAATATACATTTATTAATCAAATTTGTAAGTAAACTAGTAGCACATTTTTTACGGATAAGAAAAAAATAATACACAGATTTCAGAGTTAACGAACTTTCAAAGGATCTGTAAAAGAGCGTTATGTAAGAAAATAATATTTTGTAACTAACACGACTCGTTGATATATATATATATATATACGGATATACATCTTGATATTTGTCATGATATATATCAGATATTTTCAAAATATCATGATGTTTAATTATTTCGATATTTGATATTTAATTTCAAAATATCATTGTGTATGATTTTTTTTATACTTTCAGTGTGAATAAATTGTTCAAAACAAGTGTAAATGAAATTTTCAACTGTAAATGACTGTGTCGTTTTGTACATAGAGAAATTTTGCTGTGGCTTTAGCCCCTCCCCCCCCCAAAAAAAAAAAAAAAACTTTACGTTTGAAGCTGATTTTTTAAATGCAGAACACCCATTGAAAGAGAAAATGTCAAATTTAGATAGGTTATTTAAATCTTCATGAGAAAGAATCTTTTCTGGTTTTAGTTTAGTTTAGTTTAGTTTAAACTGCACAACCGGTTATGGAATGAAAAAGATGACAAGCTTTCATTTACGTTCAAATTTTTCAATTTAAAAAAAAAAGTTCTGTATTTAAAATTTTATTGTATAAAACAAAATTTTCTTGGTATTAAATGTTACAGTTTTTTTTTTCTTGTGAATGTAAAAAGCAATTTTTTTTTCCAATTAGTTGACCTTTTTATTAAGTTTTTCATGCTAAGTGTAATAAATTTTAATTTCTAATTTATATTAAGTCTGAAAATATTTATAATCATCAATTTCAATAAGTTGACTATTTTGAAAATATCGGATATATATAAAAAAAAATATCTGTTATATATCAAAATGTCAGATATTTTTGTTATTTTGGAAAATATCATATTTACGAACACTGATAATTAAAAGACTATGCCCTCATTCTACTTTTTGATATTAAACGAGCGCAACAACCCCAAAGTAAAACATACAATCGTTTAGAGTCTTACCACTGCGATCTCGAAACCCTTGAAGAACTCCGAAAAACGCCGATGAAAAGCAACCCACTCCTACAGCCGAAATTTCGGGTCTACTACACCAAAATAGGACAGTTCCAATTGACGTCAAGCTGGAGGTCACACACTACAAATAGCCAGTTCTGATTGGTGGAACTACCCTGAACTCCAGTTGAAGTACAATGGTTGATCAGCTGACTGCAACTTCCCTATAGCAAATAATCGCTAAGAAGGCTTTTTTCCGAACGGTTTCAGCGTTTCGATAACACCAGAATAGACCCCCCAGGACAGGGCCATCGAGCCAGTATTCGCCATACACAGCAGGCATGCGACGACGAATTTCGCGTGTTCCACCACCCTCAGCCACTATAACCCAACCACATCTCTCTGCTCTTCTTTGCTTGTCACCATTTCTAATACTGGACGGACACATTTTACTAGGCTCATTTACAAAGAAATTTAAAAAAAAAATAACTGTGAGCTGTCATTATGTCTTTCTATCACTCCTATAGAGGAAAGTATTGATATGTTACAACAACGTTGCCAACTTTGGCGAGGAATGTGTTTTATGGCGTGTGTTCTGTTTTCATTTGATACCTCTCATAGACACATTGTTAAATTTACTTTATAAACATGGTCCAAGTATTCCTGGACCAAATGACTAATATTACTCATTTTCAAAATTTTTTATTATAATAAAACCATTTTTTTCCATTAAAAAATCTCTGAATGAAGCAGACAAAGATGAAATAATGCATCAAATTTCGTCTTCTAGTGAGTAGTAATTTTTCTACAAGGTAGAATGCAGGTGTTTTTTAATCGCAAACTTCATTGTTTACATCTGAGAAGTTGTGCGCTATATAGAGAATTGCGTTATAAAGATGTTCTACTGTATTTCTTTTCTGTCATCATATAAGTTTTGTCTGTACATTTAAATATCTGTATATATTTAGAATACTTCTACAGAAAATCAATGTGGTGGAGATGAAGGGGCATATTTTAAGGGGGAAAAAATCTGAATTTAGCAACGTGTTTTTACATTGAATTGAAGGCACTCTTAGTCCATGAGTTAGCATTGTAAATGTGAAATTGTAAATTAATTCTTCAAGAAATTTTTAGTTGTTCAAGGTTTCTTGGTTGGAATAAAGTTGTAAAATATGAATAGAAAATAGCATTTCTTGTTTGGCTGCTGTTCATCTGCATTGCATAGTATTTTTTAAGTGCTAGTTGTATTCACGTCAACAACTACAATTTATTTTATACTAGCTGTTGCCCTTGACGTCGTTCACGTAACATTAAAAGAACAATAAATGAATTAATTGAGCAAAATATTTAACAACCGATAATTAAAAACATATTTATTTAACCAAATCTTTATCAGAATTTACAGGAGACAATACAGTATTTCTTTGTTATGGGGGCCTTGACATAACTGAGTCTTACAAAAGGGAAATTTTTTGCCAAGTAATATAAACAATCACAAAAATGGAAATGCAACCAATGAAAAAAGGAGTCAGAAATGAGTGAAAAAATGATCATTTAGAATACTATTGAGTATTTACCATGCAAAAAGCAAAGCTGATTATAGAAATTTATTTACTTTGCAACAAATTTCGCTCGCTAGAAAAAGCACATTGTTTGTGCACCTGATTACAAAGCCTAATCTTCCTATTATCGGATATTTTCTACCTATATATGAAAACATTTCCACTATATACAACGCGCTTTCACCTTTATAATATGAGGAATCAGCTTATTTTGGGGGATTGACACGATCCGCTTATTTAAAATTATTCAGTCTTCACATCTACGCAATTCGACTTGAGGAAAAGTCTCATTACAGTAGAACCTCGATTATCCGACGTAATTGGGACCAAACCTATATCGGATGATCGAAAATTTATCAAAAATCATCTAGTTTAATATGCAACATTGTCCTCGAACTGCTATTATGACTATTTAAACTGCTAAATAAATATCTAAATTCAAATTATACAAGAAAATAAATTTATTTTGAAACAAAAAACTTACAATGATTTAAAAAGAAGCTTCATCTGGCGTAAATTGGCCATCCAGTTATGAAGTTTTCTTAAAAACATTACTTCAGAGGAATAACACTGTTCTGTTTGTTCCAACCAAGCAATGCCTTTTGAGAAATATCCAAAAGCATCATTGTTACCAATCTTTACTTGGGAATCATTCGCGCCTTCATCATCTTCTTCTTCGTTTTCTTTTAGAGAATGTCGAACTTCAGCGACAATTTCCTAATCAATCTGTGATTTATTTGATCCCACAGTTTTCAAAACATGACATCGTGCTAAAAAGGTTTAGAATCATCTATCGCAATATCTGTAACATTTTCATCTAACACCAGTTGAAAAATTTGCCAAAAGTTTCGCCAACTTCGTCTTAGTGTCAATTGCGACATAGATTCCCATGCTTCACTGATCATATAAACGAAAATAAAGATCAGGAAATCCACTTCGATTTACGGAGAGTTCCGGTTAAACGAGGATCGGATAATAGAGGTTCTACAGTGTTTTTCTATTTTTCCTTTCCTCTAGCATTACGCGGATTTCTCAATAAATTTGATTTTCGTTTCGATAAGTTTTTAAAAACATTGTAAATTTACTTAAGCATTGCATTAAAATCTATGCTATTTTTCTCACCCTATAAGACTTTACAAAAATATTTTCAAAAAAGGAACATTAAAGAAAGCTATTTTTTAAAATGACAACGAACTTTTTGCTCTTTTAAAGCTAAAAATCTTTTGGAATTAAAATGCGGTTGTCAAACAACGATTTACAAATGTATGTGTATCGATTGAACCAATATATTGCAAGTCCTCCCGCCATAATTTTTATACTTACAGAGGGAAAATGATGTTAGTTGGACGCAATCATATTGAATCTTTATGTTTTATGAACGAAAATGCAACTTTATGTTATAAATAAAGTAATTTTTATTTATATTTTTTTAGATGAACGGCTTTAAGGTTTAACACTCTATATTATTATTATTATTAGGCATTTGAATTAATTATATAGTTTTTATGAATGAAAATAACTATTTTCCGGTAACCATGCCGTCATTTTGTGGTACCTTCGAGTGTCCAGGAATTAAGAATGTATTGAATAAAAAGCTATTAAAGTGAGACAATGTGTGACGTTTCTTCCGGAAATATTTGGTACGGGGGATGGAAGTTGTGTTGTGTTTAGACCAGTGTGCTTTTGATAACGGATCCATCTTGCATCGTTTGTGTTACTAATTAAATTCAAATGAATACAGTGCTAATGTTTAAAAGTGCAGGATAACCTTAGACAGTGTGGAGAGTACCGTAATTTCGGGTGTATAAGCCGCGGCTCAAATAAATCGATTTCGGACCGGAAATTGTCTTTAATTAAATGTAACGTGTTACATCTTGGCACTTATTTGCATTTATTTCTATAAAAATAATTCTGGTTTGAAACAGACTTAATTTACCTGCGGCTAATACACCGGAAATTACGGTACATCCATATTTTGGAGGTAAGACTTTTTATGTAATTTTCTAGATGTCTGTTTTGGATTTAAAGTTGTGTATTTTTTATTTTGGGAAAAAACTCTATGAAAAATTAAAAATTCTAAGGAGGCGGTTAATTCGGAGAATAAAATTTTTACATAGAATTTTTATATTTAACTGTATTTTTGGTATCTGCAAAGTTATTTATTGGGTTATGAGAATTGTATATTTATATATTTTCAAATTTACTGACAGTAAATTATTATTGATTAATTTGGAATGTGAATCGGGAAATTTTAATCATAGATGTGTATAAAACTTTTGGAATTAAAGTTTGTGTTATATACATTCGTTGTTTATTGCAGTAATAAATTTATATTTTTAATTTTATGGATACACCGTAGAGGATTATGATTAATGTTTAAAAATAAATTTATATTATATTGTACTGTTGGGTATAAAAATTTATTCTTTGTATATAGTCAGTTTTGAAAGACGCCACTCTTGCATAATAATTTGCGGTAATAAAATAGTGCGGTTTTTGAATTCATTATTATACATTTGGTGAATAAAATTCTATTTCTGTAATTATTTTAAATGGAATATATTTCGTATTTCGGAATTTAGTGGGGTTTTTTTTTGGGGGGGGGAGGGGGGATATGGCAGAGTATTTAGCAAAATATACTAAAAACGTCTTGCTGTTATTAGCACATGAATTTGAGACCAGTGTGTAAAAGGCGAATAAAAATAAAGCTATAATTCAGGCTATTGTAAACGCATTGGATTATGATGAAAGTTTTGCTAAAATTCGCGTGTAAGGTATCTTCGAAGAGGACGTGGAATGGAAAGAACAGGAAAAATAAATTCAATTAGATGGTAAAGAGCGGGAAAGGTAAAACTAAGTTGCTCCGCAAGGAGCTCACGGGGACGCCGAGCGAACACTCCGACCACCGCACTCAAGTCCTAATAGACTTTTAATGCACCAACTGCTTTGTCTCGCAACGGCGCTGCGGCCGACCCGGAGGATCGCGATCCAGCGAAACCTCCCAGTCTATTACCCGAGTGATTGCTCGCGAAGATGACATAGGTCATTGCGATCCGGCGGAATTTCCAAATCTTAGAGGAGACTTCCCCACATGACACTCGATGAACCGTAGAGACTGCCGAACGGCTTCGTCGCCGAAACCCCATAAAGAAAATCAGTCCCTCGGCCATATGTCCGACATCCCTACGGTCCTTGCTTTCCCACAGCGTCCGATCATAGACAGGTAGGAAAGGACCAGCTACTGGGCTCTTCTTCCGTTGGCGGAGCGGGAAAGGTAAATTGAATTAGATGATATAACACAAGAAGAAAATGATAAAATTATACAATTTCAATTAATAATTACGCATTCAAAATTCTGCGGATACTGTTAGTGTTTCGTCGAATGAATCAAATTTAGATTTGCATAGAGCTCTGAAGGTAAACTTAAAAGATTTAGTTCCACTTTTTGATTCAAAATTAATCGATATTACTCATTTCTTTGTGATTATTGAGAGACATACCAAGAAATCTCAAATGCCCGAGGAGGATTTAATTAGCCAGTTAATTCCGTTATTTCCTTCAGATATTGCCGAAATTATTGTAAAACAACCAGGCAGTAATAAGCGCGATGATTATCAGCATGTAAAAAAAGCTTTGTTAGATCGATTTAGACTGAGTACCAATGCAATAAAACAAAAGTTTAAAAATAATTAAAGAAAACTGGGTGAATTATGAGTAGATTTAATTTATGAGTTAAGGGGTAATCTGGATAACCAGGTTGGAATCTTTAGAAGTGAGAGATTTTGAATAATTAAAAAAACTTATGCTCACGGAGCAGTTAAAAAACCGGTATTGTTTTTTAAATAAGAGAAATTTATGGATGAATGGGAGGAAATGAAGATAGATTCGAAAATTGGTAGTATTAGATAATTGATAAATATGATAGTATTAGGAAAGAATTTAAGAGATCGAAAAAAAAAAAAACTTGGGAAAAGAAATCTATTCAGGAAATTCAAAAAGGTAACTTTAATTCTAAAATTAGGAACAAAGTAAAATTAGAATTGGAGGTTCAAAATAAAAAGTAAAACTTGAATATTGATAAATTAAAGAAAGATCAAGCTTTCGAGAGAAAAGACAAATTCATGGCTATTTTTGTCTTCTACATAAAACCCAATTGTGCTGAGTGGTTAAAAAAGAAAACCAATTATGAGAATAAAAATATAGGCTGGATTGTTACTAGTGTAGAAAGGATATACATAATTGGGAAGTCGTGGAATCAGATTTACCGATGATTGATTTATATGTAAACAGTAAGACGGTCAAAGCAGTAATTGACACAGGGGTGCAAATATCAGTTTTTGATACAACATACATTATCTGGAGGGCAAAAAAGGTGGGGGATATCATTTTTGTTCCAGTCCTGGGAAGAAAACTAAAGGCGGGTTTGGTATCTATTCCAATAGCGTTGACAGAGGGAATAAATACTCTGAAAAGAATGTAGTTGCTGCGGTAATTTAAAAAATTGAATTCTCCTCTGCTCATAACACATGCTCTTTATGTTTTGTTAAAGATAGAGAATTTAGACATACAGAAGACGGTGAGTAAACAGATTTGGAATAAGAAAGAATTGAGTGGGCAGAAAACCCAGGGATTATCAGTTGATCAAGAGGAGAAATGTGTTAACAGAAAAGAGTGTAAAAAAAAATTTATAATTCGAAGAAAGAGCCAGTTGAAATAAATAATGAGACAGAGGTAAACACGCAGGAAGAAGCGGCAGATGGGAATTTGGAAAAAGGTTTGAAATTAATTAAGACTAAAAATAATGCGACTCAGATGCAAGGTGACAGTAGACCATATAGAAGATCTCAATTTCGGAGAGAATGTTTCCTAAGAGGCATGCAAAAATACCCAGGTACTTTGTTGAGAGCTTAATTCTCAGATGAAAAAGAATAATAATGTAATTTGAGGGGTTAATTGCCAAAAAAATGAAAACAGAGAAACAGGGTCGAATGGAGTGTTCTGCTTTCAGAATGGATCTCAGAGTGAGATTTATTAAAATCAAATAAATTTTGAGCAGATAAATGATGGTGTTAAAGTCATGAGGCATAAATTAGTGCCAAATGAAATTTTATGATACTGGTAATTCAGATATTGTTTTTTATGATAATTTTCCAAAATAAATTTTATTTTAAAATTGGGAGAAATGATTTATGTATTATTTGTCTTGTATATATTTATCATTTAATATTTAATATATGAATTTAAAAATTTAATTCTGCATTATGATGTATTGTGTTTAGTAAAACTTTGAAATTGGATTGGTGTTTAAAATTATAAGTCACTACTTTAATTTTCTATATTCATATGTTTCGTTCAAAGTTATAAAGAAAGTACAATAAGGTAGGTGATGCAAATATGGCCAATGCAGGTAATATGGCCAACCTGCAATAATGTTATTAACTGCAGTGAAATCCAAAAGATGGCGCTTGAATCAAGTCGCTGGATGTTCGACAAACAAAGTCTAGTACCGTGTTGCTCGCAATCTTTGATCACGTGCTAAGGAGGGCAGCCATTAGTGATTTGTTGCTAGTTGCGTTGGCGTATTATAAATTTGTCTCCTGGAAATTTGTTATTTTTCTTATTTAAGCAAAGTATTTGTAATTAGTGTTATACATAATATTTTAGCTGGTTTAATAGTATTTTAAACAGTGTGCGTAAATTTCAATATATGAGTGTTCAGACAGACATACGCATTCTTTTTCAAAACTCATTATTGTTGGCAATATGCCCATGGGTATATTACCTGCACATATGGCCATTCCCTAATTCTTTATTCACTTATTTATTTATTTATATAATTATTTTATTTATGTACTAACCAGTTAAATAGTACACTACTGTCATTAAATAACAAATCAATAAACTTTTAAAAATATATATTACTATCTAGAGATTAAATATATCTAGAGACACGGCAGTGTATCAGCCAAGTTAATCTGGCATACTAGTGTTATATTACGCGAACCATTTCGAGATGATATCGCCAAATGTGGACACTCTTCTATTGAAAATCTATTTGATCTACGTACTTGTAATATGTACATGTACTACGTAGTGAGGTCCTAATTACCCAGAATCCAAAATTTTATAAATCACACATAATTAGTTTCTGATTTGTGAAAATATCTGATAATCGATAATTTTATCACTGACTGATTGACTCATCAAAAGGATTTCATGTATCTACAGCACCTACAGATTTCAAATTTGGTGCGAAGTTCGTTTACACTCTAAAACTAAGAAATAAAAAAAATGGAACAAATGAGTAATTACCTACTTGAGGGTGTCCATTGTTGCTTTAACATTATGTCTATTATGCGAAACTTTAATTTGCCAAATGTTTAATACGGGCTGACCATGCCTTAGATAAACATACGCGATAAGACAGTTACAGCAAAATCTGTGATGACACTGTTAACTAGCGTCACTAGTGATAAGGAAAACAACTAATTAAACTTGCTTAAATTGCTTAATATTGTTTTCTAATTTTTCTTCTTACTTATTTTCTCATTATTTTTTGTTGAGTTTCAAATATTAAATTGGATTGTTTTAATAATTGATGTTTTTCATGCATTAAATCTGAATCATTTCATTATATTTCACCTATGGACATATTACCTGCATATGGGCATATTACCTTCATTAACAAAACCTTTTTTAAAAAAATTACTGCGGGTTTAAATTTTAATTAATTTAAGTTCTGAATTTTTTTCAAGTATTAAAAAGAGCCTACTCTTTAGACAATTTTTATTTTTATTTTAAATCAGTTCTTACTATCTCTAAAAAATTTCTGTTCTTAAGGTGGCCATATTACCTAAACTTGCCTTATATGGTAAGCCAAATGTGACGGTATAATGCCCATATGTAAATATTTCAGAGCTGGGTCTTATTTTTACAATAATTAAATTTTGAGGCTAAAAACCAAGAAAATTACACAGGGAAGATGTAATAAGGAAAATTGTGTAAGGAAATGACGGAGACATTCTTTTTTAAAAAATGCCAAAAAGCAAAAGGAGAAATAGAGAGCCACAAAAGAAGAAAATATACATATCTGTTTTAATTAATAACACTTTATTAAGATGACTAAAAAAACATAAGTTTCTTTTCCATAGTTTAATTAATAATCTGTGAACTATCCAGATCAACGAGATCAAATTTAAGGGGTTTCAAAGAGTTTTTTAAAAGCTGTTCAGTATCTAAATGATTTTTGACACTTTTCATAGACATTTCTTTTGTCTTGAGTATGGATTCAAAGGCGTTTGCTCAGTTTCTTTCTGTGACAATGATCTTTCGCGTATGTAACACACAAATGATTTCGCTCCAGTCTGGATTCGAAGCTGACTTTTTAGAAAAAAATTTTGTTTTACTATCATCACACATAAAACGTTTCTCTCCAGTGTGGACTTGAATATAGACTACTAGAGAGTCTTTCTGTCAAAACGATTTTTGACATATATTGCACACAAAACATTCCTATCAAGTGTGGATTAGAAGATTATTTAAAGAGCTTTTAGTTTTAAATGACTTTTGAAAAATATCACATACAAATGGTTCTGTCCAGTGTGGATTCGTAAATAACATTTATAAGAGCTTTTCTCTGAAAATGATTTTGAGCAGACATAGCACACATATGGTTTCTCTCCAGTGTGAATTTTAATATGATATTGTAAATGCGATAGGTTTGAAAAGGATTTTGGACAGTTTTCAAGCACATATGGTTTCTCTCACGTGTGGATTCGGAGATGCCGTTGCAAAGCTTGTTTTGCTGAAAATGACTTTTGACAGACATCACATGCATGTGGTTTCTGTCCAGAGTGGGTTAGAAGATGTTTTGTTAAATTGCTTTTATCTGAAAATGATTTTTTACAGACATCACACACATATGGTTTCTCTCCAGTGTGGATTCGGAGATGACGTTGAAAAGCATTTTTCATTGAAAATGACTTTTGACACACATCGCACACATGTGGTTTTTCTCCAGAATGAGTTTGAAGATGGACTGTTAAATTGCTTTTATGTGAAAATGATTTTTCACAGGCATCGCACACATGGGGTTTCTCTCGAGAGTGGGTTCGAAGATGTTTTGTTAAAGAGTTTTTCCCTGAAAATGATCTTTGACAGACATCGCACACATGTGGTTTTTCTCCAGTGTGCTTTCGAAGATGTTTTATTAAAGTACTTTGCTGTGAAAATGAATTTTGACAAACAACACACACATATGGTTTCTCTCCAGTGTGGATTCGAAGATGATCTCTTAAAGTGCATTTGTCTGAAAATGATTTTTGACAGACACTGCAGACATGTGGTTTTTCTCCAGTGTGGCTTCGAAAATGTCTCAATAAAGAACTTTTCGCTGAAAATGATTTTTCACAAACATTGCACAAATGTGTTTTCTTTCCAGAGTGGTTTCGGATATGATTTTTTAAAGTGCTTTTATCTGAAAATGATTTTAGACAGACATTGCACAAATGTGGTTTCACTCCAGCATGTATTTGAAGATGTCTTAATAAAGAGCGCTTCTCTGATAATGATTTTTGACACACACGACAGACATAATTTCTCTCTCCTTTATGAGTTTGGAAATATTGATCTATGACTTTTTTTGGTAAAATCTGTTGACAATCTTTAAATATATACAATTTTTCTTCATTTTGCTTTTGAAATGTGGACTGAACTTCCATTTATTACAAAACAGTTACAGTTATTAAATGCACTTTAAAGCGGTTTTGTGTAAAAAAGAAATCTTTAAGAAGTTCGAATGAATATATAGAAATATAATTTTATATTTGATGTTCAGTATATAACAATTTATAAATAACCAGCTTTACTATAAAACGCATTGTTAATGCATTATCTTTAATGTCTAAACCTTTTAAATGAGAACAATTAAGATTTCGACTGGAAGAAACAAAAATGGTTTTAAATGGTGAAATAATTCACTTTCATGAGATTAGTTCATCTAATTTTAAATCTTCCTGTATCAACTTTATCTCATTAATGTGTATATTGTACCTGTAGAAAGGTATAGCCACCAATATTTTATAGATACACAAATCAAAGATATTTTTATTTAGCATAAACTGGTAAACTTACAGAAACAGTAGCAAATGAATAAAAATAAACAGGAGTAAATATGTTTATCCAAAAACCTAAAAGAAGAAACAAAAAAATAAATGTATTTAAAAATATACAGGGAAAAATTAAAAACAATTGTTTTAATATGGACATGTGATATAGATGAGAAATACACTGCCCTCCAAAAGTTAAGGTACATGTTTTTCGAAGCTCACCAGACAAAAAATGGCAGTCAGATTAAACTTCACAGTTTATATGAATGACAATAATAAGTTTTTAAAAAACTTACGCAAAAATTACAGCTACCACTTTTATTTTATAGAAAAGAATAGGTATTTATGAATGAGAGAAAAATATGCAATTACGAAGCTTTCGTAATTTCACGTGTAAGTTCTGTTGTATTCGAACTATTGTTGTCAGTTTTGTTCACATCAGCTAGTAGAGTCTAAAAATGTCTAGAAAAAGTCGTTTGCCCAATTCATTAAGGTGGCGGGCAGTAAGATGGATGGAAATGGGGTTGTCACAGGCCGATACTGCTAGACGGCTCAATGTGTCTCACAGTGTAGTCCAACGACTCTGAGATCAGTATGAATACGAAGATTCTGTGTCCAGAAGACATGTTCCAGGACACCCATGTGTTACAATACCTGCAGAAGACCGGTTTCTAGGCGTTTCGGCCCGAAGAAGAAGACGCACTACTATGCCGCAACTCATTGCAGACCACTTTGCAGCATCAGGGAGAAGAATCTCTGCTACTACGGTGCGAAGACGTCTTCACAAAGCAGGTCTCTATGCAAGGCGACCAGTTATGTGTCCCCCTCAACAGACGACAGAGAAGGGCCCGCTTATGTTGGGCAAGAGAACAGTTTTCCTGGACCAAACAACAGTGGGCTTCTGTACTCTTCACAGAGGAGTCGAGATTTACACTGGAGAGCGATTCAGGACGTCTTCTGATCTGGAGAGAACAATGCACTCGATACCATCAATTAAACACTGTCGAAACACACAGGTACAGAAACGGTGGAATCATGGTTTGGGCAGGGATCTCACTCGGACGCCACACTCACCTGCATGTCTTCCATGGAGGAACTGTGACTGGTGCGAGATATCGGGATGAGATCCTTGATTCATATGAGCACCTTGACGATCACAGTTTGGAGTGAATGGAATGGCCAGCTCACTCTCCAGACTTGAATCCGATTGAACATCTTTGGGACTATCTTGGAAGACAGGTTGCGACTTTAAGTCCTCCTCCAAGGTCATTAAATGAGTTGGAACAAGACTTACTCCAAGTCTGGTCAGCGTTGCCCGACAATTTAATTGAGAGCACGGAAATTCGATGCCGCCAATGCATTCACGTCCGGGGTGGACATATTCTGTATTAGAACCAGTTTTTTAATGTTTCTGTCACATTTTACTGTATAATACTGCGATGTACTGATTTCTCCAAGAATGGAATTTTCCACAATGAGTGCTTTTTTGTTGTAATTTCATTTATACGTTTAACTTAAGTCGCATTTAATAAATAACAGTTTAGCGCACATTTCCTCCAAATTTGTTGTTTCTATATTCATTCATTTGCAAATTAGATGCAAAAAACCGGTTGTACTTTAACTTTTGGAGTCCAATGTAGAAATTGCTTAGAAAAAAAAATCTGTAAAGAAATATAATTTGAATAGATCTATTTGGAAGCAATTATAAAAAATTATTTTTTACCAAAATAAAGGCCTGGCCTGAAAAGAAAGGGGGAGGTTATACAAGGCTGCTTAAAATTAGGGACAGTTAAATTTTTATAAGCAAATACCAAAAATTTATTTTTACTGCTTTAACTTAAGACTCTTCAAATCTGTCTACAAAAATAAAAGAAACATGTAATAAAAGGGACACTTAAATCGAATATTATAATATATATATAACATTTATACATATAATGTCTCGAGGGCAATAGAAAGCTCAATTTACTTCGCTGTGATCATATTAAATGAAGGATATTCTGACATTCTAGAATTCCTGAGTATTATTACTGTACTTTACATGCAGAATTTCGCAGTAATCATGGACAAACATCTTGCATCAGACACAGAGAAGAACTTTACTCTAACGGCAAGAGTAGTGATTTTAGAACGACGAACGCAATAAATTGAGCAGTATTTTTTTTTAAGGAAGACGAAGGTACGGTCTACGGCTCTGGAATTGCTGGCTAATTGTAAGACGGATTTCTTTCATTTCTTTTTAAAAGAAAGTTAATCGTTTTTGCTGGAGCTTATACCATCAATAAGTGTAATTTTCAATGATTAATTATACATATCACGAGCTTGCAAAAGGTTTTTTAAAAAAAGGCAAAAAACGACCTTTTTTGTTCAAATGAACATTATTTTATGAAAAAACAACTTTTAAACTAAATCTTGATACAAGCTGCAGAGAAGTTAGTGCCATTTCATAATCTGCGAACAAATTTGTTTCAGGTGTTTATGATAAAAGAAAAATAGTTGGCTGGTTTGGAAGTTTCCTTTGCACACCTGTAGGTACTCTTCGTCACACAAGACGTATTATTATTTTTTTACATTCAAAAATTTTAATATATGGTTTATTAACAAAATATGAATAAAATCTAAAGATGACATCTTTTTTCTTTGTAAATGAAAAAAAATATATATTAAAATCATGTGAATTTTAGGCCAGAGGAGTAAAATGTCCTCTTAATGATATGAATCCAGTATTTACTAATTCTGCTGCAGAAAATACTACTAATGAATCATACTCAGAACTTCCTATAATAATCCTCTGACCATGTAAAACCTAGTTATTCATGTAAATTCAATATTTGTTGATTCTGTTGCAAAATATACTGGGATAAATGCAACAGAGCCTAATCAATTGTGTTAAGTCCTTAATTTGACTAATTTTTCTAACACCATAGAAAACTCAGTTATTAATGATGAAAGAATCTTGATGACATTGGTTTATTACAACAAAGTCAAAATGGGCAGCCACGAAAGTTTATTAAATAAAAAGAAACAGTCCTTATGACTCTTATTTAATTCATATTGAACAAGATAAAACTGCATTTTACTGTAAATTATTTATTCCGAAAAATGTTTAATTTTGTAATAATAATTGATCGTTGTTGGTTAATGTTTCATAAGGTTAAATTCAGCATTTTACTTTTGCTGCTGAGTTTTATTTCTTCTCTTCCTCATTTACACAATATCTGCCGCAAATGGGTCATTCCATGGTAACTTACGTTACATGTTGTATAATTGACTTCAGTAATTTTAATAATATAACGCCAAAAAATATTCAAAATGTAAAGTTGGTGTGATCTGTTAATTAAACCTATCCAAACTCAAATTTGGATGAAAATTACCCAAATTTAGTGCTATTTCTTGAACAGTGGCAAGTAAATTTATTATGGTATCTTACGTTCTTTTCTCAGTTATGTAAGTTATCATAGTAAATATAATTTCCAGAGTTCAAGAAATAGCACTAAATTTAAGTAATCTTCATGTAAATTTTCCTTTGGACAGGTTTAACCAACAAATCCCATCAACTTTACATTATGAATATTTTTTGGTGTTATATTAGTAAAATTACTGAAGTCAATTATTCTAAATGTAACGCAAGTTACCATGGAATGACCCAAATACTGAAAGCATATGGGAGAGATTGTTCACTCAGGTTTCTGATTGGCCTTCCCCTAAAAGTTTCTCAACTCTGCTTTAGTCGCATGCGTATTTCTGGGATACAAACCGCAATTTTTCTTTTGTAAGTTTTAAACGAAGTAGATACGGAACGCGTGCCTCCATCTACATTTCTCTCAACGGTGTCAATTTTTCATCTGCGGCAGTTGCTCTCGAACCAGCAAATGCATTCAAAAACGAAAATTCGTAAAATCACAACCTAGTTTGACATTTAAGAGGCTTTTTCTTAAACCCTCCGTATTATCCAACATTTTCTCTTATGAGATGTTATGCTAGCCCGTTCATATCGGATAAGCGAGACTCTACAGTAGTAACTGGCCATTAAAATAAGATTATTTAAAATTATAGAAGATTTTCATAATGTATACATTGAGACGAGAGATTGTGCGTATTACAGATATTAAAAATGTGTATTACAGATGTTAAAATAAGATTATTTAAAATTATAGAAGATTTTCATAATGTATACCTTGAGACGAGAGATTGTGCGTATTACAGATATTTGCATTATATAGATCACATTTCACACATCCTTAAACTTACCTTGTAAGCATGACCAAATATGTCTGAAACATATGAATATATAGTAGAGGATCTTAATGTTGCATTCCTTGTGTCCACAAGTTGTAAAGATTATAAATTTTGGTATAATATAGATCCTTTCACACGTAGTAGTTTAAATTTACTTTATGAACACAGTCCACATACTACTGAACCAAATCATTATAGTACTCATTTTCAAAACTGTTTACCAGAGTTTCCCCCAGACAGTTTAAGGAGGGTGCTGCACCCTGCCTGTCCTTTGGTTTACCAAATAGCACCCTTCTTGCCCCTCATAAAAATAATTAGCACCCTTCTTGCCCCCTCCAGTAAAAAAATTAGCACCCTTCTTGCCCCTCAGTAAAAAAGCGCCGTTTCTCCTATTTGCATTAAAAAATAAAGACAGATTAAAAAATTTGCTTTCATAGTAAAAATTGACTCAATGTTGTCTTAAAAAGAGTGCCCTGACTTTTATATATCAAAAATGGCTTTAAAAACCAAAATAATACCTTTAACAATTAAAAAAAGTTTCCTTAAGAATCTGAAAAGTGCCCTCAAGAATCCAAAAAGTGCCCTTAAGAATAAAAAAAGTGCCCTTTTTTCACCAACAGCACCCTGCCCTTTTTTAAACCCGGGGGAAACTCTGTGTTTACTGTAATAAAATCAAACTTTTCATTATAAAGCTCTGAATTAGGAGATAAAGATGAAATAATGTATCAAATTTCGTCATCTAGAAAGTACTAACATTTTTAGAATGTAGAATGCAGGTTTTTCTTAACCAAAAAAATGATTGTTTACACCTGAGAAGTTGTGCGTTATATAGAGAATTGCAGTGTACAGAATTGCGTTATAAAGATCTTCTACTATATTTCCTTTCTGTCATCATAAAGGTTTTGTCTGTATATGTTTTATAAAAAATATTTAGAATACTTCTACGGAAAAATCAATGTAGTGGAGATCTAGGTACATCCTTCTATATTAAAAAAAAGTTTTCTGGAACTGAGCCAAAAACGAAATGGACCAATCAAATTCTGCGTAGATATTCCAGGTTATTATCATCGCTTTTTTACTAGGGACTTTTTTGAGGAGCAATTACTTTTTTTCTAGTCATCTTATGGATTCGAAAATCATACCACTAGACGCGAAATATAACATATGCTTTCAGAAATTAAAAAAATTATCACTGTCGGACAATAAAAACTCAAAAACTCTTTAAAAATCGAATAAAAAATCTTTTATTGAAAAAGTCATCTTTTTATATTGTTGCCAATTTCTAAATAAGCACAAATGATTATGTTTTATCTCAAATAAAAAAGGTATTTGAGCGAGACTATTAAAAAAAGAAATGAAAGTTTAAAATAATAATTAAATGATCACGAGTTGAAAGCAGGAAATAAAGAAAATTGCGTCATAAAAATTGTGTTTACACATGAATATTAAAAATAAAAAAGATGAATTAAATGAAAAAGAATTGTAACCAGTGAAATGAAAAAGCATTATAACCAATTAAATGAAAAAGCATTATAACCTGATTACAGAAGAAAGTTGCCGTTCGTGATATCATCATCTTTTTAAAACAGGATACATTACCAGGTTTTAAGAGGCTGTGAAATCAGAACGGGGGTTGGTGAGCGTAGCGAGCAGGGGTAAGAGCCCCCTAGTATTTTAAATTTAAATTATGAAAGAAAAAAAATCTGAATTTAACAACGTGTTTTTACATTGAATTGTAGGTATTATTAGTCCATAGCTAGCATTGTAAATGTGAACTTGTAAACTAATTCTTCAAGAGATTTTTTGGTTGTTCAAGGTTTCTTGATTGGAATGAAGTTGTAAAAGATTAATCGGAAATAGCATTTTCTGTTTGGCTGCCAATCATTTACATTGCATATACATTTTTTAAATGCCAGTGGTATTCACGTCAACAACTAAAATTCATTTTACATTATTCAGTTTTTATATTGTTCAAACATGATTTTTTAAAATTATTAACAGGGTAATCCAACTTGAAAACCAGTGGTGTAGTCGAGGGGGGACGCGAGGGGACAGCGTCCCCTCACTTTTTTATTTTATGTCGAGCGTCCCCTTACTTTTTATTTTCAAGGGGGACGCTAGAGACGCGAGAGGACGCCATCTTTTCAAACTTACTAATTTTTTTTTTAATTATGAGCACACCTAAATCAACAATTTTAAGAAATAAGGCATTGATTTTTAATACTTTTCAACAACATGGAAAGTGTTTACGGTGTCAGACCGCTTGCCTGTCTCCATCTGTTTGCATTCTGCTTGTAACTTCCAAAAGTTTGCTTGAATTTCGACAAAATTTTATGTATATTTTTTCAATGTAGCCTTATCACTATTGTGAATTATGTGTATAGCATCAGTATTTTGTTTACGAGCGAACAAAAGAGTTCTTTCATATTACTGTTTACTGGGCGGAGATTGTTTGAAATACACATAAATGAAGTAATGCCATATGGTATTGAAATTCGTTACAACATATTCCCTATAAAAAATAGCATTTATCGTTCGTTTACAGGGACGTTAAAAAGTATTTCGAAACACCATGAGCTATTAACAGTAATTGTTTGCAATGCATGGAAAACGGTGCACGAAATATTTATAGTTATTTTACAAGGCCAAAGAATCCGGACACATTGTCAGACGTGGGTTCAGTTGCTCGAAACGTGTTTTCGATTATATTTTGTATTTTTCAGCTGAAGAAAATATTTATTTGCTAAGTGATACGTAAATGATATTCGTATACAGGGCCACACAAAAATAATCCAAATACACTATACCGTCATAGCCGGATATTTCTTGAAATGCGTTTTGTAACTGGTTTAAATTTTAGTGTGTTATGTGATGAGCATATGATCATTAATTTCTATACATGACCACTCAAAATAATTCGAATGAATACGTTACCATTTATAGATAATTATTGCTTGGTATGTGTTTAAACTGAACGAAATTATATTTTCGATAAAAAAAAAAAAAAAAAAAAAAAAATGCTTTTTCTTTACACAATGTTGCACCAAATTAATTTTACAAACATTTGTGTGTAATGAATATAATATATATTGGCCGGTATACAGTGTGTCTGTGTATTATAAAAGTTGACACGCACTTTAATTTGTTACCTGCTGGAGATAAGTAGATAACGTAAATTATAAAAAAGTTTAACAAAATAATTATTTCATTGACAATAATATTTCAATATTATTTTTTGTTTACTTTATTTTAATTTTCAAACATTTATACAATAACTCTTTATGCGACTCTTCTATTCAAAATTTGTCAGTCAGAAAAATTTTCCTTTTTGCTGCAATAAAATCATTAAAAATCTGCATATATTTAAAATTAAATTTAAAAAATGAAGGAAGAAAGCTGACTTATAAAACCTTTTTGAACCATTTAAATATTACTTTATCAGTGAAAATGGTCCTGTGCACATATTGGCGATAGCATTTTTAGAACAAAATTAAATATTAAAGAAAAAGAAAAAAAAATGCATCGCAAGTGTATCTACATAAAAAGCTGCACGGGCAGAAATCATGTAAAGAGACGGTGTAGTTTTAAAAGAAGTTCACTTTTTTACCCGCTTTCTTTTATCTTACATTTCTGTATCTATGTGACAGTCAAATCTTGTGATTCATTTTTCACCCACTTCCTGTTGACGCAGAGCTTTGAAATTTGGAATATATATATATATGTATACCTGAGGAAAATACATGAATTGGACATTAATTTTTAAAAAATTAGATCAGTAAGGGGGGGCGGGGTCGGTCAACGTCGGCACAAAAATGGCATTTACCCCCATAGAAATAACATTACGATTGTTTAATTGAAAAAAAAATAGCTCCATTGTTTCAAAATTCATCCATTTTCATCACATTGCTGCCCGCATCAGTATGACATCATTTAGCGATGTACACATTTGTGCTTTATAATATAAGTTGACTTTTTGTGAATTTTAATGAAAGTATGTTTTTTTTCTATATTTAATTTATTTTTATTAACGTTAAAAGTAATTTTATTAGGAAAGTGTTTCTTAAATAAGTCATCTGGCACCAGCATAAGTATTATTTGCCATAGAAACTCTACTTCAAAATTATATCTTTAAAAAATTTCCGCTCAATTCTTTAAACACTTATATAATGGCATGGATTCAAATCAATTTATAACTAGAATAGACTTTTATATCGCTATTAATAGTGTGGTAACATTCACTGAGACGATTCCCACATTAAAATTTCAATTCATCGTAGAGAATATTTACGAGTTAAATAACTTTTATGTCAAATTTGAAGTTTCTAGTACTGATAGTTTCAGAAGAACAACAACTTTAAAAAGTTTTCGGCTTATTTCAGCACTTAAAATTTCGAATATTTTAAAAGCCATTCTTCGTGATCATCTGCATGTTAATAGCTACCAGATAAATCGTGATGAAACGAGTTTAGATGATTTACTTAACAATCAGGGCTCCCAAATGGTCCGCTTTTTGAATGCCAATATTTTCTTAGAAAAATTTTATTTTTAGATTTTTCTTGTAAATTTTGCAGAAACAACCTTCGGAAGTAAATTTTTACAGAAAAGTTTTAGAAACCTACTAAGAAATTTTCTGTTAAAAAATGTTGGTATTCAGTTTGTGAACCATTTGAGAGCCCTGGACAATTCATCCTTTTAACATGTAAATTAAAAAAATAATAATAAATAAGATTTTACGAGCATGTAAGTCCTGAAAGTATATGTGTGCCAAGTTTTAAGTCAGTTACTCTTGCTCAAATATTTCCACACAAATCATGATGAAACCAATATTTTTGAACGTCTTTCTCCATTTCATCCCGTAAAAGTTCAATACTTACAGATTAGAAGTAACCTAGTGACTGATTTAAAGAGTTACTAATTCTATACAAAAATCTTGATAAAACGCGATTTTCAGAAATTTTCTTTATAAGGATACTGATCTATTTCACCCCCTTTCAAATTCGTATTAGGATGTTCGGAAAGTTCCTTTCATTTGGGAAAACTGATTCGTACCGGAAAATTCTGCCCGTCAATTGACATTAGGTATTGAAATTAATGTCTAATAATTAAATGATAGAATTTTCCGGTACGAATTGGTTTTCCCAAACGGAAGAAACTTTCCGAACAACCCAATATTTTTACACGTTGTTCAAAATTTTGTATAGAGTTTGGGCAGTGGCATATATAATCCAGAATGTTAAATAATTTTTTCATCATATATAACATATCTGCGAAATTTAATCTCAGCCGAAAACACCGTTTAAATGTTACCCTGCTCAGACACATACACATATTGACTCATTGCAAAATCACCAAACACAGACTTTGGGAATCTTAAAGAAAATACCAACTCGCACACATGCATACGCACATACATAGAGAATTGTTACAGAAATAGGAAAAGCGGACTCAGGGAACCTATAAAAGTAAAGATATAAATTTCATAGTCTTTTTTCTTGTCATGATTACAATATTTTCCTTACATTATACGTGTCCGTAATGTAAAAATGCAATAATTTTCAATGATCTTAGTATACAATAGTTATTCTATGGCTATCTCAAAAATAAACAATGTCTAACAGAAGTCTCGTTGCGTGGATTAGTGTTATTAAATTACGAATTCTATTTTAAATACGTATTTTCACACATGAAATAAGGTTAACAATATTTTAATTTATGGAAAGCTATGAACGACCAACAGATAAAAAACTTTAATTAATTTAATTTAAATAAATTTTAATTTTAAATTTAATTTTTCAATTACTTTTCTCTGCGATTCAAAATAAAAAGAAAGATTCATAATCAAGTTTGCCCTATGGGTGATACAGATACAGACCCTAATGATCGAGACTATGAGCGTCCCCCCACTTTTTTCCCCAGGACTACACCACTGTTGAAAACCCAAGTTAAAAATGTATGATATATACTATCCACTGTATTCCTTTTAATTAAAACTACGCTAAAAGATTTTTTTTCATTTAGTATATATTTTAAATTACCCAACAACTATACCAAAAATAGTTTCTGGTATGTTCGTATTAACCGCATGCCAGTTGTCAAGTTAGAAATATTTCACTACTCTTTGTTATTCTAATTATTTCAGCGTCTAAGATGCTAGTAATGCTTACTTAACCATTAAATTTGTGTTTTATTTATTTATTTGTGAAGTTTAAACTGCATTTGGCAATTTACTTACTGAATATTAGACCGAAACGGCCCAATGCTGAATTAATTACATTGTTTTACGTGTAAACGGGTGAATTTCATATAAAATAGTAAAAATAAATACTATATATTGAGAATTTATATGTAAATGAGAGATTAATTTGAGTGTAAAATTCTTCATTATCTTTCAACAGCATGAAAGTTATCTATACGTTAATGTTGAGTAATATTAAATTACAAAAACATTTAGTTGAATAAAACTGTCTATATTTTCAGAAAAATATAGATGTAGATAAATTATTTCCCATTACAGACCTTTTATAAAAACAGACTCAGTCACTTAGCTGTAATTTCTAAATGTACCAGCCTGCCGGCGTACCAAGACCTTTCTATATAGCGCCTATATATAATTTCTATATAAAAAATCTTTCTAGGTGCCAGTCTTCATTCTCTGTTTAGGAAAATTTCTCTCTAGATACTGGACATTGAGGCGCCAGAACATTTATGAAATCCATTTTAATTCTTATTCATATATCTGACGGCGCATCTCGCGAAAATAATGTGTCTCTTTTGCCAAATCCATTGTTACGTGTTTGACACTCCTACACCCAAATTAGCCTTGTACTTAAGTATAGAGCTTCCAACTGGATTAAAAAAGATCATATGACAGAAGAACTTTAGCTTTGGCTGGACTACATAGAATAGAGCCTTTATAGACTGATTTCAAGAATGGTAAAATAATTTTTCCATTAAGAGTTTATTTCCTATCCTTTATCCGTGAATTAATAGAAATACATTTGCGAAACGAGAACATATGCAATGAATCAGCTTTTTTTTAATTACCTAAAATTTGGCACGCATTGATTTACAAATTAAGAAAAAGCAATGAAAAATATTTTTCACGTTTCCAATTTGACCGGTTTAAGCACCTACTTACATTATACATATGACCTCGTGATTTGTGTTTATCATTTTCAAAAACTTTGCGAAAATAGTTTATTTATCATCTTGATCTTGTAGATGTCTCCATCAAAATCCATGAAAAATGTGTCATCTTTATATTAAATGATACTTTTTAAGTGTTTTGGGTTACGTATTTATCACTTTAAGCAGTAATTACACTTTAATTTAACATTAACAAGTGATTTTATTATATTATTTGTAAAACTAGTATGTTGGGGCCATCACAAAACTTTCTTCTATATAAATCAAATTTTCTGGAAAGGTGAACAGTTATAATTGGAAATTATCTAATTCAAATTATTTTTGCTTTATACAACGAATAATGAATTCGGAACATGATAAAGTGAAGTATCTATAACAATTCTAAATTGTATTGGTACAAATCAGTGTGTTAAATAAATTTTATATAAATTATTGCCATTAAAAGATGTATTAAATTCATTCTATAGCATTTTTTCTTTTAAAGTTTACTTTAAAGTCCCATCAGGTAGAAAGGGTTGAATAAAAATAAATAAAAGATAAGTTGTTCCATTGCTGTTTCCGGGTAGACTGTAAATCCTAGACTAATATTGTTGAATAGCCCATAAGACTGTAAAAAAAGTAATTAAAACTAGTACGTTGTGGCCATAACAAAACTTTATTCTATATAAATTAAATTGTCTGGAACCGAGAAGTGTAGCAGCAACACCTATTAGGTGGTATACACCCAAATTTTGTAAGAATCTATTTATATCAATGTCTAAGAGACTATGAAGTTTGGTGATATTCCGTGCATAAGTTCTTGAGATACATCTATCATGGAAATAGTGAAAAATGCAGCATAGAAACGCCACCTATTTAGCTATTTACACCGAAACCTAATCAACACCAATTTACGTAAGGGTCTAAGTGAATCTGAAGTTTGCTTAAATTCTGTACATTAGTTCTTGAGATAGAGTGCCTACAAAATTTGTGCCACATACAAATAGACAGACACCACGAACACATAATTTCTAAAAACAGTTAAACCGTGTTCAAGACCTTCTGACATGTATAAATACACAGAAACATTTCACGAATCCAATACTTTCTTTTTATAAAAATAGAAGAAAATAATTTTCGACTTGGAGGTCAAAATTTCGCTGTCAGAGGGTGTTTTTTAATGAATTACACATTTAGCATGAAAACATTTACGATAGTTTACAAATTTTATTACAACAAAATATGTTCAACAAAACTTTTTCCATGACATGTCTTTGGCATTTCCCAAAACACATTGCGGTCAGCTGTGGAACATGCTATATTTCTGAACAACTGTTTTGTCTGTATACAACTTTAAAATAGAGTCGTTTAATTATGTACACCCTTTTACAAACAATTAATTACAATTATGTTAAATTAAAATTATACTATGTACAAATATCCAATACAAGACAATGTAAAAAATTCATTATTGTTATTTCACTGAAAAAATGAATTATATCGTCTGTTATAATGATATTATTAATTTCCATAATAAAATAAGTACATTTTAAGTTGGCATCATTTTATCTTTTGGTGAAATTTACTGAATATTCAATGGGAAACTTAAGCCTAGCTTTGAAAGTTTCAGAACTTGAAATCCCTATTTAGACTTTTTTTTCATTTATTATCTATATCTCCGGAAACAACTATCCAAAAAAACTGTTGGTATATTACATAATTGCTATAATTAAACAATTTTAGTATACAAATTTGGTTTTTAAATTCAGTAATACGAAAATAATGACTTCATCTAAATAGGACATAAGAACCATGGCAACATAGAATCATTATCCATCATGTGATATAAGTGAATTAACATATGATAGGATTTAAGAGAATGAAGAAATTTTTTATTAATATCTTTTTGTTTTGATTCAATTTTCATAAAATTTGAAATGACTCGACAAATTTCTGCAACGATTATATATATTAAATTTCATACCATTCGATTGGGTAGTTTTTGCTCTGTGCAGACAGACGGATGAACACATGATGACTATATATATTTTGAGTTTTTATTGTCCGACTGTGATAATTTTTTTAATTTCTGAAAGCTTGTTATATTTTGCCTTTGGTGGTATGATTTTCGAATCCGTAGGATGGCTAGAAAAAAAGTAATAGCTCCTCAAAAAAGTCCCTAGTAAAAAAGCGATGATAATGACCCGGAATATCTATGCAGAATTTGATTGGTCCATTTCTAAATCGTTTTTGGCTTAGTTCCAGATGACTTTTTTTTTAATATAGAAGAATTAGTAAATTGTGATTAACATCCAAAAGTGACACCTTTTTTTTTAGTAACTGAAAAAAAAAAATCATTTAATTTTAGGCCAAAGGAGTAGAATTTCCTCTTAATGATATGAATCCAGTATTTGCTAATTCTGCTGCAGAAAATACTACTAATGAACTGTGCTCAGAACATCCTATAATAATTAAATTCCTCTGACTACAAAAAAAACTAGTTATTCATGTAAATTCAGTATGATTCTATTGCAAAATATACTGGAATAAATGCAGCAGTGCCTAATGAATTATGCCAAGTCCTATTTTAACTAGTTTTTCTGACATCATAGAAAACTTAGTAATGATGAAAGAATCTGGATAAGATTGGTTTATGACCATAAATTCCAAATGAACAGTAACATTAGTTTATTGCGGAAAATGAAACTCCACACGACTCTTATCAAATATATATCAAATAATATAAATCTGCATTTTTCTGCAAATATTTTAGCCTGAAAAATGTTTAATTTTGTAATAAAATTGATCGTTGTTGGTTATACTCGACTTCACTAATGTAGGTGGTTCCTTCATTGACTTTCCCAAATTTGGAGAGTGTTTCTATTGTACTTTTATTGTAGATTCTCAAGTTGGTCATCTTTTTTCACACTGTATTTAAGGCAGAGGTTGATCCAGTCCTCCATTTAGAAAGAGGTCATGACTTTTTTTTTTCACATGTCTTCATTAGCAGTTATCTGAGATCTAAATTGACTATTTTCTGATACATACCTGAATTCATTTTCTTTCTATAAGTGCATGAAATTTGCAGGTATATTCGTAATTCGTACATATACAAAATATACTTCTTTTATCCAGATACAAAGAAATCAGAGAGTTTTTTTTTTTTTTTTAAATGCAAAGAATCTTGCAGAAAAATTTCTCAAAGTTCGTATTTTAAGCCAATTTTCGAGGCTCGACAATCGTGGGAATATCATCTTGAGGAATCAATCAAATATACAATTCAAAATGTACTACATTTATAAGAAAATTGAAAACGATTTTGATTCTTTAGTGCTTAAAACAATGCCTGCCATTTTCATGCATTTCTATTTAAAAACAACTCTATTAATGTATCAGAAAGATTAAAATTTTTAAGCAGTAAAAAAAGAAAAAAAATGTAAACACCTTTAATAAATATTTATATTTAAAAAAAAAGTATTGTTTTATAGAAAGGTTTTCCATTGAGAGAGGGGTCATGACCCCCATGACCTCCCCCTTGAATCCGTGCTTGATATGAGCTAAGAGAACTATTACTGACACAAACAGATACGAGTGCATTTCAGGCAAATAAAAATTACCAATTATTAAAAATTCTAGTCGCCAGTAAAAAATATTTACACCCTCCCCCCTCCACCATCATTAATTTTCAATAAGCACAAAAGTTTTTTATGAATTAATTGAGAAAAAATAATAACAAGAATAGTTTAGAATTTATTAACTAGTAAATCTGCAGATCAGGAACCTCAACTTCAGCTCTGCAAGTCATTTGCTTTTTAAATCTTATTTTTTATATCATTTAACATCGTACAATCCGCAATTATGATTTTTTCAACTGCATGCCTATTTATAAGCATATAAAATTCTTCGAATGTTCCAGAAATTAGAATCATTAAATTAAACACGGTGTTATACAATGATAATCTGAAATTCTGATGAACTGCTTATTCTTTTAATTTTTTTAAATAAATAGTCATTCATCCCCCTGTAGTCTCATTACATTTACATTCGTTTTGATAAAAAAAAAACGAATAAATTCAATGAATAAATTAAAGTGGAAAGTAAAAATAAATGTTTTTAAAAATTATAAAAAATATGAAAATAAGATGTTTATATTTCCTGAACAGATGCAAAAATATTTTCAAATATTTCAAGCAATTAATTTCAATATTCTATTAAATTTATTGGCAAAATTTTAAAACTATTGGAAATCCATATCGAAAATTTAGCATTCCTAATTTTATGTCTAAATCCATTATGTAAAATTTTCATTTTTCATTTCAGGTAAAAATGAAATTTGAAAAATCGTCTGCATCCCCATAGGAAAGCATTATGACTTAAAATAAAATGTTCTATATTTTCCGAACGAAAGAACCAAATGTAACAAAAAACTATACAGCTAATTCTGGATACCTCACCAATATACCCACCAAAAATCAACCTAATCGGGCCATTTTTACAGAAGTTATCGCGGAACAGACAGACAGAAACCAAAAACTTTTCGCGTCTCCACAGTGAACCTCAACTGACATTTCGGCAATTAGATAGTTTAGAATAGTAAATAATTTAATAAGATAATAATTTAATAAATTTTCTAATGAAACTTGCCAAAATTATATATCTCTGAAGAAAAAAAAAAAAGAAATACTGTAAAGGCTCAATTAAATGGCATGTTTGGAAAATGCTTATTACCGAATGCTTCAAATGTCCGGACAGTTGAGTGAAACGAAATCTATATCTGATGAGCAGGGCATCGACAAAATAGGAAAACAATTTCTTGCCTATTTTCTCGTTGAAGGCAGTCAAATAATTCTCATTTTATTATTTTAAAATTTGCCGTTAATGAACTTTTTTTTCCCAAAAAGTTAAAAATATTTTTTGTTTGAATATAGTTTCTAAGTTTATTTCGCAATATCGGGGTGGGAGAGAAAAAATATCGTTTGTGCTCATTTCTTACATAAATTTTTGTATAAGAAAAGGAAAAAAAAATGCCAGATTAAATAAACTGGTCGCCAGCTAAAAACAACTTGGTCACCAGTAGCAAAATATGCAAAAATAATGAACTTTACCAAAATATGGAAAACTTGTTTCGATTACATAGTTTTCGTATAATAACCACTTGCCAATTTCATGTGTTTTCGAACAAAAATGAATTAAAAATATGTCATAAAAGTAACCAGATTCAATTTGAGAACAGCCTTAACAACGCTTCTGGGGATAAGGAACTTCTGTTGAGGGCCATTCCATTGTGACGGGTGTGACATCCAGACAAAATTTTAAGGGTTTATATCTATATTTTGGGAAATAAATTAGCTAAGAAATCGCTGAAAAGTATTTTAATTATGTTTTCCCATGTATATGCTTGGATAATTGAGCAAATATATAACTTTAATAGCTTTCAATTAAAAAAAAAAAAATCTTTTAAACTTGTGACGGGTGTGATTCTCTCAGGACAAAAGTTTTCACTTGCATACACATTTGTTAAAATTCCTGTGAATATTTAAATGTGCCATTATTAAAACATTTTTTTTTCTAATGAAAGAGATTCAAATTAAACTTAATAAGTAATTTTCATAATAAATTTTAATTATTTTAATGAATAAGAATTTTTTTCCTGCTGTGACAAAGAAGTGACGGGTGTGACATTGTGCAAAGTGTACAATTTGAATGTTGTTTACCAAAAAAATTCAGTGATCCAGTATAGACAGTAAACTCAACAATAGTAAATATACAAAAGAAATTTAATAAAACTAACATATTTATGCAGTTAGTTTAAAATTTGTAGTGCCCCCTACTCGTTATAAGTGATGGGGGAGCTACTTTTTTTTTACAATAGCAGAAAATTTTTCAATTCAGATGTCCTCTTCCTCTGGCCAAATCCAGTGTGGCCCACTGGCTTGCATACATTTTAAGCTTATTTCTTCCTTACGGAAGTTGATATTCAACACATTAGCATAGACAGGGGGGGTCTGCCCAGACTTTTCTCCCAGGTTTTTGTGAAATTGTGGACAGCTTTTTATATTTGTGAAAAATCTAGTCATAATTTTGTGAATTGAAATGATCGTTATATTCAGGTTCTTGTTTATACATTTTTAAGAAGATATATGAATGTAAAATACATATATTTTCTTTATATGTGTAAAGGCGACAGGTCGGATTTTACTTTTAAATGATTAATTTGTGAAATGTTCAGTTTAAAGATGGAATAATTTTGGGAAAAAACCTATTTTTAAGACAAAGAATTTTGTGAAGGGTCCTGTTTTAGGGAAAATAGTTTTGTGAAGGGTCCTGTTTTAGGGAAAATAGTTTTGTGAAGGATCCTATTTTGAAATAGAAATTTTTGTGAAGGGTTATTTAAAGGACCCAATTTTTTCCTAAACAGATCCCTGATAGTACAAGCTATTACGCTTTTTGCTACTGGCCAGTGAAACCAAAAGATAATCACCAATATTTAAATCTGATATTTTCAAAATCTTTCTGAGGGGAGATTCACAATTAGCAGTGACGGCCACTTCCCTCAGTGTTGATTTGGCAGTCTTTCCCATCAAAAGGATAGTATTATCACTACTTAAATTAAAGTGGTGATAAGACTTGATGCCTTCCCATCTTTCTGTCAGCATTTCTTTAGTTTCTAGTATTTTCAGTGCTGAGACATACAATGCCTTTATTGCACCAATCTTCTGAGCACATTTAAAAAAATCCAAGGCAGAATTAACTTAAAAGTAAATTGCTACCAACTCATAATTTGCTAAAATAATTCAAATATATATTTCATGATTTATGTTCTCTTTTTTGGCAAATTGGCCTTAATATGTTCAGAAACAATAATGATTCAACCTTACACTTCATTTAAAAAATATTTAAATATATTTTAAAGCAATTAAAATTTTGCCACACCCATCACAAGGATTTTGTCACACCCGTCACACTAAAATTTCACACAAAATAAAAATTTAATAAATTTTTAACGTTTTGTAGTTATTCAGACATGCAATAGTTAGACTTTCCGAAAGTTTCATGTATTTTCATGGAAAAATGCATTTTGTATAATAACTTAAGCATATTTTTTGTGACGGGTGTGACAGAGAGACAGTGTAAACATATTTGTATTAAAAATCGGGTCCTTTAAATTTTTTTGAAAAATTAAGTGTTTCAAAAGATACACAAAGGTCACAAATAGTAATATATGCACATATATTGAAAATGCTGCTGTTTTAAATATTGCTTCTGGCAGAATGAAAATACTCTATTTTACATGCCAAAAGTTTTTCAAATTTTTACAACTTTGAGCCTAGATAAATTATAAAAAAAATATTTTTAGAGCTTAGTTCTCTGTAATTTCATATGCGTCATATTTTTACCTTTAATTTGATATATTATTTGTAGCAATAAAAGACATTTGAAATTTCAAACCTCATGTCCACTTTTTCATGGAAATGCCCCTGATCGAATGTGAAATGATTGAATGACACCAGAAATTGCGAACAAATTTATTTGAAAATAAGTAAAAACTTTTTCTCACATACATTATAAAAGCAACATTTTGTTCCAAAATTCGGGTTATGCAGTGGCATTTGAGGATTAAAATTAAGTGATGATATATAAAATATACCACTGCTATTGGTTCAACATTTAAAAATTTATCTTTAAACATCAAGCTCAGAAAATATTTTTTCGAGGGGGGGGGGGGGGGGGGTGTAATAAAAAAATTACTGACACAGGCAAAAATATGAAAGAGGAATTCTTTATCTACAAAACTACAAAGTCAATAACAGTTGAAAAATTCATTTACATTTGTTTTGAGTGAAAATATAAAAGATATCTTACAGAATGATATTTTGAAAATAAATATCAAATACAGTCGAACCCGTTTATAGTGAGCGCGCATTTAACGGGATTCTGCATTTAGCGAGGAAAATGGAGTCTTTTGCTTGGTATAATATTAATAAATGTATTGAAATATACTCTTTTAGCGAGCAAATTTTTGTACTTTGCTCGGATTTAACGAGGGAAATAATTATGGAAGCCTGAAATAATTGCAGTAATAATAATTTAAAAAAAGAAAAACATACAGTTTCCCTAGAATTTCCCCACTCCTGTTGTAAAGGAAAAATAAGCATTCTTTAAAGTTATCCAACAACAGGTGCAATCATCAGAAACAGGCATAGATTCTTGGAAGAGAAGCGGTGTTAACTGGACGTCAGTTCTATTGTCCTTTTCCAGGAAGGATACGGGAGTGAATGAAAGAATCCTAACTCACAAAGAATGGAATTCCAAATCACTTGGGGCTTTACAGCGGTTAAAGATGGCAGACGCAGGGGAGTGGGGTGGGGGGGGGGGGGGGGTTAGAGACGTTCTCAAGTGACGTCGTTCATGACGACTCCTCCCTTCAATGGCTTGACCCAATCGAAATCAGGTGTAATTACCGGTTTCAGAACTATGTGTAAGAAAAAATTATTTTTGGCTTGTGCCTTTTCTTGAGAGAGTGTTTTTTATTCTGCTGTTTAAAATGTCGAAAAGAAAAGTTTTATCCGTAAGAGAAAAAGTGGAAATTATAAAACTCTTGGATAAAGGTGAACAAAATGTTACAATATGTAAGCAGTATGGACTTTCTTCTTCAACTGTGTCAACTCTTTTAAAAAACAAGGAGTCCTTAATGAAAGCATATGAAGCGAATGTGACCGATTCCAAACGGTTGAAGAAATGTGAAAAAGGGGACTTGGATGAAGTGCTGTTAAAATGGTTTGTTCAGCAATGGAATTCTTGTTTACCGATAACTGGGCCTATCATTAAAATCCAAGTGGAAAATTTTGCAGCTCAGCTAGATTACACAGATTTTTCTTGCTCTAATGGATATCTACATCGTTTCAAGCAACGTCATTGCATCTGTGCAGGAAAAATCATCGGCGAAACCTCCAGAGTGAACGACAAGAATGTGAACAACTGGTTAGATTGCACATGGAAAGATGTACGTGAAAATTATGCTGACGATAACATCTACAATGCTGATGAGGCCGGCATCTTTTACAATCTAACTCCTTATCAAACGATGAATTTTAAAGGTGAAAAATGTGTGGGCGGTAAGTTGCTGAAAAATCGTTTAACTGTGTTAATGTGTTGCAACATGTCAGGCAGAGACAAGAATAAACTTTTTATCGTCGGTAAATCTGCAAATCCAAGATGCTTTAAAGGGGTAAAAAGTCTCCCAGTGGCTTACAAATCGAACAAAAAGGCCTGGATGACTTCTGAATTATATTTATCTTATTTGCACAAGTGGGATAAGGTGCTTCAAAAACAGAAAAGAAAGATTGCACTCATCATTGATAATTGTTCTGCTCACCCGCAAGTGAGCAATTTATAAAACATAAAACTTGTTTTTTTACCGCCTAACTCAACCTCAGTGTTACAGCCACTCGATCAAGGAGGTATTCGAAGTTTCAAATGCTATTATAGAAAGCAATTGATTCTCATGATGTTAGAGAGAAATGAAAAAGATCAGGATCTTAAAATTTCTGTTCTTGACGCTATACACCTGATGACAGATGCTTGGGGAAGTGTGACTCAATCCTGCATCCAAAATTGTTACAGGAAAGCTGGATGGATTGACAGAAATGAAGGTGACTTGCCACTCTCAGTCTGGTTGCAACAAAATAACATTGAGAAGTTTAACGATCGATGAGTACAATAACGTTGATGACGGTGTCTTAACTTCGGGCTTACTCTCCACTGAGGATATCGTCGTGGAAGTGGTAAAAGTCCAAGAGCAGGAAGATGCAAGTGATAGTGACACGGAAGAAGAAACTGTAAATACCGACACATGATTGTGCTGAAGAGTCATTACAAAATCTAGAAGTTTTTTGAAGTAATGAAAAATACTGATGATGCAAAATTTAATGCATTAAGTGTTTTGTTTTAACCCTTTCAGGGGCAAAGTACTTGTGTTTCTAAAATGTTGAAATCAGTGAATCACACCGGGATTTAAAAACAAAATTTATTTCAAAATAAGTAGAAGCGTTTCTTCACGTATATTATAAAAGTAAAATTTGATTCCAAAATTCCGGTGTCAATGTGGCGTTTGGGAATTAAAATTAAGTGGTATATATTATATACCACCGCCCCTCAAGGGGTTAACCCCTTCGAGACCGGCGGCTTTTACACAAATTTTATTCGGTTGGCACCACTTTTTTAAAAAAAGCTACATTTACTTAAACTATCACAAAAACGCTCTAATTAGAGAAAGCAAATATTACTTTTATTTTTTACTGGGGCCTAAAACAAATTCTGTATGCTCTTTTTGAGGGTGCATATATACACCCATGGTCCCGAATGAGTTAAGAGGAAAATTGAAAGAAACGAAATTTTGTAAAATCAAACAATCAACTTTGGATGAATATTTTTCCAATTCTCAAAAAAGATTACCGAGCAGTAATTCACGTAAGTTGTTTTTTATGCATACACTATTAGTTATTAAGTAAGATTTGGATTTAGCGAGCGACCAGATTTAACGAGGATTTTTCTGTGTCCCGAGCTCCTCGTTAAATACGGGTCCTACTGTATAAGAAAATATCAAAAACATCAAACAATGATATTTTGAAATTAAATGTCGGATATATATCCTGATATATATTCATTGATATATACATATAACCCTGGTAAAAACCCAGACATTTTACAAAATTAGCAGAGATTAACTCCATCTCCAGAAAACACTTTCTCTCTTCTTTAGATGACCACAAAGTCGAAAAGGTGTGGAAATAATGAGATAAGGTGGCCATATACTACTTCTATGTCAACCGGTCAAGGCTCAAGGTCATGTGCCTATTTAAAAAAAAAATTAAATATAATGTTTCATTAGCTTGGATTCACTATTTTACTTTTGCTGCTGAGCTTTATTTCTCCTTCTCATTTACGCAATATCAGTTGCAAATATTGAAAGTTTATGGGAGAGATTTTCTACTCCGGTTTCTGATTGCATTTGCAGCATGCGTATTTCTGTGATACAAACTGCAATGTTCCTCTTGTAAGTACCAAGTAGATTCGGAACCTATGACTCCCTCAACTTTCCTTCCCCAATGGTATCAATTTTTCATCCACAGCAGTTGCTCTCGAACAAACTCATAAAATCAAAAATAACAATTCGTAAAATTATAAGACGTTTAATATGTTTTTTCTTATTAACTCTGTATCTGACATTTTTGCTTATCAGATGCTCTACTGGCTCGTTTATATCAGATAAGCAAGACTCTTACTATAATAACTGACCGTTAAAATCAGGGCTGCGGAGTCGTCGGTGGGAAAAATGATCGACTCCGACTCCTGAAATTTTAAAGGAACCGACTTCGACTCCGGAACAGCTAAAGTACTAGTATTGCCTGTTGATTCCTACTATTCAGATTGCTTCATTGCTGCCTTTTTGTTTTGAAATAGTATTAGTCGCTTTATTAAATTTCTCATTAAATAAAGGAAATATTACTGTTCAAAAAAAGTGGCAGCAATCAAGCAATCAGAATAATAAAAAAATGGCAACACTGCAACCTACTGGCACATTCCTGTTTGACCTTGAAGCATATGATTACTGCAGCAGCCAATTTCTAACAATATTGGTATATTAGTATAAAAAGTTTCACTTTTTTTTAAAAGCAGATTTTTTTAAAAATAAGGCAAAACTACTCTTATAAAATGCATGTGGAACTTTGCCCCTGCATTAATCGGCTCTGGTGAAGACTGAAAATACTTTGAACATCCCCCTCCTCCTCCCAGATACTCTATGCACACTTACACAAAAACACAATGTGCATTAAATTTTATATGTGGTAAAATTTACTTATGTCAAAACTGCAAAAACTGTATTTAAAATATTTATATTCATGTAAATTACAATCGATAAGCTAATTTTAAAGCTATTTAGATAGTTGAATCCAAACAACATATATTATATTGGTATGTCATTTTAAAACAATAACCAAAATATTTTATGCCAAATATGAGGTGTAATATCAAATATATATTATACCAAAATATGGGCGAAAGAATGTTTAATTTTGGTTTTATATCCATTCCCGCAGACCCAAAAAATAGCATGCAAAAATTTTACAATTTACATATCATTTGGGGTCTTAAGATACCCAAAAAAATTACGAGGAAATGCAAGAAAAATAAAAATTAAAATTTTACTATTTTGGCATTAATTGACGGCTTCATTTAAAAAAAGAGCAAAAATTTTATATTTTCAGCATTATTAAATGTACAATTTTCGGTCCTGCAGACCCGAAAAATCCTAATATTGAAATCTGAAGAAATAAATAAAATAGAAATTTTACTATTTCAGATTCTGCTGACTTGGAAAAGAAGATGCAAAAAGTTGCAATTTTGGGAGTTAAAGTGTATCTTCTAGAACCGAAAAATTCCAATGTAAGGGAAGAAAAATAAAGATGGAAATTTTACAATTTCAGAAATAATTTGGGTTCTGCGGATTCAAAAGGAAAGGTGAAAATTTTATATATCCAGCATTAATCTTATTATTTCGGTACTGCAAGACACGAACATCGAAAAGGAAAAAGATAACAAAAATTTCACTATTTCATCATTATTTTGGATACCGCAGACTCAAGGGGAAAAAAATTCACATATTTTGGGGGGGTTCCATGCACACAAAAAAAAGTATTGAGAAAATTTACAATTTCGGTGTTACTCCTGGTCCCACAGACCCGAAAGAAGAATCTGAGGGAAAATAAGAAAACAAAACGGGAAAAAGGTTTCTATTACAATTAGGGATGCACCGGATATCCGTCTCCTGCCGGATATCCTGCTTATTCGACACTCAAACGGATATCTGGTCCGGCCGAATACTTCAATATCTGGTTGCCGAATAGTGACTCATTTTCTAAATCATTTTTTAACATTATCAGAAAAGGTAATATTACTGTTAATTTGTTAACAAAATTAATTTGATTCTTACCAACATTATCCCGTTAAAACAATGTTAGTAGAAATAAATATTCATATTTTCGCAAAAATGAAATTATATTATTTATATATGAAAATATAATATTTAAAATATGACAACTAATTATTTATAATTAAAGGCAAGTTATGGTCACAAAGAAATTTTTTTGTAAAGAGTAGTATGAAATAAGATATAAAAATATTCGATAGTGGCAGCCCTGCTATCGGTCCGTGGGATGTATATAGGTTCCGCCATAACCAAACACATAAATACTTTAAACATTATCTTTAATTTATGTTTCTATTTAAATTATCAGAAAGCAAGTTACAATTTTCTCCTCTAAACTGTTTTAAAAATTGCTTGATTTTGGATAATTTTAATTGACTTTTGGATGATGACTAATCACCTGCTGAAAAATTATGTGCAGATGTACTAGAATTCTGCACAGGCCAAAATTTTCAAACCTATGTCCAACCCTGGCCAGAGAAGACTATACTGAAAGCCATGGTATACGGAATTACAATATTAATGATCATATTCAAATGAACACCCATTAATATTAAATAATTTAGAAGAAAAGAAAAGGATGATGATGATGATGAAAAATGTTATAATTTTGAAGCTCTATAAAGGAAAAAAACAAGGTAGATTTTTAAAAATATTTCTCTTTAATTTATTAAGCCAAAATAAATTTCTAAAGATCCCATTAACAAATGTCCAGTCGTCAAGAAAAAAAAGATAGCATCAAAAACTAAAATCTATCTAATCTCGAAAACTAATTATTGGAATGAGCTGTACACATATATACAAGGCCTGATTACCAGCAGGGAAAACTTCCACCAGTAAACAATACAAAATATTATATTTAAATGACTTATTCAACAGGATTTGAATAAGAAAAAATACCTAGTCTTTTTTACTGGTGGAACTTTGCCCTGACGATAATCTCCTACTTACATATCCATGTTTTTTAGAATATCGTTTTCTGTGAAAATTAACGTTGGTTATATTTCATAATTTTTTAGTGTGAATTTATTAATTTTTTTTATAATTCAAATTTTGTGTTTTAATTAGAAGAGAACGTCTGAAATATATTTCAGTCTATGCATTGTATTGCATTAAAAAATAATATCAGTCTGATGATTTTTTTGGGAAAATAACAAATAAAAGTTTATCATGTGAATTAATATTAGCATCCTCAAACTTACGAAGATTTAAAAAAATTATACAATCAGTGCTCTTTTTATTGGGCTACCTTAATCAGAGGAACAAAAAGTGTTGTCAAAAGTAGGTTTTACCATTGGAAAATTCAAAGTCAATACGATTTTTAATATATAAATGACCTACCTCTATTTCAAAATTTCAAATTCGAAAATGAGACACAATTCCCAGTCGAACAGCACCTTTAGCATCTCTCTGCGGCAATTGGACGATTAAAAAGTGTAGGGATGCTCTCTCCCTCTCTTTTTAATGTATGTACAGTATAAAATCACTAATTTGAAAAAAAAAAAAATGAAAGAAAAAAAGGCCATTTCAAAGTATAAATTCACGGCCTGGTCCAAACAGGCAGAAAAAAATAAATAGCCTGAGTCCAATCCTAGTATTATTGAAAGAAAATTGGCCGAAGTCTGCATAAACCTCTACTAACCCCCCCCCCCCCCTTTCCCTCAAAGAAAAAGCATAATAGTGGGTGCATCATAGTGTATGGCATGCTTGCTTTTTCAAAAGTTGATTTTTTTTTTTTTATTCAAAATATCTACCAGAATTTCCAAACAGTTACCGCTACTGTATTTAATCACGGAATGTGTGTCATTAAATAAAACAAAAATTTCTATTTAAAGTTTCTAGTGGGTGAATAAAAAAATTGGCTATATTTGTTACATTAGTAGGACTATAAGGGGTTTAACTAGCTCGGAAGTAAAGAGCCTAGCAAAAGTTTTAAAACCTAGCCTCACTTTCGTTTAGGAGGCTCTGTACATAGATATAGGCAGGAATCGATCCAGCAAAAAGTTTGGCCCAGGGCAAGGGGGGGCTATTTAAGGCTCTTTCCCAAAAATATATTTAATAAAACAAGACCCTTCACAAAATTCATATTAACAAAATAGACCCATTCCATAAAAACATACCCTTCATTAATTATTTTATTTTGTTAGGTTTTAAAACTTGTAATTTGTATACAAAACAAGTTCATCAGAAAAGAAAACTTTAGCAGAAGGACTTAAAGAAGTTATTATTAAATTCCTAGTTTAAATTTGAGTAGCTGGATTTCATCTTTCATTACAGAATGTTATTTTTCAGAAAATTATAATAAATTTCACAAAAATATGATAAAGTTCACAAAAATAACTTATTTTTCACAAAATGGGCCCCAAGAGAAAAAAACTGCATCGACTCCTGATAGTAGCAGGAATTCATTTTAATAAAACAGACTCCGTCGCAAAATTCCATTCCATAAAAACATACCCTTCATTGATTATTTTATTTTGCTAGGTTTTAAAACTTGTAATTTGCATACAAAACAAGTTCACCAGAAAAGAAAACTTTAGCAGAAGGACTTAAAGAAGCAGTTATTATTAAATTCCTAGTTTGAATTTGAGTAGTTGGGTTTCATCTATCATTGAATTACAGAATGTTGTTTTTCAGAAAATTATAATAAATTTCACAAAAATAACTTTTATTTTCAACAAAATGAGCCCCAAGAAAAAAAACCTGCATCGACTCAGGATAGTAGCAGGTATAACATACAGCCAAAAATAAACTACCATTGTACCTACATTTTACAGCTAAAAGCCATCAATCTATGTTTAATAAATGTATATTAAATTATTGTTCAAATTTAAATTGTTTTTATATTATTTACAATTTTTAACAATGTTACATATTTAATAAACATATATTAAATTACTACTTGTCATGCAATTTGTATATAATATTAGATACTGTTTGGAACACACTTTGTATATTAAATTACTGTTTTAAACACGATTGACCGATGACAATCTTAAACATGATTGGCGATTAACCATTTGTGGCGATCTATTTTTCTGGCACAGTAAACATGTAAGCACAAAAAAAAAACCTGTGTAGTAGCTTAGTTTTAGAGTACTTAATATTTGTTACATTTATTACTTTATTTGCTACATTTCTGTATTGTCTTTTATGTTAATGTGTTTAAAAAATTGTTAGAGTGTTAGGAACTAAAGATGATCTTCATGAAAACTCACATAGCGGTAATTCAAAAGTTTATTGTATGAAATAAATAAATTAATCAGTTTGACTAATGAGCTTCAACATAACATGTGTGATTACTGGCATTATTTACAAAGCATAACTATATAAATGGTGAAGAAAATTATAAAAAACTATGATTCTTCCATACATTTATAAAAACGAAATATATTTATATATTATTATATGGGGGGGGGGGGGAGGTTCATCACACTACTATAATATATATATATATATATATATATATATATATATATATATATATATATATACATATATGTGTGTGTGTGTGTGTGTGTATATATATATATATACAGTCCAGTCTCTAAAATCCGGACATCTTAAATCCGGAAACCTCCAAAATCCGGACTACATAAATGTTAATCTAATTTTACACATCTTTGTTAGTTTTGTTTTCTTATTTCGTTCATAGATGGCAGCACGAAACAATTTTGTTAATTTTTTGCCATTTTAGTTTATGTTCGGCATTTCGCCGACTTTGTTCATAGATGGCAGCACCGAACAATTTCCTTAAATTTTTGCTATTCTAGTTTATTATCGTAATTTCGCCGATAGATGGCCGTACCAGTTTTTTTAGGGACAAGTTTTTTTTATTCATGATTTTATACGATTAGCGGTCGTTCAGTCAGATTAAGCTTAAGGTTTTTTAATATATATGAAATTCCTATTAGTTCATCCTAGTGCATTCAATTATGTAAATTATGCAATTAGTAAAAAATGATATTTCTCTGTCAATAGCGAATAAAATTTCGTTGCTAAAAGCTGCCGATGATCGGAAAATGACCCCGATGATTCGGTAAATGAAGAAAAAAAATAAAAGTACAGAAGAACTAATAAATAGTTTAGACACAACAATAATAGGATTAGAACAGAGGAATTTTATAACAAAAAATGAATTAATGTCCTTATATAGGATTAGAGAGAAAATAATAGCCAATAAGCCTAAACTAAGACAACAAAAACCTAGACCAACATATGATCCTAAATCAGGATCGTAGGATCATAGATTAGGATCGTATGTTGGTCTAGACAAAAACTGACAGGCATATTTTTAAAAAATCTTAATCGTAAAAATGTTCTGTGTATATTTAATTTTATAAGATTAATATAAGTTTGATTTTGTTTTTGAATCATTTAATATGTTATTTAGGATTTTTTATAAGTATTATGATTTTTTGTGATTATTATTTATAATTTTTGCTCATAATTTTAAGTTGTTATTGTCCGGATTTCAGGATCTCTAAAATCCGGAAAAGCCATGTCCGGAACGATTCCGGATTTTAGAGACTGTACTGTATTAGAATTAGTTTCATTATATATTAGGAATGAAGAGAAAAAATAATTAATCAACAGATGCTTTACACTCACGCAAACATATAAACATAAGTTTGGCGACTTTTTGGTTGGCGCGATTTTCAAGCCCGCGACAAACGATTAACTTAATTACAATGGCTAGGTTGCCATTAAAGGAAAAAATCGCCTAAATTTGGCAACTTTTTTCCTTTTCATAACCGATTAAAAAAAAAACTGTGCGTGAGTGTATGACATCATAGCTAAATATTGTTAACATTAGTCATATGTAGTACCCATTTTGTTTTAATCAAACATTAAAAGGATCGCAAAATAACTCTTCTTCTTTCACATTTTTAATTCAAAATTATTATTTAATAGTATTAAAGAGAAAGAAAAAATATCATAAAAGGAAAGTCGTTTAATGCTATGCACGATAAAATACGCGCATTTATGTAAGGAAAATGATAAAGTAATGAAGTGTTTTCCAAAATTTTATAACTTGGCAAACGGACAAATACTTCAATTAAAAATATAACGAGATTACAAATATGAGATCATGCATAAATTTGTGAAATTAAAAGCAGAATCAAAATATTGTTGAAGGGAAATATATACCTGTTAGTAATCAGTAAAGTTATTAGAAATGACTTTTAGTTCGTAAATATACATTCACACCACAACAATCAAACGTATCTGATTCAAGAAAATGAGTCATTCTTTTTTTCTCTAGACGAATCCAGAGATATGGGCTTTGTTCAGGACCGAAGATCGCACGGCGCGCGGGTGAAGGAGAGCATCGTTATGGAGTAGGTCTTATCGGAAATTGAAGTAATTTAATATATTGAAATAATTTAATTATTTCAATTATTTTAAGCTTCTGTGGCTCGAATTAGGTGAAACTAGCAACAACACATCTTTATCCTCCAAAAAAATGGATCTTATAATAGGAATATCTATTTTCAGTTCATCATAACAAACCCCCGAAACATTCATGAAAAGCATCAGATAGCCCGATCGGCGTTCATAACTCGCAAACATTTCGCCCGCGCGGCGCGCGATCGACCCAGGAAAAGTCTGTGGGTGGTTTGATCACGTGATTGGGCTTTTTTGTGTTTATAGTTTTACTTGGTTTGGTAGGTTGATTGATACAGCTGTAGCAGCATGATCGTATATCTGAAATTTTTCAACTTTTTAACATTCTAAAATGATTTTTTAAGCCTTATGATCCAACATAAAAATAATAGAATACCAAAGTATGATGTATAATATATATTATATATATATATGTATACATCATATAGTTACATAACTGCTGTCAACTTACATGTCTCTAAAACTACAGCACCTACTAAAACTGATGGATTAGTTTAGTTGACAGCAGTTACATAAATATATATATTGTACAAAACAACGCATATAATAAAATAAAGTTTAATTTTCTATAAACAGTGCACCTTTAACTAACAAGGGAGAGGACGTTCGGATCACCAAATTCCTGAAACACAGTATTGGTTTCAATAAAATTAATGTAAACTCTCTCAAAAAAAAAGGTTATTTTTCGGTTAGCCGGGCGCTAGTGAAACAAATATAAATATATACGCAAACATATATGTAGATATATATTTATATTTTTTCACTCTCGCCCAGTTAACCTTCCCAGGTAGCACAGCAATATCGGTCCGATATTGCCCAATATCGGGCAATCTTGGCATGCATCGGCGAAGACTGGTCACCTCTTACCGATATTGGCCGATATTGATCAATGTTGACCGATGTTGAATCTGTAATATTACAATTTCTCTAATGTTCGATATTTAATTTTTTAACTTATATATAGTTCTTTTTTAGCAAGGTAGCAGACAGAAAACAATTTTAACGACACTTTAAGTTCTGTAAACCTATGGCAAAAAACCTATGGCAAACATCGGGCGACATTGATCAAGATCGGCAGGCTGGGATGTGCAGGATGTCAACTGCAATTCAACCAATCAGAGACAAGCATCCTTTTCCTTCAGATTAAAACATGGCCGCGGTCAAGCACGCTAGTTATGTGTGAAAATTGTAAACATCTTTAAAGAAGACTCTTTTTACTCTCTAATCGGTATGTATTGCTATTACTTATAATCTGTACTGTTTTTTGAACATTTGAAGATATAATTTTATGCATTTCATGAAATAACTTTAATTTAAACGTATTTTTTATCTGTTTAAGCCTAACTCTAATTTGGTATATATCGTTTAATGTTTCTGTTATTATTTTTTTGATTGATTGTCTTGATTCTAATGAACGATTTTTTAAATTTTGTCATAGAACTAGAATGCGTATAGGTATGCTATTGAAATTGGTATTTTCTATCTCAAATATTTTGTGCCTTTGTGTAGGATGTAGCTTATATATTTACTTTTAAATTTCTTCCTAAAACCATTTTTCAAGGCAATCACAGTGGAATGTATTTTCAAAAATATTTTTAATTTCTCAGTTTAATAAGATTTACATATTTTGTTTGATTTACGATTTTCTGTGTCTGACCTTTCATATTGTCATTTATGTTTTAAAGTTTAAGATAAATAAATTGCTGTTCGAGCATACACAATGCAAAAACAGACAAAAATTACTCACTTTTTTAAGTAATGTACCGATTATGTTTTTAAGTAATGTATTGTAAGTATGTAATTGTATATTTTGTAAAATTTTTCAATATAACATTTTAATTAACTTTTAAAGTGTAGTTTCTAAATTCAGCACCTCCATCTCAGTAACTTGCATGGTTAACCAGGCTAAGTATTCTATAAACTCAATACATAGTAGTAGTAGTGCATTTCCCAATCTCCCTCTATAATTATCCTTTTAATACTGGAAAAGTGTTAAAAGTAGAAAATGATATTTGTAGTAAAAGATGTGAGAAATCTTCACTTTTCAGAATGGTCAAATTGAAACTGTAAATATTAGATTTATTTTATGGGGCAATTTGTTTTAGATATCCCTTTTTAAATATTTTTGTTGATCCTAATGTCAGAAATCCTAATGTCGCCCTATGTAATATACAGGCATGAAAGTTCTCAGCTTTTTAGCTGAAATCGGCTTTTTTTTATGTCACTTTGGCAGCTTCTGAGACTGATGCAATATTAAAAAGATAATATGAAAAAATCATAACCTGAAAAATTAGAGAGGAAGCTTTAAAATGCACTAGTTTTGATATTTGTAGTAAAAGATGTGAAAAATTCTTAACTTTTTATAATGGTCAAATTGAAATTGTAAATATTAGATTTTTTTATGGGCTAATTCGTTTTAGAGATCCCTTTTTAAAGATTTCTGTTGATCCTAATGTCGCTCTATGTAATATACAGGCATGAAAGTTCTCAGCTTTTTAACTGAAATCAACTTTTTTTTTTTTTTAAATGTCACATTGGCTGCTTCTGAGACTGATGCAATATTAAAAGGATAACATTGAAAATTCATAACCTGAAAATTTAGAGAGAGAGAGAGGGGGGGGGGGATAGACAAAATTGTAATGGTGTACAAATTCCGTGCTTTTAAATTTTCCTTGTAACATATGCAACATTTAAAATATAAAACAGCAATAAAGAAAGGTAATAATATAAGCTTGAAAAATGATTTTAAGATGCATAACAAAATAACTATTAACTATCTGTGCTCAGTTTTTTCTAGCGTTTCCCAGTTTCAGCAAATATTCTTTCAAATGCAAAATAAAGGAGGGGAGGGGGGTTACTAAAATAATAAATAGAAATAATTTTTTAAAAAGCACTAAACTAATATAATATATATATATAAATTTTTAACTATTTTGTGCTCATAATGCTTGCACATCATGCAAATTTTGCGATATTATCTCTGATTTTGCTTTAGTGTGTTTTCTTCCTGCAATATTTGTTTCAATTTGAGCAGCTATGCTAATATAGTGCAGGAATTTTTAACACGAGGATGTGTTTGAACTTTGAACTCATAATATAGCATATAGCATGAATAGCGGAAAATAGTTGTGAATAAAAACAATAATGGTTTACATATTACCTAAATCAATTACATTGTTTAATTTTCACTGATATTTATTTCTGCCTGTTATATTGCAATAATAATACTTTCATGCACTGTATATGTATGGTAAGTATGAAAACTTATGGTGATCATGAATCTGCATAACTTAGAAATTTAAACTTTTCAAATCCTATTTAATTTCTGTATGAAATAAATATGCCACACTTATAGCATAAAAAGGCATCTTATTCCCACCTAAAATTTTAACTTTGCATTATTTAATAATGGAATGATGCTCGCAAGCTAATGTTAAACCAGGGGAGTTTTGTTTAGAAATTTCTCGTTTGCATTTTAATATTTTGAAATGATTTTTTTACATAAAATATCTGAGGTTGATGTTTATCTGAGTTTCTTTGTACTTTTCTGATTTTGGTTGAATTTTTTTTTCTTTGAAGACACTTTTAGTTTATATCACTTAAGATATTTCAAAATTATTGATTTTTGTTTTGGTTATTTATTTTTATCAGCTGCCAACACCTTCTCATTACTTAAAGTCAAATAAACATTTTTAATAAGGATTATAACTTAATAAATTTATTATGAAGTAGTAATAATTATTTACTTAATAAATTAAATCAAATCTTACCAAATAAAAACAAAACCCATTTTATAATTTTGTCTTACATTATAAAATACTTCATAAATGTTTTGTGCTTAGTTGACTGGGGGGGGGGGGGGAGGGACTGTGGAAAATAAAATCTAGTTTTTGCATTATAAATAATTCTTTAACATGTATTCATAATACATTTCAAATTTTTCTGTTGATTTGTAACCATTTATCGTTTTTTTTTTTTTTTTTTTTTTTTTCCAGGATCTCAATCGTACCATGCTCTTTGTCATCTGCCAACCTCTTGTGTACAAAAACGGTCATTGAGTCTTCAGAATCATCTACTTAAGATACTCTATTGTAAGTATGCATGTTTTGGGATTTTTTTTATTCTGATTGTCATAACTATGAAAATGACTGGTCCAAAGTATGTTTATTTGACTTAAAAAAAAAAAAAAAAACAGAAATTTGGCAGGTATATTATTGTAGAATTGTAGTGAATAGTATATATTACGATAATTATCCTTTTATTACTGGAAAAGTGTTAAAAGTAGAAAATTATATTTGTAGTGAGAGATTCGAGAAATCTTCACTTTTTAGAATGGTCAAATTGAAACATTGTAACACATCATTGAAACACATTAATTGTAAATATTAGATTTTTGTATGGGACAATTTGTTTAGAGATCCCTTTTTAAAGATTTTTGTTGATCCTAATGTCGTCCTATCTAACATACAAGCATGAAAGTTCTCGGCTTTTTACTGAAATCGTTTTTTTTTTTTTTTTAATGTCACTTTGGCTGTTTCGGAGATTGCAATATTAAAAGGATAACATAAAAAAATAATGCCCTGAAAATTTAGAGAAGGGGGGAGGGAAGATAGATAAAATTGTAATGATGTACAAATTCTGTGCTTTTAAATTTTCCTTGTAACATATGCAACATTTAAAATATAAAACTAATAATATAAGTTTAAAAACTGATTTTAAGATGCGTAACAAAATAATTAATATGTGTGCTCAGTTTTTTTTTCTAGTGTTCCCAGTTTCAGTGAATAGTCTTTCAAATGCAAAATGAAGGTTGGGGGGTACTAAAATAAGAAATATAAATAGTTTTTAAAAAAGCATTTCTTTAAAAAGTGCTAAACTAATATATATAATTTTTTAACTATTTTGTTGTGCTCATAATGCATGCACATCATGCAAATTTTGCGATATTATCTCCGATTTTGCTTTAGTGTGTTTTCTTCCCGCAAAGTTTGCTTCAGTTTGAGTAGCTATGCTAATATAGTGCAGAAATTTTAGCATGGGGATGTGTTTGAACTTTGAACTCATAATATAGCATGAATAACAGAAAATAGTTGTGAATAAAAACAGTGGTTTCAATTTTAATGTCTTTTACCTTTAACTGCATATTTATTTTACATATACCTAAATCAATTACATTGTGTAATTTTCACAGATATTTATTTCTGCATGTTATATTGCAATAATAATACTTTCATGCCTGTATATATATGGTAAGTATGAAAACTTATGGTGATCATGAATTTGCATAACTCAGAAATTTAAACTTTTCAAATCCTATTTAATTTCTGTATGAAATAAATGTGCCAGACTTATAGCATAAAAAAGCATCTTAATCCCACCTAAAATTTAAACTTTGCATTATTTAATAATGGAATGATGCTCACAAGCTAACGTTAAACCAAGGGAGTTTAGTTTAGAAATTTCTCGTTTGCATTTTAATATTTTGAAATGATTTTTTTACATATATCTGAGGTTGATGTCTATCAGAGTTTCTTTACTTTTTCTGATTTTGGTTGATTTTTTTTTCTTTGAAGACACTTTTAGTTTTTATCACTTAAAATATTTCAAAATTATTGATTTTATTTATTTATTTTAGAACATAATATTTTTCCCAACAGACTGTTCATCATTTATTAGTCTTGAATCAGTAAGTTCAGACTTAGATTCAGAATGAAGAAATCAAAAAAATAAAATTAATAAATTGTTAATTTTATTAAACATTAAATTGATTTGCAGAAAGTTTTTGACACAATATTTATGTGCGCAGAAAATTTTTGGTTTTATATAAGTCTGCTGATTGATGAATTTTGCTATTTTTTACATGAATGATTGAAGAATTTTGCAGGATTTTTTTTTTTTATGATGTTAGGCTGACAAACTTTGCACTTTTGTGGTGATGGACTGATGAATTTTGTACTTTTTTACTACGACTGAATGATAAATTTCATTGAAATTGAGAATTTGAAATGTTCTGTAAAGAAGCCCATTGTTCTGCGACATACATCACACTTTTAACCATATTCTGCTTTTGGTAAAAACTACTTTCTAGGGAACATTTATGTAATTTTTGACGTCACTTCTGGCAAGAACTAATATTTCAATCTATGAAAAGTGAAACAGATGAAGGAATCAATGTCTGGTGGATATCCCCGGGTTTGATTGCTCTCTGGAGATCACGAGTGTGTAGTTTTATTGTGTAACAAACGACTACCATGAGTGATCTTCTGCAAGCACATAAAATTTGATGTTCCTCTGTGCTAGCTGCTACTTTAAAAAATATGTTGGCTTGAAATTTTACCTTGAAGATCTATTGATAGAATAGGAGTATCGTTTCTGTGCCGAAAAAGAAGAAAATGAAGTAAGTTTATTGAAGTAACGTCAAAAATAATATTGATGTGGAAACAAGCTTTTATTATACATAAACTACATTATTATGCTAATCATTACTTAGCTAAATTAAGTTTTCATAAAAATAGCATGTTAGTTTCGATTAGTCTGCGGTTTTAAGATAGTGAAAATCAAATTTTGATAGTTGCATTCTGAATTATCCTGTGGCTCATCGGTAAACATTTCCTTTTTAAAAAATACTTCTGCAAATTAATTAATTTTAGGTACTTTGTTGTTGTAGTGCCCCTATCCCACACTTAATAAGTGTCATTTATACTATAAACACACTAAAGCTAAACAAAACTATTTTGATTATCATTCATACATTAAAATTAAAAAAATATGTTTCTAACTCTGGTTTTCATGGTGAAAACCAAATTTTGATAATTGCATTCTGAACTATCCTGTGTTTCATTGGTAACCATTTCATTTTAATAAAAGTCTTGCTGCAAATTAAGTAGTTTTAGGTACTTTGTTGTTCTTATTCACTATAATTTCTTTATATCTCTATAAATAATTATTGTATGTTCAGAAGATTGGCTTCATATTATGCAGAAAAATCTAGAATCAGTAAGTTCAGACTCTGATTCAGAGTGAAGACAGTCAAAAAGATAAAATATATTAACACAAGTTTGGTTAAATATTTTGGGTGAAAAAAAAAAGAAAAACTTCAAGCTATAATTTTTTAATATTAAATTCAAATCTAGCATTTACATTACATAGTTTGTAAATAAAAAGGAGAATAAGTGAGCATAGTATAAGTAGTAATAAGTTATTAATTTTCATGATGAAAATTTACTTGGACAAATTTTGATTTTTGCTCATTCTACTTTTCTAGTGAGTGTGAAAATGAAGTTTGATAAAGCAAAAACATCTGTTATCTCCAGCCCCATTGAAAATGTCCTGTGCGATCTGCCAATTGGGATGGAAGCTGTTTTCAAAGGAAAAGAAGGAGAACATAGGAACAAGAAATAGATGACTTGGAGAAAATTTGAATGTAATATGATAATATAAATAGTGATAGTTTGTGAATAAAAAAAAAGTTTAATTTGACATGTTGTGATTTCAAATAAATGCAATGGTCTGTAATTTTTTGCCATGTTTTATTTATCTTATTCACGACAGCAGGTCATTTAGTGATCAGAAGACATTAATGGGGACTGTTCAATGATTCGAAAACACCTGCTAGCTTGTTAAAGCTATGGGCAGGCTAATTTCCTGTTTAAATTTGAATTTTTTTTTTTTTTTTTTTTTTTTTTTTTTGCATTGGATAGTTGAGATTAACCTCAGCTATCTTATGCAAAAAAAAAAAGTTCAAATTTAAGGGAGAAATTAGAAAAGAACCTGCCCATAGGTTTAACATTAGCGAGCAGGTGTTTTAGTGTCAGTGAAGAGTCCCCTTAAGCCTAACGCCAATCATTCTCCAGAAAAGAACTGCAGAGGGAAAGTTGTCATATAAGGTAAAGGCAAAGTGTCTTGCTTTGCCACTTGGCTCAAATGACTCAATTTTTAGGAAGTTTTATTTATTTATAATAATTGTTCTGCTTTAGCACTTTTAAAACTAGTGTTCCATGTTTGAGATATTTTAATAGAATACTATTTATAAAATAAATTTACAAATCTTTAAAATCATTAAAAATTAATTTTAAAGGCTTTGTGAAACAATTCATAAAATCCAATTAAAATTGGAATTTTAGTAAAACATACATAAATAATTGTGATATTTGAAAGCTAAGCTCTTTTAAAATTTCTATTTCAAATGCATTAATTGTACATAATTTCGAGAAAAGAATAGCTTTCCTGACTTTTGTTTAATGCCTTTGCAAAATGTTATTGACTGTTTAAATGGTGATTTCAGTTGCACTTTCTATTTAAAATTGCCATTAAAAAGTAATTTTAATTAAAACATAAAAATTTAATGGAAAATATAATATTCACTGAATAATATAGAATTCCAACCGAGTGTTTATCTGCTAGTTGTATACACGAGTCTCTGATTCAAAATGAAAAGAGTCAAAAATAAGATATAATTTTTTTTTTCAAAGAAAAAAAATTAAATTAATAAATTTTTGTATTGATTTTTGATAATTTTTAATATAAAGTAATTCAATTTTATCCATACAATAGGCAACAACAGGTGGATTTTTGCATAAGTAATTTAACGAATTGTTTTCAACTAAATTTTGCCAGAAGATTTTTTTTTTTTTCAGTTTATATAAATACAATTAAATAAATCTGAAGATCTATATTTATGGTAAGAGCAGAAAAGAATAAATCCCTACAGCTACATGTTATTTTTCTTAAATTTTTAATAATGGTTAAATATTTCTATTGATTATGTGAAAAATTTTTATAAAAAATTGGTAATATGGCAAAAAAAAAAAAAAAAAAAAAAAAAAAAAAAAAAATGCTGTATGTTACAATTTTCAATCTTACCACTTGCACAAATTCAAATTATTACTATGGATATAATATGATTTTTTATTTTTAATGAGAAAAGTAAATTTAATTATCTTTTTTACATTTTAATGTTTTCACATAGAACACTGAAACTGAAAAAAAAGGAAGAAACACATCAAAATGTAGCTATTATAAAATTTTGAATAAATTATTTTATTAATATTAAATTTAATAAAATACTTTTTTAGTATTCTTTCAATCATAATCTTTAATATTACAACTATATCTAATGGATATAATAATAAAAACTGAGGCTTTTAGCAAAACAGTTAATCCATGTGGCATTTTAAATGCTTATATATACATGGATTAGCTAATTCAAAGCTGGACTCACCAATATAAAATGGTAAACCTTTTTTTCCTAATGTAAAGAGTTATTGATTTCTAATATTTTGCTAAGACTGGTAATCAATATCTCCCTATATGAGAAAAAAAAAGATTTGCCATTTTATAGTTCTGAATCCAGTTTTGGCCAATATCGGTCGGTCCGACGTTGACCGATATCGGCCGGTCCGGCGTTCACCGATATCGGGCGGTCCGGAGTTCATCGATATCGGTCGGTCCGAGGTTGACCGATATCGGTCAATATTGGGTCCCGATATAGGCCGATATTGGAAAAAAAGCTAGCCATGCAATATCGGCCGGTCCGGTGTTTACCGATATTGCGAAATCGTTGTTCCCGATATAGGCCGATATTTCTGTGCTACCTGGGTTAAAGTACCAAAAATTGTTACGTACTTTACTGACGTTTGGGTTGTATACCTTCCAGGTTCCATATAGATACAAAGTCCATGCTCGCCATTTATTTCATTTTTTTCCCTATTTTTCTTAATTTAAAAATAATTTATCAGTTGCTTTATATTTTTTGGGATAAATAGAATGTTAATAAATCAAGGTCGTGATACCAACATGTTAAAAGATTTATTTGTAATAGTAAAATAAAATCTTTGTTAAAATTTGATAAAAAAGCTTTTGAACATTTTATTAAAATATATTTTTCGATAACAACATTGTTGAAACATAATTATTAATTTCTAAAAATATATTTTTCTTGAAATTCATTTTTTGATGTAAATTGCATTATTTATTATATTGCAATAAACATATCATAAACACGAGAAACAAATGCTAAAATACTTATACATTCAGTAGAAAATTTATAAACACTCTAACTAGATTTTATGCATATTCATTACGAAACAAGACGATAAACCACATGCATTTGACCTCTTTACAAAAATAGGTACTGATATTTCTAGTTTAAAATAATGTATATCTTTTACATTTTATTTTTATAATATTTCTTACATTGTAAAATATGCTTTGCATTCTATTCGTACTAAAAATCACTGTTGAAGTACTCATTATAAAAACCTGGAGAAATTCGTGCAAATTGATTATATTTTCATTACTTATTTTACATTTGCTAAAAGAAAGAAAATAAATAATAATAATGTTTAAATATTAAAAGGCACTGTAATGTAAAATTTTAATCGTAAAATAGCTGAATTTGTCGTATTTAATTAAATAAGTAATTGTTAATAATATCAAATTTTACTTTTATAAAATATATTCCATTAATCATGAAAAATACAAAGCAACCGATAAAACATTTTTAAATGGAAAAATCAGACAGAAATTTAGGGAAATCGAACCCGCAATCTCCAGAATCAAGAGCAGTGCTCTAACCATTCGGCTATCAAGTTCACTTTAAAATTTCAACAAAATATCATTAAAATATGCAAATTAGTCAAATGAAGGCCCGCGTTCATTATCATTGATTTGGACGTCCAAATCAATGATAATGAACGCGGGCCTTTCAATTTCAGTCACAGTATAGAGTCACTGTATATTTAAATCTCCATCGCCCGTGCGCCGCCTGATCTTCTTTCCTGAACAGACCCCTATTTACAAACGACGATCGGTTGACGCGCACGTAGTAAGGAGATGCAAAATGGAGTGGCTATCTCGGGATGACAACTAAGCATCGAAACGATTACGAAGATGTAGACAAAGGAAACGATCAATTATGGCGACCGCAGCGGGAGAGGGAGAGTCTAGGCTGCCGTACCGTAGACGGCAGCGTAGACAATAGGGATAAGCCACCGGCTGGTTGAGCATGCGTAGTAAGCGCGTGTATTCCCCGCTATTTTTATTCATTTATAGAGAGTGTGCATGTTTGTCAACAAACCGGTTCCTCACTAGTCAAATCCTCTTGTGGTGGGCAAAACGTTCCCCGCTCAATGCATTGTTTCCTATGAGAAAGCGAAATTTTTGCATTTAATTATGGACCATATCTATTCTAAAACAAATTTTGTTTTAACAGATTATGCGCAGAACTAAGATTCTGTTGCTAATCAAGATTATTTAACAAGAAAATTTTACCAGCCAGCCAATTGAAAATTGTTATGACAAAATGTAGGCAACTGGAAAAATAGTTAATTACAATGAATTTTCATTTCCTCCCCTATAAAATTGAAAATATGAAAGTTTAGTATAAGATAAAACAACATGTTTACATCGTGCTAAATTGAAAAGTTGGAAAATATAGCTAACTACTATCGTCTGCAATTTTTCAAAGATTGTCTAAAAATCCACTCGCTAGCGGTAACTAAAATGATGTATTTCCATTCTTCTGAGTATAGATTAATTGTTTTGCATATAAACAATTAAAAAATTATGTATTTAATTTTAACATGTTGTATTATGACAAGGAAATCTATGAAACTGAAGCATGTGTTTCCCAGGTAGCACAAAGATATTGGCCAATAACAAAATGTAATATCGGCCAATATCAAAATTTGATATTGGCCAACGTTAAATGACCCCCCCTAAAATAATATTTGTGAATATTAGTTTTTGACATCTGTGAATATTGGCCAATATTTTCCAACATCCCTGAATATCATTTTTTGACATTAAGTGATATCTTTTTCTGTCATTGCTGAATATCATCATTTGATATTGAGCGATATGTTTTTCTAACATTCCTGAACAACATTTTTTGATATTAAATGACTTATTTCTTCATTATTGAAAAATCTTTTTGCGCACCCCAGATGTGGTGGACAGAACAGAAAACCCTCATTATAAAACGAGAGATCTCTGTTTAAGGAAAGTCTAGTCTCGTTATGTAACAAGACAAGAGCAAACCCAAGTACTATATAAAAGCATGTTCAATAGAAACCCCCAGGGAGAAAAGATGTTATAAAAAGCTGTTAACAAAAGCTGGTGGGAGTAGATTTTTTCGTTACTGGAGTAAAAAATGTCTGACAAATGACAAAACTATCATTTAATTATCTCGTATTTTTCCATCACAATCGACGTATTTTTTTTTACGCTGTTTTATCAAAGGTTTATTTAAATATCACTTTTTATTACTGAGTTTGTTGGAAATTTTGAAAAAAAATTGTTTTAAAATAGGTAAGAAAATTAAAACTTAAGAATGTAATGGAAATAAGAAATTTTAAAGCTTGCTGTGTTAAAAATCATGTAACCTCCCCCCCCCCTTTCATAAAACTATAAAGTAAGTTTTAACAACCCCATTATTTTGAATTTTGCTTTGTGAGAAATTAAATATATATATTTTCTTATTAATTTTAAGTCAGAAATATGTGTATATTTTTTCAAAAATTGATGCACTACACGAAAGTTAACACGTACATAAATTAGCCCAAAAGCTTATTATATAATAATAATAATAATAATACTTAGATGAACTGTATAAAATATATATTATTAATAGTGCCTAATTAAAAATTCAGTGACCTACTTTTGAAACTAAACTTATATTGTTTCAATAATAAAAAATAAAATTCTTATAAAAGTCGGAAATCCGAAAGCATTTTAAAACGATAAACAAGCATCCATTAAAAAACTATATAAATTGATTTTTTTTTCTTGTAAAAACATTTTTAAAATGAGTATAAAATACATAGTATAAAGATAGTATAAAAAATCTTTAATTTTTTATAAAACACAAATTTTCACATGCTCAACGCCTCCATCAAATGCACATTGACGAAAACTACACTACACAAATGGGCGGTCCTTTAGAACTTTCCGTTCACTTCGGTCAAGATTACAAACTTCGTCAGATAGGCTGAATGTCGACAGATATCTTAAAATATTCGAAAAATGATATTGTTTTTTTCGAATGTCAATAGATATCCCTGAATGTTGTAATAGTAATATCATTTTTACAACATTGGCCAATGTAACCAAATATTAAAAATAAGGCATTAAAAAGTCAAGTTTTTTAAAAATGGTAAAATTATTAAATTTTATTGTTTAGAATAATATTTCTGTATTATTATGTCATAAGTAATGCAAAAAGCTCTTTTGAATGCTTTCTTTTTAAAACTAATTTTAAGTTATGTCTGTGAATATCGGCAGATGTTGTAAATTTGACGTACGACATTCAGCGACTTTCAAAATATTGGCCAATATTGCCGTTGATATTGGCCGATATTTCTGTGCTACCTGGGCTGTTCTGGTAAGTAATACTTTAAATAAAACTGAAAGCATCAGTACTCCATTAAAGAAACGAAAATATATGAGTACTTAAAATATAGATTTTCATTCACAGGAGGGGAAAATTTACCAAAATCCCTCTGCGTTGTATGTGGAGAGATATTGTCGAACGGCAGCATGATACCCTCTTTATTAATGCGCCATTTAGAGACAAAACATCCAATGTAAAAACAGAAGGATGTTAGTTTCTTTCAGCGACTATCAAACGGCCCTAATGTAGCATCTTACGTGTTGTTTACAAGAAAGACAATGAGAATGCTGTTGAAGCATCGTACAGAATATGCTATCATATTGTTAAAAGTGGTAAAAATCATACAATCGCTGAAAATTTGATATATCACTGTATCAAAGATGCTGTCGAATGTATGTTTGGTGAGGAACATATGAAAAAAATTAAAAACATTCCTTTCTCAAACAATACAGTTGCTTGAAGGATAAGTGACATGTCCGCCGATATTGAATATACTGTAATTCAAAGAATAAAAAAAAAGAGTCCCTATTTTTTAATTCAGGTGGATGAGAGTACGAATATCTCCAACCTGTCAATTTTGCTTGTTATTGTAAGATATCTGAATTATAATGTACTTGAAGAAAATTTGCTACTCTGCTATTCTCTCACAGAAAGATGTACAGGAAAAGATATATTTAATGCCATTCACAATTATTTCTGTGAAAAAGAAATTCATTGGGCCAATTGCTATGGGGTTTGCACTGATGGTGGGAAATCTATGTCTGGATGTTATATAGGCTTACGCGGTCTAATCAAAGAAATTGCACCTCATGTAGCGTGGAACCATTGCTGTATACACAGATACAGTCTAGCGACCAAACCTCTGATAGACTCAATGAAGGAAGTACTCCACCAAGTTGTCAAAGTTATTAATTTTATTAAGGCCAATTCAACAAACTCCAGACTATTTAAATCTTTGTGTGAAAAGATGGACAGCCTGCATACTACATTTCTTTTGAACACAGAGGTGAGGTGGCTTTCACGAGGAAAAGTACTTGCAATATTATTTGAATTGAGGCATGAAATTCAAGTTTTTTTTAACATCATCCTTTTGAGTTGAGCTCTAAATTTCATGAAAAAGAATGGCTTCAAATGCTTGCATACTTATCTGACATTTTTTCAGAAATAAATAAACTTAATTTAGGATTACAGGACAGTTCCATAACCATTTTTAAGGTATCTGACAAGATCGAGTCTATGATTAAAAAAATAGATTTTAGGGAATCATGAATCAGAAAACACCAGCCAGAAGTTTTTCAAACACTTTACAATTTCTTATCTGATAATGAGCTAAAATTATCAGAAGTAAAATCTTGTATAATGGCTTATTTAACAGGACTTAAAAACGTCGTTCAGACAATATTTTCCGAAGCAGAGTTGTGAAGATAACTGGATTTCAAACCCATTTAACGATTTGTTCTTCCAACAATTGTTGGAAGAACAGCCGAAAATTTATCACATCCTGAAAAAGAAAAATTAATCGAACTTTCGACTGATTCTTCTTTGCAATCTGATTTCAACCAAAGAAATATTATTGCCTTTTGAATAGCAGTAAAAGAAGAATACCAAGAACTCAGTGATAAGGCTATAAAACACTTGTTGCCTTTCACAAATACCGAGCTTGTCGAAAGAGCATTTTCGTCTTATGCGTATATTAAAAACAAATATCGCAATAAGACCCGATTTTAATAAACTCAATTCCACGAAACAAGTTCAAGGATCCCATTGAGAGTATGAAAAGTCATTTTGATTATTTGTATATAATGAGAAAAAGTTTATATTAATAATCATCGTAAGATAGCTAAAATTTCTTTTAATGCTATATTATTTTTTTTAATGATCAGCTAATATTATAAAAAGCAATATTAATTTTCAAATGCAAGTTAAAAAATAAAAGGTTAGTGCCAATGTAATTTGTGTCAATTTATTATTTGGTTGTGATAAGAAGATTACTAATGAAAAAAAAGCATGTTTGGGTTAAATGGTTGAGTGGAGGGGAGGGGAGTGTTAATGAGAAATGGGGGTACGCCGAAGTGAAAAGCCTAAGAAAGGGGTACGTGTAAGAAAAAAGGTTGGGAAGCCTGATTTAATGAAATACTAGGGCGATATATATTTTTTTAAACATTTTACTCTTCTTTTTTTTTTTTTTCGTAGAAGAGAATTATATAATTTAATCTAAAAAAAAAATAAAAAAATGCCATGTTTTTAAAAAAACCTTACCATTTAATCAGCAGATTTTTTTTTTTTTTTTTGGGGGGGGGGGGGAGGGGGCATTTTGCATTTTGTAAAAAATAAAATTTATTTTCCCAAAATTTGTTATATTTTTGTGAAAAATAACATTTTGCAACAAAAGATGAAATCCAGTTACTCAAAATCGAACCAAACATTTATTAATAACTAGCTGACCAGTGTCCGTGATAATAAATAAATAAAAAAAACTCCAGTTTTCGATATCCAGTCGAATGAACCAAACCCTGTTGAAACAGGGCTGTAGCTAGAAGTAAAAAATAGGGGGTGCTCAAGAAAATGTAGGGGGGGGGGGGGGGGGGGGGTCATACTATTTTTATCTCTCTGACACATGCACGCACAAAGACATATATATGATCAAAGTATTATACATAAATATAAATTGGTGCATATTCATAATGTAGGCACTATGTTTCTTAGTAAACTATTTTTAATAACTTTATTTGATGCTAAGAAAAGTAAAGGCTTCAGGCAGAAATGTAATGGAAGATATACGGTGGATACGCCGTATATACCTTCTGGATTATTTTAAGAAATATCGTATACCCTCTTCTCAAAAACACTATAGCTTTAGGGTTATACGCTCTACCTACAGCGTATGCCCTCTGGTTTTTTTTACTACTACATCACTGGCTGCAGAATGAAAAATTTCAGTGTATAATTATACTAGTGAAATAATAAGTGATGATGTCAATAAGTAAATAAAAAGCTGACAGTTCACCTGTTTCAAAAGAGTTGCAACCTTTATTTTTTTCTAATATTCCCTGCCCTGAACGATCTAAAGTTATGTTTTTATATGATAAAAGAACATTAGAAAAATCAAAGATGTATTTTGCATTTTAAAATTATTTTTGTGTCTAGTCAAATGCTAAAACCACTTGTATTTAAATTGGCTATAACTCATTAGAATAACTTTGTTTTATGCTATATGCTAATAATGAAAACGCTGCAAAATGAAATATTTCAGTATAAAAATAATGCAAAAGTCAATGTTTGAATCAGCAAAAGGTTGCTAATTCTGAGTATGTGCAGATAGGATGCGCGCATATTGAAGCACTTATTGGCAGTTTTTAAACAAATACTACAATTTAGTATTTATGCAAAATTGTAAAAAGCCCCTAAAACTAACTTCAATATTTGAACAGAGTTTTATTTGGATTTTTGAAACAGAATTTCATTTGTTGGCCTTGGCAACTTTCCCAAGGGGGGGGGGGGGGGGGGCTCAAAAATTTTCAGGGGTGAGCACCCCTGGCACCCCTCTAGCTACGGCTCTGTGTTGAAATCGAGCCCTTAGAACCCAATAAAAGAATGAGTCCCCAGGCGGTGGAATATGCCCCCCTGTAAATTTAACGAATTTCCTTTAACATTAACGCGATATTTAATTTACGGAATCCCCCCCCCCCCTCTTTCTGAACTTAACCCTTTATCTTTAACAGTAACGCTATTTCTAATTTACGGCTGTGGTGAGCAAACGTAAGTTGATGCCGAAAAATAAGATTAATATTAAAAAAATCCTTGACAGCTCGGCCTACAGGCACAGGTAAATTTCGAAGACGCAGACCGTGGGCAGCCTATTTATAAGGAAAGGGCAACTGATGTCACTGTTGGTTCAATTACTGTTGGTTTGGGAGAAAAACCTGTTCGTTCTTTACGACTCCTACAGTACACATGAGATGGAGCGATTTGATTGGTCTACGTTAAACTAGTCTGTGATATGATTGGACTACGTCGCCATCACCATTCCTGCAATGATAGCTGCGACAAAAATGTAGTGGTAGATTGGTTGGTGGAACTGTTTGTTTGTAAACATGCCCTTTCCTTATTGGGAATGCAGAAGAAATGACCTTTTTGCCATGATGCGGCAGTTAAGACCGCTCACTTCGAAATCTACCTGTGTCTGTAGGCGGAGCACGCAAAGAATTTTTCTTTTCTGTAAGGGTTGGTTCTATAAAAAAAACTTGTCAATATAAAAGTTGTAGATAATATTAAGAGGATTTGTAGTAAATTAGCGGATTTATATCTTGTGAATTGACAAAGTTATGAATTTTTTTCTTCTTAAACTCCTATTCTGCCCCCCCCCACCACCATCTGTTGAGGCCATTTTTAATTATATCAAAAAACTGTCATGTATAAATTTTCGTTCCTTTACCTAGAAGTAATAATAACTTTAAACGGATTCGATACGTATCATAATTAAGAAGTTGTGGGTAACGTAAGGGGCCCAGGTGCCCGGATCTTGTCCGAGAAATTTTTTGGTCATTTATGTAGTAGCTGGAAATCCTAAGAAGTTATTAGAAAAAAAAGTTAGCGAATCGGGCGATTTTTAAGGGAGCTATAGTAGGGGGCCCAAAAGGGGCCGCTGATAGTTTTGAGCAGGGCCCTAAGATGAATGGTCCTAACTGGAATGTAAAAATGGGGAAATAACTAAATGGAGAAAACGCCCCCAAAACGAAGATCGGATTAAAAGGGGACAAGGTATTAAAAACATAAGGAACAAAGACTTCGAGGGGCCCGGATCTTCTCCAATTTTTTTTGTTGTTGTTCATGTAGTAGCTGGAAGTTCTAAGTTGTTAGAAAAAAAAAAGCTAGTGAATCGGACGATTTTTAGGGGAACTATAGTAGGGGGCCCAAAAAGAGGCCAGCTGATAGTTTTGAGCAGGGCCCTAAGATGAACACTCCTAACTGGAATGAAGAAATTTGGGAATAACTAAATGGAGAAAAGGCCCCAAAAACGAAGATCGGATTAAAAGGGGACAAGGTATTAACAATTTAGGGAACAAAAACTTCAAAGGGTTCAGGGGTCCCGGATCTTGTCCGAGAAATTTTTCGGTCATTCATGTAGTAGCTGGTTGTCCTAAGAAGTTGTTAGAAAAAAAAACTAGCGAATCGGACTATTTTTAAGGGAGCTACAGTGGGGGTCCAAAAGGGGCCGCTGATTGTTTTGAGCAGGGCCCTAAGATGAACGGTCCTAACTGGAATGTAGAAAATAGGGAAAGTTAAATGGAGAAAAGCCCCCCCAGAACAAAAATCGGATTAAAAGAGGACAAGGTATTAACAATTTAGGGAACAAAAACTTCAAGGGGCACAGGGGGCCCGAATCTTCACCGAAATTTTTTTTGTCGTTCATGTAGTAGCTGGAAGTTCTAAGTTGTTAGAAAAAGAAAGTTAGTGAATCGGACGATTTTTAGGGGAACTATAGTCGGGGGCCCAAAAAGGGTCCAGGCGATAGTTTTGAGCAGGGCCCTAAGATGAAGGCTCCTAATTAGAAAGTAGCAATGGAGGAATAACTAAATGAAGAAAAGGTCCCAAAAACTAAGAAAATCGGATTAAAAGGGGGGAAGTTATTAATAGTTTAAGAAACAAAAACTTCAACGGGCCCCATACCAGGCCCTAGGGGGCCAGGGTCATAACTAGAACGTAAAAATGGGGGTGAAAGCTAAATGGAAAAAAGGCCTCAAAAACGATGAGGATCGGATAAAAATTGGGCAAATTATTAACAATTTAGGGCAAAAATCTGAAAGGGGCCCCAGAGGGTCGGGGTCTCAGAAAATTAAAAATCCGAGCCTCAGGTGCATCAGGACCTACCTTGGACTATCCGCTGCAATTAAGAAAGACAAAATTATATGAATAATTAATTAAAAAAATATGAATAATAAGCACATAACACAGCTATCTATACAGTAGGCATGCGTATGTTTTGCCTACCCTTCGTTCTTTACGGCTTCGTGACGTCACATGCACATTCTCGAGGCTAACGAAAAAGACAGGCTACCGCGGTGCATTCAACTTATCCTTTTTTACAGACCGCTAGTGTGACGTGTGCTCTTTCCGTACACCTGCATTGGTGGATTCGAGTATCACGTGACTCCCGCGGTCTGTAAAAAAGGATACGCGTTAAAGCACCGCGGTAGCCTTTCTTTTTCGTTAGCCTCGCACATCCGCCTGGCCTGGCCAGCCGGCAACCGGCGCCATGGAGATAGAGAGATGGGGTCCATGTAGGGCGCTAATCTGAATAAACAAAGCAACTTTGGGCACGTTCAGCGACGGCACCCCGAGTGACTCCTACAACCCCGAAAGTAGGGTTTGCGTTCAGGACCGATATCACGTGATAAGTGCCACTCCGGGATAGCGTTCAGCAACGACAGTCAGTGCTACACCGAGTGGCTCGTATCACCCTCAGATTTTGAAAGGGTGATTTGATCACGTGGGGGGTTTTTTGGTTTGTTTACACTTGTCTTGTATATATTATGAGCGTTTAATTATCTGTTTTCCTAAGTATTGCTTCAAATCTCATGCTATTTAGCACTATCCTGACTTGCATTCACTTTCGGGGCACCATAATAAAATATAAATTGCATATAATCTTGCTTTTTAAAAATAATAAGATTTTTTTTTTTCCTCTTGAACAAGTTGATTGAAACTTTTTTTTTTTCAGTATTGCTTCAAATCTCATGCTATTTAGCACTATCCTGACTTGCATTCACTTTCGGGGCACCAGAATAAAATATAAATTGCATATAATCTTGCTTTTTAAAAATAATAAGGTTTTTTTTTTTTTTTTCCTCTTGAACAAGTTGATTGAAACTTTTTTTTTTTTTTTTTTTTTTTTTTCAGTATTGCTTCAAATCTCATACTATTTAGCACTATCCTGACTTGCATTCACTTTCGGGGCACCAGAATAAAATATAAATTGCATATAATCTTGCGTTTTAAAAATAATAAGATTTTTTTTTTTTTTTTTTTTTTTTTCTCTTGAACAAGTTGATTGAAACTTTTGAGTTTTCAAGATGTGTACATTGATTATATTATCTCATAAACGTAAGGAGATATCTATGTTCATGTATTATCTTTATTGAGACATCTTGATATTCAAAATAAATTATGCATTCTGTTATTTTTTTTAAATAAGATTAATATTGTGAAAAGTAATTGTAAAAAGTATTAAAAGTAGTTCAAGATGCTGCGAATACTTGGTGGAATTTAATATTTAGCCGAATGTCAAATTTAGAATTCAGACAAGATTGAATAGTTCTGTTAAAATTGTATTCACATTTACACAAAAAATTATTTGTATAAAAATTCACATTTATCGTGTTTGATTAAAATTTTGAATTTTTTTATTTTATCGTTTATGTTTATGCATTTGAAAAATATAGTGTTTTTTACTACTATTTGAACACAGCCTTGTCGCTATTAGTGGTTTTCTGGAAAAAATAAGCCAATTTCTACTTTATCATTTGTATGGGGTAGAAATTTCTTCCATATAGATATTATGTAATAGTGGATGATCAATTCCACCACAGTTAAAGCTTTTGGATCTGATTTCAATGTAAATATTACTATCGTTTTAACTCCTAAACTGTAAGGGTAGTTTTGTGAAATAATAAATTAATCTTAGTACTATAAATAAAAAAATCTTAAAAGCTGATATGATAATCTAATTGTAAAGAAATATTACAGATATATACTTTTTATTTTATAGATGAATAATTGCAGAATATTTTTGTTAAATGTCAATTAGCACTTTTTTCTTTTGATACAAGTATTGTTTTATATGCTTTTACATCATGCTTTCAGACAAAAAATAAATTCTTTATGTGACAGCCAAATGTTTTGTATTTGGCCAAATCACTATTCTCCCTATTAAATTATGCATCCCTAGAGTTCAAATATGTGTCAGCATGAAAAAAAAATAGTTATGATTTCATTGGATGGAACTGTGTGAAATTTCTTCTCAGATCACCAAAAAGAAACTCCCTCTCCTCTTCTAAAATAATTTATTTTCCTTTCCTCTTGTCTAGAACCAGGGCTTAATTTGCACTGGAGCTCAGCTCTGGTACTGTTATTCTCTGTTTTTAGCAAATATTTAAATATTGGCCAGAATTCCCCGGAGCTCATAAACACTGTGCTCTAGAGCCCAGTGCAATAATGCTTCCGAAAAATGAATCCTAAATTACCCTTTCCTTTCCCTCCCATCTCCAATCTTTTGTATCAAAATACTTATTAGTGACATAATGTGTTGCTCACATAAGAGATAAAGGTAAAACAGGCTCTATTTTTATATCAGTCTTCAGGTTTGGGCAGGCACGAGCGCAATCTGTCTTAAATTCAAAATTTTATTTATTTCAATTTCAAATAATTTTGATCAGAATAAAGAGTAAACAGAAATAGTCTTTTTCTATTCTGCATAGCTGCGAATTATTCATTTTTGTGTTAACACTATTTCCGAATTCACAAATCCTATATTCCGATATTCACTAATCCTGAGCTTATTTAATTGCAGAATTCTGCAATTAATCAACATTAAGATTAGGCAAAGGTTTCTATTTGGAAGTAGTAATAACTAAAAAGTGGAATAGTTGATAGCTAGGTATATGCAGATTGTATTTAAAATATTTATTTTGCTAAATAAAAAAATAATGCTTTAAATTTTGAAAATAATGTATGAAATATAGATATGCAGATGGGAGCGGGGGTACGCTACAGGTGTTAGTAATGCAGAATATTAGGGCAGTACTTTTTTTCTAAGAATTTAAGCCCTGTCTAGAATGGTAGTTCACCCGGAGCTACGAATTGTGTCGCTCGTTTTTCCTTCATCTACATAAAATAATACCAGTAGAGAAATAGTTGCTAAATAAATAAGACAAGTTTGTATTTAAGTCCATTTGCTTAGTTTCTAATGAAGTATCAGGGGTCGATCTAGGAAAAATTTGGGGCCTATTTAGGGCCCCTTTACAAAAATCAATTTGATAAAATGGGCCCCTTCACAAAATTCCATTCTATAAAAACTTACTATTTATTATTTATTTATTATTTTGTGATGTTTTAAAATGTGTAATTTGTAAACAAACAAGTTCACAAGAGAGGAAAACTTCAGCAAAAGGATTTAAAAAGGTTTTTGTTTATAAATGCTTGGTTCGAATTTGATTAACTCGATTTCAACTTTCATTGCAAAATGTTATTTTTCACAAAAATATAATAAATTTTACAAAAATAACCTTTAATTTTCACAAAATGAGCCCCAAGAAAAAAAAACCTGCATCAACCCCTAAGTATACAGCAAAGTTTATTAAAAAAAATGTTTACTTCTAGTCATGCAATGAAGTTTTTTAAATTTTAAATACGCTCACATTAATTTTTTCTTTCTTTTTTTTAAATAATGAATATATATGTATATTTTAATTGCGCTTTGAGTTATTAGTTTTTCACCATAATCTAAAATTAGTAAGTAAATTTTCAATGAATTTAGGAACCTGCAGTTTTTAGTAACTGTAATTATCTTCCAATTGAATTCAAAATAAATCATAGATTAAAAATCTTAAATTTCCTAATATATTACTAGTATCATGAAACATATTACCTGCATGCAAGTGCAAAGTTAATTTTTGAAATTTTACAAACCTATGTTTAAACTTTGAATTTTTTTTAAAAGTAAGTTTCACTGTATTAAATACACTACACTATACTTATTAAACCATATTGAATATAGTAACACTATGTTTGAAGTTTGAATCTCCATCCCTCCAAAATATTTTTCTAGCTCCTATATTGATTAAAGTCACAAACTTTTTTTATAACAAAGTATAAAGTTGTATTTGATGAAAAATTTTATGGCCAACATTCCAAAGAACACAGTCTATGCATGGAGTAAAAATACTCTGGGTGTAATTTATGTATAAGGAGGGGGGGGGGAGGTAAAGGGTTGTTTCAGTATGCAGCTTACATTCAGCCACCCAAAAGATAAAATCTATTCCAACCCCACCTTCTCTCCTCAACAAATACCCAGAAAGATAGGTCCGCATTCATCACTTGTAATAGTTGTTGATATATGTCTGTAAATGTTTAAATAAACTCTTGATTTTTCAATAATAATTGTTTCTTTGTTATCATTTAAACTTATTGTGGAATATGTTTTTTAATTACATTTCAAATAACAGAATTCTAACATTTTTTTTTCTCCCTTGAATATCAGATAGAATAAAAATGAATTTCTCAATTTTTAACAATTTATTTTGAAGTAGTGTTTGCCATTACTCATGTCAACAAATATTTTACCCATTTAGAATCATTTTCACACTGTGAGAAAATATCAAAGAGTGAAATTACTCATCAATATTTTTGGAAAGTTTCAAAATATTTCCCCTCATTATATCATCATGAAAATATTTCCCCTCATATTCTGCTAGAACCAGACTATTCCATAAAATATTTTCATGAATAAAAAAAGTAAGGAACTGCTTATTAAATTTAATATTTTAGTCTGTACAAATGTTTAAATTTGTCATGCATATTTTCTGGTAACCTAATGACTGTTTCATATACACAAGCAATTTTTTCAATATTTATACAATTTATTTAATTTAAGGAAGCCATTTACATATTTTTATATACAAACAGAAGTAATCTGTATATAATATATACATATATAATGTTTATGTATTTATAAATACATATATAAAAAAAGCATAAAAGTTCATCAGATTTGCTTATATAACTGATTATAACATTTTGCAATAATTCACTTTCTGAAGCCTGAACTGTGGCAAACATTTAAAACAGAAATGCCAAAGCCAATATAACAGAAAAGTGTCTTTTTGTGAATAATACCTACTTGCAAATTTATATGTGAAAGTAGTTACATTGAGAATAGTACATCATTTACATTTCTAGTATATAAAAACAACACTATTTGTCACCTTCTGCAATTTTTTTTTTCTTTTTGATCATCTTCAAAGCATTAGTAATGATATCTGATATCACCAATTGAGGGTGCTTACATTACCCTTTCTGTAGCTCTGTATTAAAAAAATTGGTACTTTTATCTTAGCAGGATGCAAATCTCACCAGTAGCACTTTTTTCTTCTCACCAATTAGCAGCTTTTATTTTGCATGTGAATAAATTGGAAGCAATGCTTTCATGTTATATTTTTGTTTGTGGTACTTAAAAAATAATAATAAAGTTAGTGAAAGGCATGTATTTTAAATGTTTGTTTTTAAATGAAAGTTATATGTTTTAAATTAAATGGGTAAAAAGTTTTTATTTTAAATTAAATGAATGCAATACGAATAATGGTGATGGGAACAATATTTGGCAATTTATCACCTGCACCTGGCTAACATAAAAGTACCAAAAATTATTTCCATTTACTTGTCATTTCCTTTCTCTACTGCATCATGTGAGAGAGGCTTTTCACCTTATATATAAACATATATATCCTTGTGAGAAGAATATTCTGTAATTACATTTTTTTTTGTGAGTTTGCACTTAGAGACTTCCTTTTAAGTACGGTGTGTGTGTGGGGGGGGGGAATAACTCCTCTCAGATCATTTACAAATTTTATAAGATGCACAAAATATTCTGTTAAGATGAATACATAACGTGAAAAAGTAACATAGAGAGGGAAAAAAAATAGCATTCAGCTGTTTCAAGGCTTCCTAACAGGAGACCTTTCTTCCGTGAAGGAACAATAGCAGCGAAGTATATGTGATATTACTACTGCTGTTTCTCACATCTTTTATTTTGTCCTGAGGATTGAAGATTGACATCCTTTTATGAAGCCATGAAACAGCTGAATGCTAAATTTATTTGGGCTACATGCACTTTTTATTGAGTTGGTTTTTAGATGTCATGGGGCTATTATAAAATATAAACATGTAAAACAATGAAATTGTTCCTTTATGGGTAATAACAAGGGCCTTTTTTTTCAAACGATACAAAATGTGATATTAAATTTGCTAGAAAAAAAAATGTAAAGGAAGAAAACATTGATATATTTAGAAAATTTCATTTGCTGTGAAATTCTTGGAAATATTTTTCATGTAATTCAACTATACATTTTCATGCGAATTTCTTTCCACAGTTAGCACATCGTACCTTCGTTTCATTAACAACTATGTAAGGATGAAGGCCATCATACCTGATTGTTTCTAATATTCTGCATTTGTTAGGCTTCCCAAAGGGTCTGCCTGCTACAACTCAATAAATTATGAAACGGTTAGGAATTCTTAAAACGAATGTTAGGAGTAAATATTTTAATTTCAATGCCGCAGCGAAATGCATTTTAATTTCAGTGGCACACAGGGGGCAATAAAGAAGTAGAAAACACTTCAAGAACACTAAAAAGAACTGATAAGATAAATACATAAGTGTAAAAAGCAACGCAAAGTCTGAAGTAATCAGGAATCACCTACCCAAAGTACCTATCAATTGCCAAAATAAGTTTAGTGCACACATTTATGAAGAATTCATAAGAGGAGCCCCTTTCTCAGTGAAAATATCAATAAAAACAGAACACACATCATAAACATGCAAGTTGTTCTTGAATTTTTCATTCAGAACATTTGTTTATCACTTAGTTACTTTTCATTTTACACTGAAAACCAACTTTTTGTGGTTTTCTTTATGTTGGTTTTGTATATGTCAAGTTTTCATTAACAATTTATTCTTAAAAACATTTTAGTATTTTTGAACTTTTTCTGAGTAATAATAATTTAAAACTCCTCCCTGACAAAGATCCTAGCTGCACAATTTTTCATTATAAGGAAAAAACAAACCCACATTCACAAAGAAAAAGGCATATTAATCTTACACATGTATTTAAAAAGGTTTTATAGCTAAATAAATGGTTCATATTTGAAAAAAAAAAAAAATCTAAATATTTAATATCACAGAAGAATGGGAGAAAACATGATGCCATTCACTATGTAAAACGTCATTAGCTTGATTTAAATTAAAAAAATCTGAATTTTCAAGAATACATGTTTTATATTAATGTATTTTCAAACGCATACATGAAATATATACATGTGGAGCTTTAATTTAAAAAATAGCTCACCTTTTTTGCCTTGCTATATTTCAATTAGTTAAAATCAGTATCAATTGTGGAATTAACACAGGCACAGGTGTCATATATCATATGCACCACGTTGGCACGATTTTTTTCCACCGCCAATTTGTCGAAAACTTTGTTTTTTAATATTAGTTACAAATAGCATGCAATAATAGCACGTGATTTTTTATTTCAGTATAAAAATAAAATGAAGTTATAAATGAAATATTTTTAAAAAGGAAATAAAGATAAATAAATGATAGTTTGATATAAATAAATATTGATATACGTAATAAAAATAATTTATAGAATTAAAATAAAAAATAACCGGGTTACCATGTAAGGCATAAAATTGTTATTTTGTTGCAATCGCGCCAACATGTATAGGGGAGACCGGTACACAGTGGACCACTTTTTCAGTTAACATTTTTTTTCTCTTTAACAGACTGACCGATCTGTATTAAAATATTTTTGAATATTCCTTAAACCTTCTTACATCCATCATAATTTTCTCACAACATAGTTTTTAATACATTAAAAAAAAAATATATATATATACACTTGTAAAGTGGACCAGTGTACCCTGGAAGCGGGGTACACTGGTCCACCCACCGGGGTACAGTGGACCACTATTAGGTATTATCTAAAATACAATATAAATCTATTTTTCATTAATCTAATTCTTTTTTGTTGTCCCTTCACCTGCAAAATAACATAGTAATATAAATTTTGAAAAAAAACAAAAAAAATTATATTTTGAAAATAATAACAGATTAATACAAGAACAATTGCAATTTAGTTGAAGTTATTACTTAAGTACAAAAAAATCAGCTCACATTAAAATTTGCAAATGAAATTCCAAAGTACTTATGAGTAAGATTGAGCCTGGAATTTTCAAGAAATAATTTTGGGTCTGAGAGCGACATTATGAAATCATTGACATCAACAGCAGATTCATCTACAGTTTCGGGAGAAACAAACTGATTTCCATTCAATTTGAGTCTCATGAATCTTACTTGAATAGAATCATCAACAATTAGACTACAGTTATATTTATCAAAGGCAGTAAATACAAAACAAAATATTTCTTACTATGTTAAATAAATTGTTATTTTTATTTGTTTACTTTATTTTACAGTTAAATCTACTTTAAAACAATCTTTCTTTATAGAAAATAAGCAATTATTAAATATTTTGAACATTCTGCATTAGAGGAGCAGAGTGGATTGTGGACCACTGTGCCCCAGGAGTGGGTGGTCCACTGTACCCCATGTTTAAGTTCAATAAATAATCATATTAATATTGTTTATAGCTTTCTTTTAAACATATTAACTTTAAAGTAAAATAAAAACAAGTATCTTAGCTTTGCAAAAAAGCTTTTTTATTTTATTTATCTACAACCTTTAATTACTAAAAAAATAAAAATATGATGATGAAAAATTTTACTTTTAGAAGCTCAAAACAACAAAGCAGGATAAAATAGTTCAATCTGAGCTAAACATTTTTTCTGAAGGCTATAAATAATCATTGCAGTGCTGTTGTCTATTAGGATAGAAGAGAAGCTTAAAAAAATTTAAATAAATAAAATATTAGGGGGTGGTCCACTGTGTCCATAGGTCCAGTGTGTACCGGTCTCCCCTATATGTTGCGTATATGACATATGTGCCTTAACACATCAAAAGATGAAAAATTTCTTTAAAATATGTTGCCACCTATGTTCATTTTTGAAAAGTAAAATCTTGAGATTAATTCTAAGCAAGTTTGATGTCAATAAGTTTATTTTTTGGAAAACATGATTTTTTTTACTGAAACGTCCCAGAATTAGGACACTAGGCATAAATGGGTTAAATCTTCTGGACGTCTGTTATTAATTCAATGTGAGTAGACTGTTTCTGCAACAGAATTTCTTTAAAAGAGAAAATATTTTTAAATAACATTAAATAAATAATTATCTTACTTATAAATGTCCGATAAAAAAAAAAAATGAAAAATGAAATTCTTTCTGCTATTCAATATTTAAATAAAAGCACAAAATTTTAATAAATTTCAAAAAATTAAGCAGATTTTAAAACATTTTTACTACAAGATAATATTGCAAAAACCATTATTATTGTGTAAATATTTATCAAGAATGCTTTTAACTGTGACATTAATAACAAAAAAAGAGATACCTTTACAAGAAATTCTATTTCTTATAAGAACACTCTCTAATTTATCAAAGAACTCTATTCAATTTTCTTTTTAGTTTCTCGAAGCTTGTATCAAAATTTACTTTTAAAAAATAATATAGTATTTGTACCTTAAATAAAGTGTAATACGTTCAATTTATCTTAAAATAATGAAAGATTTCATATATACAGCTGTACTTTGAATATATATGAATATACATAATTGATATGCATAGACATCATAAAAATAGGAATCAAGATATTAAGTATTATATTCAAGATAATTTGCTTCTCTATTAAATCTAACATGATTTACTTTAAATTAATCAATATTATTTTTTATCCTGAACCTGATATCATTCAAGATATTATATACTAAAATTGAAACAAGCATGCATTTTTTTTTTTTTTATTATTTGAGCTGTCAAGTATGAAGTTTTAATATATTATAAATGTTACTATTTATAATAAACATGTTTATTTCTTTATTTAAATATAACATTACAGATCAATCCTTTAATATACAGAATGAATAAAAGTAAATGAAATAAAAAAAATTAAACAAAAATTATTTATTGCATCAATACAAATACATTATATATTTACAAAGAAAATATGTTGAATTCCAGTTGACAAAATAAATTCTTCTTTCAAATGTCATGTTATATGGTGTCTAAGACAGCACCTCAGATGTAGTCTTAATTTCAAATTAAAACGAAACTATCAATAAAATTATAAGGCAGGAGACGAAGTTTATCTTTATCTGAGGTATAAGAAAAATCTTCGCTGTACTAGATGAAAATCACAAGTGCGATATCAACAAAGTTTTCATTTTCAAAATTCTATAATAACGCCATGCTTAAACATGTAAAATAAAAATAATTAATCACAAAACTCATCAAGGAAACAACATCGTTAATAATTTGATATAACTTGCAATTTTATCCAGATGAATTTGGTAATCCACTGTTCTTTAATTATTTACTTTAAAAAATAATAGCACTATCTCCATCGTGAGAATCTTAGTCAAAAATTTTGCCACAAAACATTAAATTTGGTGTATAAATAATACGTTATGTTTCATTTCAGAAAATCAGCGAAAACGTCTGCCATATTTGTTTATTGTTTTGCTGCCTATTACCCTCGCTATTACCCCATCCCGTTCAGAACCGGTATCACCCTTCTTCACCCACGCTTTGTAGGAGTGTTAGGGGCTGTAGCACCTCACGTGACAGAGTCACTCTCTGGGGTTGTAGGGCGCCGTCGCTGAACGTACCCTTTGTAAACAAACTGGTAGGACGGCAGCGGAGCCCCCATTCCTCGGAAACCGACCAGCCGGCAGCGTAGTCACGGCCGACCGCAGCAGTCGAAAGTGAGGCATCCGGATCATTTTTATTGATTTAATAAATGAATTAGTGGCTTGATTCAAGATTCACTGGCCATTTTGAAAATCGTCAGTCCGAAGAACATCGAATTAATTATAAAAGCCTGAGCCCACCGGCGAAGAAGCGAAAGGGATAAAAATAACTCAGTAAGTTTAATTGCCTTAAAATTCCATATTATATTGTATTACGTGTTCTACATCGGTTGAAAAAAAAAAGTTTATTTAACTTGATTTGTTCCAGTTTTCCTTTTTCTCAGCTGTTTAATTAATATACTAGTTTTGTTTAATAGCTGTTTACATAACTAGCAAATATCTATATGTTTATACTAAGATTATATTTAGTGGCATATCTGTATGTGTTGCAAAAGTATCCATTCGAAACGATATATTTATTGAAGGTGATTTTATTATGTCCTTTAATAGCATCCTTAAGGTGGTTCGCAAATGAGCTGCTCAACAACGCGAAACTTCCTGATACAATTTCAGACTCATTTTTAAAGGCAAAGGCGTAAAATTGGCAGGCCTGACTATTGAAGTAAGTGATTTGGAATCGAAATGAGTTTTCTATTTTTTGATTGATGAATTAGGGAGACCGGACATATGGACACAGTGGACCACCCCCTAATATTTTATTTATTTAAAAAAAATTTAAGCTTCTCTACTACCCTAATAGACAACAGCACTGCAATGATTATTTATAGCCTTCAGAAAATATGTTTAGCTCAGATTGAACTATTTTATCCTGCTTTGTTGTTTTGAGCTTCTAAAAGTAAAATTTTTCATCATCCTATTTTTATTTTTTTAGTAATTAAAGGTTGTAGATAAATAAAATAAAACAGCTTTTTTGCAAAGCTGAGATACTTGTTTTTATTTTACTTTAAAGTTAATATGTTTAAAAGAAAGCTATAAACAATATTAATATGATTATTTATTGAACTTCAACATGGGGTACAGTGGATTACCCACTCCTGGGGTACAGTGGTCCACAATCCACTCTGCTCCTCTAATGCAGAATGTTCAAAATATTTAATAATTGCTTATTTTCTATAAAGAAAGATTGTTTTAAAGTAGATTTAACTGTAAAATAAAGTAAACAAATAAAAATAACAATTTATTTAACATAGTAAGAAATATTTTGTTTTGTATTTACTGCCTTTGATAAATATAACTGTAGTCTAATTGTTGATGATTCTATTAAAGTATGATTCATGAGACGCAAATTGAATGGAAATGAGTTTGTTTCTCCCGAAATTGTAGATGAATCTGCTGTTGATGTCAATGATTTCATAATGTTGCTCTCAGACCCAAAATTATTTCTTGAAAATTCCAGGCTCAATCTTACTCATAAGTACTTTGGAATTTCATTTGCAAATTTTAATGTGTGCTGATTTTTTTTTTACTTAAGTAATAACTTCAACTAAATTGCAATTGTTCCTGTATTAATCTGTTATTATTTTCAAAATATGATTTTTTTGTTTCAAAATTTATATTACGTTATTTTGCAGGTGAAGGGGCAACAAAAAAGAATTAGATGAATGAAAAATAGATTTATATTGTATTTTAGATAATACCTAATAGTGGTCCACTTTACAAGTGTATATAATTTTTTTTTTTTTTTTTTGAAAAATGTATTGAAAACTTTGTTGTGAGAAAATTATGATGGATGTAAGAAGGTTTAAGGAATATTCAAAAATATTTTCATACAGATCGGTCAGTCTGTTAAAGAGAAAAAAAATTAACTGAAAAAGTGGTCCACTGTGTACCGGTCTCCCCTACTTATTGCAGTGGTGCAGCGAAGGGGGGGGGGGGGGGGCAGGGTTCGTGGTTTAAACAGGGTTCGTGGTTTTGCTTTTAACTTTTCAGTTACTTTTAACTCAAAGTATATGAGTAGATCCTTTTGTACTTGCTTTGTGTTGAAAGTAATTTTTCCCTCATTTAATTCCCTCTTTTTTTTTTTTTTTTTTTTTTGAAAATATTATTGACAATTTTTCCTTGTTTTTCTGGGCGAAGGTAGGTACCAACTATATTTCATTTTCCTCCAAAAAAAAATCCTGCAAAATAAGATCTTAAAAATAACTGCCAATCCCTAGCACCTGTTAAGGTTATAAACTCAATGCCACATTATTCAATGAACTGAAGCAAAAAAAAAATGTCTTTTAAATAGGGCTTTCCAAAAATTTGAGCGAAATGTCTCACATTCACAACCTAAACACAAATGACATCACTCTGACTGGTACTTCTCTATTATCCCGTCGACCACTTTTCATAACAAAAAACTACCGCCAAATAAATGCGAGAACGTTGCAATATCAAAATAAATAAATATATAAGAATTTAAGGACACAATTGTTATTTTAATTAGTAAAATAACTAATAAATCAGTAAAACATAAAGAAAAATACATGCAAATGTCGAATTAAAAACCACTTGATGACATAACTAACACGTATAATGCTTCTGACATCAAGTAAATGGGATTGCATTTTTGGCATTTAATCTTACAGTTTGGCGATAGTTTTTTGTCATGAAAAGTGGTCGACGGGATAATAGAGAAGTACCCTCTGATTCTACTCAATATACTGGAAACAAAAATTTTAATTGAATAACTTTCTTGAACAATGACACCTGAAATGATATATGAATAAATTTTTTATTCATTTCTGAAAAATATTTAAATCTATTATTGAAAATTTCATTTTGTTTCTTTTTTTTTTTTATGAAAATAGTTTATATTTTCAAATTTTCTTCATTTATAATTAATTTATAAAACTAACAAAGCATTGTTCTTATTATGTAGGAGGATATCTGAGATTATAAAATCCTTGATGGCTCGGCCTACAGGCACAGGTAGATTTCAAAGACTCAGACCGTGGGGCACCTGTTTATCGGGAATTGCAGAAAAAAAGACCTATTTGTCATGATGTGGCAGTTGGGACCACCCACTTCGAAATACCTCTGCCTGTAGGCAGAGCCAGCAGGGATTTTTTTGTTTTTAATTGTTTTTTTTACCTTAAGAGTTGGTCCTATAAAAAACTTGTCAGTATAAAAGTTGTAGATATTATTAAGAAGATTTATAATAAATTTAAGCAGATTTGCTATCTTGGGAATTGACGAAGTTATGAATTTTTTTCTTCTGAAACCCCTATTTCTCTCCCTCCCCCCCCCCCACCACCACCACCACCACCACCAAGGGACATTTTTAATGAAATCAAAAATCTGTCATACGTAAATTTTTGGCCCTTTCCCTAAAAGTAATAATAACTTTAAACAGATTCGATATGTATAAAAAATTAAAAAGTAATGGGGTTTTTTCTGTTTTCACCTCTGTGTGTAGGCGGAGCTAGCAGGAATTTTTTTTTCCTTTTTTTGATTTTTTTTTTTTTTTTTTTTTTGTCCGTAAAAGTTGGTCCTATAAAAATCTTGTCAATAAATAAGTTGTAGATAATTTATGAGATTTACAATAAATTTAAGCGAATTTGATATCTTGGTAATTGACGAAGTTATGAATTTTTTTTCTTCTGAAACTCCTATTCCTCCCCCCCCCCCCCCCCCCTTGAGGGCATTTTTAATAAAATCAAAAATCTGTCATACATAAATTTTTGGCCCTTTCCCTAGAAGTTAATAAGGCTAAGCTTCGGCATTAGTCTGCTGTTTCTGATTGGTCGAAAATCATCGTTATTTGACGGGTTTTTTGGCGAGTTTCGCCTTTGATGCTTAGCAATAGCAACCCCGACTTTTATGGCAGCTCTAGCATTCTGTCCCTTTCACATACCTTCCCCACCCCACGAACTGGACACTACCAGATCACTTTGCAGTTTGCATAGCAGCCTGCCGCAGAATAACGAGTGTCACAGTTTTTTTTTTTTTTTTTCAGGTTTTATTTTTCCGATTTATTTCTTATAAATGTATTAATTATTTGAATTTAGGGATAAATTTGTTATTTTTTAAAGCAGATAATTTCTTTTGACCACTGTTTAATATTCTGTAGCTTGCTACTTTTCTCTTCGATTTTATGACTACACGTGTTTTTTATCAGGATGTATTTTTGCAATTTATTTATCCCTTATGATTACCGGGGGGTTCAGGGGGGCTGACAAAAAAATATAAGTAATCTTTATTTTAAAAAAAACCTTTTTATAGATCCCTAAAACTTATTAAAAAAAATCACCAATTTACAATTTTTCTAGGTAAGTGAGATTGTTGGTTTTCTGTTATTTTTCATAAAATGTATGTTTTTTAAAAAACAATTTTGGCAATAATTTATTATTTTATGTATTAAAGTATATATTTTTGCTTTTGATTCTTACGATTTAAATTTGCGTGGTTTTTCGAATACTCATGTATGTTTTTTAAAACGTAATTTTGGCATTAATTTACTATTTTAAGTTTTAAATTATATAATTTTGCTTTTATTTTGATTTTCGCAATTTAAATTTGCATGGTTTTCGGAATACTCTGTACAAAGCAAGTGTGTTTGATTACTTTGTCAATTTCCGAAAAGTAGATTTATTGTTAAAAGGAAAAAACGGGGGGGTCCAAGGGGGCTGAGCCCCCCCCTGACATCAAATAAACACCTTTTTATCAACCCCATCCCAAACTCCCTTCAACAGCAAGCTCTTTATGTTTCTAGGTAAGAGGTAAGTGAAATCTTTTTATGTTTAAAGCTAGGTTTTTGCTATGTGAAAACAATAACTTTGAAAAATATTAAAAAAATTATTTGTTTTTTTTTTAAAATATTTATGTTTTGAAGCTACATTTTGGCTGTTTTAATTCTTGCTTTAAGCAATAGTATGATTACCGGCAGGTAAACAAAAGATTTAAAGTAATCCTATTTTTTTTTTCTTTAAACATTTTTATAGCCCCTTAAAACTTACTTAAAAAATCATCATTTTAATAAATAAATCTAAGCAAGTGAAATCTTTTTTTTTTTTTCCATAAAATCTGTGTATTTTAAAAATATTTTGCTGTTTTAAATTTGTTTTATCTGTATGTTCCACCCCCCCTCCCCCCCTCCACTCCCATTTTTTTTTTTCAAATGAATGATGTTTATTAGCTTTATTTTAATTGCGGAATCATGAGTTTTTACCGTTTTCTCGATGCTAACTGTAAGTTTTTTATGCTTCATGTCGCGGAGTTGTCATTTATTTATTTATTTATTATGTCTTTATTTATTGTTTTCTCGATGTCGCCGACTTGTTATTTATAGCCACTTTAGGCTTAGTTATGAAAATTTTTTAAAGTATATATTAAAAATCCAAAATTAAAAAGGAAAGCAAAGCAGTTAAAATCATGACTAATTTAATAAATGTTTTAACAAATATTCATGATTTTAATTGCTTTGCTTTCCTTTTTTTTTTTTTTTTTTTTTTTTTTTTTTTTTTTTGTTTATTATCTACTTTAAAATTTTTTTATGGTTAAGCCTAAAAGGCCTAAAAATGACCACTTGGCGAAAACGGCCTTTTCGCGGCACAAAAAATTTCCAAGATGGCAGACAGCAGGCTAATATCGAAGCTGTTCCGTTAGTAATAACTTTAAACGAATTTGATGTGTATTAAAATTAAGAAGTTGTGGTTTTTTTTCCTGTTTTCACAAAAAGCCCTCCCATTTGCCCCCCCCCCCCCCGGTTCGATTTTGGTCATTAACGATTTTGACTGAGATTTTATGCCGCTTGATTTTATAAATCAGTTTGGAAGAGATTTGTGCAGAATTATGGGAGTTATCGTGTCCATAAAAAAGGTGACATAGATAGATAGATAGATATAAAGTTTTGAACTGGGAGGGGTGGGGGGGGGGGGGGGGGGTTTGGGTTCTAAGAGTCATGATCGGTGTAGATCTGCAAAAATTTTCCAAAATTCCAACTTGGGGGAGAATGTAATAGGTAGTATTTCTTACAAAATCTACCTAAAAATGGTGTTTTATTTTGATAATTCCTACAATTTTCTGTGTATTTATTTACATCATTTTCTTCAAATATTTGTACTTGCTTTTGATAATATTGAACATAAATTATCTTAAAATATCTAAGAGCATATAGTAATAATATTACAGGGTTCATACTCATCAGGGGAGACCTGGGAATCAGGCGATAAAATTTGTGTCTTAAAAATCAGGGGAATCTCAGGGGATTTTCCAAAAAATACCAAAAATCTGGGAAAATTTGGCAAAACGATCGGCTACTCTGGGAAATGAGGGCAGTTGCTGCTATTTGCATGCTTTGTGAAATAAAAGCATGTATCTGCAAAATGTTCAACAATTTGTAAATTTTGCAAAAAATTCTTTAACAAATCAGTAGTTTGTGCTTCTGAATCTGTTGTGAACTTGAGAGTGGAACTTTCACAACCTTAAGATTTTTGTGTGTAACATAACAAAATCTTGATACCTAGAAAATTTGCTGCTGATCTGGGAAATATATATTTTAAACTTCGGATGTAGAAACTTAACTTTTGTGTTACCTCTTCTTTTTTTTTTTTGGGGGGGGGGGGGAGAGGGGAGGGTGTAATACTTACTAAGTTTTTAAAAATATCGTTAATTGTCAACATGGGAAAATTATTCATCCTGGAAAATACATCAGGGAATTCTCAGGGGATTTTTTGGAGGGAAATGTTTATGAACCGTGTATTAGTATAGTAAAATAAATGAATTACAATAATAAACTCTTAGTTCTATAGACAATCATTTTTATAATACATAATTTGTTGGGCATTTGTTCTTTTAACAATCAAACTAAACTACATTAAATATTGCACAATTTTATTGTTATGATTATTTATATTTTTAAATTTTTCTATGCTTTTACCATGAGGAATCCTGTCTGCCATAATCGTAATCTGATACAATTACTAAAACAGTGGTTAGTGTGTCTTATTAAACATACCGTGCACTTAATATTTTATTTAATTCTAGATTTGTTCTACTTCAATTCTCAGCATCACTTAGTAAAATTGTGATTTTTTTAAGTCTGTTCCAAAAATAATAATTTCTGAATTTGAAAATTTCACATTACTTTCATAAACATATTTTAATTACTTGACATTTCTGACTTTTATTGTTTTTATATTAACATATGAAATTACTTTAAAAAAAAATGTTTACATTTTCTTGTCTATTTCAGGTACAGAGGCTTCTGGGATTTTTTTGTTTACATATCTGCCAACTCGTAAGGGTTAGCTTTAGTTAGAAGCTGAAAATTTTTGTATGTTCCTTCTGAGTTCATTGGCTTTGCAGTTTTGAATTTGCTTATATAGCGCTGACTATGGCTTCTAGAGTATGAGAAGACTTGGGCTTTGTCCACAGGACAATTTGTTTTTGCATTTCATACATTGTCTGCTTCTGCTGTCTTTTGGATGGTTCTTGTAATCTACAAAATGGCCTGCATGTTGGTCCTGGTGGGGCTGAGTTGCGATAGCTGTTAAGCTGGATGATCTGTACTTTGGTCTTGTTCTGTGGGCTGAGAGGCGATTATTTCACCCTAGAGCAGACCATTTCCTTAGTGCCATTCTGTGAACTGCACATGCCATTCAAAAGACAGCAGAAGGAGCCAAACGGAATGATGTTTAAAGTATAAGAACTGTCCTGCCAACCAAGGACCTAAGGCGTACCCATACACAAGAAGCCTTAATCAGTAAGTTAGATTTCTGTTACACGCGTGGAAAAGTCTGGGAATTTCATTCTCCTGTATAGGTAGCAACCCTGCCTAGCATGCAAATCAAATGCCAAAATCTGTTTTCCTTTTGGGGTGGGGCAAACCTGGATTTAGTTTCTATCAGCAGGGCAGTTCATACCTTCAGATTTTGATAAATTTTTCAGCTTCTGTTGTCTTTTGGATGGGTCTTGTGGTTTGTAGAATGGGCTGCATGCTAGTTCTGGTGAGGGCTTGTCTGTGATAGCTTTTGAGCTGTTTGAATGGATGATGTATGCTTCAATCTCGCTCTATGGTCTGAGAGGCGATTTTATCCTATAGTGAGTCATTTCATTAATCTGTTTCTGCCATTCTGTAAACTGCAAGTGCCATCCAAAAAAAAACAGCAAACATGGGCAAATAGACAAAAGTCTGAAGGATATGAACTGTTCTGACAACAATGTCCCAACCTACCCAGACTGGAGAAACCCTAGTCACAATGAAGTATGTCAGAAAAATTGTTAGATTTTGAAAATAGACATGTTGGCAGCTATGTGATCATATCCAGACCAAGATGAGTGCAAGAAATTGCCTCCTTACAAACAATGTGGTAAGTATTTTTTTTTTCTAATTTTTCAGTTTACAAACTTAATCCTTATTATTAAATGAAAACCTTTGATGGTATTAATTTATGAATAATTTTAATCTCTGTTGTTTAAACTAGCAAAAGTGCATTTGTGTTACCATGACAGAATCACAGTGATGGCCACACTGTCTCAAAATGGCAGAGATTTCTTGCAAAAAAATTTTTGTGCAAAAAATTTGGCAGGAAGAAAAAAAGAAATCTCAATAGCGTAATGATAATTCTCTAAATATTTCATTTCATCCGAATTGGCAAGACATGGCAATTTATTATGAGGGGAAACAATTTTGATAATAGCATATGTGTACAGTTATATATCAGTAATATGTTAGTATATGCTACTTTTTTTTTCAAATGCGTTGCACTAGTATTTGAAAGTTATGCAATACTATAACAATTAGGCGTTTACAAAAGTATCCCACCCTCACTCATCAAATCAAAACTGGCATATTCACAGACTTTTTTTTTTAAAATAAATGCATGGAATTTGCAATCATGACTATTGAAGTAATTTGAAATCTTATAGTATTTTGTATTTTTGATAACTGTATATGATATTGAATTGTAATTGATTGCTGTCTCAACACTACCTATCCTGGGCTATAGAATCCTGAAAATTGGCTTAAAGCGGCAAATTGAACATCATTTTCTGAATGATTTTTTGTCCTTATCAAAAGATGGAAAATTCTATTTGATTCTTTAGTTTATGAATAAAAAAGTTGCATATTTCGTGCATTTAAAAATAACAATGACTTTGTGAATATGCCAGAAAGCAATCCATCTAGATTTCACTGTTTTAGTAATTTTTCATTTTTTAAAAATGTTTCATTTCCCAAAAAATGCATTCTTTATATCACCTCGCTTTAAATAACTTAAAAAAGTGAAAATTTTACAATACAAATTTGAAGAGAACGAGACTTAACTTTCTTTGTGCAAAATTCGATAACATCTAACCAAGTGCTACAAATTCCACTTTCCATGTCCAAACAGCAAGAACAGACACTCCACTCTGAATATGGTTGCTATTGCATGCTGTACCACTGTTTGAATTATTGTGCTTTTCCAGCATTTTTCGTAATTTAGGTTTCAAACAAAGGAAGATTTGTTTCATATTTTAAAAACAATATCTTCATTATTAACTATTTAATAAAAAAATTTCAGGTTTTTTTTTTCTAATACATTTATTTAGACCTTTTTCTATGAATTTCCCTAAATACCAATAAATGTATGAAGATTAGTAATTCGGAAACTTTTTCCTATTTTCTTTTCTACATTATTTATATTTACAGAAATTGTTGAAATGAGATTTGGGCACCAATAATTTCTTTTTCACTGTAGAATTCAAAATATGAAAAATCAGGATGGTTGTTTAATTAATATTTGTATATATATATATATATGGCAGGTTATTTGAAGTATTTTCAATTGCAGCCAAATCACCCTAATATGTAAGTAGATAGGTAACATTTAGATAGAACGCCTGGCTTTACCTCGAATTTATGTTGTTTTAAATTACTTTATGACGTGTTTTATTATTATGAATGTTGTGTTTTTAGGGTTCCGTACTTAAGTAAAAACGAAACCATATTATAAGATCATTAATATGTCTGTCTGTTCGTGTGTCATAGTCCTTTTTCTTGTAACTGTGGGACTCGTAACATAGAAAGTTCAAACTTGGGAAAGTTATCAAGCCTGTTTACCCACATGTTTTCAGATTATTAGCTGTTGACAAATGTATTTAGGAAATATTTGAGAGGCTAATTAAGTTACTTGAAAATAAAAAACGTTTTCTTTTTGTATATCGTGTGGTGTATGGTGTGAAAAATCACCTAACACTGAACTCAAAATTATATATTTGCTTTAATTTTACGTATTAAATTTTCAGAGATCTGCAAAAATATGTCCCCCCCTCCTCCTCTCTATTTTCAAATCTACTGAAACTAAATTAAGAAAAAAATTGGGGTTGTAGGAGTTTATTTAAACCGTGCAGGAAAGCTATAGAGATTTTTCTAGGTAACATAGTTTTGAGAAAAATGCATTTTTCGGTTACACACAAACTGTACTTTTCAGGCTGTAAGTGGTGGAGTTGATGGGTGCTCGAGGTATCTATCGATGCAGAATCCCATGGAAAATCATCTCTCCAAGCTTCATTAAAGCCTATTTTGTGCTTATCTTTGACTTAAAAGCAGACGTGCACTCTTCAATTTTTTCAGAATTGATGCCATTGTTACTTGACACACTTGGAATTTCATTTGAATTCATTTGCTTGTCAGAATCAGTGTTCTGTAGTCCAATTGGCATTTCATCTAAATTATCAGAATTTATATTTTCTAATTCATTCATTTTTGGAACTTCAACTAATTTTATTAGTTTATCAGCATTTATGTTCTCTAACCCAGTTGACGCTTCTTGTTTATCGATGTCCATAGCATGATTAGCAGACACCTGGTCATCTTCTTGAAAAACAGCTTTATTTCATTCCTCCCTTTTTTCTGTATTTTTAGAAGTACTGGCTACAGGCTGTCAAATAAAAATAAAGTCTTAATGTTATTTTCAAACTTTTAGCAACATAAAAATTGTTAGTAATTTAATTTTAACAAAAACTACTACAACAGACTGACTAAAAATGTTTATTAGTATTATATTACAAAATCATTAACCTTTTAGATGAGTTTTTAAAAAAAGTATATGATCTTACAATAAATTTCTGATCATCACTTATGAACATTGAAATGACCAGAGAAAAATGAAGATTAATCTATTGAATGACTATTATGATCAGGGAAAAGTGAAAATTTATTGAAAATGCGACCGCTAAAGAATTGGACTTAAGCGACCATCTTTGATCCATCTCTTCTCGCTGTTCATTCTTTAAATCTGTTCTGACACACCTCTCTTGAAGTTCCGGTCATCACTCTTTGTAGGCTCAGGCAAAACTTCATTTACAATATCAGAGTCCATATAATCCCCATGCTCTAGTACTACATTGCTGCTTACATGCTGACTTACTGAAGCTCTACCTAATATATACCCAACTAGCTGCAGAAAATTTGAACGGGAAACAAACATTTCAATGCATGTAAGACTCTCAAAACATGACATCATCATTGTATCAAGTCTCATCATAGAAGTTAACTAGCAGAAAAATAGTTAACACAAACAATTTAACTAACAACCACTCAACCATATGCTAGTAAAACAAACAAGTATGGGAATTTTCTATTGTATATTTACATTGTACAACTTGTATTTTATGCATTAATGAATTAAATATGTTTAAGAATGAACAACTATTTTCTATAATTTATTGAAAAAATGAATGGATGATAAACAAATTTAATTTACATGATTAATCACATAATGATTTTCTACACTTTATTTTCGTGAAAACATGAACTTTTTTGCGCAGAAACAGTATGGTTTTCCAATCTAGAGGAGGTCTGGGACTTTCTTTTAATGTGAGAACATGATTTTAAAAAATACTCAAGTTTACATAAAAGTTCGGAAGAGTAAGAGAAAGACTTTTAAAAACACACACTTAAAATTTTAAAACAATTCTTAAATCTGCATTACTTAAATATATAATTTATATTTGAAATTACAATTATTAGTCTACAAGGTTCAGGGACAAACTGGGCGAGCAGGCCTACCTTTCGGCTTAAGCTCAACTTGCATCACCCAATTATTAGTCTACAATACTGACTCTTCAGTGATTCATCACATCATAATACATTTTTATATTTGAGATTGATGTTCTGAAATTCAACTGATGCCTATTGTTAAAAATTGCGAGAACCTTCTTAGCATGAAAGGCATATTTATACATTCAATATTAATACAATTTATATTCAAGATGTTACAAATTTACTGAATTTCCTATGGAGTATTCAAATTGCTTAAATTATATGTACTAAGCCTATAAAAATAATTGTTTTATAGCAATGAGGAATTTGCACACATGAGGTAATCGGCCAACTTTATATTTTTCTGATAATTCCAGGCTCGTAAATTTCAAAAATGTAAAAAAATCGTTCAATAATTGTTCAATTAGGTTTAAAGTTACGAGAAAACCATGCGACTTGAAAACGCTGCGTGATTGGCTATGACGTCACTGTTCACGATGTGCCAATGTTTACATTTTGTTTGCAAGCGGCGTTTTGGTTCTCGGCTCGGGTTTTGCAAGCATTTTGAATTTTTTTATCTCGAAATTTATTTCTACTTTGGCCATTTTTTTTTTTTCATCAATCTCTCATTTTCGTTGTATCTCGCTATTCTAAAAAAAAGTACTTAATTAATGCTGATGCCGCTGACGCAATTGAATTTATTGTGACATTTTGACTTTCTCGGCTTATAATATAGTAATTATTGCATATAACAACATGAAAACATGTAGTTTTGTAGAGAAATGTATAATAAATACACTGAAGCAAGCAGTTTTTAAATCGAAGAATCATTTTATTAGCTATTTACTGTTAAAATTGGTCAAAATAGCTCATTTAAAAACTTTTATAGGATCATAAACTATGCATAGCAATTTAATAATCTTTCGTAGGCATACTTGACTAGATTGTGGTGTGCAGAATGCAAACATTTTTCTAATTTGTTAAATTTTTAAAGTATTTTTCAAATTTTTCATTCAAAATTTCATTATCTAAATAAAGATTTAATCCATAGTTTGAAATAACATTTTATTTCTCATTGTTACCCGTTTTAAAATAGCCTAAATATGTAATAACATTTACAAAACTTTTCAATCGAAACATTTATTTACACCCGATTGTAAAAAAATAAAGAAACTTTAAAATAATTAAATTATTACGTGCGAAAAGCAATGAATGTTAAAAATCACTCCTAATTAAAACGATATATATTTAATTCGTCATATTTATATCATATAAACGATTTTCTTATAGCATGTAAAATAAAACTTTTTTCTAAGCATTATAAAACTTCGGGAAGCAGCGACAGTTTTAACTTAAGACTGTTAAATCCAATACTTTCTGACACATTTCCGAATTCATTTTTGTTAGGAAACGCATGAAATAGGCAGGTGTTCTTATTCAGAAACAATGTAATCAAAGACGTTTTCTCTTTTTTGGAAAAGGCAGAAGATCTTTCAGAAAACGATGTCAAAGTCGGCGGTTTGAACTGAATTCTCGACACGGCAGCACGAGAAAAGGGAAAAACGTATGTCACGTGATACAAATTGGTTATAACTTGATAAGTAATTTATTTATTAAAAAAATGGAAAACTCATTTCGATTTCAAATAGCTTCAATAGTTATGACTGCCAATTTCATGTTTTTGCGTTTAAAAATGAATCGCGTTGTTGAGAAGACCATTTTAGAATCCCCTTAACTATTTTATAACAGCTCATTTTCAAATCTTTAATTGATCTTTCTTAACTAATCACGAAAACAGACGTCAGCTTTTGCGACAACAGTGGATGCAGTCTGGGGCGCCGAAAATCCCCCACTCAAAGGGAAATAAACGGCAACCTGATTACAGGACATCGCCACTTCTTGTGATAATATCATTTAACTTTCCATAATCAAATAAAGTTTTTTAAACGAAGAAAATTAGCGTGTTTTTAAAGCCTGTGGGGTCTGGATGGGAGTTGTCGAGCCTAACTGTTAGGAAGGCATATATATATATATATATATAGAGAGAGAGAGAGAGAGAGATAGATAGATAGATAGATAGATAGATAGATGTGTGTGTGTGTGTTTATTTATATCTAGTTCAAATGCATAAATATCTTATTATTTTTCCTAATCAAAGCTTATATTTTTATTTCTGCTAAAAAATACTGACGCGTTACAGAAATACATTTTTTTTTTCAGGTTAATTATAAATTTCAGTCTTTCTTTTATGCAAAAAACATTAATTATATACTGGTATCTGACTGTTTGGACACATCATATCAAATTTGTATATATATTATATATATAGTTTGTTGTATCAGTGCTTTATATATGTGTAAACGGATATTATAATTATGTTTAAATAAAAAGTGATAAAAAAGTATTCATACTTCTGAAATTATTTCCACCTGGTTAAACAAACAAAAATATGAAAGGTACTTTAACATTGGGGTTTGTAATGTTATGTTAAAAAAAAAAAAAAAAAAAAAAAAAAAAACTAGAATCACTACATCTAAGTTATAAATTAAAAGAAACCATCATGTTTGGTGATAAAATTTATCAACAAATTATTGTTTTGAGTTAAGTTCCAATTTATTTATATTTTCATTCAAAAGATATTAATTTTATGAGTTAAATTAATCAAAACGATCATTTCCTTACTTTATATTTTAATAATGTATATAAATTAATCAAGGAGTTTTGTAAAATTATTGTAACGTTAGCAGATTACCCTCAAATTCTCAAATATCTGTCACACATTACCAGAAATGCTTTTGCCTCTGTAGTATATTGAATGATTTATAAAAATAATATTTTTTCTAATAAAAAATAATTATTCTAACACACAATATCGTATAACTTATAACTGGTATAAATATTTTATATTGGAATCATTTTTTTTCTTTCAAAATTTAAATGCTAATGGAGAAAATCAAACTTACTTTAACTGTTTTTGTATTATACTATTTTTTTAAAAGGTCTTAAAAAATTAAGGAAAACTTTTTTGTAGTTTGCGAGTTGTTTAGATCTTTAGTACACTTGTATTTTCTTAAAGATTCTATTACTTTTGATAATGTAATACCCACGAATTTTATAACAGGAAGAAAAGAAATCCCTCAAATGCGCTATCCACAGCGTAAACAAATGCCGCGTTTCTCTCCTTTGTCATGAACTATGACGTCACAAGACAGGCGTAGTAAAAAGTGCCGTTTTCGGAACACGGTAAATAGTGCGCTATAAAAACTGTCAGAAGTCAACAATTACAGCTCAAAATTAAAAAAAAAAACATACTATTCTTCTTATCTTTCTGTTTTCTATTATATAAAAATAAATTAGAAAACGTGAAAATTCCTTATTATTGACACAACACATAATTTTACACATTAATATTTTCATGTGTTGTCTCCAGGGAGATGTAAAAGGAGAAATTTCTCTTATGGCATCCTCCAAGCGAACTTGAGCCTAACGTGGAAGTGGCCGCATGTGGTCTGCACTCTCATCAAATTAACATTGTTCGCTATATGAGTGTGCTATTATTTCCTTTATAAATTATTATTTTTACATTATATTTTAATATGGCTCGAAACTGTTTTGTATATGGATGTGATACAGACTGTGTGAAAGCTGAAAGACGGAATAAAGAATTGGGTGCATAAGAAATAAATCATTGTTTTCTACTCCCAATGTAGGCTTATGTATATTGTTGATCTAATATTTAACTGATTTTAATTTCATTTGAAAGAAAAAGTATATGAGTGAGTAAGACAAGGTGTAACTTTTTTCAGTTCTTTCTAAAAGTCTCGAAGAGTTTATAAAAAGTTTCATAAAAAATTCGTAATAAAACTTTGACAATATTGTAAACAGACTTTAAGCACTTTGAAATATTTAAGGCAAGTATATAAACTCAGACCTAGTGTCTGCTAAATATTTCTATGACATGAAAAGTGAGTTATTTTTGTCAGAAGTCTTGTTTAAAAGTCTCATCATATAAAAGTTTTATTTAAAGATTTTGAAAGAACTACTTGAAATTAAATCTTTTTAAATCTGGAGTTATTTTTACCTTAAAGTGGCAGATGGCAGCACTAGCAAAAATCAAATTTCAAATGTTTATAAATTCGTGAAATTATATTTTGTGTATATTCTCTTAGTCACTTAAACTGTTGAATTATTTCTTACAAAAATCTGCATATCTTTATTTATGTCATTTTTATTTGTCATTTTTATTATTGTTATATTAAGTTTTAATTTATTAAAATATATTGATTAAATGCACTATACACATTACACATAGACATCAACTTATATTTTGATTTGAAAAAAGAAATGTCAATAAATTTACTTTCCCTTCATGAAACAGAAACTGATTGACAAGAAGTTTCTTGAATGTGCAAAATTCTTCACATTACATATCTGTATTAATTTAAAGAAAAAGTTAATTTTATTTGTATATTACACTGTATATATTAAGCAGTATATAAATACATATTTAAATGAAATTATTTTTTTTTATCCTACTCTAAAAATAAAAAATATATTAATTATAATCAATACAAGGTCAGAATAGATTTAAAATATCAGCTATACAAATATCACACAGACAAATTAGAGTTCCTATCGACATGACAAGTTTGCAAAGATTTAATCATTTCACTTTCTCATTTTATTTTTACAATGAGCATAATTTTATAATTTTTACCTAAATGCTATCTTAATTACTTTAAATAGTTTGTTCAGTACAGCAAACTTAAAAAAAAAAAGCTTTGCTTGAGGATTTTTTTTAAATAGGAATTAATATTTTTTTTTCTCATACAGCTGAAAAAAAAAAAAATTTAATTTTTAGTTTTTTGTAGTTTGTAAAATTTATTCTGAATATTTAACAAATTCTTAAACTGAATAATTCTTGTTTTAATGTTTTTTAATATTAATTTTTTTTTAAAATCTGCATATAAAAAATTGCAGCATTTGTTTTAATTAGAAAAAAAAAGTTAATCCATGAGATATTTACGAAAATTAAACTGAATAACTGAATAAATCTTGTCTACAATTTTTATCTAGATATTGTCTTAATTACTTTAAATTATCTGACTACAGTAAAGTTTAAAAGGAAAAAAAAAACTGTGTTCCAGGCTTGTTTTGATTAAAAATTAATATTTTTTGTTCCTTTTTTAGTAAAACACTTAAAAAAAATAATTATTTGCAGTTTGTAAAATTTATTATAAATATTTTACAAAGTCTTAAAATAGTTCATGTTTCGTGTTTTTCATTAATTAAAAAACTCATAAAAAAAGAAAAAAATCTTAGCATTTATTTTTAAATGCAGCTTAAAAAAAAAAAAAAAAAAAAAATTACTAAAAGTGTTAGTCTTGAATTTCAAATGCTGACAATAGATGGCGCTCCGGCCAGCACTCGCATTATTGCACATTACAAAACTTCATTTCGGACTAATTTTGTAAATATATAAGAAGAATGAAAAACAAAATGTTGCTCTAATGTATTTTTTTTTTAAATGAAAGTTGTTGATATTTTATTTTTAATCTATTGAATATGTAGATATACTATGTGTAAAATTTTATCAGTTTCCTCCTTCTATTCAAGTTTTTCTTTTTTACAGCTACAGTGATACATATACATATTAGATGAAGTCAGCATGAAAAGTTTTGTGAACAAAATAAGCTGATGGCCTTAAAGGTAGTTAATATTTCTGTTATTTAAAGCAAAATATTAGCTCAATATATCATATATTGCAAATTTTGTTAATTTAAAAATTGTAACATTTTTGGAACAAAAAAATTCGTAACAAACCTTTGACAATATTGTAAACAGACTTTAAGCACTTTGAAATATTTAAGGCAAGTATATAAACTCAGACCTCATATCTGCTAAATATTTCTATCATGTAAAAAGTGAGTTATTTTTGTCCGAAGTCTTGTTTAAAAGTCTCATGATATAAAAGTTTTATTTAAAGATTTTGAAAGAACTACTTGAAATTAAATCTTTTCAAATCTGGAGTTATTTTTACCTTAGAGCGGCAGATGGCAGCACTAGGAAATATCAAATTTCAAATATTTATAAATTCTTGAAATTATATTTTGTGTATATTCTCTTAGTCTCTGAAACTGTTTGTTAATTATTTCTTAAATAAAGATATGCAGATTTTTGTATGTCATTTTTATTTAAGTCATTTTTATTATCATTATGTTAAGTTTTAATTTATCAAAATATATTGATTAAATGCATTACACACATAACACATAGACATCAACTTATATTTTGATTTGAAAAAAGGAATGTCAATAAATTTACTTTCCCTTCATGAAACAGAAACTGATTGACAAGAAGTTTCTTGAATGTGCAAAATTCTTCACATTACATATCTGTATTAATTTAAAGAAAAAGTTAATTTTATTTGGATATTACACTGTATATATTAAGCAGTATATAAATACATATTTAAATGAAATTATATAAATAAGGAAAGTAAATCATGTTTTTATGCATATATGAAAAGTAATCTGCAATTATATCTCTAATACCAATTTTATCTTTTATATAGAAAAATGGACATGTCTATATTCTTTTCCAAATGTATAGTAAAACCTCTGAATAGGGGATGCCTCGGGATCGTTGTATAGAATTCTGAATTGGGTCGGGTTGTCCCTAATTTTCTTTTATCGGGTCGAGGCGACTAATTTTCTGTCTGCGGGCCGGGTTCACTCTAAAATAACTCTTGTGGGCAAGATTTACGTTTTTTGGAAGCCAGGCTGTTGGGATTTTCACAAAAATGTGGAACAGAACTATGTTTCCATTAAAAATAAATGCGTATTTGAATATGAATGAGTATATATTCAATTTACCGCATGAGAAATAAAATGTACATGTGATCATAGATTATTCTTTCTTTTTGGTATAGTTACAAATTTTTTTTTCTTCTCTCGGAATATGAAATACATTATCAACATTTCGTTTTTGATACAGTACAGGGATCGCATTCGCCCTGTAATTCTTACAATTCCTAAAATTTTCTTATCCCCCTAAAATTCTACTAAAATTTTTCTTGTTTCCCTAAAATTTGCTCTGATAACTATTTTCGTTTACAAATGACTGATAAAAAAAAGTTAGTTTTGCTTTGTATCGTGATTGCCAAAGCTGATTCCTGTTAGACATTTTCATTGGTTGTTCAAAAATAAGTGGTAAACAACAGCAAAGAAATAAAGTATCATAACTTAGTTTAATTAAAACTGCACTTGTTTTACCTCATGGTAATGCTGATCCTAAGAGGGGATTGTCTATGAACAATTGTATGCTAAAAGGTGGTTTCAATGGACATAGGATAAAAAGTTTGAGATTTGTAAAAGATGCTGTTAAAAAATATGGAGGTGTGAGTAAAATATTTATTTCAACTTCCTTGTTAAATGATATTAAGAATTCACATAAAGCTTATCAGCAGTATACATGAAAAACGGAAAGGAAAAGAAGAAAAGCTCAGAGATTAAAATGGAGAAAAAGTCCAGATTTTAAAGAAAATTAAATATGAAACAAATAAAATCAACACTTATTTTCTATGATACTATACAGCCAGCATTTTATTTACTTATTTATTTATTGAATATTCTTCGTATTTCATTTATTTTCTATGGTACAATACAGCATATTATGGATACTTCGTTGTCCTTTTTTTTAAACAATTGAATATTCTTTGTATTTCATTTAACTATGCCTTTGAAATGTTAAAAATGATCAGGGTCCATAAGCCGTGTTTTTGGCCCATGAAATAAGACTAAAATTCGATTTTGTTATACTGCCTTAATTATTTAAATTTTTAATATTAGAAAGTTTATCCTGTAAGATTTCAACAATATTTGTTTTTTGCATTTTGTTCAGATTTATATAATTTACACAAGCTCAAAGTTCGTATTATTCGCAGTTTTTGATGAAAAATATGCAATTTCTCCTAATTTTACATCAATTTTTCATATATTTTTTAATATTTCACTATGAGAGCAGCTCTTCAAAACTTTTATTTTTACATGTATTGTACATTTTGATGTATTTTATAATACATGTAAAGAAGAAAGTGTTGCACAATTGCGCTCATATAAATAATTGAGGTGCAATTAGGAAAAATTGCATATTTTTCATCAAAAACTACGAATAATACGAACTTTGAGCTTGTGCAAGTCATATAAATGCGAACAAAATGCAAAAACTATTGTTGAAATCGTACAGGATAAACCTTCTAATATTAATAAGTGAAATAATTAAGTCAGTATACAAAATCAAATTTTAGTCTAATTTCATAAGCCAAAAACACGGCTTTTGGACCCTGATCCTTTAGCAACATGGGTGCAAGTTTTCTGTCCACAGACGGAATTCAGTCTTTTCAAAATTTCCGAGGTAAAAAAAAAAGAAATCCGTTTTTAGATTTCTTAGGATTTGTGCAAAATGTTCAGCGATGCCGCGGACGCAGTATAGCGTGTAAATTACATGAAAAATTGGAGTTGGCACACATAAAAATAGTTCTTACGCATCTAATGGGACGCGTAAGAACTATTCTTCTCGAAAAAACGGCAAATTTCGTCGAAGGATCTCGAAAAAATAGCAAATATTGTTGAAGGATCTCGAAAAACAGCAAATTTCGTCGAAGGATCTCGAAAAAATGGCAAATATTGTTGAAGGATCTCGAAAAGCAGCAAATTTTGTCGAAGGATCTCGAAAAAATGGCAAATATTGTTGAACAATCTCGAAAAACAGCGAATTTCGTCGAAGGATCTCGAAAAAATGGCAAATATTGTCGAAGGATCTCAAAAAACGGTGAATTTCATCAAAGGATTGGGAAAAATGGCAAATTTCGTCGAAGAATCGCGGAAAAAACACAAATTTTATCCAGAGGGCCGAGGAAAAAATGCAGAAAATAGCTAATTTCATTGATAGATCGCCGTCAAAAAAACATTGAGTTTCGTTGAAGGATCGCGGAAAAAATGCAAATTTCGCCGAAGTGCCATGGAAAAACATAAATTTCTTCAAATGACCGCAGAAAATGCTAATTTCGTTGAAGGATCACGGAAAAACGGCCAATTTCGTCGAAGAATCCGAAGAAACTGTGAATTTCATTGTAGGTGTGGCAACTCCAACTGCCTATATTACTAATTCAATCGAGAGTTGCAACATGTAAATAATCAATTTCAATGTAATTGATTTCTAATAAATTTAGTAAGAAACAAACTTTCTTACCTCTAAGTTCCAAAAACGGGCATCGGGGCTCCATTGCTTCAATAAAGAACATATTTCAGTTGATTCAATATAATCCAATGTATGCAACTTTCACGAGAGAATAATCTTGACTCAAATAAAATTGCATAGATTATTAAACACATCCCTATTTAATGACAAATAAGACGACGAACACACATCATTATATACATTTCTAATATGGAGCGACACGCTCTCTTACAATCATAATCATAAGCCAAACTAAACTTAAACTTAGAGTTCAAAAACTAAAGTTCTAATAAAAAATGTTCTGAAAAAGTTAAATAATAAACAATGTTGCACGCATGCGTCAAAGTCTCACTGTCTCTTTTCTGCAAGTCGAAGTACATCCCTACCTCTACACTGCGTAGGTGCTTTTTATGTTTCAAAACTTTGAGAAGAAAAGGGGGATTTTGGATGATGCAACAGGAAATGAATTCCCAATTACAACATCCTCCCACCTTTGAGTTTCGGGATCTGGAACTCAAACCCAATTCGTTCGATGTTTTATGATACGCCCGTATCTGGAGCGATGAACCGAAACGTCCGATGTACTGTTGCTGACCGAACCACTAGGAGGATTACTAGCACCTTTATGTTCATTAAAATCTTGTTTCTTTTTAATGTCCTTGAAATGGTTTCTCATACTGTCGTTATCTTGTGATACTTCTAAGGGTATTAACCTGCTTGTAGGTCTTAAATATTTCCCAGTTTTCATTCTTATTTTCACTAAGCGGATGTGTCCATCCTTAGATGGAAAAATTTCAATCACTTTGGCCAGAGGCCAATCAATTCTTTTATTATTGTCACTGGAAACAATCACAACATCACCTATTGCTAAAGGTTTCTGTATTTTCTTCCATCTACTAGGTTGTTGCAATTGGCCTAAATATTCAGATCTAAATCGTTTACGAAGGTCTTGTCTTATTTTCTGTTGATAAACAAGCCTTTTGTTCAATGATTTGGCATCTAGAATATCAATATCGGGTGTAGCACTACCTTTCACTTCTAGCAAGAACATGGACGGAGTGAGAGGTACGAGATCATTTAAATCTTCTGACACATAAGTAAGCGGGCGACTGTTGATAACACTTTCTAGGTCACATATAATGGTTTGTATTTCTTCGTAATTCAGAGAACTTTTTCCTAAAACCTTTCTGAGTATTCTCTTGGTTAGGCCAATCAATCGCTCCCACCACGGAGCTGAAGGAGGTATAAATTTCCAAATAATTTTCCTTGATATACTATCATTTTGTACTGAATTCCAGTTTATTTCTTTCAACAAATTTTCCACTCCTACAAAATTTTTACCGTTATCTGTATAGATAATAGAAGGTCTGCCTCTACGGGCTATGAATCTTCTCAACGTCATTAAAAACACCAGTTGATAATGAGGTAGCTAGTTAAAATGAACTGCTCGAAAAACAGCACAAGTGTATATTACTAGCCAGATTTTCCTATTTTCTTTAAGAATAAGCGGACCGGCATAATCCAGACCAACAATTTGGAAAATGGCAGCTTCTCTTACTCTATCTTCAGGTAAGGGAGGAGTGGAAATTTCTACTGGTTTCAAATTGTGTCGTCTACATCTTACACAGGTTCTAATAATTTTTCTGACAGTTTTTCGGAATTTTAAGATCCAAAAATCTTCCCTTAAATTAGACATCATAATTTGTACACCAGCATGTCCTAGTTTTAAATGTCTAAATCTAATTAATTTTTCAACTACGGGATGGTCATGTGGAAGAATAATAGGAAATCTGAAATTCAGAATATCATCTCTCAAATGTATGCGTGATTTCAGCCGCAGAACTCCAGCCGAATCTGTTGTGGTCTGAAATGCTTTTAGACGTTTATCTTCAGGACCAGTAAACGATTTTTGAACTAATTTCAACAATACATTTTCAGCTTCATTCTGCTCTTCTACAGTTAAAATTTTAAATTCTCTCTCGTCTTTAGCTTTCTTACAATTTTTGTAAAATCTGTATATCCACGCGATTACTTTTACTAATTTATCGTAGGATGAAATTCTAGTGTAAAATTGTTCACTGTGAACATTTACATTTGTAGCACTAATAATTGTTTTTCTTCTTTCTGCATCTATAGTTTCGAAGTCAGGAAACAATTCTGATTTTGGCCACTCGTCCATTGGTTTTCTTAACCACTGTGGTCCCTCTCACCATTTATCTCGGGCTAAAACCTCAGCAGTACAACCCCTTGAAGGCATGTCAGCAGGATTCAATTGGCCAGGAATAAAGTGCCATTTTAAAGGATCACTTAATGAGCGAATTTCGGACACTCGGTTGTAAACAAAAGGTGCCCAATTTTCATTTCTTTTTATCCAGTAAAGCGCATTGGCCGAATCAGTCCAATAAAAAATGGCAATGTTATCTAATTTCAAATCAGTTTTAACACTACTTGCTAATCTAGCCCCAATATTACAAGCCAATAATTCTAACCGCGGGATAGAAATTGTTTTCATAGGAGCAACTCGGCTTCTTGCTTGAACCAACTGACAGAAACCACCGTTCTCATTTTCGGTCCGTATAAATATGCACGTAGCATACGCTACTTTACTAGCGTCGCAAAAAACGTGCAAGGAATGCAACTTATCTGCATCTCGAGAAAAACACGTAGGTATTTCAATAGTCCCTAATTTTCCTAATTGTTTTTTCCATTTTTCAAATTTTTTCTTGATAGAAACAGGTAATTCCGTGTCCCATGTCACTTTAGCTTTCCAACACTCCTGTAATAATATTTTAGGTTCTAATGTTACAGGACATGTGTATCCGATAGGATAAAAAATTCTGTGTACAGACGATAAAATGTTTCTTTTAGTTACAAGGCGATCATCCTCTGAAATTTCTTTTAAATCAACTGCTAGTGTATCCCTTCTAAAATCCCACATTAGCCCTAAAACAGGAACATTTTCCCCTGTAAAAACTTCTCGAAAACTATGCTCCCACCCGCGAAGCTCGAATTTAGCATTGTTAAGAAGAGTTTTTGACTCTTCGATAAATCTGCTTAGCTGTTCCTTATTATCAACACTCGTAACACAGTTGTCTACATAAAATGACTCTAACAATTTTAACGCAGTGTTTTTAAATTGTTTAGGCACATTTTTTAAATGATATTCTAACGTGGCACCTAGAAGGTAGGGGCTACATGAAATGCCAAATACTACTCTTCTATGTTGAAGCGTTATCAACTTTTGAGGGTCCCTTCTTCATACCATAGAAATTTCAAGAATGATCGATCTTTTTCTGTAATGCCAATCTGTAAAAAAGCCTTTTTTATGTCAGCAATTACCCCTATTTTCCCCAATCTAAATCTATTTAAAACAGAAGGAATCAGTTCTACGAGGTTAGGCCCCTTTTCAATACAATCATTTATCGATGGTGAGTCCTTTTCCCGAGCTGAACCATCAAAAACTGGCCGCACATTTGTAGTGGAGTTTTCTTTAAACACTGCTCTATGAGGAAGGAAATGCTCACTACCTAACGTTTTCCTGTGATCAACCTTTTCAATTATTTTCTCATCTAACCATTCATTAAATATTTGATTATAGTCACCTAATTTTCCTATCTTTTTTAATGAATCGACACATGTTTTTAATCTACGTCGAGCGATATTTTCGTAACTGGGTAGTCTAGGGTGGCCCTGTATCCATGGAAGACTAACTTCATATCTACCCTCGTCATCTACTCTTATATTACTAAGAAAATGTTCTTTAGTGGCTAACTCTATCTCTTCTCTACCCTTTTTCTCCCCAGGATCTCGAATTCCTAAAGTGTCAAGGTGCCATAACTCGGAAATTTTTGCCTCTTTGACATGCAGCGAGAAAACTAAATTGTTCATATTTTTATTTTCATAACCTTCAGTTTTCCCGAGAATTGTCCAACCTAAACGAGTTCCCATGCAAACTAATCCGCCCTGTAATTGTTTTAAATTTCCGGTAAATAATTTTCCGGCAACATCTGCACCAATTAACACATGAATTTCATCAGGAGAAAATTCATATAGTAAATCATTAGTTTTAGTGACTCTATCGGTCAATAAAATTCCGTACCGTTTTATTTCATTAATAAAGGATCCTTCCGGTATAGGTGAAATTTCAGAGCAAATCTTTTGTTGGTCTAATACCTCAAGTTTACATCGATAACTATTATCCATATTTCCCAAATTAATTAAATATCTATCGTGTAGTTCTTCACATTGTTGACACCCAAATAAACTATGCACTATTCTTTTTTTACTTATACTATTATATCCTAACACGTTAGCAGCAAATTTTGACATATACGACCGTTGCGACCCCGTGTCATATAAAATTCTAACATTTCGTACGATATCCCCATTGTATATGCGTACAACCAATGTTTGGAGCAAAACCCTTTTTCTAGAAGTTGTATTCGCAAGCATACAATCTTTATTAGGAGTAGAATCCTCTTTAGAATTATCACCTAAGTTAATTTTATTCTTTTCTATGCATATGAACTGGTGGTGATTTTTCCCACAATGAGTACAATTAGTTTTAATTTTACAAGCTTTAGCCAAGTGGTTGGCATTGAAGCATCGAAAGCAAGCTCCTTTTTTTAATAAAGCATCTTTTCTCTTCGCGAGTGTCATTTTCCATACCGCTCTACAATTTTGACTACGGTGTTTATTTTCGCAAAAGACACACTGTTCTTCCAATTTTTTATCATCTGCATTATACAGTTCGGCCGCCGTAGGAAGGGGAAAATTTTTATCCTTACGATCGAATCTAAGTTCTCTATTTACTGAGACATCTTTATCGAAAGAAAATCCACTCTTAGCCAATTTGACCTTTTGCTCCATTTCAACTTCAATTTGTAAAAATTTCATTAAAGTATCTAATTTATTAATTCCCTGATCTTTATCTTTATCATTAACAGATAAAGTGCCAAGATGTCTTTCCCATAATTTAAGAGTATCTGAAGGCAATGCTGATTCGACCAATGGATATAAAATCGAAGAATAGTTTTCGCTCGATCCACCTAACATTTTTAATGACCGAAGGTATGTTTCTATTTTATCATACAACTTAACAAGGGACAGTCTCTGGCCTTGTCCTAAAGAATTATTAATAACTAATCCTAGTACATTGCGTATGTATACTTCGATTAAAATATCTGTTCTACCGAACCGTAACCGTGCCTTCAACGATTGTATCGCCTCTGGATAGCTATTGGCTGTAGGGGGGAAAGAATCCACGATTTCCCGAGCTCTAGATCCCTTTTGGGTAGCCTGAATTAGATACTGGATTTTGTCCTCGTTTACAATATCGGGATCTTCGTGGATTTTTTCAAATTGCCCCCAAAAAGATAGCCAATTTTTTATGTCGCCATTAAAGGGCTTAAGCTCTAATTTAGGTAATTTAAACTTTCTTCTTGTGGCCATACTGTCTAATGACAAAGAGGTATCCTGATTGCTCTCTTTTTCTAATTTTTTGATGTATCTAGATAGTTTATTTTTATTTTCCCAGTAATTTATATTATACTTGTCTATTTGCTCATATTCCGAATCGAAGGCGTCTTGTTGACAATTTTTATCTTCAGATAAATTATCTAAAATTTGTTTATCTATTAATGAGAGCTCTTCATGTTTTGATTCTAACCTATCTAAAAGAGACGACAGACTATCGATATCATCACATTTAGCCTGCAAAGTATCTTCTATTTCTTTTATCAACTTTGTGAAGTTGGAACGCACTGGCGTCCTTGATTTCTTTAATTTATCCATACTTAATGTTCAATTCTAGTTAACTAACTTCTAATTAACTTTCTAATCTCTAATTCCAATCATCTACGGAGCCACCGATCCCGGCAGGGATGCCAAATATGTGGCAACTCCAACTGCCTATATTACTAATTCAATCGAGAGTTGCAACATGTAAATAATCAATTTCAATGTAATTGATTTCTAATAAATTTAGTAAGAAACAAACTTTCTTGCCTCTAAGTTCCAAAAACGGGCATCGGGGCTCCATTGCTTCAATAAAGAACATATTTCAGTTGATTCAATATAATCCAATGTATGCAACTTTCACGAGAGAATAATCTTGACTCAAATAAAATTGCATAGATTATTAAACACATCACTATTTAATGACAAATAAGACGACGAACACACATCATTATATACATTTCTAATATGGAGCGACACGCTCTCTTACAATCATAATCATAAACCAAACTAAACTTAAACTTAGAGTTCAAAAACTAAAGTTCTAATAAAAAATGTTCTGAAAAAGTTACGTAATAAACAATGTTGCGCGCATGCGTCAAAGTCTCACTGTCTCTTTTCTGCAAGTCGAAGTACATCCCTACCTCTACACTGCGTAGGTGCTTTTTATGTTTCAAAACTTTGAGAAGAAAAGGGGGATTTTGGATGATGCAACAGGAAATGAATTACCAATTACAACAGTAGGATTACAAAAAGACGGCCAATTCTGTTGAAGGATCACGAAAAAATGACAAATTTCGTCAAAGAATCACCAAAAACAGCACATTTCGTCGAAGTATCTCGCAAAAACGGCAAATTTTGTCGAAGTATCACGCAAAAACGGCAAATTTCGTCGAAGGATCTCGCAAAAACAGCAATTTCGTCAAAGGATCGTGGAAAAAACTGCTAATTTCGTTGAAGGATCACGGAAAAATGGCCAATTTTGTCGAAGAAACTGAATTTCATCGTAGGATCGTGGAAAATGTGAATTTTGTCAAAGGGCACGGAAAAATGTGAATTTTGTCAAAGGAACACGGAAAAAGTGCAAATTTCGTCGAAGGGCCAAGAAAAAAAAGTTAATTTTGTGAAATAGTCTTATAAAAGCTGCAGCATTCCTTTAGAAAACAGTAGACACACTAAGTTCTATGCTTGTTAATATAGGTATAGTTTTTAATCTGAAACAATATACTGAACTAATTTTTGAAAAATTGGGTTAACCTCAACCCAATTTGCAGGAATCTGCACTGAGCCTGGAATCGACTCGAATCAAAAGTAAGGTTAATCCATCCTGCAACAACAACAGCAAGTAGGGCTGAGAGAAGATCCCCACCCCCTACCCTCTGCTGTAACCTTTCAGAAAATATTTTCTAAAATTCAGAATTGTTCCTGAAACATCCTTTCCAAAGAAAATGTTTGTTTCCAACGCTGATCTATGCTGACAAATAATCCAATAGGAAGTTTAATCAAAGCATCCATTCATTCAACAAAAAGTGCCCCTTTACTCAACAAAAGTTTTCTTTTATCAAACAAAAATGTCCTTTTCAATAAATCCGGTCTGCCCTTTTAAAAGAAATGCAAACATTAGCGATACTTGTTATCTTCTACACTCAAATAATCATTATTTTATAATTATGCATTTATATTTTAAAACAAGAGTAAAGAAAATTTTTCTTAATAGTTTAAAAAAAAAAAAAATCTTATTTGAGTGGGAAATACTGGTTTTAATTATTCATTTAATTATTATCAAAACAACTACTGCATTTCTCTTTTCCAAATAAACAAGTATCACTTATTTCTTTAAAATATGAATTTGAATTATTATGGATGGGGACCAACTTTTATAAAAAAGGAACCCAGATATTTGAAAGTCCTGGATCCCAGGGACCCAGGATTTTTAGGATCCAGCGACATCACTGTGTTTAAGAATCGGGTTTAATATATATATATATGTTAATGTCATTTATGGGAAGATATTTTTAAAATTACAAAAACATTTTATATAAGTGTGCCTATGCACATTCTTGAGTATTTTCACAATTTTATGTGTAATAGCATGTCCACTTGATTGTTTTTAGCTGTAGCCTGTATGAATTAAACTTTTCATATATACTGTTACATGAATATGAATGCATACATGAATATGAATGTTTTACATGCATATATGCACTTATTAGGTAGCTTTCAATACAAAAAAGTATAAAGCTACCTATTGCAGCCGTTTGCAGGAAAGCAGTTCCAGAAAATTTTGATATATTTTCACCGATCATGACCCCAGACCCCAAAACCACCCTCCGTTCAAATGTTGATTTATATATATAGATATATCCATATAGATATAATATATATATATATATATATATATATATATATATATATATATATATATATCTGACCTATGTCATACGATAACGCTTGTATTTATAAATCAATTTGGATGAAACTAATTGTGTGTATTAAGCTCACCAATGTCTCGACCGAGTTCGTTGGCCAGCTTGGTCCGCCATCTTGTTTCAAGATGGCGGCCACTTAAAAATTTAAAACTAAAATAAATATACAAAAAGTTAAAAATTCAAATTTATTTTTTAATTAAGTGTTAAGCCTTGATACAAGGATTCCAGAGCATTTTTTGTTTTACCTCTATTTTAAAAAATGGCTGAGATAGAGCAGTTTGAAATTCTAGGGTGGCTGACATTTTGAAACAAGACAGCACATTACAAAAATTTTTATTGTTGTAATCATTTTCCCAATCATACACATAAAACTATATATTCATATCCGTTAGTGCTAAATTATTGCGAAAATTGGCGAAATATCGCCAAATTTGGCAGCCAAAATAAGTCTTCATGGTGCGTGCGTATATGCTCATTCAGTGGGGGGGGAAGGGGGGTTCAAAAATATTTTCAGTCTTGGCCAAATTTTAAACTTGCACCCATGTTTAGCAAGGAATACATTTAGCCTCTGCCAAATTTAAATAAATTTGTTTTTCATTCAAATATACAAAATTCAAGTTTTAAAAAAAAGTTTTTTGTGAAAATACTGAACATGATTGCAAGAAATCATATAAGATTTATTACAGAAACATCTCATAAAGTTGTTAGTTATAGAAAAATTAAGGTAACATAATTTCTTTACTTTATTGTTGTTGTTATTATTATTTGCTTTGTATTTGAGAGATTTTTAGAATATTTTAATGTTTACTTTAAAATTTTGAACATGACAAAAAAATATAATCAAGAATTTTCTAAAAAATTATTTGCTGTGTTTCTTAAATTAAATTACCTGTGTTATAATACAAGTGCATTGAAAAATCACCAGGGATAATGGACATAAATTAACCCTAAAATATCCCTAAAATTTCATTGTCTAATCCTTAAAATTCCTCCTTAAATTTTTAAAAATATTTGCTGCACCCCTTGGACACACAAAAACACATGTATCGTATTTGTAATAATTTATGCACGCATACATATGTTGCTTGAGTGTAGATTAGGTGAATGATACATCTGAATAGTGGACACCTCCACTATTCAGACGTAAAATCTTACAAATTTAAATGTTAGGAAATGAAAACGTATTCGCTAAATAGAGGTGCCCGCTTTTCCGAGGTATGTGTTATGGAGGTTTTATTGTGTATAGAATTTTAACCTGAAAAATTATTTTTGACATTCTTTTGAAAAATCAGGTTAAACCGAAACCAATCCGCAAGAGCCAAAACAAAACTGGAAATCGTCTAACTGAATCCGTAGTTTGATGAAAATTCGTGCATTACTTCTTGAGATAGAGTTATTGCAGAAATTGTGAAAATGCAATATAGCAGCGCCACCTGTTGGGCGATTTACACCAAAAACAAATAAGTACCAATTTATATCAAGATCTAACTGAATCTAAAGTTTTATTAAATTCTGTGCATTAGTTTTTGCGATAAAGCTATGCGAAAATCATGAAAAATGCAATATAGCCGTGCCACCTATCAGGCGATTCACACCAAAAAGTAATCTGTACCAAGTAATCGGTGATTATTCTGCATTCTATGAATTTTGAGAATAATTCTGAAAATAAAATGTATGCGTAAGTAAATATACTTATTGAATGTGTTTAATTGTAGGATAATATAGCTTCAGAAATATCGGTGAATTTTGTAGAAATTCAGCAGGACCCTCGCTTGGCCTACTAAGTTTTTGCATGGGCAGTTTTGTGATCAGGTCGAACTTTTAGCTTTTATATCGGGTAGTATTTATTTGTACGGGTCAAACCTGGACGTTTCGATCCGTGCAGATGCCTATAAGATATGTGAGCTTGAAGGCCGCATTTACATAACTGCAATCATAGGTATATGTATTATATGAATTACTTATACACAATTATAAACTTTAACTAATTTTAACAGTTTAATATTAAACTAGATGGAACTCGTCAAAACTTGATAGAAAAAAAACTACTATAACAATATCAGTAAAATAACCTTATTTATTATTTAAGAGGAGGAGAGTATGAAACGGTGTTTAAAAAAATTTCCCCCGCTATTTTCAATGCAAACTCCAAGCAATTCATAAACAACTGTGTAATCCGTTTGAAATTACCGCCATATTCACCACTGCAAGAAAGAAAATTTCATGGACCATGAAGTATCATACAAATAGTATATTCTTACGTCGATATCATAGTCGGTAAATAAAAGTATTTAGTAAATAAAGAACACATCTCTCTCCCTGTGATAATGCAACTAAGTGAGCTTATATGGGCATGTGCATTGCATCTGCCCAAAGGCACCGTCGAAATTCAAAGTTAAAAATATTTTAAAATGTTTAAATAAAAAGTTTTATAATGTCATCTTTAATCATTGTTCATTTCAAATCCATATATTCGAAAACGCATCCATTGTTTTAAGCTAATCAATTTTTACTTAAAGGTGGAGAATTTTTTTTACAATAATAATATGCAATTTGCAGATAAGGCAGATTTTTAATATTTTCAAGTAGTTATTTCTATGATTTCTTCGACCCCATTCCCTAATCAGGATGAATATCCCTCTTTCACAATCAGGAATCTTTTCCCTCTTATACAGTGACATATACAATGATCTTTAAAAAAATAATAAAATACAATTCTTAGCATGTTCTGATGCAACACACACATCAACAAATTCAACATATCAATCAATCTTATACTCAACATAAACTGAAAATTAGATTTTTTGTTGACATATTTCAGTTTAGCGCCAAAACGCTCTATCTTATGAATAATCTAATCTTATAATTTATCAAGATCTTTTTTTTTTTTTTTTTTTTCACTTTTTATGGTTATTAGGGTAATAAATTTCCAACTGTGCCAACTTTCCAGGGGCTATATCAAATTATAAAAGCAAACTGATGTCCATTGTTGAGATAGATCTGAAAAATAATTCATGATTGAAAATTATTTAAAAAATCGTTAAATTAAGCGGCAGTTTTCAAATACATTTCATTTGAAAGTTAACCTTTTGTCTAATTGATGATGTAAGAATTGAAATTGTACGGTATTTAGAAGTGATGCAAGCGCGATGAAAGCGATAGCGTCGTTTATTGTCACAATCGTTATACATTTCTAAAAATTGCTACAGGGTTTTGGCTGGTGTCCAAAAATACACTACCATTTTGGCGTCCACAGAGAAATCCACAATGAAAGAAATAGGACCTTGCCACTAATAAAGTACTTTTAAATAAATTTATAATCATTATTTTAAGCTTTTTTTTTTATTATATGTTTTTTTGCTTTATAATTAAGAATTGAAAACTCAGTTAAAATTACGTCATGTTGATGCTATCGTATAATTTTTAGTGTTTCGATCATCTCACAAAACCCTATTACTCCCGCTCCGTTGTCTGTCCATCACAGAGCTGTTCTCAGAAACTATATAACTTATAGGCATGAAAATGTATGTACTTATAGCTAAATACCTACTATAAAGCTCAAAATATTAAAATTTGAAAAAATCGTATTAGTTTAATAAATTTAGATAAAAAACCCAAAATTCTAACAGCCTTTTCCTATTAATTTTAAACATTTTTTGTTATAGCCTTTGCCAACAATTAAAAATCCACAATAAAAAAATTTCTACAATAATTAATTTTCTGTTGAAAGATTTCCATGTGAAAAATGAAAATGAAATAAAAAGTCACCAATTGAAAAAAAAAAAAGATAATATGACGTCATATTGGTAATAAAATGGAAATTTTCAAAGATTTCTCAATTACAGAAAGCAGATTAATATCACGTCATCGCAAAATTAAAAAGAAAATTAATCTGACGTCATATTGGAAGTTTAATGGATTTTTCAAATCTTTGAGAATAATACAAAGTGAGTATCAATATGAGTAATAGAGAATAGTAAATATATGAATTTGAGGAACGTATTGAATCATGATAAAAACCCGATTATGGAAATATTCGCATATTTTAACAGTTTGAAGGTGTACAACATGTTTAATTTTGAAATAATTTTTTTTTTTTTAATATTGCATTTAGTCCACATGACAGATATTATTATAACAAAGTAACAGCGGGCTTTGCCCGCTATCGGGCCTGTTCAGAAATTCGAAAAAACGGAGTTTGTTATAAAGAGAGTTACATATGTTTTTAATTATTGGGGATAAAACGTTTTCCTTAATTACTGCATTTATTTTACTTTTTATGTTACGTGAACGACGTCACCGGTAACAGCTAATAAAATGTAAAATAACTAATCTTCCATAATCTGTGGGCAAGGTTAGCTCCAAACATGAGCGTTTGCTAGCAACAATATAGTTTAAAATCAATGTAGATACTTTTAAAGAACTGTCATAAAAAGTCTCACTTTCTAAAATACGCAATTTGGCAGCAGGATCTGGATTATTGAGTATTATGCAATAGGTTTAAATATCTATTTTACATAAACTATTTTTTTTTTAAATATTGCATTTAGTTCATATGACAGAGTATAATAGCGGGCTTTGCCCGTTATCGGCCCGGTTCAGATATTCGAAAAAACGAGAAAAATAGACCGGTAAACTTTTACTTTATAAAAAACATGATTTTTCTTTTTGTTGCTAAATGAAATTTATTTGAATTTATTAAAGAAAGGATAAAGTGTTTTGAAAGGAATATTAAACGAAATCCTTTGTGCGATCTTCGATCATACTTACCCACTTGTTTCTCTTTAGTTTTATCAGTCTAAAAATGCATTTCAAGCTACGCATAACGTCATTTTAACGAGCGCAAACTTTTCACACATACTTTATGCACGTTACTTTTATGTTTAACTGTCATGTATACAAAAAAAATATATATTTTGTATTTAATTGTAATGGAAAAATAGCATCAATAAAGTTATAATGCATAAGGATAAAATAAACCCAATGGACAATATTCCCGTGATGTCACAATAAATATGAATTTTTATTCGCTTATTAAAGTGCATGCGAATAAATATTTTTACCGAAATTTAACTTGCAGATTGATTACATGGCAGATTAATCATTATGAGTATAAGCATTGAATGTAAGAAATTATAAAAGTATCAGACGGAATAGTAGAAATGAAAAATATTCTTTATATTTTAATAAACATAACGTACCATCCTGAGTTACAGAAGGTCATTTTGACATTTCTGAGTATAAAATGATAAAATATAAATTATTATTATTTTTATTTTTTTTTGTTTTTTTGTTGAAATAAGATTTAAAGGGAAAAAAAATCAAACATTTAACATTGGTAATAATGAGTTTCTATTTTAGCTTGTATTAGATATATCTAGAGATAAAAATCATGCTATTTGTAATTTAGATTAGTCTTGTTTTATTAAATAGCATCAAGTTGTTTAGATAATATAAAATAAATACTAACTGTTAAAAGTTTTAAACATACAAAAAATAGAAGATCAATTTTCATTTAACTTTATTTACAATTTAACATTTAAAGAAATTATAATCTATATACATATAGAGTACAGATAGAGAGAGGAGGGAGGGAGATTTAGTCATATATTTTGTATACGGACTTGTTTGTTGTCTTTTGATTTTATTGCCATTGCAATAGCAAAAGAATTTGGGAAATATTTTGCAATGAAATTTATAATAAAACATTTACTGAAATTGACAGGTGAAATGTTAAAATGTATAAAAATATAAGAAAGAAATGAAAGAAATTTGAAAGTTGCAACAAGGAAAAAAAAAATAGGAAACTGTTTTTCAAAATTTCCGTTATTTACATAATGCAACATGTATAACGTTGAAGACATTGAACACGATAGCAAAATGCAGACATAAAAATATCTGACGATATTCCTTAAATAATTACATAAAAGAAACTGGCACATTGTAATTGCAAAACAATTTGGGAAATATATTGAGCAGTATTATTTCATTGATTGTTTACCTAATTAATTACCTCATTTTAAAAAATATATATAAGTAGCTTTATTTAATAAATGAACATATATCTCATGTGTGTATATATATAAATAAAATTTCTGTTAAAATAGTGAAAGAAATACATATACAAGGAAAGCAAATATTTTACACTACTAAGAAAAAGATTTCATTCTTTCTGAATTGCCTCTTTGAAATGAAAATTCTGTTTATAGTAAACAAGTAAAATGTCTTTTCTTTCATGGGAGAACTTTTTACCTAAGGCGATGAGGGTGTAATTTCACACATTTCCCCGTGTCCTCGGACGGGAGAAGGAGGGAGTGTGAAATTGTCCTAGCTCATTAATCAGTTACATCTCACCCACACAGATTTCATCCCTGTGACTTCCCCCTTAAGCCGGCGAAGGCGGGAGTTTTAAGGAAAATGCTACTTTTTCACAATATTTTTTTGTACAAGTATGCAAATCACACTTAATCTAATTTGTGCAAAATTAAAAGAAAATTATATTTGGGAATTTTAGAACTGTTTGGATTTCTGCTTTTACAAGCTTTTTATCAGAAACTACTACATTTTTTATCGAATAAAAAAATGTGGGGTTTTTTTTTTTCAACTTCATTTACCACTAAATGACTAAAGTAAACGAAAAAGTACAAACAGACACCGTTCAGTAAATGTTTCAAGTATCTAAAGCAAAATAAAAATTTGGAAAATATTTAAATGCAAATGAGAAATAGCACTATGTGTATTACATTGGTTTAACATTAGCTACGAAAGTCCAGAGGCTCTGTGAAGTGGCCCCTAACTGTTTGTTAATTATTTCTTAAATAAAGATATGCAGATTTTTGTATGTCATTTTTATTTAAGTCATTTTTATTATCATTATATTAAGTTTTAATTGATCAAAATACATTGATTAAATGCACTATACACATAACACATAGACATCAACTTATATTTTGATTTGAAAAAAGAAATGTCAATAAATTTACTTTCCCTTCATGAAACAGAAATTGATTGACAAGAAATTTCTTGAATGTGCAAAATTCTTCACATTACATATCTGTATTAATTTAAAGAAAAAGTTAATTTTATTTGTATATTACACTGTATATATTAAGCAATATATTAATACATATTTAAATGAAAGTATTTTTTTTTATCCTACTCTAAAAATAAAAATATATCAGCTATACGAATATTACACAGACAAATTCGAGTTCCTATCGACATGGCAAGTTTGCAAAGATTTAATCATTTCACTTTCTCATTTTATTTTTACAGTGTGCATAATTTTATAATTTTTACCTAAATGCTATCTTAATTACTTTAAATAGTTTGTTCAGTACAACAAACTTAAAAAAAAAAAAGTTTTGCTTGAGGACTTTTCTTAAATAGGAATTAATATTTTTTTTTCTCATACAGCTGAAAAAAAGAATAATTTAATTTTTAGTTATTTGTAGTTTGTAAAATTTATTCTGAAATATTTAACAAATTCTTAAACTGAATAATTCTTGTTTTCATGTTTTTTAATATTAATAAAAAAAAAAAAAATCTGCATATAAGAAATTGCAGCATTTGTTTTAATTAGAAAATAAAAGTTACAAATAGGGCAAAAAAAAAAAAAAAAAAAAGGTATTTAAATGTTGTGTTCTTGATACGAGGGGTGGGAAGAGTAAAAGGAGAAGCACCAATATTGGCTGAGGAGGGGGGGGGGGAGATTTTTTATAATTGGTTATTTATTGTTAGAATTAAATAACAAATAGAGCAGAAAATAATTAGAGTATTAAATATTTTAAATTTTGCATACAGTGGGGGAAGTGGGGTGCAAAAAAGAGAAAGTAAAATTTTAAAAAGGAGGAAATTAGATAACATTTTAACAAAATTTGTGTGGTCAATTATTTATTGTTACAATAAAGTAACAAATAAAAGCAGAAGAGTTTGGCGAGAAAAAAAAAGGGGAAGCAAAATTTCAGGAGAGTGTAATTCAGATACATTATTATTTAAAAAATCTTAAATTCTCTGAAACTTAAGACAAGTTTTATCCCTGATTAAGAAGTAATAGGAGAGTCAATAAAATTAAAGACTTGTAGATTTTGCATAAAAATGACTTTCAGGGGCCAAAAGTTAAATTGGAGAAAGCAGAAAGAAAATTACAGAATTTTAAACATTTAACTGAATTGTGGGGTGGGTTAAAAGGGGTAAACGGAATTTCAGAAGAGAGAATTTAGATATATTTTTATGTGAAATTTTATAACCCCTAATAATAGAAAAGCAAATGCAGGGGATTTTTTGAAGATTTTGTATAAAAAGGGATCTTTAAGGAGCAAAAATTACTTTTGAAAAAAATTAAGAACTTTTAAGGGCGTACAAATACGAACCCTGTTAAGAAATTGATAAACTCCCTGATGCTAAAAATAAGATAAACATCACTTTCACAAATCTAAAAAAATAGCATTTTTATGTATATAAATATTTGTAATTTGTATACACTTATCAGAAATATGAAGTCATTACCATTATTAAATGTATTTTAATTTGTTTAATTTAATTTAGGAAACTTTTAAAAGAATTTGTATATCATAATAAATATATTTTTATTTACTGGTTCAAAAACTGAATTTATTTTAAATAAAATATTTTTTCAACCTTTTTAATAAAAATAAAATTGAAGACTAATTAAGATATTTATTATTAATATAGTATTTTTAAAATATCTTAACCAATTCATGAACCCCATGATGTAAATAATAACATGATTTTCACAAATCTAAAAAATATATTAACATTACTTTCATATTACAACATACAAATGTACATATAAATATAGATGGTAATTTGTATACATTTTATCAAAAATATTAAATTATTACCATTGTTCAATGTACTTTTATTTAAATATAATTTATTTTAAAAAACTTATTTTGATACAAAAAAGGTGTCTGCTATTCAGGAGTGTCCATTATGGAAGTTTTTCTTTATATGCAATTGCATTTCTGAAACAAAACTGCAGAAGACAGCAAAAATTTGCAGAATGGACCATTTAAACAGACTCAATTGCTCAACATGCTAGAAAAACTCATCAAATAAATACTAATTTAAACTAGTCGGATGTGCCAATCACAAAATTTTCTTCTATCTCACACACAGGTTTCGCATACATTAAAAAGAATCAGCACCAATGTATATCAAGTTCTAACTGAATATAAAGTTTTATTAAATTATGTGCATTAGTTCTTGAGATATAACTATTGCTAAAATCATGTAAATCCTGTAAAATGTACCATAGCAGCACTGCCTGTTGGGAAATTTAGACCAAAACCTAATGAACAACAACTTATGTCAACGTCTAACTGAATCTGAAGTTTGATGAAAATCATGCATTAGTTCTTGAGATGTCTGCTTTTTGAAGAATGCTAATGGTATGGTAGGATAATGATGCTTCAGAAATATTGTATATTAAGAAATCCACTCCTCTTCTTTGGGAAAATAGGACAGAGAAAAAAATTCAAACATAATGATGATTTTAGATGAGTGATACTTATATGAGATGATGTAAATGAGATGAGTTATCTTTCTACAAAATAAGAAATAGATCAACATTTTAAAAATAATAATAATATTAAAGATTTTAAACTATTTGTTGGGTGAGAACACAGAGGGGGAAGTGGAATTTTTGGGAGAAAGGGGGGTAATTTAGTTGATTGATTATTCATTAATATTGTTACTAAAGAAAAATAAATACAGCAGTTTAAAAAAAAAAAAAGAGTTTTAAAGATTTTAAAATTTGTGTGTGGGGGGGGGGGGGCAGACACTTTTGGAGTAGACAGAAAATGTAGGTGACAAATTAGAAGGCAACAAGTAGGACATAAAATTTCTTCACATAAGAGTTTTAGATGAAAATCATGCATTAGTTCTTGAGATGTCTGCTTTTTGAAGAATGCTAATGGTATGGTAGGATAATGATGCTTCAGAAATATTGGCATGTTTTGTAGAAATTGTGTCACGACGGGTCGAATTTTTGGATTTCATAATGGACGGGAATCAGACTGAATGTTTAGATTTCATAATGGGCCGGGCTGGGAAGAATTCTTAGATGTCGGAATCGGGCCTCTTTTATACCGGACCGGACATGTAAAAATTAACCCGTGCAGCAATGTAGATAAATTTATATATAGCAAACATGTACAGTAAAACCTCCATAACGTGCACTTCCAAATTGCAGACACCTCTATTTAAAGACAGTTTTTCAATCTCCAACACATATATGTTTGTATGTTTTTAACCCCCAAAAAGCAGACACCTCTGAATAACGGTCAGATTTCGCTTTCCCGAGGTGTCCACTATTCAGAGGTTTTACTGTATTTTACATTTTTACTTTCTTCTATCCTTACAAGAAGAAAGTATTCGATTCATGAAAATTTTCGACTTTCGGTTTTCGACGAATTTATACACTTTAGAAGCTCCTGAACACGATTTGACTGTTTTTAGAAAATGTCTGTCTGTGACAAAAAATTTGTGGGTGCTCTATCTCAAGAACTAATGCACGAAATTTAAAAAAACTTTATATTCAGTTAGTCCCTGATATAAATTGATGCTGATTAGTTTTTGGTGAAAATCTCCCTATAGGTGGCGCTGCTATGCTGCATTTTTCGCGATTTTTGCAATAGCTATAACTCAAGAACTAATGCAGTTACTTTCATAAAACTTCATATTCAGTTAGACCATGACATAAATAGACGCTGATTACGTCTTGGTGCAGATACCTGTTGGACTATTTACACTAAAACATAATCAGAACCTATTTGTATCAAGGTCTAACAGAATCTGAAGTTAGATGGAATTCTGCGCATTAGTTCTTGAGATATAGCTATCGTAAAAATCGTGAAAAAGTAGTATAGCAGCGTCACCTGTTGGGATATCTGCACCAAGATGTAATCAGCGTCTATTTATGTCATGGTCTAACTGAATATGAAATTTTATGAAAATTTGATGAATTCTGTAATTTTTCATTGTTATAGCTATTGCAAAAATTGTGCAAAATGCAGCATAGCAGCGCCACCTATTGGGCAATTTTCATCAAAAACTAATCAGCATCAATTTATATCAGGGACTAACTCAATATAAAGTTTTTTTTAATTTCGTGCATTAGTTCTTGAGATAGAGCGCCCACAAATTTTTTGTCACACAGACATTTTCTAAAAACAGTCAAACCATGTTCAGGACCTTCTAAAGTGTATAAATCCGTGGAAAATTTTCATGAATCCAATACTTTCTTCTTGTAAAGATAGAAGAAAGTAAAATACAGTAAAACCTCTGAATAGTGGACACCTCAGGAAAGCGAAATATGACCGTTATTCAGAGGTGTCTTCTTTTTGGGGGTTAAAAACATACAAACATATATGTGTTGGAGATTGAATAACTGTCTTTAAATAGAGGTGTCTGCAATTCAGGAGTGTCCGTTATGAAGGTTTTACTGTACATGTTTGCTATATATAAATTTATCTACATTGCTGCATGGGCCAATTTTTACATGTCCGGTCCGGTATAAAAGAGGCCCGATTCCGAAGCAGTCTATTACAAAATCTAAGAATTCTTCCCAGCCCAGCCCATTATGAAATCTAAACATTCAGTCTGATCCCTGTCCTTTGTGAAATCCAAAAATTCGACCCGTCCTGACACAATTTCTACAAATCATGCCAATATTTCTGAAGCATCATTATCCTACCATACCATTAGCATTCTTCAAAAAGTGCACTTACACATAGATTTTATCTTTGAATTATATGTCTGAAATTCATGAAATATGGAAAATAAATAATATTGATGACCCACTTAAACATAAACTTTAAAATATGTGCGCTACTTAATTTTCATTAAATTATTTACTCATTGAAGTTTTAAACAACCTTTGCCATTAAAATAAAATATAATAATAAAAATATATATAGGTCAATATTTAGTAGAAGAATAAACAACTTATATTTTGTTTTAAGGAATCGTTGATCGTGCATTTTTTGCTGACATCTTTCTTCCTTTTGTTTGTCGTATTCTTTACCTTCCTCTTAGCACAAGTTAAATAACTTTTGATGTTAAATTGTTATTGGAAGAACAAGCACAGAACACTGCTTAGAACAGAACTACTCTTTCCGTCACCGGGAGTTGTAGTCTCTTTCGTTTAAAAATATCTATTGTACATAAGATGTAACATATTGTAAAGGGAAAGCTGAAAGAAGGCGACAAATTTCTGTCTAGCTACCCTCGTTCCCTCCCCTTCCTTATCGAACTACTGTCCACTATTATAGATGCAACTGATTAATTGATAAAGTAACTTTTCCGCGGTATCCATGGAGGGATGCATTTTTCCTTGGACTTTTCCGCTGAAACAGAACCAGCTGAGACAGAGATAAAAATACCCTCTGTGCTAAAATAGACAAATAATGTCACTACAATTACTTGATTACCAGGGTTTGGTTTTCGCCTAGGGCTGGTGCCCCGGGAATTTCATGGCCTCCCAGATAAATTTTCGATAAAAAAAAAGTTTATTAAAATTTGATAATGTTTATTTTCAAACTGGATAAATATAATAAAGATTAGAAGTATTTATAATACTTCATAATCCTCTAAACTATGTAAAAACATCGGCAAATTGCAAAAACATGACTAGATTAGAATCATATAACTCGTACAATAAATATTCAAACGGCAAATAAAAAAAAGTAGGGGTCTCTGAAACTTATGATGAGCCGAGCCTAACTTTTTTCTGCAGACTCTGACTGGGCTGGGCTCGGGACGTACTTTTATACCGGACCGGGGCAAAACATTTTTTCTACGGTTCGGACTGATTACGGACCTATAAATTTCAACCCATGCAGACAGGGGTGCCCAATATGTCGAGATGAATTTCTTATTTATTGTTAAAAAATGTTCAGTTTCCGAAATGATTTTTTGCATAAAAGCACTCTTTAAAGAGGAAACCGGATGACCAAGTGTATATTTATGAATGCATAAATTGAAAGAAAAGAGCATAAGTTGCTCATTCATTGTGATAAAACTGCTGACATCATATCAACTCTAATTGCTCCAGTTTTGCACTTCATTGTTTATCAAAATAAGACATTACTGATATACACTATATGGCCATTAATGACTGGCAACTTTCAATTTTAGACATTTTGTCGAATAGTTAAAAGTGTACCTGTTAGATTCTTCTGGAATTTTAGAATTAAAAAGAACAGGTTTGACTTCATATTTATCAACGTCGATTTGATAAGGAGTATAATTAGGGGGCCAAAAAAAAATTAAAGCAAAAAAAATAATACTTGGGATCACCCCAGAGCTGGGCAGTATCGAAAATACATGTATTTGAAATACATTTTCAAAATACATTTGTATTTTGTATTTTAATCAGATAAAACCAAAGTATTTTAGTAATGTATTTTGAAATGATTTTTCCATGTATTTTGTATTTTCAAAATACTCAAAATACATTTCTCAATTTTTCAAACAGTTCGTACAAGACTTGAAGCTGGTTTAAAACCACTTGTGTTTAAACTGCAAATTACTGATTCGCAACAGGAAAACACATGCTTGTCTGTTTTGTCTAGTCTTTGAATTCGTTTCTAGAAGTTATTTTTTTTTTTTTTCAAATCTGCTACGATAAGGATTTTTATCTTTGGCCGAAAGATTTTTGCTGAATGGTTATAACAAAAAACAAATGCTTTTAAAATTCTTGATGTTGCTTTGTGAATTATAAAATTTTGTCATGTGATACACAAGTTATAGGATAGTCCAGAGTTTTCCTGAGTATTGCATTTTTAAACTATGTTAGCAGTGTCAGACTGGATCGGGTTTGTGCATTACTTTTTCCTGCAGACTTGGTCCGGAAACGGTCAGATTTATTTTTTTATGGACCGAGCCATTCTTCCTAGAGGTCAGGACAGGAAGAAATTTTCAGGTACGATCTCGACCCAGATCGAATAAAGATGATTGGTCCGGCCTGGCCCGTATAAAAAGCAGTAAAATTTGACCCGGTTTAGCAATTTTTGCAAAAAATGCATGTATTTTTAAATCGCCATTATTCTATAGTTTAAAAATGAAATTTATACTTTTTAAAGAATAGTACATATATTTCTAGGCAATAAAATTAAAGTACATGAAAACCTGTGCAAATAAACTTGTCTATGATGGAATCCTGTCTTAAAAGGAAAAATGTGTTGATTCATGCAAAATGAATGTAATAATACGTGTGAAAAGAATATAATGCATTTACAGCAGGTGATGTACCACCTAAGATGAAAACTTGTCTATGACGATTTTTTTTCGCTCCTACACGATTCCGTCCTAGCAGATTTTTCTGAATAGTATTTTTCAGATTTGTAAATCTCTAAGCCATGCAAAATGGATTAATGATATTAATGATAACCCAAACATTTGCGTACAAATAGAAATTCATAAAAAAGATAAACATAGTTTATATAGGCACAGACATAAACTTAGGAAAAGCAGTATTTTTAAACAGGTGTGTTTCTACTTCTCAGCTCAGGGCGCTTTTTAAAAAATGAAGAATATAAACATGAAAAATAGCTTATATATATATATTTGTCAGAATGCCTCGTACAAGAGAATTTTCAACCACATCTGCGTAAAAAGTTATCTTTTGTAGGAACTCATTCGGACCAATTAAGTTTTTGTACTAGCTCGGATCGAAATTTTACTATTTAAATCGGGCTAATGAAATTTTTATACGGGCACAGCCAGGCCTCGGGCTAAACTTTTAACTTTTATACCGGGTCGGGCCCTAAAAGTTTTTCTACGGGTCGGACTGGGCTCAGGTCTGAAAATTTTGGCACATGCAGACTTCTTTTAGGTAGACTTCGTAAGAAATACTATCTACAGTAGAAAGCCACTAATCCGCAAAGCTTGGTTCCAAGTGTTGCGCAGATTGGAGGCTTTTTGCGGATTACAGGCCATGTCTATTTAATCTTTGTTTACATTTTTTTTAAATTCATATTTAGGACAAATTTAGATTGCTAATACTAAAAAATAAATAAATTACACATTTTAATATATAGATAAAGTAATAACTATGTAAAAAATAATTTATTATTTTTTAAATTTCTTAAATATGGCATCAATTGTTGTCTGTTTTAAGACATTTGGTTTATAGTGTTGAATTTTATCTTTAAGTAAGAGTTCAAAAGCAATATATATGTATTTTTTATGTGTTTTTCAATTTTATAATTACGATTTAATGAAAAAATAAATAAATTATAAAATATATTGTCTAAGTAAGGATTTTTTATCATTAAAATAAAAAAAAATCACAAAAGCTCAAATTGTATTTTACAAGTATTGTATGAAGAAATGAATATATAAAATAATATACTAATTAAATGTGCTTTCATTTTAAACTATAAAGAAGAATGTTATATGATATATAATAACTATATATAAAGATAAGAAAAATGTTAAAATTGGTGAAAAAAAATTTCAAAATTCAAAATTTTGTCACCATTGAAGCATTTTTCAAGAATTAAATTTCTTTGTTTGCATTCATAAATTGATTGCGGATTAGAGGCCTTTGCGGATTACAGGTTTGCGGATTAGCGGCTCTCTACTGTATTACTTGGTAAGAAATACTATCTATTACATTCTTCCCTATGTTGGAATTTCTTTGAAATTTTTGCAGATCTACGCCGATCATGACTCCCAGAACCCAAAACCCCCTCAGGTTCAAAACTTTATCTATCTGTTTCACTTTTTTACGGACACGATCACTTCAGTAATTCTGCCCAAATCTCTTCCAAACCGATACATAAAATCAAGGGGCATAAAATCTCGGTCAAGTTCGTTAATGGACAAAATCAAACGGGGGGGGGGGGGGCTTTTTCAGAAAACAGAAAAAAAACCATAACTTCTTAATTATGATACTTATCGAATCCGTTCAAAGTTATTATTACTTCTAGGAAAAGGGCCGAAAATTTATGTATGACAGATATTTTATATCATTAAAAATGGCCTCAAGAAGGGAGGGGGGATAGGGGTTTAAGAAAAAAAAAAAATCATAACTTTGTCAATTAACAAGATATCAAATCCGTTTAAATTTATTGTAAATCCTCTTAATATTATCTACAACTTTTATATTGACAAGTTTTTTATAGAACCAACCCTTACAGCAAAAAAAACAAAAAAATCCCTGCCGGCGCCACCTAGACACACAGGAAGATTTCAAAGTGGGCGGTCCCAACTGCCGAATCATAGCAAAAAGGTGATTTCTTCTGCAATTCCCAATAAACAGGCGTCCCACGGTCTGCATCTTCGAAATCTACCTGTGCCTATAGGCCAAGCCATCAGGGATTTTATGAGGGGTTACGGACCTATCCATACAATAGATAAAAATTTATAACAGGACATTGGAATTAAAACATTTGTGTGTAAGATAGTGCACAATAATTAAAATTAAAACTAATGTATTTTGTATTTTGAAAATACATGTATTTTGAAATTTGAGAATTTGAAAAGTATTTTGTATTTTAGGCTCTAAAACCAATGTATTTTGTATTTTGTATCGAAAATGGTTTTTCGATGTATTTTGCCCAGCTCTAGTTCACCCTGTAAAATAAAATGCACGAAATGATCTATTGCTACAGAATATACATACGCAGACATTGTACAATATGTGTATTCATTTGTGTAAGAATAGTATGTATATTAATAGAGATATAGCGATTTTTTTTAAAAATTAAAAAAATTCTTGCATGTTTTTTGCTTTTAACATACAGGGTTTTTAACCAAATTTAACGCCTGTTTCAGAAAAATTGACAAAATATAGTACAAATAATATAGTGCAGTTGAAATGTAAATATATTAAATATTTAAGGAAATATGGGCAGTTGTATAAAATATTTTTTATCTGCGCATTCGCGAACGATAAAAAAGAACTTTTTGCATAATTTAATAGTCAACTCTATGGAACAACTTATTAAAAAAAACTCACTCAAATATCATAAAAATTCAGAGAGATATCTGCGTTAGTGAGCTGTTTTTTAGTTTCTCACTAAAACTCGCTAAATGATAAGGGAGTATCCACAAATTGTCATGTTTGATTTTTATACTATATTTCATTTTTTATTCATACTTTAGTTCGTCTTCGAAAACTTTATTGCACCAGGTTATAATACTTTTGGAGTGGATCCTTTGATTTTGATAATTCTTTTTTTTGTTCGAATAAGCTCGTTAGGGTAGTTTTTCAAAGAGAACTAAAGTATTGATAACTATTATGAAGATAATAGTTAAGGGGTTTAAAGAAAAATAGCAAAGTTAACACGCGTATAGCAGAAGCGTAAAGGCTGATTTTTATTACCCCAGATAAATAAAATAAAGATAAACTCAATTAAGTTAAATAAATATGTAGTGGTTTAAGACAATAAAGATAACATATTAAATAACCAAAGGTTTATTTTAAACACTTAATTACAACATAATTACAAAACAATTAAGACTTAAATTAAGCTTAAACTTGACACACATTCAACAATTACTTAAATTCAATTTACTAAAGACAACATGACGTGACAAAAATGATAACGACATTTTTGGCCATCTGGAACTTTTACTTCAAAGACATATATGGCAACAAAATCACTATAGCATATCAATTCAATTTGCAAATAATTTGCTTAACAAGAAGAAAATCCAAAAGCCTTCGACTTTAATGTTCACACAAAGTTCATAAAGAAAAACGGATCCATGTGCTTTCACATTAAATCATCACAACATTCCATTACTTCTTTTACCAAAACACTGCTGCCGACTTTCACTAAAAACTTAACATTTACTTTCACTTGAGATGAATTATGAATAACACTTGTTAAAAACTAATTGCCACTAAAACCTTCATTTCCACAAAGCACAAAAAGTTTAAGACTATCACTGATTACATTCTTAATGAATGAAGGTAGTAAAACAGAGACGAACTGCAACTGATGAAATGAAAAAGCGAAAATGAAGAAGAAGATGACCTTGCTCACTGCAAACGCAATCATATATATACCTCACAACCTTTCCTGGGTCACTCTTCCACGCATGCTCAATTACGATCATCCGGAAATCTCTAGAACGTCTTTAATGATGCATTATGCAAAACATTGTTCCAGCGTTAGCCTCCTGACATTTACCGTGATTACGTCATAACAACGCCATCTCTTGGTGTTCAAGCTAACTATGATGACGTAGATTGGAATCGATGAATCGTATTGAGTGATACGATCAAGAGAAAATTACCGGGAGCTATGAAGTCACGTATTGTAAACAGAAAAACGAAAAGCCAAAGATTAATTTAAATTAAAGATTAAATTAATATTTCCATTTAAGATAGAAACAACAAAACTGGATTCATTCAATAAGTAAGTTTATTCCTTAAACTTTAAATGTATTTCTATAAAAGTCTGAATAAAAATGATATTGGTTTTAACAAATTTTAAATACAAAGCAAGGTTTAATTACTAAAACAAAGATATATTTTATGAAGGTTTTTCCTGAATAAAATATCATTTAATTTAATATAAAAAGAACAAAAATATAATTTAAATATACTTAACAGATAATAACTTCAGAAACTATTAAACTTTAAATAAATATTAAACTATGAGTTTATGTAGGGTGTGTAGAATGATGAGACCAATTAAGAAATGAGGGATAATTTCTGGGATATGTTCTGATTTTCCTAACAAGTATCATTAAAAATTGGAAAATAGTATAAAATAAAATGACAATTTGTGGAAAATCCCTTATCATTCAGCGAATTTTAGTGAGAAACTAAAAAACAGCTTACTTTAACGCCGATATCTCTTTAAATTTTTACGATATTTGACTGATTTTTTTTAATCAGTTACTCCATAGAGTTGACTTAAATTATGCAAAAAGTTCCTTGTTATCATTCACGCATGCACAGATAAAAATTATTTTATACAACTGCCCATATTTCCTTAAATATTTAATATATTTATATTCCAATTGCACTATATTGTTTCTACTTCATTTTGTCAATTTTTCTGAAACTGGCGTTAAATTTGGTTAAAAACCCTGTATGTTATAAGCAAAAAACATGCAAGAATTTTTTTATTTTTTTAAAAAATCGCTATATTTCTATTACTAAGCATGCTATTCTTACACAAATGAATACACATATTGTACAATGTCTGCCTATGTATATTCTGTAGCAATAGATCATTTGGTTGGTGCATTTTATTTTACAGAGTGATCCCAAATATTATTTTTTTTTCTTTAATTATTTTTTTGTCCCCTTATTATACTCCTTATCAAATCGACGTTGATAAATATGAAGTCAAACCTGTTCTTTTGGATCCTAAAATTCTAGAAAAATCTGACAAGTATATTTTTAAATATTCGACAAAATGTCTAAAATTGAAAGTTGCCGGTCATTAACGGCCATATAGTGTAAACAACCTTATACAGAAACGGCTGTATTTCATTGAGCATCTGTCAATTTTTGATTGAGTTTAAAAGTAAGGTAAAATACCTAATTGACTAACGGCTGTTTCATGTTTATTTGTTTTGTATATAAATGCATATGTAGATAAAGAATGAAGTTTAAAAAGAAAATACTTGGATTGCGATTGGAAGCAGAAGGCTTTCTTTTCGGTTGATATCTATATTTTGTTGTCATATGCAGTCTTCTTACTTTAAAAAGGGAGATGCCGCTTTTCTGAAAATATTAGGCATGGCGCATGATAAGACAGACGGACAGAATTAGGGCAATGGTGCTAAGAAGTAGGAAAGTTTTTGCTCCTTAGTAGAATGTAGGATGTCAGCTAAGGTGATGCCGGGGGTAGTGGTCTGAACAGGTTCGGGTTGGGCCAGGTCTTCACTCTTTCCCAGGCTTAGTTTTTACTGAAGGTTTTCGCAGGTTGGGTTCTGCTCACTGAGCTCCACAATAGAACGGACAGCTAACTTCCTATCCTGATACATTGTATCCAGTGGTCCGCCCATAAATACAACGTCAAGCATTTTCCGAGGAAAATTTTTGGCAAAACACAGATTTCCTCCCATATAATAGTATGGGGTAGATATTTTGAAATTAGATTATCTTTTAAAAATATGACAAAGATGAAACAATTTTCACTGATATATATTTTTACTGTAAAAACTACAGATTTTATTTGAATTCATCGCAAATATGTAATTTGATACTAGATAAAAACAAAATTTTATACAAGCTCAATAAAAAAAAAAAAAAAAAAAAAAAATATGTGAAGTATTGCTTATAAAAATATAAAAAAGCTGTAGAAATAATCAAAAGTGAGAAAAAGAATGTGGAAAACTTTTTAAAAATACCTGTAATATTAAGAAAAGTGCAGGATTCAGTACTTGCGCACACTGAAAGTATGATACAGCTGCGGCAGAAAGTGGATTGGTGAGTTAGTCTTCCATATTATTATGGAGCTCAGTGGTTCTGCTACCCAATTTCGAAAAAGAAAGTCCTGAATATTGTTTTCGATATAAATTAGCCCAACCAGTTGCTGAGAGGTTCTGCTCTCAAAGCTGGTCGACAGAAAGTGTTGGCTTCAAACCCCTGTCGCGCTCGTCAACTTAACCGTTTGGAGTTTTTCATGGTTTTCTTCAAACCTTGCCATAAATACGGGTTAGGATCCCTTAGAAAGACCACCACAGAGGGCACTCTCCCAAGGGCCTATATCCCTCGTGTAGATAATCGGCCGTCATAAAATCAACCAACTGATATAAATTGACACATTCAAACAAACAGGCACTTATTATACTTCATAAGAGGCAACAGTTATATTAGAAATGTAATTGTAGGTAATTTTTGTATAATTGCACTAATTTAAATGTTTTATTTTTATTTATTATTATTATTTATTTTTTTTTCATTTTCAATAGAGTTTGGGTGAATCAATAAAATATAATGGGTTGCAGGTTAACAAAAGTTATTTTTGCGGAATCAGGCCGATTTCTGCATATCTGAAATTCATTTTATCGGGTTTGAGTTGGTGTCAAATGAAAAATTCTTATTCGGGACCCGATTACAGATGCATCGGTGATGCAAAGGTGAAATATATTTTACAAAAATCTCATCAAATCGCGAGATAGAATTGCTGCGCAACTCTGCAGTGTTTTAATAAAATTATTAGGTGTGAAAAAACTCTGCCTCCTTAATTTATCAATACAGTTCTTTTCTAACTGATATTTATTGATGATGTGACGCTCGAATTTGTTGATATAATTCAAATTTAACTAATTGTTTCTGGTATTCCCTTTCAAAGTAATAATAATGAATATCATATTTTTATATGAAACAAAATTTATTAAAGTTTGGAAGCTTTTTAAAGAAAGATTCTTATTTTATTTTTTAGAAAAATCTTATTTTACGCAGAATTTCATACTTTATACGGTCACCATTTTTCGAAATTATGTACAAGGCTAACCATACGAAAGGCGCTATAGGTGCAACTGATCACTCAAATGTTTTTTTTTTTAAATTACACTTAAGATTATTTCATGCATTTTTTGAACAGAAATAATTAAATTAAAATATGTCATAAAGCAGCCAATTTGGATTTGACAACAGACTTAAGGTGGTTCTCAAATGACCCCTGCTTAGCAACACGAAACTTTTTGACACAATTTCTTACTCATTTTTAAACGCAAAGACATAAAATTTGCAGGCCTGACTATGGAATTAATATGGAATCGAAATGAGTTTTCCATTCTTCAATAAATAATTACCTATCGAGTAATAAAGGTTTGTGATGACGCGATGTCACTTTTTTCGCTCTTCTCGGGCTGCCTCATCAGGAATTCGTTTTCAAACACCAACTTTGACAGTCTTTTCTGAAAAATCATCTACCTTTACCAAAAAAAAACGTGTTCTGATTACACAGTTTCTAAATAAAAACGCATGCCAATATCATGCATTTGCGAATAAAATTGAATTAAAAAATGTGTCAGAAAGTAGTTTGTAACTTGAAAAACAGCCTTAAGAAATTTCCATTTGGACCACCCATAAAAAAATCTTATGGAAAGCTGTATATTGTTAACAATGTCAAAAAGGATTACAGGAAATATAATAGCTAAAGTGTGGATAAACCTATTGCACACTGCTGCATTGATAAAAGGAAAACATTCATAACTTCCTGAAAATTCTTAAGAAAGACGTTTTAGAAATAGAAATACCTGGCCGATTTTCCCAATCCCTACATTTTCAAAATTTGATCTTTGATTTTTTTTTTTAAATGTATTTCAATAAAACATAAATAAAATATTATTAAAAAATATTTTTTAAGATAACAAACTTTATTATTCGGCTCAAAGGTCTGTAATAAAGCTTACTACTGGGTCCCTGATTTTAACGAGCCACCCCAACCCCCAAATGGGGGTATGAGGGACAGTCGCAACGGGCCTGTTTACAGCCACACATTGCTATAAATCATAATTAAATTGAATTAAAACCAAAATTAGTTTCTATGTATGTATATAGCTGAAACAGAAAAAAAATGTTCTCTTTATTTACTTATTTAAAACATTAGGTTTCTTTTCTGTTCATCCATCTCGTATATTAGGAATAAAATTATGAGAAAAATTAAAAGAAGAAAATGTTATATTTAACACTTTTAATGAAACTGAATGAATATCTGGAAAAGTTCTTCATTTGTTACATGAGATCAGACTTTTTATTTTTTTAAGACAGTTTATTTATTTAAATAATTAAAAAATGAAATAAAAAATTGATTTAGCAATTTAACTGAATCTGACAAAGTTTGTTCTCATATTACATTATGATTAATTATATTTTATAATTATGTTTTATAATCCAGAAACGTTTTGAAACAGTTTTATTATAGCGAGCAAATGCTGGTTATGGATTCATTCTCATTATAAACGAGTTCAGCTGTTCCATTATTTAACAACATCTCAATTTTAGAAATATTGCACTTTACGTCCTCTTAAAAAAAAAGGGGGGGGGTTAACATGGAACTGTTAACAGACTTGCCAAGTCTCTGGATTTTTGGAAACCAGTATTATTTTAGAGAAAATGTTGTTCTTTTAAAATTGCAAAATGTCCGATTACATAGAACAACGTTTTCTGTACAAAAATACTGGTATCCAAAAAGTCGGAGACTTGGCAGCTCTGTATTAAAATGACAATTTACTTTTTGAGCTTTGCATCAGAACATACTACAACTTTTAAAACATAATTCATTTTTATTTTAAAATTTAAAATATAACAAAATAAAAATAAAGTTTATCTTCTTACATGTAAGGAGAATATTAAAAAAAATATCGATAAAAGTAAAAAGAGGAACTTAAAACAAAAAACAATTATTAATTTGCTGTGGCTACTTATTCTACAAAAGACAAAATGTGACAATATTTCTGTACTATATCAGGGTTTGGAATTCTGATACATTTCCAGGTATTAGTTGATGTCTTCCCCCTCAGGAAAGTTGAAAAGCATTTGCTATACAAAAGGGCTTTGTTTTGCTGCCCAGCTTACAGGACAATAAGGAAAAGCTTATCTTTCACTAGAGACAGGGGAAAGAAACATCCATTTTGAAATTTTTTACATACATACATTTGAAGACCCTAAAATGCTTTTTTGAATGGAATTTGCACATATTATTTCCTTTAATTTAAATGCTAAAAGATTCTTACAATATTAAGTTTTATCCTGTATTACTTTTTGTATAAGCCATACATAAAAAAAACCTTTTTTCACAATTTCTTTTTTTTTTTCTATTCTAATTTTTTGACTTAGAGCTGTAGTTATATGTGGATCTTGTAATTCCATGGATTTAAAAACATTTCATTTAAATACAGTATTTAAAGGCACAAATCTGACTTATTTAAAAAAAAAAATTAAGACTGTTAGATGAAAATGTTCCAACCATATGTATATATACAGGGTGTCCCAGGATTATTGGAACAAACTTTAAGGGAGGTAGAGGACATCACAACGATTCAGATTTGCATAGCAATCCATGGTCGGAAATGGCTATGCTCGCCGTTAGGTGGTGTTGGAGGAAACCAGCGTTCTCAGATTAGGGAATTTTCTGGCGTGAGACCACATGCTGCCCAACATCGCTTTTCAGTGAATGTTTGGGCTGGTGTGGTCGAAGACTTCTTAGTCAGGCCTTACTTGTTGCCAGCACCTGTATCATCTGCAGATTATGGCATCTTTCTGCAAAAGGTGCTACCAAGCTTACTTCACTCTATGCCACAACATGTCAGATGCCATATGTGGTTTCAGCATGATGGGGCACTTCCCATTATGGCAGATAGGCATATGTCATTATTGCAGATGTGTTCGTGAATATTTGAATCAGGTGTTTCGTGACCAATGGATTGGCCATGGTGGACCGGTTCACTGGCCACCACACTCTCCTGATTTAAGCACCATAGATTTCTTTCTTTGGGGTGCACTGAAACATGCTGTGTACGCAACTCCTGTAGATTCAGATATGGATCTGGTTGCAAGAATCGTCTGTGCTGATACGGAAATCCAGTTATATTTGAGCGAGTCAGCCAATCCATGGTTCGACGTTGTAATGCATGCATCGCTAGCAATGGTGGAAACTTTGAACTTATTTTGTGACATTTTTACATATCATCTGCCACAGCACATGTAATATCTGACCAATAAATTATTTCAGATGATCTCAGTCTTGTCTCTTCATTTTTTGTACCTGTCATACTACTTCCCCCATGATGTTTCTGACCATGGGTTGCTATGCAAATCTGAATCCTTGTGATGTCCCCTTCCTCCCCTTAAAGTTTGTTCCCAATAATCCTGGGACACCCTGTATATATAACCATATTCCATATAGTAGATAATCTTTAAGTTATTGCATTATATTATTTATATAAAAATTCTCTGAACAGTGATTTGTTAAAATATCAGATTTTTTGTAATTTTTAACTTTTAAATAGAAATTCAACTGTAAATAATAATATTAATAGTTAAACTTGTACAACATCAGATTACCATTATGAAAATTCCTTTTTTTCAAGTAAAAGAAAATTAGTATTATATAAATAAAGTACAATACAGGATCTCAAATCCGCACTGGCTAGTGCTGCGATCATTCCGGATTTCTGGATTTTAGGTACTGCATATTAGCCTGCAGTCTGCCATTTTGTTTCTCAAACGATATAAAGGTAACATCTGGCTAAAAGACATACAATAATCAAAATTTATATTATTTCACAAATACTTCTATGCAAGCTGTTCCAAATAAATAAAATCTTTTCATAAATCTTATAAATTTGACTAAAATTATGCAAAACAGAAATAAGTTTTTCATTGAATTTTTATACCATACTCTCTGAAACAAAACCCTTGTGTGCTCAGAAAGTAATACCTACCTTCAAAGTCGAAGTATTTATGAAATAATATAAATTTTAATTACTGTATGTCTTTTAGCCAGATGTTACCTTTATATTGATATCGTTTGAGAAACAAAATGGCAGACCGCATGCTAATACGCAAAGTAGCCCTAAAATAATGCAATAAGGGTAGCATTTAAAATAATGGTAAAAAACGTGAAAACATTTTTGAGAAAACGAAAATGGGCCTAGAAAATAACAGAACTCCCCACTTTCCTTTTCTGCTAAAACACTGTGAATGGAAAACTCTACTAGCGAGAGAGAACCTATTCAAATTTTATTCTTTAACTTATAAAAAGGACTCGGTGAATGTGTCAGCAGGTTCGCGCTATTTGCCTCCAGGAAAAAAAATTTTTTGAGCTCAGGGACCGATTTAAAAATTTCGGGGTACTGGGCACAGTTGCTCATGGGGGGGGGGGGGATTACGTCAATGCTTACAGCTGCCTTGAGTAAAAAAATATATTAACTAAAAAAACTCAAAACAAAATCGAAAAAGTAAAAAAAAAGTCTTTTGTAGAGATTGATCTCAATTATCCAATGGAAATTTTTTTTTAATATCTCCATTGTTTATTTGCCGATTTTGTTGAAATTTTCAGCATGTTGCAATAATAATAAATGAAGTATGTGAAAATTTTTGTTAAAATATAATAAATTATTAGAAAATTAGAGCCCCCTATAAAATTGGCCACTAAAGAGCTACCGCAAATAAAGCAGAGTGGTTTGTTTTGTTTATTCATTGAAACTGTGAAGTCAGCAGTCAAAGGTTATCAAAATGAGATCATGAACTTGATGGATAATGTTTCATTATGTAGAAGGAAATTGTGCAGATTTTTTTAAAAATTATTATTAAGTCTGTTCTCAAATGATCTGGTCACTAACATGAATCTTTCCGACTCATTTTTAAATGCAAAAGTATAAAATTGGCAGTTCTGACTATTGAAGTGATTGGATTCGAAATGAGTTTTCTATTTTCTAATAAATAAATAAATTACTTATCTATAGTTGTAAGCGATTCATGTCACGTGACAGCATGCATTTTCCCTTGCTTGGAGCACTTGAACAAGAATTAGGTTCAAATCACCGACTTTGACGGTATATATTTTTTTTTTAATTACTTTTACCAAAAAAATGAAAAACATGTTTCGATTACAGAGTTTCTGAAGAACACCTGCCAATTTCATGCGTCTCTGAAAAAAATGAATTAAAACTTATATCTAAAAGAAGCCACTTTGGATTTGGGAACGGTCTTAAAGAAAAAAAAAACTTACAAAAGCATTCATCCAAAATAAGATATTTTATGTTTTACCATGCTTAGCTAATCAATCTAGATAAATAATGTTATGATCATATAAGATTTATAAATCAATTTCTGTTTTCCAATGTCATGTGTTTTTCTACAGAAAAAAAAAGTGATCCTAAAGAAAATACATTGAAAAGGGACATTTTACACGTCTAAAATGAACAGGGGGCATTGGCTGTTAAAACAAAAATGCCAGGGTTTGGCATCCTTTGAAAAAGTAAAACTGTAACTCTGGGGAGCATGAAATAGAAATCTGCACATCTCCGGGCCATTTTTTATTCATGAATTCACAGTAATCTGGTCGGGCCTGGTCTTCATTCATTCCTAACTTTTTACTACAGACTCGGGATGGGCCAGGACAGACTTTTTCTTGGCCCAAGCAAAAATCAGTAAAATACGCCCTGGCATAACTTGAAAATAAAATCTATGCATAAATGAATTATGACACATGCTTTTGAATTTTAAATGTAGGATAATGTTACTTCAGAAATATCGGCAAGTTTTCTAGAAATTCAATCTAACCAGGCTGGGGTCCATCTGAGATTTATACCGGACCGCACTCAGGCCGAACTTTTTGCTTTTATACAGAGCTGGGTCAAGCTCACAAAATTTAACAGGACAAGCCGAAATTTTAACTTTTTTTCTTGGTCAGACCAAACATTTTCTACGAATCGAGTCAGGCCTGGAAATTTCAGTCTGTACAGACCTGTAGCATGAAAATAAACTAACCTTGGAGCACTTATCGACACCATACAAATTTCGTTAAAGGATGGGTAAAAACATATTCCAACTATGCATGTTTGGTACGGGAGAAGTTAAAAAAAAAAAAAAAATTGTTGAAAATTTGGGGGGGGGGGGGGGGTATTTTTGATATTTTATGGTAATTTACATTTAAAACATTACAAAAAATTATTCAGAAGAGTGTAGTTTCGTTTAATGCATCTGAAAACTGTGATATGAGTGCACGAAGCGCCATCTGTATGCATTTTCGAATTTTTTTTTTTTTCTGTTGTATCGCAGTCCGTATTTTAGGATTCCAGATTTGAGGTCCTGTACTGTATATTTATATGATCATTTTGAAACTTTTTGCTACTTTGAATAACATTCATAATAATTTTTTATTCACATATCAAATAGTTTTCAAAATTTTAGTTTACATATCAAATACATATGTGAATTATGAATCATTGCAGTTAAAGTTATTATTATTATTATTATTATTATTTCTTAGTTTCTGCCAGTTTTTGCCATGCCGATTATAACCACACCGGCAGAAACTTGCCAGTATGGTGTACATTCTTTTGGAAAAGCAGGTCAACTGAACCCACAATACCTCAACTTGACCCGCAACAAAAAAAGTAGAAGTCAACCCAACCTGAACCGCAATGAAAAAATATAGACCCAGGTGTGGGTAACCCGACCTGATGCAGGACTCTAGTTTGAATCCTGACTCAGACATGGATGTTTGTTGTGGGTTGGATTCAGATTAAAACCAAGGTCCTGATCTGTTTAGCCCTTCTGTGCAAAAGATTACCAAAGTGTCCCAGAAAAACCAACCTTTTAATTATGTCTCATAAAATTTTCTGCTTTCTTCTGAATTAGTTTTCTCCATCTACTTTTTTAGTATAGAGGTTGACATATTTAAAAGCTCAAACACAACACACATGCATATTTCTTGTTAAATTGTTTTTGAATTATTAATAAATGCAGGGGTGTTGTGTTCCAGTATTTTGTACATCACTAAATTTATATAGGACTCTTTTCTTCTTTAATCGATGATTTCTTCGATGACATACTACGAATATTGCTATATAAATTTAGTGGTGTACAAAATACCAGAACACAATCACCCTTGTAAATGATGTGACTATTAAAAATTTCTAGAGAAATTTTTTTCATCACAATTAGAATCGATATTGCTAAAAAAAACTGGCAGACACATTGAATGCATGTCTCACGACTAATGGTGCTCAACTTTTTTAGTAAGAAAACTAATGAAAATTTCAAAGTTTGATAGAATTTTAGTAAGAAATTGACCCCTTAATTTATTTTTCTAACATAAATTGAAATAAAAACACAATGTTTAATTTAATGGTTATTTTAGTTTTTCCTGTTACAGCTTAACAATTAAATTATGTGGTGTGTATCTTTTACTTTTTGGCACTTATTGCACATAAATTTAACATTTCTTACATTTTTTACATCTAAATGGCTTTACTGATATTGACATGTGGTATACCAATCTTCTCTTCTCCCCCTTTTTTTTCCATATCAAATATACATATTTCACTGCTAAATGAAATCAAATAAATACCACATAGAAATGACACATTTTATTTATTTTTTAAATTCTGGTTCAGAGTACATTTATTTGACTTTAAAACCCCGGATGATTGGCAGCTGTATGCTGTTTATACCATTTACTCCCATTTAAATAACTGTTTTCTTTATATTTCAGTGTTTCATATTTTCCTTAAATGATATTTTACGTATTCTTCTAGGTCATATTCCTTTGGTGTGCCTTCCAGTAATTCAACAATATTTTCATCAAGCTTCTAACCAGACAGAGTATGTGGTACTCCAGCTAAATCCTCAAAAATCACAATTGCTGTCAATGGTGCTCAAGAATGTCTCATTCCCTGCCTTGTCATCTTACTTGTGTTATTGACTTTCTGAAATATATATTGCATCCTTCAGCTTCAAAGTTAATATAACATTATTTAAAGTTGAACTTTTTTTAAATGTACATTATTTACTTCTATATTTATCGGTACTCATTGATTTTTTTCTATCAGGTGTCAGTTCTGTTTGCTTATGACTCATCCAAGTTAACTTTAAAGATTAGTATAATATTGTAATATTAATGTCAACTCAATTTTTTCCTTTTATTTTAACAAATCTCTAATGCAAATTTATAACCAAGAAAAACACAATTTTTACTGTTCTCCTTAAATTAATGAAGATTTTGACTCCTTAGTATGTACTGCTTATTATAGTTTAATCATGAATTTTGTCCTTAGGAATTATAGTTATGTTATTACTAAGGCTTTAGTAAGAAAATGTAGTTTGTACCAAGTTTTCACCCATTCTTCAACAGATGACTGGTCATAGAGAAAGTGTCACAACTTGTGGTGTTAGGTTTCATTAAGCCTATTAGCTCACAAATTTTTAAATGGTTGAAATTCCATTTTATTAATTATCTTCCTGCAGATCTGCCATTGGGACGTTTTTTGCAGGCTTTTTGTTATTGGGTTTGAGTTTTTTGATTATTTTTTGCCAAATTTTTCTTCAAAGGTTTAGATGTCTCGTTTTTCTTTTGATTTTACAGGAGGGTTCTTCTTTACAGTTTTAGAAACTTTTTTTTTAATTCTTTTGGGCTGTTTTCTTTGTTTTTCTGACATTAGGTTTCTTTTTCGGTTTTGCTGTATTCTTTTTTGCTGTCCTTTTTGCTTTAGAATATTCATTAGTTAAAGATGAGAATTTTGATTTGTCCACACACTGCAAACTATCTGCTTGTTATTGTTTGGATATCCATAAAGTTATTTGATGGCTATAAGGATTGGAACTATCAAAAGCTTTTCAGAGACTTTTGTGTCACAGCTTTCACTACCACAAAAGAGAAGGTGTTAGGTTTCATTAAGCCTATTGGCTCACAAATTTTTAAATGGATGAAATTCCATTTTATTAATGATCTTCATGCAGATCTACCAGCTGAACTTTGTTGGACTCCACAAGGTACAATAGACGAAAAGAAAACTGCAGAAGTGTTAGATAAAAAGAAAACAGCAGAAGTGTTAGTTGAAGAGGAGAATTTGGATTTGTCCACGCGCTGCAAATTAAGCTATAAGGATTGGAACTATCAAAAGCTTTTCAGAGACTTTTGTGTCACAGCTTTCACTACCACAAAAGAGAAGGTGTTAGGTTTCATTAAGCCTATTGGCTCACAAATTTTTAAATGGTTGAAATTCCATTTTATTAATGATCTTCATGCAGATCTACCAGCTGAACTTTGTTGGACTCCACAAGGTACAATAGACAAAAAGAAAACTGCAGAAGTGTTACATAAAAAGAAAACAGCCAAAGTGTTAGTTAAAGATGAAAATTTGGATTTGTCTATGCGCTGCAAATTAGCTGCTTGTTATTGTTTGAATATCCATAAAGTTATTGATGGCTATAAGGATTGGAACTATCAAAAACTTTTCAGAGAATTTTGGCAGGAAAGCCCTGATGGCTGTAAGGAATGGAAATATCAAAAGCTTTTCAGAGAATTTTGACAGGAAAGTCCTGATGGTTGTAAGGAATGTTAAAATTTAAAGAAAGATTTCAAAAGTCTAAAATTGCGAAGAGTGTAAAAGTTGATTTTGCAAGGAATAAACACAAATGGGATTTTCTTAATTTCTGCAGTCAATGATTCTCTCCACCCAAAACTGAAATGTTAAAATTTAAAGAAAGATTTGAAAAGTCTAAAATTGTGAAGAGTATAAAAGTTGATTTTATGAGGAATAAACACAAATGGAATCAAGTACGAGAAGAGGAGTGCCAAAGAAGATAAAAGTAGTTCATCTAAATGATTTCATTGATGAAACTATATAGATATAATGTCATGTGCAAAAACATTTACTTTATTTATAATTTTTTTTAATTTAAACAGTTAATGATTTTTTTTTTCAAATCTTAAAAATTATTGGATCAATATTTTATATTCAAAAAAATAAAACAAGGTTTATAACCTATAAAGTAAATGTTGCTATATTACAGATGAGCTTAAGGAAATGACCAAAAAACTCATTCATTCATTTTATAAAAATAAAACAGAGGGCTTTTTGTGCATTTCAGTTATTCCGTCATTTTCAATTTCATGTCATTATTTCTCGAAAAATTATGCATTGATTGAATAAAATGTTGTATTTTATGTTCATTTTTTACTTTAAACTGTTTGTATTGTTCTCAATATTCATTCAAAATCTTTTTTTTTTTTAATCTGAAGATGCTATGCTTCAGTTTTGAAAAGAATCCTACTAAGAAATATTAAAGAAAGCAGATATTTATATTATCTATAATTTTTAACACTTTCCAACCTAGTTAAAAAGTGTTTGTCTTCGGTTTGTCTGTTGTCTGTCTGTGCTCTAACTTGCATAAATATACTTGGTTAATCCGTAAGTATTGCAGACTAAGGGAATGGATTGCTTAAGAGTAGTTTTTAACTGTGTTACCCATTTTCCTGTTCGACTATATGTAGGAGACTAATATAAATTTGTGGAATATAAACAAATTCATATAAAGGGCTACGCAAAGAAAAAAATACATTGTCGTTTATGGTTGGTAATTGCTGGAAGTCAGTTTTAAGTTGCCTTATGTGTTTTTTACCTGAATTAAATTTTAGCTTAATATGTGGTGTGTGCAAAAGTGTTTACATAATATACAGGACTGTACAAAAGATTTTGAGTGCATTTCCATCGATTGGCAAAAATTGTTAAATGATAAATTTAGTTCAGTTAGAAAATTCTCATTTTATGTATTAAATATCTAAATCTAAAGATTATATACAAGGTTGCACAAAATAATTCGACTACTTTTTTTACAATGGAAGGTAGTTTCGAAAACTATTTTTCAATGGCATACATGTTTTCTAAACTGTTTACTTACATATCTTCTTTTACCTTATTTAACCTTGATGTTTCAGTACAGTTTTCTGAAATTGTCATAATCTATGCTTCATGCATGATTTTTCATTCTTGTTTATTCTACATAGGAAATATTTGAGATTCTTCTTTGAAACAGAATCAGACAAGTCAATATTTTATAAAATAAAATGTATCATGATATGCTTTTTAGATGCATTTCCCTAAGAGTTGTTTCCATGTACATATAAAAATGATACTTATGTATTATATTGGCCAGGTAGATCGCCATAAATGGTTGTCAATTGCCAAACATTTTTAAAATGGTAATTTAATGTACATTTAATAAATATGTAACATTGTTAAAAATAATAAATTGTATGAAGGCAAGCTAAAATAATATAAAACAGTAATTTAGTACATGTTTATTAAATACATAGCATCAAATCGATGCCTTTTTAGCTATAAATGATATTAATGATGGTACTTTTATTTCCAGTGGTTTGTTATGCCCACCAGAATAAATATAATACAAATATCGTGTATCAATGAATATAATCTATTATATCCATATATAAGCTGTATCATGTTATATAATTATACATATATAAATACTCCCACCACTGACTTTAATGTGACAACACTGTAATATTAAGTATGCAGTTAAAAGGAATAAAGAAATTAATATTTTTGGTGCCATTGTTGGCCCGCATAATGTGTAAATACCATAAAAATAAATCTGATTGCATTTGTAATCTCATCATGCATAATTCAACTGCAATTAACTTTGTAAACTGAGATTCAATAAATCTTTGTTTGATTGTAAAATTGTATCTTTGTAGTTTTAAGGTAGTCTTTATTTGGAGAATAATTCAATTATTTAGAATCAGCAAATTATGTTTCCTTTCATTTATGATTTTAAGGTATAAGGTGTTCTACGAGATTGATAGTCCCAAACACTGTTGGTTTTAGAAAAGAATACATGAGCCAATAAAACAACTGCAGGTCATAAACGTATGTTTAAGAAATGAAGTAAACACAGGAGATAGCTGGAAATGTCATTTTCTCCGATTCCAAACACAGTTAAAATTCCAGTTTCTCCCAGACAGTTTCAGTGGGGAGCAGAGTGCTGCACCCAGTAGGTGCAAGACCTTCAGTCTCAGGACCGATTTAAGTCTTTGAGAGATTTTTGATTTACAGTAGATTATACTGTATATATTGAAATAATGGCAATTTTATAAGCAAAAACTTTTAATCACTATCTGTTATTGTAAAAGATCATTTGGTTATAATGCAAGACACTGAAATTTTCTAGCCCATCTCCATTGTGTTATACCTAAATTTCCTAATTACTTGAAAAACATTTTAGTCTTGGCTTGGAATGGACTTCTTGCACCCATGCTGCACCTTGTCTATCCTTTGGATTAAAAAATAGCATCCTTTTTGCTCCTCATTCAAAAATACTCTTTTTTGTAGCTCAGTTAAGAAAACAAGAATTTCCTCACTGCATTTTATATTTTTAATTTTGCTTGCATAGTAAAAGCTGACTTGTTGTGTTCTGGCTTTTAAATATCAAAAGTGTCTATAAAAATCAAAAGAATTCTTTTAAAAAACAAATAAAGGTGTCAAAGTAAAACATTTTTGCATTTTTTTCCTCTAAAAATAGCATTTTCTAGTCTACTTTCTTGTGGAACTCCCTGTATATGTTTCTATTTTCTTCTCATTTCTCAGATATCTGCACATTCTGATAATTAAAAGAAAGATGTTTCGTGAATTCCAGTTAAAGACACAGTTTTTAGTTTAAAAAGTATCATAACCATTATTCATACAGATTAAGATTACATGAATATTAAAAGAATATTTAAGAAATTGTGAAAATGTTCATACAAGTTTCTGTAATGTACGTTTGAGTGATAAGCATCATGTCACTAGTTTTTATTAATTTAAGGCTGTCCTCAAATCCAAACTGGCTACTTTGATGTATTTTTTAATTCATTTTTGTTCAGATACAGGTCTTCTTATTCAGAAACTTTGTAATAGAAAGACATTTTCCCTTTTTTGGTAAAAGCAGACCTTTTAAAATACTGTCAAAGTTGGCATTTTGAACCGAATACCTGACACAAAACCACGAGGAGGGAGAAAAACATTTCATCACATGATACGAAAGGCTTACAGCGAGATAGGTAATTTATCAAAAAAAAAAAAACTTATTTCGATTCCAAATTGCCAGTTTCATGCCTTTGCATTTAAAAAGGTGTCAAAGTTTCATGTTGTTCAGCAGGTCATTTAAGAACCATCTTAAATCAAATTCAATGACATTTACAGAAAAAGAAATCATTCTATTTGCATGCTCTTAAAAGATACCAGTGACATTTAAATTAATCAAAAATTGAGTTCTGAAAATAAATTTCAAGGTCCCAAATCAGGGGGTGATTCTGTTCTGAATTTTCCGAAAAATTAAGGCAGTCATTTCCGAAAATTTGAAAAAAATTGGTCATAAATCTGAAAATTCAGACTTAAAATATATCGCACTTTTTGACAAATGTTCTTCGAAAAAACATCAATTTCATCAATTGTTAGAAGAGAAATTGCCAATTTCATCAAAGGATTGCAGGGAAAATGCAAATTTCATCAGAAGATCGCAAAAAACACAAATTTCATCAAAGTATCATGAAAAAACACTAATTTTGTCTAGGGATTACGAAAAACAGCAAATTTCGTCAAAGGATTGCGAAATAACTGCATATTTCGTCAAAGGATCACAAAAAAAAAACTGCATATTTCGTCAAAGGATCTCGAAAAAACTGCATATTTCGTCAAAGGATCGTGAAAAAAACGCATATTTTGTCAAAGGAACGTGAAAAAAATGCATATTTCATCAAAAGATTGTGGAAAAACCACAAATTTCGTCAAAAGATTGCGAAATATCGCAAATATCATCAAAAGGGTGTAGAAAAAAAACATAGTGCCGGGAGTGGATTCCCCCTTCCCCCCTTGTTGTAACCTTTCAGATTTTTTTTTTTTTTTTACTCAGAATCACCCCTGTCTCAAATATTTATTGATGAAAAGATCTTGAAGGGGTATCCGTCTATGCTCACCAATTGCAAAATGCCTTGTGAGAATTTTAACATTTCTCGGCACAGATGACATATATACACCACATTGGCACGATTGCAAAAAAATGGCAATTTTATGCCTCACATGGTAACCCGTTTATATTGTTGTTTATTTAATTTAATTTTTTATTTTAATTCTATAAATTATTTTTAATATATATATCAATATTTATTTATATTATACTATCATTTATTTCTTTTTTTTATATAATAAAAGCTATTTCATTTATTACGTTATTTTATATTTATATTGAAATAAAAAATCACATGCTATTAATGTATGCTATTTGTAACTAATAATCAAAAACAAATATTTCGCCAAATTTGGGGGGGGGGGGGGGATCGCACCGATGTGGTTGTGCCTATATGACACATCTGTGCCCATTTCTCATTACATAATATATTTTTCAAAACTTGTATTTCACCATTGGACAGCTAAAGTCTAATACCAACACACTACATTTTCAGAAAAATATTTTGAAAAAGTTAGTACTTATGTCAAAATTAGTTGTTTTTCAAAATACTTAAAATTTAGAGAGATAATGTTAAAAAATATTGTATGTTGGTTTTACAATTCTGAAGGTAAAAATTAAATTTTGAGCATTGTAATTATATAATGAATAATTCAACTGTGGCACAGAATTTTGCAATAGATAAGAAGTTCTGAACATGATTGTTTGGTCATTTTTACAATGGTGAAAAGCAAATATTGAAAAATGTGTTAGAATAAATCTGAACTATGTATGTACATTTTGCAGCAGCATTTTAGAGAATAACATTTGTTGAATGCTGAAATGTAAATATTTCATGTGCTTAATGCAAGCTTAAATGTAGTACTAAGCATTATACATGGTTAAAATATCATCTAAAAATAAGAATGACTGATGTCACATGAGCATTGCAGAACAAGCATGAAAATGAACAGCCATCCTTCGGGTGCAGAGGTCTTCTAGGTTGATTGCACGGGTATCGATGAAGTGCACCATGCCAAACCATCACGTTTCCCCCAAGGTGTCTGGCAGTGTGCTTGAGGCCACCTGTTCACAAGAAAGTTAGTTTTGATACTTCAATCTGATGAGATTTCAGGTGATTTTTATTGTGATTCTGTTCATCGAATTCTCTCCCTACAGATTAGAGTTCTGTATCAGTTTTTGAAGTTTCTGGCTGTGCTACTGAAATATTACCAATTATTAATTTTAATTTTTTCATATTTAAAACTTCAGAACATGCTACATTAATAATGTGTAATACAATTTTTATTTTCTGCATTATCTGTAAAAACAATGACAGATATATGTTGAAATGGAATTGCATGAATAGCTCTAAAAATAAACAAGTAAATAATTTGCTTTTGATGTCAAAATTAAACAATATATGTAAAAGAATGACAGATATAAATATGTGAAATGGAATTGCATCAATGACTCTCAAAATAAACCTAATAACAAGTAAATAATTTGCTTTTGATGACAGAATTTTACAATATCAGTTAAAAATCTTTACGCATTATTTAGAAAATATATAATCTTTGTCCTAAAATTGGCACCTGCTGATTAATTTCAAGGCAAGCTCATCAGATCCAAAATATGTTCAATAAATTTAAGATTCGGTACGTCAGAAAGCCAAGACATACAATTGAATTCGTTTTCGTGCTCCTCAATCCACTGTAGTATAATTTTGGTGTTGTGGCATGAAAAATTACGTTAATTAAAGATTACATTCTTGTTTGGAAATGCAGATGACTTGAGCAGTCATAGTATGAGCAAAGTCAAAACCTATAAGACTATTGACTTTTATATCATGCTACACTACACTGTTAAAATTTTGTAGCAAACTGTCCAGTCATTTGACCGTTTTTGTAGAAAACTCTTAATTTTAAACAGTTCTTTTAAGAACTTATTAAAAAAAATAATGTGATTACAGTCTTAAAAAATTATTAATTACGTGAAATTAATAAAAACAGCTATTTATAAAAAAAAAATATTGTTATTACATTCTGGTAAGTGCAATTTAAAAATCTTAGTAACGTTCACATGGGGTGTCCATTACTGGAAATTGACTAATTAAGCATTCCAGTGATGGACCCTGGTCCTAAAACCTGAAAAATAAATGAAATTTTGTAAATTTTTGAGACAGTGGAGGGGGTGGAGGTAGAAGGGTTAGTTGACAAAAAAATCTAAAAAAAAAGGTCTTGGGAGTACTAGTGCATGGAATCATATTTCCTATTATTCTTAACAGTTAAACTTCCTAAAACTGCTTGATATATTACTTTTAGTAATTTATATAAAAAATGTCAAATAAATGAAAGTGTTGGTTAAATGTTTTTTAATACTAAATAAAGTTATTTCAAAATAAAATTGCAGAATTGAGATTTGAGCCCCCTGATCTGCAGATTTACTAGTTTCATTGCTACTAAAAATTTATTGTTTTTATGTAAAAATCAAACATTTAAGACAGAAAATAGATTTTTAATAACTTCTGTGACGTAAGAAATTGTCTTTATTTAAATGGGGAGAGCTTGATCCCCTCATTTTCATGTGCCCTTAAATATTATTCTCTGCTTCCTGATTTGGTATTGATTGCCACATTATAAAGTATGCAAGGCACAATTAAAAAAATAATTTGATTACAATCGTAAAAAAAATTATTAATTAAGTGAAATTAATAAAAACAGCTATTTATAAAGAAATATAATTATTACATTCTGGTAAGTGCAATTTGAAATATTAAATTCTTCCCCTTTGTTAAAAAAGAAAAACTATTTGCTTTCCTTTCCTTTTATTTTAAAGCCTGCAAAATTTAATGCATTTTTAGAATTATGACAATATTGTTACATTTTGTGTAATGATTGTGTATAATTGAAGCTTTCCAAACTGAAATCTTGAAATATTTTGGGTTATCTTACTTAAAATCTTGTATCATTAATTAAAAAAAAAAAAAATAAGTAACGTTTATTAGAAGAGAGATGACTTGAAAAAAATGGTTATATAGAGAGATGTGCAATCCATGTTCCCAATCCATTTTATAATATTTAAATTAAATACAGCAGCAGGAAAAAAAAACAGAAGATTGATTAAACTTTTTTTTCGTCGGGGTAGGGTACAAAATAAAACTGAGCGTAAAAAAGTTTCTTTTCCCAAGGCCCTATTTAAAGAAAACAAATTGGTCTTGCTCATTATAGGAATAGCATATGAAATTACAAGTCATGAAATCAAATCAAATAATATTTATTCTATGCAAATTTAATATAAATTAATTTTTTATAACAGTTGAGTTTGTTATTGCAATTATATCTTTCGGCCTTGTGTAGATTTTACACATGTAAAATCCACAGATCATTTCCATCCTAGCTCTGACATAAAATTCTATAACATGATAACATCAGCGACACTTCTAAGTTTCATTTTAATTTGCTTATTTACATTAATTTTTTTTTGCGAGAATGAAATCTAAGTTGCCAAGGAAGCAAATACCGCCAAAACAGACAGCATTTAAAAGTGCCAAATAAGGGGTGATGTTGGTTTCAACTTATGTACGGAATAACAAAAGAGTTCTCAATCTAATACTAATCTTTACTCTGAGCATAAAACACAGAAAATGTTAAAAATTCAAAGTATTATATCTCGAAAAAATTTGATTGCAAAAGAGTGGGACATTTCTAATGTCAGACGCAGGGTAACATTTTTCTGAATATAAGTTATAGGAAAAGGGGGTGTATAAAATTTAAATTTCATATTTTAATTTTTACACAGCTTTTTTTAAAACAAATGTCATGTAAAAAGCTATGCTTGATGTGTATCCTTTTTGTTATTGGAAGTACACTATATGGCCAAAAACCACTGGACACTTTCGATTTTAGACAGTTTCTCAAATATCTAGAGAAATACTTGACATTGTTCTTGAACTTCAGAGATGTAAAGGACATGTTTGACCAGTCAGTGGACAGTCATGAGAATAATTAAGTGACTAACAACAAATTTAATTTTAAAAAATTATTTACGATATACCTGTATTATAAAAAGCTCCTAATAACCTGTAGCTGTAATAAATGGTTATATAGCACCATTGCAACATTTGTTCACATTTGTGTAAAAATAGCACATATATATTCATGAAGATATCAACGTTTTATTTAAATATTCAAACATTTTCCACATTTTTTTTCGTTTAGAACATGTAGGATCTTTCAACCAAATTTAATGCCACTTTCAGAAAACTTGACAAAATTCAGTAGAAACTTTTTATGCAATTAGAAAATGAATTTAATAAGGGTACTCTACTCTATTTGGTAAGGTGAATAGGTCTATACTTCAAAAAAAGATGTACCGAGATTCATGACATTCCATTATAATTTAAAGTTATCTTCTAAGTGGATTTTTTAGGATCTAGTAAAAGGAAATGTTATGGCATAGTAAGCTGAGCAAAATAATTTATTTAAGAAATTTGTCAAAGATTTCCCCTACTTAGTTCTTAATTGAGCCCAGTTTTTGAATCATCTGAATTAACACTAATTACTACATTACTTATATTCCCTGCTTATTTTTTAAATAGAAGTTCAGTGGCATAGTGGTCAGCATGTTTAGCTACCATGCATCAGGTCCAGAGTTCGACTTAACTGGGCAAAGTTTACTAAACCTTTCATCCATTCGACATTGGTAAAATGAATACCAAGCTCGCTTGGGAACTAAACACTGGGGAGGGTCCCTTGTTAGGCCAATAACCTGACTGGGGCATATGCTGTAATAGCATCTCGGGACCCATGGGTCGGAACCCAAAACAGGGTTTGGACACTGTAGGCCTTGATCCTTAATGGATCACAATGCTGCAGGTTTAGTTTAGTTTTTATTTTTTGAAAAAAAAATTGTGTTTGTGAAATTCTGTGTCATGACCTCCTTGCAAGCAAGCATCCCTGAAGGATCTCTTACAATCTTACAAATGGCCAAGAAAATTTTAAATCCAACATCTTTCCTCGAGTTTATTTTAAGGGCGTAGAAGATGTTATTGAATTTTTCACATACTTTGTTGAGTACATGCAATATAATAATATACTGGACAACAATAAATATCTCTTGTTAAAATGCTCATTAAAAGTTGGTGCATTGTTATAGTGTGAGAATATTCGTACATTTTTTATCGCTGATCTATCAAAACATTATGAGAAAAAAATTGCTGAGAAGAAAAATGCATTCCCATGTGCACAAGGTAAAATTGTCCTGCATAAAGAGCTTTATTGTAATCGCCAAACTGTCTTCCAAAAAAACATCAAATATTTTTTCTATGGAAACTTGAACTGAAAAATAAGCTTAGTCTTGATTTAACTTTTGAAGATCTCTTTGATATTTTATTACCTTCATTCCATATGGTATTATACTGAAATGCGTCAAAATTCAGCAGAACTTTATTGAGTTGTTAAAATATGAAAGTAGACATGATACTGATTGTGGTGCCTAGAAGAAAGGACTCGTAGTAATGAGTATAATTTTCCCTCTCACTTTTACTTAGAATTGAGAAAAATGGAAATTGTTTTTGAGGAGGGAATAGATGTTTTCAGAATGGTAATAGGAATAACTCTCAAAAAGGGCGTAATAATGGTGATAATTTTAGGAGTTGTTGGTAATTTTAGAGTAATAGAGAAAATTTTGGACATTATCGTAGAAGACAATTATAGGAATAAAAAGTCATTTTGTAATTCGTCTAATAGAAATAGAAGTGGAGGTCAAGGTAGGAACTGCCCCCTCCACGCACACTCTTTTCTTTTTAAAACAGTTGAGTGTAGTTGAATCAAATGAGGGTAGATTTCAGGTATGGAGGCAATCTGGCAGAAATTCTGCACAGTTAATAACGGACTGCTAGGGCAAAAATTCATATAAGCCTAGAAGCCACAACTACTTAAAGCAGAGTTTTCAAAGATTAATGTCTACACACATGCAGAAAGAAGTCAAATATAACTTCAAATAAACTTTATTGAAGAAATTTAATGTAATAAATTAAGGCCATAACTTCGGCCAACTTAAATAGCTCATTAAATGAGGCTTTACTTATACCAAGCACAGGTAACAAAACGAGCCAACCAAACATGAAGTCGCTCCAATATATACCCTCTTGTCAATTCAAGATCAACTCTGTAACAGTGAAACATGCAGCTCTACAAACCAACCAATCAGGAACTAGTGTACATCATCGGCATGATGACGGAATACTGAAACAGAGATACAGTCATACATCTCCAGAAGCCTGGAATTCGTAAAAGTATGACGTCATACCTTCAAAGAAAAATAAACCCTCCTAAGCTGCGGCTGAAATGATTTCGTGACGATTTTGAAAACAAAAAAACGATACCGAACAGTCTCAGAATTCAACGACAAAGAATAACGACATTAAACAATGACGTCGACATCGATTTCGATATCGGCAAGAACGGCATGATATGACATCAGTTAAACTGGTAAGTGCCAGTGGCGTAACATCAAGGAATGCTACTACCAGTATTATACTAAATTTGGCCTTATTTAATCGTATAAAGTTAAAAGATTAAATAAGGCCAAATTTAGTGTATAATAATTCTGGTAGTAAAGTGATGCAGCATTCCCTGTCGCTACATCACTATTAAGTGGCTGTAGTTCAGAAGGTATACAATCATTGGATAAACAACAAAAACCTTCTGCAGTTGTTTTAAATGTCAGTGTAAATGCAATTGTACTTCCTGAGTTGTCAATAGTATTGGATGGTATTGTGGTGAAAAGTTTATTCGATACTGGCACTGGGTGTTTTATATCTTATTCGGTTTATAATAAGTATTTTAAATATAAGAAATAGGAATATTCAAATTTATGGTTTAGTCGTCTCTGAGTTCAATCTGTGTGAATAAAAGAGTAATAGATATAGAGGTAGAAATTTGATCTGTTAAAACATTATGCCAAGTTCAGGTGATTAGACGTCTAAATGCAAGCTGTATAGTTGATGTTGATTTTATGAAGGATAAAGATATAAGTCTTGATTTATTTTTTAAAAACTTAGATTATTTATAGGGAGCAGAATACTCCTAAAGTCTAGTCATCATCCATGTCTGCTACTTTAGAGGAGACTAATCTTAGTGTGGGTGGTAAAATATCATATTGAGTAATTGACATCAACCTTTGAAGTTTCTGCATTCTGGATGATCTGCTACAAAAGTAAGAAAATAGGTAGAACAACAGATTTATTTCTTTGAACTTGAAAATTCTATGTAGTGGTTCATTTATCGAACAACGTCTGAACTCTCTAGTTGGCTTTAATGAAATTTGAGTGCTATGTTGCGTATTTATCAAAGTAAATGATGCCTTTTGAACAGATGAACTTCTTTTTTTGGTAGCACTGAAAAGTGACAGACTGGAAAGATCTGACAGAATATGTAACTTACAAAATGTGCCTCCTTTTTAAATTGATGGGAAAGCTCTATGATGAATTTGTTACCATTAAATCATTCCTTCAACAAAAAACCCAGCATGCTCCAGGGAAGAACTTTCTGACAATGAAACATTTAAAAACATACATAGAAAACTCTGGTGTAAAATAAATTTGTTGACACTAATATAAATGCATCAGAGAAGCAGCATCAACACAAACTAGATATAAATTCATTTAGGACTCAAAGATTATTGTTATTTCGTAATTATAACATTGAATTATTTGTTCTCACAACAAAATTCACAGTTTTAAGCTTTTTAACAATGATACATTGTTGTAATGTTATAATTCACAATAATAAGCCTTTTAACACTCATTTCTATTCAGTTCATAAAAAGGAATCTAAAGTAAGATAATAAGAATAAAATTTTGGGCCACAAATCTCCCTACAAAATATTTTATTGGCTATGGCCTTGTTCTTAGTTTAAGTTATATTTTTGTTTCTCAGATCTGTTTATTCACGGCTGATCTTCATATCTTATAAAGATCGGCCGTGCTGTTTATTGTTATGATATGGGAGGGAGAGTTTAAAGAATCTACATTACAGAATCTAGGACCCTTAAGCCAAGAAATCTCTCTACCGAACGCCAAAGGGTTTATTACACGAGCTTAATAACCACCCCTTATATATGGGGCATTCAGAACCAATGTGGATTATGGTTTCGTTTCAACCGAGTTTGAGACTATTTCTTGCTACACATACATTAATTTATTCAATGCCATAACAACAAAGTCCTAGGTTGAAAATCTGAGCAAAATATTGAGCTAGTCTCCAATGATTCTGAATGAAATGCACTAACTTTTCTTCCAAATATCTCTGAATGGTGTTTTTAGAAGTTGATCCACTTAGATTATCAATGCCCCATATAATCTTATCATTAGAGCTAGGCGATATCTGAAATTTAATATTTCAATATATCACAGTATCAACAAGATTGATATTGGTGATATATCACTAAACTAATTTAAAGTGGGAGTGCAAGGGACATTTACTATTTTTGAACTAAAAGTAATACTGTAGCAAAAATTTAAACACAAAACAGAGTAGAAAGCAATGATTTATTGTTTTTATATTTATTTGCTCATACAACATAATTTGTATGGTTTTAGTAAAAAAGGAAAGAATCAAATACAGAAAAAAAGAACCAATTGACCAATACCTGTTGTGAATTTACACCATTACTTTCATAACGCTGTTTTTAAAGATACTATTTTCCCTATTCTTCTCATTTTATTGTATTAACATTTTTTTAAGCTTTTCATTTTCACTACCATTTAATTTTGAGGTGTACGAAAATAATTTTTTGGGGTTCAGTTAGCTTTAAATAAAAATTTTGGGATCGAATTGCATGTGCAGGACTGTAATGCAGACTTTTATTCTAAGTTTAAAATAGCAAGATGTGGTTTTAAATGCTTGGAATTTTTGTTGTCTTAAATATATCGCATATTTTGATAAGCTTACGTTTTACTACAAACATTAATCTCATCAAAATTTCAATTTCAATTTTTCTCTTTTAGTTAACCCTTTCAGGGACAAAGTACTAAAATGTTGAAATAAATGACTGGCACCGGAATTTACAAAAAAATGTATTTGGAAAAAAGAAAAATGCTATATTTCACATACATATTAAATGGAAAAGATTTTAGCAAAATTCTGGTGTCATTGTGGCATTTGAGAATTAAAAATAAGTGGTTTCATAAACATACCACTGCCCCTGAAAGGGTTAAATATTATTGAGTTAAATTCTTTAATGTATCTCTTATAGAAAGAAAAAAGATTCTTGTTTACTGAATTACTGCTAGTCAGTACACAACATGTACAGAAATTTAATTTCATGATAAAATTCACTAGAATAAGGAATACATTAATTTCGACAATACATTGAAATTTCCCATAAAAAATTTGAATTCATTTAAAATATACCTTCATATAAGGACACAAACCACGTTCTAGCAATCATTATCAGTGCTATTGGCAATAACAGGCACATATTCAAGCTCATGCTGTATCAAGTCTTTTGATATATCTCAATATGTATGGATCAATAACAGCAGCTGATCAAGAAACGAATGATCAGTGGATTTTACGGGGGGGGAGGAAAGAATTAACTTTAAAAGTTATTGGGATATTCTTTATTTGTAGATAATCAGCAGAAGTAGATTTGTGGTTCAATTGAAACAAGCCAGTGAATAAATAAATACATGAATTGGGTAAAAGAAGTATTGAAGATATTGGTAAGAATTCGGCACTTTTTTTTGTAGGGAGGGGGGTAAAATCGCAGTGTGGGCAAAACAATATTGTTATTGGGATATACTCTACCGAAGTATGACGTCATTTATCTCTTGTGGCCTGCTCCGGCCACACGAGACCCATAGACGCACAGGAAAATTGTTTTAAAAAATCGTATTAAAACAAATATTATTTTTCTAAAATATTTATCCCTTGATTTGGATACTTTGATATAAGAGGTATCATTTGCATAAGTGTAATTAATGTATTTTAACTCCGATTTGTGTAATTTAGTTTTAAAATTCCAAAACGCTAATTCTCCAATCCAAGATCATACTGTTAAGCTCCGGTATCTTGTCCGATGACCTTGGGAGAATCTATTTTTGACCGGGAGTTTCAGGGTCCGAGGTTGTCCAGTACAAGGGGGTAATTGGCGAGCGGACATTCCGCCAAATCCCAGAAACAGTCATCTGCACCTGCAGTACAGGTTTACTACTTCAAATCGTAGCTCGTTCTTGTAGCGTATGCTTGTATTTGAATTCTATCTTGCTCTTTGTCGTGTAAGATTATTATTATAATCGATCCTTGTCCTGATCTTTGCCATATTCGTCTTGATAAAATGTCAGCGAAAAATAAAATTATTCATTCCCAGGAACGAAATCTGATTTTAAAAGTGCTCCAGTTTTTTGAGGAGGAAGCAAAGTTGGAAAATCCAAGGATTCCTCTTAAACAAGCGCAGAAGAGGGCGGCTGCAGCAACTGGGAAATCGGTGCGAACAATTGCACGTATTAAGAAAGAAGCTATGCTTTCTCCAAGTCTAAAATCTCCGGGTAAACGAAGGAGATCTCAAAAAAATCGAAACATATTTTTAAATGTAGATGATTTTGATCTTTGTGTGATTCGCCAAACAGTGAATGAGTTTTATAAAAGTAATAGGATGCCTACTCTGAATGCACTATTGCCTGCTATAAAAGAAAAAATTGAATTTCCTTGGAAAAAAGAAGCATTGAGAAGAATCATGCACAAGATCGGATTTCGGTGGAAACGCTGTGAAGACAAAAGAAAAATAAGTATGGAAAGGCAAGATATTGTGCATTGGCGATACAAATATTTACGAGAAATTAGGCAATATAGAAATGATAAGAGACCAATTATATATTTAGACGAAACATGGATCGACAGTAATATGTGTTTCGGAAAATGTTGGCAGCTAGGAAAAACTGGAGCGTATGTTAAAAAAAATGCAGGAAGCAGATTGATCGTCGTACATGCCGGTAATGAAGATGGTTTTGTACCAGGGGCAAGCTTGGTATTCAAATCTGGGACCACTTCAGGCGATTACCACGGTCAAATGAATTTCGATAATTTTTCAAAGTGGTTGAAGGAAAAATTGCTCCCGAACATACCTGCCAATAGCGTAATTTGTATGGACAATGCTCCTTACCATACCAAAATTTTGAATAAAACACCATCAAAATATGCCACAAAAAAAGAGCTGTCTTTGTGGTTAACAGAGAAACAAATTCCTCACAATATTGAAATGAGGAAAATTGATCTGTATGATTTGGTAGCCGCAAATGCATCCCCCACAAAAAAGTACTGTGTGGATGAATTTTTAAAAGACAGAGGCCATGACGTATTAAGAATACCACCATACCACTGTAATTTGAATGCTATAGAATTTGCATGGGCTGCTACAAAATTGTATATCAGAGGGAGAAATGTCAATTCCGAACTCAGTTTAACTGAAATGAAGAAATTAACTTTCGAAGCTTTTTCTAGCATTACAAAAGAGCAATGGTCGAAATATTGTGAGAGAATAATTAAAACAGAAAATGAATATTGGCAAACAGATAATATAGTAGAACAAAGGATCGAAAATATCAGCTTTGTTGTAGGCGACGAAAGTGACACTGATAGTTTAACCGAAACTGGCGAATCCGATATAAATTATAACAGCGATTCTACTCTAAGTGGCATTGAAATGTTGTAAGAAAAGTTTTCTTACAAGTTTTAGAAATAAATCTCTTTTTCGGAAATAAAAGTAAAACAGTCCTTTTCAGGACTAAAACAAGTCCTTTCGGGGACAAAGCCCTATCCAGGGCGAAAATCAAAAGAAAGAAAAATCACAAAACACATTTATTATACTTTAGGTCATCTCCTTTTTTTTGTTATTTATTCTGAAAATTTCTTCATAATATTCTATCCAAATACTTCTTATCTCTCAGGTAGATCTTATCTATGAGCGTCTATTTCTTTTAATTGCTTTAAAATCGTCGTTCAGGTGGTTCTCAAAAGACCTGCTCAACAACGCGATACTTTCTGACACATTTTAAAATAGAAAGTCATAAAAATTGCATGCGTGACTCCTGAAACAATTTAGAATCTTAATGAATTTTCTATGTTTTGATAAATAAATTATTTATCGATCTATAAGCCATTCGTATCACGTAATGACACTTTTCCCCCTTTCTCGTGCTGCGGCGTCGGAAAATCGCTTCAAAACGCCGACTTTGAGAACAGCCTTAAAAGCAATTTAGAGTTAAAATGTTTGGAAATCATACGAAAAACTCAAGTCTCTAGTCATACGAAGACACTCGCTAGCTAATGTTAAACCTGTGGCAGCATTCTTTTGAAAATATTCGCTTGCATTTTAATATTTTAAATGATATTTACAATTTCTATCAAGAGCAGCATCTGTTACTTATCTCAGTTACAATGTTAAATTAACATAAGTTATATATATTTATATATATATTAAAATTACCATAAATCATTATACATGTTGAAAAATTACTAAATATTAAAAATAAACTTAGAAATTATATTCAAACAAAATATATTTTTAACTTCTATTTTTAATTTGGAAAAAATCAGTTAATCAAATGCCAATTTTAAAATAATAAAATCAGAAATATTTGACGATTTCGACTGGAAAATAGGCAAAAAAAATTATTCCTGCTTCACTATTTCATCGACTACCCCCTCATCAGATATAGATTTTGTAGCACTCAACTAACTCAACTATCCGGACATTTAAAACTTTCGGCAATCAACATTTCCCAGTTAATTTACCCTTCACAGTATTTTTTTAGGTATATACAATTTTGATAAGTTTCATTAGAAAACTTAATTTCCACGATCTTTCTAAAATATGTAATTATTATTTTTCTCAAATAATTCATAAAACTTTTGTGCTTTTTGAAAATCAATGATGGGGGGGGGGGGGGGGGGGGGTATGTGAATAAAGCCACGGATAATAGCTATTAATTTAAATGTCTAACATTTTAAAGTTATTAAGAAAACAAAAGAGAGAGGGGGAGGGGGTACAAGGAATAGATTCAAACGTAATGTAAACATTTTTGTTTCAAACACATCTTTTGAATTATAAAACTAATACATTTATATTAACATATTAAAATATTACGAAATGTTCTACATTAATTATATAAATATCACTATTATTAATAAAAGTATTGTTATTAAGAACGGCCACAGTTAAACAATACATTTATAAATAATATATTTTCACAAAATCCATTTCCCTTTATGATTGTCGTTATTTAGGCTAACGCGCCAATTATGGATGCCAATCTCCCTAGTGCGCTACCGCCCTTTACCGATTATCCACAATAGAATCGTCCTGATCCCCATGTTTGAAATGCCAAGATATCGGAGCTCAACAGTACCTATATAAGTTTTAATAGTGATGCGATTTAGGATATGATTTTTAAATAACTTGTAAATAAGTTACTTTTTATTAAATGTTTATGGTTTTCAATCATTTAAAAATTTTTATAGAGTAGTAGAAAATTAATATTTTTATTAATCTGATCATTAAATACAATTTATTTACCTTCTGTATTGTGCAAAATTTGTTGTTTAATAACAAACTCTGAAAATTAAATAGTGTTAATTATATATATAGAGAGAGAGAAAGAAAATAGTTTAACAGTATATCATAATCTAATTAAAAACGTGAAAAAAAAGCTAATTTATCCAAAATATCCATAAAAAAACTTTATAAACATTTTTTTTTCATGGGTATTTTCGTTAAATTAATTAGCTGTTTTTCAAGTTTTTTAAATCAAAGTTTATGACTTTGAATAAAAACAATTAAAAACAGTATCTGTAAGCATTTAGTACAAAAATCTTCGGCATACCTATATCAGTTTTTAGGAATGGAAATTAATAATTAATTTACAGAGCAGAAATATGCCTTATATATATATATATATATAAACTGTTAAAATATTTAACATTTTTTTCACGTTTAAGAATCTTATAAAATCTTTATCTCTCCCCCCCCCCCCTTCTTAAACTATCCTAACATAAAATACTTTATAAATGTCATAGTTTGTAATTTAAAAAATAAGCTAATTAATCTCTTCAAAATAACAATCAAAGGAATATTTATAAACAAACATGATTTTAAAAATATATAAAATAACCCCCGAATTTTAGCATTCTCTCATTTCAAATCTGGCTGTCATATTTGTAAATATGTATAAATAAGCAATATAGCATTAACTCTTTTTAGCTTCTAAAGTTTACTAAATAAAATAAAAAAATCCATCATTACACAAGGAAAATCACAAATTAATATTTTATGATCAGATCATTAAAATATTAATTTTCTACTGTTCTAGAAAAAGTTTTAAAGGATTGATATTTAGTAACAAGTAAATTATTTACAAATTATTTTAAAATCATATCCTAGATGGCGCCATTCCTAAACCTTACATGTTATGATCTTGGATCGGAGAACAAGTGTTTTGAAATTTTAAAACTAAATTACACAAATCTGTGCTAAAAATACCTTAATCACACTTACGCAGCTGCTACCTCTTATATCAAAGAGTGTGTTCACAGACCGAACCCAGAGTTACATAGGGTAACGCATGGATAACCCAAAACGTTCAGAGACCGATATCACGTGACTTTTTGCAGGCTTTTCTGCTGCATTCAGAGCCAGATTTTATCCAGACTTTGGGCAACCCACATTACCTGGAGAATTTTGTTGGGTAAAGTGATCACGTGGTTGGGAAATCTGATTTATTTGTTTGCTTTATAGCTAACTGTGACTGTTAACTGTTGTTCTTTATGACTCCTACTGTGCACTTGAATACTGACAATTTGATTGGTCTACCTTTAACAGAACTATGATATAATTGGCCAACGCCGGCTAGGATGGTTTCTGCAGTGTTCGTACAATCAAAATATAATGGTAGATTGGTTGACAGAAGTGTTTGTTTGTAAACATGCCTATAACTTTACCCAACAGTGTTCACAACCCAACTTTACCCTGTGAAAATCAGATGACGTCATTTCCAAATATCTGAGGCTAACGAAAAAGAAAGGCTACCGCCATGCTTTACGCGTATCTTTTTTTATAGACCGCCGGAGTCACGTGATGCTCGAATGCACCAATGCAGGTGTACGAAAATAGCATCACGTCACTCTGGCGGTCTGTGAAAAAAGATAAGTGGAATGCACCGCCAAATATCTAGGCTAACGAAAAAGAAAGGCTACCGCGGTGCTTTACTCGTATCTTTTTTTACAGACCGCCAGAGTCACGTGATACGCGAATGCACCAATGCAGGTGTACGAAAAGAGTAACACGTCACTCTAGCGGTCTGTAAAAAAAGATAAGAGGCATACACCGCAGTAGCCTGTTTTTTTTTTTTTCGTTAGCCTTACCAAATATACGAGTAACCCGCGTTTCGGTCTCTGAACAAGCTCAAAGTATCCCTATCAAGGGATAAAAGCTTTAGAAAAATAATATTTGTTTTAATAAAACAATTTCCCTATGAGTTTAACATTAGGCGCGGTGTCTCGTGTGGCCGCAGCAGGCGAAATTAGAAGAGTCACGTGATCACTTCGGTGGCGTATAGCTGCAGAGTCAGAGCTCAGATATCGTTATTGCAATATTTAAAAAGTATCAATATATGACCGATATATTGATAAATAATCTAGCTCTATTTATCATTATAGTATTTTTTCAGCGTTCTTAGCTTCTAAAACCTATTAATGTAGATTCTAAACGAGGCAGACGAAAAAGACAGACTGCCGCACCTGCGTCACGTTTTCGTTTCCCTTCGGACCTCTTAAGTCACGTGATGATAGTTTCGTTATGCAGTAAGGCAAATGCCATAGATTAATATACAAGATAGGACACTATCATAAGGAGTAATGGTAACGAGATGACGATCGAGTGCTTGTAGTGACAAGGGGGAAGAAACGTCTCATAGACGGAATATTTGTCCTTTTGAAAAACGTCTATCTTATTATGATCTTTCTTTTTTTAAATGCTACATGTTTACATTTTCAACTTCGTAAGAAAAGCAGAAACGAAAGTTTTAAAATTCCGATTTGTATGCAGACATAAATTTTAACATCTTTAGCTATACTAAAAAATTTCTGAAAACAACTGTTGTTTCAATAATAATAAAATAAAAAATAAAATGAAGTCCTTTAAAAAGAAACTTTTAACACACCAGCGGTAAATTTGAACAGATGCGTTTGCCTCAAAGCGAAAATAATAGATATTAAAAACATAGATCATAAACAGATATCATATACATGGGTAAATTTCGGAAGCTTATTAGTTTTCCCCCCTTGTCACTAGTGACGCTATTATTGCTGCCGTTAGAGATTTTGCTGTAACTGTCCTATCTTGTATGTTAATCTATGGGCAAATGCATGGATGCAGGTGCACGAAAAGAACATCACTTCATTCAAGGGGTCCGGAAAGATACGAACGTGTGACGCAGTGCGGCAGCATGTCTTTTTCGTGTTCTTGGACTCGAAAAATGTGACGTCCTTACGTTGAATGGTTCCAAAAAAATAACCGGTTTGTGAGGTTTTCCATTTTCTGAAAGAGTTACCCTCTGGAAATGCATAACAGCGGTTTGTTTGGAACTGTGGCGAGGTCATCTAGCACGGTCAGTAAAACAAGGTTCTAGAAGGATGCAATTGAGCTAGCCTTTATTCGCGACCTACGTTATAAATGGCCGGTTCATGACTTTCAAAACGTCACAAGGCGTGGTTAATCTTTACACGGCGATTGACACAAAATGATGGGCGCGACGCTTTTTACTAATCACCGTGTAAAGATGATTCACTCCGTATGACGTTTTAAACGTCATGAACCGGCCGTGTATAACGTAGGTCGCTCTCCAGTGTCTCTTTTTCAGAACCGTCAATGAAAATGAAATCGTGACTTTAACACTACAGTATTAAAAGGTGTACTCAGCAATTTTATTATATCTGACCATGACACATGCAGTTTTTTTTTTTTTTTTCATTTAGACTATCCTTTTTCCAATTGATGTATCACAAACTATAGTCAAATGCTAGCGTGACTTCTAATGATAAAAAAAAAATAATTTCCGATTCAAAAAAATGTTGTTTCATGGAACACGCATGTTTACATGTACAGTCCTGCCCCTTGTGCCGCAATTAATGCAAAAAATCCTCAACTATGAAGTGAAACATTTTGCGAATGACTAAAATGAAAAAAATGGAATACAAATAAAAACGGCAACAGAGAAATGTACATATTGTAGTTTTCCCAGAGTGCATGTAATAATTTTAACATCTCGCCTAATTTAGTATTTAGCAGTAATATTTTTAATATAAAATCCAGTACCTTGAAAACTTTATAGTAAAACATCATCGTTTATTTAACACTCGTATTCACCACCTACCTCAACTGCCAGTTAGCACTAAAAACTTTATCGAACACTTAAATGGTATTCACCATTAACCTGATTGGACATGATCGCGACTAAATTCCAATCAAATTAATTATGAATACCATTTGAGCTTTCGGCGAGGTTTTCGGGCTTAACCAGTGGTTGAGGTAAATGGTGAGTACGAGAATAAGAAGTATAGGCGTAGCCTCGAGGGGGCACGTGCCCCCCCCCCTCCCTCCACCAACTTTCTGAACATTAATTTCTAAAATATGATACAGTCAATTAAGACTTGTCTTGTATTGACCCAAAATTGAAATGAAATAACTACTTTTGTTTTCATTTTATATTTCTTAATTTTTTTTACTTACTCAGATGTCAGATCAGTAGACAGCTCAGCTCTTTTTCTTTGAAGTAATGAATTTGGTACCAAAAATTGCTAGTTCAAATTTGAGCTGGACGAAATGGGATGAGTGAAAAATTTTCAGAATTGACTTGTACGCTAATGAAAAAGTCAAGACATTTCCCTTCAAAAATCCTTCTATAAAATAGAAGTCTGCACAAGCCCGGGCCTGGCTCAAAGCCCGTACCAGTTGCGGGGCGGACTGGCAGAATAAAGGCTGGGATTGCGGTGCCTCGCTTAACATCAACTTAGAGACTTACGATATAAACAAAACGTAAACGGCATTACAGTGCCTCGCGATCTTACGACAGCTTCGAAGCAGCCGTAAGTTAAGACGCAAGTGGATGCGCGCGCAACCGAAACAAATGTAACTGCGGCCTCTGATTGGCTGACTGCAGGAGGACTTACACCGAAGCACGAGGACTTACGCTGAGGCACCGTAATACGAAGTTACGACTGATCGCAGGAACGCCTATCCTACGATCGAGCGTAAGATACGGTAGAGCGAGGCACCGTAATCCCAGCCAAAGAGAATTATTTAACGGGTCGGGCCGAGGAAAAAAATAAGCGAACTGAGACAGGCCAAGAAATAAAAATAAACAGTCGACTAGTACACTATAACAAATTTAAAATGATCGGACAAAGTGAAGAAATTTTTTTCTTTCTGAATTCTCGGCCGAGCCATGACTCATTTGTTCTCAGGACGCGTCGGGCAGGCAATGTTTTTTAAATAGAGATAATGAACTTTTGTTAAAGGAATTTCTGGAAATATACTTTAATAAATTACAGATAAGTATTTTTTAAATCTACGTTTTAAAATATCAGCTTCAAAAGTTATGTTTTTAAACATCTTTATCCTTTTATTCTAAACTCAAATATTTTTTTTAATGAGTATATATTTGTATTTAATAGTACAAGAATCTAAGTGATCGTTAATGTTGTTATCCTGTATTATATAGCTTGTGGTGATATAGTTTGAAATATACGGTAAAATTTTCCCATAAATATGTATGGAGTATTCTTTAAAAGAATATTAATTTTATTTTAAGAAAAATCAGAATTTTTTGTAAAAATTGACTCGGGCCGGGCCTGATTTCATTGATTTTTGCACGGGTCGGGCAGGGAAATTCCGGCCCATGCAAACCTCTACTATAAAGGCATTCTACTTTTGGCAGTATAGCTAAAATATGTCTTGTGCATAACTAAATATGGTCATCTCTTTAATTTATTATTAGTTATTTTACTGACGGCACTTAAATGTTCTACTATACCTTCGCATTTTTAGGATGGAATAGTTATGATTATTATTATTATTATTATTATTATTATTATTATTTGAAAGTATGAGCCTGCAAAACTGTTCCTATCGAAGTGCAAGTTTCCAGTCGCACACCTTAAATGATTAGTACTTCTTAAAGGTGCTGATTAAACTTATTTAAAATATGTTAAAAGTTTGATAAATGCCTTTTTATTTATTACTAGCTGACCCATCCGGCTTTGCCTGAGCCTGTGATGATAACAATCTGTTCTATACGAACATGACTGAAATGTGTAAGGCTATCGAAATCAAGTCGACTAAGGCAAACCCCGTCAGAATCGGGCCCATTGAACCCGAGATCGGAAAGCGCACCCTGGCGGAAGAAAGTGCAACTAAAATATTTAAGGCTATCGATATCAAGTCGAATGAGCCAAACACCGTCATAAATGGGTTCATAATTCCACCGTCAGGGGCGCAATCTCTTCTGGAAGAGGCCTTTTCAGACCGGAAGATGCCTTTTACCGAACCAACCAAATTTCCTAGTAGAATAGGGCAGTTGCAATAGACGTCATGTTGGAGGTCACACACTACCAAAATAGCAGAAATCGCGAAAGTGGGTTACGTAAACGACCGGTTTCGAAAAGGTTAATATAGATTATTTTTTTATTTAACGGTGCGTTTTGAAAAAAAGAACGGGTCTATGATCTGGTGTCTTCTGTTTGTCCGTATTCGCATTTCCCGAGTCGATGCCGATTTTTAAACCTTGGCCTAAAAACGAAAATCGAGTGAGTGAGTTCTGAAAACGATTGTTTTTCGGAGGGTTAAAATTAAATTGTTTCGAAACGGATACCAGATTTTAAAAAGCAAAGGAACGTAGATTAGGCGCGGTATTTTTAGTTTTTCGTATCTTGTTTATAAACGCAGATTCGAATTTTTAGATAAGAGAAATCGTTAAAAATTCGAAATTGACTTACGGTAAAAAACGCTCTAGAAAGGGTTAACGTTATTTTTTTAAACTAAAGGTTTCTGCCTGAACCCGATGGAACGTAGATGTCCTTAGGTGTGTTTGTTCTTTGTTTGGTTATTTTACAGAGCCGATGCGTGATTTTATACATCGCAGAAAATCGGATTTCGCAAAAGTGAGTCCTGCGCGCGAATTATTTTCGAGGGGTTAGTATTCATATTTTTCGAAAACAATTATAGATGTCGAAATTGAATAAATGTAGATATTTTCTGGTATTTTCAGTTTTTCGTAACTTGCTCGGAACCGCCTATGTGAATTTTCAAATTTCGGTGAAAATTGCGAAACGGCGTACAGAAAGTATAATTTTTTAAAGGGTTAACTTTCGTATTTTTAGAAACCAAAGATGGCTTTGAAAAGGGCAAAGTCAGATGTTTTTTGTTTCTTTTTAATTTGGTGCACTCTGTTTTTCCGTATATTTTGTATTTCGTCAGATGCGAGGCTCGAAAAACGGGAGAAAATAAAAAACATGAATTCGACCCTTCTTGATTATTATTTTTTTTTTGAAAGGGTTAAATGTGAAATTTTTTAACTGACCGGATCATTCGAGACGTAAAAGTATGTTCTTCGAGAATATGTAGACTAGGGTGGGCCGAAAAAAACTTTTTTTGTTTTTTGATTCGCTATACCGCGGAAAACTTGCCTCTAAGGTAGCTTAGTGTAATGCAAAAATAAAATAAATAAATTGTTATGTTTGGTGGTAGCGCATCGGCCCTAAAATTTGAGAAAATATAAGATTTTTATTATTTTCAAGGGGGAGTGCGAGAATTTTTTTGCTTTGTATTTTTATTCACTATACCGCGGAAAACTTGCCTCTAGGGTAGCTTAGTATAATGCAAAAATAAAATAAATAAATTGTTACGTTTGGCAGTACCGCATCGGCCCTAAAATTTGAGAAAATATAAGATTTTTACCATTTTCAAGGGGGAGTGCGAGAACTTTTTTGTTTTGTTTTTGGATTTGCTATACCACGGAAAATGATCCTCCATGGTTGCTTAGGAAAATGCAAAACAAAATAAATTGATTTTCGCGTCTTGCGGTAGCGCATCGTTCCTAAAATTCGAAAAAATAATATACGTTTTTTTTTAATTTTTCTAATAAATGGAAATAAATCAAATAACTTCTATAACAAGTAGATATAGACATATTTTAGTAAAACAAAGTATAGAAATGATAAATAAATGAAACAAAAATAGTTCATTTTACAATTTATTAGTAGAGTATTAAGTAAAAAAAAAAACATTTAAAAAAAATTGACAGATCTCCATTGAACCAAAAATAATTTTTCTGATTGTGTAAATATTCAGTTTGTAATGAAATATGATACTTTACTTGTCTTTACTTTCTTTTGATATAATTGAATTAAGTTTGAACTAGGATTAGCTTGAAAAACTAGGCATTGACGATAATGAAATAAGTATAGTTCTTATAACACCATCTCTGGAATTGGAGACGATGACTTTTTCTGACGCCTCAGTTCTCCACCTTGAGTAGAAAAGTGTGCCAGGCTCACGAACAGTTAATTCTTCAGGACAGCTGCCTGAATTTAAATCACAACTTATGTTCAGCAGGTACAGTTTATCTTTGCATAAACTTTGCTTATCCATTTCTGGAATCTCATACTCAACACTGTCAAAATTTACTACTGGGAGTTTTTCACATTTACTGAGCTGTGAGCCAATCGGACAACGAAATGATTGTGATCCAGTAGTTTCACCATCTAAAGTTTGAAACAAATGTTGGAAAGGCTATTCATTGAAATGTAAGAGGCACACCCTCCACTGTAGTGGTCGTTTAACTTGTTCTTCAATTGTGCGAATAACACGGTTTTCCACCCCATATTAGTAACTGTGCCATCACATCCAATCACGTTCAGTTCATGAAGTGAAAATCCAGCCTCAGTCAAATAAGAAAGAATGCTACTGGAAATGTTTTGAGCAGAACTTGAAGAGGGTAAAACATGACCAACGCACACAGGTCGGCAGTACATAAGTTCTGCTATAAAATCAGGTAGCTGTTTTCAAGATTTATCTGTTCGTGAGCCTGGCACACTTTCCCACTCAAGGTGGTTAACAACGGCGAACAGAGTTCTCCGATTGTATTTAGGTATTGAAAACACAACAGACGAGAGCAAGATCTTAGTATCTTTTCTCTTAAAGTCATATATACCTCGATAGTTTTATAAAAAAAAGTAAATACTTCACAAACAGACCAGAACATGTATTTGAAGTTATAAAATCTTCCAGATTCCTGCCCGAAAATTTGTTGAAAGTCATTGACCCAGTAACTGACAGAAACGTATTTTTTGCCCGTCCAGAAAACTTGCTTTTGAGTGTGATAGTAGATTAAAGGAGTCATATAATAGAGTTAAGTTTCAGAAAAATTATAATGGCTAGAAACTTAGCTTCTAAAAAAAAGTTAATCAGGAGTTTTCAACCACCGAAAATCAATTTCCTAACTACAGACAACATTAAAATGATTCAATGGAACACTGCTGCACTTTCACCACCACATTTGCTGCGAATAATCAAATTTTAGAGTCGATGCACTACCGCTAAATGTAACAATTTATTTATTTTATTTTTCAATTATACTAAGCTAACCTATAGGCAAGTTTTCCGCGGTATAGCAAATCAAAAAAGAAAACAAAAAAATTCTCACACCCCCCCTTAAAAATGATAAAAATCTTATATTTTCTCAAATTTTAGGGCCAATGCGCTACCGCCAAACGTAGCAATTTATTTATTTTATTTTTGCATTATACTAAGCTACCCTAGAGGCAAGTTTTCCGCAGTATAGCGAATCAAAAAATCAAAAAGTTTTCTTCGGCCCACCCTAATGTAGACGGGTTTTTCGTATTTCCGTCCGAGTTTAGAAAAACAGAAAAAGGAACAGACTGACCAACGCCCCCTAGAGATCTCTAGGGGGCGTTGGACTGACTAACGCTTTGTTTCTTCTCTTCGCGGAAGGTACGGAAAAGGGGCTTCTGAGCATGCGCGGGCGGATTTCGGAAGAGTGCTTATTTGTATATGATATTTGATCTGTTTTTAATTAATCACAACTCTTATTTTCAAAATCTTAAAATTCTGAGACTCGAGTGCACCAGGAGAGGCCTTGAGCTACCTTCACTTAAATTTTCAGACTTCTAGGTGCACTAGATTTTCCTAGCCATCGCAAACACACACACACACACACACACATACAGAACGAAACTTTCTTTTATTAGTATAGATAAATGTTGCAAAAATATTAATTTCAATAAAATGAATTAGTGGAGCTTTCCTCATTTCCCTGGTTGTGTTTCTTTTCAAGTGAACCTCGAATTAAATAAACATGGTCGTGGGGCCCAACTGCCGTCAGCAGCGTACACACGTCTGCTCTGGTTTTGAATCAAACCAACCTTGAATTTTTGTAATTTTTATTTCGACCGATATTAGTTTAATATTTTGAGCATCGTAGTTCGTGTTACGACGATTTTGTATTATTCTAACTTTAATTTAATCTCATCAGAGCAAAATTTAGCAGAGTGTTATTTCTTTGCGTTTCGGGAAAAAAATGGCAAAAATTTGCCGCAAAAAGAGAAAAAACACTGAAAAATCGCGAAATATAGTAAATTCACAAAATATACTATATTGCTCTAGAAGCTAAAAAACGGATTCATTTTACAAGCGTTAAAAAATGCCGCTAACTGCGAAAAACCGCAAAAAATCGCATAACATTTTTATGCTATTTAAATCACGAAAAATTCAAAAATTTTATAGGACAAAGTTTACTGTATTTTGGCTGAAATATTGAAACCGGATTCCTTTTGGGAATGTTTAAAAAACGCTGCCGCGGAATGCAAAAAATCGTTTAAAATCTCATTTTTTTTAAATCGTAGAGGACAAAATTTACTATATTGGGCTGAAAGGTTAAAACCTGATACCTGTAACTAACAAATGCTAAAAAATTGCTGCGAAACGCGAAAAAACATTAAAATCGCAGGAAAAATTAAAACCATTATACGGATTTCGTATAAACTTTATTCAAAAGAGTAAAAAAAATTACTATATTGGGTTAAAAGATTGAAAACGGATTATTTTTTATGAATGTATCTCCACAAAAAGTGAAAATAAAAAACCCCACAAAAAAATTCACGAAAAAATAAAAAATTACAGAAGAGAAAGTTTACTATATTGTTTTCAAAGATTGAAATCAGATTTCCTTTACAAATGTAAGAAAAATTGCTGCAAAACGTGTAAAAACGTAAAAATTGTGAAAAATAATCGCAAAAAACTTAAAAATCGCAAAGGACAAAATTTATTATATTGGGTTAAAAGGTTGTACCTGGAATTATTTTACGGATGTCAAAAAATCGCCGCGAAACGCGAAAAATGTTAAAATCGCATGAACAATTAAAATCATTGTTAAAATCATTCTTTTAGTTCAGAATAAACTTTTTGAAAAGAGAAACAAAATTACTCTATTGGACTAAAAGTTTGAAACCAGATTCTTTTTGCGAATGTGAAAATATGTCAATGAAAAGTGAAACAAAAATTAAATATCACATAAAAAATTCATGAAAATTTGAAAAATCGCAGCGAACAAAATTTATTATATTGGGTTAAAAGATTGTAGATGGATTCTTTATATTAATGTAAAAAATCAACGCAAAGCACGAAAAAACTGCGAAAAACAACATAACAAATTAGCGAAAAATTCAAGAGTCGCTATACGAGTTCCGAATAAACTTTATTGAAAAAAGGCCAACATCTACTATATTGGGCTAAAAGGATGTAACCGAATTCCTGATACAAATGTTTAAAATTTTCGCGAAAAAAACGTAAAAAGTCGCATGAAAAATTCGCGAAAAGTTAAAAAATCGCAGAGTACAAAATTTAGTATAATGGGCTGAAAGATTAAAACTGGATTCCTTTTACGAGTGTTTAAAAATCGCAGAAGAACACGAAAAAACGGCAAAATATCATAAATTCATGAAACATTTAAAAATTCGTAGAGCACAAAATTTCCTATAATGTGTTAAAAGATTAAAACCAGATTAGTATCAGAAATGTTAAAAAATTGCTACAAAACGCGGAAAAACACTAAAAATCGTATAAACATTTTGCGAAATTTTTCAAAATTGCTGAGAACAAAATTTAACATATTCAACTGAGGGATTGAAACCAGATGTATTTTATGAATGTTTAAGAAAATCGTCGAAAAACGCTAAAAAACGCATAAAAAATTCGTGAAAAATCTAAAAATCGCAGATCACAAAAATTGCTGTATTGGACTAAAAGATTAAAGTTAAATTCCATGTACAAATGTCAAAAAAAAAATTTACTGAATTGTGTTAAAAGATTGAAACTTAAGAGGCTAGTCACCGGAAGAAACGCTTCAGCTAATGTTAAGTCTATGGGGAGGTTATTGTGCGATTTCTCGCTCGCATTTTAATATTTTTAAATTATTGTTTTTGCATAGGATAGCTGAGGTCAATCTCTAACGTTGTTAGTTTTTACTTTTTCGATTTTGGTTCCAGTTTTTTTTATATAAGGGTAATTTTACTTTCAGAACCGGTTCCAACCGGCTTCAAAATTGAAAATGTATGCTTATAAAAAAAACCGTAACCAAAATCAAAAAAGTAAAAACTAACAACGTTAGAGATCGACCTCAGCTATCCTATGCAAAAAGAATCATTTAAAAATATTAAAATGCGAGCGAGAAATTGCGCAATAACCTTCCCATAGACTTAACATTAGCTGAAGCGTTTCTTCGCATGACTAGCGTAGGCTCTTAATTCCTAACACAAATGTTAAGAAATTGTCGAAAAACGCTAAAAATCACACATTCTGCGAAAAATTCAAAAAATGCTGTACGATTTCCAAATAAACTTTTTTGAAACGATGACAAAATTCATTATAATGGGCAAGAAGGTCGAAACTGAATTCCTTTTACCCGATGTGGTAAAATTGCCACAGCGTCGTTAACTGAGGCCATTTTTAACCAAGAAACTACTGTATATACACTATATTGCCAAAGGTCACCAGTCACTTCGATTTTAGACGTTTTGTTAACTATCTAGAAAAATACATGAGGAATTAACCTGAAACTGCAGGCGTGTAAACAGTATAGTATAGGTTATATGTTTCCGAGAAGATTTTTTTCATGAAACCCAATAGGGAACTGTCAACAAATTGAAAAAGAACGAATATCTTTTGGATAACCCTGTAAAAACTAATGTAGCAAAGGCGTTCAAACTCGAGATTATTAATAAGTGGCTTATTGTAATAAACTGTGTTCATTTTTATGAGGATAGCATGTAAACTCGTAGAGAAATTAAGGTTTTAATAAAAACAGTCTCAAATTTCGTCTAGTTTTTTGCTTATAATTTGCAGTTCTTAATATAAAAAAAAGTTATTTTCAGAAAAGATGACAAACAACATTTTACATAATACTCTGTAATCAGAATTTTAAAAAAAATAATAAAAATTGGATGAAAAATGAGCAGGTTTACTAAAAAATGTTTCACTGCGCATGCGCGAATGCAATCAAAATGTAATATGCATAATGTATTAGCTAAGTATATAGAGAAACTTTTGTGAAAGTCTCAAAATCATAGTCTGAAAATTATCGTCGATAAAATAAGCTCGAAATCCGTTGTTCCCAAAAAGAAGCAAAAAGATGAGGGATTGTATCAAATATCTGTTGATTGGTGCCAAGATAGCGTACACAATATTGCACGTACTATATTTGGATACAACACCTCATATTTTTGCTTCCTTTTGGGAACAACGGATTTCGAGCTTATTCTATCGACGATAATTTTCCGAATTTTCAAGCTATGATTTTGAGACTTTCAAAAAAGTTGCCCTATATACTTAGCTAATACATTATGCATATTACATTTTGATTGCATTCGCGCATGCGTAGTGAAACATTTTTTAGTAAACCTGCTCATTTTTTATCCAACTTTTATTATTTTTTAATTCTGATTGCAGAGTATTATGTGCAATGTTTTTTGTCATATTTTCTGAAAAGAACTATTTTTTATATTAAGAACTCTGCAAATTATAAGCAAAAAACTAGGCGAAATTTGGGACTGTTTTTATAAAAACCTTAATTTCTCTACGTGTATACATGCTATCTTCATAAAAATGAGCACAGTATATTACAATAAGCCACTTATTAATAATCTCGAGTTTGAACGCCTTTGCTACATTAGTTTTTACAGGGTTATCCAAAAGATATTCGTTCTTTTCCAATTTGTTGACAGTCCCCTATGGGGTTTCGTGAAATAATCTTCGCGGAAATATATAACCTATACTATACTGTTTACACACCTGCAGTTTCAGGTTAATTCCTCATGTATTTTTCTATATAGTTAACGAAACGTCTAAAATCGCAAGTGACCGGTCACCTTTGGCAATATAGTGTATATATATATATTAGGCTGGTGCGAAAAAAGTGAAATTGGTATTTCCGAGTCGCTATAGTGCGGAAAAGTTGTGATTGGTAAATACAAGAAAAACAAAACAAAACAAAAATTAATCGGACTTTATCTTCCAATCCCGCAAACCACCTAAAAATTAAAAAAAAAATTAAAAATTCCGATTTTTTCAGAATTAAAAAAAAAGTTTTACGTATATATATTTTTTATCACTATAGTGAAAAATATTTTCAGATTTTATTGTATAATAATAATATTTTTAAAAAAAATTGCGTTTAAGAGAATATCTTCCCATCACACAAACCACCTAAAAATTTAAAAAAGTTGAAAATTTCCGATTTTTTCAGCATTATAAAAAAAATGTTATGTATATACATTTTTTATCACTATAGTGAAAAATATTTGCAGATTGCGCTGTTTAATAATAATAATAATAATAAATTGCGTTTAGGGAATATCTTCCGATCGCACAAACTCAATAAAAAATCGGGAAATTTTCAATTTTGAGTGATTTTGATGAATTAAGAAAATAATCACACGAGGTCAGTTTACGTTCCAGTGTTAACAGTTGCATATAAATTGTACAGCTCTTTGCTTGTTTAGATATTTGATAATATTTAAACAATCCAGAACTCACCAGGGGGAGGTGGCTGCACTTCGAGTGCCACCCACACCTTTTTCTCCATCCAAAACATCAGTGTGTTTGCTACTTACATTACTTAAATACATAATTTGTTATTTCATCTGTTTAAGTCTGACTTTTAGAAGCAAATTTGTACTGCAATTTGGTGGTAAAAACTGGTATCATGGACCTTGATTTCAGTGTGGCCCTGATGAATACATCTCTTGATTGGAGCCCACATACTTCAAGCGATGTTTCCGTTACCAATAGATCATTCCAGTATGACGTCAAAAACATGGAACTCAGAATCTTCAATCTGCGCAATCTACTGCACATAATCTCCACACGCTTAGACCGAGTTCATGTTTACCACATTGGCTTCTTTATACTTTATTTGATTGCCAAGTACTTCTTTTCTGTTATATTTTAAAATTTGTTTTGTTTTGATGAAAATCAAGAAGTGTGTTGCGTTTAAAACGTCTAGCATGCAGAAAAAAATTATGTAAACTGGAAAAAATATATCAGGTAAGTGTTTTGTGTGTTGTTTTCTGTCTTTTTTGGTTATGTCAGTGTTACAATTTCTGTAGTGTTAGGATCTGATCATGTTATTTCAACTATTTTTGATAGGTGTTATTTTACGAATTTAATATAATAATTAAGTGGGTGGAAATGAAAAGTTCGTATCTTAGGCAAGAAAAAAAATTGCTCTGTAAAAATAAGATTTGTCTAATTTTATAGATTTTATACACGCAACTGGGAAAGTATGTACTTACTAGTATTCATGCACTTTTATTTAAAGTCATTGTAACTGAGCGGCTATATCTCTTAACAATCCCTTTTTCAACAATTAGTACAATCTGTACCCTTTATTATCATTGTTATTTTTGTCTTGCAATTAAATGCTATTGTATAAGTTATACGCGTTCTATTCAAAATCGATATTTTTTATTTATTAATCTTTGTCCACGCAGTCGTGCAGTTTATATGCTTTTATTAATTTTAATATTTTGTAGGACAGTACCATAAAGGGAATATTTATTTTCTCAATAATGATTTGCCGATTTTATTGTTTGATTTGCAGTGTTTGAGGATGTAGGATTCTTATATTATTTTATATTTTAATTTCAATTTAAAGCTTAATGTAACTAAATTGTTGTTCAGATTGAGTGTCTTTAGAATAACAAGCATGATTTGTTTATTATAAAATGCATAATTTTTATGAATACATGATCTAAAGTAAGGCCTGACTAACCTTACACAAGGTTACTTAGTAAAAAGATCCAGTTTGGGGCCCTTGTAACATGTTTTTAACCACTATTTGTACTCACTTTAAGAAAAATACAAGGCCGCCCTGTTACCCCTTATGATAATCAGGCCTTTCTGTAAAGAACTAACACTAATCTCTCATTTTATACCGGAGCCGAAACTAAAAGGGTGGACAGAGGGGGATGTGCTGAGGACGCCAAATGAACATTTGGTTTGTTGTTTGATACAAAAAAATATATACCGTAATTTCCGGCGTATAATCCGCAGCTCAAAGAGTCGTTTTTCGACCCAGAAATAATATTTTATAAAATGTAACTTAAAAGATCGCTGTAAATATTTAACTACAATTATTGAATAAAATTTCTGGGTCGAAAAACGACTCTTTGAGCTGCGGATTATACGCCGGAAATTACAGTATATGATATTTGGATAAAAATGTTTTTCAGTTGGAAAATCCAAAAGAAGAATTGAGATGATTGGGATACTAAACACTGTGGATTGGAAAATTCACAAAATATAATACTTAGTTAAAAATTATAAGTTTTTGTTCTAGGTCACTATTATAATTTTGATAATTTACGTTAGGTTTAGGAAATAATCTAGACGTAACAGTCTATTAATAGGAAGAGATACTTCTGGGAAATTGGCTGTGTATAGCACACATATAGTTTACGGTGTTGAAATGGAATTCATTGTTATACCTACAGAAAATCCTGGTTTTCAGTTCTTAAGACATTGTGACTCATATGACTTTAAACGCCTGCTTAATTGCAATTACAGTAAAAATCTGTTACAGTCTGTGTATAAAAGAATCTTGTCCTAAATGAAAACTTTACATGGTTTCAACAGAAAGAATACCAGCAATTTTATTTGCTAATATGAAAACCTGTATAAACCAGAAATTTTCTAGTTAATTTTGATTCCAGTATCACAAGTTTTATAAATATTGGACAGAACTGTGATTGCATATTTTTAATATTAAAATAAATCGGTTATTATTAACTTTGTAAAATTCTCTTTGTAAATTTACTTTGCAAATAAGTGAGGAGGGGGGGGGGGGGGTAGACACCAAAATCAATGTTTGCCCACTGTAAAAAAAAGCTAGTTTTGGCCCTCTTTTATACTTATATTGATATGTTAATACATTTCTGTTGACCTTTAAGTACATAAGATGTCTTTTCTTTTCAGAATCTTAAGATTTTTCCTGGAATGAATGAAACTCGATAATCAAGATGAAGACACACAGGCTGTAGAAATGTTATCAAGTGCATATGTGTGTGTTTCACTTCATATTCCTTGGTAACATTGCTCCAGCTACATTTTCCATTAAATAGGGCTCTCAAAATCAAAGTGTTTTGATGCAGGAGACAAAATCGTGAATGGAGGTGGAAATAACAAAGTATACATTTGAAGGAAAACCACACTGTTCAATTGAGGTACGTTAATATGAATTTATGCTCTCTTCAGTACTCTAATTATGGTTCTATGTAATAATTCTGTTCTACATTTATTATTTGATTTTTAATGTTAACTTTTTACACTAGTTTTTAACAATATTTATAAATGTGTCATACATTTTCCCCAGAAATCCTCGTGCATTTTTTTGCATTTAATTATAAATAGTAAGAAGTTTGTGTCAAATATTTTCTTGGGTGCTTCTCCATTATCCCGTCGACCACTTTCCATAACAAAAAACAGTACTTCTCCATTATCCCGTCGATCACTTTTCATAACAAAAAACAGTACTTCTCCATTATCCCGTAGATCACTTTTCATAACAAAAAATTATCGCCAAACTATATGATTTAAAACCAGAAATGCATGACTGTGGCGTCACATTCACATGACGTCAGAAATGATACACGTATTTGCTATGTCATCAAGTGATTATTAATTCGACATTTATCTGTATTTTTTATTATGTTTTACTGATTTATTAGTTGTTTCGTTAATTAAAATAACAATTGTGTCCTTAAACGGTGGTGTCATGACATTAAAAAGAGAAAAAGATGTTGCGATGTATAGTTATGTGAAATAAATCAGTTTCAACTGACGTCACAAACATTTATTCACCAGCCGAGAGGGATATAATTAAGAAAAATAATATAAATAAATAGATTTTTCGAAGATTTTTTGTTCTGTTTTCATTAATATAATGTAAATTTTATTGTTTAAGCTAAGTGGGGCATTTGGGCAAATTTCTTGTATTTATTTATTTATTCTTTTGTTTGAGATTTCAATGACAACATTCTTCCATTTGTTTATTTGGCGATAATTTTTTGTTATGAAAAATGGTTGACGGGATAATGGAGAAGTACCCAAAAAACTATCGCCAAACAAACAAATGGATGAATGTTGCCATTGGAATCTCCAAAAAAAAAAAAAAAAAAAAAGAAAAAAAAGAAAAGAAAAAGAAATAAATAAAAAGAAATAAATACAAGAAAGTTGGAAAAGCCCAACTCACCAATGTGTCAACTTAGTAAGCTTAAACAATAAAAATTAGAGTATATTAATGAAAAGAGAAAAAAAAACTTGGATATTTATTTACATTATTTTTTTTTATTATCCCTCTCAGCTGGGAATAAATGTTTGTGACGTCAATTGAAACTGATCTATTGTACCTAACTATGAATCGTAACAGTTTTCCAATGCTTTTTCTCGTTTAATATCATGGTACTTCCATTTAAGGAGGCAATTGTTATTTTAATTAACGAAATAACTAATAAATCAGTAAAACATAATGAAAAGTACAAGTAAATGTCGAATTAAAAACCACTTGATGACATAACAAACACATGTAACGCTTCTGACGTCAAGTGAATGTGACACCATGGTCATTAATTTTTAACCCTAAATCCTATAGTTTGGCGATAGTTTTTTGTTATGAAAAGTGGTCGACAGGATAATGGAGAAGTACCATTTCTTATGCCTGTGTTTGTTTTTCCAAAATTGTTTTATAAACCTGACCCATCGGTTAGAACGGATTCAAGTGAAATTAGGTTACCTGACCAGTGTAGGACTCTACTTCCATCAAAATATTTTTTCCAAAAGACAATTAAATTTCGACCTCGATATGGGGGGTAGAGGGCTGGATCCCCTCTCTAGTCTCAAGTACCACTCTTGTTTCCCAGGGCTGGAAAATCTTTCCATGTTAAGGCCCCACCAGTGGCTGAGAGGTTCTGCTCTCGAAGCTGGTAGACGGGAGGTGCTGGGTTCGATCCTAATCGCGCCCGTCGGCCTAATCGTTCGGAGTTTTCGTGGTTTTCTTCGAGTCGTGGATTTATCCATGCGTAAATACGGGTTAGGTTCCCTTAGAAAGACCCCCACGAAGGGCACTCCCCCGGGCCTATATCCCAAATGTAGAATGTGGCCGTCAATAATCAACCCATCAACCCTTTCCATGTTAAGCAGATTTTTGTATTACACAAAATCCAACTTAGACAGGGTTTACTGAAATTTCAATTATTATTTTTAATAATTACTGTAAAAGCCAAATGTAATTCCCCCCTCCCTCCTTTTCAAAAGCAAAACCAGTTTAGCGGCTGATGGTAAGGGCTTATAATTGAGATTTTTTAAGAATTCATTAAAACACTGTTTTTTCATTAATTTAGAAGTAAAAAAGGTAAATACAGGGGGAAAAAGCTTCTTCCACATTTTAGGGAATTTCTACTTTAATAAAATAAAATTCATCTAAATCCTTCTTTCTTCCTGAGCACACAAAATTTAAAATCCTAAAAAAACCATTTTTTTAATTTTTCTGCTTTATTGTAACAAAACATAATTAATCATCAAAATTCTCTCCCCCCCCCCAGCCCTGAAATTCTCACTTCCGCTTCCGATACCCAGAGAAGTATAGTTAGTTAAGTTGAATTCTGGGAATGGGGAGAGGCAGAGGGAGAGAGAAGATTTTCCTCTTTTTTGCACTTGGCTGTTTTTCAGGGTTATTGGATTTAAATCAAATGATTTTTTTTTTAAATCTTTGATTTAAATCAATATTTTAACATTGATATTTACAATCTGAATAAGGATCAAATTAATCATTTGTGTTTAAGTAAATGTCATCATTCATGTCAGATTAAAAATTACCTTTCAATAATGTTAAATAAAACTTTTATAAATTGAAAATACTACTTTTTTTATGAAGTAAATGGAACACTGCATTCAAAATATTATTTATCCATAGTGCATCCCAAAATAAATGCTGATAAATGATCTCTCATTTTTAAACTTGTTTCTTTCCTAGATGATCACTTCATTTATGCACGTTAAATAAATGCTGATGCTAAATTTAAATCTGTTTAATACAAAAGTATCTCTATAATAAAACCGTAAGTCATGTGACTGTCATCAACAGTTCCGGGACGCCCGCTTCACTTTTTCATATGCCAGGCGGCCACTTTTATTCAAAATTATTTTTTCGAATAAAACAGCATAAAAGTTACATTTTTAGAAAGATCGTTCAAAAAAAATTAATATTTGAGAGATGATTTACGTTCAATTATGTATATATTCTGCAATAACTTCAGTTTAAATTAGGTTCGCAGTTCAAATTCTCTATCCATGAAAGTAAAAAAAAAAAAAAAAAAAAAAAAAAAAAGATTCATTCGTTGTGAACGTTTAAAATATTAAACAATAAATTTTTGGACCGCTGCCTGGTGTAAAAAAAATAATCCGCACCAGTGAGACAGACCATAATTCTGTTCTATACAACTCAACTTCTTCTGTTCTTAACGTAAGTTGAATCATGTAATAATATTTAATGGATCAAATTTCGAAATGAATTGTCAGCTTTTATTTTTCTCGTGTGCAAATTAGAAACGATACTTTAATTTTGAAATCAAATGTTTTGATTTATGATATTTTTTCTTATTTATCTATTTTCTATTTTAAAGAAAAATGTGAACGTCATGTATTTTAAATTGGAACAGCTGTCACGGACGCACCGGAGTTGGCGTGATTTTTGTTTTGTGTCATTTTGGCGAGAAAATTCCATTTTCAGGTACCTATTAGAGATTACTAAAACAGCATGTACTTTTATTTTATTATGAAATAGGTTATTTTATATTAAAAAACACACAATTTTATTATAAAACACACACAATGATTAATTTATTATAAAGTGGGTTAAGCGGTTTTTGTCAAGAAAGATGAAATACATAACAACAAAAAATATGCGAAATGCTACCACGATCGCAAAAGTTCTTGATTTGTCTATTAGATTTTTCCGCTTTGGCGAAGGATTAAGGAAAAAAATAAATTATGAATAAAAGTAATTTGTTACAATGCTTAACATACATTTAAGGGCGACCAAACTGGTCGCCAGTGGCGGCTAGTTTAATATAATAGTATTTTCACTGAGGAGTTACTTCCTCTAAAGTAGATGATTATACATGGTTCACAAGTTTGTTTTATGTTTAGTTCTTAGACTAGACATGCAATTACACTATCCCATATGTTGATGGTTGATCATATATTAATTCATAATATATGATCATATAATGGACTAATTGTATTATAATAAATATTTGGACAGTTTGTCTAACATAGAATTATAGAATTCCAATTTCATGTTCTTTATAACTGAAAATTATTTAAGCCGTATGACTGATCCCTTTCATGTCCTAGAATTCATTGCTAACTGCAATGGAAAATATAAGATAATGTACCTTATTTCTGAGCTAAGCAGTCATTTCTACTGTACAGTAAACAGGATTGATTGTTGAAATTGTCAATGGCTGAGGGCTGGATATCACTGACAATTGATAGCTTCATATTTTTAATTATGTGATTACCTTGTATCTCTTGTAGCTATTTTGTAATCATTAATTTAGTATAGTGTGAAACACAAGTTGGGACATCATCATCATTTACTAATACTGGGTGGTACGGTACAGAGAGCTTTTGGATATATTGATACATAAGAAAAATGGCTGGCAGAAAGAAAGATCCAATGTGACTTTATTTTACAGAAAAAAAAAACTTTTTTTGTAAAATTGAAAGCAATTTGTAAACCATCTAGTACAGAAATAGTGGAGATTGTGGCAACAATAAAAAACACAAAAGAAACTTGTAATCTCTGTGATAAAGATGACATTATTGAATCTGAATCAGTTGAAATACACATATATATTTAGCATTTATTATGTGATTATATATTATATACAGGGCTTGATAAATGTGGTTGCCAGACCACAGCTGGTGACGAAGTTTTCTTATCTGGCAACTAAGTTATTTAATTATTTTTTTGTATAAAAATTGACCTAAGAAATAAGCACAAACAACATTTTTTCTCTCCCCTACCCTTACTTGTGCACTTCAAGCAGTAATCTTCCTCTCTCGTACTTTTATTGGAAGAACCAAGTTTAAAGGACATTTTTAAACTCATGCACAGAAAACTCCATGCCATCATGTGACTCTAGCCAGCTAGCATGTCACATGATTAGAATATGGAGGGGGGAAGAGAAATTATGTTTCAATACAACAGTAAGAAATATTGTCAATTCAGATTCTGTGGCATCTAAAGCTATATATAGTGCTAAAAAATTATCATGTTTCAAATCATATTTTTGTGTCCAGAATTAAAATTGATTATTCTATTACATTCATATTAAAGATTAATAAGTGATTATAAGTAATTCATTTGAAGTAGGTCTATAAAACTTAATTAAGATTTACAGAATAATTAATTTTAGTTATATTAAAGAATAATACATGTATATACATGAATAATATTGTATGTATTTTTTTAATATTTCTACCTTTCTTAAAATGCTTGGCGACTTTATTATCACGGCACTATACATAATGCCAAATAGATAGGTGCCTCCCTGGTTTGAAGAAAAGTGTCTGGGTACTGCATTGTAAATATCTTTTACTGGCGACTAGAGTTTTTTTGTTGGTTACCAGATTTTATCAAATTTTTAAAGACCTGATTATATGTATTATTGGGGAAATACATTAATGAAAAATGTAATAACTTAAATTAACTAAAAATTATGCACAGATACATAGGTATATCTGTAACAATTTAATATAGTAAAATAATATGATTTTAAGTTTTAAGTCTGAATTTGTTTGGAACAATTTTTTTTTTATGTAAATTATTTTGAATTTTTATCTGGGAATTGTAATGAAATTAATAAAAATGTGCAAATCTATACAGAGAAAATAAATAAATACAATGAACACTGCACAAATAATATTAATAAAAAAAATGGATTTTAATTTAAAAAAATTGGATTTTAAATCAAATAAATCAGATTTTTTGATTAAAAAAAAATCACGATTTTTATCTACCCTGCTGTTTTTACTAGTGGTGTATAGAGTAGTACATTAGCCAAATATTGAGTACTCAGCCATGTAATGAGTAGTTGTGTACATGAAAGAATCGCTGATGTGCACATGAAGTGAGCTTAAGGATATGAAGGAGAGAGATTTAACTTGATATATTACAATGTAATTTATGTATTTGGATTGCCCCCCCCCCCCCCACCCCACCTCCTGAAAGTATAAGGTTTCTAAATTTTATCTTAAGGAGAAATTTAATTGTCCGCTTACAAATTATTTATTCCCAGTTTCTTTTCCTAAAAATTAGTCTTTCATTTTATTTTGCTCGTTATTACCCCCTGACTTCATTTTCATCTATTAAAAAAAAAAAAAAAAAAGATGTTTTGCGCCTAGCAACAATGAGAAATCTTTGTTCACAGATGTAGTACATCTATATTTCGATGGTTAGTGCATCTGCTGTCAATTCTCATGGCATATAAAAATTATTTCTTTCGTTTCTTATTCACACGGCCTTTTACTTGCCATATTATGGTACATCGGTGCCCATTTGTCATATTTTTAGCTCTCACCTTCCGCTTTTTACATAGTAATATTTTAGGGTGGTTTCTTGCAAAAATTCACAAGGCTCCATTATGCGGTTTTAATCAGGCTGGCATTAAAATTCATAATTTCCCTTTGACTTAATTTCATTCCTTTACATTAACAGATAAAACCACACCTGTCTTTTCAGACTCCTGTATCGCCAGAATATATATTTTTGGCTAATTAAATTTCTATTGTTTCGCCAACGTCTTATATGATCTGTGAAAGTTGTGACAGTTTTCCAAGAGATACTCAGCTTTTGCTCTGCATAGTATCAACATGTAATTGCATTTACCTCCTCTCCGGAATTTGATTACAACCAGGAGTCGGAAGTAGCACACTACAAGTAGCGAAACTACAGTAGTCGCTACTTTTTCAGTAGTTTGTAGTGTAGCGTGCTACATTTTGAACAATGTAATGTAGCGAATAGCACCATAGAAAAAATCTGTAGTTTGTAGTGAGAACCGATGCTACTTTTAACGCTACTTCAGGGGGAAAAAGTGCCATTCTGCAAATCACGTGGTCAAAACTTGCTTCTTTTGTGCAGAATTTGTTCTACTCAACAATTTCTAATTCGCAGTGGCAAATCTCAGCTGCAGTGTATAGCAACACATCACATGAAGTTGTAGATTTTTCCCATTGACACTTGCTGCTGAAATCAAGTCCTAACAACGCACCAAAGGAATTAATTTTCTTGTTGGCAACACTTGTCTAATTACTAGTTATTAGGTCTTCATGTTTTAACATCAGGTTTCTTATAGACGCTTTCAGTCGTGACGTCAGTTATGACGTTTTGCTTGGAAACTGACTCCAAACAAACGGTTGCTATGTTGTATTTTCTATTTTGTTTGTGGATTTTAGCTACATGTTATAGCTATATCTCACAGTTAAGTGTTTAACACTTTATATGCCGTGCTAACATTTTATACGATTTATATTTCATAAGAAATGAAACATAGCAACCGTTTGTTTGGAGTCAGTATCCAACCAAAACGTCATGACTGACGTCACACTGAAAGCGTCTATTATTTGGAATTGCTTTATTTATAGATTTATTTATTGTTTATATTTCGGGTTGTTTTTCTGTAATTTTCTAGATTATAATATCTCTCTTAATTTTGCTACGAAATTTGTTAAGCGTGTATAAACCAACGTTTTCGAGACGAACACAAAACATTTTCTGGTATGGTATCTTTCTTAATTTTTTATGCCCTCTGTTATGTCACATTTATTTAATTGTATCCCGGCTGATCGATATAATGAGGGGTTACTTTATTATTTAATCCTTGTCTTCAATTTCTAGTGTAAGTTGCACATTTTGACAAAATTTGAAAGTAGCGAAGTAGTGACTACTTTTGAAAAGTAGTTTCTAGTCGCTACTTTTTAAAACAAGTAGTTGCAGTTAACTACATTTTCGAAAAAATAGTTGTAGGCTACAATAAAAAAGTAGTTTTTCTGACCCCTGATTACAGGCCTTGTAAAGAACCTGGATTACCAATGAACAGAGCTTGTAATTACATTTGAAGTCTGACAGCATTGATGAGCTCTAGGGATTGAAAATGGTTACTTTTGGTTAACAGATAGCATCATTCCCCCCTTTAAAGTTGGATAGACAACAGGTTCCAACAACCTATTATTTTTATAATGTGTAACTAATCTCTTTGTTTGCTGCCAATGGGCGTTTTAATTAAATGACTTTTAAACAGAATGTTTGAAATAATTTTGCAAATAAATATAGACGCTGTTTTCTGTTGAGATGAATCCCCATCATTAAAATAAATTTGCATGGTTAAACTCAATTTTTGCCAGTAACTTATAAAAACTTAGCTTGTTATGATACTTTGAATTTCATGCATTTTCAGATTTTTTAGTACACTTTTTCATTTTCAGTGATTGAAGCACTAAAAATTCATGAAGTTCTAAGTATCATAACTCAGTAAGTTTTAGTCATTGAAGAATAAATTTTTACTGTTTTACTTGTTAGAACACATAAAAATTTTCTAAATAAAACTTATTGGACCCAGGCATTGTATACAATTTTTAATTCCTTAACTATTTAAAAAGTAACCATTTTTACATAATAGATTTTTATATGATGCAAAACAAAGTTTGAGACATTTTTGCAATTGAAACTATATCTCTAAAACTAACGGTTTAGAAATTAGCTTAGTAAACGATAAGAAGATATAACCTGTATAAGAAAAAAAAACAAATTTTGCAAATCTTAGATAATTATTTAGTATATAGTTATAATCGAATTGAATTCATCTTTACAAATTTTCAATATGATTTTCAAATTAATTACAATTGTATTAAAATTAAGTTACCACGCAACTTATACAATGCTATTTTCTTTCTTTCATTTTTTGTCCCGGGCACCAGTGTAAAAGGGGGGCACAGAAAGATTTAATTCGTCTTTCGGTAGAAAAAAGAAATGATGAAATTTGGGCAAAAAGTCATGCAGTCAGACATCTCAAAGTAAAATTGTACCAGTTATTTTTATATACCTTGCTTTGAACAGGGCCGGTTTTTACATTAGGTGACCTGGGATATTTGAAAAATGAATTTAATACATCAAAGATACTTGCAAGGTCAATACACTGTGCCAATTAGACCCGAATTGATTCACCATTTCTGATGTTATCATGATGATAAGTTTTGCATGTTTTTTACTTTTTTGTGTCCCTGTAAATGAACTATAAGAAATACAGATTTGATTAACAACCTCATCTAATATAATAATGGCAAATCAGTTTACTTTCCATATTTGATTTGAATTTAAAAAACCAAAAATATTAAGATAATGTACTTTCTACCAATTATTTCATATTTAAAATAAAAGCAATGGATCGAAAACTCTGTCTATAAATTTATTTTGGAAAGGGAGGGAGGGCTAATGAATGTCTATTCTGGGCACTTCTTTTCATACATGGTGTAAAGTTAGTATGCGAAATATTATTTCGAATGCTGATTTCATCCTTCTCCAAGTAGGTTAAAAGCCCTTTTCGTACACAACTTTTATAATTGTTTACATTTGATAGGTCATTTTAATAAGAAAGTTTCTAGTATTTTTCAATTTTAAGACTCTTTTATTGCATTTGTGATGAATATTACAGTATATTTGGTTAATATTTTGCTTAAAAAATAAGTATTTATTACTTTCTAGCTTTTGCTGATATTTTGCTAGCAACTATCTGAATTTTGTTAATAAAAAATGTTTATTTAATTATTAAATAAACTACTTATATTGTAAAAATTGCTTGTACTTTTAAAGACAGGTGGAAGATGATTTTAAAGTTGTATTCTTTTTAAAGGTAGATTAATATGAACCATGGATTGCAGGAATTAAAAGTGTATATATTTATCAAATAAAAATTTTGTATGTTTATAAAGACACATGATTGAAGATAAAAGTTTTGGTATCCATTTAGAGTAGATAAATATTAATTGACGGAATTCAATAACATATCTTAATGAATTATTTTTATTTGTGAAAAGATTATAAGAATGTCATGAATCTGTCATGATTACTTGAGTATTACAATTTACTTAATAGTTTTATAATATGTTATGTTAGTAATGTACAGATTTTTAATGTTTCTTGCAACCTTCAATTTAATCTTTTGAGATAACAAGCAGTTTAGTTGAAATATTTATTTCGACCATTAGATAATATTTTTTTAATGTTTGATATTTGTTAAGATTTTTTAAAAATAGTTAGAAGTATCTAGGATGTTCTAATAGCATTGGTATCATTTGTGCAAAATCCGGGGGCAGGGAGGGGGCAATAAACGAATGATGATTATTATAATAAATAAAAAACACTTTTACATTAAAATATAATCTGTTTTTAAATTGCAAATTTAAGAAATGAAATGAAAAAAATAAAAATAAAGGCCAGTATTATGTGATTCAGTTTTACAAAGAATAGCTTTGAAAAGCTTATTTTTTAGAGGGAGGGGGGATTCAATAATGAAAACAATGCTTAAAAAATGAAATTACTCAGTGTACAGCTCTAGTTTGTTGATATATTGTTTATGGCTAAAATGTTAGGATACCTTGATTTATGAATATTGCTAGTGAAGTTAAAGTATCCCGAAATTGTTAAACTATATCATACATTTTAAGCACAGATTTAATAATTTGATAAATTCTAATTCGAAAAAATAAAGAAATAATATGAAATTTAAATATTAACAGTGATTAAAACAATTTCTGTACAAAAGCAGAAATTACAAATAAAGCAAAATTTACAAATAAATAATAATCTTTAAAAAGATCTCTTCACGCTTTTATTAACTACTACTCAAATGTGTTTGAATCTTAAAATGCATTTATATTAACTACGATTTTGTGAATATATGCAAATTTTCTATCGCAAAATGAAAAGCAATCGTGAAATTTTTTATAACTACAATTTTTCATTTTCTTTATAAGTATTCTTGAGTGAAAAATCATTTATATATATATATATATAATTATAGCTGCACAAAAAACCTTTTTATTCATTATAATATTTAATAAATATTTCGGTGATAACTTATAATACTGATTTTATTAATATTCTTAAATATATTATCTTATATAATGTTTCTTATAAGTTGTAAAACTGATATTATTTTTATGTTTCCTAACGTCTATCTCAACAAAAATAAACATTGCTAACTTCCGTTATATGGGATTACCAAAAGATCGCCAAGAAAAACACCAAATCGCCAGCTCCATTAGCGGAGATGACGTCAAAAACATGGACTCACGTGACTCGTTGCCATCTACTGGAATGCCCTATTTGATGCACAGCTCGACAGCTTGCGTGTGACAGGGAAATGTTTTAGCATCCCAGTCTGGAATATCATCTGATTAAACGAAGTAATGTATTTCTTCATTGGTTACTCTCCGTAAAAGAGTTGGAGATGATAATTTTGCTACATTGGAATCAATTAATTATGTATAGTCTGCAGCACCGAAGTTTAAAGTAGGAGTGATAAAGTTTCTGATGCCTTTACCTTTTGAAACAGTCTACCTTGTCTTTAACGCTCTTCTTAGCTCTAGCTTTCTATGTGCCTCCTCTTATCAAAGACCATTGCCATCAGTAGGTTGTTCGGATGGGCAAAGAACGAGTTTCGTTTAATAACAGGGAATACCACTTTCTTCAGGTCGTCAGGCAAGTATCGAGATGCTTCTATTGCCCTGTACAGATGAATAGACCCTTCTGTAATGTAGTTACTGCATTTTATACCAAACTGGCATGTAAGGTTTTAAAATAAATGTCACTATGGTTTATAAGGCACCCGTTGGGTTTTCTCTGTTCACCTAAAGTAGAAGGCCTCTATTTGTGGGGACCCTAAAATGAGCGACATTCCACATAATGCGCATGCGTGTGGACAGAGGGTCACATGACATTTTCAGGCAACCTCTGGCATCTTGGCAGCATAGATTGGCTTGGCATAATTTATTTTTCTACAATACAAGTAACCCTTTGAACGCATTAAGTTGGCGATATCCCATTCTCATTCATTTCCCTGATTTCCTTAGTAGGTAGTGTTGTTTTTTAGCGTTCCTTGTTGTCTCGTTCCTCTGTTTTTGCTTTGAAAATGTAGCAATTCTAAAAAAGTAAGTTTTAAAATATTTATTATTTATGATAGTAGTTTATAATTCTACTTATAAGGTTTTCTGTTGGAAAAATGCATTTCCTAAACTTATACGTCGGTTGAAATGATAGGTGCATAAGGAAAAAAAAATGGCTAATCGCGGTTCATTATTGTATACTTTTAATGAGTGACTAGTTTTGTTTGACCTTTATTGCATTTCTTACTAAGATTGCTGGTTCTCAGTTTAATACATACGTAAATATTTGACCCTGTAGAAATTCATGTATCTGTCAAATATGAAAATTCAGCATTTTATAAATGCTATATTTTTTTTACAAAAAAAAAAAAAAATCAAACGTGATTATTTAGTAGTGTGCACCTTTTTAAAGTAATTTTTTACATATTTTATAAATGCTGCATTTTTTGTGTACCTTTTTAAAGCAATTTTTAAATTAAAAAAATAATTTGGATGATTAATATTATAGTATCTGAGCGTCACTTTAAAAATAAGCATGGATTATAGTTCTAATAAACTATTTTATGAAATATTGTGTTCTTTCAAACTTTTATATTGTTTTCTTTTTCCTTTTTAGTGACAATTCCTGCCTACCACCATTGCAAGCATCAGCACCAGCAACTCGCAGCATATTAATTGAATGAGTATTGTCTTTGCTATATGGTCTGATAGTATTTCATGTCGTATCATTGATAATACTTGCTCAATTATACACCTAATTCTATTCTCAATACATCCTGATTCAATGTAGCCTGTGAAAATGGAGGGTTTGGAATAAATAGTGAAGAATGGAATCAACATTCTACTTCAGCATAAAAGGTATAATTTTGTTTAATGTTATTGTTGATTAAATAATCTGTTATTTAAAGTTTCTCTTTTAAAATTAAAAAAATCTGTGAAATTTACGTGAAAAAACCCAGCATTTCATAGAATACTTTGAGTTGCTATTTTGTTTTGTCTTGTTTCTAAACAATATTTACAATTAATTAAAAATACCTAAGGAGTGTTGTTCACTTTTCAAAGAATTTAAGCCAAAAATACATAATTCTTCATTTTCAGAGATTTCTTTGTTGTAATATAACATGTTAGAATGATGCTTATCATTTTGTTTTGGTGTAAAACCATTAATTAATATATGAATAAAATGCCTTGCCTTTAGCTGATTATATCGTGTTGTTCTGCTAATGACCTTTAAAAACAAAGATAAATATAGATATAATAGAGTAGATGTACCAGTAATGGGCAACCCTTCAAAGTTTTTGGTTTATTAAAAAAAAATAACCAATAAAAATTTAGCTTTTTATTTATTTTTTTCGCAACTTCCCCTTGCATGTTTTATAATCTATGTAACTGTTGACACTATTAACCAAACCAATCAGCTGGCAGAAAATGTTTCACAGTTCCACTGTTTTGCAGTGAAAATCTTAATGGACATGCTAAGAGCTGGCTGCAATTATTTATAACTTTTTTATTTTCTTGCAAAAATTATATGCTTTTACTTTGATAGTGATAAAAAACTTCGAATTTTATATACTAACAGTCATTTGCAATATTTTATTTATTTGTAAAGTTTTAGGACCTGTGTCTATTGCTGAAATGCTTGATTAGTTGATTTCTAGTAATGGACATCCCCATGTGGATATTTCTAAAAGTGCAATTTCTGTAATAGTGCTTAAAATCTTTAAATTTAATTGAACAGCTACTCTAATTTGGATTTTTAAATTATACTTACCAGAATGTATTATATATATATATATATATATAGCTGCTTTTAATTAATTTCATGTAATTAATAAAATTTTTAATGTTGCAATGAAATTAAGGTTTTTTTTATTAAAAAAAAAACATAACTTACATATTTAATAATCTGGCAATCAATCAAACCAGTCGGGAAACAATGTTTGAGAGCATAGAAACAGGAGAAGCTCATGGTGATCAAGCCCTCTCCATTTGAATAAAGACAATTTTTTAAGTCGCACAAGTTTTAAAATTTTATCACTTTCTATCTTAAATGTTTCATTATTCAAATCTGCACATTAAAAAAGTGTAATATTAATTAAATTTATATTAGTAGTAATGAAATTAGTAAATCGGCAGATCAGGTGCCTCAAATGTCAATTGTACAGCTTTATTTTGAAACCATTTTATTTAGTATTTAAAACATTCAATGCAGGGTTGTTAAATGCCCGGTTTTTTTTTCAGAAAAAAACCCAACCCTTTGGGTTTTATCTGGGTTTTTTGGGTTTTATCAGGGTTTTTTTATGTGAAAAGAGGTGGTTCAGAATGTTTTTAAAAAAATGTACTTACTACTAAATACAATTTAAAGTAACTAATTGATCACAAAAATATATAAATCAATGACAATAATCAAAATTATGCTTTGCTTTTATATAAATTGATTATTAGCAATAGTTTTAACAATGAAATTATCATTAAAGTACTATACTAATACCAGTGCTGAATCAGAACTTTTAAACTAATATTTTGTTAAGGATAAAGTATCTTTATTCATTTTAATTGAAGTGATTGCCTATATGCAATAAATATTTTCTCTAGAAAAAATTCATTCTGAAACATATTGATTAATGATGGATTGCAAGATTTTTTTTTTTCTTTTTGAGTTGTTTGCATTCCAAAATGTGTTGCTATATTCTTTCTTAGGCACAGTAAGTAACATTTCCTCAGCCCAAGGTAAATAGGAAATTTTGGTTTTCCTTTAGTTTATGTTGTTATTGAATTAAGTTGGGTGGTAGTTTATACTTAATTAATCAAAATTTTTTGCAATTGAAACTGGATATAACAAAATTTGCAGAACTGGAAAAAAAAATATTTGCTGTAAAGTAAGTATTTTTTATTATAATTAATTAATAGAATAAATCAAATAATTCTACATGTCTACATCATTAAATTAGGATTCTCACATTTTTGTGGTATTTTGTTAAGAGTTTCAATTGTAGGATTATATATCAAAGTATCTAATGGGAAAAAATTAGTGTTTGTGATAGTTACACATACTTATAGAAAATTAAGTTACAATTATTTGTTTTAAAAATTGTCATTGGGAGAATTAAGACATTTTTTTCCCTTGGTGTGGGGTGGGGGGTGATAAACTTTACGACTGATGTACTGACATTTAAAAATATATTACCAATGTAATTTAAAGTTGAAATTTTCAAAAAACCCACCTGGGTTTTTTGGGTTGGGTTAAATCATAACAACCCTTATTCAACGTGCAATATCATTTATTTCATATTTGTAATACTAATAACTAATTACTACGAATAATATATCAAGTAGTTTAAAAAGTTAAGACTGTAACAAATAATGTGAATTATAATTTCAATGCATTAGTACTCTAAAACTTTTTTTTTTTACTAACACTTCTAAACATTATATTGTCTCAATAAATGTGATACTTTGAAATTTAATATTTTACCTAAAATAATTAAAATATTGATAGTGACAATAATTTAAGCCATGAATTATTCTCATTCTCATATATTTTATTAGTTATACTATGAATATCCTAATTGTTAAATTTATTTGAAAATGACTTTTTGTTACATTAGTATGCTTTCTTGAAATTCTGGTTCTAAATACAATCATAAAAACAATTACCTATTACTTTTTGTAGGGTGTCAATTACTGGAATTTTGGGTGTTTTGATTTATTTCTGTTACAATTAATTTTGATTCACATTGGAAAATGTAACTATGAGAATGGTTAAATATTGTTCATGTTGATAGATTAATATAATATAAAAAAAGAAAAACAGGAATATAATAATTATAACTATTAATTAAAGTATAATTTTTAAAGAAATTCTTTAAGGGTGCCCATTACTGGCACATCTATCGTATATACCCAAAAAAATTAACAAAATGAGATGTACAATTTTAATTAGATATTCTTAATGAGCATAAAGGAAAAATTTATGCATATTTCAATAATTCTAGGGATTTTTTTTTTTCAGTGCATAAAAAAAAAACTTGCAAAATAAAACACTTTCACATGTGATGACCTTCACTTGTATTTTTATATTGTTCTGTTGTTTTCAAGCTTTTTCTTTTTTATGATTTTTTTTATTATTTAAGGCAGGAATAACCATTATATGACATATTGAAAATATTGAGGAAAAAAACTTAATTTAGATTAATTTAAAAAATGATTGCTAAAAACTACCGGTTTTCATGTTTTTATATGCAATAGTTTTTTATTATGTACCACCGAGACAGTCAAAAGATCACAATAAATTAGACTATGACAGCAAGAGTTATATATTTTTTTATCAGAGATTTAATCAAAGTTAGCTCTTGGAATAGGTGATAAAATAAGCACTAATAGGATTTTGATCAAGCCCAGTAGTAGAAACAGTGCAGCATGGCAGTGGATGCTGTAGATTATTTTGTAGCTAGCAGAATAATCTTAACTTAAAAAGAATTCTGGGCTTAAAAAAAAAAGGACAAAGTAAATTTTATGTTCTTGCCTTTCCTTTGAAAGTACAAGATTCTTATTTCACGGGTTACTTTGATTTCTTATGATAGTAAGCTTGGTTCAGCATAGTTGATAGATACATTTTGGTTTGCTGCAGATTGTCACAGAAAATTTGAAACTGGAAATGTCCAAAAAAAAAAAAAAAAAAAAGGCTGAACCAGGGTTTGGTGATATTTGTTTTCAAAATATCATGATTTTTTTATATTATTAGGTATCTGTCCGGATTTTTCTCACAGGGTCTTGTTTTTGTGAAATTGTGAACAGTTTTTTTATATTTATGAAAATTAGCCATAATTTTGTGAATTTGAAAATATAGCTATATTCAGGTTCCGGTGTATATCCTTAATGTATAAAAAAGGCTAAGTAATTTGATGACTTTAATTGTTTTGAGACATGTCAGATTTAACTTTAATGATTAAATTTGTGAAAAGTTCAGTTTGAAGGTGTAAAAGTTTTCTGAAAGGTCTGTTTTTAAGGTGAAGAATTTTGTGAAGGGTCCTGTTTTAAGATGAGAATTTTTGTTGAAGGGTCGTTATAAGGACTCAAAAATTTTCTAAACAGATCCCTGATTGATATTTTCATACATTAGATATTTATTTACAAAATATTGTGCATGATTTTTTTAGTCAAAACAAGTGTAAATGAATTTTTAAAGCTGTTATTGACTGTGTCATTCTACAGATAAAGAACTTTTGCTCTGGCAGTGACTTTTTTAGTGGAAGAAAATGTATACTACAGTAGAAGATCTTTATATTATAACCAAACTTAAACACATGAGGTTGTGCATTATATAGAATTTTGCGTTATACAGATCACATTTCACACATCACTAAGCATACCTTGTGAACATGACCAAATATGTCTGTAACATATCAAAATATAGTACAGTATCTTTATATTGCAGTCCTTGGGTCCAAGAGTTGTGCATATTATAATTTTAGATAATATAGATCATTTCATACATTGTTAAATTTACTTTATAAACATGTTCTAAATATGCCTGGACCAAATCATTCATTATAATACTAAAATTTTAATTGTAATAATATCAACTTTTTCATTAAAAAGTTCTGAATTAAGATAACAATGAATAAATGTATCAAATTTAATCCTCTGGAAATTAGCAATTTTTGTACAATGTGGAATGAATGTGCTTCCTAACTGCAAAATTCATTGTTTATATCTGAGAAGCTGTGCGTTATAAAGATCTTCTACTGTATATACTATTCTCCAAGGTTTATGTTTGAGGTTAAATTTTTAAATGTAGAAATTTATAGCTTCATTAGGAATAATATTTTCTGGTTCAGTTTAATTTAAACTAAACAACAGGTTAAGGAATGAAAAAGCAAAAACAGACAAACTTACATTTATATTCAAATTTTCAACAAAAACAAATTATTTCGTATTTAAAATTTTGTTGTATAAAACATAAAATTTTCTCAAAACTTGATGCTAAATCCTATAGGTGTTTTTTTTTTTTTTGGGGGGGGGGGGGGTGTAAAATGCAAATTGTGTCTGTTTTCAATTAATTGATCTTCAATTTTGTTACATAAATGAAAAAAAAAATACATTTCGAATATTGTTTTATTAAGTTTTCATGCTAAGTGCAATATGTTTCAGTTTCTAATTTATATTGAGTCTGGAAATGTTTATAATAATCAATAAATTGACTATTTTGAAAATATCAGATAGTTATAAGAAGTATCAGATATTTTTGTTAGTTCAAAGATGTAATATTTAACCCTGATCTGAACAGGATTTCATAAATCTTGTATTTTATTATGTACAGGCATGTAGATTCATTTATTGATGGATGGAAGACTCAACTTTGATTTAATCTTTTTATTTAAAAAAGAGTAACTTTTCATAGTTAAATTAATTGTGACCTTTTTACTTTCTTTTACTTGTTTTCTAATAAAGAATACTATTGCATATAAAAATACGAAAATTGGTAGTTTTATAGACAAATGTATGATAAACATGCTTAGGCAGATTTTAAATCGAAAAGTTATTTTAAGAACTTTTTGATGTTAAAGTCAGACATAGTGGTTTTTTTTTTAATTTCAATATTTTATTCGAATTTTCAATATTAATAGATATTTATTTCATATTTTGAAAAAGTAGTTTTTTCACCTATTGTTGCCAGAATTTAAAAAGTGCAAATAATTTGAAATATCTTTCAGTTGAAAAATATAATTACATGTGAATATTAAAACAGAAAGCAAACTTTAAAATAATCAAGCTATTTACATGCAAAAAGCATTAAATGGTGAAAATTATTTAAAATGTCATATTTAAAACTATTTTCATATAGTGTTTCTAAATACAGTATTTTTAATTGAAATATATATTTACATGTGAGTTTTGAAAAAGAAAAGAAACCATAAAATTATTAAATTGTTACATGCAAAATTCATTTAATTGTGAAAATTGCATCATTTTAAAACCTTTCTTATGGAAATTATTCATGTGACGTCACAGGGGAATCACGTGGAGTGCAAAAAGGCGTCTAGTTCCTTTGTTTACATATTTCATCACTTGATGGAGTATAAATACATATAATATTGTATGTGCATACAATACTTTAGATATTTTTTAAGTAGGAGAAAGAAATTAACTTGGAAATAGTAACATACAAAATGTAAGAAAAGAATACAGCTTAATGCTTTGGTTATTTCACAAGTAAAGAAATAAATGAAGGGTTAAAATCACATGAATTTCGAAGCACTTCAAGGCATTGTAGTTACTCTTCACTCCATAAAACATATGCAAAAACAAGCAATAAGAATGTAGTTCACTATCTGAAGATGACAGTAAGTAAAATATAAAAAGTAACAAATATTTTTGATACAACTCTGATATAGGAAAAACTATAGGTGATATTACATTTAGATTTTTTTTTTTTTCACATGGTGTTTCCATTAGTGTTTTTTTAAATAACATTGTATATGTTCCCTACTGTCAGAAAGGAATGATCTCTATATTTAAATAATAAATTGCTTATGTTAATGATTTATAAAAAATTTCCAGAAAAATGATGTTTTATGTCATAATCAAATATAATAAAAATGCTCATAAAAATGGAATAAAAATGCTGTTAAAAAATAACTTTTAATTTTTATGAAATAATTTGACTATAAAGGACCCTTCACAAAATTCTTCATCTCAAAACAGGACCCTACACCATTTTTTTTATTTCAGAACAGTACCCTTCAGAAAAATTTTCACCTTTTAAACAGGACTTTTCACTTTTAAACTGAACTCTTCATAAAATTCTTTGCATTAAAAGTAGATCTTGCATAAAACTTTTCTATTTCCAAATTGAACCATTTAAAAGTAAAATTTGAGATGTCATGTTTCCATATATAAAGAAAATATATGTATTTTACATACGCATGTCTTTAAAATGTATAAACAAGAACCGGGATATAATGATCATTTCAAATTCACAAAATTATGACTAGACTTTTCAGGAAAAAAAAAGATTGTCTGAAAAATTTGGACAGATCTCAGTGTTATCTAACTATATATAATTTAAATTGACTTCACAAGGTCAGTGTCCTGGTCCTTAAGTCAGTAACTTTCGTAATACAGCATTTGAATGACTGATTGCTCTATTTTCCATGACAACAAAAGGATGAATTGGGGAGGATAGATCATAGATGTCCTTGAGATGCCAATTGAAATTGTATGGAGTATAGATGAGTCAAGGGTACCCGCAAGGCAGGGCAATTGCTCCTCCCTGGACTCCAGTCAGATTTCAATACATTCAGTATTTCAAACTTTATTGTGATGACAAGATTTGTATTAGATAAAAGAAAGTAATCACAATAGGTTAACCCTTAAGATTAATATACTTCCTAACAATTATTTCATATTTTAAATTAAAATTAAGGGAATTGATTGAAAACTTCTTTTTATGTTTATTTTGGGAAAACAGGTGGGGGGGGGGGGGGGGGCAGAGAATAATGTTCAAGGACATAAGAAAAAGATGGGCTCATTGAGCTGAAGCCCTCATAGTTGTTCATCTATTAATAAAATTTATGTGTACTTTTATAGTGTTAATAAATATTTTTTACTCCATAAACATTGTTTCCTTTATTTTTTTGTTGGAAGTTGGAAACCTATTTGCAAATAGAAGGTAGGTGCTATTAATTTATATAATGTAATTAAAAAAGAAGACAAATGAAACATTTATATAATGAAACAGATGAAGTACATTTGATTAAGGATCTAGAATTTATTTCTCTTTTCAAATATTTGATATTAAAATATCAGTTACTACAGCAATTTAAATTAATATAAATATTAAAAAATATTTAAAATATGAAAAAAAATGTGAATTTCTAGAAATTTATAACTTGACATTTTTCTAAACAAAGTTTATTTTTAAAACTAATTTAAGAAAAGAAAATCCATATACATATTCTTAATACAGCCTTTGTTTACATTACCAGTACATATTTTAAGATTATGTCAGTTGTCACCCATAACTGGTGCCGCACTTTAGGGTAAAATTGACTTCTAATTTCTATATGGAGAAACAGTGAAAGTGTTAAGCATTTAGTATTATGGAGATAGTGCTTAAAAAGGAGTTCAGGGTTTCCCTGATCTGATGAAAAAAAACCAAATTCTTTGAATTCTTCATTTTAAATAAAAGCAGTAGAAGTTCATTTTTGGATTTTTAATGTGTTATTTGTTATTCTTCTGATTATGATGATATGATAAAAATTGCCTTGCACACGGGGTTCTGATGAAAAACTCTTAGTTAATTTATTTCATGTTTATATTCAACATTATAAATAAAATTGCAACCTTTGCATTGGCTGCAGGCACTCTGTTCCAAAATCTTGCCCCTCCCTGGATTTTGTTTTGAGGGTGTTTATGGGCAGGGTGGTTTCAAATAAACATAATACAATAGGGAAAACGAACCTAATGTTTGGTATCCCTATGCTACAGGGGTCCACAACAGACACAGGCTGTACTCATCTAGAGAGTCAAACTTCCAAAAGACTTTTACGTTAACTCCTAATCACTCTTTGGTTAAAAGATCAACTTCTAAGCTCCTGGCATATTCTGAGGTATGGTTTTACCTCCTTGAAATAATATTATTTACTAACAGTCTAACTCGAAAGATGCACCCATGGATGCAAGACCTTCAGTCACAGGACTGATTTCAGTCTTGGAGATTTTTTTGTGTGACTGATTGTACATTTTACTTTATTTACTTGAATTATAGAAATTTTACTCTCAGGAATTTTTAATCGCTTTCTTTTATTGCAAGAGATCAATTTTTAGCCATAATGCAAAACATAGAAATCCTCTAAACCATTTTCATTTGGTTATTCCTAAAAGTTTTCAGTCTTGGCATAGATGGATTTCTTGCACCCATGGATGCACCATAATGACAAATGATGTCACACAAAGTAGGTTATAACAAATATTCTGTGGTATAACTCAATTCTCTTAAATTAGATGGAAAAATGGAGTAAAGATCTTTCGTATTCCCACTAGAACCACCAACATAACGGCGTACCAAAAGAAAGCAGAACAAAGAAGTGACACGACCCCATGATGGCTGTAGAGGTATGCAGTGGTTGGACAATAGGTCTGCACGAGCTTAGCCTGCAGACTCGGGTTGGGCCAGGCTTCTTATTTCTTCTTCTCTCTCCCAACCCCCTCTGAGCCTATTTTGGGTTGGCGTTTTATTTATTTTTATAAAAATGAAACTGTGAGGTCTAATTTAATGCCTCCCCGCCTCTCCCCAGCGTACAAATATTGAAATTTCAAAAACGCTAGAAATTAGCTCTAATTTTCTCTGGTTTCGGTATCACGCTGCTTTAACCCTTTCAGTGGCAAAGTACTCCTGTTGCTAAAATGTTGAAATCATTCATTTTCACCATAATTTAGAAACAAATTTATTAGGAAATAAGTAAAAACCTTTCTTCACTCTCATTAAAAAAACAAAATTTTATTTCAAAAGCCTTGTGTCAGTGTGACATTTAGGAATTAAAATTAAGTGGGATATATATGTCCCACTGCCCTTCAAGGGGTTAATTGAAATGCAAGGGGAAGAAGTGTAGCCTGCAGAGATGCGGCTGTTGCTATTTGTGGGTAATGTCCTGTGAAACAAGGGTGCCTCTATATGAGTGTGCAACATATCCTATATATATAAAATCCTAATGAAACGATTTTATGAAATGACTAGCAAGTGATTTGAATATACGAAACGAATTTATGAATGAAACTTCATGGTTTGTAAAACAATTTTGTTACATAGAGAGATAGACAGAGAGAGTGAGGAGAGATAGACATATACAAGGAGATAGATACAGAGACAGAACTAGAAGGCGATAGAGAGACGGACAGAGTTAGATGGGGATAGAGAGGTGCACGGATGTAAAAAAAAAATAGAGGAAGATAAGAGAGCTAAATATGGACAGAGAACTAGAGGGAGTTAGATAGATAGCTCCAAACAGTGACGTAGTCAGGGTGGGGGTCCAGAATCCAGATGCTCTGAATACCACTAATTTTGTAAAGTTTTCTTTGACTTTTCTAATCAGAATACTTTCTGCGATAATCAATGCAAAGAAAACTTTGCATTATTACTTGTATCCAGAGCATTTGGACACCATCCCTGGCTACAGATAGAAAGAAACAGGAAGATACATTGATAGAAGGAGATAGAGTGAGATATAAAGAGATAGAGGGCAATAGCGATAGAAGGAGATATAGTGATAGATAGATATAGAGAGAGGACTAGAGGAAAACAGAGATATAGACGGTGATAGGTAGATAAAGTGATATAGGTAGAGGGCAATATAGTGATAAATAGATATAGAGAGAGAACTAGAGGAATATAGGCGGTGATATGTAGATAAAGGGATATTGGTAGAGGGGAATATAGTGATAGATGGAGAGAGAACAAGGGGGCGTTCGAGAGATAGAAGGAGATAGTGATAGAGAGATATGGAGATTCAAAGCTAGATACGGAGAAAGAACTAGAGGGAGATATAAATGGAGGTAGAAGGAGATATAGCGGTAGACTGTGACAGGGATATAGAGATATATACAGATAGAGAAATATATGGAGATAGAAAGTGATAGAGAGAGAACTAGAGGAAAATAGAGATATAGACGGTGATAGATGGAGAGAGAACTAGGGAGTTACAGAGATAAAGTGATAGAGAAATAGAGAGTGTGAGATATAAAGAAAAAGAGAGATAGAGTAATAGGTGGAGAGTGAACTAGAGGGAAATATATAGTGAGAGGAGCTGGATATAGAGATAGACAGTGATAGAGATATAGAAAGATAGAGTGATAGAGATAGATAGGCGGAGATAAGGAAATGGAAATAGAAAGATAGAGAAATATAAATATAGATGGAAAGATGATACTTAGAAAGAGAGTCAGACAAAAAATTCCGGAAATTGGCGCAGGGGGCAGAGTCTCCTAGTCCTAATGCGATATAAAATTTAATCGATTGAGATGACTTTGGGAAAAACGAATCCCAAGCATCTTAGAGAGCCTGCCATTATCGCCAAACTAATTGTTGTTAATTAGTCTGACTCATCTAATCTAACTCGTCCAGACGAGAGTTGACGAGTTCTGGGATATAAGTTTGCAATAGTTTAAACAAAAACTTCTGTCTTAACACGTGTCTTGTGCGTATGTCCCCAGTCTCATATAGATGCACCCTAGTGAGATAATTCAATAAACATTAGCTCGGTGAAAACGGCAGGCTCGTCCATAGACATTTTATGTTTAGGCTGAGCATGGCAACACTTTAGTCTATATCAGCTGTAATAAAACATCAGTTGTGCGTTACAATTAACTCTCGTATTTACCCTCGACCTTAAATACTGGATAAGCGCGAAAGCTCAAATGGTATTCACGATTAATCTGATTGGACTTCAGCTGCGATCATGTCAAATCAGTTTAATGGTGAATATCATTTGAATGTTCGACCGAGGTTTTCGCGCTAACCGGCAGTTGAGGTAGATGGTGAATATGAGCGTAACTGGATTAGATCAACAATCTAATTTCACTAATGAAAAACAAAACTGATAAAACATCTCCACTAGGGTTCCTCACAGAGTGGTGACATTCGAGAATTAAAATTTGATTGGTGTAGACAATTTTGGACAAAAACATAGTCGTCAGGTAACGTTTGTTGATATCTCACTCATTTAATCGAACTCCTTCAGAGATTATCTCTACGTAGCGTTGCAAAACATGAAAAAAACGGGTTTAATTCCGGGAATAAATCGTGTGTTTTGGGATATAAATAAAAAAATTCCCGGGAGTTTTCAGAAAGTTTCAGTTATAGAATAATCGGTACTTTTCGGTTAGCCGGGCGCCAGTGAAATTTATATATCTATGTATAAATATATCTATACATACACACATTTATATATGCATGTATGTATATATACATATATATATACATACATATATGTGTGTATGTATACATATATATAGATATATACATTTCACTGGCGCCCGGCTAACCGAAAAGTACCGAATAATCTAATTTACAGCTGTTATGCAACTGTAATAGATCTGTATTCACAATTTTTTGCATATTAATGATTGACTAATAAAAATATTTGCGATAACTAATGTAAACAAAACATAAATACAGAAATATTGCACAGTTCACATGAAAACTAACAAAATGTACGCTTCAGCAGCAAAAATGTTAAGAAAAATTAAAATATTCAATTATTTATAAGTAAAAAATGAGAGAGAGGCAGATCTCGCCTGACATGAATATAAGCTCCTGTTTGACATTTGACGGCGATTGCTTTGAGACCTATAAGCTACAGGGCTGTTTGTCTCATCATTCCTGTTATCAAAATCAAGCCAATGTAAACAAAAATAAAATAAACCAAATTAAAATAACTCAATGCGAAAATACAATGCAACTCGCAAACAAATCAATATAGAGGAATATTTGAAGGAGTGTTGCTTTGAGACCTATAGCTACCAAATATGCGGGTTATTTTCAACTTTATCTCCAAGTTATGGATTGTTGGCTGCCATAATTTGGACAAAATATTCAGTCTGAGAATGTAGTCAGAACGCGACTCTCTTATAGAGGCATCCGATCTTCATCAATCGCACATTTCGACTAACTGTAGTTAGGGTGCCTCTATAACATAATGGTGGCATAAGGAAAATAAAACTTGATTAGCCAAAACGATTGTGGACAAAAACGAATCGTCAATATCTTAATGCGTCTGCCATTATCGCCAAACTAATGTTTGTTGGCATGTCGAACTCGTTCCGGTGAGTTTCGCCACGCTCTGGAATATTGTTTACCACACTTTGGACAAAACATTTGAAACAGCCATTTTGCTGTTAGAGATAGTGAACCAGTCTAGTCAGTCGTAAAAGAGAGCACAAGATGTAAAATTCAAAGTCAAATTTATTAAAAATTTAATTTGGCTAGGATTTTGAGAAAGACACCACTAAATTTTCATTATACCAAGATAAATTAGCTTCCCCAAAACTTCAATCAACGAAATACAACTTCAAATGTCAATTATAATGAACTCAAAAACGTAACTTTTACAGCTTTGAAGACGTAGCAAACCAAGATGCTTTCAGCCAGACTTAATCTCCAATATGCAAGCTAGCCGAACACTGATTTCAAGATGTCCGCCTAGGGTACGACTAAAAATGGCACCCCGAAATTAACTTTATTGAATTAGCAGGAAATATGACAATAAACACTTACCCACTGTTATAGAGAAGTTGCAATCAGCTGATCAACCATTGTACTTCACTTGGAGGTCAGGGTACTTCCACCAATCAGAACTGCCTATTTGTAGTGTGTGATCTCCAACATGACGTCAATTGCAACTGCCCTATTCTCCTTTCCAGCTTCGAATTAGATGAGCACGATTGCCGGATCTCACAATAACTCACAAAGAGTAGAAACTCCACCCAAGTTCCAATTTCCCAACGCATTCCGAAGCTTAAATATTATTTAAAACATCGATTGACCAGATGTGAAAATTTGCATAAATATCGATGAAAAGCAGAAACTCATAAGTTCCGAGGTTTTCACATTCATTCGTCGAAAGCTAAAGAAAAGTAGCCCTGATCAACTTTACCGCACATGGACAATTAGTGGACAAAAACTACGTTCTCATTCAAAACTTCGCCTACTCTTATGTCGATACATCATACATTTTTAGCCTGAGATATAGTGTGGAAATCAGCCAACCAAAATGTGCTAAAAAAACTTATCCCATAAAAGTTGAACGATGCTGAATGATAGATGTCTATCGCAGCGACATCTATTAGTTCAAACATAAACATTATATAAGGATTCAATGGGCTTTATTGGGAATCTGGGTTCGAGATTGTAAGAATACCACCAACACGTGATTTCTTACAATATCGACCAATGTATGCATGCGATACATAGACAAACAAATATAAACACAGCAGGGAGGTCACATGATGGTGGTTTATGACGTCATGCCAATAAAGCCCATATAAAAGGCATTTCGGCCATTGAACAAGCAGATGTCGCTGCGATCGACATTTGTCCTTCAGCATATTCACTCAATATTTATGGGATTCATTTTTTTAGTACTTTTTAAAGCATTATTGGAATAGCCTATTGCCACACTATATATTCTAGACGCTGTACCTGAGCAACCGCCGAGTCCGTGTGTGTATGTCGCCATTGTTTTATAGTGACATCCTAGCTGTAGTTGGGAAACAACGTTCATAATTGACAACAAGTACCAGGCCCACAAAGCATCGTCTAATTCTAAAAGGTCTATCTTAATTAGGATGTCTTTATATGAGAGCAACGATTTACACACAGTGCAGATGCCCATACTATGCTTAGACAGAGGTTCTTGTCCAAACTTACATTCCATGGATTCCAGAACTTGCTGGTACCGTGACTAACAAAACAAAATACATGGCCGGCTTATGACTTTTGAAACGTCATGAACCGGCAGTGTATTTCATTGGTCGTGCCGGTACACGGCTGATCGAATTAAGACAAGTCAACGAATAAGAGCTTGGAGGCAGGTCGTACGTCGCCAGGAGAAAGATTGTATGCGACACGGAAGGAGATATTCGTATTAAACCGAGACCAACGAAATACCGTCTGATTCATGACGTTTAAAACGCGGATGTCAAGGCGTAAATTCAAATGCGGACTGTGCCATATTCTGACCATAGCCTGGGATTTCATTTAATCTAAATTTTTAGATCCCAGTTGGTGCCATTTGTCTTTCAGCCGTGTGTGGATCAGTTATAAAGCAGCAAAGGGCCTTTTTCAAGGCTGACCAACCCGAGCTAACTCTTGAAAACCTCCACTTGGGCTAGGCAATAGCCTGAAGTGTCTGAATCAAAATTAGTGAGCAATATGGCCCCCTAAGAGGTTCTTTGTGTATTGTGCTTCGGTTATTGGTCCTCTAGTGTACCAGTTGTTACAGCTTTGCAATTACTCTTGGTAACTTACTCACTTCACCTCTTCCAATTTTGTCAAATCCAGACTTAGACTTCTCTACGAAGTGTAGGGTAGAGGTCTGCACGGGCCGAAATTTACAGGCCCAGGCCCGGCCCAATCCGTACAAAAAACTTTAGCCGAACCGGTCCGGTATAAAAGCAAAATGTTTGGCTCGTACAATTTCTTTTGGCCCGGCCCGTCCGGTATAAAAGCTAAAATCTTGGCCCAAACCTGCTCCAGTATAAAAGCTAAAAGTTCGGCCCGAGCCCCGCCCTGAAAGAGTGAAGACCAGACCCGGTGCAAGTCTCGTGAATGAAAACAGGCCTGTGGTCGTGCAGACCTCTAGTGTAGGGCACCATAAAAAGATTCTTGGATGCTTCATGCCAGTAGCGCAATCTGGGTTTTAAGCGCGCAGGGCAACTAAAAAATTTGAAATCCCTTCTTAGAGGTTACTGTAGTTCCTTATATTATAATTTTAAAAAAATGACTAATTAGAGCTCTTAAAAGATTTAGCGTGCTGCGAAACTTTTGAGACCCTACAAAAATCCAACTTAAAGTAACACTGCTTTTCGAACTTTCCTCTTACAATTTTGATTTTGTAGCCGCAGAGTCCTGCGCGGATCGCGTTGTCCCGATCCAAACACGAACACTCCATTGGAAGTAAAACCGAAACACAACAAGAAAAATCTTTATTCACCTGTAACCGAGATGAAAGAAAATTACTTCATATTTTAATAGATTTATAAAATGTAGTCTACAATTATATATCAAACAAGCAGGCTAAGCCCACTGCACTGGTCCATTTTACAAATGAACCTTAAATCAAATGAAATGGTGAATTCGACCTTGTATTTTGAAGTATGCTTAATACATTGCCCCATGCTTAATACAATGCGAACGCCATTGCACTATTATATTATCTGATGCGTTAGACAAAATTCGGGCTATTAAGAAGCAATTCCCTTTTATTTGATCATTTATAGTAGAGTTTGGAAGAGAAATGTGGCCTTTATGTCCAATAAAATGTTCTCTAGTCACCACACTACTAAAAAAAGAGAGCATTACAATCATTGAAGAGATTGATCATTGAACTTAAATAATGTTCGGGTTATCTTCATACGCGTACTTCTCCGAGGTTATAAGGAAAGGGCATGTTTACAAACAAACAGTTCCATCAATCAATCTACCACTGCATTTTTGTCGCAGCTATCATTGCAGGAATCGTCATGGCCAATCATATTATAGACCAGTTTAACGTAGACCAATCAAATCCCTCCATCTCATGTATACGGTAGGAGTCGTAAAGAACGAACAGGTTTTTCTCCCAAACCAACAGTAATTTAATCAACAGTGACGTCATCTGTCCTTTCCTTATAGACACTGAGTGGCCAAAAAATTAGAGACACCTCTTATTTGAAAGTAAACCAGACCGACAGTGATGTACAATGACTTAACAACGCAGAATTGCTTATATAAAGAACTCTCTGCTTCGTAGGACCTAATAAGCACGGACGTTACTGTAAAAATGGGTAAGACGACAGATTTAATTTGACTTTGAACAAGGGGTGATCGTCGGTGCAAGAAGAAATGGTGAAACTACGACTTTTTTAAGATTTTCTCATCCAACAGTATATGGAATGTTTACTGAGTGACAGTTGAAAAAAAAAACTTCAAGCGATAAGCACCATTCCGGTCGAAAAAGGTTGGTGAACGAGAAAGGTGAAAGGCGAGCAGCACGCGTAGTTCGCAGCAAGAGAAGGGCAACAACACGTCAATTACAGCTGAAATCAGTGCAGGTGCATCACAAAGCACATCCCAACGCACAACAAGACGGACTTTGCAAAGGATGGGCTTTAGCAGCAGGAGACCATCAAGAGTGCCTTTGGTATCACATAAAAATAGGAAAAGACGCCTGTTATGGGCAAAGAAACAACGAAATTGGTCACTTGAGTACTGGAAAGCCTTGAGTAGCCTGGTCCGATGAATCTCGTTTCCTGCTCCATCATGCAGATGGCAGAATCAGAATGTGGCGCAAACAGCACAAATGCATGGACGCCTCCTGCCAAATGACAATTCTTCATTTTGGTGGCGATGGAATTATGGTGTGGTGAATGTTTTGCTGGAGTACACTGGATCTGTCGATATATGTGGACACAACTCTGAACAGCACAGCTTGCCTCAACGTCATTGCCGATCACGTGCACTCGTTTCTGGCCATAATGTTCCCTTATGGAGATGGTCACTTTCAGCAGGACAATGCACCTTATCACCGCGCTCGATCGGTCTTAAATTGGTTGGAGGAACATCAGAGTTTAGTCTGCTTCCATGGCCAGCTTTGTCCCCTGAGCCCTGACTTCAATCCTATTCAGCATTTGTGGGACAAAGTCGAACGCCTCTATCCAATCTGACCAAACTTACAGCTGCCATTATGTCAGCATGGGTCAACATTCCTCTGCAACTGTATGAGCAACGTGTTGAGTGCATGCCAAGAATAATATCGGCTGTGATCAGAGCTAAAGGTGGACCAAATCATCATTCGATCAAACTCATTTGATTACATCAGATTCATTTTTATGTTTTTTCATTTTCGATGGAGGTTACTTGCGGCGGCAAAGCGTTCCAGGTTGGCGCTCCTTAAGCACTGCATTAACGTGACTAACTTGGCGATAATGACAAACTGGCCTAGATGCTTGGCAATTCGTCCTAAATCGTCATAGCCAATCAAATTTTATTTCACGTATGTCTTTATTCTCTTACAGAGGCACTCTAGTCCAATTCTTCATAGCCAGTATCGTTAAATTCTGGAATGTTAGTTTGCCATAGCTTGTACAAAAACTTCAGTCTGAGCATTCGCGCTGTGTGTATGAGACCACTTTCTTATACAGGCACTTTACATCTGATAGATAATATTTCAGATGTTTGATTGGTCAACAGGATCTTGAATATCTTACTTTTCAGTATAGCGCTTAGAGGATTAGAGTGCTCGAGAAGACAATGGCAACATACGGAATATAAAATTTGATTGGTTGCGACGGTTTTGGACAAAAGTGAATCGCAATCATTTTGGCAATTATAGAGCTCAGTGGTCTGTTCATGACGTTTAAAAGTTACAAGGAGTGAATCATCTTTACACGACGATTGGTACAAAGCGGCGCGCCCATCGTTTTGTGCCATCATCCCTGTATGTCTTTGGTCGCGGCCAGCCACCCGAGGCTAACGAAAAAGACAGGCTACCGTGGTGCATTCCACTTATCTTTTTTACAGACCGCTAGAGTGACGTGATGCTCTTTTCGTACACTTGCATTGGTGCATTCGAGCATCACGTGACTCCCGCGGTCTGTAAAAAAAGATACGCGTAAAGCACCGCGGTAGCCTTACTTTTTCGTTAGCCTCGCAGCCACCACGAGGCTAGCGAAAAAGAAAGGCTACCGCGGTGCTTTATGCGTATCTTTTTTTACAGACCGCGGGAATCACGTGAGGCTCGAATCCACCAATGCAGGTGTACGAAAAGAGCATCACGTCACTCTAGCGGTCTGTAAAAAAAGATAAGTGGAACGCACCGCGGTAGCCTGTCTTTTTCGTTAGCCTCGCAGCCACCATTTGTGACGTCATGATAATGAATGAGCAAGCCCGGTATTTAGTGTTGCCCTGCTATTAGACGAGTGGGACAAGTTGAAAACTTAATATTGGCGTTTCGTCTTTGTCCAAAATCGTGTCAACCAATTCAATTTTATATCCTGTATGTCACCCCTTTCATATAGAGGTTATTTATTGCGCGCAACTTGGAGTACATGTGCGAGTGTAGTTTTGCAAAAAACTAAAACTTATGGAAACCCTTTATTATTATCAGGGCTACACTAGATACTGGGCTTGTTCATTCATTATCATGACGTCACAAAAAGTGGCTGCGAGGCTAACGAAAAAGACAGGCTACCGCGGTGCATTTCACTTATCTTTTTTTACAGACCGGTAGAGTGACGTGATGCTCTTTTCGTACACCTTCATTGGTGCATTCGAGCATCACGTGACTCCGGCAGTCTGTAAAAAAAGACAAGCGTAAAGCACCGCGGTAGCCTTCATTTTTCGTTAGCCTCGAGGTGGCTGGTTGCGACGAAAGACATACAGCGATTGGCACAAAACGATGGACGCGTCGCTTTGTACCAATCTCTGGTCGCGGCCAGCCACTATTTGTAACATTTTAAGAAAAAATGAGCCAGTCTGGTGACTAGTGTTGCCTTCTTATTATGCACATTCAATTTAATCTACGTAATATGTTGGTAGTAGAAAAAGGCAATGCTAATAACATGATTTTTTTAAACAATTGTATGTCGTAAACTAAAAAATGCTAAATTGAAGTAACTCTTTTCTTTTCAAAATTACTTATTCGTAGCTCTTCCTCAATGCCTTCAGTCAATACGATCCCCAATACCCGATGCCGTATGATCGGATCGATGTTGGCCTTGACGCACCCTTTACGAAAAGTTAGCTATTGCTTCTGATCCAGAAGACTCGTCGCACGACTCCAGGAAGAGACGGGATCTCAGCCAAACTTCTGCAGGGTCTCCCTAGAGAGTACAGGAAAGTTACTGGCTCTCTACAACAATCTTCCCATCATAGTTCCTATTCGTAAACCAGGGAAACCAGCCCATTTCACATTATCTTATCGTCCGATTGAACTGACGGCTGTCTGCTCCAGTCTTCGAACGCCTTATACTTCATCGCCTTGTTTACTGGGCTGGCAATAATAACATATTTCATGCTTCTCACTATGGCTTTATGCCGTTTAATTATTGTACATCGCTTCTCAGTAAATTCTATGATGACACCTCTAGTGCTCGTAACTCCCGTCAAGCGGCCTTCAATATGCCTAGACATCCGGTTGGCATATGACTCAGTTTGGATCAACGGGCTGATTTACAAACTCGCTGTTCTCGGCGTACGGGGCAAGATTAGACGCTGGATCGCACATTTTCTGACTGACCGCTCCATCTGCATCCGCTGGAAGTCAGTCTACTCCAATAGTCGGCAGTGCAAGAGAGGTGGGCCCCAGGGAAGCGTCCTCTCCCCGTTCTTATTCATGGTTTTCCTCCAACATATTTTTGAGATCCTAGAGTCCATATCCTGATCCTCTTATACACGCTGGGAGAAGACCCCTCAGCAAGCACCTTTGCAAAACCATAAAACAGCATAGACATGCTGCTATTACAGTGCACTGCTTACCACCTTTCCGTTTCACCGGACAAAAGCGTCGCCATCGATTTCTTTCGTCACCGATCTTTTGTTTCTACGGCCATGCTCTGGGGTACGACGCTCAAGTGGAGCCCTGTAGAAGACATTTTAGGAGTATTGTTCAGTAGATCCCTCTTTTTAAACCACCATTTCTCATCCATATGAGCTAAGACTTTTAAGAGGTTAAATTATCTGAAGGCGGTTGCCTCGTGTAGTCATAGTGTAAACAGCGTCCATATGTTGAGCTTGGCCAATTCTACTGTTTGCAACCGCCTAGAGTATGCCTGCCATCCCTTTTTGTCAATGTCAGTCCATCCTCTCTCATTACTCACTACAATGCCGCCCACCATGTTGCCACAGGTCTTCCAAAGTGTACGCTTATCCCACTCCTTCGCCGTGAGGCGAATGCCACTTCCATGGACAGCCGGATCCATTGTATGACTCAGTTTCCTTGTTTGCCAGCTGTCCCTTCCAAACAGTTCATTTTCGGCCCATTCTGCTACCGGGTTTCGAAACCTCTCTGCTGATCCCCTAGCTCTATAGGGGCCGTCCATAAATGATGTCACGTTTGGAGGGGGGGAGGGGGGTTCATGAAATTGTGACAAGAGGGTTGGAGGGGATAAGAAAAAGTGTGACATCACACATTTTGGTTAAAATAAAATCATTAAAATCAGCAGATCAAATTTTGAAGTTATTTTGAAATTACCAGAATTTGAGTGTATTTTTTAATCGGACTAAAACAACTTTCACGTGATTTGTTTTCACATATATTCCTTTCTTTAAAAAAATATAAATATTTTATTACTAATTGTATTACTTTATTGTATATTAATTATGTTTTTGTCGTAAACCGTAATCTTATTTTATACAAAATAAATACACGAATAATTTTTATTGGGACTTAAAACGGCCTATAGAGGCACTGATTGCAGCCGTCGGTACAGGAAAATTGGCCCTTTAACTAATGTTAAAGTGCCATTGAAACCATTATTTATTGTAAACGCGTTTAAAAGTGTTAGATATTCAAATTCGGATAATTTTTACTTTGACATATAAACACAGAACACAAATAGCACATGAAATCTGAAATTGTGCATAAAAATAATCATTATGAACAAATTAAAAATGCATGTAACGCAATGGGATTGCAAGGGATTTTCCTGAAGGGAGAAGTTATATCTTTTTTCCACCAGATGGCGTATTCGAGCGCTTGAATTCCCAATTGTTATGCTCACAAATGTCATTAAAACTTATACTTAAAGTTGAAAAATAAAATTTGAAACATGATCTATAATGTAGTGCTTTGTTTCTGAACTCCAAGTATATGTCTATATAATATAGCGTGACATGTGACAAGGGGGGGGGGGGGGTATGGTGAAGTGTGACTAAGGGGGGCAGGGGGATAAAAAATATTGAAAAAAAGTGTAACATCATTTATGGACAGCCCCATAGGGCAGTTGCGAGGCTAACGAAAAAGAAAGGCTACCGCGGTACTTTACGCGTATCTTTTTTTACAGACCGCGGGAGTCACGTGATGCTCGAATGCACCAATGCAAGTGTACCAAAAGAGCATCACGTCACTCTAGCGGTCTGTAAAAAAAGATAAGTGGAATGCACCACGGTAGCCTGTCTTTTTCGTTAGCCTCGAGTTTGGACCCTGTGACATCAGAATCATTATTTTATCCATGATATTATCCATGTATTTTTCGTTAGCCTCTGAGCAGTTGCAATTGACGTCAAGCGTACTCACCACTGATTCAAGGTTCTTGTGAATCCAAATGAGTTATCTACAAGGAAATGACCCCACAGGTGGGCTCTTCGGCCACGGAGAACATCGCCACCTGCGTATCCTTCCCCTGCACCCCATCAGTTGATGAAGGTCGTTACAATAGCAGAGCCTATGTAAAGAGGAAGATTCCACAGAACACTTGGGGACCATACCAGAATTCTCTAGAAGCTTTGGGGCTGGAAACCCAAGAGTGTGCCATGCCGTAGGCCGTAAACAAGAGAATTAATACATGCTCTTGCAATACCGACGGCTTCGAACGCAGGTGCATTGGGTAAAATTGAGCTGTGCCACCAGGTGCCGGAGATCACCTGTCAGGCACGTCAACTGCCGTACCCAAGTTCTAAGAATCTGAGGGGTGATTATGAGTAAAAAAAAAATTCCGAAATTCAAAACAAATTTTCTGAAAGTATACAACAAGGGGGGAAGGGGGAATCCACTCCCGGCACTAATTATGTTTTTTTCGCACCCCTTTGACGATTTTGCGTTTTTTCGCGATCTTTTGACGAAATTTGTCGTTTTTCGCGATCCTTTGATGAAATTTGCCGTTTTTTCGCAATCCTTTGACGAAATATGTTGTTTTTTCGCGATCCTTGGACGAAATTTACCGTTTTTTCGCGACCTTCTGACGAAATTTGCCGTTTTCTCGCGATTCTTTGACGAAATATGAGTTTTTTTCGAGCTCTTTTTTTGAAATTTGACGTTTTTTCGCGATTTTTTGACGAAATATGTGGTTTTTTCGCGATCCTTTGACGAAATTTGCCGTTTTTCCCAGATCCTTTTTCAAAATTTGCCGTTTTTCCCAGATCCTTTTTCGAAATTTGCCGTTTTTTTTCGCGATCCTTTGACGAAATTTGCCGTTTTTCCCAGATCCTTTTTCGAAATTTGCCGTTTTTCCCAGATCCTTTTTCGAAATTTGCCGGTTTTTTTCGCGATCCCTTGATGAAATATGCGGTTTTTTCGCGATCCTTTGATGAAATTTGCCGTTTTTTCACGATCCTTTGACGAAATTTGCCGTTTTTTCACGATCCTTTGCTGAAATATGCAGTTTTCCGCGATTCTTTGACGAAATTTGCCGTGTTTTCACGATCCTTTGACAAAATATGCTGTTTTTTCGCGATCCTTTGACGAAATTTGTCGTTTTTTCACGATCCTTTGACGAAATTTGTCGTTTTTTCACGATCCTTTGACGAAATATGCGTTTTTCCTCGATCCTTTTTCGAAATTTGCCTTTTCTCGCGATCCTTTGAAGAAATGCGGTTTTTCCGCGGTCCTTTGACGAAATTTGCCATTTTCTTCGCGATCCTTTGACGAAATTTGCCGTTTTATCGCGATCTTTTGACGACATTTACGTTTTTTTCGGCGATTCTTTGACGAAATTCAAGTCTTTTTTTCGTAATCCCTGGACGAAATTCGCGATCCTTTGACGAAATTTGCGTTTATCCCGCGATCCTTTGACGAAATTGGCAATTTCTCTTCGAACGATTGACGAAATTGAATTTTTTCGTCGACCATTTGTTGAAAAACGCGATATATTCTATGTCCGAATTTATGACAGATTTTTTTTTAAATTTTCGGAAATGACTGCCTTAACTTTTCGGAAAATTCGGAACAGAATCATCCCTGGAGAAACTTTAACGAGCACGACCAGGAGAGTTCCTGTATGCTCTACGGCCGGAGGACGTAATTCGCGATCCTTTGACGAAATTTGCGTTTTTTGCAATCTTCTGACGAAATTCGCGTTTTATCGCGATCCTTTGACGAAATTTGCGTTTTTTGCAATCTTCTGGCGAAATATGCGTTTTTCCCCGATCCTTTTTCGAAACTGGTCGTTTTTTCGCGATCCTTTGACGAAATATGCGGTTTTTTCGCGATCCTTTCACGAAATTTACCGTTTTTTCACGATCCTTTGACGAAATATGCGTTTTTCCCCGATCCTTTTTCGAAATTTGCCATTTTTTTCGCGATCCTTTGACGAAATATGCGGTTTTTTCGCGATCCTTTGACGAAATTTCCAGTTTTTTCGCGATCCTTTGACGAAATTTCCAGTTTTTTCATGATCCTTTGACGAAATATGCGTTTTGTCCGCGATCTTTTGACGACATTTACGTTTTTTGTACCAAACATTTTTTGTACTAAAATCGATATATCCTGTCGATGTCGAGTCGAATGAAACAAACTGCATTGTGATGGGACCCATAGAACTCGAGTTAGCTGCAAAATCCGTTAGTTCCATCTTCCACCACCAGGGGGCGCACTCTGTTCCATACAAACATAGCTGAAATCTTTGAGGCTGTCGATTTCGAGTCAAATGAGCCATACCTCGTCGTGATCGGGCCCATAGAACAGGAGATAGGATAGCGCCCCCTGGTGGTGAAACTTGGAACTAAAATCGATATATCCTGTCGATGTCGAGTCGAATCAAATTGCATTGTAATGGGACCCATAGAACTCGAGTTAACTGCAAAACCCGTTAGTTCCATCTTCCACCCCCAGGGGACGCACTCTGTTCCATACAAACATAGCTGAAATCTAATAGGCTGTGGATTTCGAGTCGAATGAGCCATACCTCGTCGTGATCGGGCCCATAGAACATGAGATAGGAAAGCGCCCCCTGGTGGTGAAACTTAGAACTAAAATCGATATATCCTGTCGATGTCGAGTCGAATGAATCAAACTGCATTGTGATGGGACCCATGGAACTCGAGTTAGCTGCAAAATCCATTAGTTCCATCTTCCACCACCAGGGGACGCACACTGTTCTATACAAACATAGCTGAAATATTTCAGGCTGTCGATTTCGAGTCGAATGAGCCGTACCTCGTCGTGATCGGGCCCATAGAACACAAGATAGGAAAGCGCCCCTGGTGGTGAAACTTGGAACTAAAATCGATATATCCTGTCGAAGTTGAGTCGAATGAATCAAACCATGTTGTGATAGGACCCATAGAACTCAAGTTAGCTCCAAAATCCATTAATTTCCCCTTCCATTGCCAGGGCTGCACTCTCTTCTATATGAACCTAACTGCCCCTGGTGGTGAAACTAAAATCAGTAAGTTCTATCGATGTAGAGTCGAATGAGCCAAACTGCATCACGATTAGGAATGCACAACCTGTGGCCCGTTGGGTAACTGGTGGCCTGCAGAGACCATACATGCCAACCTATCCAAAAATTTCGAATTTTCGTAATAATTTGTGAGAAAAATTTGCAAATTTTGTCCATAGATCGTAGGAAAATATGAATTTCATCGATCAGGCACATAAAATCCTGAATTGCATAGAATGGATGCGAATTTTGTCAAATGGGCATGGAAAAATCAAAAATTTCGCCAATTTGTCGCTAGAAAAAAAACACAAATTTCAATAATCAGTCAACAGAAACTAGAGATGCCAAAATCGGTAACTGCGGAGTTGTAAATTTCGTCAATCACTCAAAAAAAAAAAAAAAAATCTTGAATTTTGTAAACTAATTGAAAAAATCCTGCGAATTTTGTCGATAAGGTACTTAAAATTGTGAATTTCATGGATCGAGCAGCGAATTTCATCGAATGGCATGGAAAGATCGCAAATTTCAACCAACAGTCGTGGAAAAAATTTGCAAATTGTCCATAGATCGTAGGAATACATTATGAATTTTGCCTATCGGGTTTTCAAAATTATGAATTTTGTCGATAGGCATGGAAAATCGCAAATTTCGTCAATTGGGCGTGGAAAAATCAAGAATTCAATCGAATGTTTGTGGAAAAATTGTAACTTTCAACTAACGGTAAAAAAAAAAAATTGCGAGTTTCGCCATTGTCTAGAGAAAAAAATTGTGAATTTCATTAATTGGCCGACGGAAACCATATCATTTGAAAATCATGAATTTCGTCAATCAGGCACAGTAAAAACGTGAATTTTGTGGATCAGGAGAAGGGAAATCATAAATTTTGTTGAACGCATGCATAAAAATCATGAATTTTGTTTATTGGACATGTAAAAATCAATAATTTCATCAAACGGATGCATAAAAATCAAGGAAGTCATCAATCGGGTGTGTAAAAATCTTGAATTTCATCGATCAGGCATGTAAAAAATCATGAATTTCATCGATCAGGTGCATAAAAATATAGGACAAAATTGCCATTCGCCAATCGGCGAGTAATAATGAAAATTTGGCGATTGACTTTACTGCCACCACTGGTCAAACTTAATAGTCACAATTGCCAATTGCGATGATTGAATGGAAAAAGATTTTTTCCCCACTGTTGCTCAACAAATTTCGAAACAATTTGGCAAATTTCACAATTTTTTTCCCGAAATTATTTGACGGATTGTGATTTTTTTTTCTCAAAGCCATTCGACGATATTCAAAAAAATTTCCCCCTGAAACCAGTTGTTGAATTTTGCGATTTTTCCACTATCAATGAATTTTATGATTTTTCTGCTATCGATTGATAAATTTCGTGATTTATCGACTATCGATTAATTAATTTCAGGATTTTTTCCATGAACGAACAAAATGTGCACTTTCTTTCCGCTGATGTTCAACAAATTTTGCACTCTATTTCCGCTGCGGTTCGACAAATTTTGCAATTCTGTTCCGCGATTGTTAGACAAATTTCACTATTTTTCTCCCGAGATCGTTTGACGAATTTTGTGATTTTTTCCCCCCGAACTTATTTGACGAATTTCTCTAATTTTTTCGCGACAGTTAGACATAATTAATTTTTTTCTGCAATACCTGATTTCTTTCCCGAGACCATTTGACAAATGTCGCAATTTCTTTCCCGACACTATTTGACGAATTTTGCCGTTTATTCCACAATCATTTGAGAAATTTCATAAATATTTTATCAAGTATTTGTAAATTTGTTATTGGTCAGTGCTGGAAAACACTGGCGAGTAAAAAAAAAATCCATGCACGGGCCAGTGGCCACTGAGTAAAAAAGTTGAAACCTATATATAAAAGTTGAACCTATACATAAAAATCATGTATTTTTTAAACGGACACATAAAAATCACAAATTTGTCAAGTAGCCGCATAAAAATGACAAATCCATCTAGTGGGTGCATTCTTCCAAATTTGCAACTGAACAGTGCTGTATGTATGGATAATGCTAATTATCCCCCCCCCCCCCCAACATCTCCCTGAAACAAAATTATCTCTGTGCTACTGATGGTGGTCCTCGACAACTCAACCATTTTTTTAAGTGGACCTTCACTTAAAAAGATTGTGCACCTCTACTATCAATTAACAATAAATTAACCTATCGCTTGTGTCATGTATTCATGAGCGGTGATTGCGATGCAAATTCTTGTTTACAAGAATAAGACTCATATTAGGTATTTTATTATTTATTTATTGTTTGTTTACTTATTTTGATTTTCTTGTCCTTTTAGAAATTGACTTTAGATTGTTACTTAAATGGTAAGATGATTGTCAATTACCTGTTTTATCGATAAAAAATTATACAAGGTAAGGAAATTGCATTGTGTCGAGTGAATATTTAGGAAGTCTTTTAAAAACCGCAGGCTAAAGATTTGTTTTTTACTTGTTAGCTATATTTTGCAACTCTCCAAATTATTGCAATGTAAATATAGTATGAAGTATTATCCTACACTAAACTTTCCTCTGTTGTATAGCTTTTTTTTATTGGAAAAAACTCCTGAAAATGTATTGTTGTAGTAATGAATTATTTTTGCAGTTGTGTAAATTCTGTCATAACAATTTTCAACTAAGGGAAATCTTACATTGGACATTTAATCACAGTATTTTAAATAAGAAAACTTAAAATATTTGCAAATTAAAGAAATGAACGAGGAGATTTTGTTTAAAATTACATCTAAGGATTTTTTTTTTACAAAAAATGCAAAATTCGCCAGTCATTCGGGAAATTATCACAAAATTCTACTAATAAAATGGGACTGTAAACAAACCGGTTCAAAATGTGTCCTTTTTAAAAATTAAATTCCATCCCAGCGACCCTTAGAGTCCACTACAGAAAAACCTTGTATTAAATGCTTTTTATTTAAAAATAGGGTACTTAAATGTTAGTCGAGCACTAGCTGATCAACAAATTTTTTTTAATCTCGCCAACCCTTTTTTTCTAACCAATTTTTAACATAAGCTAATAAAGTATAGCCAACATTTTAACATTGCTATATAGTATCTTAAAAAACTTACTTAAAAATAGCTAAAATATAATCTTAATAAAATACGTAAACACAAACATATCAATACAAATAACAAAATCTCATGTAATCGGGTATATTAATGATTAGGCTTAGTCAATAACAAAAATGTTAAAGTAAGCCATAACATAAACTATAGAAACATTGTATTTCATAATGAAAACATCGTATCTAATTTTATATACATAAAAGTGAAAACTTACGTTATATAAATACCCTATATAATATACCAAAGTTTCATCACAATTAAACGTATTTCAATCACACTGGAATAAAAAGTTTTAGTTATTAAATTTGTGTGAGGTGAATCGGGAAAGAGTTGCAACTGAAATGATGCCAAATGAAACGAGATTTGGTGAATTATCACTGGCGCCCCCCCAAAAAAGTACCAAAAACAGTCTTGTAATTTGAAAGTAGGTTCTGTTTACACTTTTTTGTCTTTTGACAATGATGTTTTGAATGTTATTTAATTATGCTTGAAAGGTTTTTACTCAAAGCCATTACAATAGTGTTTTACTTTTGCCGATTTTTAAAAGATTCACTGGCCATAATGCAATTTCCTTATATCATTTTTAACGATAAAACAGGTGACTATTGACAATTATCTCACCATTTACATCACTAAATCAAAAAACAATTTCTAAAAGGACAATCTAATCAAAATAAAAAAACAAAACAATAAATAATAAAATACCTCATATGAGTGTTATTCCTATAAACAACATTCGTGACTCGCTCTTGAATACGATATTTATATCTACTCTACTACAATAACGAGTGATTGGTTGGTTAACGGTGCTAGTTTTGTCTTCGCTCAGCAATAACAACTAAGAAATGGGAAATCTTTTAATTCTTTGAAAATCGAAAACTTATTATAAATAACAGTAAAATTGAATACATATAATTAAAAAATATCTCCTCATATTAAAAAATGAATGTAAATAGTTTTTCGATAAAATGCAAATTTATAATTTCGAAATATTTTCTTATAAATGGTAATTTAATATAATACATATGTATTAAATATTAGAAGTGTATAATTAACTGTTTTCGCATTTAAAAAAATTAATAAATTTACCTCCTACATGCAGAAGTTTTTAACTGTATTCGTGAAGCGATTATTTGGCATACGTTGATCGTGGAAGAAAAAAGGAATAAAAAGTCTAATGATAAGTCTATGGAAATACGTGAAGGAAAAGAGTCCGATTTTAAAACTGGATTATATAGAAAACAAGAGTTTTCCTACGTTAACGCAAAACCACATTCGCTTAATCTAAAGCCGATTAATATCTATATATTTAAAACGTTAAGCGATTTCTTTCGACAATCCGTCAGAACAAACTACTGCATCAAATTACACCATTCTTTTTTTAAATGACAGATATTTGGACACAGATTTGTTATCGTGCATTCGTTTGTTCAAAAATTTAATTAATTAGCTGTAATTTTCAATTAAACATTTACTTCTGCTTATGATGTCATAAAGACGGCAACTCCCACTTTTGAGGGCATAGAGTTTATTCCCTGAACTCTGTGGTTCGCCAATCTTTTGACATTAGCCAATATCAACTAGGTAATATTTTAACATTGTAGTATAAAATCTTAAAAAAAAACTTAATTAGCTAGAATATAATCATAATAAAATATCTAAACGTAAACATATCAATATGAATAACAAATCTCACGTAAAATGTTGCAATTTAAATGATTCCAATTGAAACAAGATTTGGAGAGTTATCCTTGACGCCCAGCTAACATAAAAGTACCTATTTTATTCTATTTATTTACACACATATTCAAATTTATTATAAAACACCAGGTTGCCATACAAAGCAAAAATCGTCATTTAGGTGCCAAAAAATAACCCAGGTGCATCTGCGATGTGTGTACTGATTTAATCAAAATTATTTTGGTTGCACCGCATATTGCAAAATTAATTAAATCCATGTTTATTGTTTCTTTCTCAGATTAAAAATAAGAAAATTGGTACTTCTCTATTATCCCGTCGACCACTTTTCATAACAAAAAACTATCGCCAAACTGTAACGCCAAATAAACGGGAAAACGTTGCCATTGAAATATCAAAATAAATAAATAAATAAAATACATGAATTTAAGGACACAATTGTTATTTTAATTACTGAAATAACTAATAATTCAGTAAAACATAAGGAAAATAGACGCAAATCTCGAATTAAAAACCACTTGATGACGTAACGAACACGTATATTGCTTCTGACATCAAAAAAATCGGACTGCATTTTTGGCGTTTAATTTTACAGTTTGGCGATAGTTTTTTGTTATGAAAAGTGGTCGACCGGATAATAGAAAAGTACCAGAAAATTTAATGTTTAACGAAATTCAATTATTTGATCGATCGCAAATTTTGGTTCTTTTCTGTTATACCGACACCATGCCATACATGTAAATATATGCTTGGCGACAATGGTGTCCGTATAACGAAAAAGTACTCAATTTTTTCTTAGTTCGGGCTATACCAAAAACAAAAATTTTACAGGTAACAAAAAAATCGCCGAAAAGGGCTGCTTCATCAGCTGTTATGACAGCAAAGTTGGATAAAATCTAAGAACCTGAATTTTACAACGTTTATGCAAAACACCACAGAAAACACACACTATTTTTATATAAGGAGGGTATATTTAAACGAATAAGAGAACTAACAACCTTCAATAATAGAATGCATGAAAAAGTAAACAAATAAGGGATTCAGCAAATCATAAAAATATGTATTTCTTAATATAACTATAAAATACAGAAAAATATTCTGGTACCATCAAAAATATTCATTATCCCGTCGAAATTCCGTGCATTATCCCGTCGTCCCATTAAGAAAAAAACTATATGTAAATTAGGTACTTTTCGGTTAGCCGGCGCCAGTAATATATATATATATATATATATATATATATATATATAATAATAAACTCCAATGGAAAATTACTTGCAGAATCATTATCACAAAAGCCAACCAAAATCTATAAACCACATAAATTCAATACTAGAAAAACAAAACTATATACATTATATATATTTGTATATATGTATGTATATACTATATAAATATATACTTCATTGGCGCCCTGCTAACAATAATAAAAAAATAATTAAGAAAAGCCCCATTTACTAAAGTATCATTTATCAGTAACTTTTAACAATAAAATTTACAATATATTAATGAAAGCAGAATCAAAAATAATCTTGGATATTTATTTATTTACATTATTTCTCTTAATTATGGAAAAAGAATAATCATCCTGATTATGTAAAGAAATGAAGAAACCATACAAATAAATTACACTTGAAAACATTAAAAATCTCCTTTATCTGTAGATTGATTTATTATTGTAAAAAAAATTCTTCATCTTTACATAAAAATTGATTAGCTTAAAACAATGTATGCATTTCAGAAGATATGGATTTGAAACGAACAATGATTAAAGAAGACATTTTAAAAATTTTGATCAAAACATTTTAAAACTTATTTTTAACGTCGAATTTCGACGGTGCGTTTGGGGAGATGCAATGCACATGCGCATAAGAGCTCATTCGGTTGCATTATCACAGAGGGGAGGGGGAATGTGTGCCTTATTTAATATGTTCTTTTATTGACTGAATATGAGATGAAGGTAGGGATATGCTATTTGTATGATACTTCATAGGTTCAGGAAATTTTCTTTCTTGCCGTGAGGAATAGGGCGGTAATATCAAACTGATTTCCATTTTGTTTATGGATTGTTTGTTTGGAGTTTGCATCGAAAATAATAACGTAATTCACTGGGAGAATTTTTTTTAAATAAAATATTTGAAAGATTGTTTCATAAGCACCCTTACTTATGTAATAAAGAAGCTTATTTTACTAATATTGTTATTGTAATTTTTTCCGCCAAGTTTTGACGGGTACCATCTAGTAATATATTAATTTTTTAAAAATCACCCGAGCCATTTTCGAGATAATTTTCAAGGGCCTTACATTTACCCAAATTTAGTTAAAAATGGACTTCCAGTTCTTAAAATCTATTGCATGTAGAAATGTATAAATTTCAGGATAGAGTTAGGCCATAGATATAAGACTAATGTGAAAAAATTGAAACGGTATACCTCATATTTACTGAGATATTAAATGTCGGCGTTTCGATTTTTCTTTGATGTCCTGCTAGCTGTATATATGAGAGTGACAGAATCTTCGGTTTTGGGCTTTCGGTTTTTCGCTGCGTCACTCGAGAAACTGCCGTCTCTCAAACGTCTGTGTGGCAGTATATGACCCTTCTTTTACAATAAGACATCTTGACAAAGTGACGCAGTCCAAATAACCAGTTTTGACATAACCGATGAATATGCGCTTTTACAGTTTTAAGTAGAATTTTCACCATTTAATTGAATCACATTGGATTTAACAAAGCAGCAGATTCCGTCAGGGCAGAAAGGCCAAAAAGTTTAATTTTAACTTTAGTTTTGATTCATATAAGCAGAAATTATAGTAATTTCTTTAGCTCTGGGGGGGGGGGACCCCCCCTTCTCACCCTTGGCTGTGCCACTGCACATTACAACCAAAAATAAAACAACAAAAGCAATTTTCTTGCTAACTTAAATTTTTAAAAATAAACCAAATATACTAAATCTTTGCAGCACATCCCAGTTATTACAATCACATTTAGTACTACTTTTCATAACAGATACCCTTATAATCAGTCTTTAATTTTAATATAATAAAAACTATCCTTATAATTCTTAGTGTAAAATAATATTGTTAACCTGAAAAAAAGTAGACAAAACATAAAACATTGCATTTGTTTAATCGTCGTGAGTTTTTCTTTTTGCATATAACATGCAATATAAAATATAGAGTAGTGATATAACATTCATTAAAAAAAAAACCTCATTAAAATAAATATAATAATCTCTAACTATAATAATTTTTGACATATATGAGAAAGATGTTGAAGGCCTATACAACAGCAGGCTAGTGTCATTTAGACTTTTATGTCAAACTTCTGGCACTGCATAAAGCAAATTAAATGCGTCAGTAGTTTAAGTAAGCATTAAATTGACAAAGAATGGAATAACTATTTAATAACTGTATAGTTTTTTAAAAGTTATTTTTTATATATAAGTTAATTACAGTTATTATATAATTAGTTCATTCTTTGTCAAATTAATACTTAATGAAATGACTGACATGTTTAATTTATGAGCTTACCTGTGTCATTATTAAATGTGCCAGTCACACATTTAATTTATGACACAGTGTGACTGACACATGTGAATATGAAATCTTCCCTTATTTATTTTTTAATTGAATCTCAATCATATCAAATTGTGATATGCAGCTGAATAACAAAAAGACTCCTGAAGTTAAGATATTTTCAAATTACTTTATTCATAATCTTATTAGTAATTCTTTTTGCTTCTATTTTATATTGTCAATTTAATTGATGTTTTTATATTTTTCATATGTAAATAAAAAATTTTAAATTTAAATTTTATTGAATCATTTGGAAATTGGATGACCTAACGTGGATTTATATAAATGAACATACTATACACATAAATATGTGAAGAAAAATACTTAGACTGTAACACTGAATTTTATTAACAGATATGATAAGAAGTACTGTGTAGTAGTTCTGAAATTGTTGAAATACTGACTTAGAATTATTGAAATATAAACTTTGAAATTCCCAATTAAATACACTAACTCCTCGTTATATCACACATTCGGCTATTTTGCTCTTTTTTAGTTGTCCCTGATAAATTTCTGGTTTGCTGATAAAAGAATATACGGAATAGTCAGCAGCATTTCTGTATAAGCAGAAATTATTTCTGCAGTTCAAAAAGATAATAGTTCTATGGCCCAAGAAGAGAATGACAAAGAGGAAGTATCTGACGAGGATTTAGTAGCTTCGATGACAGAAGCTGTTCAGTTTCTTGAAAAAAGCATATGAAACTTTTGAAACGTTGATATCCAAGCATATAAATGAAATGCAATTAGTTCATTTTAGTTCTTTAACTTCCAGTGGCAAGAAAATAAAAAACAAACAACTCTGGATACTCATTTTCAAAAAATACTATACATGTAAGTAAAAACATATACTGTATGTGTACGGATTTGTATTTTTTAACGTTTGACCATCTCATTGTGTTAAACTTGTAGCTTCTTTGAACAAGTATTAAATCGAAACATAGTTTTTAATTTAGGGTTCTTTATTTTTCACTTATAAACACTCTTCTCACTCCCTTCGGTTTTTCGCGCTTTTCTCTTATCTCCCAAGTAGCGCAATATATATCGAGGGGCTGTTGTATAAATTTTAATGTTTTAAATAGAAATATTTTTAAAAAGAAAAAAAAATATATTTTTAGGAAGAAATAGATACAATTTACATTTCAATTATTATTTTTCTCTTGAAAATGCTACTTTTTATTTCCTAATATTGATAAGGGTGATTTTAATTTGGATGATTGGAGTTTGATTAATGCATTGAAAAATAAATAAATACATTTTTGTACTTAAGTATGCCTTGTTAAGTACAGTACAAGAAAATTGAGCCTATACAACTAAATCCTATGTTAAATAGAAAATGAAATTACAAAAGAAGGTGTATCTAGTAAAAAAAAAAATCTCCAGTACATAGTGATTCCATTCTAGCAGCTTTTATTGCAATTATATTTGACAATTAAAAACAAAAAAAAAGTTCTGTTTTAGGCACTGTTATAAGCTTCTGTGTACATAAATTAATTAGATAAGAATAATGATGCTATCTGATGAGGAGATTGGAGCACAAAGATTCAATGTACTTTTCAAGTTTAAGAGAATTAATATTAATATTTTGCTCTGCAGTTTTGAAATTTAAAAAAAAACAAGATTCATAAACAAAAGCTATTCAGTGAAATAAAAAGGTAGTCTTGAAAAACAGTTTAAAAATTCTGATTACATTAATGTTCTGTTTTGATAAAGAGAGAAATTTTTCAGGAAAAGAGAAATTATGGTTGTAAAACTAATTTAATAAGATTATAAGTTAAAACATAACTCATAAAACACTTCTTGAAAGCTGTAGCTTTCGTTTTCAGAGAATAAGAAATATTTAAGAAGAGAAAAATTTATTAACTGTTCTACGTATTTGTTTATACTAGAAGTAATATGCATGATTCTCAGCCAACTTTATAAATCTGATACTAAATTGAAACATGAATTGGATACTTACTACTGTTCATTTAAAAAATTAATTTTTTATCAATAAAGTTAAGTTTTTACTGTGTTTTATCAAAGCTTAAGCCCAAACCAAAGTTAAAAAATAAAAACTTATTTTGGCCCTTTTGTTAACTGGGTGCAAATCTTACCAAGCCCCCCCCCCCTTTTCAATAGCAGCTTTTATGTATTGTATGTGTAAATTAGAAACAATATTTTGATGGTGAAATAAATTATTTTGGTTAATTATATTGTTTCTTCTTCTTCATTTTTTTAATGAAATAAATTAAATGAAAGATGTGTATACTTTAAATGGTATAAGGTGTTTATACTTTAAATGAAATACATGCATTAGAAATATTGATGATGGGAACAACATTTAGTGATTTATCACCTATACCCAGCTAAATTAATAACACATTTATTTCTAATGAAACAAAAATCAGAATTGAACATAAATTACTTTCTTAGTCCCTGAAGAGGTAAACACAATTTCATTTTAAAAAATTCAAATAAAAGGAATTAAAACACTGACATCAATTACTACTGGTATTTAACTTTTAGATACATGATAAATACAATAATTTATTTTTTACACAATAATATATTTCATTTAGATACTTTTGTAAACAGCTTGTTTTCATTACTTAAGAAGGAAAAATAAACAGAAAAGAAATTGACACATGTATTTAAATATTAAAAAAAATTCTTATTTGGCGAAAACATGTGGAAATTAATTATATATATTAAGAAAAAAAAAATTGTCAACTATTACAAATATCCAAGCTGATTTTATTTAATTAAACATTCAAGACGAAATAATGATTTACATTTTTTTCATTGTTAGTAGTACATGTTTTATCTAGAAAAGAGTGCTGTAATCTATCTAATTGCATTAAAATATGATGATTAGAATTAAGCTTGGTTCCAAGCATTTTGAAACATTTTTGGTAAATTCAATATTTTTCTCTAATTTTTCAAAACAAATATTTTGAATAATTTTAAATTACCAATGGTAATAAATTACACACTTAAAAATATAGATACATTTTTAAAAATAATAATTTATCAATTTTTGTGTTTTTAAACATCACATCAACAGTTTAATGCCTCAACAGAAGACTTATTTGTTTATTTATAACCTGATTATCAGATTTTATGAATTATCTTCTATGTTTTTAAATGATTTGCATGCTCATTTCCAACCTGAATAAAATGAGAATAGAAAGTATTAAAAATAGGTGTGGTGTTACAATTCAGATTAAAAATCGTTTTTCTACTACAAATAAACAAATTTATTGAAATCTAGTATTTTTTTGTTCAAAATTAATTATTACTACCTTAAACCAAGAAATAAATAAACCTGTAGTGTTAAAATAAAGAATGTGTTAAATAAATTTTAAATATGTCAAAAAATAAACAAATCTATGATGTTATAGAATACTAAATGAATTAGAATATTAACATAAAACCTATTGCAGACATATAATTCACAATAAACACTACAGAACTCAAATAAATACTACAGGAATCCAACCATTAAATATGAAAGTTATTCCGAATTGCAAGGAAATAATTTTAAATGTATAACCGAAAAGCTTGCATTCTGTGTCATATTGTTTGCTGAAATTTAAATTGAAATATTATTTGAATTCATACCGCAGTTTTGTAAACAGGTCTGAATGTTTACAGAAAAGTTTAACATATGTACTAAAACACGAATAACACAATAGTATAAACTGTATCGCTCAGACTTTTAATGAATATAAACATAAAAATAGCGAATAAATTTTCTTTTAAACAGGTATTAGCGTTTCTTCAATAGATTTTTAAATATATGCTATATGCTTTTAAATAGAATATTTATTACACGTAATGATTAATAATTTTATAAGAAAAATGAAGACTTTATAAAATGCTTGCTAAATACAATCAAACACTGATTCAATTACTATAAATTATAAAATGAAGTTTAACATAGCCATATCATTTTTAAAAAATCAAAACAAACATAAGTAAAACACAAAATTGAAAGCGATTAACTGCCAAATATTGCATTCGTATATTTTCTTATTCACTACAACTGTTTGCTAAATTGCAAGCGATTTACCGCCAAAAATGGTAATACCTCGCTGGAATCAGGCTCTGAATTCCCAGAAAAGGTAACTTCTGACGCATGCGCATGAGATGGAATGACGCTCATTTTAGGCTCTCGTCTCTATTTGCCCCAGTGAGCCACCTGGCATGTGAATTTGGGCCGGGGTCACGCTTTGATAAGTCATTTGGAAAGTTGCCACTTTTAATTGCTTGACTTACGTCAAAAAGATATCTTTGGTTCATGCTCAACAGTTGTCTGCACACTTTTTGAATTTCACAATCAATTAATTGAAAATTTATCACTGAGAGCTTTTCACAACCAATTAGGTTCTGCCCAATTGGTCCACTAAATGATCTTGGGCCAGTTGTTTCACCATTCAAATGTTGAAAAAGATAGCGGAAAGGTTTGATAAGTCATTTGGAAAGTTGCCACTTTTAATTGCTTGACTTACATATATGTGTATATATGTCAAGTATATATGACTTACATATATACTTGACTATATATATATATATATATATATATATATATATATACGCGCTACGCCTATGATAAGAAGTATCATAAAACTAGAACTTTTAAGCTTTAAACTCTTTTCAGACTATACTTCACCAATTCTACCTAGACCTAACCTATCAACCTTCACTACTCTCCCTACTCACAGACACTAATTTCCATTAGAGAAAATTTATAAGAGAGTAGTGATGTACGCACAAGGAGTAAGCTCATGGTGGAAGTTCCTATTCAAATTATAAAACCCACATTATAGAATTTAGAGATAACCTATTATATGAGATAGACAAGTAAACAAACAGTAGCTTGACGAAAATTACAAGCCTGACAAGTCTGTTTTTGTCCTAAGTGCTATCGAACAGTCAAATTTTACTGCCTCTACGATCCTACTCTAATATCTAAAGGCACTCTAATTTCCTAACAAATATTTATTGCCTTTTTTGTTATCACTAGGATTCCACGATATGAGAGTGGCGACATATACGGGATGTAAAATTTGATTTGTTAAGACGTTGTAGACAAAAGTGAATCGCCAAAGCGTCTTAGCGAGCCTGCAATGGACCCTATTCCGAGGCTAACGGAAAAGAAAGGCTACCGCGGTGCTTTACGCGTACCTTTTTTACAGACCGACGGAGTCACGTGATGCTCGAATGTACCAATGAAGGTGTACGAAAAGAGCAACACGTCACTCTAGCGGTCTGTAAAAAAAGATAAGTGGAATGCACCGCGGTAGCCTGTTTTTTTCGTTAACCTCGCCCTATTCCAACTGACGTCAGAGTCACGTGCTTTGGGGAAACATTGCGGAAATTGTACTGCTTAATTATGCAACGACTCGTTTGTAACTCAAGCCTGCATGTCATAGAGTAGCAACGGACCAGATTTTCGTGACGTTGAGTCACGTGCTTTGGGGAAACATTTCGGGAATCGTAGCCTCGAACCCAAACGGAGAATAGGGTCCATTATCGCTAAGCTAATGCTTGTTAATTTGTCTCACTTGTATAATCGAACTCGTCCAGGCGAGTACCACCAAATTCTGAAATAGAAAATGGCCTCGGTTTGTAATTTGGACAAACACATCTAAACACAGTCTGAGCATCGTTACAGCGCCTAGAATACATAGTGTGGAAACCAGCTACAAAATAGTACTAAAAAATTGTATCCAATAAATGTACAACGTTGCTGAAAGTTTTAGGATGGGTTCGCAGCGCCATCTGCTAGCTCTTCTAAATATAAACATTGTTTTAGAATGTTTCGGCTGGAGGTAAGTATTTTAAATACTTAAATTATATCCTTTTCTCCTCTGACTTAGTGATTTTTATAAGCTTTTTTAAAATTATGAAAGCATGTGGCTAAAAAACGTGATACGCATTGTTTTGTCTCTGTTTGCAATATTATCGTCGAAGCACCGTTGCACATTTATAGGCTACAACTTTTTAGCACTTTTTAAAGCATTACACCATTTGCCGGTTTCCACACTATGTATTCTAGGTGCTGTAGCATCATGTTTCTCATATAGAGGCATCCTAGTTATCCCCTATGAAGAAAAGGCAGCTGACATCGCTGTTGGAAAAATGATGTCTGGAAAATTGTCCGTCTTTATGCTCCCTATAGGAAAGCTGCAATAAGCTGGTGAAATTTTCATCCGCCTATCACAACTCCCCGGTTACTGCCAGTAGCCGCGACCTACGTTATACACGGCCAGTGCATGACGTTTAAAACGTCACATGCAATGGATCATTTTTGCACAGCGATTGGTGCAAAGCGGCGCGCCCCTCGTTATGCACCAATCGCCGTATAAAAATGAACCACTGTATGTGACGTTTTAAACGTCATGCACCGGCCGTGTATAACGTAGGTCTCGCAGTAGCACCCACAATCATATCAGATACCAATCACAATTGCCCTCCAGAGGTTGTTTGACCTCCAATAGACGATTTGTAATGACACTTGAAACTACCCTATTGTACTAAAGAATATTATCAGTATAATATATTATAAGTATATTAGCCTTTACAGCTCTGTCCAACCTACAACCCCTTCCACCGAAAGGCACCAGTCTCCCGGTGTTGGTCCTAACAGCCACCATACAATGTATGGCGTCCGCCGATCACGGAACCGGAATTCGGAAAATGCCCTGCACTCTGGGACTCAAGATCAGCCTAAAAAGGTAGAACCGAGTCGAAGAGATTAAAAAACCTCAGCACCCAGAGTGTCTCACGTGAAAATAAAAAAAAATCCACTATTGTATAAAAAAGGAAGCAAAGTGAGAGAAAACTTAGAAACAAGATGTATTTTTTGTATTTTTCAATCTTTTATCTTTTTTTTTTAACAAAAGAACGAAAACAACGTTAGCAGAACAAAGAACAATATGAACAAAAGAGTTAGTAAAACAATCAAACAAGAACAAAAGAGGTATAACAAACTGAAAAGAGAAGATTAAAAAGTGTGAAACAAAGAAAAAAGGATAGACAACTAAAAAGAGAAGAAGGCATGGAAGGAGAAAGATCGCTCAGGAATCCGGGGTGGCGAAACCCGTAAATACCTAAAGAAGGTATTCCCCTGGGGGAGTCATTGGCAATGGCGAAGGGGGCGAAAATGATAACTATATCATGTATTTAGACGCCAATAATTTGTATGGGTGGGCCATGAGCCAATCTCTGCCATGCGGGGAGTTTGAGTGGGTCTCTGAAGAGAGCATCTCTGTGAAAGAGATACTTGAACTTCCCGAAAAAAAGTTCAGTGGGTTATATTCTCGAAGTCGATCTTGCATACCCCCAGCAGCTTCACAACGACCACAACTGTTATCCACTCGCGCCCGAAAAAATGGAAATCAAATATGAAGATCTCTCTCCTTTTTCTATCGACACTCTGAACGGAAATAAACTGCCCAGTTACGAAATTAGTCCCCAATTTAAAAGATAAAACAAATTATGTTACATATTATAAAAATTTGAAATTTTATTTACAGCAAGGCCTCCAGTTACTAGCTGTACATAAAGTGTTGAAATTCAAACAAAAACCGTGGCTGCAAGATTGTATTGATTTTAACACCGAGCAGCGAAAAAAAATCAAAGTCCCCCTTCGCCAAATATTTTTTCAAATTAATGAATAATGCGATATATGGCAAATCGCTGGAGAACATCCGGAAGCATAAAAATGTACAGCTAGTGAACTGTGAACATAAAGCGAAAAAAATTGTCTCAGCTCCTACTTTCAAAAGGTTTCTTCCTTTTGATCACAATATATTAGCAATTGAAAGGTAAAAGCAAACCCTCACGTTAAATAAACCCATTTATGTAGGGTTTGTTATACTGAAGCTGAGCAAGATTCTCATGTATAACTTTCATTATAATGTTATAAAAAAATCTATCAAAATAAATCGTCGCTGCTGTTCACGGACACGGACTCTCTAACGTATGAAATCCGTACTCGAAATATGTACACGGATATGCAGGCATTTTCCGATATGTTGGATACGTCTGATTATCCAGAAGATCACCCCTTATTTGATAAGAAAAATAAGAAGGTGATTGGAAAATTTAAAGATGAGCTCAACAGTAGACCGATTCATGAATTTATCGGTCTACGAGCCAAGATGTATTCCATCATGTCGGCCGATCGGGAGAAAAAAACTGCAAAGGGGGAGGCCAAAAACGTTGTTAAAAATAAAATCAAACATAATCATTATAAGACCTGCTTAGAGAGTCTCCAATCTACGAGAGCGATCCAATATCTAATTCAAAGCGAGCGACATCATCTTCACACAACACAAGTTAACAAAATCGCTTTGTCAGCTTTTGATGATACGCGTTATATTTTAGAAGATGGTGTCCACACGCCCGCGCACGGCCACTATAAAATTCCTAAATAATCATTTCATATTTTTTCTTCAAGACTTTCAAAAATCAAGATTTTTTCTTCCAAGCAAGATTTAATTCAAGATAAAAATCAAGTTCAAGCTTTAAAAGTTTTCTTCTTGTTTCAAGAATATTTTTCATGTACGGGGTGCATTATTCCAGATATATTTTTCAAATCATTTTTCAAAGTTAATTTAAAGGTGCTAGCAGCTGTGGGCGAGAATGTGAGGGGCACTCAATAATCTTCTCTTCTTTAAATATCAAGTCTTCAAAAGTCATGTCTTCTCAAGTCTTCAAAAAAAAAATCGTCTTCTCAAGTCTTTGAAAAACTGTGGTCGTCAAATATCTTCGAAAAGTGGCCGTGTATAAAAGGTATCGGGTTGTTTAAAATTTTTCTCCCCAAATGAATTGTAGCGTCATGATTAAACATGGCGGGTGGACGGCTGAGTACAATTCATAAAATATATTTTTCTTTCTTCAAATATTTTCCTTCAAGATAAAATCAAAGTTTTTCTTCAAGAACTGATCTTCCATGGATGTGAAATATGTTTTTTCTAATGGTGTCTTTTAAAGAACTAAAGTTATGCTTTACCCAAGAACTGTGTTTTATTTTTGCCTGACACCTATTCAAGAACTAAAGTTATGCTTACCCAAGAACTTTGAGATTTTCATGGTGTAAATCAAAGAACTATTATTTTCATGGTGACTATCCAAAAACTGTAAAGCTAAAGAACTAAATTTATGGTGCATAATCAAGAACTATCATTTTCTTCAATTTTCATGGTGCATATCCAAGAACTGTAATGTTAAAAAACTAAATTTATGGTGCCTATCCAAAAACTATCATTTGAAAGAACTGAATTTATGCTTCACGGTGCCTTAAATGTAAAAACTTTTGTTACTCTTAAAATTTGCTGCGAATGACTTACTGGAATCAAGCTCAGAACACCATGCTGGTCCAAACAGTCTACCAGATAGGTCTAAACAGAAGGTTTCTGCTGAGAACACCATGCAGATCCAAACAGAAGGCCGTAACCGAAGGCTCAGAACAGAACACCAGCCGGGTCCAAACAGAAGGCTTCAGCTGACAACACCAAGCAGGTCCAAACAGAACACCTAAAGATGTGGTAACTATATTTTTTTTCTCATTTCATGAAAACAGAGTGTTAAAGTAACATAATATTTCTTTTTCTTCTTTTTTATTTCGTTACAGGTTCCTTGCAGCTGAAGAGGATGCGTAAAACTGGTTATACCGGTTATTAAAGAAAATCATACCGGACATTAAAAAAAATTGTGGCGTTATGAATTGTTTTCATAGCGGGTGGTTATGGTGGGTCCACAATTTAAAAAAAATTCTCTAAAAAATAATTTTGGAAAATATTTAATTTTTTGGAAAATCCATAAAAAAATTATTCTCTAACAAATTAGAAAAATACCTCGTCCTACTATAACATGATAATTCTAGGAAAAATAATTCCTCCCTAAAAAAATGTTTCTAAAGAACATTCCACGATTCATTAATTAAACTAATTCCATTAATTAAAATAATCTACCTCTTAGACTTGATTATCTCCCCCATTCCCTTATCTCTCCACTCGCTTATCTCCCTACTCCGATTATCTCTGTGACGTACTCCCGCTGCGCCGTACCGTGACCTTCATTCGACCTTGAGGTCGACGGCGCAAACGGCGCTGGCGTAGAACTCTTATTTTATATCTACTGACGTGATTTTTCACTGGCGAAAGTATTCAGCCTTTCTGGCTTTAGGTCCCTTCATTAATTGTGACTACGCTCGTATTCACCATCGAACTCAACTGTTGGTTAAGCTTGAAAGCCTCGTCGAAAGTTCAAATGGTATTCACGATTACACTGAATGGACTCCAGATGCCAGTATGTCAAATCGCGACCAACGTTATACACGGCCGGTTCATGACGTTTAAAACGTCACACGGAGTGCATCATCTTTACTGGGAATTCAAGCGCTCAAATACGCCATCTGGTGGAGAAACTGCTCGCTTCAGGAAAATCCCTTGCAAGTCCATTTCATTACATGCATTTTTAATTTGTTCATAATGATTATTTTTTTCCACACTTACAGATTTCATGTGATATTTGGGCGCGTTCACAGACCGAACCCCGAGTTATATAGGGTAAAACATGGGTAATCCGAAGCGTTCAGAGACCGATATCACGTGACTTTTTGCGGATTTATCGTAGCGTTCACAGCCGGTCATTACCCAGACTTTTGGTAACCCACATTACTTGGAGACTTTTGTTGGGTAAAGAGATCACGTGGTTGGGAAATCTTATTTGTTTGTTTGCTTTATATCTAACTGCAACTGTTAATTTCTGTTCTATATGACTCCTACTGTACACTTGAGTCCTGACAATTTGCGTGGTCTACCTTTAACAGGACTATGATATAATTGGCCAACTTCGGCTAGGAGATGGTTTCTGCAATGTTCGTACAATCAGAATGTAATGGTAGATTGGTTGATGAAAGTATTTTATTGTAATCATGCCCATAACTTTACTCAAAAGCGTTCACAGCCGTTTTAACCCAACTTTACCCTGAAGAAATCAGATGACGTCATTCCCCAATCATTTTTACATGGATATTGGTGCAAAGCCGTTTTGCACCAATAGCCGTATAAAAATTATCCACTCCACGTGACGTTTCAAACGTCATGCGCCGGCCGTGTATAACGCACAGATTAAATATATTCCACCAGATAGGACACTTCCATAAGCTCAATGGTAACCGAATCTCACCTTCAGAGCCCCTAGTGACAACAGTCGCAAACGTTCCGCGCGTGTCGCCACAGGTAGGTATTACTTATCTTATTTGTATAGTATCTATCTTTTTTTATGTAAATGCGTCGCCGCAGTTTGTTATTGTTTAAAACATCGAACATATTTTATTTTATCATACAAATACTTACAAATATACATAACTAGCAAGCTACGCCCGCTACGCTGGTCAACTCCTCTTAACGAAACTTAATCAAACGAAATATTGACCTTGTGTTTTAAAATTATATGAACATTTACTTGGAATGCCCTCCTGCATTTCTGAAAAAAAAATACGAACGCCATTGCGTTATTACATTTTTAATGTGTCAGACAAAATTTGGGCTGTTAAGGACAAACTCTTTTCGTTGATCATTTACTGTAGGATTTGGTAAAGAGCGATAACACGATATGCTATATACTATAACCATCTTTGAAAACTCATCTAACTAACAGTGAAGGTTCCGTCAAAATCCATTCGGCAGAATCTTTTTAAAAGGCTAAGTTTTCATAATCGGGTTCATCTGATTATAAAACTTTCGGCACAGATGTCATATACACACCACGTTAGCGCGATTTTGAACCCCGCCAATTTGGCGTAAACTTTGTTTTTGAATATTAATTATGCTACTGCATGCAATAACAGCGCGTGATTTTTTATTTCAATATAAAAATAAAATAACTTTATATTCAAAATGTTATACGTTAATATTATAACGTTAATGTTAAAACGTTAAGTTAAATTATAGCGTTAATGTTAAAACGTTAAGTTAAATTATAACGTTAATATTCAAAAACAAAGTTTTCGCCAAATTGGCGGAGGAAAAATTGCGCCAACGTGGTGCGTATATGACATCAGTGCCAAACTTTCCCCAATTATTCTACAACTAAGCAAAATAGAACAATATGCGAGATACTAAAACCATCTCTGATAAATTATGTAACTAACAGCGCAAGTCCCGCCAAACTCCATTCCGCAAAGTTAATAAACATTTCCTTTTTGAATCAGCGAAAAATGTAAGTTATAACTTAATAAAAAGTATTTACGATTCAAAAAATAGTAAATTAAAATATTTTGCATGCTTACAATTGAATAATAATAATAAAAAAAACACAGATTTGTGTTGAATAAATAGCAAGTCACAGTGCTTGGCATAGTTTGAAATAAAAATTATTTGCACATTCAGGGTTGAAATAAATGGCGTATTAGCATACATTTTGGCTTGATGTTGGTATAATGGAAAAGTACCAAAAGGTGTCCAAATAACCTCGTTCCAAATTAGGCCAATTCTCTGTAAACTCTATTATGGAATAAGTCAGCTTAAAAAAAATAGTAATAATTGTGTTACATTATGGTCTCTATGGGGAAAAATCATTTCCGTTGGATTTTAATGAAGTTACAATATCTCAAATATAATGAAATTGATATGCCTCACTGAGGTGGACTAAAATATGCTATTTGTCGAGAATTAAATAAAAATCATGCACTCGTGACATCATAATTCACTTTTATATTTTAACAGAATAATTAATAAGGCTACTATAATTTGTGACTCGTGTTATAGCCAGTATTCACGCAGGACACATTGTCGTTATTATCATTATCTTTATACGCTAGAAGGTTTCGCTATGGTACTCCATTGTGAAATTTGGTAATTTTTGAAAATCAATATTTGAAAAACGGCATAATAATTATATTTGAAATTTATATCAAGAAAATTACAATTTTTTACCTGTCAAACGCAGTTTGTCTAACAATTTTCTGACAAAAACTTTTCGACCTATTAATTTCTACAGTAACTGCAAATGTTTCATTTTCCGAGATTAATATGTGGCAACAGCAAAAAAGCCAGTCGTCAGCAACGCGTCACGGAGTAAAGAGGAACTGGAGGTGAAATATTTACGTTTTGCGTGACGCCAAAAATGGAACCCTACATTCGGCCTAAACAACTGGCGGCTTGCTTTGAAAACCTCTCTCCGTCCAATGAATTCAGTCGTTGTTTCATGTGCAACCTCTCTTCGTCTAATGAAATATCTTGTTTGGGCCTAATGATTTGAGCGATAACCTGCTTCATATTGCAAGCCGGGTACTTCTCTATTATCCCGTCGACCACTTTTCATAGCAAAAAAACTACCGCCAAACTGTAACACTAAATAAACGGAAGAACGTTGCTATTGAAATATCAAAATAAATAAATAAATAAAATATAAGAATTTAAGGACACAATTGTTATTTTAATTAATGAAATAACTAAGAAATCAGTAAAACCTAATGAAAAATCACGCAAATGTCGAATTAAAAACCACTTGATGACATAACAAACACGTATAATACTTTTGACATCAAGTAAATGGGACTGCATTTTTGGCGTTTAATCTTACAGTTTGGCGATATAAAAGTGGTCGACGGGATAATAGAGAAGTGCCGCAAGCCGTTTTTACGGTCTATTTACTCTGTATTCTTTCTCTTAACTCTGTGGCAACGCGTAGCTTTTTATTAAAGAGGATAACGATGGAAAGAAGTCCCACACGTTTTATCGACAATAATTATCATTGGTAAAGTTATAATTTTTTTAGGTTTTGGCGCCCTAAACATCGGCAAAAAAAAAAAAAAAAAAAAAAAAAAAAAATGCAATATCTCACAAATTATAGAACTTCGAAGAATGTAGTTAATTTGAATTTCTTCCATTGCGGATGTACAGCGTGTCCAAGAAAGTTCTTTATCATTCCAATCATTAATAACAAAAATACCAACAGGTGAAATGGAATGCAGTTTTCTGGAACAGAATGCAGAAATCTAAGAGTTTTTCTGGTATCAATTGCCAGAGGTACGAAATGACAAATCATGAAATCATCATTCATCAATTCTCACTGTTACACCGCTAATGTCAAAAAACACTTGGAGGAAAATCGAGCACAGGCTCGACATTTTTCGTGCTACTAACGGACCTCACGTACAGCTACATTGAAGGTACTGCAAAAAACTCTCATATTCCTGCATTCTTTTGCAGCAAACTGCATTTCATTTTACCTGTTAGTATTTTTGTTATTAATGTTTAGAATGATAAAGACCCCTTTAGAGGTTGAATTTCTAAAATCGCCTGAAATACATGTTTAACTATTCTTTAGTAGATTTGTCATCCCGAATTTCACGCTCCTACCTAAAACTACTGCTGAGATATGGCGAAAAGACGAAAGGATTGAAAATTTTTAATCCCCTAAGGGTGTGAATTTTCAAAAATCCTTTCTTAGTGGGTGCCTACATTATGTAAGAAATAGTCTTCCAAATTTCATTGCTCTAGGACCAACGGTTTAGGCTCGGCGTTGATTATGAGACAGTCAGGATTTATTCGTTTATAATATAGTAGATCTATCTTTCATAATTACATTCACCTTTCCCAATCACTTTCCCATTAGCTCTATCACTAAGCAACATAGAATGATATGTTATAGGGTCATTAACCATGCCTGAAAAATCACTTCCATCAAAATTTGTTCAGTAGAATTTCTTTTAAAAAGGTAATCTTTAATAATCGGGTTCACTTAATTTTAGAGCTTTCCGCTGTAGTTCTATAACAAAGTAACGTAGAATAAACGCTATACGATAAAACCTTTCAAAAAACATTACCTACCTAACAGTGTAAAACCTACCAAAATATCATGAATAATCGGATTAAAATGTGAATATGCGGTTTATACTCATAGTAGAAGATGATATGATTTTCTGTAATAGGATTCATCATGAAGGTTTCGCTTCAAACATAAACGATGCTTTCAACATTGTAGCTAATACGCCAATTGGCGAGGTATCGGATTGCGGAAAATTAGCCCGAAATCGTATGAATAACTACTCAAAGAAAAGGGGAAACATGGTTGCAGACTGAAAACAAATAAAGAAATAATATATAATACTAAACAGACCTGCGAAACTTTATTTTAGCAAGCACGTTTTATTTTTAAATCGTAGCATTTATAGAAATAATAATACACAATTACATAAATATCCGTAAGAATAATATTCAATTCCCAATTGAACAGTTAATATTTCTATCTGTAAAAATAAACAAAAGAATTAAATAACAAAAATATTTAATTTGAATTTCTTCCATTGCTATAGTAACGGATGTATTTTTAGAAATTCTCACTTGTATTGTTAGAATTGTTAGATTTTGACGTCAAAAGCTTCGTCAAATTAGATAAATGTGAAATATCTCACGAAATATTTGACTTAGGAGTATTTAATTGGTACCATTCGATTCAGCTTACAAAAATACAATAAAATATGTTATCATTTGTCACGTAACTATAATACCCGATTTTTAAGGAATTTTTTAAAAGTTTGTTCCTCTTTTTACCCCCCTTAGGGGTGGAGTTTTTGAAAATCCCGTCTTAGTGCGCCTCTACATACTATGAAGTATTTTTCCTGCAAGTTTCGTCGTTGTAGTTTCAGTAGTTTTGGCTGTGCGTTGATCATCTAGCCAGAAAGGACTTTCTTTTATATATATAGATTACACGAGTTTCTTACAGATTTACACCTTTTTCTTAATAATTTAAACTGAGAAACTGTCGTGTCGATATTAAATAAACAAAACTGCCAAAGGTACATGTGACCGTGACAATCTGACAGTTTATAGATCGCGCGCGTGTGCGTTAGTTCTTGACTATGCTCAGTAGTGGCGCTAGTATCGCGCCGGTTCGGGTTTTCGCTTCACTGTCAAATCTGTATGACTATATTTAATCTGTGTGTATAACGTAGGTAGCGGTCCAATCAGGTTAATGGTAGTAATAATCCATTTGAGCGTTCATCCAAGGTTATCGCGCTATCCAGCACAGCAGTTGAGGTAGATGGTGAATACGAGTGTTACAGAAAGTACTTATAGGCTGAATTTGTAAATATTGGGTTTATTTTGACAAATGTTGATATGGCATCAATATGGAAGAATGATGTTGTAATTAGGGTGCCTCTATGTGATAATGGCAACAGCACAGGCCGCATACTCCGACTGAATCTTTTGTTCAAACTATGGCAACAAAATTCTAGAATTTTTCAAAACTCGCCAGGACGAACGAGACTAGGATGCTACTATATTAGAGTGGCGAGTGGGGTAAATAAAATTTGATCGGCCCAGACGATTAGGGACAAAAACAAATCGTCAAGCATCTTGCCAAGTCTCTTTCGTTTAATCGAACTCGCCCAAGTGATTATCGCCAAGTTCTGAAATGTGGGCTGTCATAATTCGGACAAAACCTTCACTCTGAGCACACCTTTTTGCGTATATCCACGATCTATGTTATACACGGCCGTTCATGACGTTTAAAACGTCACACAGATTTTTGGATCATCCTTACACGGCGAATGGTACAAAGACCCCATCGTTTTGTGCCAATCATCGTGTAAAGATTATCCACGTGGTGTGGCGAGTTTTGAATCCTCGGTCCATTCAGAACAGCTTTGGCGGTTTCGCACTGTTCTGACTTCTGAGAAGCCGTGTTGTTGTTTACTAATGTATTCAGTGTGCGCATGAACATCATGCGTGTGCGTATTAAAGAAGAGATATTAAAGATTAATAAATAACTATTGATTTTCCCCAGGCAGTTAGTGAATAGATCAGTTTCAACCACGTGATCACCAGCCCACCAAAAGTTATCAACCAATCATAATCGTGGATTTGTAGCCTGAATTACGAGTCAACCAATCACAATCCACCATTTTTGATGGGCAAACAAAAAACAAAGCTAGTTGCTAAGGTGGTTGCTAGGGTGTGACGTCAGTTGAAACTGATCTATTCAACTATTATTAGAAAAGTATTTCTTAAACAAGATTTTATGTTTTATACTTCCATTTAAAAGATTTAAAATTGGAGGATGTTACATGTTACTCTGTGTTTGAATCTCAATTTTTATGTACGCAATATCTCAAAAGAAAATGTATTCTCAGAAGTCAGAATAGCCAACGCCCCCTAGAGATAATGCCTAAGAGCTCAATTTTGACGTCACGGCAGATCGGCTAATGATTCAACTGATAACATCCTACCATTCCTGCAACCACAATAAAACAAAATTCTAAATGACTTTTTTTTTTTTTTTAACTTCCATAATAAAATTGAAGATCAACTAATTCAAAACAGATACTATTTGCTTTTCATTTTCACACCCGCGCAAAAAAGAAAAAAAACTGCAGGATTTAGTATCAAGAAAATTTTGTTTTATGTAACAAAATTTGAATTACAAAATAGTTATTTTTATTGAAAAATAAAAGCTATCTTTTGAGGTTTCATTAACACTTTTTTTTGTTAATGTGCAAATGAAAGCTCATATTTGAGTTCTAGCATAATTCCATGAAAATTAATAATATTTCGATTAAAGATTGGATTGCTTTCATTTAAAGTAAATACTTATTTACAGTATATATGTGCATTTTTATCAATATTAACAATGCTAATCATTATCTATTAAAATATGTTTACTTTGTCACTGCTGAATACTTGATTGAATATTTGCATTTAATAATTACAAATTTCATTTATTTTGCCATATATGCAGTTTTTTTTATAATCACCAGTAGTAGTTTACTATTATTAGAAAATATTAAACATAAATTTTAGTTATGTGCAATTGAAAAGATATAATTTGTTTTGGTTTATATTTAAATATTTTGTTTTTGTTATGCAAAACATGAAAAGATAAAAACTAACTCTTAATTAGTTTTTTAAATATTTTTAACACAAAAGTAATTACAAAATTTAAATGATAACTCTAAAAAAATTTCTAGATATTTGCATTTTATACACAACACACACACATATGTATGTAATATTTAATAAATATTTTTTTTTTTTTCAAAATGTAACCAAAAATGTTTTATTATGTAATATAATAATTCTAATTATAAAATAATTATTATAAATACCTAAAAATGCATATAATGTGAATGTAATTATGTATTCATCGTAGTCATCTAAATAATGTGATTATTATATTTAGATAAACTAAATATAATACCAGAAAAATAATAAATATAAAATATAAAATAAATTGTAATCAGAATTATGAGGTTTTAGACCTTATTTTAATAATGTGATTATATTTAGATAAACTAAATATAATCCCAAAAATATAATAAATTAGGTATAATAAATATAAAAATAAAATAAATTGTAATCAGAATTATGATGTTTTAGACCTTATATGAAGAGGGTGTAATCAGTGTGGTATACATGTAACATGCATTTATATAACAAATAAGTAATTAAAAAAACATTTTTTAGCCAAGTGTAGTATATTTAAGGCAAAGGCAGATTTGAATACTAGCCGTAATAATTTCATTTGAACATTAGTAAAAATATATATTTAATATTTTCTAATAATAGTACAATATCTCTGATGATTTTTATTTGGTGATTATAGAAAAACTGCATATAAGGCGAAATAAATCAAATATATAATTATCAAACGATAGTCAGTACATTATATTAAGTTTTATCTTACACTTTTCACTAACTGATATAATTTTGCATATGAATTAGTGACAAGAGAAGCATTTAATTAAGTTAATAAATTTATAATTTAATCTCTGTATGAAAAAATATATCAATATTTTAGTGATAAAATACATTAAACATGGGGGGGGGAGGAGGAGGAGCATCAGAATGAAACAATCGTGAATTTCTTAAAACTTATTTTTTATGAGAAACAACTCAGGGATCTGTTTAGGAAAATATTGGGTCCTTTAAAGGACCCTTCACAAAATTTCTCATTTCAAAACAGAACCCTTCACAAAATTATTTTCCCTAAAATAGGACCCTTCACAAAATTCTTTGTCTTAAAAATAGGTTTTTCACAAAAATTTTCCATCTTTAAACCGAACATTTCACAAATTAATCATTTAAAAGTAAAATCTGACCTGTCACTTTTACATATATAAGGAAAATATATGTATTTTACATCCATATATCTTCTTAAAAATGTATAAATAAGAACCTGAATACCTGATAACGATCATTTCAAATTCACATAATTATGTCTAGATTTTTCACAAATATGAAAAGCTGTTCACAATTTCACAAAAACAGGACCCTGGGAAAAAAGTCGGAACAGACCCCTGCAAATGTCTCTTGAAATTTTTTTTTTAAATTCATAGCAGCATTAAAAATATTTGCATAAATCGAAGTCTTTACAAAGAATTGCATTGAAAAATATGAAAGCTATCATAGGCGAACAAATATGAAATTATTTATTATGCACAATTTTCTATTCATATGCATGAAAAGAATGGCAGTTTTTAACTAAAAAGTATTGCATTTACAAATAAAACAAATTCATATTGAATACAAAAATTGTTGCACGAAATGTTAGTTATTTACTAAATAAACAAATAGTGCAAAAGTAATGCGATATTTTTCATATCACCAGCTTCAATAAACTATGGGATTAAGCCTACTCGTGGAACAAGGACCAAAGTAAACATATTTTAATAGATAGTGATTAACATTGTTAATATTCATAAAAATGCACATATATACTGTAAATAAGTACTTACCTTAATTGAAAGCAATCCGGTCTTTTAGAATTAATTAGACGACAAGAACTTTCTGATTACGAAGCACGTTGCCGCTACAACGTGCATGGCTTTACTCTCCGTCTCCTTATGCTGCAGCACAAGGAGGGAAGGACGAATGGCCGATCTGAAAAGCGACAATTCTCGATCCACTAGACTTCTGTTCTAGCGTACTTCTGAGCCAATCACGGCTATCGCTGGATGGAAAGAGAGCCTCCTACTTGTTTACAAGTCTCGCTCTGAGGGGAATGACAAGTTTGTTTTGTGACGATATGGATATTTAAAAAAGTAGATTTAAGCTCTGTTTTCAATTATTTCGTTGCGCTATTAAAGAGGAATATTTAACATATATAAGCTGAATAAAAGAAGAATCATCATTTACTATTATCAGTTGATTAAAAGAAAAGTCATCATTTGCAGTTATTTTTCAGTTACATAGCTGCCATGTGTTTCGCGAATTGAAGTGATTCTTTTCTAAGACGTATTCAGTATAAAAGGAAATACGGACTTTTCTTTTAATTGAATTTCTGAATTAATTGGCCAGCTGGTGTCTCTTTTGAAAGTAGAAGTGTAATTTCTTCTTCTGCTTTGAAAGTGTACATCTGCTAGCCGAACTCGATTTAATAAATTGATTGTGAAACTTTATGAATGGATTACCCCATTTAAAGAAAGGGCAGAGAGCTGAATAAAGCAATTTCAGGTTTAATAAGCATTGAGTTTTATGTCCATTATATTTATTTCTAATAAATAATTCTAAGCACCTGTGTATTATTTGCATATTATTTAATAACATTAAACAGTGATTTAACATGCCTGTTTTCATGTAAAATTTCAAAGAATAAAAGTAATTTCAATCTATTTTAGTAATGGGAGATTTCCAAAATAACTGCCTGTTTAATACTTTAACCTTAAAACACATAATTACATTTAAAAAAAAAAACTTTTGACATGGGTATAACATAACATATATATGTATTATAAAATGTATTCATTTAGGTGTTTATATGTACTTAAGTGATTGAGTGTTAGATTATTGTAGTTACCAAATTACAGAAATTTAACATCCTGATTTAACAAAGTTATAACTATTTTTAACTAGACTAGTTTAAATATATAAGAATACAAAAATTTCTTGTAATATATATTTATATAATGGTTTAAAATTTAATATTAATGTCTGCTCTTTAGTCTTTATACATCTCATGAGTATTATTATAATTATTTTACAAAACGTTTTATATCTGTAGTTGAAAATAAAGGTAGAGAAAACTTTATTGTTCCTTATTTAGTGTAAACAAAGTGTGGCAAAATAGTAATATTAATGTAAACTAAATTACTACTTTAATTTTTATTTATTGAAAAGCTCTTATTAAAATGGTAAGTATTTTTATTACCTCTCAGGGGTATTAGCTATATTTTTAATTATGAATTCAGTTATAATAACTTTTTGTCAATTAGATATTTTTTACTATAGGATCATTAGGCCTTACACTATCTTCCTTAGAATAACATTTTTCTTGGTCAAAATTATTTTGAAAAAACGTTAAACATCATTTTTTAAAAATAATATCAATTAAAATCACCAGTTATTAACCTTTTTTTTTAATGTAACTTTGAGAAACTTGTAAAATATCACTTTCCTACTGAGTGTTAACTTATCAGAAATCAATAACACGTAACCATTTTTGGAATTTAAACCAAATTATCTGTGTGATAGTAATCCTAAAATGGTAGTTAATTTGAAAATAACTGATAAATAATTCTATTTAGATAACAAATAAAATTCTTTTGAAATATATGTTTTGTATGCTGAATGTTACCTCTTTTTAAAAGAAACTTGGGTACTTTTATGTTAGCCAGGCACAGATAATTGCTAAATATTGTTCCAATCACCATCATTTGTATTCTATTCATTTCATTTAAAACATAAACTTTTCATTCATTTCATTTAAAATACACACACAAAAAAAGGATAATATCACAAACAAAACGATTTTATTTCTACATCAAAGCATTATTTCAAATTTAATATTGTCATATGCAAAAAATAAAAGCTGCTGTTGGTGAAATGTGTGCAGGCTAACATAAAAACACCAAAACTTGCTTCTATAATTTTATGCTTATGATTACATAATACTTCCTTATTGCTATAATTAAGGATTCTATCATGTATAGTTTCTGCCTTTCCTTTCATACAGGGCTGAAACTATCTTTTTAACACTTTCCAACCTAGTTGAAAAGTGTTTATGACTTCGGTTTATCTGGCCGTCTGGCCGTCTGCCGTCTGGCCGTCTGTCCGTGCTCTAACTCCCATAAATATGCTCGGATTGCTCTGCAATTTTTATATGTTATAATCGTTATCTATAGCATGTTCCCTATTTCAACGGAAGTGTGTAGCACTTATAGTTTTTTACAGGGACACTCAAAAGAATTCCATTAGATTGCGGTCTATGGGGAAAAATCATTTGCGGTTTATTTAAATAATGTTTCACTATTTTAAATGCATTGAAATTTATATATATCACTAAGGTGTATTAGAAGAAGCTTAATATGGAATAGGGTGTGCATAGCACTTATAGTTACTTTACAGGGACAGTCAAAAGAATTCCGTTACATTACGTCTATGGAGAAAAATCGTCTGCGGTTTATTTAAATAATTTTTCCTTATTTTAAACGCATTGAAATTTATATAAGGTGCATTACAAGAGGCTTACTACAGAATATTGTGTGTATAGCAGTCATCGTTCATTTACAGGGACACACAAAAGAATTCTCTACTGTCTGTTAACAATAATTCCTGGAAGTGCGTTTTAAGTTAATGAACGCGATTTTAATTTTAACTCGCTTTTTGTCTATTACATGGTGTGTATAAATTCTGTAGATCCTATACAGGGAAGCACAAAAGTTCGCGAACGCATTTCCGTATTATTTAACTCCAGACGGAAAATTTTAAACTGTGCTACGCGTTTCCTAACTGAACTAAAATTTAGCATCCTATGTAGTATATATACAAATCTATAGATCCTATACAGGGCTGAATAAAAGTATTCGGATTTCTTAGATGTTATCTTATAGCTTATTAAACGGTATGATTTGTAAAATTATTTTGGAAGCGTTGGAAAGTGTTACATAATCTATGCTTGACGCATGATTTTTCGTTCTTGGTTTTTTTTCCATCCAGGGCAAACATGGATCGCAGTATAATACATCTCCGTAGCATAAAAATTTTACCTTGACCCAAGCAAATTTATAAAAATTAAAGCAAAACAGTGTAATTCAAAGGCAAAATCAGTTTGAGGTCATTTAGAATCACATTGGGATCAGGGCCCAACTAGCAAGTTTTTGTGCCCAGAGCACTTTCAATTTTTCGTGCCCCCTTAGATTGGTTGATTTACTGATAATAGTTTTTTTTTTTTTTTTAACATATTGCACGCTTATTTGAAGAGTGTCAACTCAAAAAGTTACGTTTTCCAGAAAACTGAAAAACAGTTCCAGGAATAAAAATAAAATATTGTTATCTATTATTTATTGAAATGTGATTTTAACCACAGATTGAAATATAGTTTTCTCATTTTATCGTATTAATACCTCAAATATCACATTTTTTCAATGTGCAATATGATAAAATTGAATTATTTGATAAATACAGCGCATCAATTAATAGAAAATAATAAGAAGTATACTTATTAATGATTTATTGATATTAAATGATAAAACCAAACTGATACTGACTGCAAAAAAAAGTCCTAAAAGAAATAAAAACGTTAAGTTCAAACGCAAAAGAAAAAAACGTGCTGCTTTCTTTTCTACTTCAACAGAACAGGGGTCTTGCTCCGTCCGTCAGCAAATGTGACCGCGTGTGTGGGTTGTTACTTATTAGTTTGATTGACAATACGACAAGCCAATCAGATAGTTCTGCTGAACCTCAGAAGTACGCTAGAACAGAAGTCTAGTGGATCGAGAATTGTCGCATCTGAAAATACGTCATTCAATCCAGTGTTGCCAGTCCTGAGGCATTATCTCTAGGATGCGTTGGAACAGCGCCAAACCGCCAAAGCTGTTCTGAATGGACCGAGGATTCAAAACTCGCCGCGGTGTGACATTTTAAAAGTCATGAACCGGCCATGTATAACGTACGTCGCGGTATATCACAACTCTCATATAAAAGCGCCCTAAGTACGACAAATCAATAAACTGGTGTTAATGGCAGGTTCAACCAGATGCCTGGCAATTCGTTTTTGTCCAAAATCGTCTTGACTATTAAAATTTTATTTCGCCACTTTAATGTAGAGACACCCTAATTAGAATAAGAAAAGGACGTTTTAACAAACTAACACTGCCGTCAACCAATCTACCTGCTACATTTTTGCTTTAGCGATCACTGCAGGAATCATCATGGCGACGTAGACGAATCGTATCGCAGGCGTATTAATCGTAGACCAATCAGAGCGTAATTGTCTTACTCGTAGTCCATTGAGGCATTTCCAGGGGCTAACTCTTTCAGAAAATGGAAAACCTCAGCAAACCGTTTTAATACATTATATGCAGTGGTAATATTTTCTACGATTTATATTTAATAAGAAATGACACATAGCAACCGTTTGTTTGGAGTCAGTATCCAAGCAAAACGTCATGACTGACGTCACACTGAAAGCGTCTGTTGCATCCTTCTAGAACCTTGTTTTACTGACCGTGCTAGATGGCCTCGCCACAGTTCCAAACAAACCGCTGTTATGCATTTCCAGGGGGTAACTCTTTCAGAAAATGGAAAACCTCACAAACCGGTTATTTTTTTAGAACCATTCAACGTAAGGACGTCACATTTTTCGAGTCCAAGAAGACGAAAAAGACATGCTGCCGCACTGCGTCACACGTTCGTATCTTTCCGGACCCCTTGAATGAAGTGATGTTCTTTTCGTGCACCTGCATCCATGCATTTGCCCATAGATTAACATACAAGATAGGACAGTTACAGCAATATCTCTAACGGTAGCAATAATAGCGTCACTAGTGACAAGGGGGGAAAACTAATAAGCTTCCGAAATTTACCCATGTATATGAAATCTGTTTATAATCTATGTTTTTAATATCTATTATTTTCGCTTTGAGGCAAACGCATCTGTTCAAATTTACCGCTGGTGTGTTAAGTTTCTTTTTAAAGGACTTCATTTCATTTTTTATTTTATTATTATTGAAACAACAGGTGTTTTCAGAATTTTTTTAGTATAGCTATAGATGTTAAAATTTATGTCTGCATACAAATCGGAATTTTAAAACTTTCGTTTTTGGCTTTTCCTACGAAGTTGAAAATGTAAACATGTAGCATTTAAAAAAAGAAAAATCGTAATAAGATAGACGTTCAAAAGGACAAATATTCCGTCTATGAGACGTTTCTTCCCCCTTGTCACTACAAGCACTGCGATCGTTATCTCGTTACCATATTACTCCTTATGATAGTGTCCTATCTTGTATATTAATCTATGGCATTTGCCTTACTGCATAACGAAACTATCATCACGTGACTTAAGAGGTCCGAAGGGAAACGAAAACGTGACGCAGATGCTGCAGTCTGTCTTTTTCGTCTGCCTCGTTTAGAATCTACATTAACAGGTTTTAGAAGCTAAGAACGCTGAAAAAATACTATAATGATAAATAGAGCTAGATTATTTATCAATATATCGGTCATATATTGATACTTTTTAAGTATTGCAATAACGATATCTGAGCTCTGACTCTGCAGCTATACGCCACCGAAGTGATCACGTGACTCTTCTAATTTCGCCTGCTGCGGCCACACGAGACCCAGCGCCTAATATTAAACTCATAGGAAAATTGTTTTATTAAAACAAATATTATTTTTCTAAAGCTTTTATCCCTTAATTTGGATACTTTGAGCTTGTTCAGAGACCGAAACGCGGGTTACTCGTATATTTGGCAAGGCTAACGAAAAAAAACAGGCTACTGCGGTGTATTCCTCTTATCTTTTTTTACAGACCGCTAGAGTGACGTGATGCTCTTTTCGTACACTTGCATTTTTCCATTCGAGCATCACGTGACTCTGGCGGTCTATAAAAAAAGATACGCGTAAAGCACGGCGGTAGCCTTTCTTTTTCGTTAGCCTCGGATATTTGGAAATGACGTCATCTGATTTTCACAGGGTAAAGTCGGGTTAAAACGGCTATGAACGCTTTTGGGTAAAGTTATGGACATGTTTACAAACAAACACTTCTGTCAACCAATCTACCATTATATTTTGATTATACGAACACTGCAGGAACCATCCTAGCCGACGTTGGCCAAATATATCATAGTTCTGTTAAAGGTAGACCAATCAAATTGTCAGTACTCAAGTGCACAGTAGGAGTCATAAAGAACAACAGTTAACAGTCACAGTTAGCTAATTTACTTTTTACTAAATATCAATCCTTTAAAACTTTTTCTAGAATAGTAGAAAATTAATATTTTAATGACCTGATCATAACATATTAATTTGTGATTTTCCTTGTGTAATGTAGATTTTTTTTTATTTAGTAAACTTTAGAAGCTAAAAAGAGTTAATGCTATATTGCTTATTTATACATATTTACAAATATGACAGCCAGGTTTGAAATGAGAGAATGCTAAAATTCGGGGGTTATTTTATATATTTTTTAAATCATGTTTGCTTATAAATATACTTTTGATTGTTATTTTGAAGAGATTAATTAGCTTATTTTATAAATTACAAACTATGGCATTTATAAAGTATTTTATGTTACGATAGTTTGAGAGTGAGGGTGAGGGAGATAAAGATTTTATAAGATTCTTAAACGCGAAAAAATGTTAAATAATTTAACAGTTTATATGTATATATATATATAAGGCGTATTTCTGCACTGTAAATTAATTATTGATTTCCATTCCTAAAAATTGATATAGGTATGCCGAAGATTTTTGTACAAAATGCTTATACAGTGGTGGCCAAAAGTGTGGACATATTTTGAAAGTTTCATGTTTTTCAACTTTGTGTGCTTGTAGAATATATTAATTTTCACTTTTATATATCAAATTGAAGGTAATTTAATGTAGAATTTAATAATAAAAACAGTATTACAATATCTGTATTACAAAAAATGTTATGCAACGAATACTAAGATCTATCTTAAATTTGCATTTTTTTAAAGTGATACTTACACAATCAATACTTAGTAGGATAATCCTTATTTTTTAAGACAGCTTCACAGCGTCTTTTCATCGAGTGAACGAGTGTTTGGAGTTCATATTTCGTAATCACATGGTGCCAAGAATCAATTATAGCTTCAATAAGTTGTCTTTTATTGGATGGACGTTTTTTTCGTACAAGAATTTTCAAACGTCGCCACAAATGTTCAATTGGATTGATATCAGGACTGTTTCCTGGCCATGGTAATACATCTATGCCTTTATTTTGAAACCAGGCTTTGCATACTTTTGCTGTGTGGCATGGAGCTGAATCCTGCGGAAAAATAAATGGTGCGTTGTTGGGGAAGAGATCCCTGATGGAAGGTATCAATTTTGGTTCCAGGACAGTTTCGATGTATTTTTTGGCATTCAGGATGCCATCAATCACTTGAATTTGGCCCACACCATCTGCAGACATACATGCCCAAATCATGACATTTGTTGGGTTTTTTGTAGTTGCTTCAATGCAATCAGGATGAAGTGCTTCTCCTACTCTACGTCTCACGTATTTTCTACCATCACTACCAAAGAGCGATATTTTACTCTCATCGCTCCAGATTACTTGCTTCCATTGATTTTCTGACCATTTAATGTGTTCTTTTGCCCACTTAACTCGTTTTTCGCGTTGCTTTTGATTTAAATATGGTTTTTTTCCTTGGAATTCTAGCTTGTAGTCCAAATCCTGATAACCTTCTTCTTATTGTTCTTGAACTTACTGCAATACCCGCTGCATTCATTTCACATCTAATGGCATCTGATGAAATTTTTCTATCTTGAAGGCATAGCCGTTTAATTTTTCTATCTTGAAGGTATAGCCGTTTAATTTTTCTATCGGCAGTAGCACTTGTGCATTTTTTCGGCCTGATTTGGCCATATGTTCCACTAATTTCGTTTTTTCATAACGTAAACAGAACTTTCATACACTAGAACAAGTCACTGAACCACCAACTTGTCTTGCAATTTCAGCATAAGAGAGGCCATTTTCTCTCACTATGACAATTCGGCTTCTTTTTGTAGATGTCCAATTAGTTCTTCTTGTTGATGACATTGTTTAAAATTAGTTTAATTAAAAAAAAGGACTTTAAATATCCAAAAACAGCAATACTCTATTTAACTGTAATAGTATGCATCATTCCGCAAAATATTTCCACAACAATAACTCTTTTACCATCCAAATAACCTAAACTATAGTTACAGACATTTGATTGGTCCTCAGAACAGTGTTTGTGATTGGCTAGTACGCTTTTATTACAAAACACATCCTTATTCAAAACGATTTGTGTTTGTTTGTTCTACTAAAATGAGCATAACTATTTTTGTAATACAGATATTGTAATAAGGAAAGGGCAACTGACGTCACTGTTGGTTAAACTACTGTTGGTTTGGGAGAAAAACCTGTTCGTTCTTTACGGCTCCTACAGTACACATGAGATGGAGGGATTTGATTGGTCTATGTTAAACCGGTCTATGATATGATTGGCCTACGTCGCCATGACGTTTCCTGCAATGATAGCTGCGACAAAAATGCAGTGGTAGATTGGTTGATGGAACTGTTTGTTTGTAAACATGCCCTTTCCTTATACTGTTTTTATTATTAAACTAGATAGAACCCGTCAAAACTTGACGCAAAAAATACTATAACAATATCAGTAAAATAAGCTTCTTTATTATTTATGAAGGGGTGCGTATAAAACAGTCTTTCAAATATTTTATTTTAAATTTTTTCCCCAGTCAAATGTAGTACTATTTCCGATGCAAACTCGAAACAAACAATCCGTAAATAACTGTGTAATGCAAATCAGTTTGACATTACCACCATATTCCCCACGGCAAGAAAAAAATTCATGGACCTATGAAGTATATACAAATAGTATATTCCTACGTTCATATCATATTCAGGAAATAACAGAACATAGTAAATAAAGCACACATCTCCCCCCCCCCTGGGATAATGCAACCGAATGAGCTCCTATGCGCATGTGCATTGCATCTGCCCAAAAGCACCGTCGAAATTCGACGTTAAAAAGGTTTTAAAATGATTAAATTAAAAGTTTTAAAATGTCCTCTTTAATCATTGTTCGTTTCAAATCCATATCTTCTAAAACGCATCCATTGTTTTAAGCTAATCAATTTTTATGCAAAGATTAAGAAGTTTTCTACAGTAATAAATCTATCTGCAGATGAGGGAGATTTATAATGTTTTCAAGCGTAATTTATTTGTATGGTTTCTTCGGTTCCTTGACATAATCAGGATGATTATCCCTTTTCCATCACAGTCGGGGATATTTTTCCTCTTATACAGTTGGCAAATGTAAAAAAATAAAAAAAATGCAATTCTTAGCATATCCTGATATCTGATGGAACATATTCATCGACGAATTCAACATATCAATTTTATGTTCAACATAAACTAAAAATAGTCTTTTTTTTTTTTTCCCTGACAGATTTTTGTTTAGCGCCAAAATGTTCTATCTTATGGATAATCTGATCTTATGATTTATCACTTTTTTTTTCTTTTTTTTTTAAATTATTATTCACTTTTTATGATGGTTAGGGAAATCTATTTTCAATTGTGGCAACTTTCCCAGGGACTATTTTACATTATTGAAGTAAACTGGTGGTCATTGATAAGATAGAATTGAAAAACTTTTCATGCTTGAAAATTATTTAAAAAGTCGTTAAATTAATCGGCAGTTTTCAAGTAAATTTCAATCGAAAGCTAATTTTTTTTTCTAATTGATGATGTAAGAATTGAAATTGTAAATTGTAGTAAAAAATAGAAATTTATAGTATTTCGAAGTGATGTAAGCGCGATGAAAGCTAAAGCGATAGCGCCTTTCTTGTCACAACTGTTGTACATTTCTAAAAATTGACACTGTATTTTGGCTGGCGTCCAAAAGTGGAAGAACATTTTTTGACATCGAAAGAGATATTCACAGTGAAAGAAATAGGACTTTGCGCTAATAAGGAACTGTTAAATGAACTTATAATAAATCTACCAAAATAATTCCTATGAAATATTAGTCTTACATTGTTTATTCTAGCTAAAAATACAATCATTATTTCAAGATTTTTTTTTCTGCCATAACACTATTTTTAATAACTTTAAATTTCCTGAAATCCTTTACTTTTGTGATTTTTTTTACTAAAAAAGAAAATCTTCTATCCTATAATTAAAAAAAACAACACTTGGTAACATGTAATCAAGGTATGCAATCAAGATGAAGAAATCAATGACGGCTCCAATTCTAATCTTTATAATTGTGAGTGGAAAAACCAGTAAAATTATGTCATGTTAACACAATCATATACATTTTTCTCTTTAGTTTTATCAATGTTAAAATGCACTTCAAGCTAAGCATAACGTCATTTTCAGCGGCGCAAACTTTTCACACGTACTTCATATACCTTAAATTAATGCTTAAACACCATGCATACAACTATAAATATATTTTGTATTTAATTGTAATGAAAAATGGCATCAACGAAGTTATAATGCATAATGATAAAATAAACCCAATGGACAATATTCCCGTGACGTCACAATAAATATGAATTTTTATTCGTTTCTAAAACACGCGTATAAGTATTTTTACCGAAATTTAACTTGCAAATTACCAAATTCGGCCTTAAAACCGGGTGCTTTTAATATTTATTATTTCACTTTTATTCAACCACAGAGTTTAGAGAATAAACTCTGTGCTTCGCAACAGTAGGCGTTATCCGATTATGACGTCATTAGCAGAAGTAAATGTTTAATTGAAAATTACGGTTAATTAATTAAATTTTCGAACAAACGAATGCACGATAACAAATCTGTGTCCAAATATCTTTCATTTAAAAAAAGAATGATGTAATTTGATGCAGTAGTTTGTTCTCACGGATTGTCGAAAGAAATCGCTTAGCGTTTTAAATATATAGATTCTACATTAAATTACCTTAAATTTGATATATAAACGTTTGTATTTAAGTGAAAATTAATATATTCTACAAGCACACAAAGTTGGAAAACATGAAACTTTCAAAAAATGTCCAAACTTTTGGCCACCACTGTAGATACTTTTTTTAATTGTTTTTATTCAAAGTCATAAACTTTGATTTAAAAAACTTGAAAAAGAGCTAATTAATTTAACGAAAATACCCATGAAAAAAAATTGTCTATAAAGTTTTTTTATGGATATTTTGGATAAATTAGCTTTTTTTCACGTTTTTAATTAGATTATGACATACTATTAAACTATTTTCTTTCTTACTTTCTTTCTCTCTCTATATATATAATTAACACTATTTAATTTTCAGAGTTTGTTATTAAACAACAAATTTTGCACAATACAGAAGGTAAATAAATTGTATTTAATGATCAGATTAATAAAAATATTAATTTTCTACTACTCTATAAAAAAATTTAAATGATTGAAAACGATAAACATTTAGTAAAAAGTAACTTATTTAAAGTTATTTAAAAATTATATCCTAAATCGCATCACTATTAAAACTTACATAGGTATGATCTTGGATCGGAGAATTAGCGTTTTGGAATTTTAAAACTAAATTACACAAATCGGAGTTAAAATACATTAATTACACTTATGCAAATGATATTTCTTATATCAAAGTATCCAAATCAAGGGATAAATATTTTAGAAAAATAATATTTGTTTTAATACGATTTTTTAAAACAATTTTCCTGTGCGTCTATGGGTCTCGTGTGGCCAGAGCAGACCACAAGAGATAAATGACGTCATACTTCGGTAGCGTATATCTCAATAACAATATTGTTTTGCCCACACTGCGATTTTACCCCCCTCCCCACAAAAAAAGTGCCGAATTCTTACTAATATCTTCAATACTTCTTTTACCCAATCCATGTATTTATTTATTCACTGGCTTGTTTCAATTGAACCACAAATCTACTGCTGATTATCTACAAATAAAGAATATCCCAATAACTTTTAAAGTTAATTCTTTCCTCCCTCCCCCCCTCCCCCTCGCAAAATCCACTGTAAATTCGTTTCTTGATCAGCTGCTGTTATTGATCCATACATATTGAGATACATCAAAAGACTTGATATAGCATGAGCTTGAATATGTATCTGTTATTGCCAATAGCACTGATAATGATTGCTAGACCGTGGTTTGTGCCCTTATATGAAGGTATATTTTAAATGAATTCAAATTTTTTATGGGAAATTTCAATGTATTGTCGAAATTAATGTATTCCTTATTCTAGTGAATTTTATCATGAAATTAAATTTCTGTACATGTTGTGTACTGACTAGCAGTAATTCAGTAAACAAGAATCTTTTTTCTTTCTATAAGAGATACATTGAAGAATTTAACTCAATAATATTTAACCCTTTCAGGGGCAGTGGTATGTTTATGAAACCATTTATTTTTAATTCCCAAACGCCCCAATGACACCAGAATTTTGCTAAAATCTTTTCCATTTAATATGTATGTGAAATATAGCATATTTCTTTTTTCCAAATACATTTTTTTTGTAAATTCCGGTGCGAGTCATTTATTTCAACATTTTAGTACTTTGCCCCTGAAAGGGTTAACTAAAAGAGAAAAATTGAAATTGAAATTTTGCTGAGATTAATGTTTGTAGTAAAACGTAAGCTTATCAAAATATGCGATATATTTTTAATTTCTGAAAGTCAACAAAAATTCCCCCCAAAGCATTTAAAACCCCATTTTGCTATTTTAAACTTAGAATAAAAGTCTGCATTACAGTCCGGCACATGCAATTCGATCCCAAAATTTTTATTTAAAGTTAACCGAACCCCAAAAAGTTATTTTCGTACACCTCAAAATTAAACGGTAGTGAAAATGAAAAGTTTAAAAAAAAGTTAAAACAATAAAATGAGAAGAATAGGGAAAATAGCATCTTTAAAAACAGCGTTATGAAAGTAATGTTGTAAATTCACAACAGGTATTGGTCAATTGGTTCTTTTTTTCTGTATTTAATTCTTTCCTTTTTTACTAAAACCATACAAATTATGTTGAATGAGCAAATAGATATAAAAACAATAAATCATTGCTTTCTACTCTGTTTTGTGTTTAAATTTTTGCTACAGTATTACTTTTAGTTCAAAAATAGTAAATGTCCCTTGCACTCCCACTTTAAATTAGTTTAGTGATATATCACAAATATCAATATTAACTTGTTGATATATTGAAATATTAAATTTCAGATATCGCCTAGCTCTAATGATAAGATTATATGGGGCATTGATAATCTAAGTGGATCAACTCCTAAAAACATCATTCAGAGATATTTGGAGGAAAAGTTAGTGCATTTCATTCAGAATCATTGGAGACTAGCTCAATATTTTGCTCAGATTTTCAACCTAGGACTTGGTTGTTATGGCATTGAATAAATTAATGTATGTGTAGCAAGAAATAGTCTCAAACTTGGTTGAAACGAAAACATAATCCACATTGGTTCTGAAAGCCCCATATATAAGGGGTGGTTATTAAGCTCGTGTAATAAACCCTTTGGCGTTCGGTAGAGAGATTTCTTAGATTAGGGGTCCTAGATTCAGTAATGTAGATTCTTTAAACTCTCCCTCCCACATCATAACAATAAACAGCACGGCCGATTTTCATAAGATATGAAGATCAGCTGTGGATAAACAGATCTGAAAAACATAAATATAACTTAAACTAAGAACAAGGCCATAGCCAGTAAAATATTTTGTAAGGAGATTTGTGGCCCAAAATTTTATTCTTATTATCTTACTTTAGATTCCTTTTTATGAACTGAATAGAAATGAGTGTGTTTATTGTTGAAAACTGAGAATTTATAAGTCCCGTGAGAGGGCGTCGCGAACTCCCCTCGATTGAAAGTGAAATCGAACTGAACTGAAGTTATGTTGATGTTGTGTTGGTTGAAGGCGACCTGAGCGTTCGCTCTTCTTTTTGTTAGTAAAAATAAAATAATTATACAGTCCACAAATATTTAAGTTAATGTGTTATAAGTATTAGTTTACATTTTTATGGTCGTACGAGCCTCGAGAATGAGAATGACCTATGGACGGAATAAGTTTAGTTTAATTTCGTTAAGTTGTGAGTCGCTAAGTTTCGATTTGAACCTTTTGATTGTGTGATAAAAAACTATTAAATTTATTGCATTGTGATAACAAATGAAGAAATGAAGTACCTTGTAGATTATTTTTGAACATCATTATTACGGAATCATTTTAATTCGGTGAGTACGAAACATTTTAATTCATTGTTCATTGCATCATTTTTCAATATGGCCGACATTAAAGCTGCGAAATCTAATAAAAAAAGCTTAAAGTCAAATGTTACAAAATTTAAGGACAAGGTTAATTCGACTTTAGAAAACGCAGATATAGTCCTTTTAGAGCTTTATAATGCAAAAATACTGTCCTTCGAAAAGGAATTGAATTCAGTATTTGATGCAATATTTGCGCATTACGATGACAAGGATATAGATGAATTTATATGGGAAAAAGAGGGCATTATTGAAACCATAGATTACATTAATTTAGCGATAAAGCGAAAATTATTGGATGTAAATTCTGGAAAAAATAATAGCAATTCAAAGAGCAATGAATCGTTTTCTAAAAATAACTCTTTTTCTGAAATTAAGTTACCAAAAATTACACTTCCTACATTTTTTGGTAAATTGGATGAATGGATTGAGTTTAAAGATCTATTTTCTGCAGCTGTACATAATAATAATAATCTTACAAGTGCACATAAGCTACAGTATTTAAAAAGTTCATGCAAGGGAGATGCACTTAACGTTATTCAATCTATTCCCATTTCGGATCAAAATTATGACATTGCTTGGAATTTATTAGTAGAGCGCTATTCAAATAAGAGAGATTTAATTAATGCAGTAATTAAAAAGTTACTTTCCTTACAGCCAACAAATGATACCACTCAATCCATTTTAAAATTCGTTGATATTATTAATGAATGCATCCGATCCTTAAAAGTATTGGAACAGGATGTAAATAACTTTGGTGAAATATTGATCGTGTATTTATTAGTGGAAAAATGAGACAGAAATACTCGATGTTGGTGGGAAAGGTCACTTAAAAAGGACGAATTAGGATCGATAGAACAGTTAACTTCATTTTTGAAAGATCATGCTCGAACATTACAAGCTTCAAATACCAGTAACGCTGCAAATCAAAAAAAAAAATATATCAGCAGAAAGAAAAGACAACATCATTTTACTCTAATGTGAAAAATGTTAAGTGTATTTGCTGCAAAAGTGAAAATCCTCATCCATTATATAAATGTAATGCATTTCTAAGAATGACTGTTTACGATCGTTTAGAATTTTCAAAACGATATAAATTATGTTTTAATTGTTTATCTACTAATTCAACTCACTCAGCGAGAAACTGCTCTTCGAAATATTCTTGCGCCCATTGTGGCATGCGTCATAGTTCTTTGCTACATATTCAAAAAGAAAAAAATAAACACTTCACCACAAATTCAGTTGAGTCAGAAATTAGGGGAATCGAAAATGACTTATTTTTCATTGCTTTCCCCCGACGAAGATAACCATAGCTTAAATCCAGAAGCAAAATGTTTTGAAAATAAAAAAAGTCCTTCCGGCCTGTACCGGGAGGAAAAGGTAGCTTCCATTTTCCATGTTTTTAAAAATTCAACACATTTTACTCAAACACCCGAAAGAAAAATGCTTGGAACCCGATTTGATTATAGAAGTTTCAATCTCGGTTTTCGTTAATACTGAATTTGAATGCAACTTTCAGTATGAGAGTAATGGCATAACAAAAATCAGATTGTTTCAAAATATCAGCCAAACTAGAAATTCAAACAGCTATTTCTCAGCCATCTTTTTAGATAAAGAATTTCCTCTAACGTAGAAAATGTTTTCACTGGATCTAATATATTAAAACACTTACATATCAGATATAGCTATAACATATAGTTATAGTAGATAAACGAATACAGGCAAGGAATAAAACATAGCAACGTTTCTTTAGAGTCCGTTTGACGTCAAATTGAAAGCGTATGAATACGAATCATGATACCTCTCTTTTATTTTCTTATTCTGTTTAATCTACCTAAGAAAATTCAGATGACAATAATTTATGACCTGGCTATAGGCTCTAATCGCGCCTTTTAAAAAAGATACATTGATTTATATCCACACAAAAAATACTTTTATTATAATTGTACCTGCAAAAATGGTCAGTCACATCGAAATTTCTTCAATTGTACATTTTTTAAATTTAGTTAATTTGCTGAGGGACTGAAACACTCCTGCACCTGACTCATTTAAACCTGTTGATGTAGAAGACAGTTGCACTAAAGCAGTGTAGTGCTGGGCGGGGATATCCAGAAAAAGATGAAGTGTTTCATTTGTCTGTGTTCCCAGTGGAGGAATCCTCATTGAACCTGCCTCTATTTCTCCAACGAATTAATAAACATGGATTTCTCTTTTGAGGATGTTAGCTAAAATAATGACGTCACCAATTTCCCCGTAGTGTCTCATATCAAGAGTTTCTTCAATTGTGAGCAGTTGCCCAACTCTTGTCCTTAGGAATTTCATAAATTCATCATTGATTAATATATGTACAGCTTCAATTGCTATCTCATCGGCAATCTTCGTTTCTGAATCTGTATTGACGAGATCCCCAATATCGTACATGACGTCAGAAGTATCTTCAAATCCTCCAATCTGCAAGTACAGACACATTTTGTGGTGTTCTTTATATTTCTAGACTGAAGCGAATTCTCTTGATAAGCAGTTTCTTGGTTAATAATGGATTCTAAAATTTCTTCTGTATCTTCTTTCATAAATTCTGAACGAATTCATTAATTCTTTGGAGTTCATTATTATGTTTTTGACATAGATTCTGTGCATTATTGATCATGTAATCCTCTATGCGTGATAGAATGGAGAGCATTACTTTCTCTCTTATAAAATCTTCGGAATGAGTATGTCTGTTATAACGTACATAACGGATAATTTTTGATTTGGACCCTTTAAACAAATATCCTGAGTTGTCCTTCAGGTGAAGTGATTTTTCTTCTTTTGTTGTCAGCGTCATTTTCGTCTCTTGAAATAGTTCTTTGGTTATTCTTCGAATACTTATATCATGCTGTGAAATAGGCTAGGCAAACATTTTCGAGACTATTATGTCTTTGAGCTTAATGGTTGATCACTGTTTTTCGGTAGACATCTACGGATTCTGGAGGAAGACATTCAAGTTCATTTTTACTCTTTATCACAAGTATACGTTTTTCTAGTGCGCTCGTATTAATAAAAGCACACTTACGAGATAATTTAGAAAGAGGGAGATGCAATGTATAAAATACAGCTTCTTGTGCTGTGAACTCACTTGCATTCAAAAATGTGTTTCCAAGAAGCCGCATCTTTTCTTTTGTTGAATAATTCTCCTTTCAAATTTCTGATAGAGCGTCTTTCAATAGTATTCACAATCCTTGATTTGACTTGTTCAAATAATTAACAACGTAGTTGGCGCAAGAGTAAACATCAAGAATGAACTGAATATCCATGTTTTCCCGATGAAGTTGCAGTAGTTTGGAGTTGAATAAGTTCACCATACACTGATGAAACTTTCGCTTGACCATAACTGTGGGCCTCTTCAAACCACTTCGAATAGTTTTTACATAATTATTCGAATCAAGATTACACTTTTGAAAAAAATCTTCCCGAGTCAATGTTGTACATTTTTGTAACCAAGTCTGTTAGAAGAGTCTGAATATCATCTCTCTTCTTCCGCAAAGTTTTCCGGTCCTCTTTCGAAACATCATTCAATGGTAGTAGAATCATTGTTCTTTCAAGTGGGGAAAATGGAATATCAAACCGACATCTGCCTCTATTCTTTCCTTTCCTGCATGTAAAAGTATGTTTATGCATTTGGAAATCAATCAGTTCATCGTCAAGATTCAAATCAGCCGAAATGAAGTTCTCTGTAAATGATATTACATTACCATTGTCTTCTCCTTCTTTGTATTGTGGAGCATTACGCAACCAAAGTAATGAATGTCAGTGTGGTGATCCGCGTTGTTGGAATTCACAACGAGAATAAAAATCTAGTACATAATGCTCACGAAAAACAGAATTTCTTTGCTTTAGTAATTTGAATAGTTGGTTCATGTGGTATTCAATGTAGCGAGCCACAGTGACAGGATCTGAACGAAATAATCGAACTTTCTCTGCATATTCCATTTGTTTGGCTGTTTCGTCTACTTCTTCGCGATCAACTACACTTTTCAATATAACAAACAACTCCGGCCATTTTGTTTCAGCAGGTGATACTTTCAAAAACAATGTGGGACTTCCTAATTGACGGATCGCTGCAAAAATATGTTTTTTCTTTTCCTCCCAGAAGGCTAGTGATCCTCGATCGGTCTAGAACATCTTAAAACCACTGTCATGTGTTTTCATTTTTTCAGTAGAATTTGGTTTCAAAAGTTCCGATGCATATACTGATATCGTCTATTTAGACTTTCTAAAGCAAATCCAATGCTAGCGGAAACTTTGGAATTTCTTAATTTACTTGCTGAGAAGAAAAGCTTAGATATTGTGGCGCAACGACGCTCTGACCTAATCAATTCACTTTTGATCCAATTTTGATATGATAAGTCGTCTGGTTGAGTAACTAATTCTCCTCCATATATTTTAATGAAACTCATAGCTTTGGCATCTTTGTCAAACAACGAAACTGGTCTTCTGCCCTCACCAGGCGCAAACACAATAGCACTGATAACCAAAGTTTATTAATCAGGACTATTTAAAGGGTTTTTTCATCGTCTTCCTCTTCTTCTAGGTTGTATTCCATGACAATTCCAAATTTCATGAATATTTGATTATAGCAAATTCAATCTCGGTTTTCGTTAATACTGAATTCGAATGCAACTTTGAGTATGAGAGTTGTGGCATAACAAAAATCAGATTGTTTCAAAATATCAGCCAACCTAGAATTTCAAACAGCAATTTCTCAGCCATCTTTTTAGATAAAGAATTTCCTCTAACGTAGAAAATGTTTTCACTGGATCTAATATATTAAAACACTTACATATCAGATATAGCTATAACATATAGTTATAATATACAAACGAATACAAGCAGGGAATAAAACATAGCAACGTTTCTTTAGAGTCCGTTTGACGTCACATTGAAAGCGTGTGAATACGAATCATGATACCTCTCTTTTATTTTCTTATTCTGTTTAATCTACCTAGAAATATTCAGATGACAATAATCTCTGATCTGGGAATAGGCTCTAATCGCGCCTTTTAAAAGGATACATTGATTTATACCCACACAAAAAATACTTTTATTATAATTGTACCTGCAAAAATGCTTAGTCACATCAAAATCTGTTCAATTATACATTTTAAATTCAGTTGAATTGTTGAGTAGTGAAACACTCCTGCATCTGACTCATTTAAACCTGTTGATATAGAAGACAGTTGCACTAAAGCAGTGTAGTGCTGGGCAGGGTTATCCAGAAAAAGATGAAGTGTTTCATTTGTCCGTGTTCCCAGTGGAGGAATTCTTATTGAAACTGCCTCTGTTTCTCCATCGAATGAATGAATATGGATTTCTCTTTTGAGGATGTTAGCTAAAATAATGACGTCACCAATTTCCCCGTAGTGTCTCATATCAAGAGTTTCTTCAATTGTGAGCAGTTGCCCAACTCTTGTCCTTAGGAATTTCATAAATTCATCATTGATTAATATACCGACACAGCACATATGTAGATATTTCGTCCATTTTGAGCTTTTTACGTCCAAAATACATCCATGTACGTCAAACCGATGTCCATTCTAAACGTAAATTGGATTGTTCAATACATGGCATCCATAGAACGTTCATATACCAACATAATATAGATAAACATAATATGGAGATAAAGATGACGTCCATTCTACGACGTAAACTGGATCGTTGAATAATTTACATCCAGAATGCATTTATATCTCAACAATTTATAGACTAACAAAATATGGAGGTGAATTCGATCTAAAATAATACTACATGCGATACACTTTTTTTTGTGGCAACATGAACTTGGTTGGTTGTGTTCAAGAAAGAAGATCGCGCGGCGCGCGGGCGAAGGAGAGAATGGTTATGGAGTAGGTCTTATCAGAGCAAGTACTTGTAATAATTTAATTATTTCATGCTTTTATAGTTTAGAACAGGTAAAAACAACGACTACATATCTTTATCTTTCCAAAACAGTGGCTCTCGTAATAGGAATACATGCCTATATTTACTCAGAAAAAATCCAAAATATTCATGAAAGTATCACGTGAACTGATTTGCAGTCGAATACTGGCATCGAGCCCGATCAGCGTTCGTCACCCGCAAAATTTTCGCCCGCGCGGCGCGCGATCGACCCAGGAAAAATCTTTGGGTGGTTTGATCACGTGATTGAGCTTTTTTGTGTTGTACTTGGTTTGGTAGGTTGATTGATACAACTGTAGCAGCATGATCGGATATCTGAAAAATTTCAACTTTTTAACATTCTAAAATGATTTTTTAAACCTTTGATCCAACATAAAAATAATAGAATACGAAAGTATGATGTATATTTTGGCTAATTACCATTGAAGCACATGCTATGGTAATTTTATGATTGCACAAGTTAATTATTAGCTATGTGGTATTCTGATTACACAATATCATTAATTATCTCTTTGTAGATTTTAGTAGAATGATATTAGAACTTGATATGTTTTTGAAATTCATAGATATTATAATTATTTAACATTCTATAAAATTATGCTGCATTGCGCAAATTGGTATGGAATGGTTTTTAAATATTCTTTTCAATATTCTTTTCAATTATAGCTGGTTGAAAGTATTGAGTTTTATGATACCATAATTTAGCCTAGTTGGCACATAAATCACTTTGATTAACTTCTGTTTAAAATACATAGTTAGTATAGCTGCATTGCGCTTTTAATGGTGAATTTAATAATAATTTAATAATAATAATTTTAGAATATTATTATTATTTCTTGGTATCATTTGTTTATCTATTGAAATTTCAAATGCATTTTTAAAAAAATCTTATTCAGGTTCTTTTAATTTTTTTTTTTTTTTTTTTTTTTTTTTTACCAACATTAATTTTGTATTGACTTATGAATGCTAGGGGATTCTATATTGTTGTATTTTGATGTTAGCTTCCTTAATGGGACTTTATGTATATATGTATATAGTTTTATAATATAGCCTTATTATATTTAATCAAGTATTAAAAAGTCAATCTTATTATTTTTATTTTTATTTTATTTTATTTTATTTTTTATTTTTTATGGATATTCAAGTACTTTATAATCCATTTGTGTTTACATAATAGCAACTCCAATTTATAATTTTTTCCCCCTTTCTCTCTCTTTCTTTTTAAATGTTCTTCAGGTATGAGTAAATTTGGCTAATTACCATTGAAGCACATGCTATGGTAATTTTATGATTGCACAAGTTAATTATTAGCTATGTGGTATTCTGATTACACAATATCATTAATTATCTCTTTGTAGATTTTAGTAGAATGATATTAGAACTTGATATGTTTTTGAAATTCATAGATATTATAATTATTTAACATTCTATAAAATTATGCTGCATTGCGCAAATTGGTATGGAATGGTTTTTACATATTCTTTTCAATATTCTTTTCAATTATAGCTGGTTGAAAGTATTGAGTTTTATGATACCATAATTTAGCCTAGTTGGCACATTAATCACTTTGATTAACTTCTGTTTAAAATACATAGTTAGTATAGCTGCATTGCGCTTTTAATGGTGTATTTAATAATAATTTAATAATAATAATTTTAGAATATTATTATTATTTCTTGGTATCATTTGTTTATCTATTGAAATTTCAAATGCATTTTTTAAAAATCTTATTCAGGTTCTTTTATTTTTATTTTTTTATTTTTTTTTTTACCAACATTAATTTTGTATTGACTTATGAATGCTATGGGATTCTATATTGTTGTATTTTGATGTTAGCTTGCTTAATGGGACTTTATGTATATATGTATATAGTTTTATAATATAGCCTTATTATATTTAATCAAGTATTAAAAAGTCAATCTTATTATTTTTATTTTTATTTTATTTTATTTTATTTTTTATTTTTTATGGATATTCAAGTACTTTATAATCCATTTGTGTTTACATAATAGCAACTCCAATTTATAATTTTTTCCCCCTTTCTCTCTCTTTCTTTTTAAATGTTCTTCAGGTATGAGTAAATTTGGCTAATTACCATTGAAGCACATGCTATGGTAATTTTATGATTGCACAAGTTAATTATTAGCTATGTGGTATTCTGATTACACAATATCATTAATTATCTCTTTGTAGATTTTAGTAGAATGATATTAGAACTTGATATGTTTTTGAAATTCATAGATATTATAATTATATATATATATACATCATAATATAATTATATATACATGTATATATATATACAAATACATCATATAGTTACACAACTGCTGTCAACTTATATGTCTCTAGAACTATAGCACCTGCTAAAACTGATATATTAGTTCAGTTGATAGCAGTTACATAAATATATATATTGTACAAAACAATGCATATAATAAAATAAAATTTAATTTTCTACAACCAGTGCACCTTTAACTAACAAGGGAGAGGACGTTCGGATTACCGAATTCCTGAAACACAGTATTGGTGGTTTCAATAAAATTAAAGTAAACTCAAAAAAAAAAAAAAAAAAATTTGGGTACTTTTTGGTTAACCGGGCACCAGGGAAACAAATATAACACACACACACACACATATATATATACATACATATATACACAAACATATATGTAGATATATATTTCTATTTTTTTTTTCACTGGCGCCCGGCTAACCGAAAAGTACCAAAAATTGTTATGTACTTTACTGACGTTTGGGTTGTCCTACACAGATGAACCTGAAAAATATGGATACAAAGTGAATGCTCACCGTTTATTTCAATTTTTTCCCTATTTTTATTAATTTAAAAATGATTTATCAGTTGCTTTATATTTTTTGGGATAAATAGAATGTTAATAAATCAAGGTCGTGATACCAATTGGTAATCTTGTAACATGTTAAAAGATTTATTTCTTTATTTGTAATAGTAAAATAAAATCTTTGTTAAAATTTGATATAAAAGCTTTTAAACATTTTATTAAAATATATTTTTCGATAACAACCTTGTTGAAACATAATTATTAATTTCTAAAAATTTATTTTTCTTGAAATTCATTTTTTGATGTAAATTGCATTATTTTTTATATTGCAATAAACATAATAAAACACGAGAAACAAATGCTAAAATAAAAAATAAAGAAAACTGCCCAGTTAAACTGAGGGCATTGAGCTCACAGGCTATTCACACTAATTGTATATTATACTCTTATTTAAAAGAATAATGCCACTCGAAAAATAAAGAAATCGACAATATATTAAGGGGGGGGGGATAAGCACCCGTTCCCACCCTTTATACTTAACCAATAAAGCCCCAAAATCTAATCAGGCAAGCGCCTTACCACAATGAATTTATAAACAAAATTTGAAAAAAATCGGATAATTTTGCTTGAAAAACCCATTTATCTAAATTAAGGGAGGTAAGACCCCCCCCGCACCCCGTTCCCCTCTTTATACTTAACAAATGAAAACCCCAAAATCTAATCAGGCAAGCGCCTTACCACAATGAATCTATACACAAAATTTGAAGAAAATCGGATAATTCTGCATGAAAAACCCATTTATGTAAATTAAGGGGGATTAGCCCCCCATTTACCCCCCTTTATACTTATCCAATGAACCCCCCAAAACTAATCAGTGAAGTGCCTTATCACAATGAGCCTATATACAAAATTTGAAGAAAATCGGATAATTCTGCATGAAAAACCCATTTATCTAAATTAAGGGGGATTAGCCCCCCTTTTACCCCCCTTTATACTTATCCAATCAACCCCCAAAACTAATCAGTGAAGTGCCTTATCACAATGAGCCTATATACAAAATATGAAGAAAATCGGATAATTCTGCATGAAAAACCCATTTATCTAAATTAAGGGGAAGTTACCCCCCCTCCCTTTCCCCCCTTTATACTTAACCAATGAATTCCCAAAACTAATTAGGAAACGCCTTATTAGAATGAACGTGGAAACAAAATTTGAAGCAAAACGGATACTTCTGCATGAAAAACCCATTTATCTAAATTAAGGGGGAGTTACCCCCCCCCCCCCTTTATACTTAACCAATGAACTCCCAAAACTAATCAGGGAAGCGCCTTATTAGAATGAACCTGGAAACAAAATTTGAAGCAAAACGGATAATTCTATCACGAGTTATCGCGTTACGTACATACATACATACATACCATACGTACATACAGAACGGGAGGGCACATTAGCTCTCAGGCTTTGATAGCCTGTGAGCTAAAAAAGAGTAGAAAATAGAAAAAAAATTCAGTAGAAATAGATAAAAGATAGATTCAATAGAATTCAATGTATAGTTTCAATATAGATTATAGATTCAATAGAATTCAGTAGAAAATTTATAAATGGTAAAATACATGTGGTTTACCGTCTAGTTTCGTAATGAATATAAATAAAATATAGTTATAATATATTATAACTATATTTTATTTATATTCATTACGAAACTAGACGGTAAACCACATGTATTTTACCTCTTTACAAAAATTGGTACTGATATTTCTAGTTTAAATAATGTATATCTTTTACGTTTTATTTTTATAATATTTTTTACATTGTAAAATATGCTTTGCATTCTATTCGTACTAAAAATTCACTGTTGAAGTACTCATTATAAAAACCTGGAGAAATTCGTGTAAATTGACTATATTTTCATTCCTTATTTTACATTTGCTAAAAAGAAAAACAAAATAGTAATAATGTTTAAATATTAAAAGGCACTGTAATGTAAAATTTTAATCGTAAAATAGCTGAATTTGTCGTATTTAATTAAATAAGTAATTGTTAATAATATCAAATTTTACTTTTATCTGGGAGCACGGCAGTGCGTCCGCCAAGTTCGCACAGGCCGTAAGCTACCTTTTCCCTGACCATTTCGGCCTACTTTTCACCCCCTCATAACTGCGTTTTGGTGAGAGCTAGAGAGTTTTCCTTTTTAACACACATTAATATAATCAAACTGAACTAGGTTCCAAGATTTCTTATTTCTATATTTAATATTTTTCGAAATATGAGATTCCGAAAAAGGGCTTTTTTGTAACTGACTCACAGGGGATCATCAACTAAAAAGTTGGTGATCATCAAATAACTAAGGTACTTCTAACAGTCGTAGAATCATAAAATTTGACAAGTAAGTAGGTTTTGTCACACAATTAACCAGAAAAGTCTAAAAACATAGAATTTCTGCCTTTAAACCCTTCAAATAGGGGGTGCTGATTTGGCTATATACAGTTCGTAGCACATTCAATTGGCAAATTAAATTAATTGCATTGTTGCAACCATTTGTGTTTTTTGTTGTACGATAAACATTTAAGTACTAAGAGTTGCCTAGACAATCATTTCCTCGCTCATGTTTTGAAGCCAGAGCTGGTCGCCAAAGCCTGATTACAGAAAATTAGCCTGAGTTTGAAGGTGTTACATGGTTTCAAGCAGAATGAATTTTTTATATTCTTTTCCGAAAATGTTGGGAAGGCAAATCTTTTAGTTTATCTGTCCGTTTTTCTATTTTTTACTTCCTTAAAATAAATTTTATTATAAATGTCGGTATTCTAATCGCAATAGCCCTCAGTCAATCTGGCAAAATTCCAGTGGGTTGTTAGTTCTTTAAGTGCATTTTAATGATGTTAATAAACTTTATATATATATATATATATCTGGGAGCACGTCAGTGCGTCCGCCAAGTTCGCACAAGCCGTAAGCTACCTTTTCTTGAACCATTTCGGCATACTTTTCACCCCCTCATAACTGCGTTTTGGGGAGCGCTAGAGAGTTTTCCTTTTTAACACACATTAATATAATCAATCTGAACTAGGTTCCAAGATTTCTTATTTCCGTATTTAATATTTTTCGAAATATGAGATTCCGAAAAAGGGCATTTTTATAACTGACTCACAGGGGATCATCAAATACCTAAAGTACTTCTAACAGTCGTAGAATCATGAAATTTGACAAGTAAGTAGGTTTTATAGCACAAATAACCAGAAAAGTCTGAAAACATAGAATTTCCGCCTTTAAACGCTTCAAACAGGGGGTGCTTATTTGGCTATATACAGTTCGTAATACATTCAATATTCAAATTAAAATAATTACATTGTTGCAGCGATGTATGTTTTTGTTGTTTGATAAACATTTAAATAATAAATGTTTCCTAGAACAACCATTTACTCGCTCATATTTAAAGCCAACGTTGGCTGCCAAAATCCGATTACAGAAAAAATTGATACAGATGTCATATACGCACCACATTGGAGCGATTTTTACCCCGCCAATTTGGCGAAAACTTTGTTTTTGAATATTAGTTACAAATAGCATGCATAATAATAGCACGTAATTTTTTATTTCAATATAAAAATAAAGTAACGCAATAAATGAAATAGCTTCTATTATTTTTAAAAAGGTAAAAAAAATAAATAAATGATAGTTTGATATAAATAAATATTGATATACATAATAAAAACAATTTATATAATTAAAATAAAAAATAAAAGTAAATAAACAGCAATATAAACGAAATAACCGGGTTACCATGCGAGGCATAAAATTGCCATTTTGTTGCAATTGCGCCAATGTGGTACGTATATGACATATGTGCCAAAAAACTGAGTTTGAAAGTGTTACTTGATTTCAAGTTGAATGAAAATTTTTATATGCTTTTCCAAAAATGTTGATAAAGGAAATCGTTCAGTTTATCTGTCCATCTTTGGATCTTTTACTGCCTTAAAGTAAATTTTAGTATAAATGTCGGGATTTTAATCTCAATAGCACTCAATTGAATCTGACAAAAATACGCAACTACTTATCCTTTAGGTGCGTTTTAATGATGTTATGACTTCAACACAAACATGATATTTTTATCTCCAAATTTGGCGATATTTCACCAAACGTCGACAAGAACCGAGATTTAGCAATATTAATTTTTTACCAAATTTGGAGATATTCCCAGGTAGCACAGCAATATCGGCCTATATCGGGAACAACGATTTCGCAATATCGACCAATATCGGTAAACACCGGACCGGCCGATATTGCATGGCTAGCTTTTTTTCCAATATCGGCCTATATCGGGACCCAATATTGACCGATATCGGTGAACGCCGGACCGACCGATATCGATGAACCCCGGACCGACCGATATCGTTGAACGCCGGACCGACCGATATCGGTCAACCCCGGACCGACCGATATCGGTGAACGTCGGACCGACCGATATTGGCCAAAACTGGATTCAGTACTATAAAATGGCAAATCTTTTTTTTTCTCATATAGGGAGATATTGATTACCAGTCTTAGCAAAATATTAGAAATCAATAACTCTTTACATTAGGAAAAAAAGGTTTACCATTTTATATTGGTGAGTCCAGCTTTGAATTAGCTAATCCATGTATATATAAGCATTTAAAATGCCACATGGATTAACTGTTTTGTTAAAAGCCTCAGTTTTTATTATTATATCCATTAGATATAGTTGTAATATTAAAGATTATGAATGAAAGAATACTAAAAAAGTATTTTATTAAATTTAATATTAATAAAATGATTTATTCAAAATTTTATAATAGCTACATTTTGATGTTTTTTTTTTTTTTTTTCAGTTTCAGTGTTCTTTGTGAAAACATTAAAATGTAAAAAAGATAATTAAATGTTACTTTTCTCATTAAAAATAAAAAATCATATTATATCCATAGTAATAATTTGAATTTGTGCAAGTGGTAAGATTGAAAATTGTAACATACAGCATATATATATATATTTTTTGCCATATTACCAATTTTTTATAAATTTTTTTCACATAATCAATAGAAATATTTAACCATTATTAAAAATTTAAGAAAAATAACATGTAGCTGTAGGGATTTATTCTTTTCTGCTCTTACCATAAATATAAATCTTCAGATTTATTTAATTGTATTTATATAAACTGAAAAAAAAAATCTGGCAAAATTTAGTTGAAAACAATTTGTTAAATTACTTATGCAAAAATCCACCTGTTGTATAACTTTTAAAATTGAATTACTTTATATTAAAAATTATCAAAAATCAATACAAAAATTCATTAATTTAAATTTTTTTCTTTGAAAAAAAAAAAAAAAATTATTTTTAGGACTCTTTTCATTTTGAATCAGAGACTCGTGTATACAACTAGCGGATAAACACTCGGTTAGAATTCTATATTATTCAGTGAATATTATATTTTTCATTAAATTTTTATATGTTTTAATTAAAATTACTTTTTAATGGCAATTTTAAATAGAAAGTGCAACTGAAATCACCATTTAAACAGTCAATAATATTTTGCAAAGGCATTAAACAAAGTCAGGAAAACTATTCTTTTCTCGAAATTATGTACAATTAATGCATTTGAAATAGAAATTTTAAAAGAGCTTAACTTTCAAATATCACAATTATTTATGTATGTTTTACTAAAATTCCAATTTTAATTGGATTTTATGAATTGTTTCACAAAGCCTTTAAAATTAATTTTTAATGATTTTAAAGATTTGTAAATTTATTTTATAAATAGTATTCTATTAAAATATCTCAAACATGGAACACTAGTTTTAAAAGTGCTAAAACAAAACTCAATTATTATAAATAAATAAAACTTCCTAAAAATTGAATCATTTGAGCCAAGAACACTTTGCCTTTACCTTATATGACAACTTTCCCTCTGCAGTTCTTTTCTGGAGAATGATTGGCGTTAGGCTTAAGGGGACTCTTCACTGACACTAAAACACCTGCTCGCTAATGTTAAACCTATGGGCAGGTTCTTTACTAATTTCTCGTTTAAATTTGAACTTTTTTTTTTTTTTTTTTTTGCATAAGATAGCTGAGGTTAATCTCAACTATCCAATGCAAAAAAAAAAAAAAAAAAAAAAATCAAATTTAAACAGGAAATTAGAAAAGAACCTGCCCATAGCTTCAACAAGCTAGCAGGTGTTTTTGAATCATTGAACAGTCCCCATTAATGTCTTCTGATCACTAAATGACCTGCTGTCGTGAATAAGATAAATAAAACATTGCAAAAAATTACAGACCATTGCATTTATTTGAAATCACAACATGTCAAATTAAACTTTTTTTTTATTCACAAACTATCACTATTTATATTATCATATTACATTCAAATTTTCTCCAAGTCATCTATTTCTTGTTCCTATGTTCTCCTTCTTTTCCTTTGAAAACAGTTTCCATCCCAATTGGCAGATCGCACAGGACATTTTCAATGGGGCTGGAGATAACAGTTGTTTTTGCTTTATCAAACTTCATTTTCACACTCACTAGAAAAGTAGAATGAGCAAAAATCAAAATTTGTCCAAGTGAATTTTCATCATGAAAATTAATAACTTATTACTACTTATACTATGCTTACTTATTCTCCTTTTTATTTACAAACTATATAATGTAAATGCTAGATTTGAATTTAATATTAAAAAATTACAACTTGAAAATTATTTTTTTTTTTCACCCAAAATATTTAACCAAACTTGTGTTAATATATTTTATCTTTTTGACTGTCTTCACTCTGAACTTACTGATTCTAGATTTTTCTGCATAATATGAAGCCAATCTTCTGAACATACAATAATTATTTATAGAGATATAAAGAAATTATAGTGAATAAGAATAACAAAGTACCTAAAACTACTTAATTTGCAGCAAGACTTTTATAAAAATGAAATGGTTACCAATGAAACACAGGATAGTTCAGAATGCAATTATCAAAATTTGGTTTTCACCATGAAAACCAGAGTTAGAAACATATTTTTTTAATTTTAATGTATGAATGATAATCAAAATAGTTTTGTTTAGCTTTAGTGTGTTTATAGTATAAATGACACTTATTAAGTGTGGGATAGGGGCACTACAACAACAAAGTACCTAAAATTAATTTGCAGAAGTATTTTTAAAAAAGGAAATGTTTACCGATGAGTCACAGGATAATTCAGAATGCAACTATCAAAATTTGATTTTCACTATCTTAAAACCGCAGACTAATCGAAACTAACATGCTATTTTTATGAAAACTTAATTTAGCTAAATAATTTAGTATATATATATATAAAAAAAAAAGCTTGTTTCCACATCGATATTATTTTTGACGTTACTTCAATAAACTTACTTCATTTTCGGCACAGAAACGATACTCCTATTCTATCAATAGATCTTCAAGGTAAAATTTCAAGCCAACATATTTTTTAAAGTAGCAGCTAGCACAGAGGAACATCAAATTTTACGTGCTTGCAGAAGATCACTCATGGTAGTCGTTTGTTACACAATAAAACTACACACTCGTGATCCTCAGAGAGCAATCAAACCCGGGGATATCCACCAGACATTGATTCCTTCATCTGTTTCACTTTTCATAGATTGAAATATTAGTTCTTGCCAGAAGTGACGTCAAAAATTATATAAATGTTCCCTAGAAAGTAGTTTTTACCAAAAGCAGAATATGGTTAAAAGTGTGATGTATGTCACAGAACAATGGGCTTCTTTACAGAACATTTCAAATTCTCAATTTCAATGAAATTTATCATTCAGTCTTAGTAAAAAAGTACAAAATCAATCAGTCCATCACCACAAAAGTGCAAAGTTTGTCAGCCTAACATCATAAAAAAAAATCCTGCAAAATTCTTCAATCATTCATGTAAAAAATAGCAAAATTCATCAATCAGCAGACTTATATAAAACCAAAAATTTTCTGCGCACATAAATATTGTGTCAAAAACTTTCTGCAAATCAATTTAATGTTTAATAAAATTAACAATTTATTAATTTTATTTTTTGGATTTCTTCATTCTGAATCTAAGTCTGAACTTATTGATTCAAGACTAATAAGTGATGAACAGTCTGTTGGGAAAAATATTATGTTCTAAAAAAAATAAATAAAATCAATAATTTTGAAATATTTTAAGTGATAAAAACTAAAAGTGTCTTCAAAGAAAAAAAAAATCAATCAAAATCAGAAAAAGTACAAAGAAACTCTGATAGACATCAACCTCAGATATTTTATGTAAAAAAATCATTTCAAAATATTAAAATGCAAACAAGAAATTTCTAAACTAAACTCCCCTGGTTTAACGTTAGCTTGTGAGCATCATTCCATTATTAAATAATGCAAAGTTTAAATTTTAGGTGGGATTAAGATGCTTTTTTATGCTATAAGTCTGGCACATTTATTTCATACAGAAATTAAATAGGATTTGAAAAGTTTAAATTTCTGAGTTATGCAGATTCATGATCACCATAAGTTTTCATACTTACCATATATATACAGGCATGAAAGTGTCATTATTGCAATATAACATGCAGAAATAAATATCTGTGAAAATTACACAATGTAATTAGATTTAGGTATATGTAAAATAAATATGCAATTAAAGTTAAAAGACATTAAAATTGAAACCACTGTTTTTATTCACAACTATTTTCAGTTATTCATGCTATATTATGAGTTCAAAGTTCAAACACATCCTCATGCTAAAATTTCTGTACTATATTAGCATAGCTAAGCTACTCAAACTGAAGCAAACTTTGCGGGAAGAAAACACTCTAAAGCAAAATCGGAGATAATATTGCAAAATTTGCATGATATGCATGCATTATGAGCACAAAATAGTTAAAAAAGTATATATATTAGTTTAGCACTTTTTAAAAACTATTTCTATTTCTTATTTTAGTACCCCCCAACCTTCATTTTGCATTTGAAAGAATATTCACTGAAACTGGGAACACTGGAAAAAAAACTGAGCACACATATTAATTATTTTGTTATGCATCTTAAAATCAGTTTTTAAACTTATATTATTAATTTTACATTTTAAATGTTGCATATGTTACAAGGAAAATTTAAAAGCACAGAATTTGTACACCATTACAATTTTATCTATCTCCCCCCCCCCACCCCTTCTCTAAATTTTCAGGGCATTTTTTTTTTTTTTATCCTTTTAATTAATCTCCAAAACAGCCAAAGTGACATTTAAAAAAAAAAAAAAAAAAAAAAAAAAAAAAAAAACCGATTTCAGTAAAAAAACTAAGAACTTTTATTCTTGTATATTACATAGGACGACATTAGGATCAACAAAAATCTTTAAAAAGGGATCTCTAAACAAATTGCCCCATAAAAAAATCTAATATTTACAATTGATGTGTTTCAATGTTTCAATTTGACCATTCTAAAAATTGAAGATTTCTCGAATCTTTCACTACAAATATAATTTTCTTCTTTTAACACTTTTCCAATATCAAAAGGATAATTATCGTAATATATTATTCACTACAATTCTACAATAATATACCTGCCAAATTTCTGTTTTTTTTAAAGTCAAATAAACATACTTTGGACCAGTCATTTTCATTGTTATGACAATCAGAATAAAAAAATCCCAAAACATGCATACTTACGATAGAGTATCTTAAGTATATGATTCTGAAGACTCAATGACCGTTTTTGTTCACAAGAGGGTGGCAGATGACAAAGAGTATAGTACGATTGAGATCCTGGGGAAAAAAAAAAAAAAAAGAAGAAAGCTAAATGGTTAAAAATCAACAGAAAAATTTGAAACGTATTATAATACATGTTAAAAAATTATTTATAATGCAAAAACTAGATTTTATTTTCCACAGCTCCCCCCCCCCCCCCCTCCCTAGTCAAATAAGCACAAAACATTTATGAAGTATTTTATAATGTAAGATAAAATTATAAAATGGGTTTTGTTTTTATTTGGTAAGATTTGATTTAATTTATTAAGTAATAATTATTACTACTTCATAATAAATTTATTAAGTTATAATCCTTATTAAAAATGTTTATTTGACTTGTAAGTAATGGCAGCTGATAAAAATAAATAACCAAAACAAAAATCAATAATTCTGAAATATCTTAAGTGATATAAACTAAAAGTGTCTTCAAAGAAAGAAAAATTCAACCAAAATCAGAAAAGTACAAAGAAACTCAGATAGACATCAACCTCAGATATTTTATGTAAAAAAATCATTTCAAAAGATTAAAATGCAAACGAGAAATGTCTAAACAAAACTCCCCTAGTTTAACATTAGCTTGCGGGCATCATTCCATTATTAAATAATGCAAAGTTAAAATTTTAGGTGGGAATAAGACACCTTTTTATGCTATAAGTGTGGCATATTTATTTCATACAGAAATTAAATAGGATTTGATGCAGATTCATGATCACCATAAGTTTTCATACTTACCATACATATACAGGCATGAAAGTATTATTATTATTATTGCAATATAACATGCAGAAATAAATATCAGTGAAAATTAAACAATATAATTGATTTAGGTATATGTAAACCATTATTGTTTTTATTCACAACTATTTTCCGTTATTCATGCTATATGCTATATTATTATTGCATCAGTCTCAGAAGCAGCCAAAGTGACATTTAAAAAAAAAGTTGATTTCAGTTAAAAAGCTGAGAACTTTCATGCTTGTTATATTACACAGAGCGACATTAGGATCAACAAAAATCTTTAAAAAGGGGTCTCTAAAACGAATTGGCCCATAAAAAAAAATCAAATATTTACAATTTCAATTTGACCATTATAAAAAGTTAAAAATTTCTCGCATCTTTTACTACAAATATCAAAACTAGTGCATTTTAAAGCTTCCTCTCTAATTTTTCAGGTTATGATTTTTTCATATTATCCTTTTAATATTGCATCAATCTCAGAAGCTGCCAAAGTGACATAAAAAAAAAGCCGATTTCAGTTAAAAAGCTGAGAACTTTCATGCCTGTATATTACATAGGGCGACATTAGGATTCTGACATTAGGATCAACAAAAATATTTAAAAAGGGATATCTAAAACAAATTGTCCCATAAAATATATTTAATATTTACAGTTTTAATTTGACCATTCTGAAAAGTGGAGATTTCTCACATCTTTACTACAAATATCATTTTCTACTTTTAACACTTTTCCAGTATTAAAAGGATAATTACTATCATATATTCACTACAATTCCACAATATAAGTGTCTTATCTTAAACTTTAATACATTTAACAGATTAAAAATACGTTTACCTGCTAAATATCTTTTTTTTTTTTTTTCTACATAAACACCATAATACAATTAGGATTCTGAAAAAAAAAAAAAAAAAAAAAGATAAATGGTTAAAAATCCACAGAAAAATTTTAATTGTATGTTTATGATGAAAGATTATGAATACATGTTAAAGAATTATTTAGAATATACATGTTAAAGAATTATTATCGCCCTTGTTTGAAGATTCAACCTTTGATTTAATTTATTAAGTAATAATTATTAGTACTTAATAATAAATTTATTAAGTTATAATTCTTATTAAAAATATGTTTATTTGACTTGTAAGAAATGGGAAAGTGTTGGCAGCTGTGTTTGTATATTAATGTTTTAGTATAATGCAGCAACCAAAAATACTTTATCGCTTTTGTAACAAAACTTATCATATAAAGAATGTCGATATCATATATATTACTTTAACATGTATGCGACGAAGGAATGTTACATTTTACAGGAATAAAAGAGAAAGTTGAGAAATTGCATGTTGATTTTTAAAATAAAAAGAAAATTAATGCGCATGTATATTTAAGAAATCCAAAATTCCGTGACCAGGGATTCCACATCTGTTCCAATAATTTTCTTAAATGTAGAACGTATGTTTTGTTGTTAAAAAAGACATCTGAAGAACAGTAATTTATTTATCTTAAACTTTAAAACATAAATGACAATATGAAAGGTCAGACACAGAAAATCGTAAATCAAACAAAATATGTAAATCTTATTAAACTGAGAAATTAAAAATATTTTTGAAAATACATTCCACTGCGATTGCCTTGAAAAATGGTTTTAGGAAGAAATTTAAAAGTAAATATATAAGCTACATCCTACACAAAGGCACAAAATATTTGAGATAGAAAATACCAATTTCAATAGCATACCTATACGCATTCTAGTTCTATGACAAAATTTAAAAAATCGTTCATTAGAATCAAGACAAGCAATCAAAAAAATAATAACAAAAACATTAAACCATATATAACAATTAGCGTTAGGCTTAAACAGATAAAAAATACGTTTAAATTAAAATTATTTCATCAAATGCATAAAATTATATCTTCAAATGTTCAAAAAGCAGTACAGATTATAAGTAATAGCAATACATACCGATTAGAGAGTAAAAAGAGTCTTCTTTAAAGATGTTTACAATTTTCACGACACAACTAGCGTGCGTGAGCGCGGCCATGTTTTATTTTAATCTGAAGGAAAAGGATGCTTGTCTCTGATTGGTTGAATTGCAGTTGTAATCATGCACATCCCAGCCTGTCGATCTTGATCGATGTCGCCCGATGTTTGCCAATATGAGTTTTTTGCCATAGGTTTACAGAACTTAAAGTGTCGTTTAAATTGTTTTCTGTCTGCTACCTTGCTATAAAAAAAAAAACTATATATAAGTTAAAAATTTAAATATCGAACATTAGAGAAATTGTAATATTACAGATTCAACATCGGCCAACATTGATCAATATCGGCCAATATCGGTAAAACGTGACCGGTCTTCGCCGATGCATGCCAAGATTGCCCGATATTGGTCAATATCGGACCGATATTGCTGTGCTACCTGGGTTTTTCTTAGTGTCGCCAAGTTTGGAAATAATTAGACGCTAGCGGCTATTTTTATTGAGTTAATTTTTACTGCGAGTAGACATCTATTACTAGTAAATCTACAGATCAGGAGCCTCAACGTCAGCTCTGAAAGTCAAAGTTTTTTACACTCACTTTTCATAATATTTAATATCTTACAATCCGCAAATTAAATTATTTAAATTACTGCATATATATTTATATGCATATAAAATAATTCGAAGGTTTCAGAACTTAGAAACGTTAAATTAAACACGGTTTATGCAATAATATTCTGACATTCTTATGAATTTCTTATTCTATTTTTTAGATTAAAAAAATACATTTCTTCAGGGGATGGGGGCTCTGCCCCGCTGAACCCTCCGTAATCTTATTAAATTTATATTCATGATTTCCTATTATTTGTGTGAATGATTCTAGTATATCTTCCATTTCGTTCTGCACAGTGGTTTCATTACGATAAACAAAAATTTTAAAAATAATTTCATGTTATCCTAATACCTAAATAGCAATATTTACTTACCTGCCAATCACGAAACACTCGTATCTGATTGATAAGTTGAATAATATCCCGTGTACAAAAGTAACTTATGGAAATGTGAACACAATCTACTATATATTTCACTTATCTATTTCAGAAATCTAGTATTATTACAATTTTTGTTTCAGAAAAACAGTTTTGATGGTCATTGTACAATATTTATTTGACCTAAGTACATCCTGATCTAATTCGATGGCAATAGCATACTAAAATTTCCCCAAAATAGGCTTATTTGGAAACTTTTAAACCTATTGTGTAATCATTCATAATCGTGCCTACTGCCAATTCACTAAATAGCAACCTTGATTTGGCGCTATAAAGTATTTTTTGTGATAACTTTTTATGATCTCAGTTTCCAGTAGTTGTGGTATTTCAGGCTGTATGGATGCGTTTTACTACGCTAATTTCTTTAGATTAACTATATCGTTGTACGAGATATTACATTTTGTTTTTAAAATAATACTAATTTTCAACCACGAAAAATCCACATCTCTTCCAGAAAATTAATAATATCTCATATAAAAATATTTCGGCTATCATTTTATAGTAGTTAAAAGGTAACTTGTACCAAAATAAATTCTCATTTATTTCAATAAAATATTAAAATCACCCAATAATATTTTATTTTGCGAATAAAATATCGTAGCAAAATCGTCTGAGTTACTTGAATTTTATCATTTTTATATTTTTTGAAATATGGTTGCTAGGTTATAGTTAAATTGAAAAGGAAAATAAAAATGAATGCACTTTAATATTTGCAAAAGATGATAGAATAAAAGTATTATATTATTAGAACAGATGTATAAAATTGCACCAAAAATTATACACCTAATTTAAAAAATCTGACGAATGTATAAACAAAATTTCAAATTAATTTGAATAATTTAACACCTGACTTGATAAATTTTAGCCTTCATAACTTACCGTTTAAATACATTAATCAAATGCGACATTTTATTTTCAACGACTGAAAAATTTCAAAATCGTCTGAATTCCCATAGGAAAACATTATGATAAAAAAAGAAATGTTCTATGTTTTCCGTACGAATGAACCAAATGTAACTAAAAGCTATACAGCTAATTCCGGGTATCTCACCAACATAACTACCAAAAATCAAACTAATCGGATCATTTTTACGGCAGTTATCGCAGAACAGACAAACAGACATACAGACGGACAGACAGAAACCAAAAACTTTTCGGGTCTCCACAGTGAGCCTCAACTGACGTTTCGGCAATTATTTTTCAGCATATCATCTGGTTAATTAAATGGTATAACATACGAAAGCACAAAATTTCAAGCTGGGGAATGAAACTGAGCTATAAACCGTACTATTTCGATTTAAGTAATCGAGTGTACAAACAATTGGCGAAATTTTGCGATGGTGGTTTGGCATAAAAATTATTAAACTGTTGCAACCATGTATTTTATATAAATGCGTAACATGTATAATGACTAAATTTTCATTTACATATTACATTATTATTATTGTGAAAGCATGCTTCTGATTGGTGGATTCTAGATCAGGTAAAATTAAATTTATGATATACAGATAAATAACTTATATGTTAATTTTAAATTGTTGCCACAAATTGTGTAAGTATTAACATACGTAACTTGTTTTTCATTAGGTGCGTTCGTAATTATATAAATACGTAGCACCTATAGTCGTCGCTTGGTCCGTCCGTCTGTCTGTCTGTCCGTCCGTCCGCATATAACAACGCAAAATTTACCCAACCGAAAGGTTTGCAATTTAAAATATATTATCTTTGCAGAATTTTGTCGAGACATTTCAAATTTTATTAAAATCGAATCCAAACTTTAGGAGATATTAATAAAAATATTTATTAAAAAATGTGATTTTTTTTTAAATCGGTGCTTTCTTGTTATAGGAGCTTCCAAAGTTTCATCGTCAAGCGACAAAGATACTTATTCTATTACAGAAATTAATCTGCAGACGATATCATTCATTTCACAAAATTAAAAATCATCAAGATCTAAATATTTATATATCTAGCTACAGTACGAACGCACCTCATTTGTCACGTTTGACGTACAATTTCCAGCTTGTTTTTATTGCACGGTGTTGAATTTTAACCCATCAACGCCACAGTTATTTTTCTCTTGAAAAATGGAAATATTGCAATTTACACCGCTTTTATCGAATTATTACACTATTACAAGAAATTTCAAGAGAAAAAGCAACAGATTATGAACAATTTACCATATATCCTTTGCATGAGAGAAGAATAAATGCTCCTGTTTCAGCCCTCTATCAGATGCTTAAGGTAAATGAAGCACCAATAGATTCTAGAGATAAATATATCGATGTTAAATGCTTTCCCTGTCTGTATCCAGAAGGAAAATATGGCCAGTTTCACGATCGTGCTCAGAAATTAATATCCAGTGAATTTATAAAAGCCAAATTAATGTCCAAACATCCCCAATTTCGGCTAGATCAACAATATTTATTTTATTTATTAAATGATGCTAATATCCGCCAGTTAGGTTCTGGAATATTTTATAAAATGAATTTGGTAAATCAAAGTCAAAAACTAACAGCCGAACAATATTTGAAAATGCTTAAAAAGGATGAGTTGGAAAGTGATCTTACAGCTATATTCAGTAAACTAAGAAACACGGAGCAATACTGGAAGAAACCCAGAAACGACATTAACTGCATGATACAACACTATGGACCGGCAACTTGGTTCCTTACTTTAAGCCCTTCGGAATGGATGTGGAATGACTTAGGTGAATATATCAAGGATATAAACGGTCCTGAAATGGCAAATAAAAGTATAAGTGAATTAGTAGCAGTTGATCCCGTGTCTACTTCTCGCTTTATAGAGAATAAGTTTCGTGCCATTCTAGATTTCCTTACTTCCTCAGATGAACCGTTGGGTAAGGTGGAACATTACTTTTGGAGACGGGAATATCAAACTAGAGGAGCTCAGCATTTTCATATGTTACTGTGGATTAAAGATTCTCCTGTAATCAATGAGTCCTCTATAGATGACGTAGCATCTTTTATAAATAGATATATAACATGTGCTATTCCTAAAAGAAATATTTCTCCAACTCTCCATAAACGGGTCACATCATTCCAAAAACACAAACACAATGATTACTGTATGAGAAAAAAGAAAACAAAAAGTGGTTTTCGTTCTGTATGTAGGTTTGGGTTTCCTAGATTAGTTACTGAAAAACTTGTGATCAGGGATACAATAGAATCCATAGCCGCAAGAAAAACACTATCGAAAAACAATCGTCTGTACGATCTTGTACGCAAGGAAGAGTGGAAAATGATTAACGATTACAATCCTACAATGTTGCTAGCATGGAATGGGAATATGGATATACAATACATTGGTGAAAAAACATCCATTCTAAATTATTATATCACAAAGTATACTACGAAAAGTGAAAAGACACACCTTATGGATGCATTTAATGATATGTATTCAACGAAAAGTTTGAGAAGCAAGTTATTCAACATAGGTCTAAGATTATTAGGACACAGAGAATGCGGAGCTTTAGAAGCTAGTGATACTCTGCTTGGCATACAACTATATGGTACCGATCCACAAACTACAATTAGGTGGCTAGATGTAAATATTCATCGTAACAGAAGGGTTAAGTCCAAATCGGAGATGAATATGCTCGATCCAAAATCCACGGACATATTCTACGAATCTTGGGTTGATAATTTCTATCCAGAAAGGCCACAAGAATTAGAAAGAATGCATTTATTTGATTTTATGAAGAAATTTGACATCGTGAATAAAAAGCCGGTTTCAGGGAGAGCAAAATTTTATGTTTTAAAAGAGGGAAGTAAATACTTAAAAGAAAGAGACAGACCGTACATTTTAAATCATTATCATTATGATGCCGAACAAGTGCCAGAAAAATATTTCTTCGCTCTACTTTTGATGTTCAAACCTTGGCGTAAATTAGAAGAGTTGAAAATGGGCTTTGAGACTTACACTGAAGCTTTTCACTCGGAAAAAGATGCGTTTAGAGAAGCATTTAATTTCGGGAACTCATGCATAGAACAACGAAAAAAAATAGAAAAAGCTATCACAAAAGTAGAATCTAAAATATCAGAATTAATTGAAGAGAAAGAAAATATTGAAGTTGACGGAGGTCCTGATAATCCATTAGAATTCAATGCTTTAGAGGTTACAAATGCTATGGAAGATTTCTGTCGCATTAACATTGAGGAAAATCTAAATATTGACGATTTTGAAGAAATATTTAAAAGTCTTAATAATGATCAAAAGAGAATATTTGATAGCATTACCATGAAATTGAAAAACACGGATCATAACGATGAAATTTTTCGATGTTTTGTCAGTGCTACCGGAGGAACAGGAAAAAGTTACTTAATAAAAGCTATCAAACTCTGGGTCCACCATTATTTAAAAAAAAAAGTAGCAGTGAGAGCACCAACAGGAATCGCAGCATTCAACGTAAATGGACTAACGATACATAGGCTTCTTCAGCTGCCAGTTGAACATAAAAAGACACCAAGATATAAACCACTATCCGATGAAGTACTTAAAATATTAAGATCAGATTTAAAAGACGTTGTTTTATTCATCATAGATGAAATTTCAATGGTTTCAAACGTCACCTTAGCATTTATACATTTCCGTCTTTCAGAAATATTTGATACAAGTGATGACAATAATGGATGGTTTGGTAAAAAACACATCCTGGTCTTAGGAGATCTTTTGCAATTACCGCCTGTTAGAGAGAAATCTCCTTTCGAATTTTTTTCACCTTCTGAAGGGACCAAGTTATTCGGATCACTTAGTGTTCCTAATTTATGGAAAGAATTATTCATGTATGACGAACTCACAGAAAACATTAGACAACATAATGATTCTGTTTATGGTGAAATACTAAAAAAAATAAGAATAGGAATAATTACAGAAGCAGATTATGATGTCTTATCAAAAAGACTCATTCCATTTCAATCGGATACTAACGAGGGCAGACTGCGAGATATTGCAGATTATCTTTTAAAATGTTCAAATGATACAATATGTTTGTTGCTCACAAGAAATATGTGTCACCAATTGAACGACGCCATGCTTAAAGGACTCGATGGTCCTGAAATACGCCTTATTGCAACAGATAATCTTGAATGTCCAAAGTTCTTAACAAAAAGAGCTCGTAAAGTCCTTTTAAATTATGAAGAAGATGATTCAATGACAGCAGGATTACAAGAAACGATAATAATTAAAAAAGGAGTTAGAGTGATGTTAAAAAGAAATATTGATATAAATTTGGGTTTGGTAAATGGCTCTATAGGCACAGTCATAGATGTTAAATGGCATCCAGAGAACCACAACAAAGTCAGAAGGGTGTTGATAGAGTTTTGCAACTCTCAACTATATGAGTTGGCTCCCGTAAAATCCAAATTTGAGGTGATTAACAAAGCATATGTTCACAGAGAGCAATTTCCAATATGTGTAGCATACGCTGTAACAATTCATAAGAGTCAAGGTTTAAGTTTACAAAGCGCACTTATTGACATAGGATCTTCCGTCTTTTCATGTGGGCAAGCGTACGTAGCTCTATCGAGAGTGAAAACTCTAAATGGGGTTCATCTAATTAATCTCGATGTTAACAACATTATAGCTCAGAAATCGGCAATTAGGGAATACAACAGGCTCAGATCTATTTACCAATCAGATATGAAAATGATTGAATATACAAAGCCGTGGAGAAAGAAAATTAGAGATAGAAAGTGGGCTATGCCGAAAATTGTATCAGTTGTTCAAGATCCAGATTCTCAAAAGAAAAGAGGAAAAAGGAAGCGGTGTTCTACAAGAGGAAATTCGAAATGCAAAAAAAGTATATAGAAAAAATATTATTTAGATGTATATCATTATTTAATCAGAAATAAATGTAGGGTAGATAAAAACGGTGTTTCAAAAGGATATAATATTTTAGAAGACTGTATTTAATATCTTTCCTCGTACTGTCTAATAAAATAAATCAATTTGAATAAATGTTGTATTGATTACATCAGATTGATAAACACTGGTCAATTTAAATATACAATAAAGAAATAAGATTAAATTATCCTATAAAATTTAATATAAAAATTATCGTACAGAAAAAAATACAGCATCTTTAAAGTTCCAATTGAATATTGAATTCCATTGAGAAAAATGTATTTTAGGTTACAGAAAACACTTAAAAATCTTACGTAAAATGTTCATTTTTCACTCTATATTTTAATATAAACTTGAAGTGAAATATAAATTTGTAAAGTCCAATAAAATCAATAAAATTGTTTTCATATTAATATATTTTAGTAAACACATTAAAAAAACATAAAAAAAGTAGTGATATCCCAACAAAAACTTTTCAGTAAAAAAAAAAAAAAAAGCGCCAAGTTCTTCTTAAGGTTTCGGCCAGAAAAAGCAGTGATATCTGAAGCTCGCCCAATTTAAAAGTCAAACATCCCAAATCTTTCATTGAAAATGGCTTCCTGCGACTTGGCCGTTAATGCATTCTAGGACATTTCCAAATTTATGATTGGAAATTATACATTTATAAATTGTTTGAATATTAAAAATAATATTAGAAATGCAAAGAGACAAATCCCCATGAATATATTGAAAGCAAAATCTTTGTGATAAATACTACCATTCAATTTCAACAAACATTAGTTTTGATTAAGAATCATTCAGTCCACTTATGGTTTAATTGTCATTTTGTATGGTCCAAAGTCATTATATCGAAACCGATGAAATAAACTAAATCTACTTTAATCAAATCTCCCAATGTGTTACGTTATGGCTGTATATTGTATAATATTGAAATCTTGTTCATTGACGAAAGGAATTCATTCCATATGAACATTTATTATAGTTTGTTTGGATGTATTAAGAGTTATTGCAATGATATTAGAATGCACTTATTCGTTTTTAACAGTCGAAAAACGGATAATTATGTTTGAGCAATTTAATCTTTTGAATATCATAAAGTCATTATCTTCTGAATACAAGTATTTTGTTATTTTTCATTTACTAAGCATTTAAATAGACTCTGAAGTGGTTTTATATGCTTTATTGAAATGTGTATTATACTTCTGTACTTTGTGCTACAAAAAGCGTAAAATGCTGAAAAATATGTAGTAGACATGTACATCATTATACAATTTTTAGTATTTAAAAAACCCTCTTGAATGCATTAACGGCCAAGTCGCAGGAAGCCATTTTCAATGAAAGATTTGGGATGTTTGACTTTTAAATTGGGCGAGCTTCAGATATCACTGCTTTTTCTGGCCGAAACCTTAAGAAGAACTTGGCGCTTTTTTTTTTTTTTTTACTGAAAAGTTTTTGTTGGGATAAAATATATTCCATAGACACCGATTAAACATTTTTAAATGAAAAAAATAGAAAAATCAAATAGAAAATTATGGGAGTCGAACCCGCAACCTCTGGAGTCAAGAGCAGTGCTCTAACCATTCGGCCACCAAATTCATATTTATTTTCAACAAAATATCATTAAAATACGCAAACTAGTCAAATGAAGGACCATGTTCATTATCATTGATTTGGATGTCCAAATCAACGATAATGAACGCAGGCCTTTCAATTTCATTCACAGTGTAGACTCACTCTATATTTTAATCTCCATCGCCCGCGCGCCGCGCGATCTTCGGTTCTGAACAGCCCCGTTGTTGTTAGAAACGCTAGACGCCGCCGCCATTAAACAGATCATGTGATTGTGATTATTTTATTTCATCTATAACAGATATTTTTAACCGATTGATAATTTTATAAAATATTATTGTAAAGAAATTACAGTTGAATCAGGATGCAGATATGTTTATTGTAAACAAGTTAGGGTTATTGGTTACAAGTTAACAACAACGGCTAAAGTTTACTTTTGATGCATGGTGTTATTATTTTTGAAAATTTCTTTGGGATTATTTATTCGAGCCAGATTGGATGTGAGTAAGTACTTTGATTTCTTTCAGTTATTTATTTAATATTCTATTTCAGTGCATTTTCTAATATTTGCGATTTTTAACTTTATCTTAAAAAACTTGACTGATCATAACGATCTCTGCACTTCACTGGTTACTCATTACATAGTACATGGTTACTCATCAGTTTTAAGTTTTAAAATTTTCGGAGAATCATTTTAAATTTTGTATAATAAAATATTACAAAGATTCTGGATTGTATTTAGTTTCTTATTCTTCCCCTTCCCCCACACCCCTACTCCTACACTTTATTTAATACGAATAGTACACCAAAAAAAAAAAGTCTGATTTGAAAAAACTTTTTGGAGTATTTTTTTGGTTTGGCAAAAATAAGGTTCATAATTATCAGTATATTTTAGAGTTAAAACAGCGATAGAATGGCTATTTTCATTTATTGAAAAAGTATCAATAATAAAAGTAGGAAATTTTCCATTAGAATTATAGATTTATAAAGTTTTATTCAAATTGTGATTTAGATGTGTTTATTTTACAAGTATATAGATTTATTTTACAGCATAGGTCATCTGTTTAAATGTAGTAACTAATAAAATAAAAATTGATTTTTTTTTTTCAAAAGCATTTATTTATTATTATTACTTTTTTTGAAAAACCTTCATTATAAAAAATGGTACTTTTTGATTAGCTGGGCTCCAGTGATATATGTATATAATAAATACATATATATATATGTATACAGGGGTGGATCCAGGCAAATTTTGGGGCCTATTTAAGGCCCTTTCACAAAAATCAATTTGATAAAATGGACCCCTTCACAAAATTCCTTTTACTAAAATAGGTCCTTTCACAAAATTCTGTTCCATAAAAGTTACCATTTATTATTTATTTATTATTTTGTGACTTTTAAAATGTGTAATTTGTAAACAAACAAGCTCACCAGAGAAGAAAACTTCAGCAAAAGGATTTTTTTAAAAAATTTTGTTTATAAATGCTTAGTTCGAATTTGAGTAAAACTTGGATTTCAACTTTCGTTACAAAATGTTATTTTTCACAAAAATGTAATAAATTTCACAAAAATAACCTTCACTTTTCACAAAATGGGCCCCAAGAAAAAAAACTTGCATCGACCCCTGGTGTATATATATATATATATATATATCACTGGCACTCGGCTAACCGAAAAGTACCAAAAAAATTATAGAATGCTCTCTGCGGAAGATTATTCCATTTAATTGTATATTTATAAAGTTTTAGGCAAATACTGATATATATATTGTTGCAGTGGTGAAAAACCGTAAAAAAAAAGTAGTGAAACTGCAATAGACTCTAGTTTTCTTATAGTTTGTAGTATAACATGCCTTTTTTTTTTTTTTTTTTTTTTTTTTTTTAGAGAAAATATTTAGCGAGTTATGTAATTTAAAAAAAACTAGTTTCTAGGGAGCACCAATTTTATTTTTGACGTTACTTCCAGCAATAAATAAAATCTCAACTTATGAGCAGTATACTAATAATGAAAGAAATTAGTGTGTGGTGGATCTTCTGGTACCTGGAAAGAAGTTTGATTGCTCTCAGTAGATCACAAGTGTGTAGTTTTATTGTATAATAAACAACTACCATGAGTGATCTTCTGCAAGCAAGTGGAATTTGATGCCTTTGGACTACACTCTACTTTTGGAAGGATTGGAGATTCATCTTTGTCTCGAATAATCATATTTTTAAAATCTGCAATACAATAGAAGTCCCAATGCTATGCCAAAAGAGGAGACTGAAGTAAGTTTATTGAAGTAACATCAAAAATAATATTGATGCTCCCTACAAACTAGTCTTTTTTTTTATTACATTACTTGCTAAATTAGGTTTACCAAAAAATAGCATGTTACACTACAAACTATGCGAACACAATAAAAAAATATATACAAGTACAAAAATTATTTATCTGAAAATAATTTTAAATGACCATCATGCAATAATCGACAATGTTCTTCCTTTCAGTTTGAGGCTATAATAAAAAGCCAACATTTTGGGATAACATTCAAAATCGTACCATTTGAAAGCATTTTGCTCTTGAATAATTCACTTATTTTTTATTCTGTAACTGAAATGATAGCAATGTATGCGATAGATCTGAATAATATAAGGAACATTCATTTAATTTCAGATTAATTTAGTGTTAATTATTGAATGTATTAGAAATATAATGTTAAAATAAATTATATTAAGCCAATGTCTATAAAAATTAGTAAAATTTCAAATGCTTAATTTGAGGTTTATTTATAAATTATGTAAATTAAACTTATTTACTTAAATATATTTTTATATCACAATTTCTGATAGTTATATTTAGAAAATTTACATGAAAAATTTTGCAAATTGCACCGCACTTTTATCAAATTGTTCATCATTAAATAATGAAAAAATATGCTTTTGTTTTTATTAATTTGATTTTTGAGCTGATATGCATGACAGTAAAATAATGTGACTAAGAGAAATAGTAAAAAATCCTTCATGTATTCACAGTGTAAACAAACAATCATACCGTCATTTTACCTACTGTGACATCATGAGAATATTGTCGATAGAGTAAAATTGTATAATATGAAATGAATATTTTTATGTTTGTCTGGGATATAAATAAAATCTGCTGATAAGTTTTAAAAAAGGGCTTCTGTTTGACTAATTTTTAATATGATAATGCATTTAATTATTTGATGATATTTACCTTTTCTATGACCTATTTTTATTCCTTCAAGAATGTGACTCATTATTTATAGTAATGAAAAATTTATAATATATGCTTTATTTAATATATTTTTCTTGAATTGAATGCACAGATAGTTTTACTATTTTCTATTGCTTTACCCCCCCCCCTTCCAATATCTCTATTAATGTATGTATCATGTATTCACTATTTTAAAGATTTTCAATCTTAAATTCTTGAGGTGTGAAAGACAGAGAAAATTTGTAAAGTGATAATCAAAAGTTTAAGAATAGCTGATTTAGATTACTTGATTGATACCAGTTTTTTGAAATAACAATTTTCGCCCTATTTAGTGATACATTAAATAAAGCAAAAGTAAGGCGAATTATACTATTTCTGAAATTTGGTAGCAACATTGTGTAATATGGAATAGGTTCATCTAGAAAGGATTAATAGACATACATATACATCCATATAAGTCTAATGGACATCTATGTAAGAGCATATTTACATTATATTCCATGTCCATGTACATCTATATACATCCATATTATATAGATATGATGTATATATACATACATAATACATAGATATTATGTCTAGGACATGATGTATATGGACATAGACATCCGTTTAAGTAGATATTATGTCAGGTTTGGATGCCCAACGAACGCTATATGGATGTATACGGAGTGACATCTGATGGTAATATCTACGTACAGATAATATGTTATATGGAACTCCTCGGACGAATTATGGACATGGTGTATGGATGTACTTTACATTATATGGATGTCATATCTACCAGTTTGTGCTGTGTGGGTATGTACAGCTTCAATTGCTCGTATTGCTGGTGTTGCTTTTTCTGTTCCCGGGAGCAGAAGTGAGATAGAATGATAGAGGCAGCTGCCATCTCCTGTAGTAGGAATTCCATAAAAATTGGACTGCAATTGAAAGGGAAGATTTGCGTTTTTCTTTGGTGTAATCTTAATTGTTGGCGTGCTTGAGAAGAATTTGGTCAGATGTATACATAAGCTTTTTAATGATTCTGGTATTGCATTTTTTCATTGAAGTTGCTTGAATATCCACTTACCACCTATGTAAACATCTCTTTCTTCAGTTAGAACATTTGTTTCATTTTCGCTAACTTTTCTCTCTTTCGTCGGAAATAAACTGTGATCAAAAATTCCAATAACATCTTTATGATATGATATGAGAGACTCTGTGTAAGCACATGCTACATCAAAATTTGCGAAAGCAATGTCTATCTGAGTTTCTAAATCGATAGAAAATTCAAATTCATCAAGACAATTTTTTAGTCCAAATTTTTTAAGTAGTAGGAAGAATTCACTGTTCCTGCGTTTTAAGAAGTCGACATTAAAGTCACCTATGACCATAACCTTTTCTTTAACATTGAAGGCTGCAGTTAACATTGTTTCAAAGTGATATAATACGGATAACCAAGCAGATTTTGGAGGTTTGTAGCCTACACAAACGGCTTTATCATCAAAAACAAACATAGTCAGACAACAAGACTCACCATCTTCATCATTTGCATAACGGAATTGCAATTTGCATCTGTCATATACATCTTGTCGCACGAAAACAATTAGTCCAAAAGGTCTATGTGAGACAAAATATCATACGTCGGAATATTTATTACATCTTTACAGGTTGTCCAAGTTTCTGCTGCGATGAAAAAAGTCGGACAATTGAATTTTATGTTGTTCCAAATATCCTTTGATAAATATTTCGTTATGCTCTGTACATTACTATATAAAATCGTTATGTGATTCTTGAAGTTTGCTAAGAATGGGCAAGCGGTTTTAAAATCTTTGTTATTTAATCTATCTAACTCATTTTTAACCTTATCAAAAGGACTAGGTAGAGACGGCTCCTTAAATGCGCCTAATAGAAATAGCCCTGATAAAGTAGTACACCTACTTAAAGCGACATAAAGGGAATTTCTGCGTAAACCATTTAAGTGTACAGCTACTGCCTTGTACGTTGCGCCTTGTGATTTGTGATGGCTTCTGCAGGAACAAGTGGAAATTGTTGTCTCACAACAGTTATCGAAAGGTTTTTACGTAAACGTATTTCCCGTTTAATCATATCAATCGCTGTTAAATTTGGATGTGTAACTTCTCTTCTAATTTTTCCAACATTTTCTTCGGGAAATCGGATCCAAAGACGCAAACGATTTTTTGCGAGATTTGTGTATTCTTCTAAAGTACCAATCGCACCAATCTAAAGTACCAATTCACCAAGCCATCTTCGATGATCAGATTGTTTGTGATCATATATTTTTTTCCTTTACTCAATCGCAAAATTGTTGGAAGACCCTGGGTTTCGCGAGAGGGTAAATTTTCAATTTTCTGAAGCAGCTTAGCTTTTTGCCTTTCTCCAATGTCTGCACTGATCTTGTCAATCGCCTTTACTTTCAACTTATTTTTATCTTCATTGATTACTTTTTCATTGTACAAATCTACTGATTTATTTGTTGCAAAAAGCCTTACCGCATTATTAGGGAGGTCTTCCGGCTTACACACTCGGCTTTTTAAGAGAGATAAATCTTTAGATGACAGTGTGCTGTTAGATAAGTTCATCAATGCGGTAGCGAAAGCATGATCATCTTTTTGACGCATTATTTCTTTAAGCTGAAAGCATTGAAAATTCATCCAAAGTGGGTTTATTCCAAGTATTTCCCCATACTCGTCATTTCTCGATGGTTCGAATACAAGGGAGTCTCCAACCGGTGGCAATTGATTGAAGTCACCCAGAACGATAATTGATTTTCCAGCGAAACTTTCACCACTTTTAAATATTTGTTGTAGACGAAAATTTATGAACTGCAGCATCTTTGAACCAACCATGCTGATCTCATCAATAATAACTAATTTAAGATCAATTAGCTTCGATCGCATGCTATTGGCAGTGCCGGTACTTAGAGGCGTAAATGCTTCTGTGGATGTTTGATTAAATGGTAATGCAAATGCAGCATGTAATGTGATCCCTTTAATTCCGTACGCAGCTTTCCCTGTAGGTGCACATAATAGTACTTTAATTGTTTCTAAATTAGTACCTGGTTTTTTATTAAAATGACGAATAATTGTTTGATGCAAAGCTTCTATTAATCGTGATTTTCCAACTCCGGCTCCTCCGAGGACACAATCAAAAATTGGAAGTTTCCCGCACTTGAAAGCATGAAGTACATGAAGAAGATATTCACGTTGTTTCTGATTTAAGTTTATTAGCATGTCATAGTACTCTTCTTCATCTATGATACATGGAATAGGAAAAGCTATCTCATCGGCAATCTTCGTTTCTGAATCTCTATTGACGAGATCCCCAATGTCATACATGATGTCAGGAGTATCTTCGAATCCTCCAAGTGCAGCCACGTTTTGTGGCGTTCTTATATTTCTAGACGGAGGTGAATTCTCTTGATAAGCAGTTTCTTGGTTAATAACGGAATCTAAAATTTCTTCTGCGTCTTCTTTCATAAACTCTGAACGGTTTCTTTGGAGTTCATTATTATGATTTTGATATAGATGCTGTGCATTATTGATCATGTAATCCTCTATGCGCCATGGAATGAAGAGCATTACTTGCTCTCTTATAAAATCTTCGGAATGAGTATGTCTGTTATAACGTACATAACGGATAATTTTTGCTTTGGGCCTTTTAAACAAATATCCTGAGTTGTCTTTCAGGCGAAGTGAGTTTTCTTCTTTTGTTGTGCTATCAGCATCACTTTCGTCTCTTGAAGTAGTTCTTCGGCTATTCATCGAATAGTTATACCATGCTGTGAAATAGGCTAGGCAAACATTTTCGAGACTATTATGTCTTTGAGTATAATGGTTGATCAGTGTTTTTTGGTAGACATCTACGGTTTCTGGAGGAAGACATTCAAGTTCATTTTTACTCTTTATCACAAGTATACGTTTTTCTGGTGCACTCGTATTAATAAAAACACACTTACGAGATAATTTAGAAAGAGGGAGCGGCAATGTATAAAATACAGCTTCTTGTGCTGTAAACTCACTTGCATTCCAAAAATGTGTTTCCAAGAAGCCGCATCTTTTCTTTTATGGAATAATTCCCCTTTCGTATTTCTGATAGAGCGTCTCTCAATAGTATTGACAATCCTCGATTTGACTTGTTCAAATAATTAACAACGTAGTTGGCGCAAGAGTAAACATCAAGAATGAACTGAATATCCATGTTTCCCCGATGAAGTTGCAGTAGTTTGGAGTTGAATAAGTTCACCATACACTGATGAAACTTTCGCTTGACCATAACTGTGGGCCTCTTCAAACCACTTCGAATAGTTTTTATATAATTATTCGAATCAAGATTACACGTTTGAAGAAAATCTTCTTGAGTCAATGTTGTACAATTTTTTTAACCAAATCTGATAGAAGAGTCTGAATATCATCTCTCTTCTTCCGCAAAGCTTTCAGTTCCTCTTTCGAAACATCATTCAATGGTAGTAGAATCATTGTTCTTTCAAGTGGGAAGAATGGAATATCAAACCGACATCTGCTTCTATTCTTTCCTTTCCTGCATGTAAAAGTATGTTTATGCATTTGGAAATCAATCAGTTCATCGTCAAGATTCAAATCAGCCGAAATGAAGTTCTCTGTAAATGATATTACATTACCATTGTCTTCTCCTGCTTTGTACCGTGGAGCATTACGCAACCAAAGTAATGAATGCCAGTGTGGTGATCCACGTTTTTGGAATTCACAACGAGTATAAAAATCTAGTACATAATGCTCACGAAAACAGAATTTCTTTGCTTTAGTAATTTGAATAGTTGGTTCATTCAGTGTTCAATGTAGCGAGCCACAGTGACAGGATCTGAACGAATTAATCGAACTTTCTCTGTATATTCCATTTGTTTGGCTGTTTCTTCTGTTACCTCTTCGTGATCAACTACACTTTTCAATATAACAAGCAACTCCGGCCATTTTGTTTCAGCAGGTGATAAAGTCAAAAACAATGTGGGACTTCCTAATTGACGGATAGCAGCAAAAACTTGTTTTTCCTTTTCTTCCCAGAAGGCTGGTGATCCTCGATCAGTCTCGAACATCTTAAAACCACTATCATGTGTTTCCATTTTTTCAGTAAAATTTGGTTTCAAAAGTTCTGACGCATTTACTGATATCGTCGATTTAGACTTTCTTAAGCAAAATCCAATGCTAGCGGCAACTTTGGAAATTCTTAATTTGCTTGCAGAGAAGAAAAGCTTAGATATTGTGGCGCAACGACCATCTGACCTAATCAATTCACTTTTGATCCAATTTTGATATGATAAGCCGTCTGGTTGAGTAACTAATTCTCCTCCATAGATTTTAATGAAACTCATAGCTTCGGCATATTTGCCAAATAACGAAACTGGTCTTCTGCCCTCACCAGGCGCAAACACCATAGCACTGGTAAGCAAAGTTTCTTCATCAGGAACATTTAAAGGTTATTTTCCATCGTCTTCCTCCTCTTCTAGGTTGTATTCGCTATCTTCATCTCTAATCAAATTCTTACTCGTATTTATGATTAGTGGAGTTTTCATTAAATTTGACGTATCTACTTTTATGCCACAATATTCATACAGTGGAGAATTCTCTAATAATTTTACTGCCTCTTCGATAACTTTTGGTCGTACATTTTCTACCATGAGATTGCTTTTGAACAACTTTTTCTTTCTTCGAAAGGCAATTGGTACTAATTTTGTTTCTGTATATGCTCTAGGAAGTACTGATACATTATCTTCAATTTCGCAAGGCACATTTACTGCTCTTCCTTTTTGCATGTATTGTTCGTTAAATAAAGCTCTTATCTGCATAAATGGAATACGCGGAGCAACAAATCTTTCTTCTAAATCGGAAAGATTTGCGATAGCTTTATGAACTGTTGGAAATTTTAACTGGTCATTACATAATGAAAGAGTTGGAATCCTTTTCATTGATAAACATTTTTTGCAAGTAGAGCACATATATCCAGCATCATTTGTCATTTTAGTGCATGTTTTTAGAAGAAAATCAGCCTTACAAGTAAAGTCTGATGTTTTGTAATATCTCACTGAATCACGAAAAAACAATCGACAACAACAAACACATTCAAAAGTTGGTCCCCTTTTTTTACATAATATGAACAATTCATACTGATGATTTCTTGAGAGATCCTCTTCGCTCTTTTTCTTTTTTAATCGACTCTTTTGAACCGCTAAGCAATGCGACTTTTTGTTCTTTTTCTGATCTTCAATTTTTTAGAATCTTCGAAACGTTTATATTGGTTTAATTTTAATCTAGTTTTATGTGCCTCTCGTTTCTTAGGGTCTTTCAAACGTTTCTGTTGGTTTATTGCCAATGTCGTTTTGTGTGCCTCTCGTTGCTTAGGGCAACGCCCCCTAGAGATATTCTCTCTAGGGGGCGTTGCTTAGGGTCTTTCAAACGTTTCTGTTGGTACTTTTTCAATCTATATCGGTGTGCATTTAGTTTTGCAGGATCTAGTAATTGCTTTTTCTGGCTTATTTTTAATCTGATTCTATGTGTTTCACGTTGCATAGGGTCTTTCAAGCGTTTTTGCTGGCTTATTTTTAATCTAATTCTATGTGTTTCACGTTGCATAGGGTCTTTCAAGCGTTTATGCTGGCTTATTTTTAATCTGATTCTATGTGTTTCACGTTGCATAGGGTCTTTCAAGCGTTTTTGCTGGCTTATTTTTAATCTAATTCTATGTGTTTCACGTTGCATAGGGTCTTTCAAGCGTTTTTGCTGGCTTATTTTTAATCTAATTCTATGTGTTTCACGTTGCTTAGGGTCTTGCAAGCGTTTTTGCTGGGGTTTTTTTCCATCTGATTCGGTTGGCGTTCAGCTTTGCTGGATCTTGTAACCTTTTTTTATCGTTCTTTTTTAATCTAGTTATATGTGCTTCTCGTTGCATAGGATCTTTTAAACGTTTTTTCTGAGTTTCTCTTAAACGTGCTCTATGTATTTCTCGTGGCTTAGTGTCGTGCAAACGTTTTCTCTGAGTTTCTCTTAAACGTGCTCTATGTGCTTCTCGTTGGTTTGGATCTTGTAAACGTTTTCTCTGAATTTCTCTTAAACGTATTCTATGCACTTCTCTTTGTTTAGTGTCTTGCAAACGTTTCTTTTGATTTTTTTCATTCTATCCTTAATATCTTGGGTCGTTAAGATTTTAAAATCTTTTGAAATATTTGAATTATTATCGGGATTAAGATCGCGCTGTTCGTTTTGTTTTAATTTTCTTTCTTCAGCAAGTTTTCTATAACTTTTTTTCTTAACTCGAGGCATTATACACGTGAATCTGTAATCAGAAAAATATGAGTCTGATAAAAAAAATATTTTAGGCGTATACTAATTATAAGTTAATAAATTATTTCGATGAATATTTGCATAGATCGTTTCTATATTTTCAATTTCTCTACTTTAATCCTCTGATGCATAAATTATTTTTAACTGTAGGAAAAATATATTTTGTACTTACAATATATTTCAAATGGATTAGTAGGGACAAAAAATGTTAAATAAAAAAAATAATTAAAAACATTTATTAGAAAATAACAAAACGATCTTGATATAACTTTTACAAGAATTAACTTCTTATTATTAAGAGTTATTAAATAGTTTTTTGTGGTCATTTAATCTTTGGCCACTTTACCAAAAAGTAAAAAGTAAACATATTGTTTATCTTTCTTCTATATTCACAAGAAGAAAGTATTGGTATCGCAAAAATTTCAGACTTCCGTGTTTTGATTGATTTACACATTTTTTGGATGTCTTAAACATGATTTTTAACAGAGTTTCAAAATTTGATGGCGCCAAAATTTCAAAAAATGAATTTAGAACATTTAAAAGAAAAGAAACGTAACCATGGAAGAATACAAACTATACCGTCATTGCTAAGCCTTTGTCAAACTCCAATTTTGTCTGAAAACTGTAGCGCCCTCTAGTTCAGAATTAACTTCACCCATTTTAAGAAAATGGATAATGCTCTTCACTTTCTATATTAAGTACGCCATGCTTAAACCACGGTGTGATGTATTTACACGTGACTATCAATCAAAAACAGAAATAAAACTTAAAAAAATAATTAAATTATCACGTGCTAAAAGCAATAATTGCAGAAAATTACGTAATAAAAAATAAACTTGCGCGTGAATATTATAAAGAGAAATAATTACATTATTACGCGTCCAAAGCATTAAATGGGGAAACTTACGTCATAGTTAAAATAGTCAAATAACAATATTTCCAACAGTTTCAATATAAAAATATGTTTACACGAGAGATTAAAATATTTCGACGAAATATTTTACCTATTATTGCAAATTTTAAAAAGGCGTAAATAATAATATATCCCTTCAATTAAATATTTTTTCTTATAATAGTAAAAAGAAAACTTTGAAAAAAAGCTATCGCCAAATTGAAATCTAAAGTCCCACTGTAAGTGTGATCGAAGATCGCTCAAAGGGTTTTGATCAATATACCTTTCAAAACACTTTATCCTTTCTTTAATAAATCCAAATAAATATCATTTAACAACCAAAAAAAAAAAAAAAAAAAAAAAAAAAAAACTCATGTTTTTTGTTTTTTATAAAGTAAAAATTTACCGGTCTATTTTTTCGAGTATCCAAACCAACCCATAGCGGGAGAAGCCAGCTATTATATTTTGTCATAATAATATCTATCACGCGGACTAAATGCGATATAAAAAAATAATTTCAAAATTAAACATGTTGTACACCTTCAAAATGTTAAAATATGTAAATATTTCCATAATCGGATTTTTATCATGATTCAATGTGTTTCTCAAACTCATATTGTTACTATTATCTATTACTCATATTGATACTCGCTTTGTATTATTCTCAAACATCTGAAAAATTCGTTAAACTTCCAATATGACGTCAGATTTTCTTTTTAATTCTCCAATGACGTGATATTAATCTGCTTTGTGTACATACACACATACTCATACTCCTTGTATTATTGAGAAATTTTTGAAAATTTCTGTTTTATTACCACTAAAACGTCAATCATTTTTATTTCATATTAATCTTTTTTTTCAATTAGTGAAACTTTTTATTTCATTTTCATTTTTCACGGGGAAATCGTCTGATAGAAAATTAATTATTGTAGAAAGAATTTCATCGTGGATTTTTAATTTTTGGCATCGGCTATAACGAAAAATGTTTCAATTTAATAGAAAAAGGCTGTTAGAATTTTGGTTTTTTATCTCTATTTATGAAAATAATACGAATTTTTCAAATTTTAATATCCCCAGCTCTTTATAGCTAGTATTCAGCTATATACATAAAGTTTCAACTCTGTAAGTTACATAGTTTCTGAGAATAGCTCTGTGACAAACAGACAACGGAGCGGGAGTAATAGGGTTTCGTGAGATGAAACAAACCCTAAAAAAGTAATCTTAAAAATGTATTTATTTGCAGTATTTTTCTTAATTATCCCCCTCGACTGATGGATAAGTGTTTATGACGTCAGTTGAAACGGGTCTGTTGTGCGTAACTATGCATAGCAACATTTTCTAAACGCTTTTCCTCTTCTAATATCATGGAGTGCCGTTTAAGATCGTTATTATTATTTAAATTAATGAAATAACTAATAAACCGGAACATATATTATTAAAAATACAGATAAATGTCGAATAAAAACCTCTCGATGACATAACAAACACGTGTAACGCATCTGATGTCAATTGAATGTGACTCTGCGGTAACGCACTTTTGGCGTTAAATCCTATATTTTGGCGAGTTTTTTTTTTTTTTTTTTTTTTTTTTTTTTTTTTAATCGTAGTGGACGTGATAATGGATAAGTACCCAATTTTTTATAACATCATTATAAAATTCCCCGATGCAGCGACATTGTTTACTTAGCCATTTTACACAAATTGATTTTCAAATGTTTATTTAAACATATTTAATCCTTATATATTATTTCTCCTGTCAACATCCCTTTTACTCAGAAAATATGAAACGCAGAACAACGAATGAGATACCATATGAAAGGTTTTAGAACAGGCTTCTGACATAGCCCACTTAACAAATCGTTAAAACATGTTTTTGATTAAAATTTGCTGAAATTGAAAAATTATATCGGCATTGTTTTCATGAAAGAAATGAAAGGTTTTCCTGAAATTATTGTTGCCAAAAAAATAAAATACCACATTATAGGATGCTCATAGCAATTATTATAAAAAACACCGCACGGGTTTATTTTATACTTATGATTAAAAAGCGAAATTGAAATTGAAATGTTTAGATTGATATTTCTAAGTCCCATGGTTTTCCCGAAGCGGATGACGTCATCCTCTAATGCAGTCAAAATACGATTGTTAATTTTTTTTCTCGCGCGTGCCTTTAGCAATCTTGGATCAGTTTTTAGTCTAACTTTGATGGAATAAATTAGATGATATTCTGGCTTGACTAACAACTAAATGTTGTTTGCAGATATTTTTATCCTTGCTTTTTCTTTAGAAGTTTAAACCTGCATCTAATAAATATTACATATTGATAAAAAATTATACTTCTCTATTATCCCGTCGACCACTTTTCATAACAAAAAACTATCGCCAAATAAACGGGAGAACGTTGCCATTGGAATATCAAAAAATAAATAAAATATAAGAATTTAAGGACACAATTGTTATTTTAATTAATAAAATAACTACTAAATCAGTAAAACATAATGAAAAATACACGCAAATGTCGAATGTAATACCACTAGATGACGTAACAAACACGCATAATGATTCTGACATCAAGTAAATGGGACTGCATTTTTGGCGTTTAATCTTACAGTTTGTCAGTAGTTTTTAGTTATGAAAAGCGGTCGACAGGTTAATAGAGAAGTACCTAAAAATATTAGATTTCAGTGCGAAATCTTCGCACGGGCCCTCTGGTCAATCACTAAAACAGTTGTTAGCTCTTTCGACAGCAGTTAATTTGGCCTTAAAATCCCTTAGTGAAAGGAAAACGAATGGAAACTCAATTACAGCAGATCGTCACTGGTCGCTTAATTATAATTCAATCTTCCGTAATAATTTAGAGTTGATCAAATTAGCGTGTTTTTAGAGTTTGCGGTGTCAGAACGGGGATTGGCGAGAGTAGCTCGTAGGAGGCACAGCCGCGATACTCCAAAGTGTATACACTTTCAGCACTTCCTTGGCGAAAAATATTTCGCCAAAGGATTTGGCGCATTTGCCCATAACAATGCTACAAAGTGTATACAGTTTTGACGCTGTTTTGTTTATATATTTACTGTACTGAGATTGAGCTGCATGTGACGATATGGATATTTTAAAAATAAATTTTCGCTCTGTTTTTGATTATTTTGATAATTTCGTTGCGCTATTAAAGAAAAATGCTTAATATCATAAGTTAAATAGAAGAAGAGTCATCGTTTAGTTTACAGTTATTTTCAGTTGTGTAGCTGCCGTGTGTTTCGCGAATTGGAGTGATTATTTTCTAAGACTTATCCAGTATAAAGGGAAATATGGACATTTTCTTTTCTTTTAATTCAATTTTTGAATTAATTGGCCAGCTGGTGTCACTTTTGAAAGTAGAAGTTTAATTTCTTCTTCTGCTTTGAAAGTGTGCACTTGCTAGCCAGAAATTTTACTAATGGATTAATATCACATTTAAAAAAAAAAAAAAAAAACAGTCAGAGAGCAATAAAGCAATTTCAGGTTTGGTAAGCACTGAGTTTTTTCTGTCCATTTATATTTATTTCTTATGAATAACTCTGAGCACCTGTGTATTATTTCTAATGTGTTTGTGCATATTATAATAACATTAAACAGTTATATAACATATCTGTTTACATTTAAAGTTTCAATGCTGGTATCCATTCAAAAAATAAAAGTGGTTTCAATCTATTTTATTAATGGGAGATTTTCAAAATAACTGCCTGTTTAATGCTTTATACTTTGAACACATATTCCATTAAAATATATTATATAGGATAGATGTGCCAGTAATGGACACCCTTAAGGAATTTTTTTTTAAATTATTTTTTAATTAATAGTTATAATTATTATATCCCACTTTTTTTAATATTATATTAATCTATCAACATTATTTAATCAATCTCATAGTCTCATTTCTCAATGTGAATCAAAATTTAATTGTAAATAACAGAAATGTATCAAAACACCCAAAATTCCAGTAATGGACACCCCACAAAAAATAATAGATAATTGATTTTATGATTGTATTTAAAACCAAAATTTAATGAAAGCATATTAATGAAATATATTCATTATTATAAAGTCATTTTCAAATAAATTTAACAATTAGGATATCAATAATTAATAAAATATTTATGAGACTGAACTGATTCACTGTTTAAATTAATTATTCTCATTATCAAAATATCAATATTTTAATTATTTTAGATAGAAGGTTTAAAATACTAAATTTTAAAGAATTATATTTATCAAATTATTAAGTCATTGAGGGGGAGAGGGGAGTTTAGAAGGGTTAGTTTAAAAAAAAAAAATTAAGTGTCTTGGTGTACCAGTACATGGAATCATATTTATTTTTATTCTTAACTGTTAAACTTCCTAAAACTGCTTTATATATTACTTTTAGCAATTTGTATAAAATATATCAAATAAATGAAAGTGTAGGTTGAATGTTTTTTATATATTAAATAAAATTATTTCAAAATAAAATATCAGAACTGACATTTGAGCCCCTTGATCTGCAGATTTACTACTTTCATTGCTGCTTTAAATTTAATATTATAGTGATTTTTTATGTATGTAGTTCTTTTGTCAGAGATGAATAATGAAACATTTAAAACAAAAAATAATAGATTTTTAAGAACTTGTGCGATTTAAAAAATTGTCCTTTTTTAAATGGGGCGAGTTTGAATTCCATGAGCCCCTCATTTTCCCATGCACTTAAAGATTATTCTCTGCTTCCTGATGGGTGTTGATTGCTGCATTATAAAATATGCAAGGTACGGCTTACAAAAAAATAATTTGATAACAATCTTAAAAAAAATTATTAATTACGTGAAATTGATAAAAACAGCTATTTATATAAAAAAATATATTATTACATTCTGGTAAATGAAATAAAAAAATTATATTTGATTACTTAGCTTTTCACTTAAATAAAAAAAAAATATGCACTACGGACATTACTGAATTTGCTTTTTCAGTATGTTCACATGGGGTGTCCATTACTGGAAATTGACTAATTAAGCATTCCAATAATGGACCATGCTCGTAAAACCTGAAAAATAAATGAAATTTTATAAATTGCCATTGGTATGTAAAATTCAAAGTTTTCTATTATTGTCTAAACGAAAACATGCAATTTTTTCAAGAAAATAAAAAAATATATGAATTGTTTAAGTGAAGCCAGCTCTTAGCATGTTCATTAAGATTTTCACAGAAAATCTGTGGAACTGTGAAACATTATTTTCTGCTTCCTCATTGGTTTGATTAAGAGTGTCAACAATAACCTAGAATATAAAACAAGCAAGGAGGACAGGAATTATGAAAAAATATATAAAAGGCTAAATTTTTATTGGTTATTTTTTTATAAATCAAAAACTTTGAAAATGGCCCATTACTGGCACAACTACCCTATATATATCCTTTGATATGGTTATAACATAACATAATTACATGATAATATGGTTCATGGTTTGATATGGTCATAACATAACACAATATATCACGCTATGTATAATAAAATGTATTAATTTACGGTTTACGTGTAATTTGCTAACTACAGTAATCTAACAATCAAATACTTAAATACATTTAAGTATTTGAGTGTTAGATTACTGTAGTTAGCAAATTACAGAAATTTAAAATTAAAACATCGATTTACCAAAGTTTTTTATAAATCTTTTAGACTAGTTTAAATATATAAAAATACAAATATTTCTTCTAATATATATTTATATAATAGTTTAAAAATTAATATTAATGTCTTTTCTATAGTCTTTAGACATCTCATGAGTATTATAATTATTTTACAAAACCTTTTGTATCTGTAATTGAAAATAAAGCTAGAGGAAGCTTTATTGTTCAGGGGTCGATGCAGGGTTTTTTTCTTGGGGCCCATTTTGTGAAAAGTAAAGGTTATTTTTGTGAAATTTATTATATTTTTTTGAAAAATAACATTTTACAACGAAAGTTGAAATCCAGTTAATCAAATTCGAACCAAGCATTTATAAATAAAAACTTTTTTAAATCCTTTTGCTGAAGTTTTCCGCTCTGGTGAACTTGTTTGTTTACAAATTACACATTTTGAAACATCACAAAATAATAAATAAATAATAAATAGTAAGTTTTTATGGAATAGAGTTTTGCTTTATTGTTCAGGGGTCGATGCAGGGTTTTTTTCTTGGGGCCCATTTTGTGAAAAGTAAAGGTTATTTTTGTGAAATTTATTATATTTTTTTGAAAAATAACATTTTACAACGAAAGTTGAAATCCAGTTAATCAAATTCGAACCAAGCATTTATAAATAAAAACTTTTTTAAATCCTTTTGCTGAAGTTTTCTGCTCTGGTGAACTTGTTTGTTTACAAATTACACATTTTGAAACATCACAAAATAATAAATAAATAATAAATAGTAAGTTTTTATGGAATAGAGTTTTGTGAAGGGACCCATTTTATCAAATTGATTTTTGTCAAGGGGCCCATTTTATTAAATAGATTTTTGTGAAGGGTCCTTAAACAGGCCCCAAGTTTTTCCTGGATCGACCCCTGTTGTTCTTTATTTAATGTAAACAAAGTGTGGCAAAATAGTAGTAGTGTTAATGAAAACAAAATTACTACCTTAATTTATATTTATTGAAAAGTTCCTATAAAATAGTAAGTATTTTTATTACCTTTCATGAGTATTAGCTATATATTTAATTACTTATTTATCCAATTATAATTATGTTAATTAGATACTTTTGACTATAGGATCATTAGGCCTAACATTATCTTCCTTAGAATGACATTTTTCTTGGTCAAAATTATTTTTAAAGAACATTCAGTTTTTAAAAGTAACCTCAATCAAAATCACCAGTTATTAACCCCCCCCCCCCCCTGAAACATTAAGAAACTCATAAAAGATCAACTTTCTTTCTGAGTGTTAACCTTCAAGAAAGCAATAATACAACCATTTGTTGCATTTAAACCAAATTATCTGTGTAACAGTAATCATAAAGTGGTAGTTCATTTCAAAATGACTCTAATATATAATTCTATTTAGATGACAAATAAAATTGTTTTAAAATATGTTTTGTATGTTGCATGTTACCTCTTTTTAAAAGAAACTTTGGTACTTTTATGTTAGCCAGGCACAGATAATAAATAACTAAATATTGTTCCCATCACTATCATTTGTATTTTATTTATTTCATATAAAATATGAATTTTTCACTCATTTAATTTAAAAAACACAAAAAAATAGAGAATACCACAAATAAAAACATTTTATTTCAACACCAAATCATTGTTTCAAATTTAATATTTTCATATGCAAAAAATAGTAGCTGCTGTTGGTGAAATTTGTGTAGGCTAACATAAAAGTACCAAAACTTGTGTGTATAATTTTATGCTTATGATTGCAGTATAATTACTTAATACTTCCTTTATTGCTAATTCAGGATTCTATCATATATATAGTTTTTGCCATTCACGCAGGGCCGAAACTAGTTTTTTTTTTTTTCACATGGGGCAAACATGGATTTTTCTCCCTCCTTCCAAACCTTCCTCCGCAAAGTACATTTACAAAGAGAATTTTACTACGTTTCTAATAGATGACTAATTTAAAATTAAAATTATGTAATAATAAAATACAAATTGTCAAATATTTATTCATTAAAACCTGTGAAAACTGAATCGAAAGGAATAGGAAAAAATTATGCTTTATACAGGTTTCAGTCTTAGCAGGTATAATTGAAGTTTTTGACATAACAGTTTAAACTGTCAAAAACCTGCCAACTGGTTTCGGTCTTAGCAGGTATAATTGTTGGAGTTCTTTCTGTTAGTACCATGTAATTGTTTCATTTAAGACAACATTCCATTGTAGAAATATTTCATTTTCCCAAATGATACTGTAATTGTAGTAGTATTACAAATTATTAGAATTAGAATTGAAGCATTTAAAATCATAGTGATTTGAGTCTCATTGTCGTAAGAACTCAAAGACCAAGATATACTGTGGGCATAACAATGAATTCCATTACAGCAAAATAAAATATATTTGTGTAATATCCACATCAGTTTCATGGAACTGTCAATTATAATGCTCTTCCCAGTGTTGAATTCAGGGGGTGACCTGGGGGACATTCAACCTGGAGCATTGAAATGTCCCCTCTGGATGATTTAAGATTTTATGCTTTTAATGGTTAAAAAGTGCAATTCCCCCCCCCCCCCCCCCAGAGCCACAGAAATAACTCCCAGAAAAAAAATGTCTGAATTCAACACTGGCTCTTCCTATCCATAGACCGATTGATATGTCTAGATACTTTCCTGAGCCTAACGCTAATTTTCAAAATTATGTGCGACTTCACAACAAAACAACAACTATTATGTTTTTATTTTGTGAATTTTCCACCCGTTAGTTTTTCATGTTCTGGGCAGCTGCCTGATTTTGCAGTTTCTACAGCCGAATCTGGATAAAAAAAATGAGACTGCATTTTTAAGTTGTCACCTAGGATGGAAAAACACCTTGAAATGGAAAGACGAGATTTTTTTTTTTTTTTTTTGTGGTGGTGGAGTGCGGTATAAATGCAATGTAAAATTTTATTAGTTATTGGTTCGGCCATTTTTGTTCAGGAGAAGTTCATTCAAGTTTTTGTACCTAATTTTTATAAACTCTGAATCTTAAAATATTATCTATTCAATTTTAATACACCTTATAAACCTTCAGAAAATTAATTTTAAAACAGAATGCAATGTAAAATTTTATTATTTAGAGGTTTGGCCATTTTTTTTCCTGAGAAGTTCATTCAAGTTTTAGCACTTAATTTTTATAACTCTGAATCTTAAAATATTATTTATTAAATTGTAATACAACTCATAAACCTTAAGAAAATTAACCTTTTATATTTTTTGTCACCACAAATATATTAAATACAGTATAGAACCATTTATCCAGAATGGTTGGGGTCAGCTGTAGTTCAGATAACTGGTTAGGCATTAAAGCAACATCCATTTGATCAGATTTTAAAATACATGTGGCTGTGTCATTGTCTCTGATTTCAAATTAATTCTTTGATTGCACAGATTAAGAATCAGATTCAATCAAGATCAAAGATTAATCTGAATCTGGTTTCTGGATAAACAATTCCATACTGTATTAACATTTACATAAGTCAACTAAATACAGTAAACTCTGTCTAAGGCAGAATCGATTGGGACCGAGAAAATTTTCCATGGTAGACAATATTCTGCCTTATGCAAACAGCCCCCTCCCCCGCACCAAAAAAGAGTAAATCGTATATTTTTTTACACTTGTAACCTTTCAGTACCATTTTTTAAAAGGAATTTTTTTTTTAATTAGACTTGTTATTAAATTTATTATTTCAAATAATTTCAAAAAACACTTAAACACAAAAATAAATATTACCAATACAAAATTATTTCAAATCTGAAATTTAATGAAAATCATTTATTTAACAAATACAATTACATATTTCACATAGTAGTTTATAGAATTAAAAAGTAATCTTTTATCGATAGTTGTTTTTTGTTTTGGTTTACATGCATTCTTCAGTAAGACATTGTAAGTCTGTTATTATCAGTATAATTTCTTTGATAAGGTGTCTTGATATGTTTGATTGCTGTCTTCAAGGTTTTCAGGATCGTGGTCATCTTCATTTACACTATCATTTTTTACATCATGTTAAAGCTCTGTCAAAACATCCATGAATTGTTAGCTGTGCACACTGCACTGAAAAAAAAAAGACTGGGTATGAGTCAGAAAGTTGTCACTTTGAACTTGAGTACAATCTTAAAGCATAATATATTGTACTTTAGAAAATACATATATTTTCATAAATGTGCATTCTAATAGTAATAATTACTTTTAAATGCAAATTTACATGGGAAATAATGGAATAAGAAAGAATTCCTTAAAATTAAAATAGTTAACGTTCTTTTGAATTACAAAATTAATCTATTACAAAATTTAATTAAAATGCTCGACCGAGAGTATTTGACATATATAATATGTATGTTTTAAAGTTTCATAAACCTTTCATTTTTAAAAAGTCCTTTTTTTCGCCTGATGCAAAATTATGGTTTCAGTGAGCTGTGTCAGTGGGAAAGTTGCCAAGGCCACCAAATGAAATTCTGTTTCAAAAATCCAAATGAAACTATCTTCAAAAATTGAACTTAGTTTTGGGGGATTTTTACAGTTTTGCATTAATACTAAATTGCAGCATTTGTTTAAAAACTGCAAATAAGTGCTTCAATATGTGCGCATCCTATCTGCACATACTCAGGATTAGCAATCTTTTGCTGATGCAAACATTCACTTTTGCATTAGTTATATACTGAAATTTTTCATTTTGTAGCATTTTCCATTATTAGCATAAAACAAAGTTATTCTAATGAGTTATAGCCAATTTAAATACAAGTGGTTTTAGCTTTTGACTAGACACAAAAATAATTTTAAAATGCAAAATACACTCTTGATTGTTCTAATGTTTTTTATCATATAAAAACATAACTTTAGAATCCTTAAGGGCAGGGAATAGTCAGAATAAAATTAAAGGTTGTAACTCTTTTGAAACAGGTGAACTGTCAGCTTTTTATTTACTTATTGACATCATCACTTATTATTTTACTAGTATAATTATACGCTGAAAATGTTCATTCTGCAGCCAGTGATGTAGTAGTAAAAAAACCAGAGGACATACGCCTTAGGTAGAGGGTATACCCTAAAAAGTATATGCTATAGTGTTTTTGAGAAGAGAGTATACGGTATTCCTTAAAATAATCCAAAAGGTATACTGTATATCCTCCATTACATCCCTGTCTGCAGCCTTTATTTTTCTTAGCATCAAATATAGTTATAAACAATTTAATAAGAAATATAGTGCCTACAATATGGATATACACTAATTTACCTTTCTATATAATACTTTGATCATATATATCTGTGTTTGTGCATGCATATGTCAGAGAGAGAAATAGTATGAGCCCCCCCTACATTTTCTTGAGCAACCCCTATTGTTTACTTCTAGCTACAGCCCTGATTGTATAGTGTTTTGAACCTGTCCAGGCATGTTCTATCACCCCTTACAGTTTGGCCCATGAATTCAGGGACACTCTGTATACATTATATATATATATATATAATATGAATGTCCAAAATATACCAAACATCTACATCTAAAATGATTATAACGCCATAAAACTTAGCAATAATCTTGGTCACTGCTATCTTTAACAAGGAAAATTCATATTAAAAAATTTTGTTAAATTTTAATACATTTTTTGATAATTTGTAAATATTCTGGATAGAAATCACTCAAAGACAGACTGCCAAAATGGTGATTTTCTTGTGTCACACTGAGTGTCTTCCTAAACATTTTTTAGAAAAAAACCCCCACAAATTTACCTTTCAGTGGACACACTAAGAGTAAGCACATGTACTTTTTTTGTACAATAGTTACGCTTTCACAAATGCAAGATATTTAATAATAGTAAAAAAGTGACAAGTTAGAAGAAAATCATAGTAAAAATTGAATTTTAAATTCCATGCCACATGTGAATACAGTACACTCCCTCAAATACATGCAATTCAGGTCCAGAGTTTACAGAGATTTCTGGTCACTGTTTTGGTTATATTTTTTAAAACAGTAATTTGAATGTAATAATGCACTCGAAATTATAATGAATGCAACTGTAAGTTTCAATCTTTACATCTGCAACAATGTGCGAATTTTAAGAAATCCACTGTATATAGTGTAAGAACTATCATAATTGTAAAATTAAAACTGTGAAATTGCTGAAAAGTTAATTAAAAAAGTTTATATCGAGCATACTTTTATTTAGGGTTTAAAATTGATGAAATAAATAAATGTATATCTCACATATGATAAAATATATGTATTTACATTCTACTTGGGCCAGAAATAAGAATGGGCAACAGGTCCCCCCTGGGTTGTGCTACAATTTTTTATTAAGTTCAATAAAAATCTTAAGCAATATTAATAAAAGTGTGGTAAATCATACATAAGCAATAAACACATACTTTTGGCAAAGGTTTCTCCCTGCTAGATGAGTTGCTGAACAGAGCTTTCTTCATTTTACATTTCTTTTTCATTGTCTTCATAGTGTACATTTCTCCAGTAGTCGAAAAAATATTGCTTGCGTATAAAATTCAAAGACTAATACACAGCAGGCAATATTTATTCAACATGTCACAATGCTGTACAGTGGCTGTTCCCATCAAAACACAAGAGTTAAGCAGCATCAGCTGTGGTTAATACTTTATACGATGGCTCCTGGCAATGCCACATACTGGCATGCAAAATCTGTGGTGCGGAGAGTACTCTCAGTTGGAGGGAAAGACAAGTGTCACGCTAGGTCAGACTGCTGCCCACATGGTGTCTCGTCAAATTGAAGCTGCACATCTGGGTGAATCCAATGACTTCAGGACCTGGTCTGATGTCTACATCCTCCAATGGGCATAAATTAACAACAACAAAATTGAATCTAAAAAAATAAATAAAAGTTTGGTTGAAAAAAGTTTGAAACAGAAATATATTATAAAACTTCCATTTAATAACAATATACTAGATATGAAGTAGATAACCATTCCAGGATCTCTCTAAAATATTGTTTATTAAATTAAAATTTCATAATATATATATATTAATGAGTAAATCATAAGATTGCTCCACAACCCATATGTAAAGTGAGAAATAATTATCTACACACACTATAAAAAAAAAAAAAAAAAAAAAGTGCCAGTTCTTCATTCAGTACACTGACCAGAAACTCAGATGAAGTAAAATAATGTGATAAAGGGTGAACATTTGATAAATGTGCTAGCTATAAAAGCAAGCTATTGTTGGTATTCGAAACAGAGGCATTTAGTTATTAATTTATATTAGGTTTAATAATTCAAAAAGGGATTAATACAAATGATAATTTTATTCACTTTTAGCAGTTTTGTGTGCCAGTTATTTTTTCAAGAGTAAAATATTTACTGCTGTACTGTTATGCTTAGAAGCCATTTTGAAATTTTTTGATGTAATTTGGTTATGATAGTAAGAAACTTTGGATAATTCAAATAACAGGTGAGTTTTAGTCCATCATATTGCTTGCAACTCTTATTCTGAATAAATTTTCTATTTTTTTTTTCTTTAAAATAATGTAAAATTTATATATATTTTTGAAAAATAAGACCAAATAAGATAAAAGAATTAGACAGTTAGGCTTAACTAACAAAAAACAGCTATGGTAGATATACCAGTAATGGACACCCCTAAAGGAATTTCTTTAAAAAATATTTTTAATTAATAGTTACAATAATTACATTCTAGTTTTATTTATATTATATTAATCTATCAACAATATTTATTCATTCTCATAGTCACACATCCCAATGTAAATCAGTATTTAATTGTAAATAACAGAAATAAATCAATTCCAACAATGCATTCTCTGTTCCAGTAATGGACACCCAACAAAAAGTAACAGGTAATTGTTTGATGATTGTATTTAGAACCAGAATTTAATGAAAGCACACTGATGAAACAAAATAGTTATTTTCAAATAAATGTAATAATTAGGATATTAATAATTAATAAAATATTTATGAGAATAATTCGCTGTTTAAATTAATATTGTCATTATTACAAGATCAATATTTGTCTTTTTTAAGTAGAAGATTACTAAATTTTAAAGGAATTAAATTTATCCAATTATTGTGACAAGGGGGAAGGGGGGGGGGGGAAGTAAAGGAGTTACTAAAAAAATGTTTTGGAGTACTAGTGAATGGAATCTTATTTCTCATCATTCTTAACAGTTAAACTCCCTGACACTACTTGGTATATTACTTGTAGTAATTAGTAGGAATGTACCGAATAGTAAGTGCTTGATAGTAAATACTTCTATATTTAAGGATTTGTAAGTTTTTAAAAGTTAAATTTTAAAATAATTTTACATCATATTTAACACAAAGACAATTTTGATTAACAAACCCTTTTCACAATTAAATTTTACAAAAAAAAAAAAAAAAAAAAAAAAAAAAAAAAATTTTGACCAATTTAAGGATAGTTTTAAAACATTTTTAATTTAAAAAGAACTCCATGGCTTCTTTTGTGAACTGAAATACATCAATAAAATCTTCTAATATTCTAAAACAACTGTCCTCTAAAAAAAAAAAAACCCACATTAAAATGTTTTCTTAGAGAGAAAAAACAAAAACAAAAAAAACTTAGTACTTTAAATATTTCACTAAAGTCAATTTTTTTTCCCGTTTTTATGCACCCTTTAGAATAAATAAAAATAGTTAAAAATACCTAAGGAATGCTTATTTAGTTGTAAAATAATTTAAACTAACAACATGAGCTTCATTTTTACAGATTGTCTTGTTATAATAGAATTTTAGAATGATCTATATAAATTTATAATTGTTTTTATGTTAAACCATTAATATGTAATAAAATGCTTCATTTTCAGCTCAGTTTGTCAGGGTTTTTTTTTCCTTCTTCCTGGTAATAAGTTTTTTTTTTTTTTCTAAATTCTGGCTTAATTGGCTGTCATTTTGTAATAAAGTAATAAAATGAAAAACATTAAAATCTTAGTCAAAACAAGCTATAAAAATTTAGCAATATTTATTTATTTTTATTTTTTTGCATTCTTTATTAGGCTTTATATAGAGAAAATCTTAAAAAATGAGGTTTTTTTAGAGGACAATATTTTAAAATCAAAAAGAAATTTTGAAAGACTATTTTACAGTCATATAGTGTTTTGCTTGCCATGAAACGAGTAAAAAAAATATTCAAATAGTGACAACTTAGGAATAAAGTTTCTGAATGTACCCAGAAGGGTCTAAAATGGATGATTATTTTCTGAGGTTTGAAATGTACAGAGTGTTCCTAAAATTTTAGAACAAACTCAAGGGAGATAATGCAGTCACAACAAACATTTTCTGTACAGGAAACCAGCATCGTTATCCATTTATTCAATCAAAAATACAGGGTGTTTCACTTCAAGCTGAACCTGAATTTTTGTTCACAACTTTAATAATAGTGAAGATATTTTAGCAAGATTTTCATCATATAAACATTGTTTAATATGAAATCATTGGAATTGACTGAATTTTAGTCAGTGACGCAGTATATGTGTACTGTCAACTGCATTCTGAATAATGGAATGTCTAGCTTAGTGTTGTTTGCATGGCAAAAAAATTAATGTTAATCTACGGTTTTAAAAATATTTTTTTAAAGCGTTTTCTTTAATAGGTTGGTTTGGCCGAATATCTTGATATTCGGCAAACCAAATAATTTGATATTCAGCCTAATCGAATATTCGGTAGGTAGTATGGCCGAATACATACTGAATATTCATTGCATCCCTAGTGATTAGCAGTACAAATATGAAATAAATGAAACTGTGTGGCTGAGTATTTCAAATACTAAATAAAATGATTTAAAAGTAAAACTGCAGAATTGACACTTTAGTTCTTGATCTGTAGATTTACTAGTTTATTTACTACTGTAAATTTAATTAATATTAAGTTGTTTTTTGTTTTTTTAATGCACAGTTTTGTCAGAGATGAATAATCAAACAATTAAGACAGAAAATAACAGAATTTTAACAACTTGTGTGACTTAAAAAATTATCTTTATTTAAATAAGGAGTGCTTGAGCCCCATGAACCCCTCTATTCGTTATGCCCTGTAATATTATTACTTGCTTCTTGATTGGTTTGGTTGATTGCCAGACTATAAAATATGCATAGCACGGTTTTTAAAAATAATCTAATTTGATTACAATGTTCAATTTTTTTTTAATTACGTGATGTTAATAAAAGCAGCTATTTATTAAAAAATTTTGTTATTAAATTATGGTAAGTGCAATTTAAAAATTAAATTTGTTCACTTAGCTTTTCAATTAAATCAGCAGATTTTATACACGGTAGACGCTGGTCCTTAAAAATAAACCTTAAAAATAAATGAAATTTTGTAAATTATCATTTGAATATAAAATTCAAAGTTTTCAATTATTGTCAAAACAAAAACATGCAATTTGTGCAAGAAAATAAGGATACAAATCACTTTGCTTTAATAAATTCTACAAAGTATTTTGCTGGCCGAGACCAAGTACTCAAAACACCACTATTTAACATGTAACAGATATGTGAAACTAAAAAGTAAGCAATTCAGAAAATATAAACGCCGATAAGATAACTTTACATTCATTTGTGTTGGTATAATCATCACTGTCTTATCGCGAACAGCATACAATTTCTACATCTTAGATTTTACCTTACAAATAATATTTTTACAAAATTACAAGACACACATTGCAAATTCACTGACCTTTCTCTTCATACGGATGTTTCCTGTGGCAATTTCTCAAACGGGTGAATATATTCCCCGCTACTTCAAAACATTTGATAAAAAGCATACTCATAAGTAAATCATAAATAAAAAAATATATTGTATAAATAAAATAAATCCAAGAAAAATACACGTGGACTACAGAAACGGCACGCAGAGACAGGGAGTTGCTAGGGTTGTAATATTGAATGTACGCTGCGCAGTTTGCCATTGGCGATATTTCTGATTTTACGGATTTCTTCACTTGGCGACAAGAGTGCTGAAAGTGTATACATTTTGGAGTATCGCGGCACAGCCCCCTTGTAACTAAAAAAAAAAAAACGTTTACATTTATTTATGGTGTTAAATTTTGGCAAAATTTTATTTTTGAAAAGTTAATTTTCTTATAAAAGGGATTATTATAATAATATAGTCATATATGATAGCCCAACAACATGCTTTTGACAAACTGAAAGATCGAAATAATAATGAATTATAAGCCTAAAGAAAATACAGAAATTTCAAGCTTAATTTCAGGAAAAGTCGATGCAAAATTTACATTTATGTTTTTTAATAGAGAACTGTTGCAGGAATTGCAGAGACGTAAAACGATAGCACTGTTTTATTAAGAATAAGAAAATGTAGTAGATCTTGAAATTTAATTTGAATTAAATGTTCTCCTTCACCCCCTAGTAAATTAGCATCTGTGCAATAAAAGCTATTTATTTTAATAAAAAGCATTATTATTATTTATTTATTTATTGTGAGGGGTGGTTATGTATATAAGGGCATCAACTGAAGTTTATAATTAAATGATATCCCCCTATTTCTCGTCCGAAAATTTCCAGAACACAACACTTGTCATCGGAAACAAACTTACGTACACCATTTTTATAATTCTAGCCTATAAGGAAGTGGTTAAAATTTTTGGTACTTCTCTATTATCCCGTCGACCACTTTTCATAACAAAAAACTATCACCAAACTGTAACGCCAAATAAACGGGAGAACGTTGCCATTGGAATATCAAAATGAATAAATAAATAAAATATAAGAAATTAAGGACACACTTGTTATTTTCATTCATGAAATAACAAATAAATCAGTAAAACATAATGAAAAATACACGCAAATGTCGAATTAAAAACCACTTGATGACATAACAAACACGTATAATGCTTCTGACATCAAGTAAATGGGACTGCATTTTTGGCGTTTAATCTTACAGTTTGGCGATAGTTTTTTGTTATGAAAAGTGGTCGACGAGATAATAGAGAAGTACCAATTTTTTTAAAAATAATTCTAGCCTATAAGGAAGTGCTTAAAAAATTAATTACAAACAAATCTTAACTTAAAATAAAATTCAAAAACACTTAATTGTTCATGCAATTAAAACGAAATTACATTCAACGTTTGAATTGTTTAAAAGCATAAAAAATAACTATCTTACCTCTAATGTTAACCAAATGCTTCAACTCGAAAAGTAAAGAAGATATTATACAATTATCAAAAAAATCTTCTAAAATAAAAGCGTAAGTCATGTGACTGTCATCAACAGTTCCGGGATGGCCGTTTCACTTTTTCATATGCCAGGCGGCCATTTTTATTCAAAATTATTTTTTCGAATAAAACTGCACAAAAGTTACATTTTAAGAAAGATCGTTCAAAATAAATTAATATTTGAGAGATGACTTACGTTCAATTATGTATATATTCTGCAATAACTTCAGTCAAAATTAGGTTCTCACAGTTCAAATTCTCTATTCATGAAAGTAAACAAAAGAAAATAACAAAAGATTGATTCGTCGTGAACATTTAAAATATTAAATCATGGAGGTAATCATTCGCAAAGCAAGTTCTCCGCGAATGAATTTTTGGACTGCTACCTCGCGTCAAAAAAATAATTCGCACCAGTGAGACAATCAAAGTTTACCATAATTATGTGCTAAACAACTCAACTTCCTTCTGGACCTTTTCTTGACGTAAATTGAACTCGTGTAATAATATTTAATGAATCAAATTTTTAGCATTTTTAAAATCGCTAATACAGCTTTTATTTATCACGTGTACAAATTAGAAACGATACTTTGATTTTGAAATCAAATGTTTTAATTTATGATATTATTTCTTATTTATTTATTTATTTTCTATTTAAATAAAAAGTGTGAAGTATTTTAAATTGATGTAACATAAGCATTTTAGATTAAAGTTAAGTATTTTAAATGAAATGAGTGACAGGTTTGTAATTTAAAATTGAATTAATGTAGTATGAATGATGGTGATGGGAACAATATTTGGTGATTTATCATCTGCTCCCGGGTAACAAAAATACTCATAATTAAAAAAGGAAATAAAAATAAATAAATGATAGTTTGATGTAAATAAATATTGATATACATATCAAAAATAATTTATAGAACTAAAAAAAAAAAAAAGTAAATAAACAACAATTTGCATAAATTTTTTTTCGCCAAATTGGCAAGGGGAAAAATCGCGCCAACGTGCATATGTGACACCTGTGCCTAAAAAATATGCGAAATGCTACCATGATCGCAAAAGTTCATGATTTGTCTATTAGAATCTTCCGATTTGGCGAAGGATTAAGGGAAAATTAAATTATGAATAAATGTAACGTGTTGCAATGTTTAACATACATTTAAGGGAGACCAAACTGGTCGCCAGTGGCGGCTAGTCTTCTAAAATAAAACCGTAAGTCATGTGACTGTCCTCAACAGTTCCGGGATGTCCGTCTCATTTTTTCATTTGCCAAACGGCCATTTTTATTCAAAATTATTTTTTCGAATAAACTGCATAAAAGTTACATTTTAAGAAAGATCGTTCAAAATAAATTAATATTTGAGAGATGACTTGCGTTCAATTATGTATATATTCTGCAATAACTTCAGTCGAAAGATTCGCAGTTCAAATTCTCTATTCATAAAAGTAAACAAAAAAAAGATTGATTCGTCGTGAACATTTAAAATATTAAATCATGGAGGTAATCATTCGCAAAGCAAGTTCTCCGCGAATGAATTTTTGGACCGCTGCCTCGCGTCAAAAAAATAATTCGCACCAGTGAGACAATCAAAGTTTACCATAATTATGTGCTATACAACTCAACTTTCGGACCTTTTCTTGACGTAAATTGAACTCATGTAATAATATTTAATGAATCAGATTTTTAGCATTTTTAAAATCGCTAATACAGCTTTTATTTATCGCGTGTACAAATTAGAAATGATACTTTGATTTTGAAATCAAATGTTTTGATTTATGATATTATTTCTTATTTATTTATTTATTTTCTCTTTTAAATGAAAAGTGTGAAGTATTTTAAATTTATGTAATATAAGCATTTTAGATTAAAGTTAAGTATTTTTAATGAAATGAGTGACAGGTTTATAATTTAAAATTAAATTAATTGTAGTATGAATGACGGTGATGGGAACGATATTTGGCGAATTATCATCTGCTCCCGGCTAACAAAAATACTCATAATTAAAAAAAAGAATAAAAATAAATAAATGATAGTTTGATGTAAATAAATATTGATATACATATCAAAAATAATTTATAGAATTAAAATAAAAAATAAAAGTAAATAAACAACAATTTCCATAACAAAGTTTTCGCCAAATTGGCGGGTGAGGGGGGGGGGGAATCGCGCCAACGTGCGTATGTGACATTTGTGCCCAAAAAATATGCGAAATGCTACCATGATCGCAAAAGTTCATGATTTGTCTATTAGAATCTTCCGATTTGGCGAAGGATTAAGGGAAAATTAAATTATGAATAAATGTAACGTGTTGCAATGTTTAACATACATTTAAGGGAGACCAAACTGGTCGCCAGTGGCGGCTAGTATTAAATATAAACATCCTAAACTCTTTATTATTATGAGAGTTAGTAGCTTTAAACATCCAACAAATTCTAGAATCCACCAAATGCGGTAAGTTATTGTTGCCAATTTGTAACATCAAATAGATAAATGACAACAGATGCATATTTTAATAATAGTGAAATCTGGATTAAGTAAATGCGTCCAAAACACATATCTCAACTAAAAAAACAAATTACGAACATACTGTTTTTTTACGTAACATAAAAAATATTTAATTAGAAATCAGTGTTTGCCATAGTTTGGACAAAAACGTGTGCTACCGTGGTTTTTTAATAGAAAAATATGCTTAAAAAACTAAGGGACTCTCGTTATAGTGATTAGTTCAATCAATGCAACACTAGACACCGAGCTTGTTCATTCATTCTCATGACAATATATGACAAATTAGTCAACTATAGCCTAGTTGGCTTCATTTATGATAACTTATTTTTGGTCGCCAAATTTGGCGAGAATTTGACGCTAACTAATAGGATTATACAGTTTTATGAGTATGATTGGGAAAGTTATTACAACAATGAAAGATAATACTTTGTGAGAAATCTCGTTCACTAAAACTCATAAATTAATCGTTGGTTTCTTGTAATGTGCTGTCTTGTTTCAAAAATGTCAGCCACCCTAGAATTTCAAACTGCTGTATCTCAGCCATTTTTTAAGATAGAGGTAAACCAAAAAATGCTCTGGAATCCTCGTATCAAGGCCTAACATTTAATTAAAAAATAAATTTGAATTTTTAACCTTTTTTTATATTTATTTTAGTTTTAAATGGCCGCCATCTTGAAACAAAATGGCGGACCAAGCTGGCCAACGAACTCGGTCGAGACATTGGTGAACTTAATACACACAATGAGTTTCATCAAAATTGATTTATAAATACGAGCGTTATCGTATGACATAGGTCATATACAGTGACGGACAAAAAAACTGCATCACCTGCGAAAAAGTGGAAAACGCTGCAAATAATGTTTTTCCAGTACAGCTATTGGAGAAGGATGATATTTTTACGATAAAATACAGTTGTAGGCTTAATCTCAATTAAATTTTATTCGGATTTATAAATTATTTACGCATAATTATTTGGAGAAATGGAAAAAAGTGAAAAACGCAATATTTACAAAAATCTTTGTACAAAGTAATAGCTGCACAAATTCTATAGTTAATGTATATTCTACATAACTGCAGTCATATTACATATACTTAGATGTGTATACATGAATAAGGATCACTTCAGTATTTAGTAAATCCTCCACGAGCTGCGATGACAGCCTTGCTGTGGTCCGACATAGAATATATCAACTTCTGAATGTAATCCTGGCCAATTGCATGCAACCAGACCTTAATAATGCTTCCCTGCAGTTTTATCTTAGTAGCAGGCGTCTGAGCAGCAATTTTTGTACCCATTATATGCCAACAATTTTCAATGGGATTCAGGTCAGGACTATTCCCAGGCCATTCCAAAACTTTAATACCAGATTTTGTCAGATAGGCCGTCGCTTAAATGGAGGAAATTGGGTAAAAACTACTTTTACAATATCCTTAATGTTATGGAGATTAAAATTTCTAAATTAGGCAACAAAATAATTTATGAATAAGTTAGATTGTACTTATCGATTTCGCTGTATGGCAAGGTGCAGAGTCCTGCTGAAAAATAAAATTTCTAGCACCTTTAAAATGATCCTTAATAGCTGGCTTTAAATACTCCTCCAAAATCTCGGTATAAACGGATTCATTCATAGTTCCAGTAATAAGTTTCAGACGTCAGACTGATTTACTGGATATACATCCCCATACCATTTGGCTGGATGGGAATTTTACAGTAAGGCGATATGCAGTCTGGATGATAAGCTTCACTTTTACGCTTCCAAACATACGTTTACCGTTTGATCCATGTAGGTTGAACTTAGATTCGTCCTAAAAAATTAATGAATCCCACTGAGCCTTTGACCATGAGACATGCTCTTTTGCCCAAGAAAGTCGTTTCTGCATCATTTTTTTTGTAAGTAAAGGCTTTTTCTTTGGGCGATACGCATGCAAACCGCATTCTACAAGGCGTCTTTGGATTAGTTCTTGCGCTTAAATTAACACCACAGACTTTCTCAAATTCGACTTTTAACTCAGGAGCACTTGCATGACGATTGCTTAGAGACATCCGTTTCAGATATCGATCATAAGAATTTGTGGTCACCCTCTTTCAGCCCGATCCAGCCATTCTCTCAACATTACCAGTTTCACGTTCTAATTTAATCGTCTTCCAAACTGTCGATTGATTGCAACCAGTTTTTTTAGCGATCACACGTGTCGAATATCCTTCTTTAACGAAAGCAAGTATCACACATTTTTTTTCTTGCGTCAATTGAACACACGAAGCCATCATTTGCCCACTTGAAGAACAAGACAAATGACCGTTTTTCCCCTTTGCCGCACTATTTTTAAAAATTTGATGACGCAATACTTTGTAAGGGGTATATTATCCCAATAGGAATGTAGAACGATATCTTATATTGATTTGCAGCAACTAAGATTAAGTTATTTGAACGAAATAACAAATTAGCATTACAAAATGTTAATTTTTCTAGGTGATGCAGTTTTTTTGTCCGCCACTGTATATATATATGGATATATATATATATATAAATCAACATTTGAACGGAGGGTGGTTTTGAGGTCTGGGGGTCATGATCGGTGAAAATATACCAAAATTTTCCGGAACTGCTTTCCTCCGAACGGCTGCAATAGGTAGCTTTATACTTTTTTGTATTGAAAGCTACCTAATAGTGATTTCGTTGGCACGTCTGTAAATAATTCATCTCAAAAAAAGAAAACAACTATTTTATCTACAGCTTTGATTTACACTGCTCAAAACAATTAAAGGATATTGCAGTTTTAGGTGGATTTTGTATCTGGGAAACTTTTTAGCTGATTGATACATGGTCGACAGACATAGTAGGTTATATGAGAATAAATTACACATGTTTGGCAGACAAAAATGCATTTTATTGCGCATTTGTGTACAAAAGGAAAAAAACACAATTTGTGCATATGAGAAAAAAAGAATAAGAAAAGGTGTTTTCTTCAAAGAAAATCATTTTCAGTAGGGGGTATGGTTTCCATGGGCGGCCAGCAACGTTGAACACCTTTGAGGCATGGACTCAATGAGGCTATTAATGACGAGTTGGGGTATTCTGCCCCACTCTTCCAGAAGAGCTCTTTCCAGTTCTTGGAGAGTTTGTGGGGGTTGTTGGCGGCCTGAAACTCGTCTTCCTAGAGCGTCCCAAACGTGCTCGATTGGATTCATGTCTGGAGAACACGCTGGCCATTCCATTCGAACGATTCCTTCCTCGAAAAGGAAATCCTCCACCAGGTTTGCACGATGTGGACTGCAGTTATCGTTCATTAAATTGAAGTTATCTCCGATTGCTGCAGCGTAAGAGACTACAATAGGTCTGAGGATCTCATCCCTATATCGGCGACCAGTCAGAGCTCCATCTCGAATGATGCAGAGGTCAGTGCACCCCGTCAATGGAGATGCCACCATAAACCAACACTCCTCCACCGCCAAATCTGACACTTTCGTGCACGAACGCAGGATTATTCCTACTGCCACGGTCCCTCCAGATGAAAATACGCCTATTATCCGGGTGCGCAAAAAAAACGGGACTCGTCAGAAAACAGAATATTGCTCCATTCATTTCTCCTCCAGTTGACATGCTCGGTTGCCCACTCCCTGCGGTCGCGACGATGCCTTGATGTTAATCTAACACATACCATCGGTCGGCGAGCATACAGACCTACAGCATGGAGCCGGTTTCGGACAGTCTGAGTTGAAATCGTGGTGCCTGTAGCCGAGCGAAGGTGTTGTTGGAGAAGAGTAGCGTTCATGTTTCGGTGTCTCCGAGCTGTTAACGCTAAATACCGATCTTCATTGGTCATTGTTGCCCGTCTACGACCTTGCCCTGGTCTTCGGCCTGCACATCCACTCTCCAAAAAACGGTTCCAGATCCTGGAAATGACACTTTGTGACACTCCAATGGCTTGCGCTACTTCGGCTTGAGTTTGGCCCCCTTCTAACCTACCAACAATTCTCAAAGCTTCTGAATCTGTCAAATGACTTCGCTGAGACATCGTACTCATCGAAACAAAGCAATCACTGAATGCCGATCATCCTTGTCTTCATTCTCTTTTATCCAGTTGATCAAATTTCATTCGCTGCCGCTGAAGCGACGTTTTTGACGTCGAACTCAAAATTTGCATACTCCACAGTTTGAAAACCAGAAAAATTTGCATTTGTGATTCTCTTGTTCTATTTTCGGCAAAAAAAATTTCGTTTATATCTTTATTTTATATAAAACTTCAAATATCCTTTAATTGTTTTAAGCAGTGTATATTAAAAGTGTGTCTGGGGAAATTATGATAGCACATGCTCTTATTGACATGGGGTCAAGTTTTTCATATATTTCAGAAAACTTTACAAAATTATTAGGAATTAAAAGGAGAAATTTAATGTTTCTGTTTCATGTTTAAATAATGCTCAAATTAACATAAAATGGAAAATTACTGCAACTATTTCAAATAATGCTGATTATGAGAGAACATTAGATTTTTTTATTGTTCCAAAAAATAACCAACTTTATTCCAGGACATTACTTTAGATTTCCATTTTCTGAGCTGCCTCAAGATGCAAGATTGGCAGATCCAAAATTTAATGAACCAAATAAAATTGACATTTTATTGGGTACTGAGTGTTTTTACGATTTATTATGAAATGGTCAAATCCGTTTAAAAAATTCTAACATCATTTTACAGCATACCGTATTTGGGTATGTGGTGGGAGGTTCTTTCACCGATTCGAACCATGCTAATCATAATGCATATTGTGGTCTAACTTGCAATGTAGAAGAACAATTGAGTAAATTTTTCGATTTAGAATCAATTGGGATTAGAGATGACCCTTATTGTAATGATGAAGATAAGGCATTAGAAATTTTTACCGAAACAGTTTCCTGTAAAGATAATCGATACGAAGTAGCTCTGCCGTGGAAAAAAGACTGGATTAATTTGAGTGATAACTATAAGATTTCTGAGAAACGATTCAAATATTTAATTAATAAAATACGTAATGATGATAATTTGTTTTCTCAGTACAAAGAAATTTTGAAAGAATATCTTAATTTTGATATTATTGAAAGGGTGTCAGATCGAACTAAGCCAAAGGACAGACCCATATTCTATTTGCCACATCGAGCGGTCTTTAGAAAAGATAGTGTTACAACGAAAACGCATATTGTATTCAATGCCAGTTCTCACGATGTAGGACAACTCTCTCTAAACGATTGTTTGTGGCCTGGTATCAATTTAAACCCTGGTATTTTCCAATTGCTCGTTAGGAATTTTGGCAGATGTGGAGAAAGCATTTCTCCAAATTTCATTATCAGAAAAAGACAGAGACGCTGTCAGATTTTTCTTTGTGGAAGTTATCGAAAATCCGAAAGATAAAGTGTTTGATAATTTGAATATCCAAATATATCGTTTTAAGCGTTTACTTTTTGGATTAAATTCTAGTCCATTTCTCCTAGCTGCCACAATAAAGGAACATATAAAAAGATTTAAAGATCAATATCCTGAAACCTTTCGAATTCTTGATACGTGCCTTTATGTCGATGATTTAGTGAGTGGTACTGATAGTATTGAAGAAGCTCTGAAGATCTCACATGAGGCTAAGATGATTATGAGTCAGGCCAGTTTAAATTTGAGAAAGTGGTTAACAAATGACCAATCGTTGCTAGAACGGTGGATAGAAGAAGGTTTCGAAATTTATCCCTTTGATCAAAATAATAAGGTTATGAATTCATTGAAGGTATGGGCATATCGTGGGACATTAAACAAGATTCTATTAGCATAGACATTTCAAGCTTAATAGAATTTTTGAAGACTAGGAAAAATACAAAACGGTTTGTTTTACAGACTTCCGGCAGAATTTACCATCCAACTGGTATCCTCACTCCATTCACTATAAGACTTAAATGTCTCTTCCAAGAATTATGGATTCGTAAACTGTCCTGGGATGCTGAGCTCCCCACTGACATTTGTGAAAAGTGGACTCAGTGGTGTTCGGAACTTCCTCTATTAACGCAAATTAAAGTGCCTAGATTTGCATTCCTATCATCTAATACAAACAATGTTGAAATTCATTGCTTTTCCGATGCAAGTCAGAAGGCTTATGGTGCTGTTGTTTATTTAAGAGTGCAAGATTTCGACCAAGTGTCAGTTAATTTAATAGCATCTAAGACCAGAGTTGCCCCACTAAAGAAAATAACTCTCCCGCGACTAGAGTTGCTTGGTGCTTTACTTGCATCTCGCTTAGGATCACAAATTAAAAAGGTAATCGATGTAAAAAAATACTTCTAAAATCTACTACTGGACAGATTCAAAAATTACTCTATGCTGGATAAAGGGATCTAGCAAGAAATGGAAATCCTTTATTGCCAATCGTGTTGATGAAATTCAAAGTTTGACGGAACCAGAGACGTGGTTTCATTGTGCTGGTAAAGACAATCCTGCAGATCTTCTTTCACGAGGAATAAGTGCTGACTCTCTTGTGAACAATTCCAAGTGGTTTACAGGCCCTGAATTTTTGATGGATCCAGAACTTTCAAGTTATTTGCAGTCGGTTTCTTCTGAAAGTGACTTACTAAGTGAAAGTGAAAATGAGAACTATTTAAGTGAAATTAAATCTTCCGAAAAGGCAAATAACTGTACACTGACTTCATTTTTTATCAACGAGAGTTTTAGTTTTTTTGACAAACTTTTTGAATTGACTAATGACTATTTCAAACTGTTACATGTTTTTTCTTTTATTCGCAGATTTATTTTTAACTGCAGATCTCCTCTTAAAAGAAGGGGTCATTTGACCTTAGAAGAAGTCAAGGAAGCTGAAAATGTTTTAATTAGAGCCTCACAAAAAAATTTAGGTGGTAAGAAGGCTCTGACAGGTAATATTAACTTTTTAAATCCATTTATAGACAACCAAGGTATAATGCGAGTTGGCAGAAGACTTAACAAAGCTTCCGTATCTTATGAGCAGAAACATCCTGCTATATTGCCTAAAAATTCAAAATTAAGTAAAATTTATTTTCTTACTATGCACAAGCGTCTGTTTCATGTTGGTCCTCAAGGACTCTTGAATTCTCTGAGGTTAAAATTTTGGCCTATAGGGGGTAGAAATTTGGCAAGAAAAACGGTACATTCTTGTGTTATTTGTTTTAAGGTAAAACCAACTCCTTGCTCGCAGTTAATGGGTGAATTGCCTTATGAGAGAATTAATGAGTCACCGGCATTTAATTGCACCGGTTTGGATCTTTGTGGTCCGTTTTTAGTAACTTATAAAAATCAGCGCAAAGGTTCTTTGAACAAAATATTTATCTGTGTTTGTATATGTTTCGTGACTCGAGCAATCCATCTTGAACTTCTTTCATATTTAACATCTGATGCTCTGATTGCTACTCTTAAACGGTTTATGGCTAGGCGTGGAAAATGTTCTAGGATATTTACGGATAACGCTAGGAATTTCGTTGGGGCAAATTCCAAAATGAAGGTGTTTTACAAAATGATAAATTTTCCAAATGAGATTTTGGCGAATTGTTTAATTTCTGAAAATATCAACTGGAAATTCATACCTCCTAAGACTTCTCATTTCGGAGGACTTTGGGAGGCTGGAGTAAAATCTGTGAAGCATCACCTTAAAAGAGCGATTTAATTATGAAGAGTTCGAAACTATTGTTATTCAGGTAGAAGGTATTTTGAACTCTCGACCTCTTACTCCCCTGTCAAATGATTTCGACGATTTTGAGGTCTTGACTCCCGGTCATTTTTTGATCGGGAGACCAATCAATGCTATACCCGAACCGTCGTTAATTGATGTTAATATTAATCGTTTAGGACGTTGGCAGAAAACTACGAGGGTCGTCCAGAAAATTTGGGGAAAATGGAGATTAGACTATTTAAATACGTTACAACAGAGATCTAAAAGGATTGTGGAAAAGGATAATTTAACTACAGGTTTAATGGTATTAGTGAAGGAAGACTTTTTGCCTGTATGTAAATGGGCCTTAGGCCGCATAAGTAAAACTTATACAGGAGCGGATGGCAAGGTCAGGGTAGTAAAGGTTTGCACTAAATCAGGTGAATTAAAGCGTTCAATTACGAAAATAGCTGTCCTTCCTATTGATACCTAAGAAAGAATATAGTGATTAATTATTGTTAATTTTACATTTTTATTATTATGCTGTGTATATCTATTTGTTGTGTAATAATTTTTGCTGTAATTGTGCTATGTAAATTTATATGATTGTAAGAATTCTAAGTTATTGAAATTTGTAAATTTCAATCCGGGGGAGAATGTTTATTGTTGAAAACTGAGAATTTATAAGTCCCGTGAGAGGGCGTCGCGAACTCCCCTCGATTGAAAGTGAAATCGAACTGAACTGAAGTTATGTTGATGTTGTGTTGGTTGAAGGCGACCTGAGCGTTCGCTCTTCCTTTTGTTAATAAAAATAAAATAATTATACAGTCCACAAATATTTAAGTTAATGTGTTATAAGTATTAGTTTACAGAGTGTTAAAAGGCTTATTATTGTGAATTATAACATTACAACAATGTATCATTGTTAAAAAGCTTAAAACTGTGAATTTTGTTGTGAGAACAAATAATTCAATGTTATAATTACGAAATAACAATAATCTTTGAGTCCTAAATGAATTTATATCTAGTTTGTGTTGATGCTGCTTCTCTGATGCATTTATATTAGTGTCAACAAATTTATTTTACACCAGAGTTTTCTATGTATGTTTTTAAATGTTTCATTGTCAGAAAGTTCTTCCCTGGAGCATGCTGGGTTTTTTGTTGAAGGAATGATTTAATGGTAACAAATTCATCATAGAGCTTTTCCATCAATTTAAAAAGGAGGCACATTTTGTAAGTTACATATTCTGTCAGATCTTTCCAGTCTGACACTTTTCAGTGCTACCAAAATCATAAGTTCATCTGTTCAAAAGGCATCATTTACTTTGATAAATACACAACATAACCCTCAAATTTCATTAAAGCCAACTAGACAGTTCAGACGTTGTTCGATAAATGAACCACCACATAGAATTTTCAAGTTCAAAGAAATAAATCTGTCGTTCTACCTATTTTCTTACTTTTGTAGCAGATCATCCAGAGTGCAGAAACTTCAAAGGTTGATGTCAATTACTCAATATGATATTTTACCACCCACACTAAGATTAATCTCCTCTAAAGTAGCAGACATGGATGATGACTCGACTTTAGGAGTATTCTGTTCCCTATAAATATTCAAAGTTTTTAAAAAATAAATCAAGACATATCTTTATCCTTCATAAAATCAACATCAACTATACAGCTTGCATTTAGACGTCTAATCACCTGAACTTGGCATAATGTTTTAACAGATCAAATTCCTACCTCTATATCTATTACTCTTTTATTCACACAGATTGAACTGCGAGACAACTAAACCATAAGATTTGAATATTCCTATTTCTTATATTTAAAATACTTATTATAAACCGAATAAGATATAAAACACCCAGTGCCAGTATCGAATAAACTTTTCATCACAATACTATTAACAACTCAGAAAGTTCAATTGTATTTACACTGACATTTAAAACAACTGCAGAAGGTTTTTGTTGTTTATCCAATGATTGTATACCTTCTGAACTACAGCCACTTACCAGTGATATAGTGACAGGGAATGCTGCATCACTTTATTACCAGAATTATTATACACTAAATTTGACCTTATTTAATCTTTTAACTTTATACGATTAAATAAGGCCAAATTTAGTATATAATAATACTGGTAGTAGCATTCCTTGATGCTACGCCACTGGCACTTACCAGTTTAACCGATGTCATATCGCGGCGTTCTTGCCGATATCGAAATCGACGTCATTGTTTAATGTTGTCATGCTTTGTCGCTGAATTCTGAGACTGTTCGGTATAGTTTTTTTGTTTTCAGTCTCGTCACGAAATCATTTCAGCCGCTGCTTAGGAGGGTTTCTTTATCTTTGACGGTATGACATCATACTTTTACGAATTCCACGCATCTGGAGATAATGACTGTATCTCTGTTTCAGTATTGCGTCATCGTGCCAATGACGTACACTAGTTCCCGGTTGGTTGGTTTGTATAGCTGCATGTTTCACTGTTACAGAGTTGATCTTGAATTGACAAGAGGGTATATATTGGAGCGACTTCATGTTTGGTTGGCTCCTTTTGTTACATGTGCTTGGTATAAGTAACGGCTCATTTAATGAGCTATTTAAGTTGGTCGAAGTTATGGCCTTAATTTATTACATTAAATTTCTTCAATAATGTTTTTAATAAAGTTTGTTTGAAGTTATATTTCGACTTCTTTCTGCATGTGTGTAGACATTAATCTTTGAAAACTCTGCTTTAAGTAGTTGTGGCTTCTAGGCTTATATGAATTTTTGCCCTAGCAGCCCGTTATTAACTGTGCAGAATTTCTGCCAGATTGCCTCCATACCTGAAATCTACCCTCATTTGATTCAACTACACTCAACTGTTTTAAAAAGAAAAGAGTGTGCGTGGAGGGGGCAGTTCCTACCTTGACCTCCATTTCTATTTCTATTAGATGAATTACAAAATGACTTTTTATTCCTATAATTGTCTTCTACGATAATTTCCAAAATTTTCTCTATTACTCTAAAATTACCAACAACTCCTAAAATTATCACCATTATTACGCCTTTTTTGAGAGTTATTCCTATTACAATTCTGAAAACATCTATTCCCTCCTCAAAAACAATTTCCATTTTTCTCAATTCTAAGTAAAAGAGAGAGAGAAAATTATACTCATTACTACAAGTCCTTCTTTGTTCTAGGCACCACAATCAGTATCATGTCTACTTTCATATTTTAACAACTCAATAAAGTTCTGCTGAATTTTGACGCATTTCAGTATAATACCATATGGAATGAAGGTAATAAAATATCAAAGAGATCTTCAAAAGTTAAATCAAGACTAAGCTTATTTTTCAGTTCAAGTTTCCATAGAAAAAATATTTGATGTTTTTTTGGAAGACAGTTTGGTGATTACAATAAAGTTCTTTATGCAGGACAATTTACCTTGTGCACATGGGAATGCATTTTTCTTCTCAGCAATTTTTTTCTCATAATGTTTTGATAGATCAGCGATAAAAAATGTACGAATATTCTCACACTATAACAATGCACCAACTTTTAATGAGCATTTTAACAAGAGATATTTATCGTTGTCCACTATATTATTATATTGCATGTACTCAACAAAGTATGTGAAAAATTCAATAACATCTTCTACGCCCTTAAAATAAACTCGAGGAAAGATGTTGGATTTAAAATTTTCTTGGCCATTTGTAAGAGATCTTTCAGGGATGCTTGCTTGCAAGGAGGTCATGACACAGAATTTCACAAACACAATTTTTTTTTCTCCAAAAATAAAAACTAAACCTGCAGCATTGTGATCCATTAAGGATCTAGGCCTACAGTGTCCAAACCCTGTTTTCTTCACCATGGGTCCCGAGATGCTATTACAGCCAGGGCCTGATTACCAACGGGGCACACTCCCACCAGTAAAAATGAATAGAAATGTTTTGCTTATTCATGACAGTAATTTTGCATGAATAGGGCGTTTTAAGAAGACAAATTTTACTGGTGGAAGTGTGCCCCTTCGGTAATCAGGCCCTGATTACAGCATATGTCCCAGACAGGTTATTGGCCTAACAAGGGACCCTCTCCAGTGTTTAGTTTCCAAGCGAGCTTGGTACTCATTTTACCAATGTCGAATGGATGAAAGGTTTAGTAAAGCTTGCCCAGCCGAGTCGAACTCTGGACCTGATGCATGGTAACTAAACATGCTGACCACTATGCCACTGAACTTCTATTTAAAAAATAAGCAGAGAATATAAGTAATGTAGTAGTTAGTGTTAATTCAGATGATTCAAAAACTGAGCTCAATTAAGAAGAACTAAATAGGGGAAATCTTTCCCAAATTTCTTATATAAATTATTTAGCTCAGCTTACTATGCCCTAACATTTCCTTTTACGAGAACCTAAAAAATCCACTTAGAAGATAACTTTAAATTCTAATGGAATGTCCTGAATCTCGGTACATCTTTTTTTGAAGTATAGACCTATTCACCTTACCAAATAGAGTAGACTCGTAGTCACTGGCCCCATCGGAAACTTCACTTCAAATCAATTTTCACTGGTGAGAAGTAAAGCAAGGAAACTAGTTTTCCTGATGCTAACGCTCGTATTCACGAATAACTTCGACCGAGAGTTGAACCGAGGGTCCAGTAACCCCAGGTTGAGGTTTTCAACCGAGAGTTGAAAACTCGTATTCACCGTCTACTTCGGACGAAAAGTTACCCAACTCAGAGTTACTCGACCCCGGTTGAATAAAGCGTGCTAATTGGTTAAAAAAATCAGATGACGTTTTCGGTTTCGCATTGAAGCTTTGTTTGTTTATATTATGGAAGAAAAGTGCCGGAAAAAAAAGGAAATTAAATGTAGTACTTATTTTATTTTTTTACAAAATATATGCACAAAATAAAAACTTGTAATTACTAAATATGGCGATTAACTTATTTTAATTTCTTACAAAGTTTAATATTTTTTTAACAATTTATTCAAATTTTATGTATTATTATTATTACTTTTAAACATATATGTGAGTTAAGAAAGGGATATGAAATGTGTTAATTGCTAAAGTAAATTTTATAAGTTTATTTTTCAAATAAAACTTGTCTTAGTAGCTAAACGAAAACTTGATTTGATCAAAACGAAAATTTTATTTCAACAGCAATTATGTTGATTTCTATTATTAATAGCTATAATTAGTAATTAATTAAATAATTCCTAATTAAGAAAATATTAAAATGGAGAAAAAGGAAAAAATTCCAGAAAGTAGCCTCTAGTACGATTTTTATTTTGTCGAATCAATTTATATATTGAATGATATCAGATGTATTGATTTGATTTTTTTTATTTTCAGCAATCTAATTAAAATGATTAATTCTAATACAATTAGATAGTAATTAATATGCACATTGACAAAAACAACAACAACAAAAGAGTGGAAATAATATCAACAGAGCTTCAAAGAGTGCTTAAAAGGTGGTGTTTGTGGTTCTAACAGTGCCCTGGCACCAGGCACCCAAGTTTTTCAGGAGCTCCAACGGCGCATTCAATTATCGCTTCCGATCGGTTAACAAACATTTTATTTTAACTAGTCGCTAAATAATAAACTCCAAACTTGTTTTTAGTTTAAACTGTCAACCATGGATATATTGCTATTTTATTAGATGTTATTTTAATGAACACTAATATTTTAAACCTTTTAAGGCTACTATATAAATTTTCATTCAACACAGAATCGAGTAAAGTCTTTTCTAAATAATGATAAATGAATTATGTATACTATCTGGACATAAAACTGTGAAATATTACAAAAAGTTGATTTTTTTTTTAAATTGTAGCTTTTAGAAGCCCCTTTACCCCTTTTGTATAAGAATTTTTCCATTATCAAATTTACAAGTTCAAAGGTATTCACTTGACTGCTTTTGAATATTTTTTAATAAATCAGCCTAAGTAATTACAAAATATTTTTACATACATAGACATCTATTTTTAGATCCAGTGCATCATTGAAAAATATGTATTTATATAGAAAATTATACTTCATTTTCTATATTCTTTCTAGTTCTTAAATTTTACTTTTTTCACTCATTTAGATGTCACTTCATAGATTCAATTACAATTTTATTTATGAGAGAGAGAGAGAGAAAAAAGATTTTTAAATATTTTTTTATGAATGAATGGCGATAGATTTCTAGACTAGATAGGGAAAATAATGATAGTTCGTAATCTGATAAAACAATCTGAATTTATTAACGATAATTTCAGATAATTTTATAGTACTGAATTTTAAGGAATATAATTTTTTTTAATGTGATTTAGTGGAGAAGAATAAGTTCCCCATTTGCCCCCCCCTACCCATGCATCACTTTCTTTCTTTCTTTCTTTTTTTTTTTTTTTTTTTTGTCAGTGTTATAAGTTAATTAAAGTAAATTAAAACGTGACTCAAGATTCTATGTAAGATATAGAAATAAAAAGAAAGTTTAAAGTATTAAAAATAGAATGTATGTAATCTCATATATATATATATATATATATTATCTGCAAACTTTTTAGCTGGTTTGTTTATATTTATACATACAACTCATATATTATATGTTTAATTATTTGCTTACATAAATATTCAAGATCATGAAGAGTAGAGTTTATTTGCCTTAAAAAATTGTCAACATTACCTAAAGGGCTAATAAAACATTACTAAAATAACATATTTTGCATTTAAGGTTATTTATTTTTTTCAAATTTTCATTTTAAAAAAAATTAGGAATAACGAATGTATTTTAACAGTAGCGAAATGACTCCTGTTTACATAAATGAAATTTCAGATATCAAACTAATTAGTATTTTTGATTTACCAACTAAAGTAAAAAAATTCAAGTTTTTTTTTTTTTTTTTTTTTTGGGGGGGGGGGGGGGGGGACATTTTTGTGAAAATTAAAAGAAGTTATTTTTGTGAAATGTATTATATTTTTGCGAAAAAAACATTTTGTAACAAAAGAGGAAATTCAGTTATTCAAATTCAACCAAGTATTTATTAAAAATAACTTCTTTAAGTCCTGCTAAAGTTTTACTTTTTGGTGAATTTGTTTTGTTAGTAGATTACACATTTTAAAAGCTAACACAATAAAAATAATTAATGAAGAGTATGTTTTTGTGGAATTGAATTTTGTGAAGGGTCCTGTTTTATTAAAAGGAGTTTTGTGAAGGACTTGTTTTATTAAAAGCAATTTTATGAAGGGCCCTGTTTTATGACATGGATTTTTGTGAAGGGGCCCTATATAGGCCCCAAATTTTGTCTGGATTGATCCTTAGTATGTGTATATGTGAAAACATGATGGGAAAAGGGGGAGGGGATAAGTTTGGTTCTGTAAGTTTATTATGTACAGCTGTTATAACTTTTTATATACCGTACAATCAATGGTTTAGGTCATATCAATTCTGTCATGATAGTGACAAAGTGACAAAACGTTTATTTGAAGAGAAGCATTATTTTAAAGCGAAGGTGTTTCTGGATTTTTTGCCTGGTGTTATTTTAAAAATGAACAATTTTTTATCAATGTATTTCAGCCCTTTACTTCTATTGTAATATTTTAAATTATATATAATTTTGAAATTAAAACACAGTTGAAACTTAAATGTAATTAAATAAATATTTCAAATTTCTCAAAAATTTGAAAATATAACGTAAAGCTCAAAAACAGAAATAACAATAGTATAGTGTTAATCAATGACAGAGTTGTTTAATTAATATAAACATATTCGTGATTTAAACAAAGAATAAACCTACTAAAAATCTTCAATAGATAAATACAACTCGGATGATATATTGTTTAGTTTAAAACCACAATATCTAATTTATAGAGCTAATCTTATATTTATATAACAGATCGTACATAAATAATAATAGTGTATGTTTCACACAAGACACAAAATTTAACTTTTACTCACATTCTACGAGTACCAAAATCGAAAACCTACATTGAGTCGATGGATACTTGAACATAATCTAAGTATTTTTTACTTAAAGAAAAATGCAAATTAGTCTGATGTCTCAAATTTTAATTAGAACTTATGTACGACATTTATTTCGCTACTATTAAAATACATTCATAAATTCTTTTTAAGATCAAAATTGCAAAAACAAATAACCTTAAATGCAACAATTTTTATTTTAATAGCAATTTATCTACCATTAATGTAATGTTGACTATTTTTTATGGCAAATAAAATTCTTCGCGACCATGCTTATTTATATAAACAAACAATTGAACATAAAATATAGAGGATTTATATATAAATATAAACAAACCAGATAAAAAAAATTGAAGCTAATACATATATATGAGATCACATACCTTTGTATATTGTTCTTTTGTTTTATAATAGTAATAAATTTCTATTATATCTTATACAAAGACACTTGATTCAGTACGTAAGCCGCCATTATTGTAAAATGTGACTAGACTTGCTCTCTCGTCTTGTTTTTTGTTAACTACGCATGCTCGGTTGAAAAACTTGAACTTCAACCCTCTGTAAAGCCAGGTCCAGTAACTGACAGTAACTGAACCCAGCGTTAGATTTCGCCTTCAAACCGGTCCAGTCAGGTAGACGATGAATACCATTTTAGCTTTCGACCCGGGTTTTCGACTTAACTCGGGGTCGAAGTTATTCGAGAATACGAGCGTTAGTGTTCTTCGACAAGATCTGTTACCAATCCGAAGTTACTTGCTAAAATATGACTATATATACTACACAATCACAGTAACTAATTAATATATATTTGCCAAATATCCCCGAAAATTAATGACTATATGAAAGTTAAAGAAAGACAGAATATATTTCTCATTCATTGACAATGCTATTTACACAAAACTATGTGATCGCAAGAAAAAACTTATCCATTAGAGAATAGCAAGGATGATGCGAGTGGTGCATCGACACCAGGCCAAATAGGCACTTTCAGTTATCACTACTGATGCATGGATGATCAGTAGAAAAAGGAACAAAATTTTTCGCAGAGTCGCTGCACTAGAGTACCCTTATTAAATTCATTTTCTAATTGCATAAAAAATTTCTACTGAATTTTGTTAAGTTTTCTGAAAGTGGCATTAAATTTGGTTAAAAAATCCTACATGTTCTAAAGGAAAAAAAAATGTGGAAAATGTTTGAATATTTAAATAAAACGTTGATATCTTCATGAATATATACGTGTTATTTTTACACAAATGTTGCAATGGTGCTATATAACCATTTATTACAGCTACAGGTTATTAGGAGCTTTTTATGATACAGGTATATCGTAAATAATTTTTTTAAATTAAATTTGTTGTTAGTCACTTAATTGTTCTCATGACTGTTCACTGACTGGTCAAACATGCCCTTTACATCTCCGAAGTTCAAGAACAATGTTAAGTATTTCTCTAGATCAGTGGCGCAGCCAAGGGGGGGGTTTGGGGGTTAAACCCCCCCCCCCCAGAGCTAAAAAAATTACTATAATTGCCGCTTATATGAATCAACACTGCTAAAGTTAAAATTAGGTTTTTTGGACTTTACGCCTTGGCAGAATCTTTTATCGCAGCTTGAAGTGATTCTTTTCAATTAATGTACATGTCTAAATTTCTTTCGTATGTGCTTGCGGTTTTAATACGAGAAATGAAATCATTTTCAGTTTGGCATCTGCGTGCTTCCTAATGCATACGTTTTGGATCACAGAATAAATAAAGAAAGATAAAATGCAATGTCTATTTCTCAATACATCTGCATGCTAAAATTCCTGCAGATGTTAAGTTCGGACAGTTAGTTTTCTGCTGTTATAAAGATGCTGATATGGTAATGTGGTTTGCGTTAAAATAAAAAAAAATTGAATGTGTTTCTCCCTAACAAATTTTCTTCTGTCATTATTTTTTTTTTCTCTATTTCTGGGCACTTTTTTTTTTTTTTTTTGCTTATTTTCTGCTCTACTCATTTATTAAATTTCATTATTAAAAGTCAAAATGTATTATTATTTTTTTTACAAAAGACAAAATTGCTTTAAATTTTACAAATAATGTATGAAATATAAATATGCGGGTGGGATAACAAGCATAATGCATACCTCCTTCTAATGAAAGGGGGTTTGGGTTGATGGTTGTTGTTACTGCTGAAAATTAGAGCCCCGGTACTCTTTTTTCCTAGAATTTAAGCCCTGCCTGTGAATATGGATTTTGAAAAAAAAAAGGCGTTAAATGTGTGCTAAATGCATTTTTTTAGAAAAATACTATCTATAATTACACACAATTTTACGCTAACCATGCATTAATTTAAATTGATCAGCAATAAATTAGTTATGCATTGATTTACACTTATTGTATTTTAACGAATGCTATCTGTATATCATTAAAATTATACTAGCTGACCCGTCCGGCGGTGCCTGGGCTCATGATAATTACCTCAAATTTGTATGATTATCTATCTTATATCAATTTTATATTTTTAAATGAAATTTTCACAAAAAAATATTGATTATTAGACAGAAAAGCATTTTTTAAAGACACCTTCTTGTTTGGTTGGGTGTTTTGTTTGTTTCTTTTCCTCGTAAGGGTCTCTAGTTTCATAGTTTAAAAAAAAAATAACCCCAGTTGTCTGAATTCTATAAATTTTTCATCAGTTATAAACAGGTCTTGACAAATGCAGTCGCCAAGTTGCCACTGGCGACCTAGTTTTTCTATCTAGCCTCCAAGTTATTTAACCTGATTTTTTATTATTATTATTATTATTTTTTGTACAAAAATTGACCTAAGAAATGACCATAAATGGCATTTTTTCTCATTTTCGGCATTTTTAATTAGGTAAAAATAAGTTTAACAAATGCAAATTTTAAATTAATAAAAAATAATTATTTGACTGACTTCGACACGAAAATAGGCAGAAATTGTTTTCCTGTTTCATCCATGCCCCCCTCATCAGATATAGATTTTGCAGCACTCACTTATCCAGACATTTGAAACCTTCGGCAATCATCATTTCCGAGAACATACCGGTTAATGCAGCCTTTACATTTTTTTTCATAGATAAATAATTTTGATAAATTTCATTAGAAAACTTTGTTTATACCATCTTTTTAAATGATGTAACTATTCTAAACTATGTAACTAATAATCCGACAATAGGCTTATTATTTTTCTCAATTAATTGATAAAAAACTTTTGTGCTTTTGAAAATTAGTGACTTCGGAGGGGAGCCGTTTATATTTTTTTACTGGTAACTAGAATTTTTTACTGGCTACCAGATTTTATCAAATTTATAAAGCCATGGTTATAAATATAATGGTTTTAGAGACCGTGGAAAAATATTGATATCTAGCTGTAAAAGAAATGCTTTTTTCTCGCGTCTTTTTTTTTTCTTCTTTTTTTTTTTTTTTTTTTTGCGACGTGTCCTTTAAAATAACAACACAAAAAAGTTATTGTCCGAACTCTCTGAAATTGTATTCGATTGTCAATATAACTGTATCCCACCCCTCTTTAAAATTCCGTGAAAAAAGTCTGTCTTTGACTAAAGTCGAAGAGAACAGAGTCACAGAAACACAGAGTTACGTCAAAAAAGACTAAGTCACAGACTTAGTCACATTTAATACTGAAAACATGAGCCGACGCTGAGCAAACCCACGCCAAAATACCCAAATTTCTTTTTGCATTGTCATCGAAAAATTCTGAGATTTTTTTAAATACTTTTATTCATCAGAGCGTTTCCAAATTTTTGTAGGCGCTGTAATTTTGATCTTCCAAGATGCTTTTAATGGATTTAGTCGAAATACAGACGTTTAGTTACTTTTAGAATAGAAAAAAGATTGTCTTCGAAAGGCCCGATATGACGTGAGGTTCTAAATAAATCGTAATTTAGAATGCTTTCAGCTGTTTCACACCTTTAAATTTCCCATTTATAATAAATTCTTTATGCCAATAAGCATTTCCATCTTAAAAGTAATCTCTATACTAAATTTCAAGTTTCTAACACTAACAGTTTCAACTAAATCATAATTTAGAACGCTTTTAGAAAGTTTTCAGCTCATTTCGTCCTTTTAAATTTTTAAATGTTTTTAAAAATGTTATAAGCAATTACTACATAAAAGTAATCATCATGCAAATTCCATGTTTTCATACCAATTGTGTCACATAAATCGCAATTTTAGAATGATTCTTACTCTTGCATTCTTTTAAATTTCGTAATGAAAAAATAAATTCTGGGGAGAATTTACGTCTTTTAAGTAACATCCATATAAAATTTCAAGACTCTAGCTCTAAAAGTTCAAAATGACTTGTTACATTTGGCAAAAAGCAAGGTAAGTAAGTCTATTGAAAATTTTGTTAAAATTGCTTCATTATTATTAAAGTTAGGAATAAGAATTCGTGATTCTTTGCAATGAAACCTTGTGTATTTTTAACACTTTCCAACCTAGTTGAAAAGTTTATGACTTCGGTTTGTCTGGTCGTATGGCCGTCTGGCCGTGCTCTAACTCCCGTAAATATGCTCGGATTGCCCTGTAATTGTTATATGTTATTGTCCTTATCTATAGCATGTTCGCTATTTCAACTGAAGTGTGTAGCACTTATAGTTTTTTTACAGGAACACTCAAAAGAATTCCGTTACATTACGGTCCATAGGGAAAAATCATTTGCGGTTTATTTTAATGATGTTACACAATTTCAAACACATTGTAATTGATATATATCACTAAGATGCATTACAAGAAGCTTAATATGGAATAGGATGTGCATAGCACTTATAGTTACTTTACAGGGACAGTCAAAAGAATTCCGTTACATTACGTCTATGGAGAAAAATCGTTTGCGGTATAATGTTTCACTATTTTAAACACATTGGAATTTATATACTAAGATGAATAATCACTCACTTTTTGTCTATTACTTGGTGTGTATAAATTCTGTAGATCATATATAGGGCAGCACAAAAGTTCGCGAACACATTTCCGTTTATTGACAGAAACTCCAGATGGAGAATTTTAAACTGTGTTACGCGTTTCCTAACTAAACTAAAATTTAACATCCTATGTATAGTAACATATACAAATCTATAGATCATATACAGGGCTGAATAAAAGTATTCGGATAATTTTCCGAATATTGTATATGTTGGAAATTCCTGAAATTACGTTTTTAAATATGTTATGCGTTTTCCAAATTGTTTACTTAGATGTTATGTTTCAGCTTATTAAATGGTAATGATTTGTAAAATTATTTTCGAAGCGTTGGAAAGTGTTACATAATCTATGCTTGACGCATGAATTTTCGTTCTTGTTATTATGATGGACATAGTTGAATTTTATAAATTTTATAACCGTCTTCATACCCCCCCCCCCCCTCCGCCTGATTTTTCGTTCTTGTTGATTGAACAAATGGATTCCAACTCTGTTATTTTCTACGTAAAAATTATTTGCTGTACTGTGCTCTTCCATCTTTAAGTTTACCCCTCATCATTTTTAAACACTTTATAAATCTAACCTAGTTTTGTGTTATTTCATTGGTGCATTTTATAGTTTGTAACTCTAATATTGTAAATGCTGTTTAAATGAATCATAACCAGGATTCCAACTCTGTTATTTTCTACGTAAAAATTATTTGCTGTACTGTGCTCTTCCATCTTTAAGTTTACCCCTCATCATTTTTAAACACTTTATAAATCTAACCTAGTTTTGTGTTATTTCATTGGTGCATTTTATAGTTTGTAACTCTAATATTGTAAATGCTGTTTAAATGAATCATCAACGTAATTGCGGAGAAAAGCATTATGATTTCATTCATTTAAAAGACTGATTCCATTAACCGATGATTCATATAACCGGCGAAAATCTTTATTATAAACTCAAAACCCCCCCTAGAACCGAATTCTGGCTGCGCCACTGCTCTAGATATTTGAGAAAATGTCTAAAATCGAAAGTGTCCAGTGATTTTTGGCCATATAGAGTACTTCTAATAACAAAAAGGATACACATCAAGCATAGCTTTTTACATGACATTTGTTTTAAAAGAAGATGTGTACATATTAAAATATGAAATTTAAATTTTATACACCCCCCTTTTCCTATAACTTATATTCAGAAAAATGTTACCCTGCGTCTGACATTAGAAATGTCCCATTCTTTTGTGATCAAATTTTTTCGAGATATAATACTTTGAATTTTTTACATTTTCTGTGTTTTATGCTCAGAGTAAAGATTAGTATTAGATTGAGAACTCTTTTGTTATTCTGTAGAAAAGTTGAAACCAACATCACCCCGGATTTGGCACTTTAAATGCTGTCTGTTTTGGCAGTATTTGCTTCCTTGGCAACTTAGATTTCATTCTCGCAAAAAAAATTAATGTAAATAAGCAAACTAAAATGGAACTTAAAAGTGTCGCTCATGTTATCATATTATAGAATTTTATGTCAGAGCTAGGATGGAAATGATCTGTGGATTTTATATGTGTAAAATCTACACAAGGCCGAAAGATATAATTGAAGTAACAAACTCAACTGTTATAAAAAATTAATTTATATTAAATTTGCATTTAATAAATATTATTTGATTTGATTTCATGACTTGTAATTTCAAATACTATTCCTATAATGAGCAAGACCAATTTGTTTTCTTTAAATAGGGCCTTGGGAAAAGAAACTTTTTTACACTCAGTTTTATTTTGTACCTCCCCCGACGAAAAAAAGTTTAATCAATCTTCTGTTTTTTTTCCTGCTGCTGTATTTAATTTAAATATTATAAAATGGATTGGGAGCATGGATTGCACATCTCTCTTCTAATAAATGTTACTTATAAAAATATTTTTTTTTATTAGTGATACAAGATTTTAAGTAAGATAACCCAAAATATTTCAAGATTTCAGTTTGGAAAGCTTCAATTATACACAATCATTACACGAAATGTAACATATTGTCATACTTCTAAAAATGCATTAAATTTTGCTGGCTTTAAAATAAAAGAAAAGGAAAGGAAAGCAAATAGTTTTTTTTTAACAAAGGGGAAGAATTTAATTTTTCAAATTGCACTTACCAGAATGAATAACTATATTTTTTTTATAAATAGCTGTTTTTATTAATTTCACTTAATTAATAATTTTTTTACGATTGTAATCAAATTATTTTTTTTTAATCGTGTCTTGCATACTTTATAATGTGACAATCAACACCAAATCAGGAAGCAGAGAATAATGTATAAGGGCACATGAAAATGAGGGGATCAAGCTCTCCCCATTTAAATAAAGACAATTACTTACGTCACAGAAGTTATTAAAAATCTATTTTCTGTCTTAAATGTTTGGTTTTTACATAAAAAAATAAAATAAATAAATTTTTAGTAGCAATAAATTAGTAAATCTCCAGATCAGGGGGCTCAAATCTCAATTCTGCAATTTTATTTTGAAATAACTTTATTTAGTAAAAAACATTCAACCAACACTTTAATTTATTTGACATTTTTTATATAAATTACTAAAAGTAATATGTCAAGCAATTTTAGGAAGTTTAACTGTTAAGAATAATAGGAAATATGATTCCATGCACTAGTACTCCCAAGATCTTTTTTTTAGATTTTTTTTGTCAACTAACCCTTCTACCCCTCCCCCCCCACTGTCTCAAAATTTTACAAAATTTCATTTATTTTTCAGGTTTTAGGACCAGGGTCCATTACTGGAATGCTTAATTAGTCAATTTCCAGTAATGGACACCCCATGTGGACGTTACTAAGTTTTTTAAATTGCACTTACCAGAATGTAATAACAATATTTTTTTTTTTTATAAATAGCTGTTTTTATAAATTTCACGTAATTAATAATTTTTTAAGATTGTAATCAAATTATTTCTTTTAATTTCTCATGCCACAAGGCCAAAATTATACTACAGTGGATTGAGGAGCACGAAAACGAATTCAATTGTATGTCTTGGCTTTCTGACATACCGAATCTCAAATTTATTGAACATATTTAGGATCTGATGAGCTTGCCTTGAAATTAATCAGCAGGTGCCAATTTTAGGACAAAGATTATATATTTTCTAAATAATGCGTAAAGATTTTTAACTGATATTGTAAAATTCTGTCATCAAAAGCAAATTATTTACTTGTTATTAGGTTTATTTTGAGAGTCATTGATGCAATTCTATTTCACATATTTAAATCTGTCACTCTTTTACATATATTGTTTAATTTTGACATCAAAAGCAAATTATTTACTTTTTTATTTTTAGAGCTATTCATGCAATTCCATTTCAACATATATCTGTCATTGTTTTTACAGATAATGCAGAAAATAAAAATTGTATTACATATTATTAATGTAGCATGTTCTGAAGTTTTAAATATGAAAAAATTAAAATTAATAATTGGTAATATTTCAGTAGCACAGCCAGAAACTTCAAAAACCGATACAGAACTCTAATCTGTAGGGAGAGAATTCGATGAACAGAATCACAATAAAAATTACCTGAAATCTCATCGGATCTAAATATCAAAACTAACTTTCTTGTGAACAGGTGGCCTCAAACACACTGAAAGACACATTGGGGGAAACGTGATGGTTTGGCATGGTGCACTTCATCGATACCCGTGCGATCAACCTAGAAGACTTCTGCACCCCAAGAATGGCTGTTCCTTTTCATGCTTGTTCTGCAATGCTCATGTGACATCAGTCATTCTTATTTTTAGATGAAATTTTAACCATGTATAATGCTTAGTACAACATTTAAGCTTGCATTAAGCACATGAAATATTTACATTTCAGCATTCAACAAATGTTCTTCTCTAAAATGCTGCTGCAAAATGTACATACATAGTTCAGATTTATTCTAACACATTTTTCAATATTTGCTTTTCACCATCGTAAAAATGACCCAACAATCATGTTCAGAACTTCTTATCTATTGCAAAATTCTGTGCCATAGTTGAATTATTCATTATATAATTACAATGCTCAAAATTTAGTTTTCACCTTCAGAATTGCAAAACCAACATACAATATTTTTTAACATTATCTCTCTAAATTTTAAGTATTTTGAAAGACAACTAATTTTGACATAAGTACTAACTCTTTCAAAATATATTTCTGAAAATGTAGTGTGTTGGTATTAGACTTTAGCTGTCTAATGGTGAAATACAAATTTTGAAAAATGTATTATGTAATGAGAAATGGGCACAGATGTCATATAGGCACCACCACATTGGTGCGATCCCCCCCCCCTCCCGGCACTAACTATGTGTTTTTTTCGGCACCCCTTTGATGATATTTGCGATTTTTCACAATCTTTTGACGAAATTTGTGGTTTTTCCACAAGCTTTTGATGAAATATGCATTTGTTTCATGTTCCTTTGACAAAATATGTTTTTTTCACGATCCTTTGACGAAATATGCAGTTTCTTTTGTGATCCTTTGACGAAATATGCAGTTATTTCGCAATCCTTTGACGAAATTTGCCATTTTTCGTAATCCCTGGACAAAATTAGTGTTTTTTCATGATCCTTTGATGAAATTTGTGGCTTTTTGTGTTTTTTTTGTGTATTTTTTCGATCTTTTGACGAAATTTGCATTTTTCCTGTAATCCTTTGACGAAATTTGCATTTTCCCTGCAATCCTTTGACGAAATTCGCAATTTCTCTTCTAACAATTGAAGAAAGATTTTTTCTTGACGAACATTTGTCAAAAAACGCGATATATTTTAAGTCTGAATTTTCAGATTTATGACCAATTTTTTTCAAATTTTCGGAAATGACTGCTTTAATTTTTCGGAAAATTCAGAACAGAATCACCCCCTGATTTGGGACCTTGAAATTTATTTTCAGAACTCAATTTTTGATTAATTAAAATGTCACTGGTATCTTTTAAGAGCATGCAAATAGAATGATTTCTTTTTCTTTAAATGTCATTGAATTTGATTTAAGATGGTTCTTAAATGACCTGCTGAACAACATGAAACTTTGACACATTTTTAAATGCAAAGGCACGAAACTGGCAATTTGGAATCAAAATGAGTTTTCCTTTTTTTGATAAATTACTTATCTCGCTGTAAGCCTTTTGTGTCATGTGACGAAATGTTTTTTTCCCTCCTCATGCTTTTGTGTCAGGTATTCGGTTCAAACTGCCAACTTCGACAGTATTTTATGAAAGGTCTGCTTTTACCAAAAAAGGGAAAATGTCTTTCTATTACAAAGTTTCTGAATAAGAAGACCTGTATCTGAACAAAAATGAATTAAAAAATATATCAAAGTAGCCAGTTTGGATTTGAGGACAGCCTTAAATTAATAAAAACTAGTGACATGATGCTTATCACTCAAACGTACATTACAGAAACTTGTATGAACGTTTTCGCAATTTCTTAAATATTCTTTTAATTTTCTTGTAATCTTAATCAATCTGTTTGAATAATGGTTATGATACTTTTTAAATTAAAAACTCTGTCTTTAACTGGAATTCACGAAACATCTTTCTTTTAATTATCAGAATGTGCAGATATCTGAGAAATGAGAAGAAAATAGAAACATATACAGGGAGTTCCACAACAAAGTAGACTAGAAAATGCTATTTTTAGAGGAAAAAATGTTTTAATTTGACACCTTTATTTGTTTTTTAAAAGCATTCTTTTGATTTTTAAAGACACTTTTAATATTTAAAAGCCAGAGCACAACAAGTCCGCTTTTACTATGCAAGCAAAATTAAAAATATAAAATGCAGTGAGGAAATTCTTGCTTTTTTAACTGAGCTACAAAAAGGAGTCTATTTTTGAATGAGGAGCAAAAAGGATGTTTTTTTTTTAATCCAAAGGACAGACAAGGTGCAGCATGGGTACAAGAAGTCCATTCCAAGCCAAGACTAAAAAGTTTTTCAAGTATTTAGGAAATTTAGGTATAACACAATGGAGATGGGCTAGAAAATTTCAGTGTCTTGCATTATAACCAAACGATCTTTTACAATAACAGATAGTGATTAAAAGTTTTTGCTTATAAAATTGCCATTATTTCAATATATAAAGTATAATCTACTGTAAATCAAAAATCTCTCAAAGACTTAAATCGGTCCTGAGACTGAAGGTCTTGCACCTACTGTGTGCAGCACTCTCCCCCCTCACTGAAACTGGCCTTTTAACTGTGTTTGGAATCAGAGAAAATGACATTTACAGCTATCTCCTGTGTTTACTTCATTTCTTAAACATACGTTTATGACCTGCAGTTGTTTTATAGGCTCATGTATTCTTTTCTAAAACCAACAGTGTTTGGAACTATCAATCTAGTAGGACACCTTATACCTTAAAATCATAAATGAAAGGAAACATAATTTGCTGATTCTAAATAATTGAATTATACTCCAAATAAAGATTACCTTAAAACTACAAAGATACAATTTTACAATCAAACAAAGATTTATTCAATCTCAGTTTACAAAGTTAATTGTGGTTGAATTATGCATGGTGAGATTACAAATGCAATCAGATTTATTTTTATGATATTTACATATTATCCGGGCCAACAATGGCACCAAAAATATTAATTACAGTAACTTTTTTTCTTTATTCCTTTTAACTACATACTTAATATTACATTGTTGTCACATTAAAGCCAGTGGTGGGAGTATTTATATATGTATAACTATATAACATGATACAGCTTATATATAGATATAATAGATTATATTCATTGATACAGCATATTTCATTGATACACAATATTTATATTATATTTATTCTGTTGGGCATAACAAACCACTGGAAATAAAAGTACCATCATTAATATAATTTATAGCTAAAAAGGCATCGATTTGATGCTATGTATTTAATAAACATGTACTAAATTACTGTTTTATATTATTTTAGCTTGCTTTCATACAATTTATTATTTTTAACAATGTTACATATTTATTAAATGTACATTAAATTACCATTTTAAAAATGTTTGGCAATTGACAACCATTTATGGCAATCTACCTGGCCAATATAATACATAAGTATCATTTTTATATGTACATGGAAACAACTCTTAGGAAAATGCATCTAAAAAGCATATCATGATAAATTTTATTTTATAAAATATTGACTTGTCCGATTCTGTTTCAAAGAAGAATCTCATATATTTCCTATGTAGAATAAACAAGAATGAAAAATTATCTATGAAGCATAGATTATGACAAATTCAGAAAACTGTAATGAAACGTTAAGGTTAAATAAGGTAAAAGAAGATATGTAAGTAAACAATTTAGAAAACATGTACGCCATTGAAAAATAGTTTTCGAAACTACCTTCCATTGTAAAAAAAGTAGTCTAATTATTTTGTGCAACCTTGTATATAATCTGTAGATTTAGATATTTAATACATAAAATGATAAAATTTAGTTCAGTTAGAAAATTCTTATTTAACAATTTTTGCCAATCGATAGAAATGCACTCAAAATCTTTTTACAGCCCTGTATATTAAATAAACAAATTTGCACACACCACATATTAAGCTAAAATTTAATTCAGGTAAAAAACACATAAGGCAACTTAAAACTGATTTCCAACAATTACCAACCATAAAGGACAATGTATTTTTTTTCTTTGCGTAGCCCTTTATATTCCACAATAAAGGACAATGTATTTTTTTCTTTGCGTAGCCCTTTATATGAATTTGTTTATATTCCACAAACTTATATTAGTCTACTACATATAGTCGAACAGGAAAATGTGTAACACAATTAAAAACTACTCTTAAGCAATCCATTCTCTTAGTCTGCAATACTTACGTATTAACCAAGTATATTTATGTAAGTTAGAGCACAGACAGACAACAGACAAACACTTTTCAACTAGGTTGGAAAGTGTTAAAAATTATAGATAATATAAATATCTGCTTTCTTTAATATTTCTTAGTAGGATTCTTTTCAAAACTGAAGCATTGCATCTTCAGATTAAAAAAAATAAAGATTTTGAATGAATATTGAGAACAATACAAACAGTTTAAAGTAAAAAATGAACATAAAATACAACATTTTATTCAAACAATGCATAATTTTTCGAGAAATAATGGCATGAAATTGAAAATGACTGAATAACTGAAATGCACAAAAGCCCTCTGTTTTATTTTTATAAAATGAATAAATGAGTTTTTTGGTTATTTCCTCAAGCTCATCTGTAATATAGCAACATTTACTTTATAGGTTATAAACCTTGTTTTACTTTTTTGAATATAAAATATTGATCCAATAATTTTTAAGATTTGAAAAAAAAAAATATTAACTGTTTAAATTAAAAAAAATTATAAATAAAGTAAATGTTTTTGCACACGACATTATATCTATATAGTTTCATCAATGAAATCATTTAGATGAACTACTTTTATCTTCTTTGGCACTCCTCTTCTCGTACTTGATTCCATTTGTGTTTATTCCTCATAAAATCAACTTTTATACTCTTCACAATTTTAGACTTTTCAAATCTTTCTTTAAATTTTAACATTTCAGTTTTGGGTGGAGAGAATCATTGACTGCAGAATTTAAGAAAATCCCATTTGTGTTTATTCCTTGCAAAATCAACTTTTACACTCTTCGCAATTTTAGACTTTTGAAATCTTTCTTTAAATTTTAACATTCCTTACAACCATCAGGACTTTCCTGTCAAAATTCTCTGAAAAGCTTTTGATAATTCCATTCCTTACAGCCATAAGGGCTTTCCTGCCAAAATTCTCTGAAAAGTTTTTGATAGTTCCAATCCTTATAGCCATCAATAACTTTATGGATATTCAAACAATAAGAAGCAGCTAATTTGCAGCGCGTGGACAAATCCAAATTCTCATCTTTAACTAACACTTCGGCTGTTTTCTTTTTATCTAACACTTCTGCAGTTTTCTTTTTGTCTATTGTACCTTGTGGAGTCCAACAAAGTTCAGCTGGTAGATCTGCATGAAGATCATTAATAAAATGGAATTTCATCCATTTTAAAATTTGTGAGCCAATAGGCTTAATGAAACCTAACACCTTCTCTTTTGTGGTAGTGAAAGCTGTGACACAAAAGTCTCTGAAAAGCTTTTGATAGTTCCAATCCTTATAGCCATCAAATAACTTTATGGATATTCAAACAATAGCAAGCAGCTAATGTGCAGCGCGTGGACAAATCCAAATTCTCATCTTCAACTAACACTTCTGCTGTTTTCTTTTTATCTAACACTTCTGCTGTTTTCTTTTTGTCTATTGTACCTTGTGGAGTCCAACAAAGTTCAGCTGGTAGATCTGCATGAAGATCATTAATAAAATGGTATTCTAACCATTTAAAAATTTGTGAGCCAATAGGCTTAAGAAACCTAACACCTTCTCTTTTGTGGTAGTGAAAGCTGTGACACAAAAGTCTTTGAAAAGCTTTTGATAGTTCCAATCCTTATAGCCTAATTTGCAGCACGTGGACAAATCCAAATTCTCCTCTTCAACTAACACTTCTGCTGTTTTCTTTTTATCTAACACTTCTGCAGTTTTCTTTTTGTCTATTGTACCTTGTGGAGTTCAACAAAGTTCAGCTGGTAGATCTGCATGAAGATCATTAATAAAATGGAATTTCATCCATTTAAAAATTTGTGAGCCAATAGGCTTAATGAAACCTAACACCTTCTCTTTTGGGGTAGTGAAAGCTGTGACACAAAAGTCTCTGAAAAGCTTTTGATAGTTCCAATCCTTATAGCCATCAAATAACTTTATGGATATTCAAACAATAGCAAGCAGCTAATTTGCAGCACATGGACAAATCCAAATTCTCATCTTCAACTAACACTTCTGCTGTTTTCTTTTTATCTAACACTTCTGCTGTTTTCTTTTTATCTAACACTTCTGCAGTTTTCTTTTTGTCTATTGTACCTTGTGGAGTTCAACAAAGTTCAGCTGGTAGATCTGCATGAAGATCATTAATAAAATGGAATTTCAACCATTTAAAAATTTGTGAGCCAATAGGCTTAATGAAACCTAACACCTTCTCTTTTGTGGTAGTGAAAGCTGTGACACAAAAGTGTCTGAAAAGCTTTTGATAGTTCCAATCCTTATAGCCATCAATAACTTTATGGATATCCAAACAATAACAAGCAGATAGTTAGCAGTGCGTGGACAAATCAAAATTCTCATCTTTAACTAATGAATATTCTAAAGCAAAAAGGACAGCAAAACCGAAAAAGAAACCTAATGTCAGAAAAACAAAGAAAACAGCCCAAAGGAATTAAAAAAAAGTTTCTAAAACTGTAAAGAAGAACCCTCCTGTAAAATCAAAAGAAAAACGAGACATCTAAACCTTTGAAGAAAAATTTGGCAAAAAATAATAAAAAAACTCAAACCCAATAACAAAAAGCCTGCAAAAAACGTCCCAATGGCAGATCTGCAGGAAGATAATTAATAAAATGGAATTTCAACCATTTAAAAATTTGTGAGCCAATAGGCTTAATGAAACCTAACACCACAAGCTGTGACACTTTCTCTATGACCAGTCATCTGTTGAAGAATGGGTGAAAACTTGGTACAAACTACATTTTCTTACTAAAGCCTTAGTAATAACATAACTATAATTCCTAAGGACAAAATTCATGATTAAACTATAATAAGCAGTACATACTAAGGAGTCAAAATCTTCATTAATTTAAGGAGAACAGTAAAAATTGTGTTTTTCTTGGTTATAAATTTGCATTAGAGATTTGTTAAAATAAAAGGAAAAAATTGAGTTTACATTAATATTACAATATTATACTAATCTTTAAAGTTAACTTGGATGAGTCATAAGAAAATAGAACTGACACCTGATAGAAAAAAAATCAATGAGTACTGATAAATATAGAAGTAAATAATGTACATTTAAAAAAAGTTCAACTTTAAATAATGTTATATTAACTTTGAAGCTGAAGGATGCAATATATATTTCAGAAAGTCAATAACACAAGTAAGATGACAAGGCAGGGAATGAGACATTCTTGAGCACCATTGACAGCAATTGTGATTCTTGAGGATTTAGCTGGAGTACCACATACTCTGTCTGGTTAGAAGCTTGATGAAAATATTGTTGAATTACTGGAAGGCACACCAAAGGAATATGACCTAGAAGAATACGTAAAATATCATTTAAGGAAAATGTGAAACACTGAAATATAAAGAAAACAGTTATTTAAATGGGAGTAAATGGTATAAACAGCATACAGCTGCCAATCATCCGGGGTTTTAAAGTCAAATAAATGTACTCTGAACCAGAATTTAAAAAATAAATAAAATGTGTCATTTCTATGTGGTATTTATTTGATTTCATTTAGCAGTGAAATATGTATATTTGATATGGAAAAAAAAGGGGGAGAAGAGAAGATTGGTATACCACATGTCAATATCAGTAAAGCCATTTAGATGTAAAAAACGTAAGAAATGTTCAATTCATGTGCAATAAGTGCCAAAAAGTAAAAGATACACACCACATAATTTAATTGCTAAACTGTAACAGGAAAAACTAAAATAACCATTAAATTAAACATTGTATTTTTATTTCAATTTATGTTAGAAAAATAAATTAAGGGGTCATTTTCTTACTAAAATTCTATCAAACTTTGAAATTTTCAATAGTTTTCTTACTAAAAAAGTTGAGCACCATTAGTCGTTAGACATGCATTTAATGTGTCTGCCAGTTTTTTTTAGCAATGTCGATTCTAATTGTGATGAAAAAAATTTCTCTAGAAATTTTTAATAGTCACATCATTTACAAGGGTGATTGTGTTCTGGTATTTTGTACACTACTAAATTTATATAGCAATATTCTTAGTATGTCATCGAAGAAATCATCGATTAAAGAAGAAAAGAGTCCTATATAAATTTAGTGATGTACAAAATAATGGAACACAATCACCCCTGCATTTATTAATAATTCAAAAACAATTTAACAAGAAATATGCATGTGTGTTGTGTTTGAGCTTTTAAATATGTCAACCTCTATACTAAAAAAATAGATGGAGAAAACAAATTCAGAAGAAAGCAGAAAATTTTATGAGACATAATTAAAAGGTTGGTTTTTCTGGGACACTATGGTAATCTTTTCGGAATCTTTTGCACACAAGGGCTAAACAGATCAGGACCTTGGTTTTAATCTGAATCCAACCAGTGGCGTAGCTACATATTTCACGCCCTGGAGCAAGTAAAATTGGTGCGCCCCTTGTCACTCAAAAAAGTTCAATCAAAATTTGTTTTAAAGTTTAAAAATCATGTATTCTTATTTCGATTTTAAACCTTATTTTTATTTGGAGTTCAAAGCATTTTAGCAAAATATTTAACGTAATAAATACAAATAGAATAAAAATGAAACTGTCATTTTTAAGTGCAGAGTAACTACTAACATTTATTACTAATTCGGGGGGATTTCCGTTTTTAATGCGCCCATGGGGTTAGCACAATTTGCGCTGCATCTGTTGTTCCTTTAGAAGCACTATAGAACGCTAAAAAATAAACACACTATTTTCAAGAAATTTTTTATTTTGACTTGTCGCATTTGGATGAAATACGTTTTTCCGTTTTAAGTGCAAGGAAATGCTGAAAATTTATAAAATTCAAAGTATCTTAACTCGGTAAGTTTTGGTCGTACAAAAAGTTAATTATTATTGTTTTACTTTTTAGAGTACGGAGAAAGTTTTTCTAAATATAACTTATAGAACCCAGGGACCGTATAAAAAAATAAATTTTGTAACTTTCAAAAAATGTCTGGTGCGAATGGCTTTTAAGAGGGTGAAGATGAAGAACAAAGCTGAAACTTTTTTTGTTATTGGAATTATATACTTCTAAAGCCAATGGACAGTGATAAAAGTTGACACTCTTATATACCATTTGGAGGGTTTTTCACACTCTCAAAAATAACAAACACAGAATTTCATTTCCGCCCACCCTAAATGCGGTATAGTCTTAAATCCGGTACTGATTATGTATTTTATAAACTGTATTGATAAAGTGTATACATGTTTAATTTTCACAAAGGACAAAAAAAAAATTCCAAATTTTCGTTTACTCGCTTTTTTGTACGCAAAATCTACACTAATATTATAAAGAAGTAACGTTTGATTGTTTGTTTGTAGGGGGTAATCTCTGGAACTACCGAACCGATTTCAAAAGTAATAGTGGTAAATTGACAAGGACAGTTCCTGCTCCAACATAGGATATATTTTATGTCAATGTGCCACCACCTACAGAGAGGAAGGGGTGAAAAGGGAAAAACGTTCTAAAATTGCGATTTTTGTGATACTGAAGGACTAGAAACTGGGAATTTGGCATGGTAGTTACTTATAAGATGCAAATGCTCTCTAAGAACAGTTTCTAAATAATTCGAAATTGGGAAAGCTGAAATGAGCTAAAAGCATTCTAAACACATTCTAAATTATGATTTCTATGGAATTGTTAGGGAAATAAACTTGAAATTTGACATGACTGTTACTTTTAGGACGTACATTGTCGCAGTTAAAAAAAATCGAAATTTTATAAGGGTGAAATGCACAAAAAGCGTTCTAAATACTGATTTCTATGGAATTGTTAAGGATAGAAACTTGAAATTTGATATGCCTGTGCTACTTTTAAGACACAAATGCACGCACAAAGCAGTTTCTCTCTTAAATTTTAAATTTAAAATGGTGCAGAGGAAAAAAAAAAATGTTCGAAATTTATGATTTTTGTGATACTGAAGGGACTACAAAATTGAAATTTGGCATGGCGATTACTTTTAAGATACAAATGCTTGCTAAGGATTGTTTCTAAAACAAATTGAAATTTAAAAATGTGACATGAGTGATAAACATTCTAATTTACTATTTCTATGGAATTATTAAGGATAGAAACTTGAAATTCAACACATGGCTGCGATTTTTAAGACGGAAATGCACACACAAAACAGTTTCTCTTTTAAATTCTAAATTTAACCCTTTCAGGGGCAAAGTACTTATGTTTCTAAAATGTTGAATTGAGTGAATCACATGGCATTTAACAACAAATTTGTTTCAAAATAAGTAAAAGTTTTTATACTTATATTATAAAAGCAAATTTTAATTACAAAATTCCGGTGTCAATTTGGCATTTCATAATTAAAATTTAGTGGGATACATTATATCCCACAACCCTTCAAGGGGTTAAAATGGTGCAGAGGGAGAAGAAACATTCTAAACTTACAATTTTTGTGATACTGAAGGGACTAGAAACTTGAAATTTGGCATGGCGGTTACTTTTAAGATACAAATGCTCGCTAAGAATGATTTCTAAAACAAATCAAAATTTAAAAGGGTGAATGAGCGGTAAGCGTTCTAATTTACTATTTCCATGGAATTGTTAAGGATAGAAACTGGAAATTTGACATGGCTGCGACTTTTAAGACTGAAATGCACACACAAAATAGTTTCTTTTTTAAATTCTAAATTTATAATGGTGACGAGGAAAAAAAGTCCTTCCGGCCTGTACCAGGAGGAAAAGGTAGCTTTCCTATATCTTCATTTTAAAATTTTAGCTAATGTTACACGAAAACAGTAAGTTAAAATGCAAAGAAACGTTTACAAAAGATTCGTTAATACTGAATTTGAATAAGAAATTCGCCAAATTATTGAGCAATAGCCAAATTGGCTTCATTTATGAAGACTTATTTTGGTCGCCAAATGTCGCCAATTTTGGTGCTAATGGATATGAATATATAGTTTTATGCGTATGATTGGGAACATTATTACAACAATGAAAGAAAATAATTTGCGAGTAATCGCGTTAATGTGCTGTTTTGTTTAAAAATGTCAGCCACCCTAGAATTTCAAACTGCTCTATCTCAGCCATTTTTTAAGATAGAGGTAAACCAAAAAATGCTCCGGAATCCTTGTATCAAGGCCTAAAACGTAATTAACAAATAAATTTGAATTTTTAATTTTTTTGTATATTTATTTTAGTTTTAAATGGCCGCCATCTTGAAACAAAATGGCGGACCAAGCTGGCCAACGAACTCGGCCGAGACATTGGTTAGCTTCATACACACAATTAGTTTCATCAAAATTGATTTATAAATACGAGCGTTATCGTATGACATAGGTCATATATATATATAAATCAACATTTGAACGGAGGGTGTTTTTGGGGTCTGGGGGTGATGATCGGTGAAAATATATCGAAATTTTCCGGAACTGCTTTCCTCTGAACGGCTGCAATAGGTAGCTTTATACTTTTTTGTATTGAAAGCTACCTAAAAAAAAAGACGTTCTAAACTTGCGATTTTCGTGATACTGAAGAGACTAGAAACTTGAAATTTGGTATGACGGTTACTTTTACAAGACAAATGCTTGCTAAGAATGGTTTCTAAAAAAATTCGAAATTTAAATGGGTGAAATAAGCAAAAAGTTCTAATTTACAATTTTTATGGAATTTTACATAATATTTGTTAATTAATTCCACATCTATTTCAAATTTCGCTGACATATTTGCAATTCTGATTACAAATCACTAGCAGCTCCATCTAAGTGTTATTCAAATATTACTGTCTTCATTATTCTCTTGTCATTATTGAAAAATTAGTTTATTTATTAATTTCTAACTAAATTAAATGTCTTTAAAACTAATTCAAAAGCATTCAAAAAGGTACAGATAATCAAAATGCTTCACTGTATAAAATCAAATTTTGGTCAAAAAGGCTAATTTTCAAAAAAATTCAAATTTCAAATAAAAAAGTCCGATTAAAACCAATAAAAGCCATCGGCGTGTGGCTTTTTAAAATTTACCCAGTTTTTTTTTTTTACTTACCCATCATACGTAGTATAGGGTAAATCTTGTAATCGTTTTGAAAATCAAAATTTTTTTTTTGACGGATTTACATGTTTCAGACACTGGAGATTCCGAAAAACATATTTTTAGAAAAAAAATTTTGCCGTCCGTCTGTGTGTGTGTGTGTGTGTCTGTAAACGCTCTATCTCCCGAAAAAATTGAAATAGAGACTTGCAATTTGGTATGTACTTAGTATGTAATAATGGGAAGAAGCCTATTTCATTTCAATAACCTCGATTAACCGGAACAATTTTTTTCGGACTCTCGAAATATTCGTTCTGATGAAAGGTATATAAAATTTTTCGAAATTGTTTATTTTAAGAAATGAATATAAAAGACAATAAAAAAACATAAATTTTGAATAAAGCATGAAGTTGATCAGATAATTAGTTGCCGAGATATTTGGAATCCTATTTCCCACACTCTTCGATTTTTCATGACCCTGTATTTCATCCAAATTTCACTTCAAAGATATATTTTAATTGGAAATTGGACGCTTAATCAGATGCAATAAACCGCTAGTAAATAGGATTATTATTTTTGGAGTTATAAGGAAAAACCTCTTTCAAGCAATTCAGTAATCGAGCCTTTAAAGTTTGTGACGTCATCAAGCCACGATTTTATTTGAATTGCAATGCATTTTATAAGTAGTTTACACATTTTTATTTTAATATTTTACATTATGCATATCCATGATGGGTAAGTATTACGGTGGCCCCCAACGACTAGTTTTTTTTCTGCAACCATGCAATACAGTAAATTTTGCCCTCTGTATAACAGAGGGCAAAATTTACTGTATTGCACAGTGTTATTATTTCTTGTGATTATTTATCTGATTTTTTCATCTCATGCCAAGACAGCATCGGGCGGGTCAGCTAGTGATTAATATATTTTCTTTCAATTTGTCAAACTATTGTTTTTTACAATCGATAAAATATATAAATAGCTAAAGCAATGCTGTTACATGTTGCTTCTTAAATACATGTTTTTCAGCTATTATTATTATTATTATTATTATTTTGGCTATTGTTATTTCCACGATAGCATCACGATATATTTCTACAACATTTCCAATAGAAATATGCCAGGAATATTTTTGTTTGGAAATAGTGACAACAAAAAAAATGACTGCAGTGAACACTGTAAATAAGTTTGATTATTTTAAGATTTGAAAAACTTCTTCCGTCAATGGCAAGGTTAAAGAAAAAAGTCAAACACACAGAAACAGTGTTGGTGAAGTTACTTGAGGCTGCGGTATATGGTACGAAATAACATTAAAACTTCGCGAATAGAAGTAATTTCTTTTGAGTATAAAAACATGTTTTAAGTCAAAGTAGTTGAAGTTGAAAATAATGTAAAATATCATAGGAATATACTGATTGTATATAACAGTTCTGATTCCCACATAATATCTGATTAAAAAAACAAACAAAAAACATGCAAATATTTTTTTAATCTTTATTCAGACTTTTTCTAATTTTGCGCCCTTAGGATTCGTGCGCCTGGAGCAACTTGCTCCAACTGCTCCACGCTAGCTATGCCCCTGAATCCAACCCACAACAAACATCCATGTCTGAGTCAGGATTCAAACTAGAGTCCTGCATCAGGTCAGGTTACCCACACCCGGGTCTATATTTTTTCATTGCAGTTCAGGTTGGGTTGACTTCTACTTTTTTTGTTGCGGGCCGAGTTGAGGTATTGTGGGTTCAGTTGACCTGCTTTTCCAAAAGAATGTACACCATACTGGCAAGTTTCTGCCGGGGTGGTTAAAACCAGTGGTTATAACCGGCATGGCAAAAATTGGCAGAAACTAAGAAATAATAATAATAAGAAGAACTTTAACTGCAATGATTCATAATTCACATATGTATTTGATAAGTAAACTAAAATTTTGAAAACTATTTGATATGTGAATAAAAAATTATTATGAATGTTATTCAAAGTAGCAAAAAGTTTCAAAATGATCTTATAAATATACAGTACAGGACCTCAAATCTGGAATCCTAAAATCCGGACTGCGATAGAGCAGGAAAAAAATAATTTCCGAAAACGCATACAGATGGCGCTTCGTGCACTCGTATCACAGTTTTCAGATGCTTTAAACGAAACTACACTCTTCTGAATAATTTTTTGTAATGTTTTAAATGTAAATTACCATAAAATATCAAAAATACCCCCCCCCCCCTCCCCCACAAATTTTCAACAAATTTCTTTTTTTTTTTTTTTTAACTTCTCCCATACCAAAAATGCATAGTTGGAATATGTTTTTACGCATCCTTTAATGAAATTTGTATGGTGTCGATAAGTGCTCCAAGGTTAGTTTCTTTATTTTCATGCTACAGGTCTGTACAGACTGAAATTTCCAGGCCTGACCCGATTCGTAGAAAATGTTTGGTCTGACCGAGAAAAGAAGTTAAAATTTCGGCTTGTCCTGTTAAAAAATTTTGTTAGCTTGACCCAGCTCTGTATAAAAGCAAAAAGTTCGGCCTGAGTCCGGTCCGGTATAAATCTCAGATGGATCCCAGCATGGTCAGATTGAATTTCTAGAAAACTTGCCGATATTTCTGAAGTAACATTATCCTACATTTAAAATTCAAAAGCATATGTCATAATTCATTTATGCATAGATTTTATTTTCAAGTTATGCCAGGGCGTATTTTACTGATTTTTGCTCGGGCCAAGAAAAAGTCTGTCCTGGCCGATCCCGAGTTTGTAGTAAAAAGTTAGGAATGAATGAAGACCAGGCCCGACCAGATTACTGTGAATTCATGAATAAAAAATGGCCCGGAGATGTGCAGATTTCTATTTCATGCTCCCCAGAGTTACAGTTTTACTTTTCTAAAGGATGCCAAACCCTGGCATTTTTGTTTTAACAGCCAATGCCCCCTGTTCATTTTAGACGTGTAAAATGTCCCTTTTCAATGTATTTTCTTTAGGATCACTTTTTTTTCTGTAGAAAAACACATGACATTGGAAAACAGAAATTGATTTATAAATCTTATATGATAACATTATTTATCTAGATTGATTAGCTAAGCATGGTAAAACATAAAATATCTTATTTTGGATGAATGCTTTTGTAAGTTTTTTTTTCTTTAAGGCCGTTCCCAAATCCAAAGTGGCTTCATTCAGATATAAGTTTTAATTCATTTTTTTCAGAGATGCATGAAATTGGCAGGTGTTCTTCAGAAACTATGCAATCGAAACATGTTTTTCATTTTTTTGGTAAAAGTAATTAAAAAAAAATATATACCGTCAAAGTCGGTGATTTGAACCTAATTCTTGTTCAAGTGCTCCAAGCAAGGGAAAATGCATGCTGTCACGTGACATGAATCGCTTACAACTATTACTTAAATTTTAGTTAATATATTTTTTTACTCAAGGCAGCTGTAAGCATTGACGTAATCCCCCCCCCCCCCATGAGCAACTGTGCCCAGTACCCCGAAATTTTTAAATCGGTCCCTGAGCTCAACAATTTTTTTTCCTGCAGGCAAATAGCACGAACCTGCTGACACATTCACAGAGTCCTTTTTATAAGTTAAAGAATAAAATTTGAATAGGTTCTCTCTCGCTAGTAGAGTTTTCCATTCACAGCGTTTTAGCAGAAAAGGAAAGTGGGGTGTTCTGTTATTTTCTAGGCCCCTTTTCATTTTCTCAAAAATGTTTTCACGTTTTTTACCATTATTTTAAATGCTACCCTTATTGCATGCCTTTAAATGCTACCCTTAATGCATTATTTTAGGGCTACCTTGCGTATTAGCATGCAGTCCGCTATTTTGTTTCTCAAACGATATCAATATAAAGGTAACATCTGGCTAAAAGACATACAATAATTAAAATTTATATTATTTCATAAATACTTCGACTTTGAAGGTAGATGTTACTTTCTGAGCATACAAGGGTTTTGTTTCAGAGAGTATGGTATAAAAATTCAATGAAAAACTTATTTCTGTTTTGTATAATTTTAGTCAAATTTATAAGATTTATGAAAAGATTTTATTTATTTGGAACAGTTTGCGTAGAAGTATTTGTGAAATAATATAAATTTTGATTATTGTATGTCTTTTAGCCAGATGTTACCTTTATTTTGATATCGTTTGAGAAACAAAATGGCAGACTGCAGGCTAATATGCAGTACCTAAAATTCCGAAATCCGGAATGATCGCAGCACTAGCCAGTCCGGATTTGAGATCCTGTACTGTACTTTGTTTATATAATACTAATTTTCTTTTAATGAAAAACAGGAATTTTCATAACAGTAATCTGATGTTGTACAAGTTTAACTATTAATATTATTATTTACAGTTGAATTTTTATTTAAAAGTTAAAAAAAAAAAAAAAATTACAAAAAATTTGATATTTTAACAAATCACTGTTCAGAGAATTTTTATATAAATAATATAATGCAATAACTTAAAGATTATCTACTATATGGAATATGGTTATATATACAGGGTGTCCCAGGATTATTGGGAACAAACTTTAAGGGGAGGAAGGGGACATCACAAGGATTCAGATTTGCATAGCAACCCATGGTCAGAAACATCATGGGGGAAGTAGTATGACAGGTACAAAAAATGAAGAGACAAGACTGAGATCATCTGAAATAATTTATTTGTCAGATATTACATGTGCTGTGGTAGATGATATGTGAAAATGTCACAAAATAAGTTCAAAGTTTCCACCATTGCTAGCGATGCATGCATTACAACGTCGAACCATGGATTGGCTGACTCGCTCAAATACACCTGGATTTCCTTGGATATCCGTATCAGCACAGACGATTCTTGCAACCAGATCCATATCAGAATCTACAGGAGTTGCGTACACAGCATGTTTCAGTGCACCCGAAAGAAAGAAATCTATGCTGCTTAAATCAGGAGATTGTGGTGGCCAGTGAACCGGTCCACCAAGGCCAATCCATTGGTGACCAAACACCTGATTCAAATATTCATGAACACATCTGCAATAATGACATATGCCCATCTGCCATAATGGGAAGTGCCCATCATGCTGAAACCACATATGGCATCTGACATGTTGTGGCATAGAGTGAAGTAAGCTTGGTAGCACCTTTTGCAGAAAGATGCCATAATCTGCAGATGATAGAGGTGCTGGGAACAAGTAATGCCTGACTAAGAGGTCGTCGACCACACCAGCCCAAACATTCACTGAAAAGCGATGTTGTGGGCAGCATGTGGTCTCACGCCAGAAAATTCCCTAATCTGAGAATGCTGGTTTCTTCCAATGTTCTTGTGAACAACACCACCTAACGGCGAGCGAAGCCGTTTCCGATCATGGATTGCTATGCAAATCTGAATTCTTGTGATGTCCCCTATCTCCCCTTAAAGTTTGTTCCAATAATCCTGGGACACCCGGTATATATACATATGGTTGGAAATTTTCATGTAACAGTCTTAATTTTTTAAAAAATAAGTCAGATTTGTGCCTTTAAATACCGTAAAATCCCGAAAGTAAGCCCCCCTCCCACTTTTAAGCAATTTTGGTTTTCTTTTCCATTCCCGAATATAAGCCCCCCCCCCGCCCAAAAAAAAAAATATATATCTGTAAAATCTCGACAGTAAGCCCCCTCCCACTTTTAAGCAATTTTGATTTTCTTTTCCATTCCCAAATATAAGCCTCGATCCCCCTCTCACATACAAAAAAATTTTTATGCACAAAAAATTGATTTTAAAAATCCAAGGGAATCAATTTTCATTCTTTTGATATTTTTGACAGATTTCCACTTATGTTTTTATGTGATGATAATGAAATCCTTCCTCTCACATGAAATGTTTGTTTCCCTTCTATGCCTTCTCTAACATAAAAAGTTTGAAAACTTGAGAATCTTAAATCCTTCTGTACTTCTTTCTGCTCACTAGTAACATAACAAGTAGTAAAAAAATCAATCTTCTACACTACAATCTCCCTTTCCATCCAAAATTTATGCCTCTTCTCCCTCAGCATATAAAGTTTAAAATCTTTAAAACTCTTTATAAAAAAATTATGCTCTATTTGTTGCTCTCTACTAACAATAAATAATCAGCCATTTAAATTTTCTCTCTACCACCAAGATGTCTGTTTCTGCTCTTTTGCCTCCCCCAGCAAAAAAATCTTTAAAACTCTATTTAAAAAATATATTCTGTCTTACATGTTGCTCTCTAGTAAAAATAAGTAAATAATCAATCATATAAATTACCCTCCACTCTACTCCTCTCTCTCTGAAACTTACACTTCTCCTTCCTTCCCTCCCCTGCCCTCCTCGCAGGATACAATGTTTAAAATCTTTATTAAAAAATTTGCTGTCTAGTAACAATAAATAACTAATCAACCATTTCAATTATCGCTTTACCACCAAAATGTCGGCTTCTTTCACTTAGCTAACCCCTATCAAAAATAAATAAATAAATAAACTATTTATAAAAAAAAATCCTCTGTCCTCTTTGTTGCTCTCTATTAACAATAAATAAATAACGAATCATCTAAATTACAAACTCCTTCCATCGAAATTCCTATTTCCCTCTCATCCAAAGAGTACAAAGTTTAAAATTTATAAAACTCTTATGTGAAGAAATTTTATGTCCTTCTTGTTGCCTTCTAATTTGTCACCTACGTTTTCTGTCTACTCCAAAAGTGTCTGCCTCCCCCCCCCCCCTCCGCACACACAAATTTTAAAATCTTTAAACTTTTTTTTTTTTAACTGCTGTATTTATTTCTCTTTAGTAACAATATTAATGAATAATCAATCATCTAAATTACCCCTTTTTCTCCCAAAAATTCCACTTCCCCCTCCCCCTCTGTCTTCTCACCCAGCAAATAGTTTAAAATCTTTAATATTATTATTTTTTTAAATGTTGATATATTTCTTATTTTGTAGTAAGGTAACTCATCTCATTTACATCATCTCATATAAGTATCACTCATCTAAAATCATCATTCCGTTTGAAATTTTTTCTCTGTCCTATTCTCCCAAAGAAGAGGAGTGGATTTCTAAATATGTGAGAGGAAAGCAAAAATGTTCATCTTTTTTGCAGTTTGGCTGTTCTTCCCTAAATCACGTGTATGTTTTGAAATAAATATGTTCTCTAAAATAACTCCCCATCCATTAACAAAATATCAGCTGTGAGAACAGCCAAACTACAAAAAGACTAAAATCTTCTTTTTGCCCTTCCTCTCCCTCCATGTCTAGAAATTCATCCCTTTTTCTGGGGATGGAGAATGGAACTTTAAGGGGAGAGTTAGATGATCATTGATCATTTATTTATTGTTGCTACAAAGTGACAATACCACATAAAATCTTTAAAAAATAGTTTTAAAGATTTTTAAGCTTGTGTGCTGAGGGGGGAGGGGGGAGAAGCAAATTTTTAGGGTGGGGGGGGGGGGGAGAAGCAATTTAGATAATTCTTTAATTATAGTTGCAAGAAAGTTCTAAATAGATAACAAAAACTTTTAAAGACTTTAAAGTATGTATTGGGGTGGGGGTGGAGACAAAGGAAATAAAGAGGACTTTTTGGAAGGGAAAAGGGTATAAGATCATTATCTAAATATTTCTGGGATAAAATCACAAATAGAGCAAAAAAAAATAAATAAAATAAAAAGAAAACTATGCATTTTTGGTACCAGAGGGGGGGGGGGGGGGGGACAGTAATTTTGAGAGCAGATTTAGATTATTGATCATTTATTGTTATACAATAAAAAAAAATTAAAAAATTAAAAAACATTTTTTAGGGGGGGAGGGAGGGGGCAGGATTTTAGGGTTGGGAATTTTTTTTTTTTTTTTTTTTTTAATCTACCGAAATATGGAAGATTCTCGCCCCCTTTTTTTTAATTTTACAATTTTACAAGATACATTTGTAGGGGGAGGACCTTCATAAGATAAGGGTGGGGGGCAGGGATTTTAGGAGGATGGGTTAATTTAGGTGGTAGGTTGGAGTTATTTATTTTTAATATAGAGTATTTAATAAGTCTGAAAAGAAGTTTAAAATTAAAATGTTATAAAGGTTAAACTACGCATTTTTGGTTCCAGAGGGGGGGACAAAGGGGGAAGCAGTAATTTTGAGAGCAGATTTATATGATTGATTATTTATTGTTACAATAAAAAAAGAATAAAAAATTAATATAAAAAATGATTTGTAAATTTTTTTTGGAGGGGGGGGGGGGGGGGCAGGATTTTAGGGTTGAGAATTTATTTTTATTTTATTATTATCTTTTAATATGCCGAAATACGTAAGACTCTCGCTCTTTTTTATTTTAATTTTACAGATTTTTAAATTTTACGCGATGCATTTGGAGGGGGAGGATCTTCATGAGATAAGGTTGGGGGGGGGGGGGGTAGGGGGAGAGAAGCAGAGATTTTAGGAGGTGGGGTTAATTTAGGTGGTAGGTTGGATTTATTTATTTTAATATGGAGTATTTAATGTCTGAAAAGAAGTTTAAAATTAAAAAGTATAAAGGTTAAACTATGCATTTTTGTACCAGAGGGGGGTGGGGGGTGGGCAAAGTGGGAAACAGTAATTTTGAGAGCAGATTTATATGATTGATTATTTATTGTTACAATAAAATAAGAAATAAAGAAAAATATTTAAAAAATGCTTTTTTTTTTTTGGGGGGGGGGGGGGGGGCAGGATTTTAGGGTTAGGAATTTATTTTTATTTTATTTTATTATTATTATTTAATCTGCCGAAATACGGAAGATTCTCGCCCCTTTTTTACTTCTAAATTAATGATAAACAGGTTTTAAATGATTTTTAGAAAAAAATCCCGATTATAAGCCCCCCTCCCAAATTTAACCTTTTCTGATTTTGAAAAAGGGGGGGGGGGGCTTACAATCGGGATTTTACGGTACTGTATTTAAATGAAATGTTTTTAAATCCATGGAATTACAAGATCCACATATAACTACAGCTCCAAGTCAAAAAATTAGAATAGAAAAAAAAAAGGAATTGTGAAAAAAGATTTTTTTATGTATCGCTTATACAAAAAGTAATACAGGATAAAACTTAATATTGTAAGAATCTTTTAGCATTTAAATTAAAGGAAATAATATGTGCAAATTCCATTCAAAAAAGCATTTTAGGGTCTTCAAATGTATGTATGTAAAAAATTTCAAAATAGATGTTTCTTTCCCCTGTCTCTAGTGAAAGATAAGCTTTTCCTTATTGTCCTGTAAGCTGGGCAGCAAAACAAAGCCCTTTTGTATAGCAAATGCTTTTCAACTTTCCTGAGGGGGAAGACATCAACTAATACCTGGAAATGTATCAGAATTCCAAACCCTGATATAGTACAGAAATATTGTCACATTTTGTTTTTAGTAGAATAAGTAGCCAAAGCAAATTAATGATTGTTTTTTGTTTTAAGTTCCTCCTTTTTACTTTTATCGGTATTTTTACTCTTTAATTTTTTTTTAATATTCTCCTTACATGTAAGAAGATAAACTTTATTTTTATTTTGTTATTTTTTAAATTTTAAAATAAAAATGAACTATGTTTTAAAAGTTGTATGTTCTGATACAAAGCTCAAAAAGTAAATTGTCATTTTAATACAGAGCTGCCAAGTCTCCGGCTTTTTGGATACCAGTATTTTTGTACAGAAAATGTTGTTCTATGTAATCGGACATTTTGCAATTTTAAAAGAACAACATTTTCTCTAAAATATTACTGGTTTTCAAAAATCCAGAGACTTGGAAAGTCTGTTAACAGTTCCATGTTAACCCCCCCCCCTTTTTTTTAAGAGGACGTAAAGTGCAATATTTCTAAAATTGAGATGTTGTTAAATAATGGAACAGCTGAACTCATTTATAATGAGAATGAATCCATAACCAGCATTTGCTCGCTATAATAAAGCTGTTTCAAAACGTTTCTGGATTATAAAACATAATTATAAAATATAATTAATCATAATGTAATATAAGAATTATAAAACATGAGAACGAATTTTGTCAGATTCAGTTAAATTGCTAAATCAATTTTTTATTTCATTTTTTAATTATTTAAATAAATAAACTGTCTTAAAAAAAGTCTGATCTCATGTAACAAATGAAGAAGTTTTCCAGATATTCATTCAGTTTCATTAAAAGTGTTAAATATAACATTTTCTTCTTTTAATTTTTCTCATAATTTTATTCCTAATATATTAGATGGATGAACAGAAAGAAACCTAATTTTTTAAATAAGTAAATAAAGAGAAAAAAAATTTTCTGTTTCAGCTATGTACATACATATATATAAACTAATTTTGGTTTTAATTTAATTTTATTATGATTTATAGCAATGTGTGGCTGTAAACAGGCCCGTTGCGACTGTCCCTCATACCCCCATTTGGGGGTTGGGGTGGCTCGTTAAAATCAGGGACCCAGTAGTAAGCTTTATTACAGACCTTTGAGCCGAATAATGAAGTTTGTTATCTTAAAAAATATTTTTTAATAATATTTTATTTATGTTTTATTCAAATACATTTAAAAAAAAATCAAAGATCAAATTTTGAAAATGTAGGGATTGGGAAAATCGGCCAGGTATTTCTATTTCTAAAACGTCTTTCTCAGGAATTTTCAGGAAGTTATGAATGTTTTCCTTTTATCAATGCAGCAGTGTGCAATAGGTTTATCCACACTTTAGCTATTATATTTCCTGTAATCCTTTTTGACATTGTTAACAATATACAGCTTTCCATAAGATTTTTTTATGGGTGGTCCAAATGGAAATTTCTTAAGGCTGTTTTTCAAATTACAAACTACTTTCTGACACATTTTTTAATTCAATTTTATTCACAAATGCATGATATTGGCATGTGTTTTTATTTAGAAACTGTGTAATCAGAACACGTTTGGAAAGAATGGAAAACTCATTTCGATTCCATATCAATTCCATAGTCAGGCCTGCAAATTTTATGTCTTTGCGTTTAAAAATGAGTAAGAAATTGTGTCAAAAAGTTTCGTGTTGCTAAGCAGGGGTCATTTGAGAACCACCTTAAGTCTGTTGTCAAATCCAAATTGGCTACTTTATGACATATTTTAATTTAATTATTTTTGTTCAAAAAATGCATGAAGTAATCTTAAGTGTAATTTAAAAAAAAACATTTGAGTGATGAGTTGCACCTATAGCGCCTTTCGTATGGTTAGCCTTGTACATAATTTCGAAAAATGGTGCCCGTATAAAGTATGAAATTCTGCATAAAATAAGATTTTTTTAAAAAATAAAATAAGAATCTTTCTTTAAAAAGCTTCCAAACTTTAATAAATTTTGTTTCATATAAAAATATGATACAGTCGACTCTGTGAAATCCGCCGATGTATAATCCGCAAATCTCTATAATCCGCCATCCATTTTCAAATGTAAACAATGGAAATCATACTTTCATAGTTAAGCTCATTAAAGAAATTACATATAGTTGTTTTTATGAATTATCGATTTTTAAATGCTTTAAATTGTGATTTAACAAGTTTTATGCGATTTGCATGATGTATATTAAAATAATAACTTTAGGTAAGCAAAAGGAACTACTAAATGCTAATACCAGTAGAGTAATTTACATTTTAAAACCAATACATTCATGTAACAGCTGACTAAGCCAAGATTTAAGGCAAAACTTAAATTCCCATTGAGCAAATGTTCAAAAAATTAAATAACAGTCAATGAAATTTAAATTTTATAATAATTCCAACATACTTAGAATTAAGAGCTAAAAGATCTTCTTAAGAAGATTGTTTAGCTCTTATTATTTGATATAGGCCCTTGGGATAGTGCCCTCTGTGGTGGTCTTTCTAAAGGATCCTAACCCGTATTTATGGCAAGGTTCAAAGAAAACCATGAAAAACTCCAAACGGTTAAGTCGACGAGCGCGACAGGGGTTTGAAGCCAGCACTTTCTGTCTACCAGCTTTGAGAGCAGAACCTCTCAGCCACTGGTGGGGCTAATTTATATCGAAAACAATATTCAGGACTTTCTTTTTCGAAATTGGGTAGCAGAACCACTAAGCTCCATAATAATATGGAAGGCTAACTCACCAATCCACTTTCTGCCGCAGCTGTATCACACTTTCAGTGTGCGCAAGTAATGAATCCTGCACTTTTCTTAATATTACAGATATTTTTAAAAAGTTTTCCACATTCTTTTCTCACTTTTGATTATTTCTACAGCTTTTTTATATTTTTATAAGCAATACTTAACATATTTTTTTTTTTTATTGAGATTATATAAAATTTTGTTTTTATCTAGTATCAAATTACATATTTGCGATGAATTCAAATAAAATCTGTAGTTTTTACAGTAAAAATATATATCAGTGAAAATTGTTTCAACTTTGTCATATTTTTAAAAGATAATGTAATTTCAAAATATCTACCCTATACTATTATATGGGAGGAAATCTGTTTTGCCAAAAATTTTCCTCGGAAAATGTTTGACGTTGTATTCATGGGCGGACCGCTGGATACAATGTATCAGAATAGGAAGTTAGCTGTCCGTTCTATTGTGGAGCTCAGTGAGCAGAACCCAATCTGCGAAAACCTTCAGTAAAAACTAAGCCTGAGAAAAAGTGAAGACCTGGCCCAACCCGAACCTGTTCAGACCTCTACCTCCGGCATCACCTTAGCTGTCATTCTACATTCTACTAAGGAGCAAAAACTTTCCTACTTCTTAGCACCATCGCCCTAATTCTGCCCGTCTGTCTTATCATGCGCCATGCCTAATATTTTCAGAAAAGCGGCATCTCCCTTTTTAAAGTAAGAAGACTGTATATGACAACAAAATATAGATATCAACCGAAAAGAAAGCCTTCTGCTTCCAATCGCAATCCAAGTATTTTTTTTTTAAACTTCATTCTTTATCTACATATGCACTTATATACAAAACAAATAAACATGAAAAAGCCGTTAGTCAATTAGGTATTTTACCTTACTTTTAAACACAATCAAAAATTGACAGATGCTCAATGAATTACAGCCGTTTCCGTATAAGGTTGTTACACTATATGGCCATTAATGACCGGCAACTTTCAATTTAGACATTTTGTCGAATATTTAAAAATATACTTGTCAGATTTTTCTGGAATTTTAGGATCCAAAAGAACAGGTTTGACTTCATATTTATCAACGCTGATTTGATAAGGAGTATAATTAGGGGACAAAAAAATAATTAAAGAAAAAAAATAATATTTGGGATCACTCAGTAAAATAAAATGCACCAAATGATCTATTGCTACAGAATATACATAGGCAGACATTGTACAATATGTGTATTCATTTGTGTAAGAATAGCATGTATAGTAATAGAAATATAGCGATTTTTTTAAAAAATTAAAAAAATTCTTGCATGTTTCTTGCTTATAACATACAGGGTTTTTAACCAAATTTAACGTCAGTTTCAGAAAAATTGACAAAATGTAGTAGAAACAATATAGTGCAATTGGAATATAAATATATTAAATATTTAAGGAAATATGGGCAGTTGTATAAAATAACTTTTATCTGCACATGCGCGAACGATAACAAGGAACTTTTTGCATATCGTAAAAATTCAAAGAGATATCAGCATTAGAGTGAGCTGTTTTTTAATTTCTCACTAAAACTCGCTGAATGATAAGGGATTTTCCACAAATTGTCATTTTTTATTTTATACTATTTTCCAATTTTTAATGATACTTTAGTTCTCTTTGAAAAACTACCCTAACGAGCTTATTCGAACAAAAAAAAGAATTATCAAAATCAAAGGATCCATTCCAAAAGTATTATAACCTGGTGCAATAAAGTTTTCGTTGGTGAACTAAAGTATCAATAAAAAATGAAATATAGTATAAAAATCAAACATGACAATTTGTGGACAATCCCTTATCATTTAGCGAGTTTTAGTGAGAAACTAAAAAACAGCTCACTCTAACACCGATATCTCTCTGAATTTTTACGATATTTGAGTGATTTTTTTTAGTAAGTTGCTCCATAGAGTTGACTATTAAATTATGCAAAAGTTCTTTTTTATCATTCATGCATGCACAGATAAAAAATATTTTATACAACTGCCCATATTTCCTTAAATATTTAATATATTTACATTTCAATTGCACTATATTGTTTCTACTATATTTTGTCAATTTTTCTGAAACTGGCGTTAAATTTGGTTAAAAACCCTGTATGTTATAAGCAAAAAACGTGCAAGAATTTTTTTTAATTTTTTTAAAAAATCGCTATATCTCTATTAATATACATACTATTCTTACACAAATGAATACACATATTGTACAATGTCTGCCTATGTATATTCTGTAGCGATAGATCATTTTGTGCATTTCATTTTACAGGGTGATCCAGAGCTGGGCAAAATACATCGAAAAACCATTTTCGATACAAAATACATTGGTTTTAGAGCCTAAAATACAAAATACTTTTCAAATTCTCAAATTTCAAAATACATACAAAATACATTAATTTTAATTATTGTGCACTATCTTACACGCAAATGTTTTAATTCCAATGTCCTGTTATAAATTTTTATCTATTGTATGGATAGGTCCGTAACCCCTCATAAAATCCCTGATGGCTTGGCCTACAGGCACAGGTAGATTTCGAAGACGCAGACCGTGGGGTGCCTGTTAATTGGGAATTGCAGAAGAAATCACCTTTTTGCTATGATTCGGCAGTTGGGACCACCCACTTTGAAATCTTCCTGTGTCTCTAGGTGGCGCCGGCAGGGATTTTTTTTTTTTTTTTTTTTTTTTTTTTTTTTTTTTGCTGTAAGTGCTGGTCTTATAAAAAACTTGTCAATATAAAAGTTGTAGATAATATTAAGAGGATTTATAATAAATTTAAGCGGATTTGATATCTTGTGAATTGACAAAGTTATGAATTTTTTTTTCTTCTTAAACCCCTATCTCCCCTCCCCATTGAGGCCATTTTTAATGATATCAAAAATCTGTCATACATACATTTTCCTAGAAGTAATAATAACTTTAAACGGATTTGATAAGTATCATAATTAAGAAAATATGTTTTTTTTTCTGTTTTCTCAAAAAGCCCCCCCCCCCCCCCCCCCAGTTTGATTTTGCCCATTAACGAACTTGACCGAGATTTTATGCCCCTTGATTTTATGTATCGGTTTGGAAGAGATTCGGGCAGAATTATTGAAGTGATCGTGTTCATAAAAAAGTGAAATAGATAGATAAAGTTTTGAACCTGGGGTGGTTTTGGGGTCTGGGAGTCATGATCGGCGTAGATCTGCAAAAATTTCAAAGAAATTCCAACATAGCGAAGAATGTAATAGATAGTATTTCTTACGAAGTCTACCTAAAAGAAGTCTGCATGTGCCAAAATTTTCAGACCTGGGCCCAGTCTGACCCGTAGAAAAACTTTTAGGGCCCGACCCGGCATAAAAGTTAAAAGTTTAGCCCGAGGCCCGGCGTTGCCCGTATAAAAAATTCTTTGGCCCAACCAATATAGCAGCTAAAAGTTTGGTCCGAGTCTGGCTCGGCATGTACAAAAAATTCATTGGCCCGATTTAAATAGTAAAATTTCGGTCCGAGCTAGTACAAAAACTTAATTGGCCCGAATGAGTTCCTACAAAAGATAACTTTTTACGCAGATGTGGTTGAAAATTCTCTTGTACGAGGCATTCTGACAAATATATATATATATATATATATATATATATATATATATATATATATATATATATTAGCTATTTTTCATGTTTATATTCTTCATTTTTTAAAAAGCGCCCTGAGCTGAGAAGTAGAAACACACCTGTTTAAAAATACTGCCTTCCTAAGTTTATGTCTGTGCCTATATAAACTATGTTTATCTTTTTTATGAATTTCTATTTGTACGCAAATGTTTGGGTTATCATTAATATCATTAATCCATTTTGCATGGCTTAGAGATTTACAAATCTGAAAAATACTATTCAGAAAAATCTGCTAGGACGGAATCGTGTAGGAGCGAAAAAAAATCGTCATAGACAAGTTTTCATCTTACATCACCTACCGTACATCACCTGCTGTAAATGCATTATATTCTTTTCACACGTATTATTACATTTATTTTGCATGAATCAACACATTTTTCCTTTTAAGACAGGATTCCATCATAGACAAGTTTATTTGCACATGTTTTCGTGTACTTTATTTTTATTGCCTAGAAATATATGTACTATTCTTTAAAAAGTATAAATTTAATTTTTTAACTATAGAATAATGGCGATTTAAAAATATACGCATTTTTTACAAAAATTGCTAAACTGGGTCAAATTTTACTGCTTTTTATATGGGCCAGGCCGGACCAATCATCTTTATTCGATCTGGGTCGAGATCAGACCTGAAAATTTCTTCCTGTCCTGACCTCTAGGAAGAATGGCTCGGTCCATAAAAAATAAATCTGACCCTTTCTGGACAGAGTCTGCAGGAAAAAGTAATGCACAAACCCGATCCAGTCTTACACTGCTAACATAGTTTAAAAATGCAATACTCAGGAAAACTCTGGACTCTATAACTTGTGTATCACACGACAAAATTTTATAATTCACAAAGCAACATCAAGAATTTTAAAAGCATTTGTTAGAACCATTCAGCAAAAATCTTTCGGCCAAAGATAAAAATCCTTATCGTACCAGATTTGAAAAAAAAAAAATATTAACTTCTAGAAACAAATTCAAAGACTAGACAAAACAGACAAGCATGTGTTTTCCTGTTGCGAATCGGTAATTTGCGGTTTAAACCAGCTTCAAGTCTTGTACGAACTGGTTGAAAAATCGAGTAATTTATTTTGAGTATTTTGAAAATACAAAATACATTACTAAAATACTTTGGTTTTATCTGATTAAAATACAAAATACAAATGTATTTTGAAAATGTATTTCAAATACATGTATTTTCGATACTGCCCAGCTCTGGGTTGATCCCAAGTATTATTTTTTTGCTTTAATTTTTTTTTGGCCCCCTAATTATACTCCTTATCAAATCGACGTTGATAAATATGAAGTCAAACCTGTTCTTTTTAATTCTAAAATTCCAGAAGAATCTAACAGGTACACTTTTAACTATTCGACAAAATGTCTAAAATTGAAAGTTGCCGGTCATTAATGGCCATATAGTGTATATCAGTAATGCCTTATTTTGATAAACAATGAAGCGCAAAACTGGAGCAATTAGAGTTGATATGATGTCAGCAGTTTTATCGCAATGAATGAGCAACTTATGCTCTTTACTTTCAATTTATGCATTCATAAACATACACTTGGTCATCCGGTTTCCTCTTTAACTCTCTAAGCGTGTGGAACGTAATATTCCGTTCACTAAGCTCCAGGTTTCACTGCAATATATGCAATGTTTAAGATAATATAATTCTATAGATTTAATGAATTTTCAAAACATTGAAGAATGATTAATACTTTCAAGGGTTACATTCATATTTGTAATTAAGTTTTATTTATAATGCTGAAAGAATCATATTTTTTTAGCATTTAAAACAAAATGCAAAGAAAACAGCATTACAGTCCGGTATAAAAGTTCGCCCTGAGCCCAGTACAGTCAGAGTCTGAAGAAAAAAGTTAGGCTCGGCTCATCATAAGTTTCAGAGGTCCCTATTTTTTTTTATTTGCTGTTTGAATATTTATTGTACGAGTTATATGATTCTAATCTAGTCTTGTTTTTGCAATTTGCCGATGTTTTTACGTAGTTTAGAGGATTATGAAGTATTATAAATACTTCTAATCTTTATTATATTTATCCAGTTTGAAAATAAACATTATCAAATTTTAATAAACTTTTTTTTTTGATCGAAAATTGATCTGAAAGGCCATGAAATTCCCGGGGCACCAGTCCTAGGCGAAAACCAAACCCTGGTAATCAAGTAATTGTAGTGACATTATTTGTCTATTTTAGCACAGAGGGTATTTTTATCTCTCTCTCAGCTGGTTCTGTTTCAGAGGAAAAGTCCAAGGAAAAATGCATCCCTCCATGGATACTGCGAAAAAGTTACTTTATCAATTAATCAGTTGCATCTATAGTAGTGGACAGTAGTTCGATAAGGAAGGGGAGGGAACGAGGGTAGCTAGACAGAAATTTGTCGCCTTCTTTCAGCTTTCCCTTTACAATATGTTACATCTTATGTACAATAGATATTTTTAAACGAAAGAGACTACAACTCCCGGTGACGGAAAGAGCAGTTCTGTTCTAAGCAGTGTTCTGTGCTTGTTCTTCCAATAACAATTTAACATCAAAAGTTATTTAACTTGTGCTAAGAGGAAGGTAAAGAATACGACAAACAAAAGGAAGAAAGATGTCAGCAAAAAATGCACGATCAACGATTCCTTAAAACAAAAGATAAGTTGTTTATTCTTCTACTAAATATTGACCTATATATATTTTTATTATTATATTTTATTTTAATGGCAAAGGTTGTTTAAAACTTCAATGAGTAAATAATTTAATGAAAATTAAGTAGCGCACATATTTTACCGTTTATGTTTAAGTGGGTCATCAATATTATTTATTTTCCATATTTCATGAATTGCAGACATATAATTCGAAGATAAAATCTATGCGTAAGTGCACTTTTTGAAGAATGCTAATGGTATGGTAGGATAATGATGAGATATTCAGAAATAACAGCATGTTTTGTAGAAATTGTGTCAGGACGGGTCGAATTTTTGGATTTCACAAAGGATGGGGATCAGACTGAATGTTTAGATTTCATAATGGGCTGGGCTGGGAAGAATTCTTAGATTTTGTAATAGATCGCATCGGAATCGGGCCTCTTTTATACCGGACCGGACATGTAAAAATTGGCCCATGCAGCAATGTAGATAAATTTATATATAGCAAACATGTACAGTAAAACCTCCATAACAGACACTCCCGAATTGCAGACACCTCTATTTAAAGACAGTTTTTCAATCTCCAACACATATATGTTTGTATGTTTTTAACTCCCAAAAAGAAGACACCTCCGAATAACGGTCATATTTCGCTTTCCTGAGGTGTCCACTATTCAGAGGTTTTACTGTATTTTACTTTCTTCTATCTTTACAAGAAGAAAGTATTGGATTCATGAAAATTTGACTTCCGGTTTTTGACGGATTTATACGCTTTAGAAGCTCCTGAAGATGGTTTGACTGTTTTTAGAAAATGTCTGTCTGTGACAAAAAATTTGTGGGCACTCTATCTCAAGAACTAATGCACGAAATTAAAAAAAACTTTATATTCAGTTAGTCCCTGATATAAATTGATGCTGATTAGTTTTTGGTGAAAATCGCCCAATAGGTGGCGCTGCTATGCTGCATTTTTCGCAATTTTTGCAATAGCTATAATTTAAGAACTAATGCAGTTATTTTCATAAAATTTCATATTCAGTTAGACCATGACATAAATAGACGCTGATTACATCTTGGTGCAGATATCCCAACAGGTGGCGCTGCTATAGTACTTTTTTCATGATTTTTACGATAGCTATATCTCAAGAACTAATGCGCAGAATTCCATCTAACTTCTGATTCTGTTAGACCTTGATATAAATAGGTTCTGATTGCATTTTAGTGTAAATAGTCCAACAGGTATCTGCACCAAGACGTAATCAGCGTCTATTTATGTCATGGTCTAACTGAATATCAAGTTTTATGAAAGTAACTGCATTAGTTCTTTAGTTATAGCTATTGCAAAAATCGCGAAAAATGCAGCATAGCAGCGCCATCTATAGGCCGATTTTCACCAAAAACTAATCAGCATCAATTTATATCAGGGACTAACTGAATATAAAGTTTTTTTTTAATTTCTTGCATTAGTTTTTGAGATAGAGCACCCACAAATTTTTTGTCAAGACAGACATTTTCTAAAAACAGTCAAATCGTGTTCAGGAGCTTCCAAAGTGTATAAATCCGTCGAAAACCAGAAGTCGAAAATTTTGATGAATCGAATCTTTTCTTCTTGTAAAGATAGAAGAAAGTAAAATACAGTAAAACCTCTGAATAGCGGACACCTCGGGAAAGCGAAGTGTGACCGTTATTCGGAGGTGTCTGCTTTTTGGGGGTTAAAAACATACAAACATATATGTGTTGGAGATTGAAAAACTGTCTTTAAATAGAGGTGTCTGCAATTCGGAAGTGCACGTTATGGAGGTTTTACTGTACATGTTATTTATATATAAATTTATCTACATTGCTGCACGGGCCAATTTTTGCATGTCCGGTCCAGTATAAAAGAGGCCCGATTCCGACGCGGTCTATTACGAAATCTAAGAATTCTTCCCAGCCCGGCCTATTATGAAATCTAAACATTTAGTGTGATTCCCGTCCGTTATGAAATCCAAAAATTCGACCCGTCCTGACACAATTTCTACAAAACATGCCAATATTTCTGAAGGATCATTATACTACCATACCATTAGCATTCTTCAAAAAGCGGACATCTGAAGAACTAATGCATGATTTTCATCAAACTTCAGATTCAGTTAGACGTTGACATAAGTTGTTGTTGATTAGGTTTTGGTCTAAATTTCCCAACAGGCAGTGCTACTATGGTACATTTTACAGGATTTACACGATTTTAGCAATAGTTATATCTCAAGAACTAATGCACATAATTTAATAAAACTTTATATTCAGTTAGAACTTGATATACATTGGTGCTGATTCTTTTTAGTGTATGCAAAACCTGTGTGTGAGATAGAAGAAAGTTTTGTGATTGGCACATCCGACTAGTTTAAATTAGTATTTATTTGATGAGTTTTTCTAGCATGTTGAGCAATTGAGTCTGTTTATACGGTCCATTCTGAAAATTTTTGCTGTCTTCTGCAGTTTTGTTTCAGAAATGCAATTGCATATAAAGAAAAACTTCCATAATGGACACTCCTGAATAGCAGACACCTTTCTTGTATCGAAATAAGTTTTTAAAAATAAATTATATTTAAATAAAAGTACATTGAACAATGGTAATAATTTAATATTTTTGATAAAATGTATACAAATCACCATCTATATTTATATGTACATTTGTATGTTGTAACATGAAAGTAATGTTAATATATTTTTTAGATTTGTGAAAGTCATGTTATTATTTACATCATGGGGTTCATGAATTGGTTAAGATATTTTAAAAATACTATATTAATAATAAATATCTTAATTAGTCTTCAATTTTATTTTTATTAAAAAGGTTGAAAAAATATTTTAGTTAAAATAAATCCAGTTTTTGAACCAGTAAATAAAAATATATTTATTATGATACACAAATTCTTTTAAAAGTTTCCTAAATTAAATTAAACAAATTAAAATACATTTAACAATGGTAATGACTTCATATTTCTGATAAGTGTATACAAATTACAAATATTTATATACATAAAAATGCTATTTTTTTAGATTTGTGAAAGTGATGTTTATCTTATTTTTAGCATCAGGGAGTTTATCAATTTCTTAACAGGGTTCGTGTTTGTACGGCCCTTAAAAGTTAATTTTTTTCAAAAGTAATTTTTGCTCCTTAAAGATCCCTTTTTATACAAAATCTGCAAAAAATCCCCTGCATTTGCTTTTCTATTATTAGGGGTTATAACATTCCACATTTTAACAGCTTTCTGGTATTTTTTAAAAATATATCTAAATTCTCTCTTCTGAAATTCCGTTTACTCCTTTTAACTCACCCCACAATTCAGTTAAATGTTTAAAATTCTGTAATTTTCCTTCTGTTTTCTTCAATTTATTTGTTATTTAACTGTTGAATATTTATTAGATGGTTGATTATAATTAATCATTTGAATTTGCCCCCCCCCCCCCCCTCAAAATCTTAAGAATTTTTTTTATTCGCCAAACTTTTCTGCTCTTATTTGTTACTTTATTGTAATAATAAATAATTGACCACACAAATTTTGTTAAAATTTTATCTAATTTCCTCCTTTTTAAAATTTTACTTTCTCTTTTTTGCACCCCACTTCCCCCACAGTATGCAAAGTTTAAAATATTTAAAACTCTAATTATTTTCTGCTCTATTTGTTATTTAATTCTAACAATAAATAACCGATTATAAAAAATCCCCCCCCCCCCTCCTCAGCCAATATTGGTGCTTCTCTTTTTACTCTTCCCACCCCTCGTATCAAGAACACAACATTTAAGTACCTTTATTTTTTTTTTTGCCCTATTTGTAAATTTTATTAAGGTAAATAAATAAGTCATCTAATAAACTCCCCCCCCCCCCCCTCCAACACCCTGAAAAAAAAAAAACATCTTTTGCTCTCCCAGCTCACCAAGTTTAAAAGCCTTATCTTTTTCTTTTACTTTTTCTGCTCTGTCACTTTATTATAGCAAATAATCGATAAAGTAATTTTCAACACCCCCACCCAAAATTGATGCCCCCCTCCTTCTTGCCAAGCACACAAAATTTAAAGTTAAAACTCTTTTATTTAAAATTTTTTATATTATTTTTAAATCTTTAGTAAGGTAAATAATCAGTCTTCTTAAGTTTGAAATTTCTGCTTCCCCCTTAAAATTCCTACTTTAGAGGCGGCTAATAATTTTATATCCACATATGTTAACCTAATTACTTACTAGAACCTTAAAATATCAATTTAATAAAAAATGTATTTCTATAATTTATGTTACTAAATGTGTGTACAAACATTGATGAGTATATGATGAACAATAATGAGTTTCTTATACCGGTTCTGAAAATGTAAATTTTTTTATATGAAACAATGCCCTTTTTCACTGAAACTAGTGCCCTTTTTCTGCTTCAATAGTGCCCTTTTTGTGACTAGCACCCTGCCCTTTTTTTTTTTCTAGAGTGAACACTACTTTTATTATATAGATTGGGGTTATAACTGATTTTTTATCAGATCTATCTCTAACAGACGTATCTCAAAAATTGGTTTAAAGTAGCAGCTCTGTTTTTTGTTTTTTTCTCCAATAAAATCTTTTGTCTGTGTATGAGAAAGCAAAACTCTATTCATTTGCAAAGTACCACAATCAGAGATTGCTTTGCAATTGTAGAAGTTAAAACACTTTCGGATCTTTGCACCAGTCTTTAAAAAAATATATATTATATATATTCCAGGCGTCTGTCTAGACTTTTCAGAGAGGGTCCTGTTTTTGTGAAACATCTATTTATAAATTTGTGAATTTTATCAACATTAATTTCAGACTTTGAAGACAGGGTTTTTTTTTTTTTTTTTGTAAAACTGTGAAAACAAAATTTTGCAAAACTGAATTTAGTATTAAATTAATGTTCTTTTCGTACAAATTTTAAGAATTTCCCTGTTTTAATTAACTATATATATAATTACCCGCCTGGCGGCCCGACGTTTCCCATGCAAAAAACCTTAAATGTACCTGAAATCAGCGTTGAACAATTTTTTAATTTTTAACAAATAAAATGTTGGGGCCCCCACTACCTGAGACAGCATACACTGGGCATTTCATGCACACTCACATATGTTACTGGAAGTCGAGTCGAAAGAGCCATACCCCGCCATGATCCAACCCATAGAACCAGAGATAGGAAAACGCCAACTGGTGGTGAAACTCAGAACTAAAATTGGTAAGCTCTATTGATGTCGAGGCAAATGAGTCAAACCGCGTCATGATGTGACCCATAGAACCTGAGTTAGCTGCAAAATCTTTAAGTTACACCTTCCACCGCCAGGTAGCACAATCTGTTCTATGTGAACCTAACTGAAATCGTTAAGGCTATCGATGTCAAGTCAAATGAGCCAGAGATTGAACTAAAATGGCGGACAATTCTTATTCATTAAAGCGAAAATACACTAATATTTATGTTCTGCATGGCTCCCTGAAAGTATATGAAATGAATTTTCCATGATTTTAATACTATTAAAAGTGTTAAATGCTTAAGAAAATAAATTGCATTCTACAGTGATAAATCTATTTTTGAACAAACATGGCGGACATTTCATCAATGTCCAATCTCTCACTTATGTAGGATCTCTAATACCCCTAGTGATCCAGCTCATAGAACCAGAGATAAGAAAGCACCCCTGGTGGTGAAAATCCAAACTAAAACCAGTAAGCTCTATTGATGTCAAGTCAAATGAGCCATACCCCGTCGTGATCCAGCCCATAGAACCAGAGATAGGAAAGCACCCCCTGGTGGTGAAAATCTGAACTAAAATCGGTAAGCTCTATTTAGGCCTGGCCGATATCTCAATTTCAATATCGTGATATATCGTCAGCTAAATGTCGTGATATGACAATATACCGTGATATTAAAACTAAATGCAGTAGAACCCTTATTATCCAAATCCCGGTTATCCGAAAATCGACTTAACCGAAAAACCTTAAAACTCTTTTTTTAATATGAAAATTTTTATTTTTAAACAAGCATGCTGTTTATGAAATAAACAGCGTTAATTTACTGATTTGGACCATTGCATAAATGCAGACATTTTATTGCATAGACACATAAGCACTTCAATTTTTTACAAATTATGTTGTGATTATTTTTTATTTTTCAACTTTGCAATACTTCAATAATGCCTTATCACGCAACCTTTTAAACAACACATCTGAGGCTGTTGAATCTTCCTGCATTTGAATATATTGTGGTGCCAGTATCATGAACATAGAAATAGTTAAGGACTTCTAACGAAATAGTCTTTCAAAGAAAAAAAACGTTAATTGAAAAATGTTTCAAACAGGTAGCTCCTGTGTAAGGACATTTGTTCTATACATCATCCGTTCGTCTGCTTCTTCAAATCTTTTGCTTGATAGCCATTGTCTTGTGGGTATCTGATATACAGTTTCAGTTTGTTGTTCTTAGGGTTGGGCAATGTCTGGAATTAAATATCATGATAAATCGGCATTTTTATATCATGATATTCCTTTTATTCAGCTTTAATATCGATCGCCACAATATCGATATTGTGACATATGGACAAAGTAGAAAAATTTCAAGTTATGTATGAAGCTGATCAAAGTAATGAAATTATTGATATTAATTATATAGTATATTTTAAAGCATTTCTGAACACTTCGACCCCGCTAGACATCTGGAAGAAGTATCAGAAGACATGATATGTGTTTTCAGAGAGAGGAGAACGCAAAGAGCCGAAGATGCCGCATAAACTTTCTGTCAGCCTGTACTAGTAATAAAAGGAAACTATGCGAATTCCAAACTCTCTTTTTTCAGTTGTTTATTACAATCTATCTAAATTCTAAATATGGCAGCCCTCTGCTACATCGCACAGTCTGGAAGACATGGAAAAACAGCGCGATATAACCAAGAGTATTAAAACATTAAGAAATATAATAACATATAATATAATATAATAAGGTTTTTCGAGATTTCCTCGAATTTCATTTTTTGGTTAAGGCGAGTTTTGAAACTCACATCCTCAATTGTTTATATTTTATATTTGTTTAAAAAAAAAAACTCGAGCACAAAAAATAATTTTATACAATAGCTGATAAAGATTTTAATGAGTCATTGACCCTCCTTTCCAAATACAGAATACATACTTTGCTTGCCTTGCCCACCAACAATAGATAGATAGATAGATAGATAGATAGAGAGAGAGAGAGGGGGGGGGGGGGGGGGAAGGGAGAGAAAGAGAAACGTTTGAAACTCATATTGTGTGGCATGCAGCAAACATAGTCGACCTTCCAATTTCGCTGTCCAATTCCTTTGCTTAAAAATAGTTCCAGTGATTCCAGAAAATAGTTCCCGATACAGTTTCGTAAAAAAAAAAAAAAAAAAAAAATTTATTGCAGTTTAGGTTTAGTACTAACAATCCACAAATCCATTAAATTTAATCCATTTCGGGCTCGAGTCAAGTTGCATTATTAATGTGAAAATTATCTTGTCCGGTCCGAACCCAACAAAATATGTTTTCCTGACTCGAAGCTGAAATAAAGCCCTGTGGGAGGAATTTCTGATGCTCTGAGGAAGAGGGGGGGGGGGGGGGTATAATATGGAGTTCCGAAGAGGAATGTGCACTTCTATAAAAATAATAAGCTTCAAATACCAATTCTTTTTTTCGGGGGGAGGGAGGGGGAGTTAGGGGTACACAGTTTGATGCTCTGGGGATGAACGTCCCCCCAGTTCATACACTTACTTCATCACTGAACACGCAAAAATCAAAACAACTCGAATTCAAAAAAATAATCAATACGACCAGAATCCTGTCAGATCGTGTTTGTGTAAAACTGTGTTCTCTATCATATTCTAAACATGGTTATGAACTGTCACTGTTACGGGTCCTGTCCCCTCACGCGAAAACACCGCTCGCTAATGTTAATCCTATGGGACAGTTATTTTACAGTATCTTGTTTGCATTTTAATATTTTTAAAAGGTTTTTCTTTTGCATTGGATAGCTGAGATCAATCTCTACAACCGCCGTTTTTTGCTAGTTCCGAAATTGAAAGTATTCTATTAAAAAAAAAAACTACAAACAAAATCGAAAAAATAAAAAACGGCTGTTGTAAAGATTAATCTCAGCTATCCAGTGCAAAAAAATTAAAAATCGTTTAAAAATATTAAAATGCAAACGAGATATTGTAAAATAACTGTCCTATAGGATTAACATTAGCTAGCGCGTGTTTTCGTGTGAGTGAATGGGAAGCGTAAGCATATTTTTCGATTGTTTATTTTAATTAAACACGCATGTATTAAAAAAATATGCATTTTAAATGTATTTTTAAAAATAATTCAATCGCACATGAACACTAGTTCGATATTTTCTTTTCAATAATCCACGACATTGGTTTTTATTAATTTACCCAAGAGATTCATTCGTTCACAAACAGTGGAAATCATATGCTTTATTCTGAGGCTAATGATTAAATAAAAGTAAATAAAAATTTACTCATTCATGTTTTTCATGAAACACTGCTCTGTACCTTCTGTTGAAAGCTCTGGTTAACCAGACCCGACACACACGAGTCAAAATACAACCTGAAACAATTTGAGTCAACCATACCGATAACGAAAAATTGTCCTACTGTAGTCTCAGAACACAGAAAGGAAGACTATTCAATCCACGATTTTCTATTCATTTGCCCAACATTCATTTACACTCATATTCAACTTAAACGTCTATACAGCCGAAATTTCCAGACCTGGCCTGGTCCGTATAAAAATTTTTATTGGCCCAGCCCGGCATAAAAACAAAATGTTCGGCCCAAGCCTGGCCTGACTGAATTTCTACGAAACATACCAGATATTAAATACATGCCTTTCATATTTTTGAATAGAAATGTATGTACTATTCTTTTAAAAGAATTTTAATTCTAGAATAACGGCCCTTTAAAAATCTATGCATTTTTTGCAAAAAATGTTGTCCCGGGCCTCATTTTATTGATCTTTGCACGGCATAAAAATTTCTGTATTTGCAGACCTCTAGGAAGAGTGAATTCCAGGACCAGCTGGGCCCAGAAAAAAGTCTGACCCAGCATGTCCCAGCCCGGGAAGAGTGATGACTAGCCCCCGCCCAACCCGAGCCTGCAGAAAAATGTTTGATCCGGGCACCCGTGCAGACCTCTAATTCAACTATCTATTCATTGAATTCCACTCAGCACATGAGCTAATTTCACTTAATACATCGGAATCGTGAGTGGATTTGTGAATGAATGAGTCCAATGAATATTAACAAGCAAAAATATCTTTTTTCCACTCAAGAATGTTCGATTATACTCGCGAGTATATTCACAGATATTCATGCCAGCTCTGAAGCGACCAGTGTGATATTGATATCCATGAATGTTTGAATATACTTGCGAGTACAATCAAGGTATAAGGCGAGTGCAGTGAATGTTTCGGCTTATCGATTTCTTCTCTTCTTCATGCTATTCTGATCGTATTTATGATTGATATGAATACAACGTTTGCCTTTCAGTGCGTGTACCTGATTGTTTAAGATTATAAAACAAACTAACTAGGAATGCGATGTTAATTCTTTATGAAATGTTAAAAATGCCAGAAATCTTAATCTGTTCAGGTGAAGGTGGATTTCCCCCACCTCCAGAAAATATAGAAATATATTAGAAAGTAAATTTTTTTCGAAAGGGTGGGGGGGGAGGGCAAAAATTTTTTGAAATAAATTATATTTTAGAAATTGAGAAAATATATATACATATATGAAAATTGTTAAGGCAGTTCCCAAATTTCCCTCGGAATTTTCTGACACATTCGCGAAGTCAGTCTTAAGCTTAGATGCACGAAATTGGAAGGTACACATATTGAAAAAACTAAGAAATCTAATAGCGTTTTCCTTGTTTCGATAAAGCAAAGGATTTATTAAAAAAAAGCTGTCATGTTGGCCCCTTTTTAATCATTTTACGGAAAGCGACAGCTCGGAAATGGTCTAAATCACTTCAATAGTGTTGTTAGGGATGATAATTTCTTATTTTTGTGTTTTAATGTGTCCGTGAATGTGTCAAAAATTTTTGTGTGAAAAAATACTTTTTGAAAAGATCCTTCAACTTAGGAATTTAATAATAAAAAAAAAAAGTTTTTTCTAACATTTAATACGTTATTTCTTAAGCCCGCATATGTCTCTAGGAATGTCATGTTGATTTTTTTTATACCGCATATGTCTCTAGGAATGTCATGTTGATTTCTTTTATAGAGTTTTAAAAATGCCAGAAATCTAAAACTATTCCAGAAGAGATGGATTTTTCTTTTGTCCTTTTTTTTTGGGGGGGGGGGGGGGGGGGGGGCAGGATCTAGAAATATATTATATTTTAGAAATTCAGGAAATGTATATATATTATATTGTTAAGGCAGTTCTCAAATACAATCTCTGAGTTTTCTGACACAGTCACGAAGTGAAGCTTAGACACACAAAATTAGAAAGTTTACTTATTAAAAAACTATGAAATCGAATAGCATTTTCCATTTTTCGATAAAGTAGAGGATCTGTCAGAAAAGGGTGTCGAAAGTAAAAATATTGAACTGATTTTCGTAACGCAATAGTCCGAAAATGACCATTATGAGACAACAATCGCTTATAACTTAAAATGCAGTACATTTATCGAAAAATGATAAATGCTATTCGTTTCTAAATCACTTCAATAGCACAGTTATTTATTGCTTTTGCATTTAAAAAAGTCCGTGAATCAACCAGAAAGTTACGCGTGAAAAAATACTTTCTTCAGAACTGCACTACGAATTTATTTTTTTTAAATTCAGATTAAAAAAATGTTTTTTCCTAACCTTGAAGACTATTTCTTATGCCTGTTTACATTGCTAGAAATGTAATATTGATTCTTTATAGAGTTTTGAAAATGTGAAAAATCTTAACGCACGCAATTAGAAGGTGCATTTATTAAAATATGGTGAAATCGAATAGAGTTTTCCATTTTTCAATAAAGCAAAGGATCTATCAGAAAAGGCTATCATAGTAAACGTTTTAAACTGATTTTCGTAAAGCGACAGCCCGGAAACAGTCATTAAAAGTCTTGCTTATAACTAAAAATGCAATACATTTATCAAAAAATAAAAAAATGCTATTCATTTCTAAATCACTTGTATAGCCCACTAACAAACGGAGGATCTCTAGATATGGGAGAAGGGGAGTTAAAGGGTAAAAATTGCCACTTTTTTGGCGAATTCGTTTGTCACACTGTGGGATTAATTGGAGAATAAGAAATTTTGTTGACCAATGAATGAATATAACTATAGACGATATATCGATATTTAAGGAAGATTGAAATCGATTGAGGCGATATGTTATAGAAATCGATATTTGATGATGTATCGATATATTGCCCAGCCCTAATTGTTGTAAGTGGTGCTACCTTAGCAGAGATGCTCGCCGTGCGCGCAGCTGCCATTGAGTTCGAAAGTCGTGACATGATATTAACAATATTTCATTAAAAGTCTTTATCTATTTCTATGTTCAAGGCCAGTATCAACTCTTTTCAACGCATTGAGGCTCTTCATGCTTATTTAAACCTATCTGCACTTTAAAGCAATACTCCTCGTAAGTAAAGTTTGGAGGAAATTAAAATACGTGTAAACAGGAAGGGTAAATCTCCCAGAATACGGACTCTTGCTAAACCTGCAAGGACGAACGCGTTACCATTGAGTTCGAAAGTCGTGACATGTGATATTAACAATATTTCATTAGAAGTCCTTATCTATTTCTATGTTCAAGGCCAGTATCAACTCTTTTCAACGCGTTGAGGCTCTTCATGCTTATTTAAGCATGCGATTGAGTCGCTAAAATCAAACTGACGGGAAACAGACAAAATATTTGGTTAAAACTTAGATATATTTAAAATATATCATTCGTAGCAATGAATAAAAATTTCGCCTTCAAGGTACCAGGTCTAGTAAAACCGCATCTGCCACCAAAAGTGGAAATTTTAAATACCACCATATTCCATTATGAGAACAATTACTATATATAACATCTTTTAGAGAGCATTACTTGCATGAAAAAATTCTATAAATAATATAAAATAAGTTTTACTAAATTATTTGCCATTTGCGCTTTATGAAATTTTAGTTTCTTGCGAAATCTCTAACAAAGTAATGAGACTGATTATTACAACAATTCAAACAAATATTTTCGGTTTGCTCGTTGTAATTATTGATTCGCTTCACATCCTCTTCCGCTCAATTTATATAATAAATTTAACATTATATAATACATTAAAACAATCAGCAATTTCCTGTACTGATATATTCAAAATCCCAAATAACTGAAATAAACACTTCAGAGAAACGTTATCTATCACGTAAAATATTTAAACAGAATTTGTTTTACTTTAGCATTACAGTCGGTGATGAATTCAGGGGTGACACTGAGCCTCCTAGAGTTTCCACATTTTCAGTTATTTAATATTTTACAACCATTACAACATTAATATTTTACAGCCTATAATTATGAAAAAATAAATATATCTTTTTCTTTTCTTTTTTAGGGTTTCGTTCATCTCACGAAACCCTATTACTCCTGCTCCGTTGTCTGTCTGTCACAGAGCCATTCTCGAAAACTATGTAACTTACAGAGTTGAAACTTCGTGTATAAATCTGAATACCAGATATGAAGAGCTCAAAATATTAAAATTTGAAAAATTCATATTATTTTAATAAATAGAGATAAAAAACGAAAATTCTAACAACCTTTTCCTGTTAAATTTAAACATTTTTCATTATAGCAGATGCCAAAAATTAAAAATCCACAATCAAATTCTTTCTACAATAAATATTTTTCTATCAGACGATTTCACGTGAAACTAGTCGTTGGGGGCCACCGTAATACTTACCCATCATGGATATGCATAATGTAAAATATTAAAATAAAAATGTGTAAACTACTTATAAAATGCATTGCAATTCAAATAAAATCGTGGCTTGATGACGTCACAAGCTTTAAAGGCTCGATTACTGAATTGCTTGAAAGAGGTTTTTCCTTATAACTCCAAAAATAATAATCCTATTAACTAGCGGTTTATTGCATCTGATTAAGCGTCAAATTTCCAATTAAAATATATCTTTGAAGTGAAATTTGGATGAAATACAGGGTCATGAAAAATCGAAGAGTGTGGAAAATAGGATTCCAAATATCTCGGCAACTAATTATCCGATCGACTTCATGCTTTATTCAAAATTTATGTTTTTTTATTGTCTTTTATATTCATTTCTTAAAATAAACAATTTCGAAAATTTTTATATACCTTTCATCAGAACGAATATTTCGAGAGTCCGAAAAAAATTGTTCCGGTAAATCGAGGTTATTGAAATGAAATAGGCTTCTTCCCATTATTACATACTAAGTACATACCAAATTGGAAGTCTCTATCTCAATTTTTTCGGGAGATAGAGCGTTTACACACACACACACACACACACAGACACACAGACGGACGGCAAAATTTTTTTTCTAAAAATATGTTTTTCGGAATCTCCAGTGTCTGAAACGTGTAAATCCGTCAAAAATTTTTTTTCGATTTTCAAAACGATTACAAGACTTACCCTATACTACATATGATGGGTAAGTAAAATGAAAATGAAATAAAAAGTTTCACCAATTGAAAAAAAAGATTAATATGAAATACAAATGATTGATGTCATAGTGGCAATAAAACGAAATTTTCAAAGATTTCTCAATAATACAAGAAGTATGAGTATGTGTACGTACACAAAGCAGATTAATATCACGTCATTAGATCATTAAAATGAAAATCTGACGTCATATTGGAAGTTTAACGGATTTTTCAAATGTTTGAGAATAATACAAAGCGTGTATCAATATGAGTAATAGAGAATAGTAAATATATGAGTTTGAGAAACATATTGAATCATGATAAAAATCTGATTATGGAAATATTCGCATATTTTAACATTTTAAAGGTGCACAACATGTTTAATTTTGAAATTATTTTTTTTTAATATCGCATTTAGTCCGCATGACAGATATTACAGTGAGAGAATATAATAGTGGGCTTTATCGGGCTGGTTTAGATATTCGAAAAAATGAAAAAATAGACCAGTAATTTTTTACTTTATAAAAAACATGACTTTTTTTTTTTTTGTTGCTAAAAGAAATTTATTTGGATTTATGAAAAAAAAAAGGATAAAGTGTTTTGAAAGGAATATTAAACGAAACCCTTTTTGGATTTATTAAAAAAAAAAAAAGGATAAAGTGTTTTGAAAGGAACATTAAACGAAACCCTTTGAGCGATCTTCAATCACACCTACCCACTTTTTTTTTATTATTATTTTTTTTTATTTTGCCGCGCCATCGCGTAAACTGTTTTTTAATATCTCATTTGTGAAGAAGAAGGGGGGGGGGGTGTAAATCGGATAAAAATAGGGAAGAAACATTTCAATATATTTTATTTTATTAAAAGTAAAGACTTTGCATAATATTCCTTTCCACTGTTTTCAAATAAAACATAATAATGCTTAATGGTTTTAAAAAATTTAAATGCAAAATTTCCACCAAACAATTTTTGTGCAGTGACGAATGGTCATATATACAGAGGTAGTCAAATACCAAGTATTCACATATATCACGCGAACAGGATTTTAAAAATAAATTCTGGAAAGAAGAAACTCGTAGTATAGAAGTAAAAATATCTGCATTTTTAAAAATCCTTCTTTGCCCTAGAATATACATTAATGAATACTACTAAGGAATTAATATTTTTTTTCATAAAATAATAATTATAAAGAACAAACAAAAACATGTCTGAATTATTCTTTATTCATGCGTCCCATTAAATCCACTGTTACAAATAAAATACTTCCTTTCTTTATCGCCCTAATTCACACATTATTCAACAACAAAGAGCAAATATTCATCCACACCGCCGAGTGGTTGCTGGTGAAACCGTAAACAAGAATATACAATATTTATTGCCCTCTCATAAACACGGAACAAATCACCCTTTCCCCTTTTCAAAAACCTTTTCGGCTGCGAGAACTCACACCATTAGTATTCATGAATACGGTATCCCAGCCATCTCAAACACCGAACAAATCACCCTTTCACCTTTTCGGCTGCAAGAACTCACACCGTTAGTATTCATGAATACGGTATTCCAGGGACCGCTGTTTGATATCGTGGTTTAGGCTGGGAGAATTCACACCGTCAATTCATGAATACTCGAAGTGGAGGAAGCGCTGTTTACTATTTAATTAAAAGTATAATATTCGTGGGCTGGGAGAATTCATACCGCTAGTATTCATGAATACGGTATATCGTGGTTTAGGCTGGGGGAACTCACACCGTTGGTATTCTTGAATACTCGAAAATGAGGAAGCGCTTTTAATATAGTGGTTTTCACGGTTTTAGTCAGACTTATGATATTTGCGATATACCGTTGGGTAGGATTTTTTTATATCGGTATCACAATATGTATTTTATATCGGTTTTATCGATATATCGCCCAGCCCTACTATCGATGTCAAGTAAAAAGAGCCACACCCAGTCGTGATTCAGTCCATAGAAACAGAGATAGGAAAGCACCCCTGGTGGTGAAAATCCAAACTAAAACCAGTAAGCTCTATCAATGTCGAGTCAAATGAGCGATACCCCGTCGTGATCCAGACCATAGAAACAGAGATAGCAAAGCACACCTGGTGGTGACACCAGGGTGAGTGTTAGTTGATGTAGAATAAATACGACATTTAATAATAAGTCGTTCCCCACCCCCCTCATCGACATCTCGCAAACATATTACAAATATACAAATGTTTCTGAATTACATCTAATGTCCTGATCTGATAGCAGACGAAGCCAGCTTTTCCCTATCATAATACCTGGCCGGCACTCTAATAGAAAAACTTTAATTACTCATAATGCATTTCAAACATCTTAGCTCAGATTCTTCAGTTAACATTAGGCTTTTAATTTATTATTTTAATCTAGGGATAGAGTCGCCTTTATGTCTGGGATTGAAATTACATGTTTAAAAGACTGTATACGAAAGCGATGGGTTTAATTAAAAATTTTGGGATTTTCCATTCAGTTCTTTTTCTTTTACTAATCTTTTCTCTCCACTTTCCCATATATTATGAATTTGATAGGAAATCTTAATGAAAACATACATATTGCACTTTACTGAATGTTTTGATAGTGCCAGGCATATCAGTTCAAATCTTAAGCCTAACCCAATGAAGTGAAAATTTTGAGTATTTATTGTTATTTACTATCTTCCTTCAGTTAATGTTTTTGACCACATTTTTAGTCCCCATGAACGGTGAACTGATAACATGCGATAAATTGTAGAACTGAATGGAAAAGACTGCTTCGTCAACAAATCGCAGAAAAAAGCATATTTTATCTAAGAATCGCTGGAAAACACGAATATCGAAGAAATACATTTGAAAATAACTTACGTGAACCTGAATTAGTAACAGAAAGTAATGAGCAATAGATAAATATATAAAATAAACTGTTTCTACACCAGCTCCAATGCTAGCCAAGCTTGGTAAAAGAAATGCTGTCTCTATATCCCATATTTACCGCTGCTCTCATTGGCTGGTTGCTTTGTTGAATCGGATTGGAGGAGAGCTGTAAAAAGCCTCAAACCCAGAATGTCATATGCACATTTTAAATTGAAATTTAAAAATCTGGCTGCAAGGTGCACCTTCTGGTGACAGCATCTACACATGACAAGAATTTCAGAGGCTTAGGTGTTATAATTATGATGCTAAAGATTTTAAAGTTTGTGCGGCGGTAGGGAGGGGGAGGGAAAAGAATTTTTTTGGGTGGGGGTGGCGGCGAGAAGAATTTATTTTGGGTGGGGGTGACGGGAAGGAGCAAATTAGATAATTATTTAATTATTGTTGAAAATTATTATTAAATTATTGTAAGGAAAAAAATTAAAGATTGTAAAGTATATACTGGGGGGAGAGGGGGCAAAGAAAATAAAGAGGACTTTTTGGGAGAGAGAGGGGAATAATTTAGATTGCTATTTAAATATTATTACAAAAAATAATAAATAGAGCAGAAAAAAATTAAGAATTTTAAAATTTAATAGGATGCAGGAGGAGAATATTCATGAGATGAGGCTGGGGTGGGGGGGGGGGGGGGAAGAAAAGCAGAGATTTTAGGAGGAGGGCTTGATTTAAATGGTAGATTAGGTTTATTTATTGTTAATATAGAGTATTAAACAAGTCTGAAAAAATATATTTAATTTAAAGAGCTATAAAGGTTAAACTACGGGGTTTTGGTACTAGAGGGGAAGGAAGAGAGGGGCCAAGGGAGAAGCAGTAATTTTGAGGTGATTTAGATGATTGATTACTTATTGTTATAATAAAATAAAATATTATAAAAATTTTTTTTAAAGATTTAAAATTTTTTGCGGGGAGGAGGAGGGGGGAGATTTAGATTTTATATATTTATTTACTTTGAGTGAAAATCTGCCAAAATACAGGAGATTCTCGCCCGTTTTTACTTCTAAATTAATGATAAAACGGGTTTTTAAATGACTTTTTAAAAAAAGTCCAGACTATAAGCCCCCTTCCCACATTCAACCCTTTTTGATTTTGAAAAAAAAAGGGGGGGGGGCCTTACAATCAGAATTTTATGGTAAAGTTTTATACATACATCTACTTTTACCAAATTTTATAGACCCTCAACAATTGAGTTATGTTAAAAAATAATTTCTGAATTTAGATTTTGGGTGCTGAAGCCTCTTTCATAAAGTGTACTTGTGACAGGCAGTATAAGGGCAACTTTTATAAAATTGAAAATTATCCGAAGCACAGGGTTATGCTCTTAAAACAATTTCAGAAAACTTTGTAAAATCTGGTGTGCCTTTCATTTTTAACTTTTCTTAACAATGCATATTTGATGCTGACACCGATCAAATATTAATTTCTAAACAAAATTTTTTCATTATATCCTAAATGGAATTATAGACACAACTGGATTCGTTTAATCTATTTTCATATATATAATGAATATATAGCATATAAACAGTCATTAATTAAAAGGTTTAATGAAGGAACACAACAAACTCACTTGATACACACATTATAAGAAAAATTATGACTATCAGTATCGGTGAAAAAAAGAATGGCATATTTTTAATAGCCCTAACATAGTGTATAATTCAAGCAGTTAAAACAATTTGATTATGCATAAGTCTAAATTTTACGCAAGATTCTTTTATAACTGTTAGAACTTTCAAACCACCAAAGTTTGAAAAATATCAGAGTGTATCACTTTACTAACTTTCCTTTACTTTAAAACACCATAAACCTTTCTCTCACACACAAAAAATATTCATAATAACATGAAAGTTGCACATAAAAGCAGATAAATGGGTATAATATAACCAAAAGGTCACTGAATAATGTTTAATATCAATCAGTTAATTCATAAAATAATGGTGAAATATTAGAAAATTATTGTAAAAGGAGATGGCCAAAAATATAAAGTTTAAATTATGAACAGCAACGAAAAGGAACACAACACAAACACAGAAATTAAAGCAATCCTTTGGTCTTCAAAAATAACACACTCAACCAAAAATAGCTTGTTTATAAAGTCATGTAGCTCAGGCAAGTTCTGTTATTAGAAAAATATATATATATGTAATCATAAAAGTTTAGACTGTCTTTGTTAAAATATTGCACTATTAAAAAATGAAATTGTTAAATGGTAAAATACTTCAATTATGTCCTAATTCAGTTAGTAAGGAAATTAAAACAGTTAACTGTGGTCTTTGAAGCTAAAAACATGGGAGAGGGCATAACTTAAATAAATTTATAAGATTTTCTACAGAAATAACTTTTTTTTTTTTTCCTAAGCCAAAAGTAAAGTAGAATTTAAACTTAAAATATATTTAACTGCAGAAGAGCCTTCAAAAACATTTTGAACAATTTAAAAGAAAATTTGAACCCATCTCTCTTTTCAACATCTGAGATGACAATTTCAGATTCTATAAACAATAATTTTACTTGTTTCCAGTACAATTCAATTTGCACAAGCCTATGATGAGAAAGGGAATAACTAATAGCATATAAAAATGTTTTTACTTATTATTAATCTTAATTTGCTACACTATTACAAAAACAACAGCAGAACAATATATTAAAATAATCTGAAATTACTTGTATGTTTAGTAGACAGACCCTTACACTTCAACATTATTTAACGAGATGTAGTATTGCAGTAAAGTGAAATTTTAAGGGTAAATTTAAAGAGGCACCCAAGAATATCGTACCAAACCAAAACTGAAGAACAAATTAAAGTTATGTTGACAGAGATTTGATTGAAAAGTTTAATAGAATTTGTGACGCAATCAAGTTCTCCAATAAAACATGAAAGAATAAGTTGAATGATAAAGCAAATACAGGATGGCTACATAAATTGCGAAAAAAAAATTCCTGATTTTCCTTGACTACCTTTATCAGATTTCCTTGATTATTAACGATACACATATGGTATTTTTTAATAGATGCTGCTTCCTCACATAACACACTTATCCAGCTTGCTAAGACCTCATTTAGGGGGAATAAAAAAAAAAAAAAAAAAAAAGAGAAAAACATAAAAATTGTACAATATTGATGAAATACTCATTCACAGTTTCATAAATCCGAACTCAAAATTTAGTCTAACAATTTCATATAGTGGCTAATGAGTATATGGCAACAGAAAATTTTCTAATTTTCTGAAGAATGTTCAATTCCAAGACATATCTGTATCTGACGGGATAGCTAATTGGATTAAGCTGGCTACCTGGTCAGCTTATACTAATGCATCATAAATTTTTCAAAAATGGGTAAATTACCTTCGATACAAGCGTTGTCCACAGAAAATAAGGACATATGATCACCTTAATTTATTTTAAAAACCAAAAACTCTTCTCATGTGCAGCTTTTTAAAATATATAATAATTTTACTTTTCCTTATCGGTTACTATTATCTGCTTAAATATTATCTGTGTGTTGCTGAATCAGTCTCATGCATAGTTTTCACAAAATTCTTGTCACTTGTTTGTACAAAATTCCTTTAAAGAAATAAAAATCTCCAGGTCTAAACTTGTATGTGATAGCTAAATAATTCTTATAGGAGCCAAATCTTGTTGAATTTATGAAATGCTTTTTTGTTATAAATAATACCAGGTTTACAAATGCTTGTAGCATCTATGTAGTGTTTTTGCATATAAAACACATCGATCCAAGCTCACATAAACTAATAACCGCATGGTGCATGGGAAAATAATTAATGTTTTGAAATGTAACTGAATTATATAATTCTGAATACACATAAATCGGTAATAACTATAATTCAAGATACTACTATATATCAAACATTTCAAACCAATGAGACAACCATGGTAATAGAATATCTCAGGTAGAGGAATGCCGTGTTACAATTTTGACTCCGAAATGAAGTTTTGTAATGCACAATAATGCGAGTGCTGGCCGGAGCGCCATCTATTGTCGACATTTGAAATTCAAGACTAACACTTTTAGTATTTATTTATTTATTTTTAAGCTGCATTTAAAAATAAATGCTGAGATTTTTTTCTTTTTTTACGAGTGTTTTAATTAATGAAAAACACGAAACATGAACTATTTTAAGACTTTGTAAAATATTTATAATACAAACTGCAAATAATTATTTTTTTTTAGTGTTTTATTAAAAAAGGAACAAAAAATATTAATTTTTAATCAAAACAAGCCTGGAACGCAGTTATTTTTTTTCTTTTAAACTTTACTGTAGTCAGATAATTTAAAGTAATTAAGACAGTATCTAGATAAAAATTGTAGACAAGATTTATTCAGTTTAATTTTCATAAGTATTTCATGGATTAACTTTTTTTTTTTTTTAATTAAAACAAATGCTGCAATTTTTTTATTTGCAGATATACATATTTTTTAATTAATATTAAAAAAACACGAAAACAAGCATTATTCAGTTTAAGAATTCGTTAAATATTCAGAATAAATTTTACAAACTACAAATAACTAAAAATTAAATAATTTTTTTTTTTCAGCTGTATGAGAAAAAAAATATATTAATTCCTATTTAAGAAAAGTCCTTAAGCAAAGTTTTTTTTTTTTTTTTTTAAAGTTTGTTGTACTGAACAAACTATTTAAAGTAATTAAGATAGCACTTAGGTAAAAATTATAATATTATGCACACTGTAAAATAAAATGAGAAAGTGAAATGATTAAATCTTTGCAAACTTGCCATGTCGATAGGAACTCAAATTTGTCTGTGTAATATTCATATAGCTGATATTTTAAATCTATTCTGACCTTGTATTGATAATAATTCATATTTTTTTATTTTTAGAGTAGAATAAAAAAAATAATTTCATTTAAATATGTATTTATATACTGCTTAATATATACAGTGTAATATACAAATAAAATTAACTTTTTCTTTAAATTAATACAGATATGTAATGTGAAGAATTTTGCACATTCAAGAAACTTCTTGTCAACCAGTTTCTGTTTCATGAAGGGAAAGTAAATTTATTGACATTTCTTTTTTCAAATCAAAATATAAGTTTATGTCTATGTGTTAGGTGTATAGTGCATTTAATCAATATATTTTAATAAATTAAAACTTAATATAACGATAATAAAAATGACTTAAATAAAAATGACATACAAAAATCTGCATATCTTTATTTAAGAATAAATTAACAAACAGTTTAAGAGAGTAAGAGAATATACACAAAATATAATTTCAAGAATTTATAAACATTTGAATTTTTGTTTTTTGCTAGTGCTGCCATTCTAAGGTAAAAATAATTCCAGATTTAAAAAGATTTAATTTCAAGTAGTTCTTTCAAAATCTTTAAATAAAACTTTTATATGATGAGACTATTAAACAAGACTTCGGACAAAAATAACTCACTTTTTATGTCATAGAAATATTTAGCAGATACTAGGTCTGAGTTTATATACTTGCCTTAAATATTTCAAAGTGCTAAAAGATTGTTTACAATATTGTCAAAGTTTTGTTATGAATTTTTTTACAAAACTTTTGTATAGACTCTTCGAGACTTTTAGAAAGAACTGAAAAAAGTTACTTTAGACCTTGTCTTACTTGCTCATATATTTTTTCTTTCAAATAAAAATAAACATCAGTTAAATATTAGATCAACAATATACATAAGACAACATTGGGAGTAGAAAACAATAATGGATTTCTTATGCACCCAATTCTTTAATCCGTCTTTCAGGTTTCACATAGTCTGTGTCACATCCATATACAAAACAGTTTCGAGCCATATTAAAATATAATGTAAAAATAACAATTTATAAAGGAAATAATAGCACACTCATATAGCGAACAATGTTAATTTGATGCGAGTGCAGATCGCATGCGGCCATTTCCACGTTAGGCCCAAGTTTGCTTGGAGGATGTCATAAGAAAAATTTCTCCTTTTATATCTCCCTGGAGACAACACAGGAAAATATTAAATGTGTAAAATAATGTGTTGTATCGAAAAATTGCTATAAAACAATTATTTTTATTTGCTTAGTACATAAAATTTAAGCAATTTTAATATATTACTCCATAGAAAATTCAGTAAATTTGTAACATCTTGAATATAAATTGTATTAATATTGAATGTATAAATATGCCTTTCATGCTGAGAAGCTTCTTGCAATTTTTAACTATAGGCACCAGTTGAATTTCAGAACATCAATCTCAAATATAAAAATGGATAATGATGTGATGAATCACTGAAGAGTCAGTATTGTAGACTAATAATTGGGTGGGGCAAGTTGAGCTTAAGCCGAAAGTCAGGCCTCCACGCCCAGTGTGACCCTGAACCTTGTAGACTAATAATTGTAATTTCAAATATAAATGATATATTTAAGTAATAACAGATTTAAGATGTGTTTTAAAATTTTAAGTGTGTGTTTTTAAAAGTCTTTCTTTTATCTTCTGAACTTTTATGTAAACTTGAGTATTTTTTTAAAATCATGTTCTCACATTAAAAGAAAGTCCCAGACCTCCTCTAGATTGGAAAACCATATGGTTTCTGCGCAAAAAAAGTTCATGTTTTCACGAAAATAAAGTGTAGAAAATCATTATGTGATTAATCACGTAAATTAAATTTGTTTATCATCAACACTCATTTTTTCAATAAATTATAGAAAATAGTTATTCATTCTTAAACATATTTAATTCATTAATGCATAAAATATAAGTTGTACAATGTAAAGATACAATAGAAAAGTCCCATACTTGTTTGTTTTACTAGCATATAGTTGAGTGGTTGGTAGTTAAATTGTTTGTGGTAACTATTTTCCTGCTAGTTAACTTCTATGATGAGACTTGATACAATGATGTCATGTTTTGTGCATCTTATATGCATTGAAATGTTTGTTTCCCGTTCAAATTTTCTGCAGCTAGTTGGGTATATTAGGTAGAGCTTCAGTAAGTCAGCATGTAAGCAGCAATGTAGTACTAGTGCATGGGGATTATATGGACTCTGATATTGTAAGTGAAGTTTTGCCTGAGCCTACAAAGAGTGATGACCAAACTTCAAGAGAGATGTGTCAGAACAGATTTAAAGAATGAACAGCGAGAAGAGATTGATCAAAGATGGTCGCCTAAGTCCAATTCTTTAGCAGTCGTTTTTTCAATAAATTTTTATTTTTCCCTGATCATAATAGTCATTCAATAGATTAATCTTCATTTTTCTCTGGTCATTTCAATGTTCATAAGTGATGGTCAGAAATTTATTGTAAGATAATATACTTTTTTATTCATTTATATACAAATTAAAAACTCATCTAAAGTTTTGTAAAATAGCACGTTTAAACATTGATTACACTTTTTAACTCAATTTACATATATTGTAAATAGTAAATTTTGAATATTTCATAATTGTATTAATCAGGAGAATGTTTTTATTTTATGTTCTATAAGAGATTAATTTGTATGTTTCACAATAGAAACAATAATAGTTTTAAATAAACTAAAATTTGTAATTTATATATACGTATATATATATTAAAGCAACCTAAAGATGCATGTTGAGTAATGCATTTTTACAGCTAAATTTAAATTAAATGAATTATTACTATTGTTTACAAACATTATCGTGATGTGTAACATGATATATTGATTTATTTAAAATTTAAATTTAAAGTTTTACACAATGTGGACTTTGCTGAAATAAATTAGTTTTCACTATACATGAATAATTTAATTATTTATATCACTTTGAAAAAACTAGTCATGGCTTTTATAGTTGCTACAAATATAAATTCAATCATGTCTATTCCAAAAATGTTACAATTTTTAAATTAACCAAATTTGCAATATATGATATCATGGGCTTAATATTTTGCTTTAAATAACAGAAATATTAACTACCTTTAAGGTCATCAGCTTATTTTGTTCACAAAATTTTCATGTTGACTTCATCTAATATGTATATATATATATCACTGTAGCTGTAAAAAAGAAAAACTTGAATAGAAGGTGGAACCTGATAAAATTTTACACATAGTATATCTACATATTCAATAGATTAAAAATAAAATATAAACAACTTTCATTTAAAAAAAAATACATTAGAGCAACAACATTTTGTTTTTCATTCTTCTTATATATTTACAAAATTAGTCCGAAATGAAGTTTTGTAATGTGCAATAATGCCAGTGCTGGCCGGAGCGCCATCTATTGTCGACATTGGAAATTCAAGACTAACACTTTCAGTATTTATTTATTTATTTATTTATTTTTTAAAGATGCATTTAAAAATAAATGCAGAGATTTTTTTTTAACGAGTTTTTTAATTAATAAGAACACAAAACATGAACTATTTTAAGACTTTGTAAAATAATTATAATAAATTTTACAAACTACACATAATTATTTTTAATCACATCAAGCCTGGAACACAGTTATTTTTTTTTCTTTTAAATTTTGCTGTGGTCAGATAATTTAAAGTAATTAAGACAGTATCTAGATAAAAATTGTAGACAAGATTTATTCAGTTATTTAGATTATTCAGTTTAATTTTTGTTAAATATTTCATGGATTAACTTTTATTTTCTAATTAAAACAAATGCTGCAATTTTTTATATGCAGATTTTTTTTTTATTATTAATATTAAAAAACATGAAAACAAGAATTATTCAGTTTAAGAATTTGTTAAATATTTCAGAATAAATTTTACAAACTACAAATAACTAAAAATTAAATTAATTTTTTTTTTCAGCTGTATGAGAAAAAAAATATTAATTCTTATTTAAGAAAAGTCCTCAAGCAAAACTTTATTTTTTAAGTTTTCTGTACTGAACAAACTATTTAAAGTAATTAAGATAGTATTTAGGTAAAAATTATAAAATTATGCACACTGTAAAAATAAAATGAGAAAGTGAAATGATTAAATCTTTGCAAACTTGCCATGTCGATAGGAACTTGAATGTCTGTGTAATATTCGTATAGCTGATATATTTTTATTTTTAGAGTAGGACAAAAAAAAAATACTTTCATTTAAATATATATTTATATACTGCTTAATATATACAGTGTAATATACAAATAAAATTAACTTTTTCTTTAAATTAATACAGATATGTAACGTGAAGAATTTTGCACATTCAAGAAACTTCTTGTCAATCAATTTCTGTTTCCTGAAGGGAAAGTAAATTTATTGACATTTCTTTTTTCAAATCAAAATATAAGTTGATGTCGATGTGTTAGGTGTATAGTGCATTTAATCAATGTATTTTGATCAATCAAAACTTAATATAATGATAATAAAAATGGCATACAAAAATCTGCATATCTTTATTTAAGAAATAATTAACAAACAGTTTAAGGGGCCACTTCACAGAGCCTCTGGACTTTCGTAGCTAATGTTAAGCCAATGTAATACACGTAGTGCTATTTCTCATTTGCATTTAAATATTTTCCAAATTTTTTTTTTTTTTTGCTTTAGATGCTTGAAACATTTACTGAGCGGTGTCTGTTTGTACTTTTTCATTTAGTCATTTAGTGGTAAATGAAGTTGAAAAAAAAAAAAAAAAACACATTTTTTTATTCGATAATAAATGTAGTAGTTTCTGATAAAAAGCTTGTAAAAGCAGAAATCCAAAGAGTTCTAAAATTCCCAAATATAATTTTCTTTTAATTTTGCACAAATTAGATTAAGTGTGATTTGCATACTTGTACAAAAAAATATTGTGAAAAAGTAGCATTTTCCTTAAAACTCTCACCTCTGCCGGCTTAAGGGGGAAGTCACAGGGGTGAAATCTGTGTGGGTGAGATATAACTGATTAACGAGCTAGGACAACTTCACACCCCCTCCTTCTCCCGTCTGAGGACACGGGGAAATATGTGCAATTACACCCTCATCGCCTTAGGTAAAAAGTTCTCCCATGAAAGAAAAGACATTTTACTTGTTTACTATAAACAGAATTTTCATTTCAAAGAGGCAAGTCAGAAAGAATGAAATCTTTTTCTTAGTAGTGTGAAATATTTGCTTTCCTTGTATATGTATTTCTTTAAATATTTTAACAGAAATTTTATTTATATACACACATGAGATATATGTTCATTTATTTAATAAAGCTACCTATATGTATTTTTTAAAATTAGGTAATTAATTAGGTAAACAATCAATGAAATAATACTGCTCAATATATTTCCCAAATTGTTTTGCAATTACAGTACAGAACCGTTTATCCGGAAACCAGTTAACCGGAATAGTATTTTCGATCGACCAACTGCAGAATCTTTCCAGAAAAAAAAAATCATAAAATCTTCAAAACTGCGTATATATATATTTTTAATTTGTGGTGTAGTATTCTTTATTTAGGATTTACTGTTTCTTTGGAAAACAGTGTTTTTATTGCCCATATATATAATAGACTAACATGCTTTAAATGCTACGGCATACGGCAATACTTTTGCTTCGTATCGTAACGCTGAATCTAGAGCGCGAACAAATAAACAAAGCAGAACTGTTGCCAATCTGAAGAAACCGAGGAAGAAACAACGTCGAAAATACGCTGTTTATTCATCTGCATGGAGATATAAAAAAAAGAGCGGTAACCGTTTGCCAAAAGTTACAGTTTGACATCACGACATGTATTGTATTTCTTATTTCTCTCAGTAGATGGAGCCAAACCAAATGCAAAGTAATGGCAGTAAAAGGAAGAAAAAAAAACTAATTTCGTAATAAATTTTCTCTGATTATAAATTATCCGAATAAACTTTTAAATATTTTATTAAGGTATTACTAATTACTTATCTTTTCATATCTCCATGAATTTTAATAAACAGTGAAAGAATGTTTTGCTATAGTGCTCATCCAAATTGGCAACAGTTCTGTTTAGTTTACTTTCAACATCGCGTGCTTACTACGATTATTATTTTTTATTTTCAAAATCGTGAAGCATTCAGCAAATTAATTTTTTTACATTGCTTTTTGTAAAAAAATAGGAATGGCAAAGAGACAGGCAGATGAATTGGGCAATGTAAAAAGAAAAAGAGTTTTAAGCATAGAAACTAAAGTAGAAATTTTAAAAAAACTTGATGAAGGTGCTTCCGTAAAAAATTTATGTGACACTTATCACGTTGGATCATCGACAATTTATGACTTAAAAAAGCATAAAAAAGACATTCTAAAATTTTATGGAGACGCCGATAATCCAAACCTTTTATCCGAGAGAAAAACTATGCATCAAGCAAAAAATGATGATGTAGACATCATCTGGCTCATCTGGCTGGCTGCTCGGGCTTGGGAAGATGTATCAAAAGATACATTAACCCATGCATGGCATAACTTGATGCCTACCTCTATATTCCTTGATGAAGATAGTGACAATAATTTTGGAGGATTCACTATTTCAAAAGAAAAATTGCTTCAGCAAGAACTGAAAGAATATGCAGAAAGTACATTAAGACATGACATCTTAACTGAAGCTGACAATGATGACTGCTTTCATATTGACAATGATGTCCCTATAACCAGTACCCTGTCCGATTCTGAAATTGTACAAAAAGTTCTACATCCTGAACAAAATGATGACACTGAGGATGAGGAGAGTGCAGATGAAATGTCTGAAGATAAAATTTCTAACGTAAGATGCATCGAATTAACACAAGAACTAATAAAAGGGATGGAACAAAAGAGTTTTGTAGATGAAACGCACATCATGGCAGTTTATAAAATACAGGAATTATTTCTTAAACAAAAAACTAATTTTAAACAAATGAAAATTGTTGACATATTTAAAAAATAAGCAATCCATTATTTTATAAAAATGCATTTGTAAAGTCCTACTTTTTATTTATTAATTTATTTTAAATAAAATCTCAATCATTAAAAATTCATAAATGTCTTAGCATTTTTGTAAAAGATGGAGTTCAAAGATTAGAGAGCATAGTCAAATTAAAACATCAGGATTTTCAACTAGCTTGAAAAATATAAAAATAACTAAATTTTTGTAAGGGGGGGGGGGGGAGCCTACACACTATTCTAACCTGCAAGTAAGTCTTATTTTTTTATTTTCTATTCCTTCATTGTAATGTGTAAGTATAGTAATATTTCATGTTTAAAAACCATTGATTAATCAAGATTTAAAGCATTTAACAGATTTCAATTTTTATATGTAATTATTTAATTTATTGAAAAGAATTCTTTTACAATTACACTTCTTACATATTCTGATTAATCTTTGATTCACAAATAAATCCAGAGCCAAATATATTACACACAAGTCTGAATAATGGGTGTTGCGTCGATGAGCAACCAGATATCCGGAAAAACCAGTTATCCGGAATGCATTTGGACACAGCCATTCCGGATAGCTGGTTCCATACTGTACAATGTGCCAGTTTCTTTTATGTAATTATTTAAGGAATATCGATATTTTTATGTCTGCATTTTGCTATCGTGTTCAAGGTCTTCAACGTTATACATGTTGCATTATGTAAATAACGGAAATTTTGAAAAACAGTTTCCTATTTTTTTTTTCCCTTGTTGCAACTTTCAAATTTCTTTCATTTCTTTCTTATATTTTTATACATTTTAACATTTCACCTGTCAATTTCAGTAAATGTTTTATTATAAGTTTCATTGCAAAATATTTCCCAAATTCTTTTGCTATTGCAATGGCAATAAAATCAAAAGACAACAAACAAGTCCGTATACAAAATATACGACTAAATCTCCCTCCCTCCTCTCTCTATCTGTACTCTATATGTATATAGATTATAATTTCTTTAAATGTTAAATTGTAAATAAAGTTAAATGAAAATTGATCTTCTATTTTTTGTATGTTTAAAATTTTTAACAGTTAGTATTTATTTTATATCATTTAAACAACTTGATGCTATTTAATAAAACACGACTAATGTAAATTACAAATAGCATGATTTTTATCTCTAGATATATCTAATACAAGCTAAAATAGGAACTCATTATTACCAATGTTAAATGTTTGATTTTTTCTTTTCCTTTAAATCTTATTTCAACAAAAAAACTAAACAAAAAAAAATAATAATAATAAGAATTTATATTTTATCATTTTATACTCAGAAATGCCAAAATGACCTTCTGTAACTCAGGATGGTACGTTATGTTTATTAAAATATAAAGAATATTTTTAATTTCTACTATTCAGTCTGGTACTTTTATTTCTTATATTCAATGCTTAATCTGACATGTAATCAATCTGCAAGTTAAATTTCGGTAAAAATATTTATTCGCGTGCACTTTAATAAGCGAATAAAAATTCATATTTATTGTGACATCACAGGAATATATTGTCCATTGGGTTTATTTTATCCTTATGCATTATAACTTTATTGATGCTATTTTTCCATTACAATTAAATACAAAATATATTTTTATTTGTATACATGACAGTTAAACATAAAAGTAACGTACATAAAGTATGTGTGAAAAGTTTGCGCTGGTGAAAATGACGTTATGCATAGCTTGAAATGCATTTTTGGACTGATAAAACTAAAGAGAAACAAGTGGGTAAGTGTGATCGAAGATCGCACAAAGGATTTCGTTTAATATTCCTTTCAGAACACTTTATCCTTTCTTTAATAAATTCAAATAAATTTCATTTAGCAACAAAAAAAAAAAAATCATGTTTTTTATAAAGTAAAAATTTGCCGGTCTATTTTTCTCGTTTTTTCGAATATCTGAACCGGGCCGATAGCGGGCGAAGCCCGCTATTATACTCTATCATAATAATATCTGTCATGTGAACTAAATGCAATATTTAAAAAAAAATAGTTCATGTAAAATAGATATTTAAACCTATTGCATAATACTCTGTAATCCAAGTCCTACTGCCAAATTGCGTATTTTAGAAAGTAAGACTTTTTATGACAGTTCTTTAAAAGTATCTACATTGATTTTAAACTATAATGTTGCTAGCAAATGCCCATGTTTGGAGCTAACCTTGCCCACAGATTATGGAAGATTAGTTATTTTATATTTTATTAGCTGTTACCTGTGACGTCGTTCACGTAACATAAAAAGTAAAATAAATGCAGTAATTAAGGAAAACGTTTCACCCCCAATAATTAAAAACATATGTAACTCTCTTCATAACAAACTCCGTTTTTTCGAATATCTGAACAGGCCGATAGCGGGCAAAGCCCGCTATTACTCTGTTATAATAATATCTGTCATGTGGACTAAATGCAATATTAAAAAAAAAAATTATTTCAAAATTAAACATGTTGGTACACCTTTAAAATATTAAAATATGCGAATATTTCCATAATCAGGTTTTTATCATGATTCAATACGTTCCTCAAATTCATATATTTACTATTCTCTATTACTCATATTGATACTCACTTCGTATTATTCTCAAAGATTTGAAAAATCCATTAAACTTCCAATATGACGTCAGATTAATTTTCTTTTTAATTTTCCAATGACGTGATATTAATCTGCATTCTGCACATACACATACTCCTTGTATTATTGAGAAATCTTTGAAAATTTCCATTTTATTACCAATATGACGTCATATTATCTTTTTTTTTTTTTTTTTTTTCCAATTGGTGACTTATTTCATTTTCATTTTTCACGTGGAAATGTTTCAATAGAAAATTAATTATTGTAGAAAAAATTTTATTGTGGATTTTTAATTGCTGGCAACTGAAATAACGAAAAATGTTTAAATTTAATAGGAAAAGGCTGTTAGAATTTTGGTTTTTTATCTAAATTTATTAAACTAATACGATTTTTTCAAATTTTAATATTTTGAGCTTTATAGTAGGTATTTAGCTATAAGTACATACATTTTCATGCCTATAAGTTATATAGTTTCTGAGAACGGCTCTGTGATGGACAGACAACGGAGCAGGAGTAATAGGGTTTCGTGAGATGATTGAAACCCCAAAAATTATACGATAGCATCAACATGATGTAATTTTAACTGAGTTTTCAATTCTTAATTATAAAGAAAAAAACATATAATTAAAAAAAAAAAAAAAGCTTAAAATAATGATTATAAATTTATTTAAAAGTACTTTATTAGTGGCAAGGTCCTATTTCTTTCATTGTGGAGTTCTCTGTGGACGCCAAAATGGTAGTGTATTTTTGGACACCAGCCAAAACCCAGTAGCAATTTTTAGAAATGTATAACGATTGTGACAATAAACGATGCTATCGCTTTTATCGCACTTGCATCACTTCTAAATACCGTACAGTTTCAATTCTTACATCATCAATTAGACAAAAGGTTAACTTTCAAATGTATTTAAAAACTGCTGCTTAATTTAACGATTTTTTAAATAATTTTCAAGCATGAATTATTTTTCAGATCTATCTCAACAATGGACATCAGTTTGCTTCAATAATGTGATATAGCCCCTGGAAAGTTGGCACAGTTGGAAATTTATTACAATAACCAACATAAAAATTGAAAAAAAAAAGATCTTGATAAATTATAAGATTAGATTATTCATAAGATAGAGCGTTTTGGCGCTAAACTGAAATATGTCAACAAAAAATCTAATTTTCAGTTTATGTTGAGTATAAGATTGATTGATATGTTGAACTTGTTGATGTGTGTGTTGCATCAGAATATGCTAGGAATTGTATTTTATTATTTTTTTAAAGATCATTGTATATGTCACTGTATAAGAGGGGAAAAGATTCCTGATTGTGAAAGAGGGATAATCATCCTGATTATGGAAAGGGGTCGAAGAAATCATAGAAATAACCTCTTGAAAATATTAAAAATCTGCCTTATCTGCAAATTGCATATTATTATTGTAAAAAAAATTCTCCACCTTTGTAAAAATTGATTAGCTTAAAACAATGGATGCGTTTTCAAATATATGGATTTGAAATGAACAATGATTAAAAATGACATTATAAAACTTTTTATTTAAACATTTTAAAACATTTTTAACGTCGAATTTCGACGGTGCCTTTGGGCAGATGCAATGCACATGCCCATATAAGCTCACTCAGTTGCATTATCACAGGGGATGTGTTCTTTATTTATTAAATACTTTTATTTACTGACTATGATAAGGACGTAAGAATATACTATTTGTATGATACTTCATGGTTCATGAAATTTTCTTTCTTGCAGTGGTGAATATGGCGGTAATTTCAAACGGATTACACAGTTCATTATGAATTGTTTGGAGTTTGTATTGAAAATAGTGGGGGAAATTTTTTGAAACACTGTTTCATACTCTCCTCCTCTTAAATAATAAATAAGGTTATTTTACTGATATTGTTATAGTAGTTTTTTTTTCTGTCAAGTTTTGACGGGTTCCATCTAGTTTAATATTAAACTGTTAATATTAGTTAAAGTTTATAATTATGTATTAACAGTAAATGAGTATAAGTAATTCATATAATACATATACGTATGACTGCAGTTATGTAAATGCGGCCTTCAAGCTCACATATCTTATAGGTATCTGCACGGATCGAAGCGTCCAGGTTTGACCCGTACAAATAAATACTACCTGATATAAAAGCTAAAAGTTCGACCCGATCACAAAACTGCCCATGCAAAAACTTATTAGGCCAAGCGAGGATCCTGCTGAATTTCTACAAAATTCACCGATATTTCTGAAACTATATTATCCTACAATTAAAGTCATTAAATAAGTATATTTATTTACGCATACCTTTTATTTTCAGATTATTCTCAAAATTCATGGAATGCAGAATAATCAACGTAGTTCAGAATGGAAGAAAAAGTTGATAAAAGAAAATCCTAATGTTAAAGCTCTAGAAAGGAAAAAACAAAAATTATTTCTTCTATATTTGCAAGAAGAAAGTATTGTATACGTGGAAAATTTCAACTTTCAGTTTTCAATGGATTTATACTTTTTAGAAGGTCCTTAACACGATTTAACTGTTTATAGAAAATGTTTGTCTGTCTCTGTGCGTATGGCTGTTTGTGACAAAAATGTCGCCAAGTTTGGCGATAATTTGACGCTAACGGATATGAATATATAGTTTTATGCGTATGATTGGGAAAATGATTACAACAATAAAAATTTTTGTAATGTGCTGTCTTGTTTCAAAATGTCAGCCACCCTAGAATTTCAAACTGCTCTATCTCAGCCATTTTTTAAAATAGAGGTAAAACAAAAAATGCTCTGGAACCCTTGTATCAAGGCCTAACACTTAATTAAGAAATAAATTTGAAATTTTAACTTTTTTGTATATTTATTTTAGTTTTAAATTTTTAAGTGGCCGCCATCTTGTTTCAAGATGGTGAACCAAGCTGACCAACGAACTCGGTCGAGACATTGGTGAGCTTAATACACACAATTAGTTTCATCCAAATTGATTTATAAATACGAGTGTTATCGTATGACATAGGTCATATATATATATATATATATATATATATATATATATATATATATATATATATAATGTGAAAACCACATACCATACTTTCAATCCCAAATCTACTGAAGCGGCAGAGAAAACAAACAAATAACCATAAAAATTCAAACTAACAAAACTTTAAACAAAAACTACAAACAGAAAAAACACAACCAATGGAGACAGGCTGCAGGGCTAAAGACCTGCATGCTGGGTTATACCGGCATTACACATGAAACTTCCCCCATGCCTGTCACAACCAAACTAACCGTAGGAAACATTAAACCAAGATGAAAAGAACGACTCAGCCGGACGAAGCTCCTTATAAAACCTACACTCACTTGGCGATATTTTTAATCGCCAAAAGGAGAGTATCACTGTATTCTTTACCTTTGACAAAACTATTCACCAAACTATTTAACAAAGCAATAGGATAACTTTGAACCATTGCCCCATGATAGAGATTTATTATAAACTATTTAACAAAGCAATAGGATAACTTTGAACCATTGCCCCATGATAGAGATTTATTATGTCACTCATTATACTATCATGTTTAGAATTTAATTTTGTTATCCTAATTAAACTGTTGATAAATATATTTCTAAAAATTGAAATATGTACATTAGAATTAAAATTTAATATCTTGATTGTTTCAAATTTGTAATCATTTCTCATGCAAGTACGCAAGTCACCCCTCTCGATGTCGATAGCAAGGTCTAGATAATTTACATGTTTTGTGTTATATGAAGTTCTCTTTAATGTCAAACCTTGGGGGTAATAATCAAAATTTAATTCACTGTTGGAATCGTTAATCTTTACCAACAAGACATCATCAATATATCTGAAACTTAAAAAATCCTTGTTTAATGTATCATTAACTTCGTATAAAAATAAATAAATATCTGCAAGTACCGAACTGCAACTACCCCCCATAGGTATACCCTTAATCTGCTGAAACACATGCTTACCGTCAAATAAGTAATTTTCATTAACTACAAAATTAAATAAATTTATTAAATGATCCAAATCTTTACCCAAAGTATTGTAACGCTTAAAAAAAATCAAAAATTTTATTTTTAAGATCTATTAAATCAATGTTATTATATAAATCTTCAAAATCATAAACATATAAACCTTTGATATTACTCAAACCTTTCAATCTATTAAGTAACTCAATACTATTTTTTATAATACAAGTGTTATTATATATATATATATATATATATAATAATACAAGTGTTATTATATATATATATATATATATATATATATATATATATATAATTCAACATTTGAACGGAGGGTGGTTTTGGGGTCTGGGGGTCATGATTGGTGAAAATATATCGAAATTTTCTGGAACTGCTTTTCTCCGAACGACTGCAATAGGTAGCATTATACTTTTTTGTATTGAAAGCTACCTAATAAGTGCATATGCATGTAAAACATTCATATTCAGGTATGTATTCATATTCATGTAACAGTATGAAAAGTTTAATTCATACAGGCTACAGCTAAAAACAATCAAGTGGACATGCTATTACACATAAAATTGCGAAAATACTCAAGAATGTGCATAGGCACACTTATACAAAATGTTTTTGTATTTTTAAAAATATCTTCCCATAAATGACATTAACATATATACATATATATATATTAAACCCGATTCTTAAACACAGTGATGTCGCTGGATCCTAAAAATCCTGGGTCCCTGGGATCCAGGACTTTCAAATATCTGTGTCCCTTTTTTATAAAAGTGGGTCCCCATCCATAATAATTCAAATTCATATTTTAAAGAAATAAGTGAAGTGTGTTTATTTGGAAAAGAGAAATGCAGTAGTTGTTGTTTTGATAATAATTAAATGAATAATTAAAACCAGTATTTCCCACTCAAATAAGATATTTTTTTTAAACTATTAAGAGAAATTTTCTTTACTCTTGTTTTAATATAAATGCATAATTATAAAATAATGATTATTTGAGTGTAGAAGATAACAAGTATCGCTAATGTTTGCATTTCTTTTAAAAGGGGCAGACCGGACTTATTGAGGAGGACATTTTTGTTTGATAAAAGAAAACTTTTGTTGAGAAAAGGGGCACTTTTTGTTGAATGAATGGATGCTTTGATTAAACTGCCCATTGGATTATTTGTCAGCATAGATCAGTGTTGGAAACAAACATTTTCTTTGGAAAGGATGTTTCAGGAACAATTCTGAATTTTAGAAAATATTTTCTGAAAGGAAAGGGGGTGCAGAGGGTAGGGGGTGAAAGTGGGGAGGGGGGGGGATCCTCTCTCAGCACTATTTGCTGTTGTTGTTGCAGGACGGATTAACCTTATTTTTGATTCGAGTCGATTCCAGGCTGAGTGTAGAATTCTGTAAATTGGGTTCAGGTTAACCTAATTTTTCAAAAATTAGTTCAGTATATTGTTTCAGATTAAAAACTATACCTATATTAACAAGCACAGAACTTAGTGTGTTTGCTGTTTTCTAAAGGAATGCTGCAGCTTTTATACGACTATTTCACAAAATTAACTTTTTTTTCTTGGCCCTTCGACGAAATTTGCACTTTTTCCGTATTCCTTTGATAAAATTCACATTTTTCCGTGCCCTTTGACGAAATTCACATTTTTCCACGATCCTACGATGAAATTCACAGTTTCTTCGACAAAATTGGCCGTTTTTCTGTGATCCTTCAACGAAATTAGCAGTTTTTTCCACGATCCTTTGACGAAATTTGCCGTTTTTGCGTGATACTTCGACGAAATTTGCAGGGGTAGTACTAGCCCTAGATGATATTTCAGGACATACTTTTTTTGATATTTCAGGACACATTTGCTTGGCATACTAACTGAAAAAACCCTTAACTCCTTCTTCAATACATTTTATTATCATAAATAGTACACTACATACACAATTTTTTTGTTGTAAAAGTATATATTTAAAAGAAAAGTAATTTTACCAGAACCTTTTGACCAAGCTGCTAAAAAGTTGAGATTTTTGCATTACTGAAGGACGAAAATCTCAATTTTTTTCTTCATTGATAGACGAAAATTGCAAAAGATTTACTTTTTTATAACTGATTGGTAAAAATTGTGATTTTTTTTAGACTGAGAGACGAAAATAGCAAACTTTTTAAATGACTAATCAATAAAAATCGCGAATTTTGTTAACTGATCACCAAAAATTGATTGTTTTTGTGCAAATTGGTGAAAATAACTATTTTTAACGATAGATTGAAGAAAATTGCTACTTTTGTGATCGTTTTGCATCAGTAAAAAGGTACACCTACCATCTATTTGATGATTTCAAATGCCGATATAGCACAAAACTCGCAAAATTTCAGGAATATTAGGACAGACTACCATATTTCAGGACATTTTTTTTTTTCAGGAATATCAGGAATTTCAGGACAAGTACTACCCCTAAATTTGCCGTTTTTGCGAGATACTTCGATGAAATGTGCCTTTTTTTGTGATTCTTTGACGAAATTTGTCGTTTTTTCGTGATCCTTCAACAGAATTGGCCGTCTTTTCGTAATCCTACAATGAAATTCACAGTTTCTTCGACGAAATTGGCCATTTTTCCATGATCCTTCAACGAAATTAGCATTTTCTGCGGTCATTTGAAGAAATTAATGTTTTTCCGTGGCACTTCGGCGAAATTTGCATTTTTCCGCGATCCTTCAACGAAACTCAATGTTTTTTTTTACGCCGATCTATCAATGAAATTAGCTATTTTCTGCATTTTTCCCTCGGCCTCTGGATAAAATTTGTGTTTTTTCTGCGATTCTTCGACGAAATTTGCCATTTTCCCCAATCCTTCGATGAAATTCGCCGTTTTTTCGAGATCCTTCAACGAAATTTGCAGTTTTTCAAGATCCTTCAACAATATTGCCATCAACAATATTTGCGTAAGAACTATTTTTATGCGTGCCAACTCCAATTTTTCGTGCAATTTACACGCTATACTGCGTCCGCGGCATGGCTGAACATTTTGCACAAATCCTAAGAAATCTAAAAACGGATTTCTTTTTTTTGACCTCGGAAATTTTGAAAAGACTGAATTCCATCTGTGGACAGAAAACTTGCACCCATGTTGCTAAAGGATCAGAATCCATAAGCCGTGTTTTTGGCCTATGAAATTAGACTAAAATTTGATTTTGTTATACCGACTTAATTATTTCACTTATTAATATTAGAAGGTTTATCCTGTACGATTTCAACAATAGTTTTTGCATTTTGTTCGGATTTATATAACTTACACAAGCTCAAAGTTCATATTATTCGTAGTTTTTGATGAAAAATATGCAATTTTTCCTAATTTCACCTCAATTATTTATATGAGTGCAATTGTGCAACACTTTCTTCTTTACATATATTATAAAATACATCAAAATGTACAATACATGTAAAAATAAAAGTTTTGAAGAGCTGCTCTCATAGTGAAATATTTAAAAAAATATATGAAAAATTGATATAAAATTAGGAGAAATTGCATATTTTTCATCAAAAACTGTGAATAATACGAACTTTGAGCTTGTGTAAATTATAAAAATCTGAACAAAATGCAAAAAAAAAAAAATATTGTTGAAATCATACAGGATAAACTTTCTAATATTAAAAATTGAAATAATTAAGACAGTATAACAAAATCGAATTTTAGTCTTATTTCATGGGCCAAAAACACGGCTTATGGACCCTGATCATTTTTAACATTTCAAAGGCATCATTAACTGAAATACAAAGAATATTCAATTGTTTAAAAAAAAGACAATGAAATATCCATAATATGCTGTATTGTACCATAGAAAATAAATGAAATACGAAGAATATTCAATAAATAAATATGTAAATAAAATGCTGGCTGTATTGTATCATAAAAAATAAGTTTCGATTTTATTTGTTTCATATTTAATTTTCTTTAAAATCTGGGCTTTCTCCATTTTAATCTCTGAGATTTTCTTCTTTTCCTTTCTGTTTTTCATGTATACTGCTGATAAGCTTTATGTGAATTCTTAATATCATTTAACAAGGAAGTTGAAATAAATACTTTACTCACGCCTCCATATTTTTTAACAGCATTTTTTACAAATCTCAAACTTTTTATTATATGTTCATTGAAACCACCTTTTAGCATACAATTGTTCATAGACAATCCCCTCTTAGGATCAGCATTACCATGAGGTAAAACAAGTGCAGTTTTAATTAAACTAAGTTATGATACTTTATTTCTTTGCTGTTGTTTACCACTTATTTTTGAACAACCAATGAAAATGTCTAACAGGAATCAGCTTTGGCAATCACGATACAAAGCAAAACTAACTTTGTTTATCAGTCATTTGTAAACGAAAATAGTTAGAGCAAATTTTAGGAAAACAAGAAAAATTTTAGTAGAATTTTAGGGGGGATAAGAAAATTTTAGGAATTGTAGGAATTACAGGGCGAATGCGATCATTGTACTGTATCAAAAACGAAATGTTGATAATGTATTTCATATTCCGAGAGAAGAAAAAAAATTTAGTAACTATACCGTAAAGAAAGAATAATCTATGATCACATGTACATTTTATTTCTCATGCAGTAAATTGAATATATACTCATTCATATTCAAATACGCATTTATTTTTAACTGAAACATAGTTCTGTTCCACATTTTTATGAAAATCCCAACAGCCTGGCTTCCAAAAAACGTAGATCTTGCCCGCAAGAGTTTATTTTAGAATGAACCCGGCCCGCAGACAGAAAATTAGTCGCCTCGACCCGATAAAAGAAAATTAGGGACAACCCGACCCAATTCAGAATTCTATACAACGATCCTGAGGCGTCCCCTAGTCAGAGGTTTTACTATACATTTGGAAAAGAATGTAGACATGTCCATTTTTCTATATAAAAGATAAAATTGGTATTAGAGATATAATGGCAGATTACTTTTCATAAATGCATAAAAACATGATTTACTTTCCTTTCATCACGGGTTCGGATCGGTTGCAGGTTGAAATTTTTCGGGTTCAGGTTGGGTTGCAGGTTGACCTCAAATGGAATTTTTGGTTTTGGGTGGGGTTGCAGGACTCTAATTACCACTTCACTAGCAGGAAATAAAGGATAAGTTTAATGTTCCATTTTTGTATAAGTAGATTATAATATAATACAGTATATTTTCACTTTGTATTTTTTAAGATTTTTTTTTTTTTAATGTCATATTCAACACTTTTATTTTATTTTTATCCTTTTGAAATATTTAATGTCTCAAGTATTTTTAACCATGTACTTTATTTTTTATTTTAAGATTAAAATTCATACATATCAATGCAGCATAGTTGAATTAGAATGCAATGTCTCTACTTTGAATTTTTCTGCTCAATGTGTGTATATATGGCAAAATAATAATTGGAATAAAACACACAAAAGATTAAATCTAAATTAATAATTATTATATTAGTTATTAAAATCAATGTTGTTAATTATAAAATAATTAACATAAGTAGCTATACTTAATTAATTAATGGACAATTTCACATGATCAAGACAATTCAAAATTTTATCGCCGGGAAAATTTTTATTCGGTGTCATCTGAAAAATTGCATTTAAACACTAAACTCTTAAATATTGAAAACATAATTCTTGAAATTATTTAAAAATTAAATAACAATGGGAATCCCGCATAATCTGAAAAATGAACGTTTTAGCCAGCTATTAAAAATTTCTGCATACTAATTTTGTGACTGGCTGATTCATAGAATTTTTCTTATTACTATTTGTATTTTCCTCTATTTCTTTCATTCTTTTTTAATAGAGAGAAAAAGAATATCTACCACTCTTTCAAACACCTCTAAAATGATCCCCCCTCTCTTTCTCAGGTCAAGAAAAGGGGTCAAAAGACGTTCAAATATAGGAAGAGGGTAGATTTCCCCCCCCCTCCCTCCAAAACAAAATGTACGCCTCATATAATCGCTACCCAACAGTGTTATCTGATCCTTGTTTAAAGTGTTCTGTTCTAATTTGAGAATTTTTCTGTCAATCATTTGCACAATCATTTGTCAATCATTGACGCCTACATGCAACTGAACAAGACAAGTATTTTATGAGAAATGAAAAAAGAAATGTGTGAAGCGGCCCGTTAAGAGACTAAGAGAATATACACAAAATACAATTTCAAGAATTTATAAACATTTGAAATTTGATTTTTCCTAGTGCTGCCATCTGCTGCTCTAAGGTGAAAATTGTTAAGAAAATGGCATTTAATAAAGCCGATTTTCTTATAACACTTAATTCAAACAAGCAAATAATGCTAATGGAATTTATCTGGAATTGATTAGCTCATACAGCGAGGTGAAAATGTAGTTGAATGTTTGTTAAATAAGGCAATAGAAAAACAAATATGTGTATAGATGTTGCTTCATTAAAATGGGCAAGTATTCTAATCCAGTTCAGTTTATTGAAAGTAAAAGTTCAACAGAAGATGATATTAACAAAGTCCAGTTCGATATTTTAGCATAATAAACAGCTGGATGGTCTTGAATACTATTATGATATAGACAACACATATTGAATATGAATCACGACACATAACTAAAATAAATCATACTTATTCATTATGAGTAAAGAGCTGCAAGGGTAAATAGCGACACTTAATTCTTTAAGACACAACACCATTCCATCACAACGGCCGGAGCTGAACTTAGGCTCGACCGCTTACGTGAAGTTCGAATAAACAAAAACCGAAGAAGTAGTGCCGGTGAACGTGAAGTACAGCGTATAAATACCTGACCAACAGCTCATCTACCAATGATAACGAAGTTCTAGAACTGTCACGGAAGTGACGCGTGGCCTACGGCATGAATAATTACTGAAACGGCGAATCAGAAAGTAACTCCTCTGTCGCCATCTATCGTAGAACCAGCGAACTCACTAATCTAATATTCGATTCTAGGATTAATCGAATATCGCCGTGTGTGTTGACTGCAGCGTGACGTTCAAATGAGTGTAAAGTAAATTGAAATTAAAAACTATTGTAAAGTGAAATTTACTGTTTCTAATGAATAAAATAAAAGTACTAAACGAAGAATTAACGAAGTATGGGTAAGTTAAGCACATATTAATTACTGAAATTACGTTTTTCATGATAAATGTATACTAATGAAATGCCATGTTTATGAACTTTATACTGTGATTAGTGAATATAAATAAAGATAAAATATGGATGAAAGTTAATAAATGCATGTGTGTGAAAATGTATACGAGGCAGTAAGACTGAAACTATTAACTGGAGGCTTGTTTTTACAACAAAAATAACTCCAGATTTGAAAAGATTTAATTTCAAGTAGTTCTTTCAAAATCTTTAAATAAAACTTTTATATCATGAGACTTTTAAACAAGACTTCGGACAAAAATAACTCACTTTTTATATCATAGAAATATTTAGCAGATACTAGGTCTGAGTTTATATACAGTCCCTGGCCAAATTATTAGGCGCAATTGTTTTTATTATAATTTATTAAATATCTGGAAAGATACATGAGGAATTATCCTGAAACTACAGGAGTGTAAACAACATAATAAACGTCATATATTTCCGCGAAGATTTTTTCCCGAAACCCCATAAGGGGCCGCCAACAAATTGAAGAAAAACGAATATCTTTTGGATAACCCTGTAAAAACTAATGTTGCAAAAAGCATTCAAACTGTAGATTATGATTAAGTGGCTTATTGTAATAATTTGGGTTCATTTTTATGAAGATAGCATGTATAATCGAAGAGAAATTCACGTTTTTATAAAAACAGTCCCAAATTTTACCAAGTTTTTTGCTTATAATTTGCAGAGTTTTTAATATAAAAACAAGTTATTTTCAGAAAATATGACAAACAAAATTATACACAATACCCTGCAATCAGAATTAAAAAATAATATAAATTGTATGAAAAATGAGCAGATTTACTAAATATTGTTTCACTGCGCATGCGCGAATTCAATCAAAATATACTGTGCATAATAATATATTAGCTTAATTTATAGACCAACTTTTATGAAAGTCTCAAAAACATAGCTTGAAAATTCTGATAGTAGTCGTCGATAGAATAAGCTCGATATTCGCTGTTCCCAAAAGGAAGCAAAAAGATAAGGGGTTGTATCCAAATATACAATGAGAGACACTTCATTCTTATTATGTCAACTTTCATAAGCTAGTATATTTGGATACAGCCCCTTATCTTTTTGCTTCCTTTTGGGAACAGCGAATTTCGAGCTTATTCTATCGACGACTACTATCAGAATTTTCAAGCTATGTTTTTGAGACTTTCATAAAAGTTGGTCTATACATTAAGCTAATATATTATGCACAGTATATTTTGATTGAATTCGCGCATGCGCAGTGAAACAATATTTAGTAAATCTGCTCATTTTTCATACAATTTTTATTATTTTTTAATTCTGATTGCAGGGTATTGTGTATAATTTTGTTTGTCATATTTTCTGAAAATAACTTGTTTTTATATTCAAAACTCTGCAAATTATAAGCAAAAAACTTGGTAAAATTTGGGACTGTTTTTATAAAAACGTGAATTTCTCTTTGATTATACATGCTATCTTCATAAAAATGAACCCACATTATTACAATAAGCCACTTAATCATAATCTACAGTTTGAATGCTGCAACATTAGTTTTGCAACATTAGTTTGCAACATTAGTTTTTACAGGGTTATCCAAAAGATATTCGTTTTTCTTCAATTTGTTGACGGCCCCTTATGGGATTTCGGGAAAAAATCTTCGCGGAAATATATGACGTTTATTATGTTGTTTACACTCCTGAAGTTTCAGGATAATTCCTCATGTATCTTTCCAGTTATTTAATAAATTATAATAAAAACAACTGCGTCTAATAATTTGGCCAGGGACTGTACTTGCCTTAAATATTTCAAAGTGCTTAAAGTCTGTTAACAATATTGTCAAAGCTTTGTTACGAATTTTTTAGTTCCAAAAATATTACAATTTTTAAATTAACAAAATTTGCAATATATGATATATTGAGCTAATATTTTGCTTTAAATAACAGAAATATTAACTACCTATATGGCCATCAGCTTATTTTGTTCACAAAACTTTTCGTGCTGACTTCATCTAATATGTATATATATCACTGTAGCTGTAAAAAAGAAAAACTTCAATAGAAGGAGGAAACTGATAAAATTTTACACATAGCACATCTACATATTCAATAGATTAAAAATAAAATATCAATAACTTTCATAAAAAAAAAAAAAAAAAAAATACATTAGGGCAACAACATTTTGTTTTTCATTCTTCTTATACATTTACAAAATTAGTCCGAAATGAAGTTTTGTAATGTGCAATAATGAGAGTGCTGGCCGGAGCACCATCTATTGTCAGCATTTGAAATTCAAGACTAACGCTGTTAGTTTTTTTTTTTTTTTTTTTTTTAAGCAGCATTTAAAAATAAATGCTGAGATTTTTTTCTTTTTTTATGAGTTTTTTAATTAATCAAAAACACGAAACATGAACTATTTTAAGACTTTGTAAAATATTTATAATAAATTTTACAAACTGCAAATAATTATTTTTTTAAGTGTTTTATTAAAAAAGGAACAAAAAATATTAATTTTAAATCAAAACAAGCCTGGAACACAGTTATTTTTTCTTTTAAACTTTGCTGTGGTCAGATAATTTAAAGTAATTAAGACAATATCTAGATAAAAATTGTAGACAAGATTTATTCAGTTATTTAGATTATTCAGTTCAATTTTCGTAAATATCTCATGGATTAACTTTTTTTTTCTAATTAAAACGAATGCTGCAATTTTTTATATGCAGATTTTTTTTTTTAAATTAATATTAAAAAAAACATGAAAACAAGAATTATTCAGTTTAAGAATTTGTTAAATATTCAGAATAAATTTTACAAACTACAAAAAAACTAAAAATTAAATTAATTTTTTTTTTCAGCTGTATGAGAAAAAAAATATTAATTCCTATTTAAGAAAAGTCCTCAAACAAAGCTTTTTTTTTTTTTTTTAAGTTTGCTGTACTGAACAAACTATTTAAAGTAATTAAGATAGCATTTAGGTAAAAATTATAAAATTATGCACATTGTAAAAATAAAATGAGAAAGTGAAATGATTTAAATCTTTGCAAACTTGCTATGTCGATAGGAACTCGAATTTGTCTGTGTAAATATTTGTATAGCTGATATTTTAAATCTATTCTGACCTTGTATTGATTATAATTATTATTTTTAGAGTAGGATAAAAAAAAAAATTTCATTTAAATATGTATTTATATACTGCTTAATATATAGTGTAATATACAAATAAAATTAACTTTTTCTTTAAATTAATACAGATATGCATACCTGCCAATATTTCTAGTCAGAAAACCTTACAATTTTCCCGACGTACTTCATTGTGCATCTTTAAAAATTTATGTGTAGTAAAAGGTGCTTGTGAAAGCATTTGGTACGGTAATATATGGTTTGATACAAAATTTACTGATAAATACAAAAATAAATAAATAAATAAACGAGTAACTGTTTAAGTTAAAAAAGAAAGTCAAAGACATAACCCAAATAATTTTAGCACTGATAATTCTTTTTTAATCTACTTTAAATAGGCTTGGTTTGGCTTTACCAAACAATTCTCTGTCATACATTTCTTCATAGCAATCTTTTCATATGCTTTTAAATTATTAAAATAAAAAGATAAAATTATAAGTAAAAAAAAAATCAAATAAATGTCTAATCAAAAAAGTTTCGAAATCTCTTAGGTTTTGCATTCGGCTTTGCTGCGAGAAATTTTTAAAATACACAGCACGACTAAAAATTATCTGGCATAGAATAACGCGTTGTGAACATTGGCTAGAAATATATTTCTATTTGTATTATATTTTTGTATTATTATATAATCTGATTTATATTTCTAGTCAATGATTGTGAATTGCTGCTTGGCTGCCATGTCGTACCATATTGCTGATCGCATGCTTTTTTTGTAACATAAACACAATGTGTGCATCAGTTTTATTCTTTTACTCAATAAGTAACATATTTGGAAAATCATTTCTAGTTACACCCAAAAACCTTACAATCTTACCTGTCACCCTTACAACCTTACAATTTGACCTAAATCCTTACATTGTAAGGCTAAACCTTACAAGTTGGCAGGTATGGATATGTAATGTGAAGAATTTTGCACGTTCAAGAAACTTCTTGTCAACCAGTTTCTGTTTCATGAAGGGAAAGTAAATTTATTGACATTTCTTTTTTTCAAATCAAAATATAAGTTGATGTCTATGTGTTAGGTGTATAGTGCATTTAATAAATATATTTTAATAAATTAAAACTTAATATAACGATAATAAAAATGACATAAAGATATACAGATTTTTGTAAGTAATAATTAAACAGTTTAAGAGACTATGAGAATATACACAAAATATAATTTCAAGAATTTATAAACATTTGAAATTTGATTTTTGCTAGTACTGCCATCTGCCGCTCTAAGGTAAAAATAACTCCAGATTAGAGATGGGAATTCTCAGAAAAAAACCGGAAACTTTGGGGAAAAAAACTGTTTTTTTTCCAAAGGGGTATTTTTTAATTTTTCCGAATTGGAAAAATTGAAATTTAATTTATAAAATAATAAAGTCAATTTTATTATTGCTGCATTCTGATATTATTTCTTTATATTTTTTTCATGTTCTGTGTCTCCCATGAAAATGTTAACATAGAAAATATGATCTGTAAGCAGTTTAGGAAGAACTTGAGTCCTTCAAGGGGCTACTTCACTCAGACGAAAACACCCGCTCGCTAATGTTAATCCTATGGAGGAAATTTTTGAAGATATCTCGTTCACATTTCAATATTTTTAAATGATTTTTTTTGCATTGGATAGCAGAGGTCAATCTCTATGTACGCTCCTTTCTACTTTTTCGATTTTTGTTGCAGTTTTCTCAGAGAAAGGCGTTAACCCCCTCCCTCCCCATACCCGCAAATATAATGAATAATTTGTTCAAGAGAACCACCGTCACCTACATCAACGCGATCATTAAAAAAGAATTACATTTTTCTGATAATTAGACCATAACGAAGACGCTACGCTAAAATATATAGGTGAAAATTAGTGGTCGCCACTCGCCACGTGGCGATTAAAAAATCAGCCATTGATCGCCACCCTAGTCGCCATTCGCCAAATAGCGATTAAAAAATCTTTTATCGATCGTCAAGTGAAATACACCAATTTTCATGGAAATATGCATCTCTACACTGATTACATCTCATTAGAGAACTGGTTAATTCTTTTTCCTACCAGATGCAAACAGATTTCAATGACTTATCTATATTTTCAATATTTCGGTGTTTTCTCGTGTGCTTACTCTTTAGTTGGGTTATTTTTTCAAGAAATAGTTTTATTATGCAAAATATATTCATCAGCTTTGATTCATTCCACATGCATTTCAAGTAATTTATCCCTTTTTTTCCCCCACTGGATACAAGCGGATTTTATGGACATTTCAGTATCTTCAATATTTCGACTCCTGCCACATGCTCACCAGTTGGATTGTTTCTTCAAGAGATACTGTTTAATCATGTGAAATACTACTCGTACTATATGCAAAATTCACTCATACAATAGGTATAAAACTCTTATAGAAAAATATGTTATATACAACGATTATAATTTATCTAGATGTCAAGAAAGTTTGAAACATAATAGTGGCCACTAACTTCAAAAAGTGGCCACTAATGAAACTGAGTCTACCGGCCACTGGCTACTAACTAAATTTCCCAGTTTTCACCTATACTAAAATAGCCGGCAGATGTCACCCCTTCCCAACCGCAATTTCAAATCTATATCTTAATTAGTTACCTAAATTTTTGTTCATTAGTAAAAATTGGCAATTATTTCCTTTCATTTTCGCAAACTAAATGGAGGGATTTTCCGAGAAACAGATCTCTTTGTAGTTCAGTTTTTAATGAAAGCCGATCCCTGTCTGAAACTTTCTGGGATCGTTTTCACTGGCGCCTGCAGATTATTGGCAGTTTTTTGCATAAATTAAAAAAAATTACCAAGCGAATTTTTCAAAAATCACATAGTCAGATACAGAATATTTTTTTACATATGCTCAGAAATTTTCAAATTGATATCTCAATGAGTTTTCTTAAAATTCGCTAATTAGTTAAATAATTTCGAATTCGTTCATTTCCGGTCGAAAATCCAATGCGCCAGTCCGTTTCTTTCGCCATTTTGATTTAAAAGTTGACATTTTAGAAGCGATGGTTAACGATAATCTAATTAATATCTAGGCTAATTATCAAAATATTAAAATTCTGAGGCTCAGGTGCACATGGCCAGACCTTGGACTATCTACACCTAAATTTCCAGCCTTCTAGGTGGGCTAGATTTTCCTAGCCATCGCCAACAGACACACACACACAGAGCGAAACTTTTTTTATTAGTATAGATACTTTCACTTTCAAAACCGGTTTCGAAAGTGAAAGTATCTTAATAAAAAAACTTGTAATCGAAATCGAAAAAGTAGAAAAGAGCGTGCATAGAGATTGACCTCAGCTATCCAATGCAAAAAAAAATCATTTAAAAATATTGAAATGCGAACGAGATATCTTCAAAAATTTCCTCCATAGGATTAACATTAGCGAGCGGGTGTTTTCGTCTGAGTGAAGTAGCCCCTTAAAGGATCCTTTACAATTTTTTCACCATACAACATAGGACCCTTCAAAAAATTCAGAATATTTTTCAATCTCCATTCTGAATCCTCCAGAAATTTGATGATTTTAGAATAACAAAACATGTCACATAACAGCTGAAATCGCCAATGAATCTCTTATCTAGCTGTATATACAGTAGTGGCCAAAATTGTGGAAACCTTTTGGGAAAAATGTTTTTTTGAAGTTTGATGGCTCTAACATCCAATATATTTTTTAGTTATACCATAAAAGCTATATACCACTGGAAAGATAATTTAATCGAAAATATCATGCAATACAGTTTGTTCAATTCTAATTAATTTATCAAACATTATAGCCAAAAAATCAGAAAAGGGCAGTAAAATCTGGTTAAGTTGATAATGATTTTTCTTTTTCTTGAATTTAGCCAATGCATATGAATGTTTGGAGTGTCAGACAGATTCCATTTTATTTGGTAATGTGTCAATCAAAGCTAGGGTAGGATTTCAAGAAAAATATATATATATGCCATATTTTGGTACTTATAGGAATACTTTCATCACTATTTTTTATGATTGCTATCAAGTTGTTAAAGTTCTTTGCCACCTTTCAATTTTTGAGCTAGTAAAGAATAATAAAATTAAAACATCATTAAGAGTTGATTAGTTACGCAGAAATCAATGTGTAACAATATTTTTAAGTGTAGAAAGCTATGGTTATGCAGAAATTTGAAGTAAAATTAGAAATAAATTAACAAAGAATGTCTAAATCCAGCATAACACGACTGGTAAAGACAGGAAAAGGTTCAGGAGAGCAATTGGCGGTAGAAGAGTAAGGTCCTTGTGTATAGGTAACAGAAAACATTATCTTGGTAAATGCAACATGAAACGGTGCACTGAAATGTGGAGTTGAATCAAAGTATACAGTTCTGTAGAGAATGCAGTAAAAGGTCTAAATGCTAGAATTTCATGAAAAAAAAATTATAAATCAAATAAAAGTTGAAAATATTAAACCGAGCTAAAATGCATGTTTACTAGACAGAGAAATAGTAGGGTCATGTTATTTAGATTTTTAAAATGGTTTTTTATGGAATTCTAGCATTTAGACCAAAATACTGCACTCTGCACATAACTGTAATTTGTTTCAGCTCTGCATTACAGTGCATCATTTCATGTTGCACAAACTGAGATGATTGTTTTCTGTGACCTATACACAGGGGCCTTAATCTTCTACCGCCAATTGCTCTCCTGCCTTTACATCTTGTTTTGCTTGACACCCCTTTGTTTATTTATTTCTAATTTTACTTCAAATTTCTTCATAACCATAGCTTTCTACGCTTAAAAATATTGTTATGCATTGATTTCTGGGTAACTAATCAACTCTTTATGATGTTTGCTTAATTTTATTATGCTTTACTAGCTCAAAAATTTAAAGGCGGCAAAGAACTTTAGCAACTTGATAGCAATAATAAAAAATAGTGATAAAAGTCCTCCTATAAGTACCAAAATATGGCATACTTTTTTTTTTTGAAATCCTACCCTAGCTTTGATTGACACATTATCAAATAAAATGGAATCTGTCTGGACACTCCAAACATTCATATGCATTGGCTACATTCAAGAAAAAGAAAAATAATTATCGCCAACGTCAACCTAACCAGGTTTTACAGTCTTTTTCTGATTATTTGGCTATAACGTTTCATAAAATAACTATAATTGATCAAACTGTATTGCATGATATTCTTGAGTAAATTATATTTCCAGTGGTATATAGCTTTTTGTTGTTATTTTTTTAATTATCTCTACTGATAATTGAACAAATGCAATTGAAAAATCATTTCAACAGAGGCATGATATATTACAAACAATGGTGTTAAATTAAGCAAGAAAAGCTAATGTCAAAATCCTGAGACTAAAAAACTAACTTTTAAAAGCTGCTTTTTTTTTTTTTTTTTTTTTTTTTTTTTTTGTAATATATTCATGTAAAGTGAAAAAAATATTTTCTTTAGTATGCAGAAATTTAAAAAATGTTTATTATTTTATATCTTTTAAGAAAATGTAACTTATTTTTATGAAACATTTGTAAAAAATCAATTTTTCCAAAATTTCCAATTTTTCCAGAAAAAAAAACAGAAAAAACTGGTTTTTTCCCACCACTTCAAAATTTCCAGAAATTTTACATCTCTACTCCAGATTTAAAAATATTTAATTTCAAGTAGTTCTTTCAAAATCTTTAAATAAAACTTTTATATGATGAGACTTTTAAACAAGACTTAGGACAAAAATAACTCACTTTTCATGTCATAGAAATATTTAGCAGACACTAGGTCTGAGTTTATATACTTGCCTTAAATATTTCAAAGTGCTTAAAGTCTGTTTACAATATTGTCAAAGTTTTATTACGAATTTTTTACAAAACTTTTGTATAGACTGTTCGAGACTTGTAGAAAGAACTGAAAAAAGTTACTTTAGACCTTGTCTTACTCACTCATATATTTTTTCTTTCAAATAAAAATAAAAATCAGTTAAATATTAGATCAACAATATACATAAGCCTACATTGGGAGTAGAAAACAATGATTTATTTCTTATGCACCCAATTCTTTATTCCGTCTTTCAGCTTTCACATAGTCTGTATCACATCCATATACAAAACAGTTTCGAGTCATATTAAAGTATAATGTAAAAATAATAATTTATAAAGGAAATAATAGCACACTCATATAGTGAACAATGTTAATTTGATGTGAGTGCAGACCGCATGCGGCCACTTCCACGTTAGGCTCAAGTTCGCTTGGAGGATGCAATAAGAGAAATTTCTCCTTTTATATCTCCCTGGAGACAACACATGAAAATATTAATGTGTAAAATAATGTGTTGTGTCAATAATTGCTATAAAACAATTATTTTTATTGGCTTAGTACATATAATTTAAGCAATTTTAATACTCCATAGGAAATTCAGTAAATTTGTAACATCTTGAATATAAATTGTATTAATATTGAATGTATAAATATGCCTTTCATGCTAAGAAGGTTCTCGCAATTTTTAACAATAGGCATCAGTTGAATTTCAGAACATCAATCTCAAATATAAAAATGTATTATGATGTGATGAATCACTGAAGAGTAGTGATGGGCCAATTCGAGATCTTTTAAGAATCGATACCTTAGTTTTCGAAAACTGTTCAGAATCTAAATCAGAATCTATTCTTTGTATTCAAATATTGAAGCACTGAAAACTACTCCAGACTTTTTTCAAACTAAATGAGGGGCGATTTTTGGTCTGTTTCACTATTCGAATGTTTATTTTACGTAAAATCGTTTGCTCTTTTTTATGATCACGTGTCAGATTCATGTCAGTCTATTAGAACAGGATGATTCGCGCCTATTTCAGCCAATCAAAAGTTTATTTTTCGTACAAACGCTTTTCTTTTGCTATTGATAACGTGTTATTATTTACAGCTGCTCTGAGAACAATCTCCTTTCTTTTTAATATTATTGAGATTTGATATAAATGTTACGATTGTCATAATGCTTTGTTTTTCGTAAATTGTTTGAATGTTGAAAATTTCTTTAAAAATTTAAATGGTAAATGTTATCTTATTTTAAGTTACGTTTAATTTAAAATTTTATTAATCCGTTCAAGTTATTATAATATGTAAAAAATGAAACCAGGGAGCAAAAGATCAGAAGTTTGGAATTACTTCAAAAAAGGTGAGAGTGGTAATTTTTTTAAGGAATCATACCTTATTGTATATATGTTCTCTTATCATAAGCGCTGGCAAGTGGACAGAGGAGAGAGGAGGACCATTTCTCATCCCTGGATTTTGAAATTTAATTTAATAAATATCATTTTTCTGATTATTTAAAACATGATAAAATTAATTCTTCCAAGTGACGTTAGAATCAATTAACATCAAGACAAAAAAAAAAACTAAAGAATTTTTTGTCAGGATGACTCAATCTCATTGAACCCTACACCACCCCCCTTCCAGGGTAAGACAATTTTTAATTTTGCTTTCCTGTTTATGTTCATGCGTTTCAAACTTATCTTAAACAAAGGATTAAGGGTGGCAAAGCCCTTTGACGGAAAAAAAGAACTGCTTCAATTTTCCCTTTAAAAACATATGTTGGTAAAAAAAAAAAAAAAAAAAAAAACATTTATATTATAGGTGCAGATTCCGAAAATTTGGAAGGAGCCAGTGGCTCCTATAACCAAAAAATCCAGTGGCCACAATTGTGAAAGAAACAAATAAAATCAATAGTGTTTATATGGAGTAAAAAACAAAACAAAAAAACTCAGGAATTCAAAGTGTAAAGTAATTTATTTAATATACACCACACATGTACAACAAATTTTGAATATTAATTAAGTGTAATATAAATCTTAAACCATGTATCCATTTACAGTTAGAAGTTTGGCAAGATACGGTTTAAAAAAAAAATATGTATAAGCTAAGCAATCATGATAGTTGAGAATATTAGAAAAACAATATTTCTTATTTTGATTTTGCCATACAAAAGTAACTATAAAAGAAAATCTGAATGTGGGAGATTATTTTGCACTATAAAAATCAAAACACACTTCAAATATTTGTTTTTCTATAAGAAAAATAATTTTATGTGTTTTGGTCTTAATCTTAAGATTTTTAATATCAAAATTTCACAAGGGGGACTGGGAATACCAGAAATTGATCACTTTTAAAATCACATGGCGACTTAAACACCGAAAGTTAGTGGCCACAGCAAAAAATTTAGTCGCCACGTGGCGACTGGCGACCGTGAATCTGCACCTATAATTTATATGTAATATTTCTTAATTGATAAATTTGCTTTTTATGTTATGTTTAAAAATTGTCTTGCATGAGAGTTTTAACAAAAAAAAAAAATCTTAGTTTAGATTACTTCATGTTTAGATTATCATGTTAAGATCATGTTTAGATTATTTTATTCTGCAATTTCAAAAGCACACTAGACCGTGGACCATTGCTACACGTGTTCCAAAATCTTGCCGCTCCCAAGATATAATTCTGCCGACGTCCATGTCTCTTAGTATTGCAAGTTATATCTTATTATTTTCCAAGATTTAGAAGGCGAAGAACCGGCCCTCCCCTGCAAACGCCCGTAAAAGTAAGCAATTTGTCTCTAATTAGTGAAATCAAGAAAATTTTTCTCTTTTACGAACGTACAATTTTATTTTCCACTATAAGTAATTATTTTGATAGTTTAATTTTTAAAAATTTAATAAAAAATTGATATTTATGATTATTAAATACAAATTCACAGAATTTTATTCAGTATAATCGTTTTCTTAAATTTAAATTCATATGATCGATTTAACTGAAAATATATATGTATATTAGTTGAACTGATGGCACGCTTGAAAAAAATAAAACAAAATTTCTAAACTAAAATAGCGCCGATCATCCTGCTAACCACAAACGTTACGGAGAAAAGTCTCAAACAGCGCTGAGTAGTCTAGTATTCGAATACTAGCATTCGCTGGCGTATCTGATGAAACCATAGAAAAATCAAGCTATGAGAACTGAATACAATCGAAAACCGCAGTTTTCGTCGCTGACACAGATACCAGGTGACTTGTATTCGACTACTCCTGTCTGAAATCGAGACCACTTAAGTACTTGGCTGAATCGAGAACACAGACATTTTGTATTCGAATACTCCTATCACTACTGAAGAGTCAGTATTGTAGACTAATAATTGGGTGGGGCAAGTTGAGCTTAAGCCGAAAGGTAGGCCTGCTCGCCCAGTTTGACCCTGAACCTTGTAGACTAATAATTGTAATTTCAAATATAAATGATATATTTAAGTAATGCAGATTTAAGATTTGTTTTAAAATTTTAAGTGTGTGTTTTTAAAAGTCTTTCTCTTACTCTTCTGAACTTTTATGTAAACTTGAGTATTTTTTAAAATCATGTTCTCACATTAAAAGAAAGTCCCAGACCTCCTCTAGATTGGAAAACCATACTGTTTCTGCGCAAAAAAAGTTCATGTTTTCACGAAAATGAAGTGTAGAAAATCATTATGTGATTAATCACGTAAATTAAATTTGTTTATCATCCATTCATTTTTTCAATAAATTATAGAAAATAGTTGTTCATTCTTAAACATATTTAATTCATTAATGCATAAAATACAAGTTGTACAATGTAAATATACAATAGAAAATTCCCATACTTGTTTGTTTTACTAGCATATGGTTGAGTGGTTGGTAGTTAAACTGTTTGTGTTAACTATTTTTCTGCTAGTTAACTTCTATGATGAGACTTGATACAATGATGATGTCATGTTTTGAGAGTCTTACATGCATTGAAATGTTTGTTTCCCGTTCAAATTTTCTGCAGCTAGTTGGGTATATTAGGTAGAGCTTCAGTAAGTCAGCATGTAAGCAGCAATGTAGTACTAGTGCATGGGGATGGGGATTATGTGGACTCTGATATTGTAAATGAAGTTTTGCCTGAGCCTACAAAGAGTGATGACCGGAACTTCAAGAGAGGTGTGTCAGAACAGATTTAAAGAATGAACAGCGAGAAGAGATGGATCAAAGATGGTCGCCTAAGTCCAATTCTTTAGCGGTTGCTTTTTCGATAAATTTTCATTTTTCCCTGATCATAATAGTCATTCAATAGATTAATCTTCATTTTTCTCTGGTCATTTCAATGTTCATAAGTGATGGTCAGAAATTTATTGTAAGATAATATACTTTTTTATAAAACTCATCTAAAGGTTAATGATTTTGTAATATAATACTAATAAACATTTTTAGTCAGTCTGCTGTAGTAGTTTTTGTTGAAATTAAATTACTAACAATTTTTATGTTGCTAAAAGTTTGAAAATAACATTAAGACTTTATTTTTATTTGACAGCCTGTAGCCAGTACTTCTAAAAATACAGAAAAAAAGGGAGGAATGAAATAAAGCTGTTTTTCAAGAAGATGACCAGGTGTCTGCTAATCATGCTATGGACATCGATAAACAAGAAGCGTCAACTGGGTTAGAGAACATAAATGCTGATAAACTAATAAAATTAGTTGAAGTTTTAAAAATGAATGAATTGGAAAACACAAATTCTGATAATTTAGATGAAATGCCAATTGGACTACAGAACACTGATTCTGACATGCAAATGAATTCCAATGAAGTTCCAAGTGTGTCAAGTAACAATGGCATCAATTCTGAAAAAATTGAAGAGTGCACGTCTGCTTTTAAGTCAAAAGATAAGCACAAAATAGGCTATGAAGCTTGGAGAGATGATTTTCCTTGGGATTCTGCATCGAAAAATACCTCTAGCACCCGTCAACTCCACCACTGACATACACCACACGATATACAAAAAGAAAACCTTTTTTTTTTTCAAGTAACTTAATTAGCCTCTCAAATATTTCCTAAAAGAAATGATTGGTGCCCAAATCTCATTTCAACAATTTCTGTAAATATAAATAATGTAGAAATGAAAATAGGAAAAAGTTTCCGAATTACTAATCTTCATACATTTATTGGTATTTAAGGAAATTCATAGAAAAAGGTCTAAATAAATGTATTAGAAAAAAAAAAAACCCTGAAAATTTTTTATTAAATAGTTAATAATGAAGATATTGTTTTTAAAATATGAAACAAGTCTTCCTTTGTTTGAAACCTAAATCACGAAAAATGCTGGAAAAGCACAATAATTCAAATAGTGGTACAACATGCAATAACAACCATATTCAGTGTGGAGTGTTCGTTCCTGCTGTTTGGGCGTGGAAAGTGGAATTTGTAGCACTTGGCTAGATGTTATCGAATTTTGCACAAAGAAAGTTAAGTCTCGTTCTCTTCAAATTTTTATTGTAAAATTTTCACTTTTCTAAGTTATTAAAAGCAAGTTGATATAAAGAATGCATTTTTTGGGAAATGAAACATTATTTTAAAAAAATGAAAAATTACTAAAACAGTGAAATCTAGATGGATTGCTTTCTGGCATATTCACAAAGTCATTGTTATTTTTAAATGCACGAAATATGCAACTTTATTCATAAACTAAAGAATCAAATAGAATTTTCCATCTTTTGATAAGAACAAAAAATCATTCAGAAAATGATGTCCAATTTGCCGCTTTAAGCCAATTTTCAGGATTCTATAGCCCAGGATAGGTAGTGTTGAGATAGCAATCAATTACAATTCAATATCATATACAGTTATCAAAAATACAAAGTACTATAAGATTTCAAATTACTTCAACAGTCATGATTGCAAATTCCATGCATTTATTTTTTTTTAAAAGTCTGTGAATATGCCAGTTTTGATTTGATGAGTGAGGGTGGGATACTTTTGTAAACGCCTAAGTGTTACAGTATTGCATAACTTTCAAATACTAGTGAAACACATTTGAAAAAAAAAGTAGCATATACTAACATATTACTGATATATAACTGTACACATATGCTATTATCAAAATTGTTTCCCCTCATAACAAATTGCCATGTCTTGCCAATTCGGATGAAATGAAATATTTAGAGAATTATCATTACGCTATTGAGATTTCTTTTTTTCTTCCTGCCAAATTTTTTGTTATTTTTTGCACGAAAATTTTTTTGCAAGAATTCTCTGCCATTTTGAGACAGTGTGGCCATCACTGTGATTCTGTCATGGTAACACAAATGCACTTTTGCTAGTTTAAACAACAGAGATTAAAATTATTCGTAAATTAATACCATCAAAGGTTTTCATTTAATAATAAGGATTAAATTTATAAACTGAAAAATTAGAAAAAAAAATACTTACCGCATTGTTTGTAAGGAGGCAATTTCTTGCACTCATCTTGGTCTGGATATGATCACATAGCTGCCAACATGTCTATTTTCAAAATCTAACAATTTTTCTGACATACTTCATTGTGACTAGGGTTTCTCCAGTCTGGGTAGGTTGGGACATTGTTGTCAGAACAGTTCATATCCTTCAGACTTTTGTCTATTTGCCCATGTTTGCTGTTTTTTTTTGGATGGCATTTGCAGTTTACAGAATGGCAGAAACAGATCAATGAAATGCCTCACTCTAGGATAAAATCGCCTCTCAGCCCATAGAGCGAGATCGAAGCATACATCATCCATTCAAACAGCTCAAAAGCCATCACAGACAAGCCCTCACCAGAACTAGCATGCAGCCCATTCTACAAACCACAAGACCCATCCAAAAGACAACAGAAGCTGAAAAATTTATCAAAATCTGAAGGTATGAACTGCCCTGCTGATAGAAACTAAGTCCAGCTTTGCCCCACCCCAAAAGGAAAACAGATTTTGGCATTTGATTTGCATGCTAGGCAGGGTTGCTACCTATACAGGAGAATGAAATTCCCAGACTTTTCCATGCGTGTAACAGAAATCTAACTTACTGATTAAGGCTTCTTGTGTATGGGTACGCCATAGGTCCTGGTTGGCAGGACAGTTCTTATACTTTAAACATCATTCAGTTTGGCTCCTTCTGCTGTCTTTTGAATGCCATGTGCAGTTAAAAGAATGGCACTAAGGAAATGGTCTGCTCTAGGGTGAAATAATCGCCTCTCAGCCCACAGAACAAGACCAAAGCACAGATCATCCAGCTTAACAGGTATCGCAACTCAGCCCCACCAGGACCAGCATGCAGGCCATTTTGTAGATGACAAGAACCATCCAAAAGACAGCAGAAGCAGACAATGTATGAAATCCATACTCTAGAAGCCCTAGTCAGCGCTATATAAGCAAATTCAAAACTGCAAAGCCAATGAACTCAGAAGGAACATACAAAAATTTTCAGCTTCTAACTAAAGCTAACCCTTACGAGTTGGCAGATATGTAAACAAAAAAATCCCAGAAGCCTCTGTACCTGAAATAGACAAGAAAATGTAAACATTTTTTAAAAGTAATTTCATATGTTAATATAAAAACAATAAAAGTCAGAAATGTCAAGTAATTAAAATATGTTTATGAAAGTAATGTGAAATTTTTAAATTCAGAAATTATTATTTTTGGAACAGACTTAAAAAAATCACAATTTTACTAAGTGATGCTGAGAATTGAAATAGAACAAATCTAGAATTAAATAAAATATTAAGTGCACAGTATGTTTAATAAGACACACTAACCACTGTTTTAGTAATTGTATCAGATTACGATTATGGCAGACAGGATTCCTCATATTAAAAGCATAGAAAAATTAAAAAATATAAATAATCATAACAATAAAATTGTGCAATATTTAATGTAGTTTAGTTTGATTGTTAAAAGAACAAATGCCCAACAAATTATGTATTATAAAAATGATTGTCTATAGAACTAAGAGTTTATTATTGTAATTCATTTATTTTATTATACTAATATTATTACTATATGTTCTTAGATATTTTAAGATAATTTATGTTCAATATTATCAAAAGCAAGTACAAATATTTGAAGAAAATGATGTAAATAAATACACAGAAAATTGTAGGAATTATCAAAATAAAACACCAATTTTAGGTAGATTTTGTCTACCTATTACATTTTCCCCTAAATTGGAATTTTGGAAAATTTTTGCAGATCTACACCGATCACGACTCCTAGAACACAAAACCACCCCACCCTCCCCCCCAGTTCAAAACTTTATATCTATCTATCTATGTCACCTTTTTTTATGGACACGATGACTCCCATAATTCTGCACAAATCTCTTCCAAACTGATTTATAAAATCAAGCGGCATAAAATCTCAGTCAAAATCGTTAATGACCAAAATCGAACCAGGGGGGGGGGGGGGGCAAATGGGAGGGCTTTTTGTGAAAACAGAAAAAAACCCACAACTTCTTAATTTTTATACACATCGAATTCGTTTAAAGTTATTATTAACCCCAATTTTCCTTTTAACAATAAATTTACTTTTCGGAAATTGACAAATTAATCATAAACTCACTTGCTTTGTGAGGAGTATTCCGAAAACCACGCAAATTTAAATCAGGAAAATTAAAATAAAAGCAAAATCATATAATTTAAAACATAAAATAGTAAATTAATGCCAAAATTACTTTTTAATAAACATACATGAGTATATTAATGTCAAAATTACGTTTTAAAAAACATACATGAGTATTCGAAAAACCACGCAAATTTAAATCGCAAGAATCAAAAGCAAAAATATATACTTTAAAACATAAAATAGTAAATTATTGCCATAATTACGTTTTAAAAAACATACATTTTAAGAAAAATAACAGAAAACCAACGATCTCACTTACATAGAAAAATGGTGATTTTTTTTAGTAAGTTTTAGGGGTCTATAAAAAGGGTTTTTTTTTTTCAAAATAAAGATTACTTATATTTTTTTGTCAGGGGGGCTAACTCCCCGGTAATCATAAATGATAAATAAATTGCAAAAATGCATCCTGATAAAAAACACGTGTAGTCATAAAATCGAAGAGAAAAGTAGCAAGCTACAGAATATTAAACAGTCGTCAAAAGAAATTATCTGCTTTAAAAAATAATAAATTTATCCCTAAATTCAAATAATTAATACATTTACAAGAAATAAATCGCAAAAATGAAACCTGAAAAAAATAAATAGAAAACGGCGACACTCGTTGTTATGTGTCCAGTTGTCCGTGGGGTCGCAAGGGTACGTGAAAGGGCCAGAATGCTAGAGCTGCCATAAAAGTCGGGGTTGCTATTGGCAAGCATGAAAGGCGAAGCTCGCCAAAAAACCCGCCAAATAACGATGATTTTCGACGAATCAAAAACAGCAGGCTAATGCTGAAGCTTAGCCCTGCAATAAGTAATTCATCAATCAAAAAATAGAAAACTCATTTCGATTCCAAATCACTTACTTCAATAGTCAGGCCTGCCAATTTTACGCCTTTGCCTTTAAAAATGAGTCTGAAATTGTATCAGGAAGTTTCGCGTTGTTGAGCAGCTCATTTGCGAACCACCTTAAGGATACTATTAAAGGACATATTAAATCATCTTCAATAAATATATCGTTTCGAATGGATACTTTTGCAACACATACAGATATGCCACTAAATATAATCTTAGTATAAACATATAGATATTTGCTAGTTATGTAAACAGCTATTAAACAAAACTAGTATATTAATTAAACAGCTGAGAAAAAGGAAAACTGGAACAAATCAATTTAAATAAACTTTTTTTTTTTTTTCAACCGATGTAGAACACGTAATACAATATGGAATTTTAAGGCAATTAAACTTACTGAGTTATTTTTGTCCCTTTCGCTTTTTCGCCGGTGGGCTCAGGCTTTTATAATTAATTCGATGTTCTGCGGACTGACGATTTTCAACATGGCCAGTGAATCTTGAACCAAGCAACTAATTCATTTAAATCAATAAAAATGATCCAGATGACAACTAAGCATCGAAATGATTACGAAGATGTAGAGGTAGACAAACAACCAAGAAATCGATCAATTTATGGCGACCGCAGCGCCTGTGCCGCAGCGGGAGAGGGAGAGTCTAGGCTGCTGTAGATGCTGTAGAGCTCCTATTATAGGACTCTTATAGGCTGCTGTACAGTAGATGGCAGCGCAGACAATAGGGATAAGCCACCGGCTGGTTGAGCATGCGTAGTAGTAGTAAGAGAATGTGTATTAAGAGAATGTGCATGTGACGTCACGAAGCCGTAAAGAACGAACGGTAGGCAAAACATACGCATGCCTACTGTATAGTTAGCTGTGTTATATGCTTATTATTCATATTTTTTAAATTAATTATTCATTAATTTTACCTTTCTTAATTGCAGCGGATAGCCCAAGGTAGGTCCTGATGCACCTGAGGCTCGGATTTTTTATTTTTTGAGACCCCGGCCCCCTGGGTCCCCTTTCAGATTTTTCACTAAATTGTTAATAATTTACCCAATTTTTATCCGATCCTCATCGTTTTTGGGGCCTCTTTTCCGTTTAGCTTTCACACCCATTTCTACGTTCTAGTTATGACCCTGGCCCCCTAGGGCCTGGTTCGGGGCCCGTTGAAGTTTTTGTTTCCTAAACTGATAATTACTTGTCCGCTTTTAATCCGATTTTCTTAGTTTTGGGGGCCTTTTCTTCATTTAGTTATTTTCCCATTGCTACTTTCTAATTAGGACCCTTCATCTTAGGGCCCTGCTCAAAACTATCGGCTGGCCCCTTTTTGGGCCCCCTACTATAGTTCCCCTAAAAATCGTCCGATTCACTAACTTTTTTTTTTTCTAACAACTTAGAACTTCCAGCTACTACATGAACAATAAAAACAAAAACAAAAAAATCGATGAAGATCCGGGCCCCTTGAAGTTTTTGCTCCCTAAATTGTTAATACCTTGTCCCCTTTTAATCCGATTTTCGTTTTTGGGGCCATTTCTCCATTTAACTTTCCCCCCATTTCTTTCCCCCATTCCAGCTAGGAGCGTTCATCTTAGGGCCCTGCTCAAAACTATCAGCTGGCCCCTCTTTGGGCCCCCTACTATATTTCTCCTAAAAATTGTCCGATTCTCTAACTTTTTTTTTCTAACAACTTAGAACTTCTAGCTACTACATAAACGACAAAAAAAAAAAAAAAGGAGAAGATCCGGGCCCCTCGAAGTTGTTGTTCCTTAAATTGTTAATACCTTGTCTCCTTTTAATTCGATCTTCGTTTTTGGGGGCGTTTTCTCCATTTAGTTATTTCCCCATTTCTACATTCCAGGTAGGACCGTTCATCTTAGGGCCCTGCTCAAAACTATCAGCGGCCCCTTTTGGGCCCCCTACTATAGCTCCCTTAAAAATCGTCCAATTCGCTAGCTTTTTTTTTCTAATAACTTCTTAGGATTTCCAGCTACTGCATGAATGACCAAAAATTTCTCGGGCAAGATCCGGGCCCCTGGACCCCTTCCGTTACCCATAACTTCTTAATTATGATACGTATCGAATCCGTTTAAAGTTATTATTATTTCTAGGAAAAGGGCCGAAAATTTATATATGACAGATTTTTGATATTAAAAATGGCCTCAAGTGGTTGGGGGGTGGGGGAGGAAGAGAATAGGAGTTTAAGAAGAAAAAAATCATAACTTTGTCAATTCACAAGTTATCAAATCCGCTAATTTATTACAAATCCTCTTAATATTATCTACAACTTTTATATTGACAAGGTTTTTTTTTTATAAAACCAACCCTTACAGAAAATTTTTTTTTGTGTGCTCCGCCTACAGACACAGGTAGATTTCAAAGTGAGCGGTCCCAACTGCCGCATCATGGCAAAAAGGTCATTTCTTCTGCAATTGCATCTTCGAAATTTACCTGTGCCTGTAGGCCAAGCTGTCAAGGATATTTTTTTAAATATTAATCTTCTTTTTCGGCATCAACTTACGTTTACTCACCACAGTCGTAAATTAGAAATCGCGTTACTGTTAAAGATAAGGGGTTAAGTTTAGAAAGTGGGGGGGGGATGCATCTGTAAATTAAATATCGCGTTAATGTTAAAGGAAATTCGTTAAATTTACAGGGGTGCATATTCCACCGCCTGGGGACTCATTTTTTTATTGGGTTCTAAGGGCTCGATTTCAACAGGGTTTGGTTCATTCGACTCGATATTGAAAACTTGAGTTTTTTTTTTTATTATTTATTATCACGGGCGCTAGTCAGTTCGTTATTAATAAATGTTTGGTTCGATTTTGAGTAACTGGATATCATATTTTGTTACAAAATGTTATTTTTCACAAAAATATAAGAAATTTCAGAAAAATAAATTTTATTTTTCACAAAATGACCCCCTCCCCCTCCAAGAAAAAAAAACTGCATCGACACCTGATTAAATGCTTTTTAAATGGTAAGGTTTTTTCAAAAACATGGCATCTATTTTTTTTTTTTTTTAGATTAAATTATATAATTCGCTTTTACAAAAAAAAAAAAGAAAGAGTAAAATGTTTCTTAAAAAAATATCACCCTTAGTACTTCATTAAATGTTTCATATAAGTCAATTTTTTGTTTTGTCCTGTTTTTATACATATTATTAGAATAGTAAAAATATTTTTTTTAAACCTAAGGAATGTTTATTTAGTATAAAAATTATTTCAGCTAATAAAACCGAATTCTGACAAAACTTATGCTTCAGTTTCATAGATTTCCTTGTCATAATACAAGATGTTAAAATTACATAAAAGTGTTTCAGAAAATAAGCAGTTTTGATTTGAGAACACTCATAGGTATCATTTTAATCGATCATTTAATCTGAATATAATGAGATTTGTAAACATTTTCCGAATAGCTCAAGCAATAAAAAGTTACCATACGAACAAGAACAACTTGAACTACAAGTAGAAAAAAAGTAAATAAAACGTTAACTTTACGACATAATAATTAAAAAAAAAAACTAAAATCTTTCTCCTACCAGCTACAACAAGTTGAAACGCTTCTTGAGCACTTGAATTCTTCCCTGGAAACTTTTTTAAATAAGTTTCAATATCTGATGAAGCAACCGATGGCCAAAAAGCCATATCTGCTTTCCAATCTGCTTCCACAATAATATACGGATCATCTAAAATAATAACACTATTATTCAGTTTGACAAATCTAAGCTTTGTTAAATAATCTTGATTAGCAACAGAATCTAAGTTCTGTGCATAATCTGATAAAAAAAAAATTGTTTTTGAATAAATATGATCCATAAATTGAATGCAAAAATTTCGCTTTCTCATAGGAAACCGTAGGAAATAGCGCATTGAGCGGAAATATTTTGCCTACCGAAGAGGCGTGGTCTAGTGAGGAACCAGTTTGTTGACAAACATGCACCGGTTCCTCACTAGTCAAATACTCTTGTGGTAGGCTAAACGTTCCCCGCTCAATGCATTGTTTCCTATGAGAAAGCGAAATTTTTGCATTTAATTATGGACCATATCTATTCTAAAACAAATTTTGTTTTAACAGATTATGCGCAGAACTTAGATTCTGTTGCTAATCAAGATTATTTAACAAGAAAATTTTACCAGCCAGCCAATTGAAAATTGTTATGACAAAATGTAGGCAACTGGAAAAATAGTTAATTACAATGAATTTTCATTTCCTCCCCTATAAAATTAAGAATAGGAAAGTTTAGTATAAGATAAAACAACATGTTTACATCGTGTTGGCTAAATTGAAAAGTTGGAAAATATAGCTAACTACTATCGTCTGCAATTTTTCAAAGATTGTCTAAAAATCCACTCGCTAGCGGTAACTAAAATGATGTGTTTCCATTCTTCTGAGTATAGATTAATGGTTTTGCATAAAAACAATTAAAAATTTATGTATATAATTTTAACATGTTGTATTATGACAAGGAAATCTATGAAACTGAAGCATGTGTTTCGTCAGAATTCGGTTTTATTAGCTGAAATAATTTTTATACTAAATAAACACTCTTTAGGTTTCTAAAAATATTTTTACTATTCTAATAATATGTATAAAAACAGGACAAAACAAAAAATCGACTTATATGAATCATTTAATGAAATACTAGGGCGATATTTTTTTTTTAAACATTTTACTCTTCTTTTTTTTTCGTAGAAGAGAATTATATAATTTAATCTAAAAAAAAAAAAAAAAGCCATGTTTTTTTAAAAAAAACCTTACCATTTAATCAGCAGATTTTTTTTTCTTGGGGGGGGGGGGGGGCACTTTGTAAAAAATAAAATTTATTTTCCTGAAATTTGTTATTTTTTTGTGAAAAATAACATTTTGCAACAAAAAATGAAATCCAGTTACTCAAAATCGAACCAAACATTTATTTATAACTAGCTGACCAGCGTCCGTGATAATAAATAAATAAAAAAACTCCAGTTTTCGATATCGAGTCGAATGAACCAAACCCTGTTGAAACAGGGCTGTAGCTAGAAGTAAAAAATAGGGGGTGCTCAAGAAAATGTAGGGGGCGGTGGGCTCATACTATTTTTATCTCTCTGACACATGCACGCACAAAGACAGATATATATGATCAAAGTATTATACATAAATATAAATTGGTGCATATTCATAATGTAGGCACTATGTTTCTTAGTAAACTATTTTTAATAACTTTATTTGATGCTAAGAAAAGTAAAAGCTTCAGACAGAAATGTAATGGAGGATATACGATGGATACGCCGTATATACCTTCTGGATTATTTTAAGAAATATCGTATACCCTCTTCTCAAAAACACTATAGCATATACTCTTTAGGGTTATACGCTCTGCCTACAGCGTATATGCCCTCTGGGTTTTTTTACTACTACATCACTGGCTGCAGAATGAAATATTTCAGTGTATAATTATACCGTGACCTACGTTATACATGGCCGCATCATGTCTCTTATGACTTCACAGGGACTGGATCATCTTTAAACGGCGAGATGAAGCACGAATAACGAAATACATGGTTTTGGGATGGACACAAGTAAAAAGTTTACAAATATACAACATTTTTTTTTCTTAAATTTACTAATGGTGATCTACAAGCAATCCCTTGTGTTGGTTGCTAGATAGCAAATTACACAAATTATATATATTTGTTTATTTTTTTTCATAATATCAGTTTACAAGCATCTGTTAATACTTAAAAAAGAACTGCTATCTCATACGCCCCGCTGTTGGCGCGATTTTTGTTTTGCGCCATTTTGACGAGAAAAACCCCTCTTTCGGGTACCTGTTAGTTTTATTTTATAAATAAAACACACTCAATTTTTTATTATAAAGACACACAAATTATTTTATTATAAAACATACACAATGCTTAATTTATTGTAAAATACACAATGTTTAATTTAATACAAAACAGACACAAACTGTTCTAGCAGATTTCCATACAAAACAAAATCTCGCCAATGTTGCCGGGTTATATTTTTATATTGTAGTTTTATATTATTATCATATATATTTTTTATTACCCATATTTTTTTACAGAATTTAGGCTGTTAAAGACCAATTCGTTTATTTAATCATTTACAGTAGGATTTCCCAAAGAACGATATGCAATATACTAAAACTATCCCTGAAAAATTAGCAATTCAAATTCCATCGAAATACATTCAGCAGAATCTTTTAATAAGCCCAATGTTTCATAATCGGGCTCAATTGATTATAGAAACTCCCCCCCTAATTCTATAACTAAGCAACATAAAACGATATGTTATACACTAAAACCATTCCTCAAAATTTAGCTAACAGTGCAACCAAGTCACATCTAAAATCCATTCAGCCGAATTCAAGTTACAAGCCGCCGGATCGATACGATTTCGAATTAATATACATACCATTTGCATTATATATAGAATACAATAGATAGATAAATGTATCTTTCATAATCAGCTTCCCCTGATGATAGAACTTTCACGGATGTTTTAGAGAGTATATGCTGGTATACGCCGTCTACCTTCTGGAATGTTTAAGAAGAAACTTTTCACACCCTGCGTAGCTATAACATATACTGTCTAGTAGTATACACCCTCTGCCTATAGAGTATATCCTCTGGTTTTTTACGACTACACCACTGACAACTTTATCTCATAGCTCCATAACTAAATAATGTTGAAAATCAATATCTGAAATATTATCTAACTAACTGTGAAACTCCAATGAAAATCCGTTAAGTATAACTTTGAAATCCTATAAAAAATCTGTTCGGCAGAACTTGAGTTTTAACCGATCAGAATGAAATACGAATTTGCGCTTTATAAATATAGTAGATGATGATGACAAGATTTTTGGGTACTTTTTCGTTATACGGACACCCAGTGGCGTAGCTACGTTTTTTGGCGCACGGGGCAGGAAGAAATTCTGCGCCCCCCCCCCCCAAATAAAAAATAACCTAATTATTTTTTCTCAAAACGACAAAAAAGCCTTTCCGGATTGTACCAGGAAGAAAAGGTAGTTTTCCTCTTCTTTGTTTTTCAGAATTGAGTTAATTTTACTCAAACACACGAAGCTAAAATGTGTGAACCTGATTATAAAAGATTCCTAGTTCTCATCAATACAGAATTTCAATGGGAAGTTTGGAAAAGTAGTCAGCTATCAACATTTATGGCGACATACTTTTATAGCCAATAAATTTAGCTAAATATTTCCTAATTTGACATTAGGAGATATGTGACTATGTAGTTTAAAGCTTATGAGAGTAGCAACAATGATTGCAACAATGAAAATAAATTTGCAAGAAACCACGTTTGCTAAAACTCATAAATTAAACTTGATTATGGAGAAAAAAAATCTGCTTTCTTGTTTCATTTACAAGGTGCGTACACTCTTTGGAATTTCCAAAGAGTTCCATATGTCCTAAGTGACCAAACTTCAAAAAATATTTTTCAATTGTCTCACTATTTTTTATTTATTTATTTATTTTTTAATAATCCTTAAAGTGCATTTCATAAAATTAAAAATAGGATTTTCAGCAACATAAATAGTTTATTTTCTAAAAACAAAATTTTAAGTAAAAAGTTATTTTTATTATATTTTAAAATTTGTTGTGACATTTTAACTGATTAATTCTTTTGAAAATATGGTCATTACAGTTATAAGAGTAGATTTGTAAGGAAAGTATGAAAAAAAATGTCGCGAAAAGTTAAAAATTGTAGGAAAAGTTGTTTAAAATTTTCTTAAATTTTTTTTCAATTAAATATTTATTGTACTCAATTAATTTTATCCCAAAAATTGCCGTTTTTGCTTGATTATATCATAAAACTTTCATAAAACTATGTTATATATTAACTAGGGGGCCTACCCCCTGCGAGCTACGCTCGCCAACCCCCGCTCAGACTTAGAGGCCTCTAAAAACATGACAGCGTGCTTTGTTTTAAAAATATTGGTAAATCTGTAATTGGGTTGCCATGCTTTTAACGTTTTAATCGGGTATTTTTTTTTTTTTTTTGTTATCATGGCTTCATACACAGCTGTTGCGACAACTGACGACTGTTTTCGGGATTGATAAGTAAAATCAATTACACCTTGAAAACCAGCTTGTATAAAATGGTTAGGTTTAAATTGTGGCTACCTCTCAGACTTTTATAACAACGATCTGTATTCTATTCTTCCTTTGCGTTTAAGGATGAGAAAAATTCCATCTGCTTGTGAATAACATTAAGAACCACGGTATTGAAAAGTACTATGTTATAGACATTTTCAGTAACACGTTTTAATTTTCTCTCTATTTTAGTGCACCATCATGCATATTTTCATGTTATTTTAAATATGTAAATTATTTATTTTAATTAATATGTATATACGAATTTTCTAATAATTATTTATCATACAAAATTAATTAAATATTTTTTGCATGCATGCCTGCATTTATTCGGCATCAATTGATGAGATATTTAAACAAATTTGCTATCCGCGATAACACCATGTTATGTCACTTGAATATTGTCCATAAGAAAATCGGGTACTTTTCCAGTATAGGATCCTTTGCTTTTAGGTTTGGCGTAATTCGAGTTTCAAAAACGGATAGATTCGTTAATATACATATATTTGTTGCCAAAAGTTATGAAAACAAACCCAATGAACTTTTGGTGCTTTTCTATTATAGGGGTCTTGACGCTTTTTTAAAAAGCTTGGCGCAATTCGAGCATTAGAAAGTGAGATTTGGTGCCAAATGACATAAACAGCCATGGAAAAAAATTCGACGATTTTTTTGTTTATATGCGTATTTTAATTATACGTATATTATTATTGTTTTTTCTATACAAATTACTTCTGATTATATATAAAATAGGATAAATGACATTTTACGCTAAACAAATTGTATAAATATTGAAAAAATGCTTCTGTATACGAAATGACAAAGTGAATAGGTTGACAGAAAGTATGTTGCCAAATTTCCTTTTCCACCAAGGCTATTTTCTCTGTTTCGTCATATACTGGAAAAGCACCGAACTTTTATGCTTGTTTGTACATGTATTTATATGTATATATACAATTTATTTATAATTGTCTTTCAATTTACCTCTTTTTGTACATAAAAATAGATAAATGGCTTCTTTATAATAAATAAATTGTATAAACATAAATGACGTATTTACATAAATGACGTCATTTGGACGAATTTATTCAAAATATTTTCAGTTTATAAATTAAATTAACTGCTGACAGACGATTGAATCCTGACGATAGAAATGTGATTTTTTTTTTTTCAAATTTTCCTGTAAAACATAATTTAACACAATCTTGTCTTCATTATTGATTGAAATAAAAGATAAATTCAAATTCAATTTGAAAATGACGAATAAAAAGAAATCAATATTCCCTATCGGGATCCTTTTCATTTTTTTCCCTTTTTTGTCACAAAAAACTGAGTCATTAGTTGCCATCATTACAGAAATGTCAGTAAAATTAGAAAAAAAATAATATCTCGAAAACTAATTCGAATTTCAAAATTCTATTACCAGTTTCGACATCCGCGGATTTTTATGGACAATTGGTATTAATTTCACCATCAAGCGTTTAATATTTTATTAAAAATAAGCTCTGAAACATAATCAGTCGTTTAATCAGTCGTTTCATAAAATCGTTTCATAAATTCGTTTCATAAAATCGTTTCACAAATTCGTTTCATTAGGATTTTATATATATAGGGTAGATAAAATCTGTATCTTAAAAATTTACAACCGTTCACCTTGTTTGCAAATTTTAATTACCATAAAATTTTTACTTTGATTAACCTAAAGAGAAAGAGATATATATATATTTGTCCATTCAGATGAAATTTCTTTATTTTCTGTCTCTTTTGCTTTATTTTGATCATGATAGTAATCCTGGTTTGAAAAATAATCTAAAAATCTATTTAGAAACGTTGAGCTTGTTGTTTAAATGTAGCGGCGTAACTTCGGTTGCGTCCTCGAAACTTATAATATTGTGGTTTACAACAAATTAATTGCTTTTATGGCTTAGCCATAAAAAGTATGTAGATGATCTCTGCAATATCATTTCTGATTTATAGTAAATACCGTATACAATGAGGACGGAAAATTTGTCTACGATCGCGTGAAAAAAAAAAATCGCTAGTTTTGCCAGCAAGGCTCTGAAAAACATCCATCCGAAAATTCGGCAAATCGGTCTCAAGAAACAGTGTTGCCAGCGGCTTTTTTAAAATTGAGATTGTTTCATTCCCACCACTTTTTTAAAATGGTATAATTGGTCTTATTCTCGCGTTATTTAATCTGTCATTAAATAAGGCGAATATTCCTATTTAAAAAAAGTGGTAGCAATCAAGCAATTTGAATTAAAAAAGAGTAGCGAACTGGCCACACTGGCCAGAAAGAAAAAATGCAAAAATCGCCAATCAGCAGCAGGAATATATCAGCTAGCAGTAGTTGGAATATATGGCTGTATGATACAGCCATTTGTATACTGATCGTACTAAAAAGATTGAAAAGCCCTGCTTTCAGTTTTATACATTTTAAGAAGGGGAAATTGGGGGTATGTAACATACATTTTATTATTTGGCTTTTCTCAATGCCAGTTCAGCGGAAAAATATAATTTACAATATAGAAGAAATTATATATTTACTTCAGTTCCTCCAGCTAAATCTATTTTGCATTGGTTCTGAAAAGCCCCTATTACACGCAATTACTCATATGGAATGCTAAGAACTCAAAAATCAGTGTGAAAATCAATACAGCAATAAAGAAATGCTCTTTTGACATAAGAAATGTGACACCAGCAGGGTTCTTTGTTTTATAAGCTAGAGGATAAACAGTGAGGAGCATCCATCTGCGCCTGGCATTCCTGGATCTCTCCATGTCCCCACTTCATCGCCGAATTTCATCAAAACATTCACGCACACGGAAAAAAATACGTCAAAAACTCTTATTTATTGTCAAAATATGTGAGATAATTTTGGCTTAAAGCTTCTCTCAATTGGGCGCCCCCTCCTCCATTTAATCATGTTGCTCCTCCTTTCAGATACGTAATCATGTAAGATACAAATTGTGTTGAGCCACTCCTAGAAACATTTACAAAAGCTTTTTCGTTCATTATTTGGATATAATAAAATATTTTACTAAAGAAAAGACACACACACACCAAGGAAAAAAAAAAAATCAGCAATTTTTATTTATTGTCAAAATGTGTGAAAATTTCGATTAAAAACCTCTCTCAATTTGGCGCCCCTTGACAGCGGCGCCTGGGGCGAGCGCCCCCCTTGCCCCCCTTAGCTACGCTACTGCGGACACCATTTTCGTCAAGCATACATTCACATACATTTAATATGCATTTACATACATTATGCATTAGCATACATTTTGGCATGGTGTCCGTATAACGGAAAAGTATCGATTTCTGTAATCGGATTAGTTGTAAAGCTTTCGTTTCCGAAAAAACAACGTAGTTGACAACTTTGTTACAAACAATTCCTTAATTTAATAGTAATATAATACAAATATGATAATAAAGAAAAACTTTAAAAACTTACCTTGCTTTACAGGAAGCAATACCATTTTCATTCTTTATTGCATCGATAAGACGTGTTTCTAAATGTAAACACACATTTTATTACACATAAGCCTATTCAAATTTGATCTCTATTCTCTCAGAGATGATCCAATAATCGTGACGTCATTACCCTGACGTCAAACCGTGATTGAGCCGTGTATAACGTAGGTCGCGATTATACTAGTGAAATAATAAGTGATGATGTCAATAAGTAAATAAAAAGCTGACAGTTCACCTGTTTCAAAAGAGTTGCAACCTTTATTTTTTTTTTTAATATTCCCTGCCCTTAACGATTCTAAAGTTGTGTTTTTATATGATAAAAGAACATTAGAAAAATCAAGAATGTATTTTGCATTTTAAAATTATTTTTGTGTCCAGTCAAATGCTAAAACCACTTGTATTTAAATTGGCTATAACTCATTAGAATAACTTTGTTTTATGCTAATAATGGAAAACGCTGCAAAATGAAATATTTCAGTATAAAAATAATGCAAAAGTCAATGTTTGCATCAGCAAAAGGTTGCTAATTCTGAGTATGTGCAGATAGGATGCGCGCATATTGAAGCACTTATTGGCAGTTTTTAAACAAATACTACAATTTAGTATTTATGCAAAATTGTAAAAAGCCCCTAAAGCTAAGTTCAATATTTGAACAGAGTTTTATTTGGATTTTTGAAACAGAATTTCATTTGGTGGCCTTGGCAACTTTCCCAAGGGGGGGGGCTCAAAAATTTTCAGGGGGTGAGCCCCCCTGGCACCCCTCTAGCTACGGCTCTGTGTTGAAATCGAGCCCTTAGAACCCAATAAAAGAATGAGTCCCCAGGCGGTGGAATATGCCCCCCCCCCTGTAAATTTAACGAATTTCCTTTAACATTAACGCGTTATTTAATTTACGGAATTCCCCCCCCCCTCTTTCTAAACTTAACCCCTTATCTTTAACAGTAACGCGATTTCTAATTTACGGCTGTGATGAGTAAACGTAAGTTGATGCCGAAAAATAAGATTAATATTAAAAAGGAGTCAAGGATTTCCTTGACAGCTCGGCCTACAGGCACAGGTAAATTTCGAAGACGCAGACCGTGGGCAGCCAATTTATAAGGAAAGGGCAACTGAAGTCACTCTTGGTTCAATTACTGTTGGTTTGGGAGAAAAACCTGTTCGTTCTCTACGACTCCTACAGTACACATGAGATGGAGCGATATGCTTGGTCTACGTTAAACTAGTCTGTGATATGATTGGCCTACGTCGCCATGACCATTCCTGCAATGATAACTGCGGCAAAAATGTAGTGGTAGATTGGTTGATGGAACTGTTTGTTTGTAAACATGCCCTTTCCTTATTGGGAATGCAGAAGAAATGACCTTTTTGCCATGATGCGACAGTTAAGACCGCTCACTTAGAAATCTACCTGTGTCTGTAGGCGGAGCACGCAAAGAATTTTTCTTTTCTGTAAGGGTTGGTTCTATAAATAAAACTTGTCAATATAAAAGTTGTAGATAATATTAAGAGGATTTGTAATAAATTAGCGGATTTATATCTTGTGAATTGACAAAGTTATAATTTTTTTTTTCTTACTCCTATTCTGCCCCCCCCCCCCCCCCCACCACCTGTTGAGGCCATTTTTAATGATATCAAAAAACTGTCATGTATAAATTTTCGGCCCTTTTCCTAGAAGTAATAATAACTTTAAACGGATTCGATACGTATCATAATTAAGAAGTTGTGGGTAACGCAAGGGGCCCAGATCTTGTCCGAGAAATTTTTTGGTCATTTATGTAGTAGCTGGAAATCCTAAGAAGTTATTAGAAAAAAAAGTTAGTGAATCGGGCAATTTTTAAGGGAGCTATAGTAGGGGCCCAAAAGGGGCCGCTGATAGTTTTGAGCAGGGCCCTAAGATGAATGGTCCTAACCGGAATGCAAAAATGGGGAAATAACTAAATGGAGAAAACGCCCCCAAAACGAAGATCGGATTAAAAGGGGACAAGGTATTAACAACTTAAGGAACAAAAACTTCGAGGGGCCCGGATCTTCTCCAATTTTTGTTGTTGTTGTTCATGTAGTAGCTGGAAGTTCTAAGTTGTTAGAAAAAAAAGCTAGTGAATCGGACGATTTTTAGGGGAACTATAGTAGGGGGCCCAAAAAGAGGGCAGCTGATAGTTTTGAGCAGGGCCCTAAGATGAACGCTCCTAACTGGAATGAAGAAATGGAGGAATAACTAAATGGAGAAAAGGCCCCAAAAACGAAGATCGGATTAAAAGGGGACAATGTATTAACAATTTAGGGAACAAAAACTTCAAAGGGTTCAGGAGTCCCGGATCTTGTCCGAGAAATTTTTCGGTCATTCATGAAGTAGCTGGAAGTCCTAAGAACTTGTTAAAAAAAAACCTAGCGAATCGGACTATTTTTAAGGGAGCTACAGTGGGGGGGCCCAAAAGGGACCGCTGATTGTTTTGAGCAGGGCCCTAAGATAAACGGTCCTAACTGGAATGTAGAAAATAGGGAAAGTTAAATGGAGAAACCCATATAGCACCAAAGCTCCTGAAAACCTCCCCAGGCGCTCCCATTCATCCCAAATTCCTCCTGAAACTGCAATGACGCTATCAGGCGTTCCTGGGGAAGATACTTTAATCACTTCCCCAGGACTAACCTCCCAGATTCTTCCCAGGGAGCAATCTGCCTGGGATGATATTCCTGAGGAAGTACCTAGGAAGAGACAGTACTGGTGCCATCTCATGGGTGATTTTGGTACTAAAATAACTTATTATAACTTTTTATTTTAAAAAAAAATATTTGATTTGATGTGGTTCGATTTTTTAATTAATAAAGTTTATATCATTATTCGATTTATTTTATTTCCTAAGCACATCTGGTTATTGTTTAACTTTTAATTATTGTTGTAATATTTAATTATCCTTATTAACATATATTTTAATTTATAAAACGCAATCAAAATGTAGTTAAATAAATTGAATATAGAAAATTAAATTTAATATTCCACATCATATTTTAATAAATAAAATAAATTAATCTTTAAATATAAATTGAAAATTTATTATTTATTTTATTTCTGATCTTTTAAAAAATAACTTATATATTAATTCATTTTATTATTATATTCATTAATTATTTTTTCTGAACTTTCAATAATTACTTATATATTTTTACAATTACTTTTTCATCTAACTAATAATTTTACATTGATTTCACTTATATACGTTATTAGTTTCTATAGAAATAATTTAATTTTAAATATAAAATTGATTTACTTTCTCCTAATAAATTATTTTTATTTTCAATGATAAGAAATCAGAATAATTTTTTCGAAACACGAAATTTATCAAAAGTTTAATATATATTTATATATTTGTATATAACCATATTTTATAAATTAAAGATTAGAAATACCTAGTAAAAATTATTTCTTCTGATCCTTTAAATATAGTCTTATATATTAAATAATAATTATTATTATTATTAAATAATTAATCATTTCATATTAATTTGAATTATATATATAAATAATTTTGGATCAATATTTAATTTTAAAATATAAATTCGATTTATTATTTTTTTTTCGCTGCCCATTTTAAATTATCATATATATTTCTTTTATTATTCCTAATTAATGAGTTTTTTTCCCCCGTAACTGTAAGAAATCAAAAGGAATCAAAAATTTGTTACAAATAAGTATTTTATCAACAGTTTAACATATATTTACATATTTGTATATATTCAGAATTTGCTAGTTAATTGATTAGAGATAAGCATTTTTAAATTAAACAATCTATTTAAAAATATCTTATTTCGATTGTAAAAGTTAATTTTCGTGTAAGTTTCAAAATTGAATCATATTTAAGTCATATCGAGCATATTTACTTTTATTATTATTCTTCTATTAATTATTTTTTTCTGATCTTTCTAAAAATTACATATATATTTATGTATTTTATTATTACATTTTTAACTAATTAATAATTATTGCATTTCCGAACAAAAAAGAGTTAAAAAATGTGTCAGAAAGCAGCTCTTTTGGGTCTGAGAACAGCCTTAAATAATTGATACGCTTTTTTTCTAGTTATCAATTTAAAATTGTATTGAATATATACCAAAGGGTATGCATCTTTATTTGCAATAAAAGTTACAGAATTCCTGCTATACGAAGCGTAAAAATATGCATGTTTTCTATTTACTCACTTTCATAAGAGGAGAAAGAAATACATGAATACCTTATAAATGATTCAGGTACAACGGCCGTGTAGCGTAATCACCAGAGCGTGCTTCTCGTATGCGTAAGTACCCAGGTTCAAATCCAGTCGGCGATAAGAAAGTTTATATTCCCTAAAATCTGTACCATAACATCCATGTGATTCCGTGTGCGTGATTAATAAAAGTAATGTCTGTTATATTGGTTAGGTAAATTTTTAAAATATAATGTCCGTATTTATATAAAAAAAAATACTTTTTACATTACGTCGAACAATAATAATTTCGGATGTTTTTTATGCACATTAAGTGACCCTGAAGTCTCCCAAATTCCTCCGGTATTACTTCCTGAAATCTTCCCTAGAACAACTCGAGGAGGAACCTGAAAGAGGTCCTGGGGAGCTCCCCGGGATGCTATGAGGCGGACATTTTCGGTTCCTGAGGACATCCTGGTGACAAATATTTGCATCCTCAAGGATGCCTGGAAGATGAATGTCAATCTTCCTGGGGATGTCCTAGGGAAGCACGTGTGCTATATGGGAAAGCCCCCCAAAACGAAAATCGGATTAAAAGGGGACAAGGTATTAACAATTTCGGGAACAAAAACTTCAAGGGGCACAGGGGGCCCGAATCTTCACCGAAATTTTTTTTGTCGTTCATGTAGTAGCTGGAAGTTCTAAGTTGTTAGAATAAAAAAGTTAGTGAATCGGACGATTTTAGGGGAACTATAGTAGGGGGCCCAAAAAGGGGCCAGCCGATAGTTTTGAGCAGGGCCCTAAGATGAAGGCTCCTAATTAGAAAGTAGCAATGGGGGAATGACTAAATGGAGAAAAGGCCCCAAAAACTAAGAAAATCGGATTAAAAGGGGGGAAGTTATTAATAGTTTAAGAAACAAAAACTTCAACGGGCCCCGTACCAGGCCCTAGGGGGCCAGGGTCATAACTACAACATAGAAATGGGGGTGAAAGCTAAATGGAAAAAAGACCCCAAATACGATGAGGATCGGATAAAAATTGGGCAAATTATTAACAATTTAGGGCAAAAATCTGAAAGGGGCCCCAGGGTCTCAGAAAATTAAAAATACGAGCCTCAGGTGCATCAGGACCTACCTTGGACTATCCGCTGCAATTAAGAAAGGCAAAATTATATGAATAATTAATTAAAAAAATATGAATAATAAGCACATAACACAGCTAACTATACAGCAGGCATGCGTATGTTTTGCCTACCCTTCGTTCTTTACGGCTTCGTGCAACGCCCCCTAGAGATAATGCTTAAGAGCTCAATTTTAACGTCACGGCAGATCGGCTAATGATTCAACTGATAACATCCTACCATCATTCCTGCAACCACAATAAAACAAAATTCTAAATTACTTTTTTTTTTTTACTTCCATAATAAAATTGAAGATCAACTAATTCAAAACACACTATTTGCTTTCCACACCCGCGCAAAAAAAAGACTGTAGGATTTAGTATCAAGAAAAATTTGTTTTATGTAACAAAATTTGAAATACAAAATAGTTATTTTTATTGAAAAATAAAAGCTATCTTTTGAGGTTTCATTAACACTTTTTTTTTTTGTTAATGTGCAAATGAAAGCTCGCATATTTGAGTTCTAGCATATTTTCATGAAAATTAATAATATTTTGATTAAAGATTGGATTGCTTTCAATTAAAGTACTTATTTACAGTATATATGTACATTTTTATCAATATTAACAATGCTAACCATTATCTATTAAAATATGTTTACTTTGTCACTGCTGAATACTTGATTGAATACTTGCATTTGATAATTACAAATTTCATTTATTTTGCCATATATGCAGTGCTTTTTTTTTTATAATCACTAGTAGTAGTTTACTATTATTAGAAAATATTAAATATATATTTTAGTTATGTGCAATTGAAAAGATATAATTTTGTTTTGGTTTATATTTAAATATTTTGTTTTTGTTATGCAAAACATGATAAGATAAAAACTAACTTTTAATTAGTTTTTTAAATATTTTCAACACAAAAGTAATTACAAAATTTAAATGATAGCTCTAAAAAATTTGCTAGATATTTGCATTTTATACACAACACACACACATATGAATGTAATATTTAATTTTTTTTTTCAAAATATAACCAAAGATGTTTTATTATGTAATATAATAATTCTAATTATAAAATAATTATAATAAATACCTAAAAATCCATATAATGTGAATGTAATTATGTATTCATCGTGGTCATCTAAATAATGTGATTATTATATTTAGATGAACTAAAATAATACCAGAAAAATAATAAATATAAAATATATAAAAATAAAATAAATTGTAATCGGAATTATGATGTTTTAGACCTTATATGAATGCGATTATATTTAGATAAACTAAATATAATCCCAAAAATATAACAAATTATATAATAATAAATATAAAAATAAAATAAATTGTAATCGGAATTATGATGTTTTTTAGACCTTATTTGAAGAGTGTGTAATCAGTGTGGTATACATGTAACATGCATTTATATAACAAATAAGTAATTAAAAAAACATTTTTTAACTAAGTGTAGTATATTTAAGGCAAAGGCAGATTTGAATGCTAGCCGTAATAATTTCAGTTGAACATTAGTAATAATATATATTTAATATTTTCTAATAATAGTAAAATATCTCTGGTGATTTTTATTGGCGATTATAGAAAAACTGCATATATGGCGAAATAAATCAATTATGTAATCATCAAACGATGGTCAGTACATTATATTAAGTTTTATCTTACACTTTTCACTAACTGATATGCTTTTGAATATGAATTAGTGACAAGAGAAACATTTAATTAAGTTAATAAATTTATAATTTAATCTCTGTATGAAAAAATATATCAATATTTTAGCGATAAAATACATTAAACAGGGGGGGAGGGGGGCATCAGAATGAAACAATCGTGAATTTCTCAAAACTTATTTTTATAAATAAAATTTAATTTTTTTTTATGAGAAACAACTCAGGGATCTGTTTAGGAAAAAATTGGGTCCTTTAAAGAACCCTTCACAAAATTTCTCATTTCAAAACAGAACCCTTCACAAAATTATTTTCCCTAAAAGAGGACCCTTCACAAAATTATTTTCCCTAAAAGAGGACCCTTCACAAAATTATTTTCCCTAAAATAAGACCCTTCACAAAATTCTTTGTCTTAAAAATAGGTTTTTCACAAAAATTTTCCATCTTTAAACCGAACATTTCACAAATTAATCATTTAAAAGTAAAATCTGACCTGTCTCTTTTACATACATAAAGAAAATATATGTATTTTACATCCATGTATCTTCTTAAAAATGTATAAATAAGATCCTGAATATAACGATCATTTCAAATTCACATAATTATGTCTAGATTTTTCACAAATATGAAAAGCTGTTCACAATTTCACAAAAACAGAATCCTGGGAAAAAATCTGTCACATTACCAGCTTCAACCAAGCAGTGCGATTAAGCCTAATCGTGCAACAAGGACAAAAGTAAACATATTTTAATAGATAGTGATTAACATAGTTAATACTCATAAAAATGCACATATATACTGTAAATAAGTACTTACCTTAATTGAAAGCAATCCGGTCTTTTATCAAATTAGAATTAGACGACAAGAACTTTCTGATTACGAAGCACGTTGCCGCTACAACGTGCATGGCTTACTCTCCGTCTCCTTATGCTGCAGCACAAAGAAGGGAAGGGCAAATGGCCGATCTGCAAATACGTCATTCAATCCAGTGTTGCCAGTCCTGAGGCATTATCTCTAGGGGGGCGTTGCTTCGTGACGTCACATGCACATTCTCCGAGGCTAACGAAAAAGTCAGGCTACTGTGGTGCATTCAAATTATCTTTTTTTTACAGACCGCTAGTGTGACGTGATGCTCTTTCCGTACACCTGCATTGGTGGATTCGAGTATCACGTGACTCCCGCGGTCTGTAAAAAAAGATACGCGTTAAAGCACCGCGGTAGCCTCGCACATTCGCTATATTGTATTTTTGTATTCGCTATATACAAAAACCTGCTCAAAAATGCGGCTTCTATCGGTTGCCGGCTGGCCAGGCCAGCCGGCAACCGATAGAAGGTGCTAATCTGAATAAACAAAGCAACTTTGTAAACAAACTGGTGGGGGGCCTCCGTGGCCGAGTGGTTAAGACACCATTCCGCTAATCGCTTATGAGCGTAGGAGTCAGGTCGGCGGGTTCGACTCCCGGCAGCTCCTTTGCACACACTTTGTGGAGCTCCCGGATGTAACTCTCTGGTGTTGTAAATTTCCTTGTGGCTACCTCGTCCCTGTATATTGACGATGACTTATAAGCGGGCATTTGATGTCAAGCACACAAGTCAGATGTATGTTCTCAATAAAGAAATAAACAAACTGGTAGGACGGCAGCGGAGCCCCCATTCCTTGGAAACCGACCAGCCGGCAGCGTAGTCACGGCCGACCGCAGCAGTGAAAGTGACGCTAACCCAGTGTTGCCAGATTTTTAAAATGAAAAATGTACAAGCACCTCTGAGAAAAACCCTGACTCTTTTGTACAGCTATTGGGACTTAAAACGGCCTATAGAGGCGCTGATTGCAGCCGTCGGTACAAGAAAATTGTCCCTTTAACTAATGCTAAAGTGCCATTGAAACCATTATTTATTGTAAACGCGTTTGAAAGTGTTAAATATTCAAATTTGGAAAATTCTTACCGTGTCAAATAAACACAGAACACAAATATCACATGAAATCTGAAATTGTGCAAAAAAATAATCATTAGGAACAAATTAAAAATGCATGTAACGCAATGGGCCTTCAAGGGATTTTCCTGAAGCGAGAAGTTATATCTAGTTTCTACCAGATGGCGTATTCGAGCGCTTGAATTCCCAATTTTCTATAGTAGTTCATCTATAGTAGATAGCCACTCCATTTTGCATCTCCTTACTACGTGCGCGTCAACCGATCGTCGTTTGTGAATAGATCTCTGGATTCGTCTAGAGAAAAAAGAATGACTCATTTTATTGAATCAGATACGTTTGATTCTTGTGGTGTGAATGTATATTTACGAACTAAAAGTCATTTCTAATAATTTTACTGATTACTAACAGGTATATATTTCCCTTTAACAATATTTTGATTCTGCTTTTAATTTCACAAATTTATGCATGATCTCATATTTGTAATCTCGTTATATTTTTAATTGAAGTATTTGTCAGTTTGCCAAGTTATAAAATTTTGGAAAACACTTCATTACTTTATCATTTTCCTTACATAAATGCGCGTATTTTATCGTGCATAGCATTAAACGACTTTCCTTTTATGCTATTTTTTCTTTCTCTTTAATACTATTAAATAATAATTTTGAATTAAAAATGTGAAAGAAGAAGAGTTATTTTGCGATCCTTTTAATGTTTGATTAAAACAAAATGGGTACTACATATGACTAATGTTAACAATATTTAGCTATGATGTCATACACTCACGCATAGTTTTTTTTTTAATCGGTTATGAAAAGGAAAAAAGTTGCCAAATTTAGGCGATTTTTTCCTTTAATGGCAACCTAGCCATTGTAATTAAGTTAATCGTTTGGCGCGGGCTTGAAAATCACGCCAACTAAAAAGTCGCCAAACTTATGTTTATATGTTTGCGTGAGTGTAAAGCATCTGTTCCGATTAATTATTTTTTCTCTTCATTCCTAATATATAATGAAACTAATTCTAATATATATATATATATACACACATATATATATATATATTATAGTAGTGTGATGAACCCCCCCCCCCCCCCCATATAATAATACATGTAAATATACAGGGTGATTATAAAGAAACTTTGCCAACATCTGCACTTCTAGCGGCCGTTCTATTTAACCGATCAAGATGAAATTTTAAATATAGTTGTTTGAAGGTATGCGCTCGAGATTCTGTGAATGGCAATACAGTGGTGCTCACGGTTACGGTTATAGTTACAGAAACTCGAAAATTTCGAATGGCAACGCCTACTTTTTCCTGTCTCAAAATGTTCAGCGCATGCGAAAACCCTAAATAGCGTTGAAACGGTACCGATATGTCCAAAAACAAACGTGTTATGCATACACAAAGAAGAGTTCTGAAAACCGGCCAACAAAACACGATCTGTGCGCACGCAGTAACTTTGCATATGACACAGGCAAGATACCAATCACAGAACGCCGTTCGCCAGATATTCAGCGGAGGAAGCCTGTAAAATACCAAGCGGGTATGCGAAGTCGTCATTCATGAACTCGCACATGCCGACGATATGACTCTTCCTGGGAAAGTTCGCGGTGAATTGATCAAACTCTATTATCTAAATGGGATGAACGCTGCGGAAGCCTTGCGTGTGTATCGCCGCAATCATCGACAACGACGTGGGCCATGTACTCTGCAAGCTGTGCGTGATTTAGTGCGCAAATTCGAAGATACAGGCTGCACCTGTGACAAACCGCGCTCCGGACGGCCAACAGTTTCTGAGGACGTTGTCATGGAAGTGCATCATACAGTGACTACAGGGCACACAGAAACTGCAAGAGGATTATCGCGCTTGTTGGATATTCCGAACACAACGGTCCGCAAGCTCTTGCGCTCAGTACTTCACATGTTTCCCTATCGATTTCAGCGCGTCCAGATGTTGCAGCCGGGTGACCCACAACAACGTCTGGACTTCGCAAATGAATTTTTATTACGATATGATGCTGATAACGACTGGCCACTTCGCATACTATGGACGGACGAGGCGCATTTCACCTTACATGGCAACATTAACACAAAGAATTGTGTGCACTGGGGAGAGACGAATCCTCACGCTGTGGCACCAGTACCATTATTTGACGCCAAAGTGACTGTGTGGTGCGGCATTACAGCTACATTTGTTCTCGGCCCGTTCTTCTTTGAGGAAACGACCCCAGCGGGTCCTGCAACATGTTCTGTAACAGGCTCTCGGTATGCAGCCATGCTGAAAAATTCTGTACTACCGGAGTTGCGTTGGCGGAATGCACTCAATGACGTTGTTTGGATGCAAGATGGTGCACCTCCACATATAGCGAGGTCAGTTAAAAGGCTCCTAGATCAGCATTTTGGTGATCGCATCATCTCACGCCATTATCCTATTCCGTGGCCTGCGCGATCCCCAGATCTGACGCCTATGGATTTCTGGTTTTGGGGATATCTCAAATCCAGAGTTTACCTGTGCAATCCGCAAACATTGTCGGGCTTGCAGGATTCTATACGGCGTGAGATTAGAAACATTCCTCGCGTCATGTTGCGTTCAGCGGTATTGTCCGTCGTCTCCCGCATGCAATGCGTAATTGCTTGTGATGGCACCCATGTGGAAAATGTTTGATGCCAATAAAGGTTTTCTTTTGTCTGATATGTGTTCTCATCATTCAGCAGTTTCTTGTCTCTGTCGAATGCATTATTGCTCGGTGCGCCTTAAAGAACGGTTTGTATGTCTATAACACGTCGGTTTTTGGACATATCGGTACCGTTTCAACGCTATTTAGGGTTTTCGCATGCGCTGAACATTTTGAGACAGGAAAAAGTAGGCGTTGCCATTCGAAATTTTCGAGTTTCTGTAACTATAACCGTAACCGTGAGCACCACTGTATTGCCATTCACAGAATCTCGAGCGCATACCTTCAAACAACTATATTTAAAATTTCATCTTGATCGGTTAAATAGAACGGGCGCTAGAAGTGCAGATGTTGGCAAAGTTTCTTTATAATCACCCTGTATTTCGTTTTTATAAATGTATGAAAGAATCATAGTTTTTTATAATTATCTTCGCCATTTATATAGTTATGCTTTGTAAATAATGCCAGTAATCACACATGTTATGTTGAAGCTCATTAGTCAAACTGATTAATTTATTTATTTCATACAATAAACTTTTGAATTACCGCTATGTGAGTTTTCATGATGATGATCATCTTTAGTTCCTAACACTCTCACAATTTTTTAAACACATTAACATAAAAGACAATACAGAAATGTAACAAAGCAATAAATGTAACAAATATTAAGTACTCTAAAACTAAGCTACTACACAGGTTTTTTTGGTGCTTACATGTTTTCTGTGCCAGAAAAATAGATCGCCACAAATAGTTAATCGCCAAATATGTTTACCATTGTCATCGGTCAATCGTGTTTAAAACACTAATTTAATATACAAAGTGTGTTTCAAACAGTATTTAATATTATATACAAATTGCATTCCAAGCAGTAATTTAATATATGTTTATTAAATATATAACATTGTTAAAAATTGTAAATAATATAAAAACAACTTAAATTTGAACAATAATTTAATATACATTTATTAAAAATAGATTGATGGCTTTTTGGTGTAAAATGTAGGTACAATGGTAGTTTATTTTTGGCTGTATATTATACCTGCTACTATCCTGAGTCGATGCAGGTTTTTTTTCTTGGGGCTCATTTTTTTGAAAATAAAAGTTATTTTTGTGAAATTTATTATAATTTTCTGAAAAACAACATTCTGTAATTCAATGACAGATGAAACCCAGCTACTCAAATTCAAACTAGGAATTTAATAATAACTGCTTCTTTAAGTCCGTCTGCTAAAGTTTTCTTTTCTGATGAACTTGTTTTGTATGCAAATTACAAGTTTTAAAACCTAGCAAAATAAAATAATTAATGAAGGGTAGGTTTTTATGGAATGGAATTTTGTGACAGAGTCTGTTTTATTAAAATGAATTCCTGCTACTATCAGGAGTCGATGCAGGTTTTTTCTCTTGGTGCCCATTTTGTGAAAAAAAAAAGTTATTTTTGTGAACTTTATCATATTTTTGTGAAATTTATTATAATTTTCTGAAAAATAACATTCTGTAATGAAAGATGAAATCCAGCTACTCAAATTCAAACTAGGAATTTAATAATAACAACTTCTTTAAGTCCTTCTGTTAAAGTTTTCTTTTCTGATGAACTTGTTTTGTATACAAATTACAAGTTTTAAAACCTAACAAAATAAAATAATTAATGAAGGGTATGTTTTTATGGAATGGAATTTTTGAATGGGTCTATTTTGTTAATATGAATTTTGTGAAGGGTCTTGTTTTGTTAAATAGATTTTTGGGAAAGAGCCTTAAATAGACCCCCTTGCCCTGGGCCAGACTTTTTGCTGGATCGATTCCTGCCTATATCTATGAACAGAGCCTCCTAAACGAAAGCGAGGCCAGGTGCAAAAACTTTTGCTAGGCTCTTTACTTCCGAGCTAGTTAAACCCCTTATAGTCCTACTAATGCAACAAATATAGCCAATTTTTTTATTCACCCACTAGAAACTTTAAATAGAAATTTTTGTTTTATTTAGTGACAGACATTCCGTGATTAAATACAGTAGCGGTAACTGTTTGGAAATTCTGGTAGATATTTTGAATTTAAAAAAAAAAAAATCAACTTTTGAAAAAGCAAGCATGCCATACACTATGACGCACCCATTATTATGCTTTTTCTTTGAGGGAAGGGGGGGGGGGGTTAGTAGAGGTTTATGCAGACTTCGGCCAATTTTCTTTCATAATACTAGGATTGGACTCAGGCTATTTATTTTTTTCTGCCTGTTTGGACCAGGCCGTGAATTTATACTTTGAAATGGGCTTTTTCTTTCTTTCATTTTTTTTTTTTTCAAATTAGTGATTTTATACTGTACATACATTAAAAAGAGAGGGAGAGAGCATCCCTACACTTTTTAATCGTCCAATTGCCGCAGAGAGATGCAAAAGGTGCTGTTCGACTGGGAATTGTGTCTCATTTTCGAATTTGAAATTTTGAAATAGAGGTAGGTCATTTATATATTAAAAATCGTATTGACTTTGAATTTTCCAATGGTAAAACCTATTTTTGACAACACTTTTTGTTCCTCTGATTAAGGTAGCCCAATAAAAAGAGCATTGATTGTATAATTTTCTTAAATCTTCGTAAGTTTGAGGATGCTAATATTAATTCACATGATAAACTTTTATTTGTTATTTTCCCAAAAAAATCATCAGACTGATATTTTTTTTTTAATGCAATACAATGCATAGACTGAAATATATTTCAGACATTCTCTTTTAATTAAAACACAAAATTTGAATTATAAAAAAAAAAAAAAAAAAAAAAAAAAAAAAATCACACTAAAAAATTATGAAATATGACCAACGTTAATTTTCATAGAAAACGATACACAATTCTAAAAAACATGGGTATGTACGTAGGAGATTATCACCAGGGCAAAGTTCCACCAGTAAAAAAGACTAGGTATTTTTTCTTATTCAAATCCTGTTGAATAAGTCATTTAAATATAATATTTTGTATTGTTTACTGGTGGAAGTTTTCCCTGCTGGTAATCAGGCCTTGTATATATGTGTACAGCTCATTCGAATAATTAGTTTTCGAGATTAGATAGATTTTAGTTTTTGATGCTCTCTTTTTTTTCTTGACAACTGGACATTTGTTAATGGGATCTTTAGAAATTTATTTTGGCTTAATAAATTAAAGAGAAATATTTTTAAAAATCTACCTTTTTTTTCCTTTATAGAGCTTTAAAATTATAACATTTTTCATCATCATCATCATCCTTTTCTTTTCTTCTAAATTATTTAATATTAATGGGTGTTCATTTGAATATGATCATTAATATTGTAATTCCGTATACCATGGCTTTCAGTATAGCCTTCTCTGGCCAGGGTTGGACATAGGTTTGAAAATTTTGGCCTGTGCAGAATTCTAGTACATTTGCACATCATTTTTCAGCAGGTGATTAGTCATCATCCCAAAGTCAATTAAAATTATCCAAAATCAAGCAATTTTTAAAACAGTTTAGAGGAGAAAATTATTACTTGCTTTCTGATAATTTAAATAGAAACATAAATTAAAGATGATGTTTAAAGTATTTATGTGTTTGGTTACGGCGGGACCTATACATCCCACGGACCGATAGCAGGGCTGCCACTATCGAATATTTTTATATCTTATTTCATACTACTCTTTACAAAAAAATTTCTTTGTGACCATAACTTGCCTTTTAGGGGTTTCCATTGCCTTTAATTATAAATAATTAGTTATCATATTTTAAATATTATATTTTCATTTATATATAAATCCTATAATTTCATTTTTGCGAAAATATGAATATTTATTTCTACTAACATTGTTTTAACGGGATAATGTTGGTAAGAAACAAATTAATTTTGCACTAACCTTTTCTGATAATGTTAAAAAATGATTTAGAAAATGAGTCACTATTCGGCAACCAGATATTGAAGTATTCGGCCGGACCGGATATCCGGTTTGAGTGCCGAATAAGCAGGATATCCGGCAGGAGACGGATATCCTCTGCATCCCTAATTGTAATAGAAACCTTTTTCCCATTTTGTTTTCTTATTTTCCCTCAGATTCTTCTTTCGGGTCTGTGGGACCAGGAGTAACACCGAAATTGTAAATTTTCTCCCTACTTTTTTTTTGTGTGCATGGAACCCACCAAAATATTTGAATTTTTTTCCCCTTGAGTCTGCGGTATCCAAAATAATGATGAAATAGTGAAATTTTTGTTATCTTTTTCCTTTTCGATGTTCGTGTCTTGCAGTACCAAAATAAAGCCGAAATTATAAGATTAATGCTGGAAATATAAAATTTTCACCTTTCCTTTTGAATCCGCAGAACCCAAATTATTTCTGAAATTGTAAAATTTCCATCTTTATTTTTCTTCCCTTACATTGGAATTTTTCGGTTCTAGAAGATACACTTTAACTCCCAAAATTGCAACTTTTTGCATCTTCTTTTCCAAGTCAGCAGAATCTGAAATAGTAAAATTTCTATTTTATTTATTTCTTCAGATTTCAATATTAGGATTTTTCGGGTCTGCAGGACCGAAAATTGTACATTTAATAATGCTGAAAATATAAAATTTTTGCCCTTTTTTTAAATGAAGCCATCAATTAATGCCAAAATAGTAGTAAAATTTTCATTTTTCTTGCATTTCCTCGTAATTTTTTGGGTATTTTGAGACCCCAAATGATATGTAAATTGTAAAATTTTTGCATGCTATTTTTTGGGTCTGTGGGAATGGATATAAAACCAAAATTAAACATTCTTTCGCCCATATTTTGGTATAATATATATTTGATATTACACCTCATATTTGGCATAAAATATTTTGGTTATTGTCTTAAAATGACATACCAATATAATATATGTTGTTTGGATTCAACTATCTAAATAGCTTTAAATTTAGCTTATCGATTGCAATTTACATGCATATAAATATTTTACATACCATTTTTGCACAGTTTTGACACAATTAAATTTTACCACATATAAAATTTAATGCACATTGTCTTTTTGTGTAAGTGTGCATAAAGTATCTGGGAGGAGGAGGGGGATGTTCAAAGTATTTTCAGTCTTGACTAGAGCCGATTAATGCAGGGGCAAAGTTCCACATGCATTTTATAAGAGTATTTTTGCCTTATTTTAAAAAAAATCTGCATTTAAAAAAAGTGAAACTTTTTATACTAATATACCAATATTGGTAGAGTAATAATTGTTAGAGTACTGCTGCAGTAATCATATGCTTCAAAGTCAAACAGGAATGTGCCAGTAGGTTGCAGTGTTGCCATTTTTTTATTATTACGATTGCTTGATTGCTGCTACTTTTTTTAAACAGTAATATTTTCTTTATTTAATGACAAATTTAATAAAGCAACTAATACTATTTCAAAACAAAAAGGCAGCAATGAAGCAATCTGAATAGTAGGAATCAACAGGCAATACTAGTACTTTAGCTGTCCCGGAGTCGGAGTCGGTTCCTTTAAAATTTCAGGAGTTGGAGTCGATCATTTTCCCCACCGACTTCATAGCCCTGATTTTAACGGTCAGTTATTATAGTAAGAGTCTTGCTTATCTGATATAAACGAGCCAGTAGAGCATCTGATAAACAAAAATGTCAGATAATACAGAGTTAATAAGAAAAAGCATATTAAACATCTTATAATTATACGAATTGTTATTTTTGATTTTATGAGTTTGTTCGAGAGCAACTGCTGTGGTTGAAAAATTGATACCATTGGGAGGAAAGTTGAGGGAGCCGTAGGTTCCGAATCTACTTGGTACTTACAAGAGGAACATTGCAGTTTGTATCACAGAAATACACATGCGGCTAATGCAAATGCAATCAGAAACTGGAGTAGAAAATCTCTCCCATAAACTTTCAATATTTGCAACCAGTATTGCGTAAATGAGAAGGAGAAATAAAGCTCAGCAGCAAAAGTAAAATAGTGAATCCAAGCTAATGAAACACTATATTTAACTTTTTTTAAATAGGCACATGACCTTGAGAACTGCCTTGACTGGTTGACATAGAAATAGCATATGGTGCCATCTTATCTCATTATTCCCACACCTTTTTGACTTTGTGGTCATCTAAAGAAGAGAGAAAGTGTTTTCTGGGGATGGAGTTGATCTCTGCTAATTTTGTAAAATGTCTGGGTTTTTACCAGGGTTTTATGTATATATCAATGGATATATATCATGATATACAGGGTGATTATAAAGAAACTTTGCCAACATCTGCACTTCTAGCGCCCGTTCTATTTAACCGATCAAGATGAAATTTTAAATATAGTTGTTTGAAGGTATGCGCTCGAGATTCTGTGAATGGCAATACAGTGGTGCTCACGGTTACGGTTATAGTTACAGAAACTCGAAAATTTCGAATGGCAACGCCTACTTTTTCCTGTCTCAAAATGTTCAGCGCATGCGAAAACCCTAAATAGCGTTGAAACGGTACCGATATGTCCAAAAACCGACGTGTTATAGACATACAAACCGTTCTTTAAGGCGCACCGAGCAATAATGCATTCGACAGAGACAAGAAACTGCTGAATGATGAGAACACATATCAGACAAAAGAAAACCTTTATTGGCATCAAACATTTTCCACATGGGTGCCATCACAAGCAATTACGCATTGCATGCGGGAGACGACGGACAATACCGCTGAACGCAACATGACGCGAGGAATGTTTCTAATCTCACGCCGTATAGAATCCTGCAAGCCCGACAATGTTTGCGGATTGCACAGGTAAACTCTGGATTTGAGATATCCCCAAAACCAGAAATCCATAGGCGTCAGATCTGGGGATCGCGCAGGCCACGGAATAGGATAATGGCGTGAGATGATGCGATCACCAAAATGCTGATCTAGGAGCCTTTTAACTGACCTCGCTATATGTGGAGGTGCACCATCTTGCATCCAAACAACGTCATTGAGTGCATTCCGCCGACGCAACTCCGGTAGTACAGAATTTTTCAGCATGGCTGCATACCGAGAGCCTGTTACAGAACATGTTGCAGGACCCGCTGGGGTCGTTTCCTCAAAGAAGAACGGGCCGAGAACAAATGTAGCTGTAATGCCGCACCACACAGTCACTTTGGCGTCAAATAATGGTACTGGTGCCACAGCGTGAGGATTCGTCTCTCCCCAGTGCACACAATTCTTTGTGTTAATGTTGCCATGTAAGGTGAAATGCGCCTCGTCCGTCCATAGTATGCGAAGTGGCCAGTCGTTATCAGCATCATATCGTAATAAAAATTCATTTGCGAAGTCCAGACGTTGTTGTGGGTCACCCGGCTGCAACATCTGGACGCGCTGAAATCGATAGGGAAACATGTGAAGTACTGAGCGCAAGAGCTTGCGGACCGTTGTGTTCAGAATATCCAACAAGCGCGATAATCCTCTTGCAGTTTCTGTGTGCCCTGTAGTCACTGTATGATGCACTTCCATGACAACGTCCTCAGAAACTGTTGGCCGTCCGGAGCGCGGTTTGTCACAGGTGCAGCCTGTATCTTCGAATTTGCGCACTAAATCACGCACAGCTTGCAGAGTACATGGCCCACGTCGTTGTCGATGATTGCGGCGATACACACGCAAGGCTTCCGCAGCGTTCATCCCATTTAGATAATAGAGTTTGATCAATTCACCGCGAACTTTCCCAGGAAGAGTCATATCGTCGGCATGTGCGAGTTCATGAATGACGACTTCGCATACCCGCTTGGTATTTTATAGGCTTCCTCCGCTGAATATCTGGCGAACGGCGTTCTGTGATTGGTATCTTGCCTGTGTCATATGCAAAGTTACTGCGTGCGCACAGATCGTGTTTTGTTGGCCGGTTTTCAGAACTCTTCTTTGTGTATGCATAACACGTTTGTTTTTGGACATATCGGTACCGTTTCAACGCTATTTAGGGTTTTCGCATGCGCTGAACATTTTGAGACAGGAAAAAGTAGGCGTTGCCATTCGAAATTTTCGAGTTTCTGTAACTATAACCGTAACCGTGAGCACCACTGTATTGCCATTCACAGAATCTCGAGCGCATACCTTCAAACAACTATATTTAAAATTTCATGTTGATCGGTTAAATAGAACGGCCGCTAGAAGTGCAGATGTTGGCAAAGTTTCTTTATAATCACCCTGTATATCCGACATTTAATTTCAAAATATCATTGTTTGATGTTTTTGATATTTTCTTATATTTGATATTTATTTTCAAAATATCATTCTGTAAGATATCTTTTATATTTTCACTCAAAACAAATGTAAATGAATTTTTCAACTTTTATTGACTTCGTAGTTTTGTAGATAAGAATTCCTCTGTCATATTTTTGCTTATGTCAGTAATTTTTTTACTACCCCCCCCCCTCTCGAAAAAATATTTTCTGAGCTTGATGTTTAAAGATAATTTTTTAAATGTAGAACCAATGGCAGTGGTTTATTTTATATATCGCTTAATTTTAATCCTCAAATGCCACTGCATAACCCGAATTTTGGAATAAAATGTTGCTATTATAATGTATGTGAGAAAAAGTTTTTACTTATTTTCAAATAAATTTGTTCTCAAATTCTAGTGTCATTCAATCATTTCACATTCTATCAACAGAAGTCCCATATCCCCAGAAGCGTTAAGGCTGTTCTCAAATCGAAACTGGTTACTTTTATGACATATTTTTAATTCATTTTTGTTCGAAAACACATGAAATTGGCAAGTGGTTATACAAAAACTATGTAATCGAAACAAGTTTTCCATATTTTGGTAAAGTTCATTATTTTTGCATATTTCGCTACTGGTGACCAAGTTGTTTTTAGCTGGTGACCAGGTTATTTAATCTGCCATTTTTTTTATACCCTTTTCTTATACAAAAATTTCTGTAAAAAATGAGCACAAACGATATTTTTTCTCTCCCTCCCCAATATTGCGAAATAAACTTAGAGACTATATTCAAACAAAAAATATTTTTAACTTTTTGGTAAAAAAAGTTCATTAACGGCAAATTTTAAAATAATAAAATGAGAATTATTTGACTGCCTTCAACAAGAAAATAGGCAAGAAATTGTTTTCCTATTTTGTCGATGCCCTGCTCATCAGATATAGATTTCGTTTCACTCAACTATCCAGACATTTGAAGCATTCGGTAATAAGCATTTTCCAAACTTGCCATTTAATTGAGCCTTTACAGTATTTCTTTTCTTTTTTTTCACCCAGAGATATATAATTTTGACAAGTTTCATTAGAAAATTTAGTTTATCTTATTAAATTATTTACTATTCTAAACTATCTAATTAATAAATTATAAACTATTCTTGTTATAATTTTTTCTCAATTAATTCATAAAAAACTTTTATGTTTATTGAAAATTAATCATGGTGGAGGTAATCATGGGGAGGGGTAAATATTTTTTACTGGCGACTAAAATGTTTAATAATTGGTAATTTTAATTTGTGTGAAATGCACTCGTATCTGTTTGTATCAGTAATAGTTCTCTTAGCTCAAATCAAGCACGAATCCAAGGGGGAGGTCATGGGGGTCATGACCCCTCTCTCAATGGAAAACCTTTCTATAAAACAATATATATTTTTTTAAATATAAATATTTATTAAAGGTGTTTTTATTTTTTTTTTGGTGCTTAAAAATTTTAATCTTTCTGATACATAAAATGGAGTTGTTTTTAAATTGAAATGCATGAAAATGGCAGGCATTGTTTAAGCACTAAAGAATCAAAATCGTTTTCAATTTTCTTATAAATGTAGTACATTTTGAATTGTATTTGATTGATTCCTCAACACAATATTTCCATGATTGTCGAGCCTTGAAAATTGGCTTAAAATGCAAATTTTGAGAAATTTTTCAGCAAGATTCTTTGCATTTATAGGCAAATAGAAACTCTGATTTCTTGGTATCTAGATAAAAGAAGCATATTTTGTATATGTACGAATATACCTGCAAATTTCATGCACTTATAGAAAGAAAATGAATTCAGGTATGTATCAGAAAATAGTCAATTTAGATCTAAGATAATTTCTAATGAAGACATGTGAAAAAAAAAAAAGTCATGACCTCTTTCTAAATGGAGGACTGGATCAGCCTCTACCTTAAATACAGTGTGAAAAAAGATGACCAACTTGGGAATCTACAACAAAAGTACAATAGAAACACTCTCTGAATTTGGGAAAGTCAATGAAGGAACCACCTCCATTAGTGAAGTCGAGCATAACCAACAACGATCAATTTTATTACAAAATTAAACATTTTTCAGGCTAAAAAATCTGCAGAAAAATGCAGATTTATATTATTTGATATATATTTTATAAGAGTCGTGTGGAGTTTCATTTTCCACAATAAACTTCTGTTACTGTTCATTTGGAATTTATGGTCATAAACCAATCTTATCAAGATTCTTTCATCATTACTAAGTTTTCTATGATGTCAGAAAAACTAGTTTAAATAGGACTTGGCATAATTCATTAGGCACTGCTGCATTTATTCCAGTATATTTTGCAATAGAATCATTCTGAATTTACATGAATAACTAGGTTTTTTGTAGTCAGAGGAATTTAATTATTATAGGATGTTTTGAGCACAATTCATTAGTAGTATTTTCTGCAGCAGAATTAGCAAATACTGGATTCATATCACTAAGAGGAGATTCTACTCCTTTGGCCTAAAATTAAATAATTTTTTTTTCGGTTACTAAAAAAAAAAAGGTGTCACTTTTGGATGTTAATCACAATTTGCTAATAAAACATATATTAAAATTCTTGCGCATAAAAAAAAATAATAATATGCCTTGTACGACAGGGAGTATGTACAGGTGTGCAAAGTGAACTTCCAATAAGACCAACTATTTTTCTTCTGTCACAAGCATCTGAAACAAAGTTGGTTGCCAAATTATGAAAGGGCACTAAATTCTCTGCAGCTTATATCAACATTTAGTTTCAAATTTGGTTTATCATAAAATGCTTTTCATTTCAACAAAAAGGGTAATCTTTTCGCCTTTTTTTTAAAACCTTTTGTGAGCTCAAAATATAATTAATCAATGGAAATTATATTTTTCGATAATATAAGCTCCCGCAAAAATGATTACCTTTCTTTTTTTAAAAAAATGAAGGAAATCCATCTTACAATTAGCCAGCAAAGCTTAGGGATGTGCATAGAAAGTCGTTTTCCAGCTACTGTGGTGTTATATTCAAAGAGCAAAAAAGACAGTAAAGAATGGAATATCACAAAACCGCTTTAGAACAATCTATACACTTAAAAAATGCAAAAAAAAAAAAATTACTCAAACGAGTAGACCTCTCCCTCCTCTTAACTGATTTTGCTAAGGATTCAAAAGGATTTATCTCTAAAGAATTGACTTAGAAGATAATTTGTTGCACGTAATAGCTATAGAGTGGCCGGATAAAGATTTTTGCTATGAAATGATTGATTATAGAATTCGATAGAGGAAATGTAAAATTGAATAACAAAAATTTAACGAAAAAACATTATTTTATAAAAAGTATATAAATAAATAATAAATATTCGTCTTAAGTTATCTTCCATTATATGTCTGTTTTATGTTTGTAGATGGATTTGAACAGTCTAATTTAAAGCAGTGTAAATAAATTTATGGTAGATGCTTATAAAAATTTAACTGCCTCTAATTTTAAGCAGCCTTGTACTTTGTACTTGCAGCTTTGTTACCTCCCCCCCCTACACACACACCATATTTTCAGGTCAGGCCTTTGTTTTGGTAATTTTTTTTCTTTATAATTACTCCCAAATAGATTTATTCCAATTATAATGCCTTACTACAGATTTTTTTTTCAAAAAAATTTCTATTATGTACATGATCTGTCCATATTAAAACAATTGTTTTTAATTTTTCACTGCATATTTTTCCCTGCATTTATTTTTTTTCTTCTTTTAGGTTTTTGGATTAACATAATTATTCCTGTTTATTTTTATTCATTTGCTACTGTTTCTATAAGTGTAACAGTTTATACTAAAGAAAAAGAATTTTGATTATTATATCTGTAAAAAATTAGTTGCTATGCCTGTCTACAGATACAGTTATAAACATTAATGAGGTATTTTAAGGAGTTAATTAACATTGCAGGAGGATATACAATTAGATCAACTAATCTCCTGAGAGTGAATTATTTCACCATTTAAAACCAATCTTGTTTCTTCCAGGCGAAATCTTAATTGTTCCATTTAAAAGATTCATAGAAAGATAACGATGGTTTTTATTAAGGACTGGTTATTTATAAACAGTCTAATACTAGAAATCTAATATAAAATTATATATATATATATATATATTCGTACTTCTTAAAGATATTTTTCTACACAAGGCAGCTTTAAAGTGCATTTAATAACTGTAACAATATGGAAAAAATGGAAGTTCAGTCGACATTTCAACAGCAAAATGAAGAAAAATTGTCTATATTTAAAGTATGTCAACAGAGTTTACCACAAAAAGCCATGTTAGATCAATATTTACAAACTCACACAGACGAGAGATTCTATGTTTGTCATGTGTGTCAAAAATGATTTTCAAAGACACTCTTTAATAAGACATCTTCAAACACATACTGGAGACAAACCACATGTATCTGATGTCTGTCAAAAATCATTTTCAAAGAAAAGCAATTTAAAAATTCATATTCAAAACCACTCTGGAGAGAAACCACAATTGTGCAATGTTTGTCAAAAATCATTTTCAGAGAAACATTCTTTATTAAAACCTTTTTGAACCCACACTGGCGAGAAACCACATGTGTGCAATGTCTGTCAAAAATCATTTTCACATAAATACAGTTTAAAAAATCATCTTCGAACCCACTCTGGAGAGAAACCACATGTGTGTGATGTCTGTCAGAATTCATTTTCATTGCAAAGTACTTTAAAAAAACATCTTCGAACCCATACTGGAGAGAAGCCGCATATGGGCAATGTTTGTCAAAATTCATTTTCACAGAAAAGTTCTTTAATAGCACATTTTCAAACCCACACTGGAGAGAAACCACATGTGTGCGATGTTTGTCAAAAGGCATTGTCAACGAAACGATCTTTACAAAATCATCTCCGAATCCACACGAGAGAGAAACCGCATGTGTGTGAAAGGTGTCAAGAATCCTTTTCAAGCCTATCGCATTTAAAATATCATCTTCGAATTCACACTGTAGTAGAGAAACCATATGTGTGCAATATTTGCTCAAAATCATTTTCTCAGAAATGCACTTTAAAAGAACATCTTCGAACACACACTGGAGAGAAACCACATGTGTGCAGTGTCTGTCAAAAATCATTTTCACATAAATGCAGTTTAAAAAATCATCTTCGAACCCACTCTGGAGAGAAACCATATGTGTGTGATATGTGTCAAAAGTCATTTCCAAGAAAAAATGCTTTACGAAATCATCTCCAAATCCACACGGAAGGTTAAACCGCATGTGTGTGAAAAGTGTCAAGAATCCTTTTCAAGCCTATTGCATTTAAAATATCTTCAAATTTACACTGGAGAGAAACCATATGTGTGCAATATTTGTTCAAAACCATTTTCAAAGAAAAGCAATTTAAAAGTACATCTTTGAATCCACACTGGAGAGAAACCATTTGTATGTGATATTTGTCAAAAGTAATTTCGAGTAAAGGACTCTTTAAATAGTCATCTTCGAATCCACACCTGAGAGGAATGTTTTTTGTGCAATATATGTGAAAAATCATTTTGTCAGAAAGACTCTCTAATATTCAAGTCCATACTGCAGAGAAATATTTTATGTGTGATGTTTGTCAAAAAAAAATTAATACAAAAAAAATCTTACAGGACCAGTTTCAAATACAGCCTGGAGAGGCACATGTGCTACATATGCCAAAGATCGTTGTCACAGAAAGAAATTCTGAGCGATCATCTTCGAATTCATACTAAAAAGAAACCATACCTTTGTGAAAATTGTCAAAAATTATTTAGACATAGGTCAGCTTTAAAAAAATTCTTCAAACTTACACTTTAGAGGAACTTTTTGTGTGAAGTGTATGTCAGAAATCATTTTCTGTGAAATGCACTTTAAAAGAACATCTTCGAACACACACTGGAGAGTAACCACATGTGTGCAGTGTCTGTCAAAAATCATTTTCACATAAATGCAGTTTAAGAAAACATCTTCGAACCCACTCTGGAGAGAAACCGCATGTGTGTGATATGTGTCAACAGTCATTTTCAAGGAAAAACGCTTTACGAAATCATCTCCGAATCCACACGGAAGAGAAACCGCATGTGTGTGAAAAGTGTCAAGAATCCTTTTCAAGCCTATTGCATTTAAAATATCATTTTCAAATTCACACTGGAGTGAAACTACATGTGTACTACATCTGCTCAAAATCATTTTCAGAGAAAAGCTCTTATAAATGTTATTTACGAATCCACAGTGGAGAGAAACTATTTGTATGTGATATTTTTCAAAAGTCATTTAAAACAAAAAACTCTTTAAATAATCTTTTAATCCACACTTGATAGGAATGTTTTGTGTGCAATATATGTCAAAAATCATTTTGACAGAAAGACACTCTAGTAGACCATATTGAAGTCCACACTGGAGAGAAATATTTTATGTGTGATGTTTGTCAACAAAAAAAAAAATAATAATACGAAAAAAATCTTAAAGGACCAGTTTCAAATCCAGACTGGAAAGGCACATGTGCTACATATGCCAAAGATAGTTGTCACAGAAAGAAATTCTGAGTGATCATCTTCGAATTCATACTAAAAAGAAACCATACCTTTGTGAAAATTGTCAAAAATTATTTTGACATAGGTCAGCTTTTAAAAAAATCTTCGAACTTGCACTTTAGAGGAACTTTTTGCATTTAGTGTATGTCAGAAGTCATTTTCTGTAAAAGGATCGTCTTAGAATTCACAACAGAAAATGGATAGTTATATTCAGGCATGAAAGAGTTCCTCCTAAAGGAATGATGTCACCTTTTTTAAAGCAGTGTTTGACATTCTCCGGATTGATGGAAAAATTCAAAGACAATATTAGAAGTATATAAGGGAAGGGTGGGAGGTGGTTCTAGAAAATTTAATAATCATAATTTGAGTTTGTGTATGAATTGTTGTGCAAAAGAGACATCAAATCAAGTGGGAGCTTATTTTGTTATAAGCATCTGAAAGTCATGTAAATGAAGTTGTGTAACTGTCTTTCCACAAGCGAAATTGTTTCAGACTTTAAAAGGAAAATAAAATTTCAACCAGGTTCTTTTTGGAATAGAAAATATTATGTTCTATTTATACAATAGTTTTGGGTAATTTTGGTGATGTATTTCTGAAACAAAGATCAATTTGAAGTGCGCATTTCCGTTTTTTTTCTTTTGAAGGATGAAGGGGGGGGGGGAGAATCTTAGAATCTTAAACAGCCAAGCCATCCAGAATAATATTTGTTTTGAAAATATTATTACTCTACTTCACATAAGTTCCTACAGCTATATCTCATTTTGTTATATCAATAACTGTTAAAATGTGTTTAAATTATAAGAGTTTGCCATCGTTGTATAGATTGAAAAAAATTCCACTTTTTTTTCCTGTTTCCCACTTTTATGCCTGATATATGTACATTACGAAACCTCTTAAATTTGGTCTGGTTGATCAGGACAGGTTTATGTAGATTATTCCTTAAACTATCAAAAATAAACTTACATTGTCTGTTTTTGTTTTGTCATCTTAATAAAATGTTATTAATTAAAAACAGATATGTATATTTTCTCTTTTTATTTTATCTATTTCTCCTCTTCTTTTTTGGCTTAAAAAAAAAAAGTATCCATTATTTTCTGTTGTTTAAATTTTTGCTGTTTTCATCCTTGGTGTGTACTTTGAATAATCAACTTATCCTATCAATACATTAAAAAAAAATGTATCCATTATTTCCCCCTTTTTAAATGGTTGCTGTTTATTCTTGGTCCAAAAGTCATTCGACAGAATATATGTTTGAAAATCATATTCATATTTAAAATGAGTAAATACCATTTGTTCATTGGTGATAAAATGTATGTTGTATGCATTCTACATGTAAAATTACTTTTCCAGAATGCTATTTGAATAACCAATGGTAACATGCTCGTATTAGTGAAGATTGGCTGTAGATATAATGACTAAAGATCTGCATAGAGAAAATAGTAAGGAATTTTGGCAATTAGGTCAAACATCGCATGGAGGCTTACGCTACTGAATGCAACTCTATCTGCAAGCCGATTTCAGCGTTGTCTTGAATTTATTTTAAAGAAATGTAAAACCTAAAATGAAATAAAATTGAATCATATTTTTTGCCAATCTCTTTTAGTATTTATTATGAAGATTGTCATGTTACATGAATGGTTAATAAATAACAGGATGAAGACACTGCATTGTGTGGACTAAGCCAGATGAGATTTTTTATCTGTATTTTTTACGAAATAGACACTATGTCTTAAAAATGTCGTCTGTGCAAAAATTTCTTTGGAAAATTATGATTAAATTGAATATTCAAAGTACACATTTACACATTTTTTTAGTAATAATAATATTAAAATAAGGATGCTTTATTAGTGTTTTAATAAAGCTTTCTTATTAGGTGCGTTTGTAATTCATATAATACGTAGCACCTATAGTCATCATCTGATTAATCCGTCTGTTTGCATATAACAGCACAAAAACTACTCAACCGAATGGTTTGAAATTTAATATATAGAATCGTTGCAGAAATTTGTTGAGTCATTTCAAATTTTATGAAAATCGAATCAAAACTGAAAAAGATATTAATAAAAAATTTCTTCATTGTCTTAAATCCTATCATACGTTAGTTCAATGGTACCCCATGATGGATAATGATTCTAGGTTGCCATGGTGCTTATGTCCTATTTAAGATGAGGTCATATTATTTTCATATTACTGAATTTAAAAACCGAATTCGTATACTAAAATTGTTTAATTATAGCAATTATATAATATACCAACAGTTTTTTGGATAATTGTTTCTGGAGAAAGAGATATTAAATTCGAAAAAAAAGTATAAATGTGTATTTTTCGAGTTCTCAAACTTTCAAAGCTAGGCTTAAGTTTCTCATTGAATATTCAGTAAATGTCAACAAAAGATAAAATGTTGCCAACTTAAAATGTACTTATTTTATTACGGAAATTAATAATATCATTATAACAGACAATATAATTCATTTTTTCAGTGATATAATAACAATGAATTTTTTACATTGTCTTGTATTTGATATTTGTGCATAGTATAATTTTAATGTAATAGAATTGTAATTCCCCGTGTTACCAAAACACCTCCTTGTTTATCTTAGATACGTTCTATTCTCGAAGACCGACAGCTTAGCTCGAATTTCCACTCACCGACTGTCGACTGCTTATCTCTGGTCTATCTCCTTACTTCCTCTAATTCCCAGAATTCCATTCATTGATCTTTCATAGTCCCATTTCACTAGAATTTTCTACCTTTTTCTGTACACTTCTGTACGTGAATAGCTAATTTCCCCTTTGGAATGTAGTATATAATAGAACGCTATCTCTTAAAGCAGTGGTTCCCAAACTTTTGGGCTCACGGAGCCCTTTTTGGGAAGAATTTCCAAGGCGGAGCCCCTTAACCCCATTGTACTCTATGGTTTACAAATTAATGTTTTTTTTTATGTCTATGAAGCAGAGAAAGATCTGCTGTATAAGAGTCCGAACCAGTAGTTTCAAACATGGGGCCAAGGTTCTCAGTTTAGCCCTTTTCTTGATACAGAAATTCTAAATTCATACTAGAAATTTTGAAAGTCAAATTTTCTATTATTTAACCCCTTAACCGTTTTATTTAATGTTACTATTATTGGACACAATAAATTAACAATAAGGACTAAAAACCACTTTTGTGGTATTGAAATATCTGCCTTGTATAATCGAGATATATCTGCCAAATATAGCAAAAATTATAGTTAAAAATTTGTGGTTTCTGAAAGCTTTTAGTAAAGAAGAAAACAAACTCTTCTTACCGGAGTGGTGTTTGAGCAATACTGTTAAAGGGTTAATGACCTCCATTTTTAAAATAAAAAATATTCTTTCGGGATTTCCAGTATGAACTCGGAATTAAAGATCAAAATGATAACCCTGTCTGGGTCATACATTGCATTGCGGTTTACGCAAAAATATTATTTATGGCGAAAACGACACACACACAGAAAAAAAGGTACGTTGTATAGTTTTCTTTTTCAAATAGAGACTTCTGTATAATTCTAATAGGCTACTCGCGAAAAGAAATGAAATGCGTAGGCCCAGTTGTCCATCAGTAATTAATTAAGTAACATGTTTTCTCTTGTTCCGCTCACCTGTAATAGAATCATGCGATTACGGATGCTTTTTAGTTCATCGCCTCTGAGCTTCTGCTTTTGAACCATTTTTTAAAAATACGTTTCGAAGCAGATCATCATTTTAGTGTTTAAGTGGGCAGGGCAAAATCTATAACCTGTAGAGTTAGGTGCAGCATCTTTCACTTTTTTTGAGATGTTTTACTTGAAGTATTTAGCTATTAATTATAGTTTTGAAAGAAACTTTCTTTCACCATTGTTCTTGCCTCAAAATAGATATACAGTTAAAAATTACACATGTTAAAAGAACTGCAACTACTGGAAAACTTTATAACAAAACGGGATATATGGGAGGGGTTAAATTTATATCAGGGCGGTTACTCATTGACGAAAAGTCTAATGCAAGGGGTACAGCTGAGCAAAAGTTTAGATTGTTAGTGTGATGACAAATGTAAAGAACCAATATATATATTTTAAATAGCTACAGCCTTATTTCTGATAGGAAAATGTGACATCATAACATAAGAATCTTAGCCAATGCTGAGACCAATTAAAACAAAATTTTAAAGAGAGGTTGTTAAGTGATACAAGATGTTAAAAAAATGCGTTTTCAGCTATATACATTGCTTTAAAAATTAAGTACAATTATGTAAAACAGTATAGAAAATTTAAATAACTAAGAATTAAACACATTAAAAGAATTAAAGTTACAAAAATAAAAAATAAAACTACACAATCTATACCAGGGTTGTTACGTTTAAAACATCTTGTTTAAAAAACTGTTTGAAACATTACATTTAAAACAATGTTTAAAACATGTTTATTGTTTATAATGTCACAATGTGACAATTCACAAATTAAATTCATGTGGAAATCTTTCAACAGAAAATTAATTATTGTCGAAAGATTTTTATTGTTGATTTTTAAATTGTTGGCAACTGCTATAACGAAAAATGTTTAAATTTAATAGGAAAAGGCTGTTAGATTTTTGGTTTTTTATCTCTATATTAAAATAATATGATTTTTTCAAAATGTTATGATTTTCAGCGTGACAGTAGGTATTCAGCTGTAAGTACACAAAATTTCAAGTCTGTTACCGGTCAATTCACCACCAACCTTCAACTTCCCGTACAACTCTCAGTTGAGTAACCCGAGGTTCGCGAATCTAACTGCCGGTTGATATTTCCGAATTCTTCGTTAACTTCAGGGACATGGTTATTCGACTCTGGGTTACTCGACGGCAGGTTGAAATGTGTATATCTCATTGGCCAAAGGGATCACATGACGTAGCAATAGTCTTTATGGGTTCTGTCCTCCCTTGATTCAGTTTTCAATAACGAAACAAAACAGAGTATTGAAAGAGCATAATTGGACTGTTTACTTTTTGATAAATAAATTTACAAATAAATTTTGAATTAACATTTTGATTTGGTGGTTTAGAAATATTGTCACAGTCATAAAATGCTCATTTTTACAAAATTTTATAGTATTTTTTTTTTTTTTTTTTTTTTTTTTTTTTTTTAAGTTTTTTGATTAAAGAAAAAAATATATATATTATCTACGTTTAATAAACAATTTTATGACCAGGCTAACACTAATAAGTGGAATAAAAGCAAATAGGGAGCTAGATTTATTTATTTTGCAAAAATATTATATAAAAAGATATTTTCATATATTTCTAATGTATGTTTTTTATTTAACTAAAATAATTGATTACAGATTCAATTAAATTATGTTGGATGAAATTGCATGCTTGGTAGCATTTATCCCTTATACGAGACCCAAAAAGTGTTTTTTTATGTGTAAATTATTATAATTAATATATATATATATATATATATATATATATATATATATATATATATATATATATATATATATCCTCTTAAAAATGTTTCTTTCAAACAAAAATAATTATTTTTAACTAACAAGTTTTTTTTTTTTTTTTTTTAGTTATTTGATTAAAGGGAAATTGGAGTGTTTACTTTTTGATAAATAAATTTACAAATAAATTTTGAATTAACATTTTGATTTGGTGGTTTAAAAATATTGTCACAGTCATAAAATGCTCATTTTTACAAAATTTTATAGGATTTTTTTTTAAAGTTTTTTGATTAAAGAATATATATATATATATATATATTATCTACGTTTAATAAACAATTTTATGACCATGCTAACACTAATAAGTGGAATAAAAGCAAATAGCGAGCTAGATTTATTTATTTTGCAAGAATATTATACAAAAAGATATTTTCATATATTTATTTCTAATGTATGTGTTTTATTTAACTAAAATAATTGATTACAGATTCAATTAAATTATCTTGGATGAAATTGCATGCTTGGTAGCATTTATCCCTTATACGAGACCCAAAAAGGTGGGGTTTTTTTATGTGTAAATTATTATAATTAATATATATATATTTTTTTTTAATTTCATATATAATAATTTAAAGAGCTGTTTGAAAAAATTCTCGTGAACTGCGAAAATTTTCAAATAATCCTCTTAAAAATGTTTCTTTCAATAACAAGTACATAGTTCAAATTATTTATCTATTACAAACGGATATACATTTTTATATATTATAACGATATTTTAACGCAAAATTCCATCTTCTATAATTTTATTTTTTAAACAAACATGAAGTGTAGGAATAAATCTGAAATTAAAAAAAACTGCTGTTTTTTATTCTTAAAGAAAAAAAAAAAAAAAAAAAAAAAAAAGATTTGAATCGTATATACAATATTTGAGTGTAAGAACATTTGATTTTAAATTCGTTAGATGGCGCTACCAAATATTCTCAGTAGATATTTTACGTCTTGAAAACTTTCTTAATAATCACTATAATCTTGACTTTACAGAGTTAAAATATCCTAAAAGGGCTAATAATTAAAAGTAACACATTCTTTCACATTATTATTATTTTTTAATTAACATTTCGTTTGCTTTCTGCATCACAAATAGCATTGAAAACGAAATAAACGTCAAAACACTTGTCAACGCAACCGCCATCTTTGCTTCAATTGCACATGCGCGTGTCGAATAACTGTAGAAGAATAGGTTAGTTCAGTTACTGAACTTATGTTTCGTTTTCTCCTCCATTTTCGGCTAGTTGAGTTAGCGGAGAATTTGATTTCAGGGTCAACCGAGAGTTATAGCGTAACTCGCCAGTTGAGGTTGACGGTGAGTTAGGGGGTTAGCTATACAGTTTCTGAGAACTGGCTCTGTGACGGACAGACAGAGAAGTGGGACGAATGGGGTTTCGTGAGATGAACGAAACCCTAAAAATGTTATGCTGTCAGTTACCAATCATAAATTCGCTACTCAAGAATCAAATAAAGTGGACAATTTTGTAGAAATAACACCTTTATCTTGGTGGATAAGCCTTGAAAAACACGTCGATAAAAATGTCATGATGATCATAAAACAATTACAAGCAGCTGTATGCTCTACTGCTGGTTTAGAAAGAGTGTTTTCTACTTTTGGCTTTGTGCAGAACAAAACTAGAAACCAGTTAGGTGTTTGATAAGGCTGCCAAACTTGTTACTATTTTTAAAGAACTTAATAATTAAATGTTTTAGTTTAGAATAAAAAAATTAATTGTTAATTAATGTTTGGTATTTATTATATAATTTTTTTCTTCCTTAACTGTTTTTTAAAAATATTTTCATTCTTTATATTTAATTTATTAATTTTTGCTCACTTTAATCAAAATTGTGCTGTTGAATGAGAAAAAAACGTTTTAAACGTTTAAAACATGTTTTAAACAAAAAAAACACTTTTTTTTTTTTTTTTTTTTTTTTTTTTTAAAAACATGTTTTTTTCCAACCCTGATCTATACAAATATTAAATGAATCTAATGATGGGTTTATTAAATGATACAAGATGTTACAAAAAAGAGGTGTTTTAATCGACAAACATTGTTTTACTGTGAAAAGCAGTATTGAAAATTTAAATATACAAATAACATAATCATATTAAAGAAATTAAAGTTATATATATGTAAAAGGAAATATATATACACAATTGTAAAATGAATCTAATGAGGGGTTTTAAATGATTTAAGATGTTATAAAAAGATGTTTTATGCGACAAACATTGTGTGTTACTATGGAAAACAGTGTAGAAAATTTAAATAACTACAAATTAATACAAATAACACAAATAGATTAAAGAAATCAAAGTTATAAAAAGAAAAAGAAATATATATATACAAATTTAAAATGAATCTAGTGAGGAGCTTTAAATGATACAAGATCTTATAAAAAAGACATTTTAAGCGACAAATATTGTTTAAAAAATTAAATACAATTATGAAAAATAGGATAGAAGATTTAAATAAGTAAAATTTAATAAAAATAAAATAAACAGTTTAAGGAAATTAAAATTCCAAAAATAAAAATAATACAATATACAATATGTATAAATATTAAATGCCAGTAGAATTTCTTCTATTCTGCACAAATTATGAAAAAAACTCATTTTAAAGATCGCAAAGGGAAGCAAAAGAAAATAAACAAAGTGAAACAAACTTATCTCATTAGGATATTAGAACCTGGTTACTAAACAAAAAATAACTAAGTATAAACATATGAATAGACGGAGCTCTAAAGAACAGAACTGTTCTCCCTTTTGTTCGGCAAGCAGAGATAATAGCACTGGCGCGCCTTTGCTCTTTCAATTCATGTTACGCATTCGATTCAGAATACTTTTTCTTGTAGCTTATTTTGAATCGAATTTTTAAAACACATTAAATGCAGAAACATAAAATAAATTAGATCAAACCAAAAATATTATATAGAAAATGGATACATGTATAATGCAAATTTTTATATGATCTTAAAAATATATATTATAGTATTGTTCAATCTAGTCATAGATGTATTTATTTTTGACACACACACACAAATTCCTACATACTTTCGAAAAAATTTCCCTTGCAATATGCTAATTTCTTTTATGTTTTGTTTATTTTCTTGGAACACCGCGGAGCCCCTGAATAGTATAGGCGGAGCCGCAAGGGCGCACACTGTGGGAACCTCTGTCTTAAAGGATTTACATTCCTTCCTCAGATGACAATAGAGTTCTGGAGGCAAAAGACCCCTTTGTATCTGGGAAACTTTTTAGCTGATTGATACATGGTCGACAGACATAGTAGGTTATATGAGAATAAATTACACATGTTTGGCAGAAAAAAATGCATTTTATTACGCATTTGTGTACAAAAGGAAAAAAACACAATTTGTGCATATGAGAAAAAAAGAATAAGAAAAGGTGTTTTCTTCAAAGAAAATCATTTTCAGTAGGGGGTATGGTTTCCACGGGCGGCCAGCAACGTTGAACACCTTTGAGGCATGGACTCAATGAGGCTATTAATGACGAGTTGGGGTATTCTGCCCCACTCTTCCAGAAGAGCTCTTTCCAGTTCTTGGAGAGTTTGTAGGGGTTGTTGGCGGCCAGAAACTCGTCTTCCTAGAGCGTCCCAAACGTGCTCGATTGGATTCATGTCTGGAGAACACGCTGGCCATTCCATTCGAACGATTCCTTCCTCGAAAAGGAAATCCTCCACCAGGTTTGCACGATGTGGCCTGTAGTTATCGTCCATTAAAATGAAGTTATCTCCGATTGCTGCAGCGTAAGGGACTACAATAGGTCTGAGGATCTCATCCCTATATCGGCGACCAGTCAGAGCTCCATCTCGAATGATGTAGAGGTCAGTGCGCCCATCAATGGAGATGCCACCATACACCAACACTCCTCCACCGCCAAATCTGACACTTTCGTGCACGAACGCAGGATTATTCCTACTGCCACGGTCCCTCCAGATGAAAATATGCCTATTATCCGGATGCACAGAAAAACGGGATTCGTCGGAAAACAGAATATTGCTCCATTCATTTCTTCTCCAGTTGACATGCTCGGTTGCCCACTCCCTGCGGTCGCGACGATGCCTTGATGTTAATCTAACACATACTGTCGGTCGGCAAGCATACAGACCTACAGCATGGAGCCGGTTTCGGACAGTCTGAGTTGAAATCGTGGTGCCTGTAGCCGAGCGAAGGTGTTGTTGGAGAAGAGTAGCGTTCATGTTTCGGTGTCTCCGAGCTGTTAACGCTAAATACCGATCTTCATTGGGCGTTGTTGCCTGTCTACGACCTTTCCCTGGTCTTCGGCCTGCACATCCACTCTCCAAAAAACGGTTCCAGATCCTAGAAATGACACTTTGTGACACTCCAATGGCTTGCGCTACTTCGGCTTGAGTTTGGCCCCCTTCTAACCTATCAACAATTCTCCAAGCTTCTGAATCTGTCAAATGACTTCGCTGAGACATCGTACTCATCGAAACAAAGCAATCACTGAATGCCGATCATCCTTGTCTTCATTCTCTTTTATCCAGTTGAAAGTCAAATTTCATTCGCTGCCGCTGAAGCGATGTTTTTGACGTCGAACTCAAAATTTGCATACTCCACAGTTTGAAAACCAGAAAAATTTGCATTTGTGATTCTCTTCTTCTATTTTCGGCAAAAAAAATTTCGTTTATATCTTTATTTTATATAAAACTTCAAATATCCTTTAATTGTTTTGAGCAGTGTATATGTCACGATTTAATGATGACAGATGATGTAATGCAGTGGCAGTTCCATTTTATATAAATTGTTTTTCAGATTCTGGAAGTTCTTTTGCGAAATTCAGCCGAGGGCGTTTCCACACTACGGGTTTAAGTTGCTATCAGCATATTCACAGCAGACGTCGTGTGAGTATGTAGAATAAAAACTCAACCAAATCTCCAACAAGCTTTTATTGGCAGCTTAATAAGTCAGGCGGAGATCTTTTTCACATTATCCATCGTTTCAGATCTTACGACAGGTTCCAAATTAGAAATGAGCATTATAGCTATAGATGTTATTAGCTTTAATAATCCATAGAGAAGTAGTAACAACAAAAATATGTGATCTCCCTTCACAGTACCAGGCAAGCAATCTAATTTATTTGGAGCTCAAACACAGTCCAAGGGCCTCTCTTTTCGACTGACTCCCGGAAGCACGGAACCGCTATATATGATTTCGAGAAAAGTATGAATACGGGGATCACGTGATGGCCGATTTGCCACTGGAGGACTGGGATTCTTTACGGGAAGCGTCAGAAAGGAAAAATGGTTTCCGGTCCGAAAGCGCGCCAAAGATGCTTCGAGATCATTCCATCATGTTCTATAGATGGTGAATAATATGAGTTTTTAGATTACTGATTATCGTTAATTACTGGATCGAGGCTATGGAATATTTTTTACGTTTATGAAAAGGAAAAAAAAAAAGAAAATAAGATAAGTGGTTTATCGATTTTGTATCAAAGCCAGAATGGAATTAAAATAAAATGTTTTAAATTTTAAAATAAGAAAAAGATTTCAGGATTTTGAGTTACATTTAATATCGGAAATTATTAAAAATAAGTGCAGACATTTTAGGAATTCAGAAATATAAAAAGGAAATAATACGGGTTTTTAAGGGATGAATATTAGGAAGCTTTTATAATTTAAAGATAAAGACGCCATTTACTAAGTTAACTAATTAAAAGTTAAAACTAAGTTGCCATTAAAATATTGAATTTAGATATGAGGTTTTTGGAATAAATAGCGTTAAGATACATTAATAAACGGAGGAAATAAATATTGTAGAGTAATTTAGAATAGGATGGGATGAAAATAATTTAGTGGATCGCGATAAATTAAAAATTTTGTTATATATAGATATCTTAAATATTACAAATAGTTAAATTATTGCTTATTATAGATATTTTCATCTTACAAGAAATAAAGAAATTAAAACATTGTACCTAACATAAAACTTAATAAAACTTTTTTCTAAATGTGTTTTACTTTCTTTTTTTCACTTACATAGCAAATTTGAATATAAATTATTTGAAAACAGGAACAATTTGCTTTTTACATTCATCAAAACACAAACAATTCAGTATCAAGAAAATTTATCTTTTATACAACTAAATTTTAAATTGATTTTTTTTCTTTTTGAAAATTTTAAACATAAATGTAAGTTTCTCTACTTTTTTATTCCCAAAACTGTTGTGCTGTTTAAACGGAACAACTAATAGATCAGAAAAAGATCCTTTCTAATAAAGCTGTAAATAACTGAATATCTAAATTAGACGGTTTATCTTTCAACAACTTTTCTAAGAAAATTGTCGCACATGATTATTGCTTCAGCATTTAAAATGCTGGTTTATAGCGTGGAAATTATTATTATTTTTTATTTGAGGGTGGAGTGGGGGATAAAAAAGGCACTGCCAGAAGCAAGAGTATTTGATCTACAGAATGATGCAGTCAATAGCAATTAAAAAATTCATTTACAAACCTGTTTTGACTGAAAATATCATACACAATATCGTGAAATAAATATCAAATACATGATAATATAAATCATATTTTGAAAATAAATATTGTATATGTTACTGTATATCATGTCACCAAACACTGGCATATACAACAGGCAAAAGGTACTACATGCGCATATATATATATATATATATATATATATATATATATATATATATATATATATATATATATATATATATACCAAAATTATCTATCTAAATCCATTTGAATCATTGAAAGTCTTTTTTAAAGATTTGATCGTATTTCAATCTTCAGAAAGCTTTTTCATTAACTGACACAATACCAATAAATTGTCATACAAAAGTTCCAAAACCACTAAACTGTCAACAATACAAAAAATTTATGCAAACAATACACACTATCATGACCAAATCATCAAAATGCATAGGTGGAAAAGCATGTAATGCATATGAATGCATTTAAGAATGCATAAGAAGTTTAATGAATATTATATTATAACAAAAAAGCTGACGGGCTGAAATTTAATTTTTTTAAAGTGGGGAACGTTGTTCTCAAATAAGGCACTCTTGTGTCCTATTCAAAAAGCATACTTTGAACTGGTTTGTTTAGAGGCCCCTGTTATTAGTAGAATTTTGTTATATTTTCCTGAATGATTGGTGAATTTCGCAATATTTTCCCGCAATAAATCAATAAATTTCACAATCAACAAATTTTTTAATTATTTTTTCAGCAACCAATCAAAAAATTTCACATCCTCCATGCGTAGCCAAAGTTCGTCTGGTGGACCCGCGGGTGCGGTATGTCAGGGTAGGCGTTCTCCAATCAATGAGCAGACATGTTCGATGGACAATAGAGCTAGAGAACGGACAGGCCAGGGTAACATTGCAATATTGTTGATTCAGAAGAAAGATTGAACATTGCGTGCAATGTGTGGTCGCGCATTGTCCTGTTGAAAGGTGGCAACGGACAAGCTTCGAAAGTTAGAAAGGAGAACAGGCTGCAAAACCTCAGAGATGTAGCGCTGGCTGGTAAGTTTACCGTTAATTCGTAGTAGGAGGGTACGGGAGTGGAATTCTATATCATCCCACGTTATAACACCCGGTGCAAGACCAGTATGACAATACATAACACAACAGTTGAGCAACCTTTCTCCACGGTGTCTCCAAACTCTAATCTGACCATCCTGGTACTACAGGCAGAAGCGTGATTCATCCGAAAACACAATGTCATGCTATTCCGATGTCTAACTCCACCGTTCAGTGTACCATTGAAAATGCAAATACCTGTGATTTTAAGTCAAAGGTAAACAAAGCAGTGGACGCCTAGCGGATATTCCAGTGTACTGCAAACGAATGAGCCACGGGTTCCGAATCTACTTCGTTCAAAACTTACAAAAGAAAATTTGCGGTTTGTATCACAGAAATACGCATGCGACTAATGCAAAGCTAAGAAACTTTTAGGAGAAGGCCAATCAGAAATCGGAGTGAAAATCTCTCCCATATGTTTTCAATATTTACAGCCGATATTGTGTAAATGAGGAGGAGGAGAAATTAAACTCAGCAGCAAAAATAAAATACTGAATATCCAAGCTTACGAAACATTAACCAACGACGATCAATTATTATTACAAAATTAGACATTTTTCAGATAAAAAAATTTACAGAAAAATGCAATTTTATCTTGTGCAATATAAATTTAATAAGAGTCATAAGGACAGTTTCTTTTTCCACAATAAATTTCCGTGGCTGTTCATTTGGCCTTTTCGGTCATAAACCAATGTAATCAAAATTCTTTCATCATTAATAACGAAGTGCTCTATGGTGTCAAAAAAATTAGTCAAATTAGGACTTAACATAATTGATTAGGCTCTGCTGCATTTATTCCAGTATATGTGGCAACAGAATCAACAAATATTGAATTTACATGAATAACTAGGTTTTATATGGTCAGAGGAATTAATTATTATAGGATGTTCTGAGTATGATTCATTAGTAGTACTTTCTGCAGCAGAATTAGTAAATACTGGATTCATATCATTAAGAGGAGATTTTACTCTTTTCACATGAATTTAATGATTTACTTACAAAGAAACAGGTGTCACCTTTAGATTTTATTCACATTTTGCTAATAAATCTTATATTAAAATTTTTGAATGTAAAGAAATAATAATAATAATATGTCTTGTGTGACGAGGAGTGCCTACAGGTGTGCAAAAGGAACTTCCAATCTAGTCGACTATTTTCTTCTATCACTAGCATCTGAAACAAATTTGGTTGTCAGATTATGAAAGGGCACTAAATTCTTGCAGCTTATATCAATATTTAGTTTAAAAGTTAGTTTATCATAAAATGGCGATCATTTCAACAAAAAAGGGGCCTTTTTTCGCATTTTTAAAAAACCTTTTGCAAGCTTGTAATATGTATAATTAATCAATGAAAATCGTTCAATCAATCAATCAATTCCAAAATCGCTACTCTTGCCGTTGCAGTAAAGTTATTCTCTGCGTCTGCTGCAAGATGTTTGTCCGTGATTTCTGCGAAATTCTTCATCTAAAGTCCAGTAATAATGCTCATGACATTCATCAATTCTAGAATATCAGAATATCCTTCATTTAATATGATCACAGCGAAGTAAATTGAACTTTCTATTGTCCTCGAGACATTATATATATATTATAATATTCGTTTTAAGTGTCTCTTTTGTTATATGTTTGTACACAGATTTGAAGAGTAATTTAAAGCAGTCAAAATAAATTTTTGGTATTAGCTTATAAAAATTTAACTGCCCCTAATTTTAAGCAGCCTTGTATAACCTCCCCCTTCCTTTTCAGGCCAGGCCTTTGTGTTGGTAAAAAATAATTTTTTTTAAATACTCCCAAATAGATCTATTCAAATTATAATGCTTTACAGATTTTTTTTTTTCAAAGCAATTTCTATTTCTCATGTATATCACATGTCCATATTAAAGCAATTGTTTTTAATTTTTCACTGTATACTTTTCAATACATTTATTTTTTTGTTTCTTCTTTTAGGTTTTTGGATTAACATATTTACTCCTGTTTATTTTTATTCATTTGCTACTGTTTCTATAAGTTTACCAGTTTATGCTAAAGGAAAAAAGTTTGATTCGTGTATCTATAAAATATTGGTAGCTATGCCTTTCTAAAGATACAGTATACACATTAATGAGATATTTTTAGGAGTTAATTAAAGTTGATACAAGAAGATTTAAAATTAGATGAACTAATCTCATAAAAGTGATTTATTTCGCCATTTAAAACGATCTTTGTTTCTTCCAGTCGAAATCTTAACTGTTCCATTTAAAAGGTGTAGACATTAACAGTGCGTTTTATAGTAAGGATTATTTATAATTTGTTATATACTGGACATCAAATATAAAATTATATATATATATATATTCGAACTTCTTAGAGATTTCTTTTTTACACAAGACAGCTGTAAAAAGCATTTAATAACTGTAACCGTTTTGTAATAAATGGAAGTTCAGTCAACATTTCAAAAGCAAAATGAAGAAAAGTTGCATATATTTAAAGAATGTCGACAGAGTTTACCAAAAAACGTCGTAGATCAATACTTCCAAACTCATACAGGAAAGAGAATTTATGTCTGTCATGTGTGTCAAAAATCATTATCACAGAAGCGCTCTTTAATAAGACATCTTCAAATACATAATGGAGAGAAACCGCATGTGTGCGATGTCTGTCAAAAATCATTTTCAGATAAAAACACTTTAAAAAATCATATTCGAAACCACTCTGGAGAGAAAACACATTTGTGCAATGTTTGTGAAAAATCATTTTCAGAGAAAAGTTCTTTATTGATACACCTTCGAATCCACACTGGAGAGAAACCACATGTGTGCGATGTGTGTCAAAAATCATTTTCCCAGCAAAGTACTTTAAAAACACATCTTCGAAGCCACACTGGAGAAAAACCACATGTGTGCAATTTTTGTCAAAAATCATTTTCAGAGAAAAGTTCTTTATTGATACATCTTCGAATCCACACTGGAGAAAAACCGCATGTGTGCGATGTGTGTCGAAAATCATTTACCCAGCAAGGTGCTTTAGAAAAACATCTTCGAAGCCACACTGGAGAAAAAACCCATGTGTGCAATTTTTGTCAAAAATCATTTTCAGAGAAAAGTTCTTTAATGAGACATTTTCGAAACCACACTGGAGAAAAACCACATGTGTGCAATGTCTGTCAAAAATCATTTTCAGAGAAATGCACTTTAAGAGATCATCTTCGAATCCACTCTGGAGAGAAACCACATGCGTGTGATGTCTGTCAAACCTCATTTACAGCGAAAACTGCTTTACAAAATCATCTTCGAATCCACACTGGAGAGAAGCCATATGTGTGTGATATTTGCCAAAATCCGTTTTCACAGCAAAGTACTTTAATAAAACATCTTCGAAACCACACTGGGGAAAAACCACATGTGTGCGATGTCTGTCAAAGATCATTTTCAGGGAAAAACTCTTTAACAAAACATCTTCAAACCCACTCTCGAGAGAAGCCCCATGTGTGCAATGTCTGTGAAAAATCATTTTCACAGAAAAGCAATTTAACAGTGCATCTTCAAACCCATTCTGGAGAGAAACCACATGTGTGCGATGTCTGTCAAAAGTCATTTTCAGCGAAAAATGTTTTTCAACGGCATCTCCGAATCCACTCTGGAGAGAAACCATATGTGTGTGATGTCTGTGAAAAATCATTTTCAGATAAAAGCAATTTAACAGTCCATCTTCAAACCCATTCTGGAGGGAAACCACATGCATGTGATGTCTGTCAAAAGTCATTTTTAGCAAAAAAAGCTTTGCAACGGCATCTCCGAATCCACACGTGAGAGAAACCATATGTGTTTGAAAACTGTCCAAAATCCTTTTCAAACCTATCGCATTTAAAATATCATCTTAAAATTCACACTGGAGAGAAACCATATGTGTGCTACGTCTGCTCAAAATCATTTTCAGAGAAAAGCTCTTATAAATGTTATTTACGAATCCACAGTGGAGAGAAACTATTTGTATGTGATATTTTTCGAAAATCATTTAAAACAAAAAGCTCTTTAAGTAATCTTCTAATCCACACTTGATAAGAATGTTTTGTGTGCAATATATGTCAAAAATCATTTTTACAGAAAGACACTCTAGTAGACCATATTCAAATTCACACTGGAGAGAAACGCTTTATGTGTGATGATAGTAAAACAAAATTTCATACAAAAAATATTTCTAAAAAGCCAGCTTTGCATCCGGGCTGGAGAGAAATCATTTGTGTGTTACATGTGCCAAAGATCATTGTCACAGAAAGAAACTCTGAGCGATCACCTTTGAATCCATACTAAAGACAAAAGAAATGTCTATGAAAAGTCATTTAGATACAGGACAGCTTTTAAAAAACTTTTCGAAACCCCTTAAATTTGATCTCGTTGATCTGGGTAGTTCATAGATTATTAATTAAACTATGGAAAAGAAACTTATCTGTTTTTCAGTCATCTTAATAAAGTGTTTTTAATTAAAACAGATATGTATATTTTCTTTTTTTGTGCCTATCTATTTCTCCTTTTCCTTTTTGGCATTTTTTAAAAAAACTTTTCCGTTATTTCCTTACACAATTTTCCTAGTTACATTTTATTGAAAAACTTAATTTTGAATATCCTGTCAGACAGAACGTATGCATATGAAATTATTCCTGTCTATTTAACCCATCTGCTTCCCTGTGTAATTTTCTTGGTTTATGATTAGCCGCAAAATTTAATTTTTGTAAAAATAAGACCCAGCTACGAAATATTTACACTGCATTTGGCATACCATATATTACCTTTATTTATTACTTTGAACGAAACATATAAAAATAGAAATTTAAAGTAGTGACTTATAGTTCTAAATATCAATCCAATTTCAAAGTTTTACTAAACACAATACATCACAATGCAGAATTAAATTTTTAAATTCATATATTAAATATTAAATTATAAATATATACAAAACAAATAATACATTAATCAATTCTCCCAATTTTAGAAGAATTTGGAGAATTCTCATAAAAAATAATATCTGAATTACCAGTATCATAAAATTTCATTTGACACTAATTTTTGCTTCATGACTTTAACACCATCATTTATCTGCTCAAAATTTTGTTTGATTTTAATAAATCTCACTCTCAGATCCATTCTGAAAGAAGAACACTCCCTTCGACTCAGTTTCTCATTTTCCATTCTTTTGGCAATTAACCCCTTAAATTACATTATTATTCTTTTTCGTCTCCGAGTTAAACTCTCAACAAAGTGCCTGGGTATTTTTGCATGCCTCTTAGGATATATTCTTTCCGAACTTGAACTCTTCTATATGGACTACTGTCACCTTGCATCTGAGTCATATTATCTTTAGTCTTAATTAATTTCAAACCTTTTTCCAAATTCCCATCTGCCACTTCTTCCTGTGAGTTTACCTCTGTCTCATTATTTATTTCAACAGGCTCCTTCTTCAAATTACTCATTTTTTTACACCCTTTTCTGTTAACACGTTTCTCCTCTTGATCAACTGATAATCTCTTGGTTTTCTGCCCACTCAATTCTCTCTGATTCCCCATCTGTTTACACGCCGACTTCTGCATGTCTAAATTCTCTATCTTTAACAAAACATAAAGAGCATGTGTTATGAGCAGAGGAGAATTCAATTTTTCTCTTCCGCAACAACTAATTCTTTTCAAAGTACATTTATTACCTCTATCAACGCTATTGACATGGATACCAAGTCTGCCTTTTGATTTCTTCCCAGGGCTGGAACAAAAAAAATATTCTCCACCTTTCTTTGCCCCCCAGGTAATGTCTCTTGTATCAAAAACAGATATTTGCACCCCTGTGTCATTTACTGCTTTGACCCTCTTACCATTTACATATAAATCAATCATCGGTAAATCTGATTTCATGACTTCCCAATTATGTATATATTCTTCTTATCACTAGTAACAATCCAGCCTATATTTTTATTCTCATAATTGGATTTCTTTTTTAATCACTGAGCGCAATTGGGTTTTATGTGGCCAGGTTCAAGACAAAAATAGTCATGAATTTGTCTCTTTTTCTCGAAAGCTTGATCTTTCAATTTATCAATATTCATGTTTTCCTTTTTATTTACAACCTTCAATTCTAATTTTACTTCGTTCCTAATTTTAGAATTAAAGTTAGTTTTTGGAATTTCCTGAATATATTTCTTTTCCCAAGGTTTTTTTCGATATCTTAAATTCTCTCCTAATACACTATATTGCCAAAGGTGACTGGTCACTTGCGATTTTAGACGTTTTGTTAACTATCTAGAAAAATACATGAGGAATTAACCTGAAACTGCAGGTGTGTAAACAATATAGTATAGGTTATATATTTTCACGAAGATTTTTTTCAAGAAACCCCATAAGGGACTGTCAACAAATTGAAAAAGAACGAATATCTTTTGGATAACCCTGTAAAAACTAATGTAGCAAAGGCGTTCACACTCAAGATAATTAATAAGTGGCTCATTGTAATATACTGTGTTCATTTTTATGAGGATAGTATGTATACTCGTAGAGAAATTAAGGTTTTTATAAAAACAGTCCCAAATTTCACCTAGTTTTTTGCTTATTTGCAGAGTTCTTAATATAAAAAAAGTTCTTGTAAGAAAATATGACAAACAACATTGTACATAATACTCTGCAATCAGAATTAAAAAATAATAAAAATTGGATGACAAATGAGCAGGTTTACTAAAAATGTTTCACTGCGCATGTGCGAATGCAATCAAAATATAATATACATAATGCATTAGTTAAGTATATAGAGCAACTTTTGTGAAAGTCTCAAACTCATAGCTTGAAGATTCTGAAAATTATCGTCGATAGAATAAGCTCGAAATCCGTTGTTCCCAAAAAGATGAGAGGTTGTATCAAATATCTGTTGATTAGTGCCAAGATATCGTATACAATATTGCACATACTACTAAATTTGGATACAACCCCTCATATTTTTGCTTCATTTTGGGAACAACGGATTTCGAGCTTATTCTATCAACGATAATTTTCAGAGTTTTCAAACTATGATTTTGAGACTTTCACAAAAGTTGCTCTATATACTTAGCTAATACATTATGCATATTATATTTTGATTGCATTCGCGCATACGCAGTGAAACATTTTTTTAGTAAACCTGCTCCTTTTTCATACAATTTTTATTATTTTTTAATTCTGATTGCAAAGTATTATGTACAATGTTGTTTGTCATATTTTCTGAAAAGAACTTTTTTTATATTAAGAACTCTGCACATTATAAGCAAAAAACTAGGCGAAATTTGGGACTGTTTTTATAAAAACCTTAATTTCTCTACGAGTATACATGCTATCCTCATAAAAATGAACACAGTATATTACAATAAGCCACTTATTAATAATCTCGAATTTGAACGCCTTTGCTACATTAGTTTTTACAGGGTTATCCAAAAGATATTCGTTATTTTTAATTTTGTTGACAGTCCCCTATGGGGTTTCGTGAAAAAATCTTCACGGAAATATATAGCCTATACTATACTGTTTACATACCTGCCGTTTCAGGTTAATTGCTCATGTATTTTTCTAGATAGTTAACAAAACGTCTAAAATCGCAAGTGACCGGTCACCTTTGGCAATATAGTGTACTATCACATTTATCACACTTTTCTGCGTGTTTCGAATCTATCTCCTTTTTCTTCCATCCGTCCATAAGTTTCTCTTATTTAAAAAAAAGAATACTGGTTTTATAACTGCTGTGTGAGCATAAGTTCTTTTAATGATTCAAAATCTCTCACTTCTAGAGATTCCAACCTGGTTATCCCGATAACGAGAGGCGATCAGAATAGCTCTTCGCCCGGAAATCGTTATGAAATGGGGTTTTCGATATCGCTACTTGTCGTTATAATCCGATAACACCAGAATCGGTCTCCTGGCCGGGGATTGTCTTGCACCTAGCAGTGAGGTGCATTCTTCTCGGAATCCCTTACACTACTCGTGCACACGTGTCAGTAAAATGCAGTGTTTGCCATAGACAGCAGACATGTGACGATGAATTTCGTGTTCCAGCACCAGCCACCAAAAACGACCCACAACACAGTGCGATTCCACAATGCCTCAGAACGTCGGATTAGCGGAAATGTCAATTAATACGGAGGGTTTAAAAAAAGCCTATTAAACGTCAAACTAGGTTATAATTTTGCGAATTATCATATTTGAATGATTTGCTGGTTGGAGAACTGCTGCCGCTGATGAAAAATTGATACCGTTGGGAGGGAGATAGAAGGAGCCACAGGGGCCGAATCTACTTAGTTCAAAATTTACAAGACGAAAATTGCAGTTTGTATCACAGAAATACTCATGCGACTAACGGAGAGTAAAGGAACTTTTAGCACACTATTAAAAATTTGCAGCAAACTGTCCAATCATTTGACCGTTTTTAGAGTAAACGGTACATAACCGTAATGTCACTCCAATATGACCATATTATTGTCCATATTATGGTCAGAATAGTGTTGAGTTACGGTTATGTAACCGTTTTCTATAAAAAAGTTCAAATGACTGGACAGTTTGTTGCAAATTTTTAACAGTGCAGAAGAATTAATCAGAAACCGGAAATTATCTTCCATATGATTAGAATATTTGCAACCGATATTGCGCAAACGAAAAGCAGAAGAAATGCAACTCAGCAGCAAAAACAAAATACTGAATCGAAACTTATTAAACACTAACCAACGGCGATCAATTATTATTAAAAAATTGGACATTTGTCCGACTAAGAAATTTGCAGTAAAATGGTGATTTATCTTGTCCAATATAAATTTAATAAGACTCTTATAAACAGTTTCTTTTTCCGCCATAAGCTTCCGTTACTATTCATTTGGACTTTGCGGTCATAAACCAATGTCATAAAGATTCTTTCATCATTACGAATCTTTCATCATAACGAAGTTTTCTATCGTGTCACAAAAATCACTCAACATAGGACTTGGTATAATTAACTAGGCACTGATACATTTATTCCAGTATATATTTTTAAACGGAATCGACATTATTGAATTTACATTAATAACTGGGTTGTATTGCTCAGAGAAATTAATTATTATATGATATTCTGAGCACAATTCATTAGTATTATTTTCTACAGCATAAATAGTAAATACTTGATTCATATCATTAAGAGGAGATTCTACTTCTTTAGCCTAAAATTCACATGAATTTCGTGATTTTGTTTCAATTACAATTAAAAAATTTGTCATCTGTGGACTTTAAAATTACATTTTGCTTTTAAACATTATATTAAGATTTTTCTGTGTAAAAATATAAATAATACGCATTCTGCGATGGGAAGTACCTACAAGTGCGCGAGGGGAACTTGCAATCGGGCGCCTGTTTTTCTTCGACCACTAGTATCTGAAACAAATTTGGTCGTGAATTATAAAAGAGTCATAAATTCTCTGGAGTTTTATCAACATTTAGTTTAAAAGTTTGTTTTTGACAAAATGACGGTCTTTTGAACAATAAAGGTCATATTTTCACTTTGTTTTTAAAACTTTTTCGTGTCCAAATAGGCCTAGGTTAGTAAAAATAGGATTTTACTAACCGAAAATTCGCGGAAAGCTGGAAATTGTTTTAATCACTTCGATTTATATCCAAATGAAGGAATTGGAAGTTAGTCCAATTTTTCCTGGTGAGCTTTAGACGTAGCACCAAAAAAACCTCAAAATGTTCGGACCTTTTTCAATATTTCGCAAATAACTCAAAACCGTTCACTCTACAGAAAACATCTTTATTCACAAATTGTAGAACATAAAATTCTGCGTTGATTGAGTACAACAGACTAAATATTCCATTATTAATAAGCAAGATATGATAAATCAAAATAGTACATTTTTCCAAATTTTTCTAAAAAAACTCATAAAATTGGTGTTTTGAGTACCAGTTATCGGTTAAATGAATCATTTCGCTTACAAAACAGTATAACTGCATAAATCGCCGAATGGTACTGTTTAATTAACAACTTAAAAATTTAATTACATAAATACGGGATTTTCACCAACCTTTTCAACAGATGATTACATATGAAATGCAAACGATGTCCCCAAATTAATTTTAATTCTGTCGTTTGCAAGCAAATTATTTTTTGGTGCATAAATTTTTATATTTTGAAAATTCAATGAAATGATGAATATAACGGATAGATAATAAAAATGAAAGAATTGTATGTATACTTAAAATTATGTATTTTATAAAATGGTGGAGAAAAATATAATAATAATAGAAAATCATGAAAAATAATTTATTTAAAATAATTAGTATAAAAGCAATCGTAAATAAAATCAACTCAAGTTACTTGAGGGAAATACAGGGAAATCGAGCTTAGAGCGTTTTTTTTCTGGACTTTGAGTTGTCTATTCTTCTTCCTCTTCCTCTAGATCAGTGGTTCCCAACGGGGGGCGTACGCCCCACATGGGGGCAATTTGACTTTTCAGGGGGGCAATTCCAGATCTTTGTGAACTCACACCCTCTGAATTATTTTTGTAATAGTAATGCTGTAGACTAAAAATAAAAGTTACAAATTCAAATTTATAAAAACAAAATGAAAAAAAAAAACAAGTTTTTTATTTACTTTTTAAAAAGTCTCCATTCAAAAGTTTTAAATACATCTGTACCAGAATAATTTTAGAAAAAATTATTTAAGATATTTAGCTACTTTTATATATTTAAAATATCTCCGTAATAGCACTGTTCGCAGAGACCTCAAAACTACCACATTAAATAAAAGAATCAACCACCTTGCCAAAAAAATTTATGAAAAATTATATGACCTCCCTAATGATATAATCGCAGAATTGCCGGATTATGACGCATTCGAACTACATCACCGCAAGCGTCCAAAATATTCTTGCATTATTGATTATGAGCATTAGTGCTCACCATTCTGCAAATTTCTCTCTCTTACTTTTATATAAATTTGTAATTTCTTTTTTAAACTTATTCCTATGCTGTACAAAATAATAATAAAATATAAATATAAATAAAAAAAAATTTGTAAAAAATAAATATGTATGTTCTTTTTAAGTGCTATTTTTGTTAAAGCTTAGCTTTGCCTGCCTTTTCCACCTGGCATTTATGTAATGTTTTTGAACATGTTCCGAACCCTTTTTTTACACTTTTTCAACTTTTTTCAGTAGTTAATTTTAACTACAGCTATACCATTTTACTTTTTTCATAGACTCTTTCCGTAATCTCTATAGCTTTACTTTTTTATTCCAATTGTTTAATTTTTCTTCTATTTTTAATTGTTCTTTCTTTACATTTAACTTTTCCCAACGGCTCAATATTTACAAGACAGGTTACTCACATATAGACTGGGCGTAAAGTTGATCGCAACTCGGAAGCCCCTTAACCGACATCAACTGTTCGGTATATTTAAAAATTCTTTATAATTTTTCTGATTTTAGAAGTATTTTAGAATTTTAAACAACTTTTTCGATTATTTATTGAATGACTCGCACTGCAATATGTCACATGGAAATAAATTTTACACATGAAACTATTCAAGTGTATACTTAACAATTACTTGATGACCTTTATTTACAGAACCTTTTATCACGTTTTAGTCTGATTAGAAATTGTTGTGTAATTTTATTGCGGAAATTCTGTGATTAAATAAGACAAAAATGTTTTATTCAAAATTATTAATTAGTCTAATAAAGGATTCTGAGCACTCTATACATCACGCATACGTGGCGACCGTTGCGAAGATATTAAAAGTGACCCTTTATGTGCCCACGATACTTTAAACTACGAGTAGTATCTGATGATTATAAAAAATATTTGATTCATCCATTACGTTCGGTATGTTTCAGGATCAATGTTAAATGTTTTTTACTCTATCAGTTCATTCAATTAAATTGTTATAAGAGTTATATGTTTAGGGGTAAAGGGGAGGGGCATCATCATTTTAGAGATGTTTTGGTGGGGCACGGCCGAAAAAGATTGGGAACCACTGCTCTAGATGGAAGACCTTCTCGTCCATACCTACTTTTTCGCCGTATCCGGTTTGTGGGTCTTCTTCCTCCGCGGTATTTGCGCATGACACACCTTTACAGTGGTAACATATAGTTGAGCATTTAACCCCGTTCTTCCTACAAGAACATAAACTACCTTTGCGTCTCTTTGCACATTTGCATGACAGTGTTTAGGAGCTCTTGTAGAGCAGCTACAACATTCGTGGTGACTGAAAGTATACCATACCCGAGTGCCTTCCAACCCTAATTAGTGGGATTCATCACCCTTCCATTCCAAATATTGATCTGAAGAAAAGCTCTGAATGAATGTTGTTTGGCTGCGTTTTCAGTTAGCGGCAGAGAAGCGAGGTTAAATTGGGTTTTCATAAGGTATTTTGCAAGTATGTTGTATCGCAATTTGTTCAGTGTTGTGGCTTTGTCCGTACAGGGGATTGTATAAGGCGGCAATAAATTTCTGCCCCGCAGCACTTACTTCCTGAAGCGTAGCATATTGGTTTTTAAAGACAGTTGGAACATCCTATAGATGAGCATGTTTTTCCAAAAGCTTGACAAATTTCAGTTTGCTGTGCCTGAAGAAGGTCGATGTAGAATCACAGCCTCTAAAAGCAAGCAGGAATAGGATGTTATTCTTCATAATCGGCGAATACTGGAAACTTAATGGTGAATACAAAACATATTGCTTGACTGTTCTTTCTCAGGTTTCAAGAAGTATATCATGGATGAGTTTGGAGCAAATGCAGTCAAAAGCACAAGCAGATCAATATCTTCCCCAACTATGATGACACGTTCTGACAGCTGATCAAGTTGGATGGCCTCCATCATGATGGTAGTATCTGCATCCTCGGCAGCATGCTTCACAGCAAAATTGTCTTGCTACAGTTTTTCAATTAGCATTTTTACTAAACGGAGTTTATTGCCTTCATTTGCAAGTAAGTGCTCTTTTTGCATTGTGAGCGACATAGTTTCGTCAAAGTCAACACTTGCTGCAATGTATTTATTTTTTCGACGGAAACGCTCAGCAGACTTGGTGCCATGTTCTGACGATTCTTCTGGGTAACAGTTAAATACAATGGTTGCACTTTTACCATAGTTGTTTTTCAAATATTCAACGTTTTCGTTTACCCAAGTGTGAATTAAAAACAATTCAAACAAAATTATTTTAAACCAGAAAATTTATTTTAGAAATTATTTTTTTAATTTGTGTTTTGTATTTGATTACTTTAAAAAAAGTTTTTCAAACTGTTTTAAAATACAGAGGACGGACGTCTGAATTTCGCTGAATTCTCAAATTGCCTCCTAAAAAGTTAAATTGCCCCCTGTGGGGCGTGCGGCCCCCGTTGGTAACCACTGCTCTACATGCTTGCTAACACAACATACATGCTCCAAAACATACATACTTTTAATGAATATAGTGTACAATTAAATATTTAAAATTGTAATAGTTCTACTATTTTATACTTGGTCTCTAAGGTTTCAAAATTGTAATCATAAACACAAATACATGTGTGAGTACTTTTGGTTTGGTTACATGAGCTATTTTGAGTTGTTCAGAGTCAAAATACAGTTTATGAGGGGGTTTTTTAGAAAAAGTTTGGGAAAATGTACTTTTTGATTTGTCATATCTCGCTTATTATTGGTGAAATTTTTAGTCTGTAGTACTCAATTGACGCAGAATTTTATGCTCTACAATTTGTGAACAAGGATGTTTTCTGTAGAGTTAACGGTTTTTGAGTTATTTGCGAAATACTGAAAAAAGTCCGAACATTTTGAGGTTTTTGTGGTGCTACGTCTAAAGCTCACCAGAAAAAATGGGACAAACTTCAAATTCCTTCATTTGGATGTAAAACAAAGTGATTAAAACAATTACCAACTTTCCGCGAATTTCTGGTTACTACGGATCTTTTTTGAGCTAATTTGTTTGGCCTATAACTATAATTAATCAATGAAAATTATACTTTTCGATGGTATAAGCTCCAGCAAAAACGATACCTCTGTTAAAAAAATGAAGGGGATTTGCATCATTCCTTCCTCTTCCTGATATTGCGCTCAATTTGCTGCGTTCGTCGTTCCAAAATCGCGGCACTTGTAATAGCTGGAGTTAAATTCTTCTCTTTCTCAGTTAAACAGCGTTTGTCGGTGATTACTGCGAAATTCTTCATGTAAAGTACAGTAATAATGCTCTTTATGTTCATCAATTCTAGAATGTCAGAATAGCCTTCATTGAATATGATCACAGCGAAATAAATTGAGATTTCTACTGTCCTCGAGGCGCAATGCAGTGCTGCAGAGCTAGTTTTCAAATGCAAGAATTCAGACTTTCGTTGGAATTTTGTGTAGCAATTTTCTGTTGTAGAACTTGTATTTTGTGATGTAGAATTCCGAGCGTAGAGTTACACGCAGAAAGCCGTCCTCTGGCTACTTTAGCCTTACGTTCAACGAGAAATTAAGATGGTAAAATACAGGAATATCGCGAAACCGCTTTAGAACAACAATATACACACTTAAAAGATGCAAAAGAAAACAAAAATTTAAATTTTTGACTCAAAAAAGTAGAATTCCCCTCCTCCTTAATTCATTTAGTTAAGGATTCAGAAATATTTACCACTAAAGAATTGGCTTGCACTTAATTTGTTACACGTACTAGATATAGAGAAGCCGGGAAATACTTTTGCATTCAAATGACTGGTTATAAAATTAGACAGTGAATATATAAAACGAATAATAATAATTCAAAGAAAAGAACATTATTGGATTAAAAATATATGAATAACTAATAATGTTCTTTTTATGTAAATCTTTTATTATATGTCTGTTTTATGTTTGTAGACATATTCAAAGAGTCTAATTTAAAACAGTGAAAATCATCTTTTTGTATATGCCTATAAAAATTCACTGCCTCTATTTTTAAGCGACCGTGTATGAACTCCGAGTACTTCCTCCTCCTTTTTAACACAGGCGTTTGTATTGTTAAACAATAATTTTTTTTAATTGCCCCCAAATATATCAATTCAAATTATAATGCTTTACGAAGTTTAATTTTCAAAGCAGTTTCTGTTACTTATGTAATATGACATGTCCATATTAAAACAACTTTTTTAAATTTTTACTGTATATTTTTCAATGCATTTATTTTTCTGTTTTTTTTTCAGGTATTTGGATTGACATATTTACTCCTGTTTATTTTTATTTATTTGCTACTGTTTCTAAAAGTTTACCAGTTTATACTGAAGAAAATGAATCATTAGTACATCTTTAAAATATGGGTGGCTATGTCTTTCTACTGATACAGTATACACTTTAAGGAGATATTTTTAGGAGTTAATTACAGTTGATACAGGAAGATTTAAAATTAGGTCAACTAATCTCATGAAAGTGAATTATTTCACCATTTAAAACCATTTTTGTTTCTTCCAGTCGAAATCTTAATTGTCCCATTTAAAAGATTTATACAAAGATAACCATGCGTTTTATAGTAAGAGCTGGTTATTTATAAAATGTTATAAACTATAAATCTAATATAAAACTTTCTCTCTCTCACTCTCTCTCTCTCTCTCTCTCTCTCTATATATATATATATATATATATATTCGAACTTCTTAAACATTTTTTTTTTACTCAAGACAGCTTTAAAGTGCATTTAATAACCTTAACTCTTTTGTAATAAATGGAAGTTCAGTCGACATTTCAACAGCAAAATGAAGAAAAATTGCATATAATTAAAGTACGTCGAGAGAATGTACCAAAAAATGTCATGTTATATCAATATTTACAAACTCATACAGAAGAGCGATTTTATGTTTGTCATGTGTGTCAAAAATCATTCTCTAAGAAACGCTCTTTAATAAGACATCTTCAAACACATACTGGAGAGAAACCGCATGTGTGCGATGTCTGTCAAAAATCATTTTCAAGAAAATGTTCTTTATTGACACATCTTCGTACCCACACTGGAGAAAAAACCCATGTGTGCAATTTTTGTCAAAAATCATTTTCAGAGAAAAGTTCTTTAATGAGACATTTTCGAAACCACACTGGAGAAAAACCACATGTGTGCAATGTCTGTCAAAAATCATTTTCAGAGAAATGCACTTTAAGAGATCATCTTCGAATCCACTCTGGAGAGAAACCACATGTGTGTGATGTCTGTCAAAAATCATTTTCAGCGAAAATTGCTTTACAAAATCATCTCCGTATCCACACTGGAGAGAAACCATATGTGTGTGATGTCTGTCAAAAATCATTTTCAACGAAAAAGACTTTACAATATCATCTTCAAACCCACTCTGGAGAGAAACCACATGTGTGTGATATTTGTCATAAATCCTTTTCAGCGAAAATTGCTTTACAAAATCATCTCCGTATCCACACTGGAGAGAAACCATATGTGTGTGATGTCTGTCAAAAATCATTTTCAACGAAAAATGCTTTACAATATCATCTTCAAACCCACTCTGGAGAAAAACCACATGTGTGCGATGTCTGTAAAAAATCATTTTCAGCGAAAAATTCTTTGCAAAGTCATCTGCGAATCCACATGGGAGATAAACCATACTTGTGTGAGAAGTGTCAAGAATCCTTTACAAATCTATCGCATTTAAAATATCATCTTAAAATTCACACTGGAGAGAAAGCATATGCGTGCTATGTCTGCACAAAATCATTTTTTCAAAAATGCTCTTTAAAAGAACATCTTCGAACTCACTCTGGAGAGAAACCACATGTGTGTGATGTCTGTCAAAAATCATTTTCAGCAAAAACTTCTTTACAACATCATCTCCGATTCCATACTGGAGTCAAACCGTATGTGTGTGATGTCTGTCAAAAATCATTTTCACAGAAAAACAATTTAAGAGTGCATCTTCAAACCCACTCTAAAGAGAAACCACATGTGTGTGATGTCTGTCAAAAGTCATTTTCATCGAAAAAGGCTTTACAATATCATCTTCAAAATCACACTAGAGAAAAACCATATGTGTGTGATACCTGTCAAAAACCTTTTTCAGCGAAAATTTGTTTACAAAATCATCTCCGAATCCACACAGGGGAGAAACCACATGTGTGTGATGTCTGCCAAAAATCATTTTTTGCGAAAAATACTTTACAATGTCATCTCCGACTCCACACTGGAGAGAAACCATATGTGTGTGATGTCTGTCAAAAGTCATTTTCAGCGAAAAATACTTTACAGTATCATCTTCAAACCCACTCTGGAGAAAAACCACATTTGTGTGATGTCTGTCAAAAATCATTTTCAGCGAAACATTCTTTACAAAATCATCTCCGAATCCACACTGGAGAGAAACCATATGTGTGCGATGTCTGTCAAAAATCATTTTCAGTGAAAAATGCTTTACAATATCATCTTCAAAACCACTCTGGAGAAAAACCACATGTGTGTGATGTCTGTCAAAAGTCATTTTCAACGAAAAATTCTTTACAAAATCATCTTCGAATCCACACTGGAGAGAAACCATACGTGTGTGATATCTGTGAAAAATCATTTTCAGTTAAAAGCAATTTAACAAAACATCTTCTAAACCACTCTGGACAGAAACTACATGCATGTGATGTCTATGAAAAATCATTTTCAGCAAAAAAAGCTTTGCAAAGTCATCTTCAAAACCACACTGGAGAGAAACCATAAGTGTCTGAAAAGTGTCAAGAATCCTTTTCAAACGTATCACATTTAAAATATCATCTTAAAATTCATACTGCAGAGAAACCATATGTGTGCTATGTCTGCTCAAAATTAATTTCAGAGAAAAACTCTTATAAATATCATTTACGAATCCACACTGGAGAAAAACCATATGTATGTGATATTTGTCCAAGGTCATTTACAGCAAAAATCTCTTTAATTAATCATCTTAGAATCCACATAGAGGAATTTTTTTTGTGCGATATATCTCAAAATCATTTTGACCGAAAGACACTATAATAGACCACATTAAAATCCACACTAGAGAGAAACATTTTATGCCATGATGTTTGTAAAAAAAAAAAAATCTAAAAAGCCAGCTTTGAATCCAGACTGAAGAGAAACCATATATGTGCTACATATGCCAAAGATCATTGTCACAGAGAGAAACTGTGGGCGATCATCTTCGAATCTGTACTAAAGAGAATGCATACATCTGTCAAAAGAGTCAAAAATCATTTAGACATAGGTCAGATTTAAAAAAAATCTCCGAACTTACATTTTAGAGGAACTTTGTGCATGCAGTGTATGTCAGAATTCATTTTCAGCGAAAGACAATGTAGCAGATCATTTTTGAATCCACGACAGAAAATGGATAGTTATATATACATTACGAAACCCCTTAAATTTGGTCTGGTTGATCAGGACAGGTCTACGTAGATTATTCTTTAAACTATGGAAAATAAACATCTTTTTTTTCTGTCGTCTTAGTAAAGTGTTATTTATTAAAAACAGATATGTATATTTTCTTCTTTTTTGTTTATCTATTTCTACTCTTCCTTTTTGGCATTTTTTTAAACAACGTATCCATTATTTTTTTACATAATTTTCCTAATTATATTTTATTGAAAAACTTAATTGTGAATACCCTGCTCGACAGAAAGTATTCATATGAAATTATGCATGTCTACTTAACCCATCTGCTTTCTCAAATAACTTTGCTTGTTTATGGTTAGCCTCAAAATTTTATGACTGTAAAAATACGACCGATCTATGAAATATTTACAATGCACTCAGCACACCATCATGGGTGCAAGTTTTCCGTCCACAGGACGGAATTCCGTCTTTTGAAAATTGCCGAGGACGGAAACGGGACGGAAAAAATGCCCGAGGACGGAAAAAAATTCGCCGTTTTTTCGAAATCCTTCGTCAAAATATGCCGTTTTTTCGAGATGCTTCGACGAAATATGTCGTTTTTTGTAGATCCTTCGACGAAATATGCCGTGTTTTCCGAAATCCTTCGACGAAATATGTCGTTTTTCGAGATCCTTCGACGAAATATGCCGTTTTTTCGGAGATCTTTCCACGAAATTTGCCGTTTTTTTCCGATCCTTCGACAGAATTCACCGTTTTTTCGGACTTTTTCACGAAATTGCCCGTTTTTCCGTGATCCTTAAACGAAATTAGCAGTTTTTTCCACGATCCTTTGACGAAATTGGCGCTTTTTCGGCGGCCATTTGACGAGATTTGCGTGTTTTCGCGATCCTTCGACGAAATTTATCGTTTTTTCGAGATCCTTCAACAAAATTTGCCGTTTTTCGAGATTTTTCGACGAATTTTCCCTTTTTCTTGAGATCCTTTGACAAATTTTGCCGTTTTTTCGAGATCCTTTGACAAAATATGCCGTTTTTTTTCGAGATCCTTCGACGAAATATGCCGTTTTTTCGAGATCCTACGGCAAAATATGCCGTTTTTTCGAGATCCTACGGCGAAATATGCCGTTTTTTCGAGATCCTACGGCAAAATATGCCGTTTTTTCGGAGATCTTTCCGTGAAATTTGCCGTTTTTTTCCGATCCTTCGACAGAATTCCCCGTTTTTTCGGACTTTTCCACGAAATTGCCCGTTTTTCCGTGATCCTTAAACGAAATTAGCAGTTTTTTCCACGATCCTTCGACGAAATTGGCGCTTTTTCGGCGGCCATTTGACGTGATTTGCGTGTTTTTCGCGATCCTTCGACGAAATTACGTTTTTTTTCGAGATCCTTTGACAAAATTTGCCGTTTTTCGACGAATTTTGCCCTTTTCTTGAGATCCTTTGACAAATTTTGCCGTTTTTTCGAGATCCTTTGACGAAATATGCCGTTTTTTTTCGAGATCCTTTGACGAAATATGCCGTTTTTTCGAGATCCTACGGCGAAATATGCAGTTTTTTCGAGATCTTTCCACGAAATTTGCCTTTTTTTTTCCGATCCTTCGACAGAATTCACCGTTTTTTCGGACTTTTCCACGAAATTACCCGTTTTTCCGTGATCCTTCGACGAAAATGGCGCTTTTTCGGCGGCCATTTAACGAGATTTCCGTGTTTTCGCGATCCTTCGACGAAATTTACTGTTTTTTTTTTCGAGATCCTTCGACAAAATTTGCCGTTTTTCGACGAATTTTGCCTTTTTCTTGAGATCCTTTCACAAATTTTGCCGTTTTTTCGAGATCCTTCGACGAAATTTGCCGTTTTTCGACGAATTTTGCCTTTTTCTTGAGATCCTTAGACAAATTTTGCCGTTTTTTCGAGATCCTTCGACGAAATTTGCCGTTTTTCGACGAAATTTGCCTTTTTCTTGAGATCCTTTGACAAATTTTGCCGTTATTTCGAGATCCTTCGACGAATTTTGCTGTATTTTTTGAAATCCTTCGACATTTTGTCTAAGTGGGCATGGTATGTGCATTCGGAGAGGAGGTCTGGGTGGAGAATTCAAAATATTTTCAGTCTTTGTCACATCTCAAAGTCAAAACATGTGTCGTCTGTGCACACGTGTGCGCTTGGACGGGAGGGGGGTGACAGGTCAAAATATTTTCAGTCCTGGCCACATTTCAAACTTGCACCCATGCACACCATATACTTTGAACAAAACATATAAAAATAGAAATTTAGAGTAGTGACTTATGATTCTAAACACCTATCCAATTTCAAAGTTTTACTAAACACAATATAACATAATGCAGAATTAAATTTTTAAATTTATATATTAATTGATAGTTACATACAAGACAGATATTACAATAATCAATTCCCCCAATTTTAGTATAAAAATTAATTTAGAGAATTCTCATAAAACGAATATCTGAATTACCAGTATCATAAAATTCCTTTTGCACTAATTTATGCATCATGACTTTATCACCATCATTTTTTGCCTCAAAATTCTGTTTGATTTTGTTAAATCTTACTCTGAGATCTGTTCTGAAAGCAGAACACTCATTTCCTTTTAACTCTGTGGGAACAGACCTTCCTTTACCTAAGATACAATCTTTTCTAATTTCATGTTTTCTTTCTTATGAGATTTAATCTCTTTTTCTCTAATTATCCGAGTATCTGACAATTTTACAATGATTACTAATGTGATTTCTGATCCCATTTAACTATTTTCCCATACCAATTTTCAACTCTATTTCTCCCTTTTCATTGTTTTGGAAAATAGCCCCCCAAATTACATTATTATGCTTTTTCATCTGAGTGCTAAGTTCTGTTGCCTCTGGCCCATGCGAACTCAACTTCTCTCTTATCCTATTTCTAACTTGCACAACTCCTACTCTCACAACAAAATACCTGGGCATGTTTGCATCCCTTTTAGGATAATTTCCCCGAAATTGACCTCATCTGTATGGGCTTCTGTCACCTTGCGTCTGAGCCACATTATCTTTAGTCTCAATTAATTTCAACACTTTTTCAAATTCCCGTCTGTCACTTCTTTCGGTGAATTTACCTCTGTCTCATTATTTGTTTCAACAGACTCCTTCTTCGAACTACCTCTTTCTTTTACAACCTTTTTGCTAACATATTTCTCTTCTTGATCAACAGATAATCCCCGGGATTCCTTCTGACTCAGTTCTCTCCTATTCCCCATCTGTTTACACACCGACTTCTGCATATCTGAATTCTTTCTATTTAACAAAGCAAAAGCAGCAGGTGTTATCAGCAGAGATTAATTAAAATTTTCAACTACCGCAACAAATGCATTCTTTTCAGAGTAATTTTTATTCCCACTATCAACGCTATAGGCATGGATACCAAGTCTGCCTTTTGTTTCCTTCTCAGGGCTGGAACAACAAAGATATTCCCCACATTTTTTGCCCTGTATGACATCTCCCTTGCATCAAAAACTGCAATTTGCACCCCCGTATCATTTACTGCTTTGTCCGTCTAAGTATACATCAATCATTGGTAAATCTGTTTCCATGCCTTCCCAATTATGCATATCCTTCCTATCACTGGTAACAATCCAGCCTTTTTTAGCCTCATAATTGGATTTCTTTTTTAAACACTCAGCACAATTGGGTTTTATGTGAGCAGGTTCCAGACAAAAATAGCAATGAATATGTCTGTTTCTCTTGAAAGCTTGATCTTTTTTAAATTAATCAATATATTCATGTTTTCCTTTTTATTTCCAATTCTAATTTTACTTCGTTCCTAATTTTAGAATTACATTTACTTTTCAGAATTTTCTGAATAGATTTCTTTCCTCAAGATTTTTTTTTCGACCTCTTAAATTCTTTCCTAATATTATCATATTTATCACACTTTTTTGCAAGTTTCGAAGCTATCTTCATTTCCTCTCATTCATCCATAATTTTCTCTTTTATAGCAAAATTGACCCTTTTTTTATCTGCTCCGTGATTATGAGTTATTTTAATGATTCAAAATCTCTCACTTCTAAAGATTCCAACAAATTATCCAGATAACCCCTTAAGTCATAAATTAAATCTATGTTTAATTCACCCTGTTTTCTTTGATGAATTTCAAACTTTTGGTTTAAAACATTGGTACTCAGTCTAAACCGATCTAACAAAACTTATTTTATATGCTGAAAATCATCGCAGTTACTGCCTGGTTGTTTTACAATGATTTCGGCAATAACTGAAGGCAATAACATAATAAACTGGCCTCAAGAGACATTTCAGCTTTCTCGGCTTGTCTGTCAAAAATCATAAAGAAAAGATTAATATCGATTTATTTTGAATAAAAATACCTTTAAAGTTCTATGCAAGACTAAATTTGATTCATTTGACAAAACACTAATAGTATCTGTATAATTTTGAATACATAATATTTCTAATTCAAACTGTCTAATTTTATCTTTCTCTTCTTGTGCTATTCAATCTGATTCAATTTGCCTTTCCTGCTCTTTACGAACTAAATCCAATTTGCCTTTCTTTTTTTTTCTCCTGTTCTTTCCATTCTTCCTTCATGTGAATTTTAGCAGAATTTTCATCATAATCTGGTGCATCAACAGTAGCCTGAATTATAGCTTTATATTTATCAATTTTTCACTGACTTGTCTCAAAGTCATGTGCTAATAACAGCAAGATGTTTTTAGTATATTTTGCTAAATACTCTACCATATTTCCATCCAAAATACACTTAATTCCAAAATAGCAAATATATTCAATTTACAATAAATACAGAAATAGAATTTTATTCACTAAATGTATAATAATGCATTCAAAAACCGCACAATTTCTATTACCGAAAATTATTATGCAAGAGTGACGTCTTTCAAAACTGACTATATCCAAAGAATAAATTTTTATACGCAACAGTACAATATAATATAAATTTATTTTTAAACATTAATCATAATCCTCTACCGTGTACCCATAAAATTAAAAATGTAACTTTATTACTTCAATAAACAACTAATGTGTATGTCGTAGGCTATACATTACGGCCTACGACATGTATAGCCGTTAAATAAATTCCTTCCCGATCCAAGCGAGAAAATTCAAGTTGATCCGAAACCCGACCCGAACCCGATAAAAAAATCCATCGAACCGTAGCCCGATCCGAACCCGATAAAATAAATTCCTTCGTATCGCAAACCGACCCGAACCCGAAAATATTAGTTAACCCGAAACCCAACCCGATCCAAGAATAAAATTCCATCGAACCGTAACCCGATCTGAACCCGAAAAATAAATTTCATCGTCACGCAACCCGAACCAAAACTGAAATTTTAACTTAACCCAAAAACCGGTTTGAACCTGAAAAGTTAATTTAACCCGAAACCTAACCCAAACCTGAAAATTAAAGTTAACTCGAAACACACAGTCGAAACGCAACCCGACCAGAAACTGAAAATTGAAGTTATCCCAAAACCCGAATCCGCCAAAACTTTCATCGAACCGTAACCCGATCCGAACCCGGTTAAATGAATTCCTTCGTTAAATAAATTCCTTCCCGATCCAAGCCAGAAAATTCAAGTTGATCTGGAACCCGATAAAAAAATCCATCGAACAGTAGCCCGATCCGAACCCGATAAAATAAATTCCTTCATATCGCAAACCAACCCGAACCCGAAAATATTAGTTAACCCGAAACCCAACCCGATCCAAGAATAAAATTCCATCGAACCGTAACCCGATCCGAACCCGAAAAATAAATTTCGTCGTCACGCAACCCGAACCGAAACTGAAATTTTAAGTTAACCCCAAACCGTCCCGAACCTGAAAATTTAGTTTAACCCGAAACCTAAACCAAACTGAAAATTGAAGTTAACCCGAAACCCGAACCCGTCAAAAAATCCATCGAACCATAACCCGATCCGAACCCGACAAAATAAATTACTTCGTGTCACAAACCGATCCAAATCAGAAACGAAGGAATTATTTTGTCGGGTTCGGATCGGGTTACAGTTCGATGGATTTTTTGTCGGGTTTCTGGTTAACCTCAATTTTCTGGTTCAGATCAGGTTGCGTGACGACGAAAATTATTTTGTCGAGTTCGGATCGGTTTACGTATCAATGGATTTTTATTTCTCTGGTTCGGGTCAACTTCAATTTTCAGGTTCGAGTCGGGTTGCGAGACGAAGAAATTTATTTTGTCGGGTTCGGATCTGGTTACGGTTCTATGGATTTTTTTGTTTGGTTTCGGGTTAACTTCAATTTTCTGGTTCAGATTGGGTTGCGTGACGGCGAAAATTATTTTGTTGAGTTCGGATCGGTTTACGTATCAATGGATTTTTATTTTTCTGGTTCGGGTCGGCTTTTTGGCTAACTTCAATTTTCAAGTTCGGGTCGGGTTGCGAGACGCAGAAATTTATTTTGTCAGGTTCGGATCGAGTTACGGTTTGATGGAATTTTTTTCCTGGTTTGGGTTGGGTTTCGGGTTAACTATTATTTTCAGATTCGGATCTGGTTACGGTTCGATGGAATTTTTATGTCTTGTTCGGGTTACTGGTTAACATCGAATTTTTCGGTTCGGTCACGTTGTGACATGAAGGAATTTATTTTATTGGGTTCGAATCGGGTTACGGTTCGATGTTTTTTTTGTCGGGTTCGTGTCGGATTTCGGGTAAACTTGAGTTTTCTGGTTCGGGTCGGGTTGCGACTCGAAGGAATGTATTTTGTCCTTTTAGGATCGGGTTACTGTCCCATGTAATTTTTCTGTCATGTTCGGGTCGACTTCGAATGGAATTTTCAGGTTCGAGTTGGGTACAACACCATATTTTCCCAAAGAACTGGTCATTTTCTAAATAGGCATGGTCATTTTTCAATTAGCCTAACGCTATCTAGGCTCTTTGCAATGAGTCTAAAAAATGTCAGGCTGATTGAAAAATAAATGACCATATTCCAATTAGCCTAACGCTGTCTAGGCTCTTTGCAATAAGCCTGAAAAACATCAGGCTGATTGGGAGAAGTGAAATGATTCTCCAATTAGACCGGCTCTTTGCAAAGAGCCGGATTTCCCAATTAGCCTACGACATATATAACCCAAAATTTATTTCCAAAAGTTTTATACACATATATGATTAAAATTTCCCGATTAATTATCCAAATTAATCCATAATAATTTACTATACTCTAACTAAATTTCAAAATAAATAAATATACAATTCTCATAACCCAATAAATAACTTTGCAGATACCAAAAATACAATTGAACGTAAAAATTCTATATAAAAATTTTCTTCCCTTAATTAATCACCTCGAATTAATCTTAAAAAATACACCACATTAAATTCAAAACACTCCTCTCTAGAAAATTACATGAAAGGGCTTACCTCCAAAATGTAGATGTCCCAAACAGCACACACCCATCTATAAGACATCTACAAGCTGTAAAACCAAGAAAACCGACACATCTATAAGAAGTCTACAAATATCCATGATACACCCTTTTCACCTCTTATGGAGATGTTATGTGTGATCTCTCTGAGTTCTATTAGACGTCCAAGATATCCAGGTAGTCTATGAGACCACGTCTATAAGACATCCAAGCATAGATCACTTTTCGACATGCAGTATGTCTTATAGCCGTGCTTAAGACTTGGATTGTAGATATCCAGGGACATCTGATATGCGTTTATAAGACGTCTAATGCATGTCTATTCATTGATACTCAGTACTTCTTATAGATATACTTAAGATATCCAAGAAATTTCATCAGAAATACAGCCTAGGGCAAAAGTATTGAGCACCCCCATATTTATAATATATTTGGTAAAAATAATAGATGGATACAAATATTAAATTGTATACAATTAAGAATTTTCTTTAAAAAATAAGTTTTTTATTTTTTTTCAAAGATAGCAAACGCATAACTCATCTTTTAATTAAGCTATTTTCTTTAAAAAACTTTTTTTTAAATTAAATTTTTTTGTTTTGTTAAGCCAGTTAATAAATAATCAAGAAAATAATTATTGTAAGAAAAGACAAAATGAACTTAGTCTTCAAAAACGAAAATAAAGAAAGCTTATGTAAAAAAAAAAAAAAAAAAAAAAAAACGTTTATATATAATTTTTATTATTTTATTTTTTAACATGTGTTAATAACAAAAATAAATTTTAAGAAATATTTATGCTGCTGAAGAGATCTTGGCATTTCCTGCAAGAAATATTTCAATATCCACGATGATCTGTTAACTTATGACATAACAATGAAACTTCCAGAAAACAAAGTAATTTATAGTTTTGAAAAAGTAGGTGTTTAAAGAAAATGACTTCATTAAAAGACGAGTTGCTTGTTAACTGTCTTTTTTTTTTTTTTTTTACAAATCATAAACTTAAAAAGAAAATTCCTAAATGATATGCAGTTAAATATTTGTATATAACTATTACTTTTACAAATATATTAAAAATATGGGGGTGCTGAATACTTTCAGCCAAGACTGTATTTCCAATGAAATGACATTGTTTCCTTGCATGTCTTAAGTATATCTATATGAAAATTAGAATAATTCTTGCAGAAAATGTTAAAATATAAAGGAATTTGTCTTCAACAATGAAAATAGAGAAATCTTATTTTTAAAATATACTTTATATGTTACTTTTATTATTTTAACTTTTAATATCTGTTAATAAAAATGATACAAGTTTTAGGAAATATTTTCATTGATGAAGATAAGTGCTTTGTATACTTTGGCTTTTCCGGTAAGAATTATTCTAATTGTCATGATTACCTATTAACTTGCATAGCATAACAATTGCTATACTATGAAAGTTTCAATTCTGAAACTTACTGAAAAACAAAGCAGTTTAGTTTTTTAAAAACTCATTTTTTTAAAGCAAATTGTTTAATTAAAAGTCGAGTTGTTAGTTTGCTGTCATTTTAATTGTAATAACTTAACCATTAAAGACACAGACAGCAGTTGTGAATTCTAAAATAATTGTGTGTTGAACACTTGCGCTTCATTTACTCTCTTCCTAAACATCCTTCAATGTTTAATGTTGAAGTTCAAAATTTGTTCTACTTTTTCATTATTTTTATCAGTAAGTCTCCACTGATGTACAAAATACACCGCCATTGAATTTTTATAAACTATTATATTTTCTTTCTTAATTAAACATTTTTTTTATATAAATTCGATATCTATTACTTGAATACTATTACTAAACATCAGACACTACGACTAATATTCAGGCTCCTGCTGGTACTTAGGAATACGTGCCCTTGCACCCTCTGCCTGAACCACCCTTATTGATGGCACATGATTTAATATGAAAGTGCCAACATAACCCTCTGTCCACCGCCCTTTCAAGACATCCAGCATGGGCCTGCTAACACTTTGAAATAAGTTATGATAAAAATACGAGGGTGCTTAATAATTTTGGTAAAGACAACTGTAGATAAAAATACTAAATGTTTCATTCCATTAATATCAGTATATTATTCCCCCCCCCCCCCCCCAAAACGAATATTTTGCAATGTTCTGCAATGAACCTTCAACTGATCACAAATGTTCTGTGGGAATAAAAAAATAAAACACAGAGAGATTTTCTTGTATATGTAGGAGTGAGATTTCATCTTGTATAGAAATGCTAAAGACATTTCGTAAAACGCTAACACACACAAAAACCAAAGAAATGACGATTTTCACAATTTTACTCCGATCGAATGACGAATTTCGCTTTTTTTTCCCTCGTAATAGACGATTTTTGAGATTTTTCTCTCTGGTAACTGGCGAATTTCACATTTTTTTTTCTCAGAACCAATCATCGAACTCCGCAATTTTTTTCCCACGACTAATTCGAGAATTGCGAGATATTTTCCAACACTTCACTGACGAATTTCGCATTTTTTTTATCCGCGACTGATTGGCGAATTTTAAATATTTTTGATATTTTCTTTTCACTGACTGGCAAATTTGTTCAGCTCTGTCTTAGGACCAATGGGCAAAAATTGCATTTTTTTTTTTTTTTATTCAAGCGACTAATATCCGAATGTCTCGATTTTTTTTTAAAAATCCACAACCGATTGTTAACTTTTGCGATATTTTCTTTATTGATCGATAAATGTTGCGGATTTTCTTGTGACAGAATGGAAAAAATTGTGGGTTTTTACACGACTGATTGACGAATTTTGTGATTTTTTTTTTCTGACAATCCACTGATTAATTTAGTTTTTTAACCTGCGACTGATAGGCGAATTTTGCATTATTTTCTTTTTATCAATTGGAAAATTTTGTCGCTTTATCTTGGAATTGATTGAAAAAAATCGAGGGATTTCCCAAAACTGATCAACTAATTTAGTGGGGTTTTTTTTCAGCTGTAACTGATAGCCAAATTTTGCGATATTTTCTTTCTGCCGATTGGAAAATTTTGCAGTTTTTTCTTGTGACCAATTGGAGAAAATTGTGTTTTTTTTTTTCGCTACTAATCGACGAATTTCCCATTTTTCTCGACGATTTACTGACAAATTTCATGGTTTTTACCCACAACCGATTGAGAAATTTTTGCGCTTTTTCTTGGCAAAAAACATGAAATTTCAATCAAAAATCATTCGGTTGATAAACGTATTTCACATTTTTTGACCCGCGACTGATAGGTGAATTTTGCAATATCTTCTTTCTACAGGATGGCAAATTTTGTCACTTTTTTGCGACCGATTGGTAAAAGTTGCCGGGTTTTTATGTGACTGGACCGGTGAATTTCAGATTTTTTTCCGATAATCCACTGACGAAATTCATGTTTTTTTTTTTTTTTTAAATTGCAGCAGCTGAAGAACTTCACGATTTTTCCCCATGACCGACTGACAAATTGTGTGAGCTTTTCCTGCGACCAATTAATGAATTTCACAATCTTTTTCAACGAACGATTGATGAAGTTTTTCTGGTGATTGACAGACAAATTTAGTGCTTTTTCAAATGATTGAATAGTGAATTGTGTTGAAAATGAAATTTGAAATGTTCTGCAGAGAAGTTCATTGTTCTGCAATGTATGTCGCACTCTTAAGCATATTCTGCTTTGGGGACTGTTGCCATATTTATATTGGAATATTTTTATCAAAGCATCGACTAATTTTTTTTAATATTTCGAATGAAATATGTCTGCTGTAATTGACTAAAATCTCATAGCTAAATTAAAAAATCTACCATATTTACTCCTGCATAATGCACACATTTTTACAAAAATTTCAGGTCTAAAATCCAGTATACACATACATGATACACTGAATATTTCTAATTGTATACATCAAACCACACACATTTTCACAAAGAATATATACATATTGCAGAAACCTTATTTTATGATATTTTAATAAGAGAGCAAAATATATATGAGCACATACAAAAGTAATTTAGATTTGAGAAAATATTGTAAATCATGATTTCTACAGATTTTTTTTTTTTTTTTTAAGTTAAAATAACATGGTACACATTATACACAAGTAAATATGGTATTTAAAATCAGTTTGATAATTTTATCTTGTGAGAAATTTCTAAATCCTCCAGTATTTTGCAACAAGAGGCTAATAGATTTGTTATTTCTCCCATATTATTTAAATTTAACAAATCTTTCTTGCAGAGGATAAAGACTTTTGGTAGATAAATTTTTCTTGGGAAAAAAAGAAATCTTTGTGATAAATGTCACACATACATTACACATCATGCATAAAATCTTTAATTTTTCATACCAATATTTTAGAATATTTTTTTCTTTATTTTATCATAAAATTTCTTCAATTAAATTAGGCAGAGGTTTCCATTTGTAAATACTAGTAATCAGATTCAAAATTATGTGTGGGACGCTCGTCGCAAAGTTGTTAACACAAATTAATAAATTTCTTATTCTGTTTATTTTGATAAAATTATTAGACAAATGTTTTAAAATCTATTTTGCATATTGAACTAATTTTAATTTTTTTTTTATCAGTACAAAAATATTACTCCAATTAACTCACTGTATGAAAGAAACACTCAGAATTATTTTTTAGTCAAAGTCTGCCTACATCAAAAACTTATTTCAATTCTGTGAGCTTCAGATACAAAGGGAAATTTACAAATTGACTGCTACCTCAATTTTGCATTTTTAGAAAAACAAGAAAAATTTTAAGTTTTAAATATTGCGACATGATTTAGATTAATGCTAAAAATTATTGCATGCTTTCTCATTAGGCTATATCATTTTTGAAACATGTCAGCTCTACTACTCAATAAAAGTTTTAATAAAAATGTAAGTCTTTTTTTCCTTATCAGCAATATTAGTAACTAGGTGACAGTACTAGGTGGTACAGAATATAACTAAAACAGAAAAAGGAAAAAAAAAAAAAGAAGTGACTTTATTTTATTTGAAAAAAAAAAAAAATTCTTTGGAACAGGACAAATTTCTTATTATTCTACTCCATTATCACTGCAATAGTAAGAGCTGATTTCTTCGAGCAGCACCTATAATAAAATAATAACACTGTTTTACTACATAACATTTTACGAATCACACAAAATGACGTATTGTTAGGTTAAAACATTTTACATCCAATGTCTTATATGAAAACTGAATTAATCTTCAATGAAGCAATTGTAAGTTACTCCCCCCCCCCTCCTCTTCTTAATTTTTTGCATGTGATTTCTAGTGATGGGCATAATGAATGATTTTGATATTTGAATGAATCATTCAGGCATGCACAAAAGCATAGTTGTCAAGGCTCTTAAAATTCTTTTTGTTTTACAAAAGTTCTGGTTTTAATTGATCAAAAATAGCAAGAAAGTAAACAGCAATGCTTTTGTGTATGCCGGGATGATTCATTTGAATAACAATCATTCATTATGTCCTTCGCTATTGTTATTCTTAATTTTTAGGGTTACGTACTTAAAAAATAAAAACGGAACCATTGTATATTGAAATACAAACAAGATAAACAAATATTGAAATGCAAACAAGAAATTTCAAACTAACACTCCCATAGGATTAACATTAGCCCATGTGACTAGCACAGACTCTTGACTATGGAAGATTTGGAATCAAATGATTTTTCCATTATCCCGTCGACCACGTTTCAAGAAAAATTAATTATCACCAAACAGTAATGCCAAATAAACAAATGGAAGAATGTTGCCATTGGAATATCAAAATAAATACAATAAAAAATTTTGGAAAAGCCCCACTCACCTAAGTGTCAACTATCAGTAAATTTAAACACAAAAAAATTACAATATAAATGAAAATAGAAAAAAAAAATCTTGGATATTCATTTATTTACATTATTTTTCTTAATTATCCTTCTCGGCTGGTGAATATAACGTCAGTTGAAATTGATGTATTGCACTTAACTATGCAGCATAACATTTTTTCAATGCATTTTCTCTTAATATCATACCCGATCCGAACCCGACAAAATAAATTACTTCGTGTCACAAACCGATCCAAATCAGAAACGAAGGAATTATTTTGTCGGGTTCGGATCGGGTTACAGTTCGATGGATTTTTTGTCGGGTTTCTGGTTAACCTCAATTTTCTGGTTCAGATCAGGTTGCGTGACGACGAAAATTATTTTGTCGAGTTCGGATCGGTTTACGTATCAATGGATTTTTATTTCTCTGGTTCGGGTCAACTTCAATTTTCAGGTTCGAGTCGGGTTGCGAGACGAAGAAATTTATTTTGTCGGGTTCGGATCTGGTTACGGTTCTATGGATTTTTTTGTTTGGTTTCGGGTTAACTTCAATTTTCTGGTTCAGATTGGGTTGCGTGACGGCGAAAATTATTTTGTTGAGTTCGGATCGGTTTACGTATCAATGGATTTTTATTTTTCTGGTTCGGGTCGGCTTTTTGGCTAACTTCAATTTTCAAGTTCGGGTCGGGTTGCGAGACGCAGAAATTTATTTTGTCAGGTTCGGATCGAGTTACGGTTTGATGGAATTTTTTTCCTGGTTTGGGTTGGGTTTCGGGTTAACTATTATTTTCAGATTCGGATCTGGTTACGGTTCGATGGAATTTTTATGTCTTGTTCGGGTTACTGGTTAACATCGAATTTTTCGGTTCGGTCACGTTGTGACATGAAGGAATTTATTTTATTGGGTTCGAATCGGGTTACGGTTCGATGTTTTTTTTGTCGGGTTCGTGTCGGATTTCGGGTAAACTTGAGTTTTCTGGTTCGGGTCGGGTTGCGACTCGAAGGAATGTATTTTGTCCTTTTAGGATCGGGTTACTGTCCCATGTAATTTTTCTGTCATGTTCGGGTCGACTTCGAATGGAATTTTCAGGTTCGAGTTGGGTACAACACCATATTTTCCCAAAGAACTGGTCATTTTCTAAATAGGCATGGTCATTTTTCAATTAGCCTAACGCTATCTAGGCTCTTTGCAATGAGTCTAAAAAATGTCAGGCTGATTGAAAAATAAATGACCATATTCCAATTAGCCTAACGCTGTCTAGGCTCTTTGCAATAAGCCTGAAAAACATCAGGCTGATTGGGAGAAGTGAAATGATTCTCCAATTAGACCGGCTCTTTGCAAAGAGCCGGATTTCCCAATTAGCCTACGACATATATAACCCAAACTTTATTTCCAAAAGTTTTATACACATATATGATTAAAATTTCCCGATTAATTATCCAAATTAATCCATAATAATTTACTATACTCTAACTAAATTTCAAAATAAATAAATATACAATTCTCATAACCCAATAAATAACTTTGCAGATACCAAAAATACAATTGAACGTAAAAATTCTATATAAAAATTTTCTTCCCTTAATTAATCACCTCGAATTAATCTTAAAAAAATACACCACATTAAATTCAAAACACTCCTCTCTAGAAAATTACATGAAAGGGCTTACCTCCAAAATGTAGATGTACTCTCCACATTGCTTCAAGTTTATCCTGCACTTTTAAACACTAACATTGTATTCACTTGAATTTAATTATTAACACAACGATACAAACACGCTCCGTAATCAAAAACACACTAGTCGAAACAACACAACTTCTTTACTCCGTACCAGATATTTCCCGAAAAAATGTCGCACGACGTCTCATTTGGATCTTTATTAAACTTAGCTTTTCATTGGATGGCACACCAATATGTCCTTAATTCCTGAACACCTGAGAAACTCCTCTTGTTATCTGTCTAAATTCTACACCGTCTTTCTTTGCTTTCATTCACTCCTGGTTATTCATCTGCAGCACCTCAGGTCCTATGTCTAATTTACTCTAGACAACAACATCAGACCGCTGCCACCAATTATTAATTATGTATATATTATTAACTGTCATGTCGTGGACTACAGCTCCCAGTATGTCTGTCCATATAATATATAATTACTTCAAATGTGCTGTACATATCGTATATAAATAATTCAAACATACACATTATTAGTAACTAAAGTTGTTTTATAATAACAAGAGTATAAAACAATAATAATGTTCACAAATGTTTGCATGAGTCATTCCTACGAGTCAGCCTATCTTGCTTATCAAAAGCAATAAAATATCTCACACAATTCACAGTTCTGTAAGGGAAAAAAGTCCGCATCTCGCACTCTGTCGAAGCTCGATTCTTCAAGACCGACGATTAGCTTGAATCTCAACTCACCGACTCTCGACTGCCCATCTCTCGTCCATCCCTTTAATTCCTCTAGTTCCCAGAATTCCATTCATTGATCTTTCATAGTCCCTTTTCACTAGAATTTTCTACCCTTTTGTTGACACTTCTTTACTTGAATAGTTAATTTCCATTTTGGAATGTAATACATAACAGATCGCTATCTCTTAAAGGATTTACATTCCTTCCTCAGATGACAATAGAGTTCTGGAGGCAAAAGACCCCTCCCCTCTTTACATAACATTCACAGAAGAATTCCTACTTCAGTTCAGGGAATAATACCCCAGCTGTTAGTAATGATTGACAGAGATGACCCTCCCCCCCCCATTCATCACAGCATATTAAATTATATCCAATTAAATAATTCTAGATGGAATCCTTCAAAACTTTTGACAGCAAACAACTTGATACCATAAAAAAAGTTCCATAAAAAAAAGTTCAAAGCTACTTTAAAATGTTTGAAATTTTTGCAGAATAATTCAAATAAATAAAAAACTCACCTTTAAACAAAACACCACTCTCGACTGCTCATCTCTGGTCCATCCCTTTACTTCCTCCAGTTTTCCATTCATTGACCTTTCATAGCCCCATTTTACTAGAATATTCGGCACTTTTCTGGACACTTCTTTAGTTGAATATTTATTTCCAATTTGGAATGTAGTACATAGCAGATCGCTATATCTTAACCCCTTCAAGGGCGGTGGTTCATTTTTGGACCACTTAATTTTAATCCCTAAATGTCGCATTGGCACCAGAATTTTGGAATGAAAAATTCTCTTCTATTAAGTGCGTGAAGAAAAGGTTTTTGTTATTTTCAAATAAATCTTTTTCTAAATTTTGGTGTCAGTCAATCAATTCAACATTTTATGAATAAGAGTACCTTGCCCCTGAAAGGGTTAAAGGATTTACATTCCTTTTTCAGATGACAATAGCGTTCTAGAGGCAAAAAACCCCATTCCTCTTTATATAAAATTCACAGAATTCCGTCTTCACCTCAGAGATTATCATAATACCCCAGCTGCTAGTAATGATTAGTGATGGGCGATTCTTAAAAATTCGAGAAATTTCAATGTCGTATAAAACAACATCGATCAAAAAAATAATAGATTATCAAATTTTAGTATCGATGTTTCAATGCTCTGGAATCGATTCTCAGACCAAATCGATTAAATTTGCTTGTGAATCGTGATGACAATTCGTGATTAGAGTAGACAAAAGATTGATATTTCTGGCGCTCAGTTCATGTTCATCGCAGTTAAGCAGTATAATAATATATTTATTATTTCGATTTTACTATTTTAGCGTCAGAGTTGCTATCAAATTTTGCATAAGGAAGTAAAAGGCCCTCTTTTATCTTTCCAGGTTAGGTTAAAATGTTATCATTTTAGTTTAGAGCGAGAGCCTAGTTATTTGGGTTACAAGTTTATTAAGTTGGATTTTTCAAGTACGTATTACCTCCCCCCCCCCCTCTCCCAAAATCATAACCTTTTTAATTATGATGTGATTTTAAGGGTTTTTTTTCTGACATTTTCCCCAAGACTAGGCTACCAACTAAACATTGATATTATATCTGCAACACTAGGTGACAAGTATTTATGAACAATAATAAAAATTTTCGGCTTTTTTCCGTTAAAACACTCCATCTTTGGTTTAGAGCCACGCTACTCAGGGTTCTCCTTAGTTAGGTTGAATCTGTCAAGATTGTCTCCTCCTCTTCTTCCCCCCCCCCCCCAAATCATATGACTTTCTTAATTATGGCCAGATTTGAACGGGACTTTTTCTTACAATCTTCCGAAGTGATTTGGTCACCAAATAAACATTGAAATTATTTCTGAAACATTTAGTAGCCAATATTTATGAACAATAATAAAAATTTTGACATTTTCCCAGTTAAAACAGTCCATCCCTGTTTTAGAGCCACGCTACTCAGGGTTCTCGTTAGTTAAATTGCATCTGTCAAAATTGTCTCCTCTCCCCAAAATCGGATCCAAAATGGTTAAATATTAATGCATTACACAACACATCCATATATAATGAAACAAATGCAAATGGTCCGTTTTGTTTTTAATTACTCGTCTTTTAAAAGTAAGATATTCAGTGTATTCTAAACATCTAAACAAACAGAAAATAGTCGGATGTGTCAATTCCAAAACTTTCTTCTATCTCACACAGGTTTCGCATACACTAAAAAGAATCAGCACCAATTTATATCAAGGTCCAACTGAAACTCAAGTTTTATTAAATTCCGTGCAATATTTTTTGAGATATGACTATCGCTTAATTCGTGTAAATCCTGCAAAATGCTGCATAGCAGCGGCACTTGCTGGGCGATTTTTACCAAAACGAATCAGCACCAATTTATATCAGAGACTAACTGAATATAAAGTTTTATTAAATTCCGAGCATTAGTTCTTGAGATAGAGCTATTGCGGAAATCGCGAAAAATGCTGCATAGCAGCGCCACCTGCCGGGCGATTTTTACCAAAAACTAATCAGCACCAATCTATATCAGGGACTAACTGAATGTAAAGTTTTATTAAATTCCGTGCATTAGTTTTTGAGATAGAGCGCCCACAATTTTTTGTCACATATAGACAGACAGAGTCACAGACAGACATTTTCTAAAAATAGTCAAATCGTGTTCAGGACCTTCTAAAACGTATAAATTCATCGAAAACTGGAATGAAACAAATGCAAATGGTCCGTTTTGTTTTTAATTACTCGTCTTTTAAAAGTAAGATATTCAGTGTATTCTAAACATCTAAACAAACAGAAAATAGTCGGATGTGTCAATCCCAAAACTTTCTTCTATCTCACACAGGTTTCGCATACACTAAAAAGAATAAGCACCAATTTATATCAAGGTCTAACTAAAACTCAAGTTTTATTAAATTCCGTGCAATATTTTTTGACATATGACTATCGCTAAATTCGTGTAAATCCTGCAAAATGCTGCATAGCAGCGGCACTTGCTGGGCGATTTTTACCAAAACGAATCAGCACCAATTTATATCAGAGACTAACTGAATATAAAGTTTTATTAAATTCCGAGCATTAGTTCTTGAGATAGAGCTATTGCGGAAATCGCGAAAAATGCTGCATAGCAGCGCCACCTGCCGGGCGATTTTTACCAAAAACTAATCAGCACCAATCTATATCAGGGACTAACTGAATGTAAAGTTTTATTAAATTCCGAGCATAAGTTCTTGAGACAGAGCTATTGCGGAAATCACGAAAAATGCTGCATAGCAGCGCCACCTGCCGGGCGATTTTTACCAAAAACTAATCAGCCCCAATTTATATCAGGGACTAACTGAATCTAAAGTTTTATTAAATTCCGAGCATTAGTTTTTGAGATAGAGCGCCCACAATTTTTTTGTCACATATAGACAGACAGAGTCACAGACAGACATTTTCTAAAAATAGTCAAATCGTGTTCAGGACCTTCTAAAACGTATAAATCCGTCGAAAACCGGGTCGAAAATTTTCATGAATCCAATACTTTCTTCTTGTAAAGCTAGAAGAAAGTAAAAAGAAGAGAAGAGCTTAACGCCTAACCGCAACTTTCAGCTACGCTAATGAATAAGGAATCACGAAGAAAGAAAGAAAATACTAAAAAGTCTGTGCATGAAGAGAAAAGCAAAAGACAGATGATTTGATAGGAAATAAAAATAAAAAATCGAAATTACCCATAGAGATATCGGAAAAAAATTTAGAATATCGATAAAATCGATTTGACCACAGTATCGATTAAATCGATAAAAAAGATCGACATCATAAAAAAATTAGATTATCGATAAAATCGATTTAGCCACAATATCGATTAAATCGATAAAAAGGATCGCCATCGATTAAATCGATTTGACCACAGTATCTATATAAAAGATCGAAATCGCCCATCCGTAGAAATGATTGATATGGTTCACCCCCATCTCATCAGAACATATTAAATTATGTCCAATTAAGTAACATAAAGTTAGCTGCTGCTTATTGCATTAAGCATGTGCATCTATTACCATCCTCCAATTTTGGAGTATCATTTCTTTCACACCTATGATGAGGCTTCTTGCTGACGTAGTTATATTGTGGAAAAATCAGCTGGTATCAAGATAAATCCTATAATATGTGTGTCTTGGACTTTAGTTATCAATAATCGCTCCCTAAAACTTAAACACTTCCCACCAAGCAAAAAATGTCCATATTTCAGCACAGCTGTAGGTGTGAGTGAGTACTGCTTATTTCTAAAAATATATTTTCTGTAAGCCACAACGGTAACCTATTCTGTCTAGTTGCTATTTATATAAAAAAAAATATGTATTCATAATGCTGTTTTTCATTTAGTTCTTGCTCCAGTGACACCTTTTTATGCATTATCACTAAGTGATATTTAAGTGAATTCAGTGTAACAGTAAGTATTTGGATTGGTTATCTCAGTCAGCAAACTTATGTTATTGACAGAACAACCAAATAGAGTTTTTTATCGTATATAAATAAGTATTGTAACGCAGAAAGCCCCTTCCAGAGGAAATAGACTTTTCCCCGGCCAATTGCGCAGCGCATCACGTGATCTAAAACGAGACGTTCGATATCAGTTGATGCGTGAGCTTGGCCGAAGGAAGTTTTTTTTTTTTGAAGAGCGGTGATGTAAATAGAACGTGTGTGTGTTTTTTGTTTTCCGGAAATGTAAAAAGTGAAGTCTTATATATATATACGTGTAATGTGCCGTTTTGTGATGTTTGTGTTTTATGTCAGCATGTAATAAAGGTTATGAAAATACCAGCAAAGTATGATTCCTGGTGTTATTATAGAAATATTCTTTCCGCCCCGAGATTCTACAGGATAAATATTCTACAGTGTTGATATAGTATTTATTTGAATCATAGAAATAAATCTCTAATTGTTATTAATATCAAAAATTTACTTTTATGAAAAATATTCCATTTACCATGAAAAATACAAAGCAACCAATAAAACAGCATGTACATTTTTAAATAAAAACGTAGAAAAATAAAACTGGAAGGTGTGGTAATCGAGCTCCTATTCCCCAGACATTAACTTAACACTCTAACCATTGAGCCTTCAAGATCAGGCACATACGAGAAGGGGGCGTCAAATTTATACTGCCAACCTTGTTTTTCTATTTATTTCTTTTTTTTTTCGCCGTCGATCATTTTCCGAGGAATTTTCTTTTTCTCTTTCTCATTCTTTTTTGCAAACTAATTGAAACACTAAGAAACACAATTCAGACAATAAGGAAAGGGCATCTGACGTCACTGATGGTTAAATTACTGTTGGATAGCAAGAAAACTGATCCGTTCTTTATGGCGATTTGATTGTTCTACGTTAAAAAGGTCTGTGATATGATTGGCCTACGTTGCTATATGACAATTCCTGCAATGTTCACTACGACAAAAATATAGTGGTAGTTTGGTTGATGGAAATGTCTGTTTGTAAGCATGCCCTTTCCTTATGAGAGATAAAATTTTTCCAATTTTGGAAGTTCTCAGTGACGGTGATGCGGCCTTTGCACACTATTTACGTAAATTGAGCTATTGCTGTCTATCTGGAAGACTCGCCCCACGACTCTGGGAAGAGACGGGACTCGGCCAAAATTCTGCAGTGTCACTCCGGTTATAGAAAAGTTACTGGCCCTCTATAACAACCTCCTCGACTCAGATGTTGTGCCGGCATCATGGAAAGAAGCCAACATCATTCGTATTTTCAAACCAGGGAAACCGGCCTGTTTCACATCTTCTTGTCGTCCAATTACACTGACGGATGTCTGCTCCAAAGTCTTCGAACGCCTCATATTTCATCGCCTTGTTTACTGCGCAATAATAACATATATTAGTAGCTGGCAGTAATAACATATTTCATTCTTCTCACTATGGCTTTATGCCTTTTAAAGATAGTACAGCAGCTCTCAGTAAATTCTATGATGACATCTCTGGTGCACGTAACTCCCACCATGTGGCCTTCGTGATATGCCTAGACATCCGTTCGACATACGACTCAGTTTGGATCGATGGGCTAATCTACAAACTCGCTGTCTTGGCGTACGGGGCAAGATTGGATGAGGATCGCGCATTTTCTGACCGACCGCTCCATCTGCATCCGTTGGAAGTAGGACTACTCTTATAGTCAGCCGGGATGGAGAGGCATGCTTCAGGGAAGTATCCTTTTCCCGTTCTTATTTATGCTTTATCTCCAATTTTTTTGTTGAGATTCTAGAGTTCGGTGTTCATCTCCTCGTCTATGCAGATGACATCCTCTTATACGCGCTGGGAAAGGACCCCCTCCGAACCCTTGCAAAACTACAAGTCCTTGCAAATAAATCTCTAATTGTTATTAATATCAAAAATTTACTTTTATGAAAAATATTCCATTTACCATGAAAAATACAAAGCAACCAATAAAACAGCATGTACATTTTTAAATAAAAACGTAGAAAAATAAAACTGGAAGGTGTGGTAATCGAGCTCCTATTCCCCAGACATTAACTTAACACTCTAACCATTGAGCCTTCAAGATCAGGCACATACGAGAAGGGGGCGTCAAATTTATACTGCCAACCTTGTTTTTCTATTTATTTCCTTTTTTTTCGCCGTCGATCATTTTCCGAGGAATTTTCTTTTTCTCTTTCTCATTCTTTTTTGCAAACTAATTGAAACACTAAGAAACACAATTCAGACAATAAGGAAAGGGCATCTGACGTCACTGATGGTTAAATTACTGTTGGATAGCAAGAAAACTGATCCGTTCTTTATGGCGATTTGATTGTTCTACGTTAAAAAGGTCTGTGATATGATTGGCCTACGTTGCTATATGACAATTCCTGTAATGTCCTAATAATAACATATATTAGTAGCTGGCAGTAATAACATATTTCATTCTTCTCACTATGGCTTTATGCCTTTTAAAGATAGTACAGCAGCTCTCAGTAAATTCTATGATGACATCTCTGGTGCACGTAACTCCCACCATGTGGCCTTCGTGATATGCCTAGACATCCGTTCGACATATGACTCAGTTTGGATCGATGGGCTAATCTACAAACTCGCTGTCTTGGCGTACGGGGCAAGATTGGTAAAACACTCTATTCATTATCTTCTTTAATTATTGTTCTGAAATTATAATTTATTTTGGTCTTTTATATTATGTTCTGCAGGTTTTTTTCTTTTGCTTTTTCAGTACCTATTGATACAGCGCCTAGAATACATAGTGTGGAAACCGGCAAATGGTGTAATGCTTTAAAAAGTGCTAAAAAGTTGTAGCCTATAAATGTGCAACGGTGCTTCGACGATAATATTGCAAACAGAGACAAAACAATGCGTATCACGTTTTTTAGCCACATGCTTTCATAATTTTAAAAGAGCTTATAAAAATCACTAAGTCAGAGGAGAAAAGGATATAATTTAAGTATTTAAAATACTTACCCCCAGCCGAAACATTCTAAAACAATGTTTACGTTTAGAAGAGCTAGCAGATGGCGCTGCGAACTCATCCTAAAACTTTCAGCAACGTTGTACATTTATTGGATACAATTTTTTAGTACTATTTTGTAGATGGTTTCCACACTATGTATTCTAGGCGCTGTACTATTGATTCAGACTTGTTTTCAACCTGGTTTGAACCCCAAGTCCACTTATTCTGAAATTTTTCTCCATGGCTCATCGGTGTCGTACTGGGGTTAATATTCTGATTTGGTTTTCCTCTGTGGTCGTCCGTAGATAATTTCCCTATACTGCTGGACGGCTAGCCGCGGTAGGCCGTGCCTGAGTCTCTAGGATTTGGTGGGACGATGCCGCCTTTGGCGTAGCACAGGTCCCAAGCTGTGTGCCAACCACCCATCCAACCAACAATTTTTGAACATGAAAGCAAAGATTTGACTATGTCCCTTTATGTAGAGCCCTTATTTGAGCAAACCAGAAAACGTAAAATTCGCAGACAAGTTTTGTGTTACATACATAGAGGTTATTGACACCATAATCGAGCAACTGAACTGGAGATTCACGAAACTGCGAAAATTTATCTCAACATTGAGTTTCTGACTGGTGCGAATCTAAAATCAGTATCCAAAAATCTGTTAAGTAAATATTGCATGGACCTTGCAAATGAATATACTGCTGACTTAAACGGACATGAATTGTTAGGCGAGGTTTTAAGTTCAAAATGTTATTTCCACCATTGGATGAGAACTTTTATAAAATGGATCAGTTAAAAATCGTTCAATTGCTCTATAATTTTGACTTAACAGGGAATTACAAAAAAATAGAGACAGCGTAGATGATTTTTCTATGCATTCCAGTAACGACTGCATGAATGGAAAGGTCTTTTCTTAAACTAAAACTAGTAAAAAAAATACTTAAGATCTATTATGGGCCAAGAGAGATTAAACAATGTGAGTTTACTTTCTAATGAATTCCGAGGCTAACGAAAAAGAAAGGCTACCGCGGTGCTTTACGCGTATTTTTTTTTACAGACTGCGGGAGTCACGTGATGCTCGAATCCACCAATGCAGGTGTACGAAAAGAGCATCACGTCACTCTAGCGGTCTGTAAAAAAAGATAAGTGGAATGCACCGCGGTAGCCTGTCTTTTTCGTTAGCCTCGATGAATTCAGTGTGACGCAGTCTTTAGATATTGGAGAAATAATAATTTTTGCAACCCTAAAAGTGACAAAAATAAAACTGAAGTAAATGTATGTACCTGATATTATATTCTTTATTTTATGTTAATTAAAACACTCTATTCATTATCTTCTTTAATTATTGTACTGAAATTATAATTTATTTTGGTCTTTTATATTATGTTCTGCAGGTTTTTTCTTTTGCTTTTTCAGTACCTATTGATTCAGACTTGTTTTCAACCTGGTTATCAGCGACTTTTATGTTCCCGATTTTCTCATTTTCTCCAACACAAATACTAACAACAACTGAAAATAGTTAGAAAAATAGTGAAAAATTTTTTTAAAAAATTCTCGCAAAACATCAGGATCTCTCTAACAAATAATTTGCAATTTTCTCTTATGTTATTTAATAGTTTGGAATTTGTGAATTAAAGTTAAACCTTTCAACAATTCCAAAATAAATGCGAAATATTTAGGCAATAGAATTTACATATTTTTCTGCATCTATCAATTTTGTGGCACCTGGTTAAGAATTATAAAGAGAAGGAGGGGTGAGTAGAGTTGCAAAGACTAGAATAAACCCTGTTTAAACCTGGGAATAAACCGTGTTTTTTAAAAATAAACCAGTTCTTTGCAACTCTAGGTCACCAAACTGAAACTTCACCCCGGGCGCAGTTTTCTTTTCGCACGGCCCTGATCAAAATCACGTTTAGAATGTAACAAAATGTCATTTTATAATAAGGAATTTTTTGAAAATCTTACCAAACTACAGTATGCAACATAAAGTAAAATAATTATTATGAAAAATTCTACATGACTGAAAAAATAATTACTACAATTCATTTTTGTAGTTAATTTTTGATATAAAGTTAAGAAGATATTCAGTAGAAGAGTGATTTGTGTAGGATTTAACTGAGTGATTTTTATATCATGGTTGATTGGGATAATCGTAATAAACCTGGGGCCTCCGTAGCCGAGTGATTAAGACACCATTCCGCTAATCGCTTAAGATCGTTATCACGGCGGGTTCGAATCCCGTCAGTTCTATTGCACACACTTTGTGGAGCACTATGTTGTAATTTTGTGGTATTGTATATTTCTTTGTGGCTATCTCGTCCTTGTATATTGAAGCTGACTTATAATTGGGCCCTTGGTGTCTTCACTCGCCTTGTCAGACAATCTACTTGCTAATAGTAAGTAGGTGGTTGTAATTCTCCAACTCTAACAATTACCAACTGATACTTCAATCGTGTCAGTAATTTGTACTTGCACAGTGGCATAGCAATACATAATAATAATGTAATTGTGGCTGTGCAGCTACAATTACAAATGTTCAGTTATAACGGCTATCAATAATGAGATTGCACAACACACTAAACAACATCTAGATGAATTTTTTACCTCAACTCATGTCACATAATGATTTTAATAGCAATATGCAACAGCTTTGGAACTGTTATAATGATAACTGTCAATAACCTGAGGAACATGACGAAAGTGCCAAAAGCAACTACTGCAATATGAAAAATGAAAGTTTGTACAATTTTTAATATCTAGACAATCCCCAAAGCATATTTGTGCATCCTTTATCCATTTACGTCTTTTTTATTTGGCTTTTGGAATAGAATTATTAGAATTTATCTTTATTTATTTATTTATTTTCTTTTTTTCAGGACTGTTCAATCTGATTTTTTGCAATAAATATGAAGAATTTAAATATAAGTCAATATATAATCATAATGATTGAGCATCTGCGGATCCGTGTGGTAGGAGGGGTTGAAAGAGGCAATCACCTCTCATAAACAAAAATTTCAGCAAAGATATTTTTTGGGAACTCATATATATGTTTCTATTATCTCATTGTTATAATGGAAAGTTAACAGAATTTGTTTTTCATTCTTGCTTTCTTTTTTCCCATGAAAATTTTTAAGAAATGTGGAAAGATACTCATGAAAGAGTGACAATGTCATTGATTTTTTTTTATATGTTCAGTATCATAATGAGATATTTTCAGAGCAAGACTGTTTGCAGATAGACGCATTAATCAGCGGTAACTCTTCTAAACAACTGTCTCCTCTTCAACGAGCTTCAAAAAATCACCTCCTTGAAAAAAGAAAGGTGAGAGAGATATGGTTACACACAAAAATTGGAATTAGTTAAAGGCTGGAATTGTCTAAAATTTTCTTTTGTTTTACTGACCCTTTTGTCCAGCTATTTTCTATAGTAGTTCATCTATAGTATACACTGTTAAAAATCTTCAGCTTTTGCTGGAGACTCACTCCACTGCTTTTAGAGAAAACGCTCCTTTACTATATAATGGAGCATTTTCATTGGTCAAAATAGAGATATTCTATAAAAGCAGAGGAGTGACTATGCAGCAAAAGCTGAAATTTTTTAACAGTGTAAAGCACAGGCGAGGCTAACGAAAAAGAAAGGCTACCGCGGTGTTTTACGCGTATCTTTTTTTACAGACCGCGGGAGTCACGTGATGCTCGAATCCAATTAGAGATGCAAAGGGTGAAAAAAAACGGGTTTATTCCCGGGAATAAACCGGGTTTTTTGGGAAGGAAATATTAAAATTTCCCGGGAGTTTTCAAAAAGTTTTAGACATGGATTTTTTTAATTTGTAAGCAAAATATTCTTTTACATATGTAAAGAAAACCAATAACACAAATACAGAAAAATGGCACAGTTTACATGAAAACTAATGATATACATGCTTAAGCTGCAGAAATATTAAGTAAGAGAAATTAAAATTACATAAGTAAGTTGATATTTTAATCGTGTATAGGTAAAGAGTGCGAGAGGTAGATGACAGATTCATCTTACCTGGCATGAATATAAACATCACCCCTGTTCTCCGATTCAGACAAACAAAAAATAAAAGTAAAAGAAATCGATGCATTGCACTGCAACTCACAAGAAAATTAATATAGAGTATACCTGGATAGTAAATAAAAGATAGAAATTAAACTGTTTCAATTATTAAAGAAACATTCAAATACTTACCAATGCACAGCCACCATGATATGCCAAATGATACGTTATAATAAATTATAAATAACTTAGAGCGCAAAATCCTAAGTTTTGCGAATTCATAATGAAAAACCTATTATAAAATTTTCAGAACAGTGTCTGAAATTTCGAAAAAAAAAAACTGAAATTGAAAAATGACTAGTTTTGTTTACTTTCAAAACTTCTTCAAAATTTCCAATATGCCCCAAAATTCCGGATTTATTCCCAAAAATTCCCGGGTTTATTCCCGTCTCTCAAAAACTGTGGGTTTTTTGCAACTCTACCACCAATGCAGGTGTGCGAAAAGAGCATCACGTCATTCTAGCGGTTTGTAAAAAAAGATAAGTGGAATGCACCGCGGTAGCCTGTCTTTTTCGTTAGCCTCTACACATGTATGTGACGTCACGCTTCAGCTGTTGGGTTATTTGGGTGGCAGAAACCATCACTATCCTAGTGTAATTTTCTCTAATAAAAGTGTATTAGTGAGCTTTTATTTCTCTGTGCTTTGTCGAATATATTTTTTAATTAGAGTTTTAAACAGTGCTCTATGATAGAACAGAACCCGGGGGGGGGGGGAGCAGAAAGTTTGGAAGGGGAGGAGATATTTTAGATGGTTGATTATTTGTTTATTGTAATTATACAGTAACGAATACGGCACTCTTTTTTTAAAGGAAAGAGGGGAAGGAAGCATCAGATAAAGATGTGACATAGTCAGACAAGACTGTACTTTTCAGAAAATAATCGAGTTCGGATAAAAAAGGCATTATATTGAGACAATTGCTATGGATTTCAATGCTAACAAACAAAGAACAAGGAAGTTTGTGCCACCCAAACAGTGAAAATGACAGTTTATTTGTAAATGTGCCCGTGCTCAAAATACTCACTCCATTTTGCATCTCCTTGCCATGCGCGCGCCAACCGATCGTCGTTCGTGAATAGAGCTCTGGATTCGTCTAGATGAAATAAGAATGATTCATTTTATTGTATCAGATACGTTGGATTGTTGTGGTGTGAATGTATATTTACGAACTAAAAGTTATTTCTTATAACTTTACTGATTACTAACAGGTATATATTTCCCTTTAAAAATATTTTGATTCTGCTTTTAATTTCACATATTTATGCATGATTTCATATTTGTAATCTCGTTATATTTTTAATTGAAGTATTTGTCAGTTTTCTGTTCATTTGCCATTTATAAAATTTTGGAAAACACTTCATTACTTTATGATTTTCCTTACATAAATGCGCTTATTTTATCGTGCATAGCATAAAACGACTTTTCGATCTTTTTTTTTCTCTTTGATACTATTAAATAATAATTTTAAATTAAAAATGTGATACAAGAAGAGTTATTTTGCGATGCTTTTAATGTTTGATTAAAACAAAATGTGTACTACATATCACTAATGTTAACAATATTTTTTAAGAGGTCCATGGAAAGTCTTAAAATAGTTCCATAATATTTTACACCTTTTTTACACAGAAAGATGAATTATTTTTGCTCTTCATTCCTAAAATATAATGAAACTAATTCTAATATGGAGCTGTAATGTCATACACTCACGCACAGTTTTTTTTTTTTTAATCGGTTATAAAAAGGAAAAAGGTTGCCAAATTTAGGGGGAATTTTAACTTTAATGGGAAACTAACCATTGTATTAAGTGATTGGTTTGGCGCGGGCTTGAAAATCGCGCCAACCAAAAAGTCGCCAAACATCGCTGCGTGAGTGTAAAGCATAGGGGAGACCGGTACACAGTGGACCACCCCCTGATATTTTATTTATTTAAATTTTTTTAAAGTTTCTGTTCTATCCTAATAGACAACAGCACAGCACTGATTATTTATAGCCTTCGGAAAATATGTTTAGCTCAGATTGAACAATTTTATCCTGATTTGTTGTTTTGAGCTTCTAAAAGTAAAATTTTTCATAATCGTATTTCTATTTTTTTAGTAATTAAAGGCTGTAGATAAATATGATAAAACAGCTTTTTTCCAAAGCTAAAGTACTACTTGTTTTCATTTAACTTTAAAGTTAATATATTTAAAAGAAAGCTATAAACAATATTAATATGATTATTTATTGAACTTCAACATGGGGCGCAATGGACTACCCACTCCTGGGGCACAGTGGTCCACAACCCACTCTGCTCCTGTAATGCAGAATGTTCAAAATATTTAATAATTCCTTATTTTCTATACAGAAATATTGTTTTAAAGTAGTTATTTAACTGTAAACAAGAAAAATAGCAATTTATTTAACATAGTAAGAAATATTGTTTCGTATTTACCGCCTTTGATAAATATATTTGTAGTCTAATTGGTGATGATTCTGTTCAAGTAAGATTCATGAGATGCAAATTGAATGGAAATCAGTTTATTTTTCCCGAAACTGTAGATGAATCTGTTGTTGATGTCAATAATTTCATAATGTTGTTCCCAGACCCAAACGTGTTTCAGGAAAATTCCAGGCTCAATCTTACTCATAAGTATTTTGGAATTTCATTTGCAAATTTTAATGTGTGCTGATTTTTTATACTTAAGTAATAACTTCAACTAAATTGCAATTGTTCCTGTATTAATCTGTTATTATTTTCAAAATATAATCTTTTTTTTTTTTTTTTTTTTTTTTTGTTTTAAAATGTTACTTGTAAATTTATATTAGATATTACTATGTTACTTTGAGTGTAAAGGGGAAATAAAAAAGAATTAGATTAATGAAAAATGGATTTATATTGTATTTCAGATGATACGTAATCGTGGTCCACTTTACAGGTGCATATCAAAAATTGTTTTTTTGATAAATGTACTGTTGAAAACTATGTTCTGAGAAAATTATGATGAATGTATAAAGGTTTAAGGAATATTAAAAAATATTTCCATGCAGATCGGTTTGTCTGTTAAAGAGAAAAAAAAAATTTAACTGAAAAAGTGGTCCACTGTGTACCAGTCTCCCCTATGCTCCTAAATAATGCCAGTAATCACACATGTTATGTTGAAGCTCATTAGTCAAACTGATAATTTATTTTTTTGATACAATGAACTTTTGAATTACACTATCTGAGTTTTCATGATGATCATCACTAGTTCCCAACACTCTCGCAATTTTTTAAACACATTAATATAAAAGACAATACAGAAATGTAACAAATAAAGTAATAAGTGTAACAAATATTAAGTACTCTAAAAGTAGGCTACTACTGGTTTTTTGGTGCTTACATATTTTCTGTGCCAGAAAGATAGATCGCCACAAATGGTTAATCGCCAATCATGTTTACCATTGTCATTGGTCAGTCGTGTTCAAAACAATAATTTAATATACAAAGTGTGTTCCTAACAGTATTTAATATTATAAATAATATAATTTGCTAGGTGGATTTTCTAGCCATGCAGCCTGGCCATCGCCCATTTATTCCAGTACAATTCATTGCTAAACTAAGAAAGTCCTTTTGAGGTTAGAGATTCCATGTAAATGTCTACTTGAAAATATGTTAATTTGTAAAATTACTTACTGTAAATACATCAGGGATCATTCTAGAATATAAAAAAGGGCAGGGCGCACATTACATAATAAGGGCAATTTTGTTGAAAAGGGCACATCATTTCATAAAAAGGGCTTTTTTGTAATAAGTGTATATACCAATATACTGGTGGGGAGGGAAGTCTGGCAATAGCTTAAGCTTAAAGCACTCTTTAATTTAAAAAATCCAATAACATTTCTAATTTCCATAACTTCACCCTTTTGAAAAGTGTTAAAAATAGCAAAATGAAACCTATGTTCTCGATTTTTATTGTAAAATTGTTTATTACATTCACAAGTCATTTCCCCCTTTTCCTACGATAATCAAAATCTTCTCTCTCTAAAACTTTTATTCACCAGATAACTTTTTTCCAGTTTTAGAAAAACTGGTTTTGAAAAAGCTATAAAATAAAAGTTTTGAAGCTACTTCTCAAAATTTTTTATAGAACTTATGTAAGTTATCATGTGGTCAAAGGCCAGAATGCCTGATCTAATACTACATTTCAATAGAGAAGGTGAAATTAATCAATAACCCTTAGTTACCCTTTATGTCTTGTTCAATGGAAAAAATGATAAATGGAAAGATGAATCACTCAAAGTCAAAGATTAGACATACCCAGGGCCGTGCTTACGGGGGGACGAACCGGACATTTGCCCAGGGCCGCCAAAATTTGGGGGCCGCCAAAAATTTGGTGTTGCATTTGGCTTTTCGTGTTGCATTTTGGCAGAGGGAAACTTTTGCAATTCCCTCTGTTCTTTCTAAATTATATATTATTAAATAAAAACAAAATGCATAATCCATCAACTTAACAAATAAATACATAGATCTAATTTCATTAATTTTAAATAGCAAAACAAAATAATAATAATAAAAAAAATTCTTGAATAATTTACATGTTCTGTTTAAGGTGTAACAGAGAGTTACTTAGGAAAGATTTCTCTATATACCTCTCTATTCACCTATGAAGGTGAATTGCAAGGCTTTTTCTGACTTTGTGAAGTCACTTCAAACGGTTCACGGGGGGTGGGGTTGTTTTTAAGAGAACTAATAGTAAAACTCCCGATACAGGAGATCAATTAACTATATGGATAATTTTCCTTTGGCTAGACAGGACACACAGACTAGCCATTTCGATTTTCAACTGTCTTCCAAACATTTGTATATATTTCTGAGATCTAACACATGACATTGATTCGTATCTTTCTGGTACAAGAATGCACAAGTGAACAACACTGTATGGCTGTTTCTCTTCTTGGATATTTTGTTAAGCATGGGAAAGAGGACTCATAGAAGCCAAGGTCATTATAGGTAAAGTACATGTTTGTCAACAAACTGGCTTGTGGCGTGTCTACTGAACTCAACGTAGGCAAAATTTCAAGCTAAAGTGTTCGTAGCTTCACTAGATGGCTCGTAATTTTCATTTAGTTATAATACATCATATTATGTAAAAGCGAGGCTAACGAAAAAGAAAGGCTACCGTGGTGCTTTACGCGTATCTTTTTTTACAGACTGCCGGAGTCACGTGATGCTCGAATGCACCAATGCAGGTCTATGAAAACAACATCACGTCACTCTAGCGGTCTGTAAAAAAAGATAAGTGGAATGCACCGCGGTAGTCTGTCTCTTTCGTTAGCCTCGATGTAAAAGAAATAATACATTATGAGTTACTAGCTCTACGAGAATGGTTACTTTCTGCCTTCACTGAATTTAGAAGTATGTCTTTACATTGCTTCGTGCCGCCACATGTACATTATCTATAGGAAATGTGGGGCTTTCATTCGAAATGACCATTGAAGATATGTTTGAAAAGTAATTAGTGACATTGCTAGGTAGCTGGGCAAAACGACTAGTCTCGAGGGTGGTGAAGGACGAGGAGAGATGTTCTAGATCTAGAGAAGCCTGTGAATTTTTCTTTCAGAATAGTTCTTGAGTTCTTAGAGAGTATCTGCACTAAAAAGAGAGAATATCCTTGTTCCTTGCCTTGAGTGGATTCAAAATGTTGCTGAAATTGAAGCTTGCAGTTTTGTAGTACTTAATCCACTACAGCATTAAAGGAAATTACAAAAATAATATTTTATCATCCATTTAAATAAGCGAAAATTGATTCAACATTTCTGGTAAGTTTAAACTTTATTTTATTCACAGAGTAATACATAAAGAGCTCCTACTCGGCTCAAATCCATGCGCCAGATATTTGATTGTGACAAATCTCTGACACTATTGGCGATTTTCGAGTTTTGTTTTTACCAAGTTTTAGATTTTACCTGATTTGGGCTTTCTTAAAATTCGCCGGATCCCCGAAGTCTACCTTTCTTTTCATGTATTGTTTATATTCCTATTCTTTAATAATAAATATAGTTAAAAAACAATGGTTGTCCAAATTTTTCCAAAATTCTCTTTACTAAATAAATAATTTATTTATTTGGACAATTATCTGTCTATTTACTTCTAAGTCAATAATTTGTACGATTTCTAAAGAAAAATTCAATATTCTCTGAACATAAAAATATTTAAATTCTGCCGATTTTGCAAAGCTGTATATTTAAGAAATCGCAAATTAATAAATTTTAGAAAAATGCATATTCCTTGAGTCGGTAATTTGCATATTTAAAATTTTTAAATATCCTTTAATCTTTGGTAAGTTTTCTAACTTTTGCTAATCCGATAGTTTACGGTACTGTCCATTACAGAAGGAGTTTTCTAATTTTATGAGTTTCTCAATTTTTTTAGTATTTAAATCTGTAATCTGTTGATCTCAAGCAGTCGAGCTGGATATCTGAAGTTATTCGTGTTTTTTTTCCCCCTGATGTAATGTGAATATGAGCCAGCACCCACATCCCCCCCCCCTTCACTTTAGAAAGGAATATCTACCATTAGGCTTATACCTTTCACGTAGATAATTTGAGTTAAAAAGTCAACCAATCATAACCTGCCGAATTCAATTTTTATTAAGTTATGCTGAACCTTATACACGAAGACCATAGAGAGCTGCTACTCTCTAGAACTTGGAATTTCCGAATAGAAATCTTTCTTGGTGCTCCTGATAAAGAATAATGTCAAGTACATCAATTTCGCAAATCTAAAATTTTTTGACTCGATAATCTGTGTTTTTTTTTTTTTTTGTCAACAATTTGGAAAATTTTGCCTGTTATCGATAATTTAGTTTCTATCTCAGAGAAAATTGTCTTTCCGCAGTTCAAATAAACAACTTTATAATTCAAAAAATGGTAACTTCCTGCGTCTTGTTGAATAAATTTCGAAATTTGACCCAGTGCAGCTTGAACAATTCTGTCGTATCTCCAAGGGTTAATTAAAAATCGGGGATTACCTTGGAAACAGGATTCAGAATGCATTTATTCAGCTGATAAGTGGAAATACTTTGGAAGCTATTTTTCTTTAGTTAGAAAATCAAAATATTTTTCAGTAATTTTGGATTGTACTCCGGATATTGATCTCCAAGATCAAATGACACTAGTTCATCGATCAGTTAACTTTTCTGAAAACAATACTAAAGTAGTTGAAAAAAGATATTTGGGGGTCAGTAGATGATAGCACAGGTCTAAATTTAACGGGTCTTTTTAATAAAATTATCTGTTCTGTCTGTCATTTGAAGATTGCCGTGAACAGGGTTATGGAAAGAGAGGAAAGATGCGTGATTGTTAGAAGGGTTTTTAAGCTAGAATATTAGGAATGAATTCAAAAGCATTGACCGTTCCATATGGTTGTCACAGCTGGAATTTAGTATTAAGAGATATGGCCAGATCATCAGTTATTGTAACATCGTTCTTCGGAATTACTAAAAAGATATACGTTAGTCTTTTTTCTGCCTCTACTCAAAGCTGCCACATATTCAAAAAACATGTATAAAAGTTAACGGTTAAACGCCTGTCTGATATGGGGTGGGAATGTCGAGTTGAAAGCTTTAAGGCTATTGGCAACCAAATTGGGAATGTTTATGATGCGTTAGTCGGTAGAAGTTTCTAAAACGTTAAATGACATGAAAAGTAATATAGAAAGTAGCTTCATTGGCAAAAGAAATAAAAAACTTTCAATTCCTTACAACAATGTGTATTTGGAACAATATTTTAACGCAATTCACCTTATTAGTAAAATAATGCAACATTCTGACATAAAAATTGACAGTGCTTGGCAAGTAATAAAGAATATGCTTCAAATTTTAAAAGTCTATAACGAAAATGGTCTTTCTAATGTTCAAATTTCAGCAAAAGAACTAGCTTAAGAGCTAGAAGGTGAATCCTGGAGAAATGACTTTTCCACCCGTACCATCACTTCGCAGAAAAAAAAAAATAGTGGTAATTCTCTAATGAAGCTGATAATGAACATATTCATAATCCAGAAAATAAATTTCAAATAGAGTTTTTTAATGTTCTCTTGGATCAAATCACAATGTCGACAAAGGAGAATTTTTATGAAATGAAAACATTTAATTCAACATTTGGCTTTCTTTTCAACCTAACTCAAATCCTTAATATGCCTTTTGCTGATTTATTAAAAAAATGCAATGACCTGCAAATTTTGAAGGATGACGTAATTTTTTTTAGAATTACTCACATAATTTAAAGGTTTATGTCCCACAGTACCAAGTGATGAAAATTCTCCATTGGAAACTTCAAAATATTTGTCCAGCCATAGATTTCAGGAAGTTATACCGAATATTGTCATTATATTGAGAATTTTACTCACTTTTGAGAATTTTATTCCTGTAACTGTTGCTTCAGCAGAACGCTCTTTTCAAAGTTAAAATTTATAAAGTTTCATATAAGATCAACTATGCTTGATGAACTACTCTTACTTAGCATAGTTGCTCTTACTCTTATTTCAAATGAGAACGATTTGGCAAATTCAATAAATTTTGCAGAACTAATATACATAACTTTGATGTCAAAAGCAAGAAAAATTGCTTTATGATAAATAAATAGCCTATTTAGTATATTCAACCAGTTTTTTTAATAAAAAAGTGTTTTACAAACTTTGCTGTGCAATAACTTTATTTCCATTTCGACTGCTAGAGAGGTGCTGATGCGGAAACGAAGTTTAGTTTATAGATTATCTGTCATTGTGTGTGGCAAAAAATCTCATATCATCGTGCTATGCCTAATGGATTAAAATAAATTTTAAGATAGATGTATTATATTACAGGGTGTCCCAAAAGTCTCCGTACAACTTCAAAAATTTATTTTAAAAAAATAATAATAGGCCTACAGCAAAAATAATTACAACAGTGCATAGAGTAACTTAAAAAGTTTTTTTCTACTGTCTTAGTAAACTTCAACATGAGATCCTTTTGTAGCACGAAGAATATCAAGACGATATTCCAATTCAATCCACGAGTGTTTTTCATGCTAACATCAACAGTAGCTACTGCTGTTTGGATCTTTTGTTTCAATTCCATGAGACTATTAACTTTTGTTAAGATTTCATCAAACAGTTGTAACTACTGTTGATGTTAGCATGCTGAAACACACGTGGATGGAATTGGAATATCGACTTGATATTCTTTGTGCAACGAAAGGATCTCATGTACAAGTATACTAAGATAGTAGAAAAAAAAAACTTTTTAAGTTACTCTATGTACTGTTGTAATTATTTTTGCTGTAGGCCAATTATTATTATTTTTTTTTTTGTAATAAATTTTTAAAGTTGTACGGAAGACTTTTGGGACACCCTGTATTTTACACACGAATTACTTGGGAATTGAATTTAGGGGACTGAAATTCTAGGAACTGAAATCTATTCTAAATATTTCATGAGATATGAAAGTAAACCAATATCGTTATTATGAATACTTGTGTGCATGGGGAATTTGATTTATTTTAGAGTATCAATTTTTTATGATGTATTTTATACAACCTTTTGTGTTAAAAGTGTATACCAATTCACTCTTGTGATATGTTTTGTACAATGTACACAGTATTTTACATTTTATATCCCTTTAACAATTTTCATAAAAAAGGCCGCCAAAAAATATTTTGCCCAGGGTCGCCAAAATCCTAAGCTATGCCCTAAGCTATGCCCTGGACATACCAGGGCATTTCACAGGGAAATAAAGAGTGGAAAGAGGAGTACTCCTGATGTACCATTCTAGCATTCTAAAAATAAAAGATAGGTAAAGAATTTTTGTAAGTACAATCGTACAATGCAAACAAGGCAGTATTCTACCTAGGGGTAAAAGGAGGTTAGAATGCTACCTGGAAAAAGGGCAAGGAGGGTAGAATTCTACCTGGAAAAGGGGCAAGGACCAAGGAGGGTGGGATTTTATCTAAAAAGGGCATGAGGGTAGGCCGTCTCTCTAAAACTCTCTAGAGTGATCCCTGAATACATTCTGAAAGAAAATTTATGCTAAAGATTAAAAAATATTCTCATTATTTTATTATACCAGATGATTTAAAATGTCTCACTCGGTTATCTCTTAAACCGCTGGTGGTAGGAATATACTTCTATTTGCTATAATTATACAAATCCAGTACAGCTTTTAGATATGGCATTTGTTTTATGAAAGACTGTATACATATTAAAGTGCAAAATTTTATTTTTTTATATAGTCCCTGGGTACTAATTAAACTTTTTTTTAAAAATTCTCTTCCGTCTAGGAAGAACATATTATAAATCCCATTCTGTTACGACCAAAACTTTTGAATTATGACACTTTGGATTTTATTTCAACTTTTATCTGCACTAAAAAAAACTTATTTCCATTTTTAGTGACAGGAAACACTGATATTTCATAAAGTTTGAAGTATCATTATTTAATATGTTTCGACTGCAAAAGAATAGGATTTTTTTATCTCAACAAATCTTCTTAACCAAATGACATTTTTCTAAATATAACTTTTAGGACCCAGGAATAGTATAAAAATTGAATTCTGTATTTAAAAATAAATGTATACAGTCCCTTGTAAAGCAAATGCCATTTATAAAATCTGTACTTTATTTGTATACTTTTTGTAATTGGAAGTAAATTTCTATCATCAGTGGTTTATGTGATAATTAAGCAAACATGTGTTTTGAATTATCCAGGATAGATGGGAGCCCCCTGCCTTAAAATATGTCAAGCCGAAAAAGATGTCTTCCCTGCCCCCCCCCCCCCCCTAAAAAAAAGGCAAGGCCTAGGGGCCCGGGAGGTATTTGATCTACCTCTGCTGGTGAACGTTTTTCCCGCTGGTAATCAGGCCCTTAATATATGTGTACAGCTCATTCCAGTAATTAGTTTTCAAGATATAGATAGATTTTAGTTTTTGATGCTCTCTTTTTTTTTTCCTTTTTCCTTGACCACTGCACATTTGTTAATGGGATCTTTAGAAATTTATTTTGGCTTAATAAATTAAAGAAAAATATTTTTAAAAATCTTTTTTTTTCCTTTATAGAGTTGCAAAATTATAACATTTTTCATCATCATCATCCTTTTCTTTTCTTCTAAATTATTTAATATTAATGAGTGTTCATTTGAATATGATCATTAATATTCAAATTCCATATACCATGGCTTTCAGTAGAGCCTTCTCTGGCCAGGACAGGACATGGGTTTGAAAATTTCGGCCTGTGCAGAATTCTAGTACATTTACATGTCATTTTTGAGCAGGCGATTAGTCATCATCCAAGAATCAATTAAAATTATCCAAAATCAAGCAATTTTTAAAACAGTTTAGAGGAGAAAATTGTTACTTCCTTTCTGATAATTTAAATAGAAACATAAATCAAAGATAATGTTTAAAATATTTATGTGTTTGGTTACGGCAAGACCTATAGGTCCCACGGACCGATAGCAGGGCTGCCACTATCGCATATTTTTATATCTTATTTCATACTACTCTTTACAAAAAAAATTCTTTGTGATAGGTTTATCTTGAAATTGTCATAGAGATGTACGACAAAGATTTTTTAAAAACAGTCGTTAGCTGCTGAAATTTCTAATGAACTTCGTAGTCAAAGTTTAATTGATTAAATTACTCAATCAAACTACTTCATATTATGGCAGTAATGAATGTGATAAAGATTAAAATAAAATACCTATAAACTCTATTCTTTCTTTATTTGAAACATGATTAAAGTTTTTTATTTAATTAGCCAAATTAAGTATGTTAATATATATATTTTTTATTTAATAAAAAAAAAAAAAAAACGTCTCAAAATTGTCTTTTTTCTAAAACCCTCTAAACCTTTCATATTTTTTGGAAACTTTAAATCTTTTGTCTTGTATAGTCCAGAGCCCCAAAAGATGAGCCAAACCTTTAATAGTTTTGTTGGTTTGTAATATCGCGTCCGGCAAGACTGAGGTTTCAGCTCTCTTGCCTGTCAGCCGTATTTATGCGACAGGATATGTACATATGCGTGTAGATAATTCTTTATTTATCAATATTTGTATAATAAAAAGAAAATCTTGTTTACACAAAAGAGAAAGCAAATCTGTGTTGTTAAATAAAAAATAGTTATTAAAATCCATTCTTTCCAAACTAATGACTCTCTCTCTTTTATTGCAATCGCCTTTCAGTAAAACTCGCATAACCTATGTATGTGTAACAATTAATATTCAGTTCATGCACACAGTGCTACCTAGGCTGAGTATAATAATGTCTATAGATTGAATATAAGCTGCAAACAATCTATTCTCTTTTCGAGCGTCCACAACTTGCACCAAACATATTACTGATAACAACACATTTTACATTTTACAAATAAGCATGTTTACACACATAAATTTTATTATGAAATAAATAACTCACAACAAAATGATTAATAAATATTTAGCTATTTTGCATGAATTTTTTTTTCGCCGTGAGGCCCTGTGCGGCAGCACCTGTCACACCCCCCTAAGGATGGTACTGTCTATGAATATACATACCCATATTTATATTATATTAAATAATGGAACCTGTCTATGGAATTTTGTTGCTACAGAACCTCTCTATAGTGGAAATCTGCTTAAAAGTAAAAACAATTAAAATATAATTATAAACACAATATAGCCTGCGAAAATGGAACCCATCTATAAAGGGATTCTTCCTTGAATGGAAAATTCCATCATCCATTTCCTCGAAAATAATACAATTGCATCTGCTCAGATGGATTTTTTCTTCAATATATTCTGATTACATCTTAACAGACTTTGTTGTGTATAAAAGTGAAGGGAAAAAACAAGAAAGCTTGTCTAGATACATCGCTTCTTACTACTAAGAATTCCGAACAACTGCTGCACTATGCAGAGGAATCTATGGAATATGCACCTGTCACTCACCCCTAAGGATGGGTGTGTCTATGAATATACATACCTCTATATTTATATTATATTAAATAATGGAACCTGTCTATAATGGAATTTTGTTGCTACAGAACCTCTCTATAGTGGAAATCTGCATAAAAGTAAAAACAATTAAAATATAATTATAAACACAATATAGCCTGCAAAAATGGGACCCATCTATAAAGGGATTCTTCCTTGAATGGAAAATTCCATCAACCATTTCCAAGAAAATAATACAATTGCATCTGCTAAAATATCCATCTTAGCAGATGCAATTGATGCAGATGCAGATTTCCACTATAGAGAGGTTCTGTAGCAACAAAATTCCATAGACAGGTTCCATTATTTAATATAATATAAATATGGGTATGTATATTCATAGACAGTACCATCCTTAGGGGTGTGTGATCTTTTTTCTCCAATATATTCTGATTACATCTTAAGAGACTTTGCTGTATATAAAAAATTAAAAAAAACTTTGGGCATTTTTAATAGAAATGCTCTGTATTCACTGCAAACAGTAGAATCTGCTTTTAAAGCAGGAACCTGTCTATAAGATAATCCTCTTTATCATATATTTTAATACAAGCAAATCTTGTGTGTGTGTGTGTGTATGTATGGTTATATATGCAAATTTTATCTTAACTGCTCTAATGATTTTGACAAAATTTTGTACCTTACCGTTTTGGGGCACCAGAAAAACTATTGTACTAGGTCACATGTTCGAGAAAATTCGATTAGTGGGTCATTTTGGATCACCATGGGTCAGTGTCAAGCTAATTGTATGTAAAAAACGGTTCAAGCGATTTTGACTAAATTTTGTATCCTACCATTTTCGGCCACGAAAAGACCATTGTGCTGGGTCACATGTTTGAGAACTTTCGATTAGTGGGTCATTTTTGGTCAACGCAGGTCAAGTTAATTTTATCTATAAAATGGCTCTAAAGATTTTAATTAAATTTTGTATCCTACGAGTTTCGGGCACGAGAAAATCACTGAGCTAGGTCACATGTCTGAGAAAATTTGATTAGTGCATCATTTTTAGGTCACTGTGGGTCAAGCTGATTTTATCTAAAAAATGGCTCTGATTATTTAGACTAAATTTTGCAGAGTTAAAAAACTTTTAGGAGAAGACCAATCAGAAACAAGAGTAAAAAATCTCTCCTATAAGCTTTCAATATTTCCAACCAATATTGCGTAAATGAGAAGGATGAGAAATAAAAGTTAGCAGCAAAATTAAAATACTGAATCCGTGCTAATGAAACACTATATTTTATTTTTTCTAAATAGGTGCATGACCTTGACCGATTGACATGGAAATAGTATATATGGTTCTGTCTTATCTCATTATTCCCACTCCTTTTCGACTTTGTGGTCATCTAAAGAAAAAAGAAAGCGTGGCATTGGTCTCTGCTAATTTTGTAAAATGGCTGGGTTTTTACCAGTGTTATATATCAATGAATATATATCATGATATATATGCGACATTTAATTTCAAAATATCATTATGTTTGATATTTTCATATATTTAATATTTTATTCAAAATATCATTCTATAAGATATCTTTTATATTTTCACTCAAAACAGGTGTAAATGAATTTTTTAACTTCTATTGACTTTATAATTTTGTAGATAAACAATTCCTCTATTATATTTTTGCCTCTATTATAATTTTTTTACTACAACCCCCACTCCCCTCCCCCCCTCGAAAAATATTTTCTAAGCTTTATGTTTTAAAATAAATTTTTAGAAGTCGAACCAATTACAGTGGTATATTTTATATATCGCTTAATTTTAATCCTCAAATGCTACTTTGGTACCAGAATTTTGGAATAAAATTTTACTTTTATAATGTATGTGAGGAAAAGTTTTTACTTATTTTCAATTAAATTTGTTCGTAAATTCTGGTGTCATTCATTCCTTTCACATTCTATCAACAGAAGTTCCTTATCACCAGAAACGTTAAGGCTGTTCTCAAGTCAAAACTGGTTATTTTATGACATATTTTTAATTCATTTTTGTACGAAAACACATGAAATTGGCAAGTGGTTATACAAAAACTATGTAATCGAAACAAGTTTTCCATATTTTGGTAAAGTTCATTAATTTTGCATATTTCGCTACTGGTTACCAAGTTGTTTTTAGCTGGTGACCAGGTTATTTAATCTGGCATTTTTTTCCCTTTTCTTATACAAAAATTTATGTAAGAAATGAGCACAAACTATATTTTTTTTCTCCCATCCCGATATTACGAAATAAACTTAGAAACTATATTCAAACAAAAAATATTTTTAACATTTTGGCAAAAATAAGTTCATTAACTGCAAATTTTAAAATAATAAAATGAGAATTATTTGACTGCCTTCAACAAGAAATTGTTTTCCCGTTTTGTCGATGCCCTACTCATCAGATATAAATTTTGTTTCATTCAACTATCTTGACATTTAAAGAATTCGGAAATCAGCATTTTCCAAAAATTCTGGTTAATTCAACCTTTGTCATATTTCTTTTCTTTTTTTTTCTGCCAGAGATATATAATTTTGGTAAGTTTCATTAAAAAAATTAGTTTATATTATCTTCCTAAATTATTTACCAATTCTAAACTATCTAATTAATAAATTCTAAACTATTTTTATTATTTTTTCTCAATTAATTCGTAAAAAACTTTTGTGCTTATTGAAAATTAATGATAGTGTAAAGGGGGCGGATAAATCTATTAATAATTGGTAATTTTTATTTGTGTGAAATACACTCGTATGTGTTTGTGTCAGTAATAGTTCTCTTAGGGGGGGGGGGGGGGGGGGGGGTCATCACCCATCTCTCAATGGAAAACCTTTCTATAAAACAATACATTTTTTTAAAATATAAATATTTATTAAAGGTGTTTTCATTTTTTTCTTTTTTTGCTGCTTAAAAATTTTAATTGTACAGATACTGTAATGGAGTTATTTTTAAATAGATATGCATGAAAAATTGCAGGCATTATTGATTATTGTTTAGGCACTAAAGAATAAAAATTGTTTTTAATTTTCTTATAAATGTGGTACATTTTGAACCGTGTTTGATTGCTTCCTCGAGACGATATTTCCAAGATTGCCGAACCTCGAAAATTGGCTTAAAATGCCAACTTTGAGAAAACTTTCTGCAAGATTCTTTATATTTATAAGAAAATAAGAATTTCTTTGTATCTGGATAAAACATGCATATTTTGTATATTTACAAATATACCTGCAAATTTTATGCACTTATGAATGAAACTGAATTTGGGTATGTATCAGAAAATAGCCAATTTGGATCAAAGATATAAAAACTGCTAATGAAGACATATAATCTCCAAATCCCCCCCCCCCAAAAAAAAAATAAAATAAAATAAAAAAATAAAAATAAAAATAAATAAAAATAAATAAATAAAATAAAAATAAATAAATAAAATAAAAAAAGTCATCACCTCTCTCTAAATGGAGGACTGGATCCGACTCTGCCTGAAATAAGCTGTAAAAAAGATGACCAACTGGGGAATCTACAACACACACAGGTACAATCAAAACACTCTTCCAATTTGGCAATGTCAATGCAGGGCAATTGCCTCTGTTAGTGAAATCGAGTATAACCAACAGTGATCAATTATTATTACAAAATTAGACATTTTTCGGACTAACAAATTTACAGAAAAATGCAGATTTATATTATTTAATATAAATTTAATAAGACCCATGTGGAGTTTCTTTTTCCACAATGAACTGCTGTTGCTGATTATTTGGACTTTGTGGTCATAAACCAATGTCATCAAGATTCTTTCATCATTAATAACTAAGTTTTCTATGATGTCAGAAAAACTAGTCAAAATGTGACTTGGCATAATTCATTAGGTACTGTTGCATTTATTCTAGTATATCTTGCAACAGAATCAACAAAAATACTGAATTTGCATGAATAACTAGGTTTTATATGGTCAGAGGAAATAATAATTATAGGATGTTTTGAGCATGATTCATTTGTAGTATTTTCTGAGCAGAGTTAGCAAATACTGGATTCATATCATTAAGAGGCGATTCTATTCCTTTGGCCTAAAATTAAATGATTTTTATGATTTTTTTTTCCAGTTACAAAGAAAAAAGGTGTCACCTTTTTTAGATTTTAATCACATTTTGCTAATAAACCGTATATTAAAATTTTTGCGTGTAAAAAAAATAAATATGCCTTGTGCGACGGAAAGTATGTACAGGTGCGTAAAGGGAACTTCCAATCTGGCCAAATATTTTTCTTCTATCACAGGCATCCGAAACAAATTTGGTTGTCAAATTATGAAAGGGCACTAAATTCTCTACAGCTTATATCAACATTTAGTTTAAAATTTGGTTGTCAAATTATGAAAGGTCACTAAATTCTCTGCAGATTACATTAACATTTAGTTTAAAATTTGGTTTATCATAAAATGCTGTTCATTTCAACAAAAAAGGTAATCTTTTTTGCCTTTTTTAAATAACTTTTGTGAGCGTGAAATGTAAATAATCAATGAAAATTAGACTTTTCGAAGTTCCCGCAAAAATGAGTATCTTTTTTTTTTTTTAAATAAACGAAATCCATCTTACAATTAGTCAGCAATTCCAGAGATGTAGAGCATACGTTCCTCTTCTTCGAAACAGATATTCTGCTCAACTTATTGCATTCGCTGTTCTAAAATCGCTACTGTTGCCGCTCGAGTCAAATTCTTTTCTGCCTTTTGTCGGTAATTACTCTTAAAGAATTTGGGTGGTTAATCCACCGGGCTCAAATGGTAAAGTAAAAGTAAACTGACTCTGAATAAGAGGATGGCTTAAATTAATAAATAACATTTATTAAACATACTTTAACATTATAAGAATTAACAAACAGTCTGGCATACTTGCACAGACATTTAAAAATAACTAAAACAAAACATTGTACGATATGCAGCTGCCACATAAGCAAAAAGAGAAGAGAGCAGACAAGTCATGCAGTGGTATTTAAGCTAGTTATTCAACACATGCGCAGTCATGGCATCCAATCAGGAAACGGCACCTGGCAATGCATACGTAGGAGCAAGAAAAACATGTGTTTTTGTTTACGCTAAGAGATCGCGTATCGTCGTACGTACGATCGATCGCGATAGAAGCACTTAAAGTAGAATATTTCAGTGGCGCGAGACCTAAAAGGAAAAACAACAAATATGGGGAAGCTAAGCTTCCACATTAAGGTTTTCACAACATAAGGCCCCCCCTCTCGCGATCACTGAAATCCCAAGAAAAAAAAAACACAAATGTCTAACAAGACATGCCCCCCTTAATATTTAATATAACAAATTTTCCTTAAAAAAACAAGCATTACGAAATTGCAAAAGAACTCTTAAATTTTAAAAAAAACTTGCAACAAAAACCGTCAAATCCGCTCCTGATCCAAAAGCCAAGACTGCTTACAACAATCATCCCATTTAAGGATACATATAAAACAAGTCATTCAAAAAAAAAAAACCCTTTTAATATGTGGCATAAAAGCATCAAGAGATTACATGTAAAAAAAAAAAATCTTTACAATTCAAAAATATCAAATGAGACACCAGGAGATATACCTAAAACATTACAATTATATCATAACCTCAGAGTATAATACTTTAAAATTTCAAAAATATGCCATAAAATTTTATTACACTTATATAAATAGTCTGGAAATGAAATCATTAACAGACATTTTAACTAGAGCTTTTGTGAAAATATCTGCAAGATTATCTGTACTTCTTACATAAGATAAATTAAATAGCTTTTCAGACACCAAATCTCTTAGAAAATGCAATTTAACGTCAATATGCTTTGACCTAGCATTTTCAATTGGTGACTTGCAAAAGTCAATAGCAGATTTATTATCACAACAAAGTTCATATTGTGTTATTTCATTCCCAAATAACCCCATTTCAAAACACTCTAGAAGTATATGTCTAACCCAAGTGATTTCCTTTGCAGCCTCAGTAAGTGCAGTAAACTCAGCTTCCATTGTGGAAAGGGCAACAGACTTTTGTTTGAAAGTCTTCCAAGAAACAGGTGACTGACCAATAAACAACACAAAACCCCCCATACTCTTCCTATCATCACGATTAGTGGCATAATCTGCATCACTATAACATGTGACACTAAGGTTATCAATCTTAGATAAGTCAAGCTTTCTTTCTCTGGTTGTATACAAATAACCAAGTAGCTTAACTAACCCGTTCCAATGAGTAGGCCCAGGGTTTTCCTGAAATTGTGAGAAAAGGTTTATTGCAAAACAAATGTCAGGTCTAGTCCTGTTAGCTATAAAAGCGAGACATCCAACAAGGCTGCGATATGGAATATCTTGCATTTCATTTAGCTCTATATCATCTTTTGGACAATCTAACTTTGAATACACAACTCCTTTAGAAATTGGGAGAGATGTAATTGGAGGTTTATACTCTTTAAACATATTGTAAACCTTTTCAATGTAACTCTTTTGATGAATGAAAAGATTACAGTCCCTCTCTTCAAACTCTACACCTAGGAGTTTCTTAGTGCGTCCTAACAATTTAAGATCAAACTTAGATTTTAAGAGATCTATGACTTCAGAAACCAATGTTTCTGTTTGTCCAAAAATGATAATATCGTCCATATACAACAATAATAGAACCTTTCTTTTAAATATAAAAATGCAATTTGCCCATTTTAATTTCTTAAAATTTAATCCTTCAAGTGCATTACGAAGCTCAAAATACCATTCACGACCACTTTGTTTAAGGCCGTAAATTGCCTTTTTCAGGCGGCAAACATACTCAGACTTCTCACTGACATAGCCCAAAGGCTGACTCATAAAGACTCTTTCAGATAAATTCGCATATAAATATGCACAGTTTATGTCAATTTGATGATGAATCCAACCGAAAAAACAGACTAGTATACTAAAAAATAATCTAATAAGGGAAAAATCAACTACTGGGCTATATACTTCCTCGTAAGATATGCCTTTTTCCTGCTTAAAGCCTTGTGCTACAAGCCTAGCTCTATAACGAGCAATCTCGCCTTTCTCATTACGTTTAATGGAATATACCCAGCGGTTACCTAAAACTTTCTCTTCTTTAGGTTTGGGAACAAGTTCCCATACTTGCTTTTCCTTCATGGTTGTTATTTCATCATCCATCGCCTTAGACCATTCTTTTCTAAAAGGAGAGCGCATAGCTTCAAAATAAGAAGATGGTATTTCTACTTCCGTTATGTTAGCTTCATAGTGTTCAGTTTTGGGACGTGGTTCTAAACCAGAATAATCATCTTTGTTTCTAAAACTAAAAAATTCCTTTCGATAATCAATATTTCTGGCTTTACAGTAATTCTCAACATCTCTATAAGATCGAAGTTTAGTATTGGAACCCTCCACACCATAATATATATCATTGCGGGACTTATCTTTTCTCATAATGGCTTCTCTGACCCATTTAATAGCTTCACAAGGGGTTTTTTCAGTTTCATTCACATCCCGGTCTGGGTGTTCATCTCCTGACTCTTCAGTTTCGGAACTTACTTCAGCTTCCTTTTTGGGAGTGCTTTGTAACTTTATAGAGTTTTGTGGTATAATCTGATCAAATTTAGATTCAGAATCAGATTCTTCATTATCAATATAACGATTTTCAACTCCTGACAAAACTTTCCCATTCTCGGAATTACAGTCCATGGTGCCCAGGATGCGACCACTGTACATTTCTCTCTCATTGAAATTCACATTTAAAGTTTCCTCGACAACACCCCTTTCAGGATTATAAATTCTGTATCCCTTTGTCTGTCCTGCATAGCCAACCATGATACCTTTAGTTGCACGCATATCAAATTTTTTTCGCAGTTGCTTGGGAATCCCTATAAATGCAGTGCATCCAAACGGTTTTAAATGACTCACAGAAGGAAGTCTCCCACCGTATAATTCAAATGGCGTCTTTAATTGGCCTTGATGGACAACTCTATTCCAAACATATGTGAAACAGACAGCTGCCTCAGCCCAAAATTTTTCTTCTAAACCACTATCCTTCAACATTGTTCGAATCCCATTATTTATAGTGCTATTAAATCTCTCAGCAACCCCGTTTTGTTCCGGCGTGTACCGGTTCGTCTTCTGATGATCTATTCCCTCTTTTTCAGTAAGCTGTTTAAATTTGTAATTGCAGTATTCCTTTCCATTATCTGACTTTATGGCCTTAATTTTCTTTCCAATGAACCTTTCTGCTCTGTTTTTAAATCGAACAAAAGTATCAAAGACCTCATCTTTATGTTTAATTGGGAAAACGGCAGCCTTTTTAGAAAAATCGTCTATGAAAGAGACAAAGTACTGTGATCCCCCAATTGAAGGTACTGGCATTGGGCCACACACATCGGTAAAAACAAGTTCAAGAGGCCAACGTGTTCGGTTTCCCGGCAATGGCTTAAAACTTACTCTTCGTGTCTTTGCCAAACGACAAGGTTCACAATTTAATTCCTGATTTTTCAGTTTAGGTAACCCACGAACTACATTATTTTTACTGGTATCAACTATATAATTTGTGTTGATATGACAATATTTCTTATGCCAAATCTCAAGATTTGATTCCTTAGACTGAGTTAAATTTACATGCTCTCTGATAACACCGGGGTATTTTGGTCTAAGAAAATATAAACCATTTTCTCTTTTTGCAAAGAAGTCCAATTTTCCTTTATTATTATACACGAAAATCTTTCCATTCTTGCCAACAAATTTCCCTCCTTTTTTATCTATGGCACATCCTGCAAATAAATTTCTCCTCAATCTAGGTGAATAAAGAACATTGTTCAATGTTATTTTCTTCTGGGTACCTTTTATATTTACCAAAAATTCCACTTTGCCAATTCCCTCAACTGAGCAAGACTCTTCACCGATAGCGACTGATACTGTTGTATCTACTACTGGCCTAAGCTCAACAAACAAATTTTTATTGCGGCAAAAATGAGAAGAAGCAGCAGAATCCACAACCCAAGACAAATCATCAGGACCATTACTACCTTGACTGTAGTTAGCCTCTACAATGTAACTTGAATTGTCTCGGTTAAAATTCCCCTTTGGTTTAAACTTCTTAACCTGAAATTTACCAGAATTTGGCTTCTTTTCTGGGCAATTAGAAGCAAAATGGCCTAATTTAGAACAATGGAAACACTTAATGTCTTTCTGTTTATTAAATTTAAAATTGCTATTATTCCTATTTCCTTGTTTATTAATTTTGACTTTATAAGCAGATGCATCTACACGTTCAAGGTCAATGTTACACTGTCTTAACCTATCCTCCTCAACCAACAACTCTTTTAATACATTGTCAAAAGTAAATGTTTTGTCATCCCATCTATAAATTGACTGAACAATCCCTGAAAATTTGGATGGCAAAAACCGGATAAGTTGAAAAGACTGGTACATTTCTTCCATTACATGTTTTGCGTCTGCCAATTCATTAACTACCTTTTTAAGGTTAGCTGCATAAATACTAATGTCATCCCCTGTGCCAAACCTCAATGAGAAAAATTTGTCCAATAAACTCACAATCCTACTGCGAGACGTTGGCTGGTAACGCTCCCTTAATTTCCTCCATGCATCCCCAGCATTTTTAGTGTCACTTATTATACTACGATATGGTTTCTCAATATTTAAATAAATTGAGGTATATGCCCTATCCCTACACAATTCAAAGTCACGAAGTTCCTTTCCAGTTAAATCTTTAGGTATTTCAAGGTCTGGTTTTTCTACAAATTGCCAAACTCCACGATCCATCATATACACCTGTATTTCCTCTGCCCAAGTAGCATAATTGCTACTGTTAAGTTTTTGGATAGCAAACTCCATCCTATAAGCTCATGGGGATAATTAAATATGCATATCTCAATACAATATTAATAAACCATTCAACAATATTAAAACCCACTAACCCTTCAAAAAGAACCATTTAACAACAATACATACATTAAATATACAAAATAAATGAAGTACAAAAAAAAATTCATTAATTACTCAAATTTAATCAACCGTTAATTACTCAAATTTAATCAACCATTAATTACTCAAATTTAATCAACCATTAATTACTCAAATTTAATCAACCATTAATTACTCAAATTTAATCAACCACTATTTAAATTAACTATTAATTATCCATATTAAATTAATTATTCACTGTTTTATTAAAAATACAATTCTATATTCAAACCATTTCAATATAAAAATCTTTAATTAAAAACTTTCAATTAACAACTTTAACAAATCTTTCTTTTTTTTTTCTTTAAATCTATTTAAAATTTTAAAATTCTAAAAAAAACAAATTCTAACAATTAATTCATAACAAATAACATATCACAGTATACTATTAACGTTAAAAAACTTTAAATTAATAAATTATTCATTTGATAATACTCAGAAAAAATAACTTTCCTAAATGAGATGAAAAACATTCATTTAACACTGAAGACTAACAAGCAAAAACACTTCACCAATAAAACAAACAGCAAAAGTTTTATCAATCCATAATAACTTCACTAAAAAACCACAAACTTTACTCCATTCCAAGTTAACAGCTGTTCACAAAGTAAACAACTCCTTATCAGTCATGGGGGAAAGGGAAAGAAAACACTACAGTTCCAGAGTCCACGCAAGTTTGTTTATCTTAGTCAGAAACCAGGAAGGAGCAGCCTTGAAGTTCATTCACAACGAAAGGGTGGAGATAAAAACAAATTAGCTGTCTGCCGTTGCTTGTCAAAAACATCAATACTGTAGCTCTCGAAGAGGGCCCCCATCTTTGCCATTAAAGATGACCTCATTATGATAAATTCACGCCAACACCTCAGAGTCAAAAATTACATTTAAACATTACCAAAAATGGACAAACTCTTTAAATTTAGACTTCATTTGGCCCATAACCGGTCTTAAAGAATTTGGGTGGTTAATCCACCGGGCTCAAATGGTAAAGTAAAAGTAAACTGACTCTGAATAAGAGGATGGCTTAAATTAATAAATAACATTTATTAAACATACTTTAACATTATAAGAATTAACAAACAGTCTGGCATACTTGCACAGACATTTAAAAATAACTAAAACAAAACATCGTACGATATGCAGCTGCCACATAAGCAAAAAGAGAAGAGAGCAGACAATTCATGCAGTGGTATTTAAGCTAGTTATTCAACACATGCGCAGTCATGGCATCCAATCAGGAAACGGCACCTGGCAATGCATACGTAGGAGCAAGAAAAACATGTGTTTTTGTTTACGCTAAGAGATCGTATCGTCATAGAAGCACTTAAAGTAGAATATTTCAGTGGCGCCAGACCTAAAAGGAAAAACAACAAATATGGGGAAGCTAAGCTTCCACATTAAGGTTTTCACAACAATTACTGCAAAATTCTTCGTGTAAAGTCCAGTAATAATACTCATGACATTCATAAATTGTGAAATGTCCAAATATCCTTCATTCACTGTAATCACAGAGAAGTAAATTGAGATTTCTATTGCCCTCGGAACGCAGTGCAATACTTCATGAGCTAGTCTCCAAATGCAAGCATTCAGACTTTTGTTTGAATCTTAAAATTAATCTTTTGAAGTTTCTTGTTCTAAAACTTGAACTTTATTTTGTAGAACTTAAGTTTTGTGTTGTAGAATTTCGAGCATAGAGATACACATAGAATGTCGTTTTCTGGCTACTGTGGCGTTATGTTCAACAAGCAAATAAGATTAAAGAATTGGAATATCATGAAACCACTCTAGAACAACAATCTATACACTTAAAGAATGCAAAAGGAAAAATAAAATCTAAATTTTTGACTTAAACAAGTAGACTTTCCTCCAGCCCCACTTAACTGATTTTGCTCAGGATTCAAAAGTATTTATCTCTAAAGAATTCACATAGAACATAATTTTTTGTACGTACTAGCTATGGAGAGACCAGATAAAGACTTTTGCTACCAAATGATTGATTATAGAAATAGACAGAGGAAATATAAAATGGAATAACAAATTTAAAGGAAAGAAAAACATTTTTTTTTTCAAAAAGTATATCAATAAATAATAAAAATTCGTTTAAGTGTCTCTTTTATTATATGTATGTTTTATGTTTGTTTGTAGACAGATTTTAAGAGTCTAATTTAAATTTATGCTATATGCTTATAAAAATTTCATTGCCCCTAATTTTAAGGAGCCGTGTATAACCTCTCCTTTTCAGGGCAGGCCTTTGTGATGGTAAATTTTTTTTTATAATTGCTTCCAAATAGATCTATTCAAATTATAATGGTTTACAAAAGTTTTTTTTTTAAAGCAATTTCTATTATGTATATGACATGTATACATTAAAACAATTGTTTTTAACTTATCCCTGCATATTTCTCAATACATTTTTTTTTTCTTCTTTCAGGTTTTTTGATTAGCATATTTACTCCTGTTTATTTTTATTCATTTGCTACCATTTCTATAAGTTTACCAGTGTATGCTAAAGAAAAAGAATTTTGATTATTAGATCTGTAAAATATTGATGGCTATGCCTTTCTAAAATTACAGTATAAACATTAATCAGGTATTTTTTGGAGATAATTAACATTGCAGGATGATTTACAATTAGATCAACTAATCTCCTGAAAGTGAATTATTTCACCATTTAAAACCATTTTTGTTTCTTCCAGTCAAAATTGTAATTGTTCTATTTAAAAGGTTCATACAACCACGTTTCTTATAGTCAAGACTGGTTATTTATAAAAGGTTTTATACTATAAATCTAATATAAAATTATATATATATATATATATATATATATATATATTCGAACTTCTTAAAGATATTTTTTTACATAAGGCAGCTTTAAAGTGCCTTTAATATCTATAACAATTTGGAAGAAATGGACATTCAGTCGACATTTCAACAGCAAGATGAAGAAAAACTGCATATATTTAAAGTATGCCAGAGTTTACCAAAAAAAGATATGTTAGATCAATATTTTCAAACTCATACAGCACAGAGATTGTATGTTTGCCATGTGTGTCAGAAATCCTTTTCAATAAAACGCTGTTTAATAAGACATTTTCGAATCCACACTGGAGAGAAACCGCATGTGTGTGATGTCTGTCAAAAATCATTTTCACAGAAATACAATTTAATAGATCATCTTAAAACCCACTGTGGAGAGAAACCACATGTGTGTGAGGTCTGTCAAAAGTCATTTTCAGAGAAAAAAACTTTAAGTAATCATCTCCGAATCCATACTGGAGAGAAACCATATGTGTGCGAGGTCTGTCAAAAATCATTTTCACTGCAAAGTAATTTAAAAAGACATCTCCGAGTCCACTCTGGAGAAAAACCACATGTGTGCAATCTGTGTCAAAAATCATTTTCAGACAAATCTAATTTAAAAAATCATATTCAAAACCACTCTGGAGAGAGACCACATTCGTGCAATGTTTGTCAAAAATCCTTTTCAGAGAAAAGTTCTTTAGTGAAACATCTTCGAATCCACACTGGAGAGAAACCACATGTGTGCGATGTCTGTCAAAAATCTTTTTCAGAGAGAGGTTCTTTAAGGAAACATTTTCGAACCCACACTGGAGAGAAACCACATGTGTGCGATGTCTGTCAAAAGTCATTTTCAGAGAAAAAAACTTTACAAAATCATCTCCGAATCCACACTGGAGAGAGACCATATGTGTGTGATGTCTGTCAAAAATCATTTTCTCAGAACAGTACTTTAATAAAACATCTTCGAAGCCACTCTGGAGAAAAACCACAACTGTGCAATATCTGTCAAAAATCCTTTTCAGAGAAAAGCACTTTAAAAAAACATATTCGAACACACTCTGGTGAGAAACCACATGTGTGCCATGTCTGCCAAAAGTCATTTTCAGAGAAAATATTTTTACGAAATCATCTCCGAATCCACACTGGAGAGAAACCATATGTGTGTAATGTCTGTCAAAAATCATTTTCACTGAACAGTACTTTAATAAAACATCTTCGAAGACACACTGGAGAAAAACCACATGTGTGCAATGTCTGTCAAAAATCCTTTTCAGAAAAAAGCACCTTAACAAAACATCTGCGAACGCACTCTGGAGCGAAACCATATGTGTGCGCTGTCTGTCAAAAATCATTTTCAGCAAAAAATGCTTTACAAAATCATCTCCGAATCCACACTGGAGAGAAACCATAGGTGTGTGATGTCTGTCAAAAATCCTTTTCAGAGAAACACAATTTAATAAGACATCTTCGAACCCACTCTGGAGAGAAACCACATGTGTGCGATGCCTGTTAAAAATCATTTTAAAAGAAATACACTTTGAAAAAGCATCTTCGAACCCACTCTGGAGAGAAACCACATGTGTGTGATGTCTGTCAAAAGTCATTTTTAACAAAAACTGCTTTACAAAATAGTCTTCAAATCGATGCTGGAGAGAAACCATATGTGTGTCAAAAATCATTTTTACAGCAAAGTACTGTAATTAAACATTTTCAAATCTACACTGAAGAAAAACCACATGTGTACCATGTTTGTCAAAAATCATTTTAGGTGATAAACTCTTTAAACAAATCATTTTCTAACCCACTCTCGAGAGAAACCACATGTGTGTGATGTCTGTGAAAAATCATTTTTGGAGAAAAGCAATTTAACAAAACATCTTCGAACCCACTCTGGAGAGAAGCCACATAAGTGTGACGTTTGTCAAAAGTCATTTTTCAGTGAAAACTGCTTTGCAAAGTCATCTCCGAATCCACACACTTTAGAAAAACCACATGTGTGTGGAAAGTGTTAAGAATCCTTTTCAAATCTATCGCAACTAAAATATCTGCAATTCACACTGGAGAGAAACCATGTGTGTGCTGTGTCTGCTTAAAATCATTTTCAGAGAAAAGCTCTTATGAATATCATTTACGAATCCACACTGGAGAGAAACCATTTGTGTGTGATATTTGCCAAAAGTCATTTACAGCAGGAAACTCTTTAAATATTCATTTTCAAATCCACACTTGAGAGGAATGTTTTTTGTGCAATGTATGTCAAAAATAGACCATATTCAAGTGCACACTAGAGAGAAATGTTTTATGTGTGATGTTTGTCAAAGAAAAAAAAATTCATTTGAAAAAAATTTAAAGAGCCAGCTTTAAATCCAGACTGGAGAGACACCATTTGTGTACTATATATGCCATAGATCATTGTCCCAGAAAAAAATTCAGAGCGATCATCTTCAAATCATACGAAAAAGAAACCATTACGCTATGAAAAGTGTCTAAAATTATTTAGACATAGGTCAGCTTTAAAAAAAATCTTCAAACTTACATTTTAGAGGAACTTTCTGTGTGAAGTGTATGTCAGAAATCATTTTCTGTGAAAGACTCTGTAAAAGATCATCTTAGAATTAAAGGGCAAAACTCAGAAATTTCATTAGTGGCCAGTAGTAGCAGTTTAGAGCAAACTCTTGTTAAAATTTCAATTAGTATTTAAGATTAAATAACCCGAACAAATATGTTAATATAAAAATATTTTAACCAGAAACAGTAGAATGATTGATAAAATGCAAAATAATTTCACTCCTTCCTTGTAGGAAAGTGGCCATAAGGTGGCTGCTGACAGACAATAGTTTAATACAAAGGGTGTTCGCACATTTTTTAGATGATTTCGGCGCTGTTTTTTTAACGTTTAAAATATGAATATTGCTTTCTGAAATAATCTATATGATAATCTTGTTTTCTGATTCTAATTCTGCGTAATGCTTTCGATGGTAGAAGGTTTTTTGTAAAATTTACAGGGTTATTGCTTTCCATGCCTCTTTAAAAACTTTCCAGATTCGATCAATCGTGGTGGTTTTGCACTTTGAAAGAGCTCTTTTCAGCAGACCAAATGCACAATAAACCATAAAAGAAACGTCAGGTGACTTCTTAGGAATATGTTGAATGGTATAAATGCAATACCTGTGTGAGTTTTTAATGTTTTTAACGAATACAGGGGTAATTTTTTAAGTATGAGCGGTAGCTTTGCTTTGATGCAGTTTCACCCTTTAAAAGTCGTTGAAATAAAGAAAATAGCATTTTTTCTGTAAATATCAGATGTAACACATTCTCTTAATATTATAATGAATTGATTGTAACATTTTTGTCCAATGTCCTTATTTTTATTTTCCCGTTGAAAGATAAATTTGCGACGTCATAAATCCTTACTTGAAACTTCGTTTTCAACCTTGAAATGGGCTCTTTTTTTAATGTTTTTTTTTTTTTTTCATTTTGAGTCTTTTTACTAAGAATAAGTACTGATTTTCGGGCTAGCTCTTTCCAGTTAATACTGATGTTTATTTTGCACTTAGAAATTTTTATACTATGCACTTTACAATCATTGTAAACTTCTGAATAAGAGGATTTCTTTTCGGAAAAACAAAAAAAAAGTATCCTCTGATTCACAGCTTGTTTGAATGCGCCATCTTGATAGAAGAATAAATTTGAAAGCATCAGACAATAATATGAATTACAAATAATAAGTTGTTGAAAGAAAGTTTTCCTCTAAAATAATTGCATTTTTTAAAATAATTTATCAAATTTGTCTAAAAAATGTGTGAACAGGCTCTGTAGCCACTTTTTCCCATTTAGTGGACCAATGGCTAATGCTAATTTTGCCCAGGGTAGTGATTATTTTATTTTATTTTTTTAATTAAATCGATTTTTTTTATTTAAATCAATTTTTTTTAAACCTCATACAATATTATTATTTTATGACTTTCCTTTTAATTTATAAAGTAAAAATTTATACACACAAACATGCATGCTACACGTATTACCAATATATATTAATATTATTACATAATATACATAAATGACTAAAAGATTAGGCTATCAAAATATTTTATTACAAAAAATACATGGAAAACTACAAATCAGATGTCAAAAATTCAATTTAACCTTAAGTATTTTAGTTAAAATAAAAAAAAATAACAGCAGTACATGAAACATTTAAGCAATTTTGGAAGCAAATTAAGATGTTAACTTTTCATTTTTTTTTAAAGTACAGGTACAGAAAAAGGATTTTAGCAGCTTTATCAGTTCCTAAGCGATTCCTAATTTTCGAATGTACCAAATCAAAAGCAGAAAACAATCGTTCTACTGAAGTAAATGAAGTTATTTTAATAAAAAGCTGATTGATCATGAATTCTATAACTTTTTTAGTGTCATGATTTTTTATAACTGTTTCACGTGCCTTTCAACATTCTAAAGGACTGAGTTCTTTCACTATATTAGATTCACACAAAAATTCATGTAATGGCTCAGATTTTGCTTCAAACTTTAATATAATAGGCATCACCAAGTAGAGTATTTCACTTTAGCAAACAAAAATGCTGACACTGACATTTTCTCAGAACTTGTTAATTTCTCTGCTGCATAACCGGGGATTCAAAAAATGGGATAAAAAATGTGTTGGGCTCAATACATGCTTCTAACGAGTACTGAAAGCTCTTACACTACTTCTTTGAAAACTATTTTTTCTCCAGATCTTTCCATAAATGAACTGCATTGGAATATTGAACCATTTATTATTTACATGTGTACAATGTCGTAAGGAAATCTCTGTATAAATAATAAAAATACTTTTGAATGACCCTATATCCAAATCTTTGCAGAAAGTACCCCTGTTTTTGTATTAAAAAATTTACATAAGGTTTAAATATTTTTTAATAGGTAAATATATGTATTAATCTTTTAATATCTTTCATCTGAGATTCTCTATTTTTAAATTAGAATTTTTATTTTAAAGTGTGATATTCGATTTAAATAAAATTGAAAAAGCATGGATTTCGAGTTCTCAGTTTCTCCCACTCCTTAAATTTACAGTGTATTTTTGTAAAAACGTAATATTTATTACAAATACAAAATATCTTGACCTAAATTTGAAATAAAATTTTTCAAAAAAGTTGATTTAAATCAATGATTTTTCTTTTAAATCAGTTGATTTTAATCACAATTTAACTCATGATAAAAATCAATGAACCCTGATTTTGCTCTTGACTTAAAATCCACGAACAGAAAATGGATAGTTATATTCAGACTTGAAAGAGTTCCTCCTAAAGGAATAATTCCACCTTTTTTAAAGCAATGTTAGACATTCTCTGAATTGATCCAAAAATGAAAAGAAAATATTGGAAATATATAAGGGAGATGTGCGTGTATGTGTGAGGGGTGGGGCAGAAAATTTAATAACCATTCTTGGAGTTTGTTTCTGAATTGTTGTGCAAAAGAGACTTCAAATCAAATGTGAGCTTATTTTATAAGCATCTGAAAATCATCTAAATAAAGTTCTGTAACTGTCTTTCCAGAATAAATTTTTTTAGACTTTAATAGAGAAAGAAAGTTTCTATTAGGCTCTTTTTGGAATAGAAAATATTTTGTCCTATTTGTACTACGGGAAAATCTTAAACAGCCAAGCCATCCAGAATAATATTTGTTTTGAAAAAATTATCACTACTTCACACAAATTCATACAGTTATATTTCATTTTCTACTATATATGTAACGAACACGTCGAACTCTCTGTAGGATACTGGTCGGATCTCACTGTAGCATATCCCATTAATAGATATCACGTCGTTGGGTAGATCTCTGCGATAACTCGTCATCTGAGCACTTAGCATTTAAGATACAGATTGGAACTTATTATGGTGTAGCCGTGCGAGTCGGTGAGAAATAACTAGAGGTTTTTCCTGAGAACTAGCTTTTATTTCCTTTGCATTACAAGTTTCCTTTTAAGGTAGGCCCAGTGCACAGTTTGAAGAGACTTTTACATCGGGGAAGCATTGATATTGCCAGCCGGAGCTCGGCAAATTACCGGCCTTTTAGATGCAAAGGTGCCGTCACATTTCGAGGAATAACGGGCTGTGTTTTTTGTGGAAAATGATGAGAGTAGAAAAGCCACGCAAAAAGCATGCTCCGCGTGTTATATACGGCGAAACTACCGCTAGAGAACGCTTTGCAAATTATGAAATAGAGTAATTTAATTAGTTAATTAGCTTTTGACTCATTTCTGGGTCAGAACTTGCAAAGCATCCCCGGGGAGAGCTGATGTCGACTCTAACCACAATTAAAGAAGAATTATTCAAAATCAGCACTTTTTAGCTTAAAGAGGATTCAAAATTGATATCTGTTCGTAATAAATGTATTGTAAGAAAAGGTGCAAACTAGAAATGAAGGCATGGCTTTAAAATTTAGACACACAATTTAGGGATTTTAAACTTTGAAATTTTATATTTTAGTTTCTGATTTGGAAAGGCTTTAACTGAATATCCTTTCATATCAATCCATGATCCGGCGATAACTCAGTTACTCTCGTTGGACTGTATTTAGGTAATAAAACTAATTAAATCACTTCGTATTCAATAAAAACTTGAATTAAAACTTAAAAAATGGTATTTATTTACATTTAGAACAAAAGTGACAGGCAGCGGTTGGTGCACTGCGCTTACGTCTCAAGAAAAACATCTCTACTGGCGGGAATCCGCTCCGCGCATCCTCCAGTCTTGAGGGCTCAACAGCGTCCCCTGGATAACAAAATGTTCTACAGAGAAAACACTCCCCCGGGGATTAAAATGCAAATTTCAATATACATTCACATATAAATTTGCAAAAATTATCATATAAGAAAAATTTATAAGATATAACAACTTACATACACAATAATAATACAATCACAAATGCACTATAATTCTACGTTACATACAGAAATAATATATACCTTAAAAATTGCTTAAAGAAAGAAAGGAAATCTGTTACTGAACTGGTAATATACAGACATCTCTGACATTTCTCTTATAAATTCTCCCGTCTGATAACCGTAAGTTTACGGTACGTATTATATTGTCCCTTCCCTTAAAAATTTCAACTATCCTACCAACCTGCCATTTGGTGGAAGGTAAATTTTCCTGCTTTATTAGTACTAAAGTTCCTTTCTGTACATCATCCTTTTTAAATTTCCATTTCCCCCTCTGCTGCAGATTATTTAAATAATCGCGCTTCCAAGCCTTCCAAATTTGCTGACTAAATTTGGTGATTCTCTGCCATTTTGCTAATCTATTTTCATTAATGTTATCTAATGGTGGTTCGGAGATCGAAGTGATAGGTCTACCAGTTAAAAATGAGAGGGTGTCAAGGTTTCAAAATTTTCGAAATCTGGGGACAGTGGGGTAAGGGGACGGGAGTTCAAAACTCCCTCAATTTCCGCTAGTATAGTATGAAACTCTTCTAAGGTTAATTTTTGATCACCTATTACCCGTTTTAAATTAAACTTGAATGATTTTACTGCCGTCTCCCAGAGGCCACCAAAATTCGGGGATTTGAGGGGAATAAATTCCCATTTGATACCTTCATGGGTTAAAAAATTACACAATTCCTCATCTGGGAAACCAATCAGTTTATGCAATTTTTTCAACTCGATGTCAGCTCCGATGAATGTTTTTGCATTATCCGATAGGATTTTTGCACATTTCCCTCTTCTGCCAAAGAAACGTTTTAGACTAGCTATAAAAGCCTGAGTTGTGAGATCTGAAACAAATTCCAGGTGTATTTCCTTGGTGCATAAACATACATAAACAACGACATAAATTTTATTCAATACACCCTTCCTTTGATTTTTAAATTTAATAGAAAATGGGCCACAGTAATCCAGACCTGTCACCGAAAATACAAAATTTGGTGTCACATGTTCTCCTGGCAGATCAGCCATCAATTGGGAGCTGACAACAGGTTTATTCTTGAAGCATGTCACACATTTGTGAACAATGCTTCGGCAATTATTCCTGGCATTAAGTGGCCAAAATTTTTGTCTTACATGGAAAAGCAACGCTTGTGGGCCTAAATGAAAGTATTTGAGATGGAAGTAATTTAAAATAATATCCGTTAACTTATGATTGGCAGGCAAAACAATTGGAAACTTTGAGTTAAGCGGCAAATCTGTATGTGCTAAACGGCCGCCAACTCTAATTAATCCATCCTCTCCTACAAATAATTTTAAGGAAGATAATCTACTTTTATTGTGAACAGGCTTACCTTTTTCGAGACATTTTAATTCTTCCCTAAATTCCCCCCTTTGTGCTGACTGAATTAGAAATGATTCGGCCTCTCTCACCTCGTCGAGGGATAGTGGTCCACTTCTTCTCTTCAATCTATTACGACAGTTGAAGGTGAATCTAAAAATAAAACTCATTATATGAATTAATTTTACAAAATTATTAGTACATGCAAAAATGTGGTCAATTAAAGGTTTTTCGTGGGAAATAGTAAGTGTAATAAAGTCATCGTTAATAATGTTTATGAAGTCTCTTTTTAGTTCCTTTATATAGATCTCCTGATCTGGAATCACTAGAGATTGTTCCTTATCTCACATATCTAACCCCCGTATTCACCAAAACTTGTTTAAACCGCGGATCACGGAACTCTCGGTTCAGTGTTAAAATCGCTTAACTCTGGGTTAAAAATATTTCGTATTCTCCAACCTCGGATTAGCTGACCCGAGTGTTAACCCAACGAATTTGTAAGAAGCGTTCTGATTGGTTGAAAAGAGCGCAAGTAGTATCGGAAATGTAAACAAGAGTTATTTCACTTTCTACTTTCTGTAACGCCGCCATTTTCCATATTTGCTTTTCGCCAGTCGCCATGGATGTAAATAAAAGAAAAAATTTTACCGTAGTGGAAAATGAGACTTTTTTAGGATGCCTCGATCAGTTTAAAGATAAAATTGAGAATAAAAGCACAAATGCCGTGTCGAATGCAGAGAAAAAGGAAGCTTGGGATGAATTGACCGATGTGTATAATAGTATGCCAGGAGTTTCGCAAAGATCGTCTAAACAGCTCCAAGACCTTCATTAAAATTTAAAAAGGAAGGCGAACAAAAATAGAGCTGACAATAGAGTAAAGGTGTTTAAAACAGGTGGTGGTAAAGAAAAAACCGCTCTATCATCTTTAGATGAGAGACTTCTGGCGATGGGGTCAGTAAAGACACCCCTAATAAACAGATATGACTCTGACTCTGAATATCATATGCAGACTGCTAACAGTAAGTATCCCTTTTCACTTGTGTTATGAAAAATTTATTCGTGTTGAAATATAAATTTTAAGTTGTTTTGTATTATGTTTGGTATGGTATGGTATTTACTTTTTTTTTTTTTTTTTTTTTTTTTTTTAGACTCATCAGACTTTCAAATTCAGCCTGAAAATCATAGTCAAGAGGATGAAGCAGTAAGATGTTTTCTTTTTCTTTTTTTTTTTTTGTATTTGTTCATTTTTAATTGCATTATTACATTAATAATCCTATCCCATTATAAATCTTTTATTGAAATCTGTTATTCATTTCTGCCCCATTTCAATTGTATTACAGTACAACATTGTTGTTCTAAAAATTATTTATTTGTCAATTTTTTCATTTTGTTTTAGTGCGCTATTATTTATATGTATAAGTGAAGATGGGGCTGACTTAACTTATAGTCCCAGAAGCAGAAATGGTGCTGCAGATTGAACTAACATCATTAAAAAAAATATTGCTAAATTTTTGTCTCTAGATTTATTGTATCCTTTTATTATATTTCATGCAAATTTTGCTTTCTGCATTACTATTATTATTTCTTATAAATAGTAAACTGATCCAGCATTATTGGGTAGCAGATAAATTACAGTTTTCTGCTGATTGATACAGAAAATTTTGCTACTGAGACCGCAGTTTAGTAATATTTTTTAAGATTAATCTTACAGTCACTTAAAAGTAAACATATAGATGAGAAAATATATCTGCCTGTTTCAGAATTCATTGCTGCTGACATATTTTTAACACAGTGAAAATTTAAGTTTACATAATATTAGGCACACATGTACTTCAGGATTTCTTTCAGATTAAATTTTCATAATTAAATTTCTTTTAATTCTGGTAAAATAATCAAATGTTGTTTCTTAGATATTTGCATGCAACATCATGGGAAATGATTTTAAGAATGTTGATGATGGTGAATGAAATTGTTTTTGCCAATTTACTACTGTACTTTACTAAAGAAAATATATGCTTTCTTGATTTATTTCAACATTGACAAAATTTCTTTACTTATTTCTTTTTTTCTTACAGTTGGTGAAATTGTAAGAAAAATAAAAAGCATATGCAACAGAAAATATCTGCGTTGCACATTAGTGTGCATTAGAACTGTTATATGTCAAATATGAAATAAACAACGAACAGTTTATTTGTATATAAAAATTACTTTAATCATTGTCTGAGTGCAACGAAGACTCATACACAGCGCAGTATTACTTTGCCCCATATATAGCTACGATGGATATTAAAACCTTTCGTCAAGCATAACTCAAAAAATATTTAACGGATTTCGTTCAAATTTTTACAGCAGGTACCTATAAAGGTGACAACGACGTCTATTTATTACCAAGAATAAATGTCAAACCGTTTGGAAATTATATTAAAAAATTAGATAAAAAAGCACAATTAAAGTACATACGTCACGAAAATTTTGTGCGTATGTCATTTTCACCGGTGGGAGATTTTCGTAGACAATCGGAATTGAAAAGTTCGTGGAGTACATGGAGCAAAAAAATATGCACACACTAATATTCAGCACAATAAAATATATTTCAATTTAGTAGAAATCGAAAATTAATCTGGATTTTTTTTCTGTTTGAAAAAAAAAACCCACAATAACTTCGTAGACTTGGTATTAGAGATTTGGCGCAAATTTCAGCAATAGCAGCTTTTTTTATTTCGCGTGTGTAAATTAAAAAAAAAAAATCTTTAGTGTTTAAATAAAAGGTTTCGATTTATGGCATTATTTCTTTTTTTTTCTCTCTTTTTAGCATTTTAAATGGGATTAATGAAAGGCATGTATTTTAAATTAAATGAGTGAAAGGTTTATATTTAAATGAAATAAATTCAATATGAAAATGTTATAGGAACAATATTTGGCGATTTATCAACTGCGCCAGGATAACATAAAAGTACCAATATATCAAACGGTATATGTAGTATGTGAAATGAAACAATTATATTATAATCACCCATCGTACAAGGAAAAAAAAAACTAATATTCTACATTCAGAGGGAAAAATCCATCTCCTGTTGCCGTAAGATTTGGCGAGTTCTTTTTTGGTGATAAGTTTTTCGATGTGATTGTTGGGATCTGCAGGATTTGACTTACTTTTTCTAAATCTTATTTTTTTGCAGATGTTGTATTATGTAAATATATTTTTTGGTACTTACGTATTATCCGTGCCAGGAGATTGATCGCCAAAAATGATTGCCAAGTACCAATTTGTTTATCGTTGCCAATCATGTTTTCAAATGCAGTAATTTAACATTGTCAAATAACATTGTTAAAAATGGTAATTAATATAAAATAAATAAAATGTAATACATGTTTATTTAATTTATAACATTGTTAAAAATAGTAAACAACATTATTTTAGTAAAATTAATAAATGGTAAATAGCATAGTAAATAAGAAAGAATAATATTATAGATTATTCCCAGGCTTGTACCATGCAGCAAGAAAACAAAATATAATGGTTACTATAATTAGTAATATTGGCTCTATGCCTGGCGCAGTTGGCTTAAAACTGGCACGGATAATACGTAAGTACCTATTTTTTTGCAGATATTTTTCTATTTTGTATATATATATATATATTGTAATGACATTTGGAAAAGAGATTTTTACCTTTTTATCTGTGTCTTCGGAAATATTAAAAAATAAAAAAAGATTTACATATATCTTTGTATTTTTATACCGACCACTTCTCCATTTTTACATTTTAAATGCTATTTATTATTTACTAGCCGTTTATTAATTGTTTACAATTTAACCCCCTGACAATAATAATTATTTATCACAAAAATGCTTCTTAGGTTTGTTAAATAATTTTTTTAATGTATTTTCATTACTTATTAAAATATCGAATATGGCGATAAAATTTTATTTTAGCATCGTGCTTAAATTTTTAAGATGGTGCATGAACATGCTTTAATAAATTTATGTTTGTAAATATTTGAAAAACATGTTTTACCGCTCTCTTGAAAAATTTTGTAAGATGCTAAAACTACCTTTTGGCACCATTTTAATTTTTTTTCGCCAACCGACACTGGATACGAAACTTTTCCCCATTCAGATACACAGGCAAGGCTGGTCTCAAACAAGAGTAAATCTAACAACAATATTGTTTTAACTCTATAAGAGTTACAATAATGATATTAAATGCTCCGATTGGCTTTGGGCCCAATTATGAAATTTTCTCCTAAAAAAACTGTAGAAGTCTTTTACATTTGTTTCAAGTGAAGCTCGGTCTACAAGGTATTAATTAATAATACAAACAACACTAATGGCATGGAGGCAAAAGTTTTAATTTAAATGTGTATATTTGAAACCCCGCCCCCCCCCCCTCCAAAAAAAAGAAAGTTACAGTAATGAATTTAAAATGGCGTTAACCACGCTTTCTGACATAAGCAATTGGCTGCAAACGCGATAACGAAACTTTCACTTAACTTAATAACATGTAGCTAATATAGCCCTAAGGGTACATTGCAGTTATACAGACCTTGTGGGTTTTTTTAAAAAGCTTGAGACAATTCAGGTTTAAGAAGTTGAGATTTACTGTCAAATGATATAAACAACTATGAACACAAAACTGATGAATTATTATTCAGGTTTATGTATGTATTTTTAAAAAAATTACACTGATTACACTTATAAGATAAATTACTTCTGTTTGCATTTAATAACTGATAAACGGCTTCTGTATATTAAATGAATTGTTTAAATATTGGGAAGAGGTGGCGAGAGGTAGAAAGACGAGTAAACAAACGGGTAGACAGACGGGTAGTGAGATGGGTAGAGAGACGAGTAACGACATAGGTAGGCTGACGGGTAGTGAAACGAATAGACATACGGCTAGAGAGAAAGGTAAGAAGAGGGTTGACAGAGGGGTAGCGAGATGGGTAGCGACACCGGTAGACAGGTATGTAGCGAAAAAGGTTGCGAGACGCGTAGCGTGGTAGATAAAGAGACGAGTAGAGAGATGAGTACAGAGACGAGTTGACTGACGGGTAATGAGATTGTAGCGAGACGGGTACAAAAACAGACTGATAGTGAGACGGGTATACAGACGAGTAGAGAGACAGTAGATGGGTACGGAGATGGGTAAGAAGATGGGTAGAGAGGCCTATAGCCAGATGGGTAGATAGACAGATAGACAAGTTGTGAGACAGATAGACAAATGGGTAGCGAAGTGGATAGAGACACGGCTAGACATACAAGTAGTTAGACGGATAGACAGACGTTTAGAGAAATAGATTGGCGGGTAGCGAGACCGGTATAGAAAAATAGAGACAGGTAGCGAGACGTGTAGAGGGATAGACAATCGGTTAGAGAGACGGGCAGAAAAACAGATAGGGAAACAGACAGATTGTGGAGAGACAGACAGACAGGCAAACGAAAAGTCTGCGGATTGGCGCAGTAAAGGCGCAGGGGGCAGAGCCTCCTAGAGAATAATCAAGAAGTATCTGTTAAGCTTAACTTTGAAATATATATAATTTTTCAATTTTGCCGATATGGAGATTTAATGTAAAAGTTATTTTACAGAAGTCATCGAAAGATTTTTTGTATACTTTAATAGTAATTTAGACTATAGTTTTGCAATCTGGTTTGTAGCAAAGCATGCTATCAATGTGGTTTGAAGTGTAAGAGTTTCTATAAACAGTTATACAAATAATAGATATATAATCAAGGAAGAAATTTTTTTAATTCACACACAAAAAAAGGTACAACAATGAAATTAAGTTTGCGTTAAGCCACGCTTGATAGAATAATCTATTGGCTGCAAATCCAATTACGTAACTTTAAAAAGCTTGGTGTTTTAAAAGATCTGGCTTTTTTTTTTTTTTTTTCAAGTTTTGCACAATACGCACTTAAGAAAATGAGATTCTTTGCCACATGTTAAAAAAAAATTATGACAACACATCTGATGAACGGTACTTCTTTTCTATTTTTTTAACAGTGTATATGAATTTATGTATGATATTTTGTAATTCTATCATTTAATTTGCTCTTTTTCTGTATATTGTAATTGCTAACCCTATGTTCTCAGCAATATCACTCAGACTAATCCCTTTGAGGGAAGTCCTAGTAACATTTTACATTTGTTTTCAGATTTTTTTTTCAAAAGTTGGCGCTACTCCATGCGCCATGTAATTTAAAAGCACTGTGCAGAATTTCAATGCTATTTATCAAAATGCATCTTCCAAATTTTGTTGCTTGAAATATTTTTACTGTTGTTCTTTTCTCCTTTGAGTAATACTTACTGTATAAGGGAATAACAATGCTAGAAAAATCTTTTAGAAAATAGCTGACGATGAAGTACTATATATATATTTTTAATTACTGATGCAATTTTACGAGTTTCTTTAAATAGTTTTGGTAGCTGTTAAACCATAAATTAATCCTTCGATAAAAAATAAAAGCAAAGCTACATGATTTCAAAAACTAAAAATTCTTTTTTTTTTCAATTTTATTTTAAAAGAATTAATTTTCCAGAAAAAAGGCAAATTCATATAGCTAAGTGTAATATAAAATAAAAAGAAAAGAAAATATTGAAATCTCTTCAGAAATTATCGCCAAAATCATGTCAATAACCTCATCCAACTTCCCTCATTGTGAGCGCCACTTTGTTGAATAAAGAATTTCTGAAATGAAAAACTACTTTTTGACAAGTTTTAAATTGTAGCAAATGTAAAGAACATGATAATGTTTTCTAGACTGCAATGTCATAACTACCCCCCCCCCCCCCCCCCCCCACACACACAAAAAAAAGAGAGAAAATACATTTGAAAATTCGAATAGATTTATTAAAAAGAAAAAAAATATCTGTATTACTTTCAGTTCAAACATATAATGGCCAATCGTTAAATAAGAAAAAAAAAAATATTCTGCATATTTTTATGAAACAAATTTCTCTTGTTTTAATGCACACCTTACTTTATGGTGAATAATATTTTAATAACAAAACTTTCTTTCAGATTTAATGCTGATAAGTTTCTTTTACCAAAAAGAAATTTAATTAACTTTATTTATTTATTGTCCAGCAAAAAAAGCGATCTCATATAGCTTAGTATGATAGCAAATAAAAATAAAATAATTGAAATCACTTCAGAAATTCCCGCACAAATTTTGTCAATAAATCTTCGATTTAACTATTTTTTTTTTTTTGGGGGGGGGGGAATTTCACTATTTTTATTGTACATATGTATATAAATAAAATCTCTATTTTTTATAGAACTAAATTACTTTTTCTACCTGTTTTCCCTCATTAAATGTTATGGTAAAAAAGAAAGAATGAAATGTAAAACCCTTATTTGTAGTCGTAATAATGAAACTTTTCTGTAAATGGTATTATGGAATCTTCTAAATATAATTTAATGGAAAAATATGCAATATTTACATTTTAATACACTATATTGCCAAAGGTGACCAGTCACTTGCGATTTTAGACGTTTTGTTAACTATCTAGAAAAATACATGAGGAATTAACCTGAAACTGCAGGTGTGTAAACAGTATAGTATAAGTTATATATTTCCGCAAAGATTTTTTCATGAAACTCCATAGGGGACTGTCAACAAATTGAAAAAGAATGAATATCTTTTGGATAACCCTTTAAAAACTAATTTAGCAAAGGCGTTCAAACTCGAGATTAATAATAAGTGGCTTATTGTAATATACTGTGTTCATTTTTATGAGGATAGCATGTATACTCGTAGAGAAATTAAGGTTTTTATAAAAACAGTCCCAAATTTCACCTAATTTTTTGCTTATAATTTGCAGAGTTCTTAATATAAAAAAAAGTTCTTTTCAGAGAATATGACAAACAGCATTGTACATAATACTCTGCGATTAGAATTAAAAAATAATAAAAATTGGATGAAAAATGAGCAGGTTTACTAAAAAATGTCTCACTGCACATGTGCAAATGCAATCAAAATATAATATGCATAATGTATTAGCTAAGTATATAGAGCAACTTTTGTGAAAGTCTCAAAATCATAGCTTGAAAATTCTGAAAATTATCGTTGATAGAATAAGCTTGAAATCCGTTGTTCCGAAAAGCAAGCAAAAATATGAGGGGTTGTATACAAATATAGATATAGTAGTACGTGCAATATTCTGTACGCTATCTTGGCACTAATCAACAGATATTTGATACAACCCCTCATCTTTTGCATTCAGCAAAAGTCTGATTTATTTAATAAAATCTGCTGATTTCTATCTTTGAACTTGAAAATTCTATACAGTTTTATATTTATTATATGACTAATAATGTTTATATTAATTTTGTAGACACTGCTTTCTTATCTGCTTTTGCTGTCGTAACTCCTTTTTTACATTATTCTGTGTGTTGTAATCACCTAATATAACATGTCTGTGCCTCATGAGGGGAAAAAAAGGGAGGGGAGCTAATTGATAGCATTTTAATATTTGAAATTCTAAAATTATCAGCATTCAGATTTTTTTTTCCTTGTCTGGTAGAAAAGCTGAACTACATAAGTAATTCTTTGCTGTAAATCATTAAAAACTACAAATATATTTTTGTGTTTTCAGGATACTGAGGAATTGGAATTTATAATGACTGATTCCTCTGAGTTATTCCAAATGGAGACTATAACTATTGCAGAAAGATCCCCAGTAAAAGAAAAACAAGCAACAATCCTGCATGTAAAGAAAAGTACACCTAGTAGAAATAAAAATGTAATTCAAAATAATGCCAAGAATCAATAATTTGAGCATTAAACAAAGAAAAGAGGAGCACGAAATTAAAATGAAAATTTATGACGAACAATTAAAATTTTACAAATCATTAAACGAAAAATTAGAAAATAACGAATTAAAAATATCTGATGTAATTTCAGTATAATAATAAAGTATATACATGTATTTTTTATTTGTTCATGGTCTGTTATAATTTTGTTTCTTTTTTTCAGATGAAAGAATTTAGCAAAAAAATTGTCTTAATAATAAAAAAAGAATGTAAAAAGTTACAATTTTGGAATATATGGAAAATAAAATAAATAATAGCACAAATTATTTTGAAATGCAGTTCATAAGTTCTAGAATAAGTTTCTGATTACTTTTGATTTTTTTTTTTTCTTCAGTTCAGCTCCGGTTCAAAATTCTAATGGTTTCTCTTTTGAAATTCATCATCCTATTGTATAGAGTTTTTATAAGAAAGATAATGGTTAATAACACTGGTTTACACGGTTTATATACTTTCATCGAAATGTGTATTTTTTCATAGATTCTATTGCACTGAGTACAGGAAAGTTATTGAAAAAAATCTCACGTCTAGTTAAAAAAATATTAAATACTTTAAAAAATTAATCACATGAAATATAAAAAGAAAAAATTAGAAATGATTGATTTTACTCTTCTTTTTATAATTTTCTTGATCTGTTTCTCTTAAAATAGACCAGAAGTAGTCCCCTAACATACTTTTGTCCCAAAAACCTTTATGTCTGTCTTCAAAAAGTTTAAGGTCTTGGTGAAAACGATCGCCCTGCTCGTCACTCACGGTGCCCAAATTTTAAGGAGAAAAATCCGGGTGTAAATGGAGAAAATGTACCTTCAGAGACATGTTCACACCCATTGCATGATTTTTTTTTATAAAACAGCAATATTTTTTTCATAATTTTCATCTTCATGATTTCCTAAGAATCTATGGATGACCGTTTTTTTTTTTTTTTTTTTGGTGAAATAACTGCTGAAAATTTTACTTCGATTTCGGTAATAATTTGATATTTGGTTTCATTAAGTTCCACTGTTTTAGATAGTTGCAAGTCTTGCACAAGGTCGTTCAACTCATTTTGGTTTATTAAATGTGGTGTTTTATCATCTTCGATTACGAACTCGTCATCATTTTCATCTTCCATAAACAGATCGTCACTATCTTGGCAACTCACACTTGACATATCTGCACATACAAGATGTGACAGAGTTTCCGAATGTGATATCGGCTTTGAGACTGATGGAATGTCAGAATATTGAATTTTATGTTTATTTTTTTAATTAAAGCCTGCAGTTTCTGTCAAACAAAAATAAGTCATTTTCGTGATTTCAAGGTTCTCTCCACAGCATTGGTGATCCAAATTGAACATACTTTTTTTCTCCCGCAGCCTAGCATATAAGAGTAAGCCTACAGCTTTCACAAAAAAAAATGTGCGACTCACTTTTTATCTTGATTAATCACTGAGAATCCAAAATAATGCACAAATGCTGTTTTAGAACATTCCGATATCGGTCTTCCTTTTTTTGTGAATATAAATTGTCCACAAACGTAATAAAAATGACCAGAATTTAATTTACACACTCTATAAGACATTTTATCAAAAACAGAACCACTTTAGTTCACAAAAACACAAGAAAATAGAATATAGAATCCAAGTTGACAATGCCAATAAGTTGAATGTGACGTAACAGATATATTATAGAAGTAAAAATGTAAATATTGAAAAATGTAAAAATCTTAAAAATGTGACGTGATAGATTTTTTTTCAAATAGCGCCTTTCATTAGTAAGAGGTAGTATAATAAGAAAATAGGTGTTTCATCAAAAGTATATAAAAAATGTTTTAATTTGTATACCAATGTAATTTGAATATGTTGGGGATAATCTTATCTCTCTTAACATCTTTTGAGATATTTTTAACCTGTTAACCGGGAATAAATTTTTGTTCAACTCATTTCACAATCAGGACTTTTTTCTTCATAGTGGTAAGTAATATCACCAGTGCCTGATTACCAATGGCGCACACTTCCACCAGTAAAAAATAATAGAAATTTTTTCCTTATTCATGACAGTAATCTTGTATGATTAGGATGTTTTAATAAGACAAACATTTTTATTAAAATTGTACTAGTGGAAGTAATGCATTCAAAATATTACGGCAAATTTCCATGATGAAAAATGTCGTCGTGCCCATTGCAGTAGTAGTTTGTGTGTGATAAACACATTACTTATACACCAACTGGTAATTGGGATAAGAATCTAATCGTCCTAACACAGGAAGTTTATCTTTGTATTTTTTTTAATTTCTGCTCCGAATGCCATAGGCAAACTTCCACTTTTTCGGAATAGTAATGATTGGTATATCTACAGAAAAAGAATTTGTCTGAAATAATGTGAAAAATTCTATTTAGCAAAAAAAGTAATCGAAGTTTGCCTCTGACACTATGCCTATGTTGATAGTTACTTTATTGTAACAATAAATAATCTTAATGCACTTCATAAGAGGAAAAGGAATCCGAATCATAGAAAAAGATATCCATCTGATTATGGAACTGAAACAAAAATTATGGATTACATTAACAATCTGCCTCGTCTGCAGATTTTATATTTTAATAGGTATTTGCCCACTGTATATGAAACAAAATTACAGCCTTCACTCCCATTTTACAACAGGATGTCCTTTTTCATGGTTAGGGTTCCTTTTCATTCTAAGAAATGACATCTTTCAAGATAATAAGAATAATAATATGTACAATTATAAGAAAATGATATATTTTAAATATCAAACCAATCTTATTCCTTTTTTTTTTTAAATATTGATTTAGTTAAAACTTAATTAAATTTAAATAATAATAATAAATAAAACTAATAATTATAGGGTTTTTTCCCCGTGTAACAAATAGAAAGAGGTACCCTTTTTAAATAATATAAATAGATGATTAGAGACATATTCTGTTTGGTGTTTTCCTGTGCAGATTTCACAATACACTGTACAGATGAGCAAATTTCTACATTTAAATATTTATTTTTATATTGCATTGCAAACTTTATAATTGATTTCACTTATAACCAACCATTTAAAAGAACACTTACAGGGAGCTTTGCCGATTTCTGAATTGTGTGGATTTTTGAACATTGCTTAATTTTACATTTTAAAACTTCATAAAAAAAAAAAAAAAACTACATTATAAATATTTAACTAAATAACTACATAATAAATATTAAAAGCTAACAAACATATAAAAAATCCATAAAAACTGTTAATAATTTTTGATAAATTACTTAAATTTATGATCAATAGTAGTTTAGGAAATCCACGACATATAAATGCAAATTCCATTACTTTTGTTCTGCTACTTTGCTCATAGATGGCAGCACCACACAATTTCCTCAGCTGTCTCACTAAAGCTTATGATAAAATTTTAACATACTTTAATTTGTAGTATCTTGATCAGATTTTTTTCATTTATATATATATAATTTCACCATTAAGTGTGCGATTTTGTTTGTCGTAAATATCAAAAATACTGTTTATTTAAAAAATTTTAATAAGTATTGCCTAAGCAATTTGTTTGGTGCCATCTGGTGTTGAAAATTTATGTATAATAACTTTGAATGATCTATTAAATAAAGAAATTAATAAATTACAAGGGAAAAAAAAAAAAAAGAAATGTAAGCTTAGATAAAACAGACATGAATAAAAATATTTTAAAAGTAAAAAACATTTTCACATTATACACGTAGTACAGCTGAACTTCTATTTTATAAAATTTTCTTTGGATTTTCAACAACATATTTATTATATTAAAATCTGACTGTCTGTATAAATTAATGTTACATAAATATTTTCTAAATAATGCACAATTATGTTGGACTTATTTTTCCTTCAAGAAATCAAAAGACAACATATGAATTTCTTATAAAAGCTTTTTTAAATTGGTTTCATACATCAGTTATCATTTTCAAATCTACAATGCAACTAAAGCCTATTTAAAAATAAGAGACAGAATACAAATAAAAGCATGTGTGAAGTGACAGCTTCCTGTAACAAATGTCTGAATGAATTCTAATTTATTTTTATGTTGCATTTTTTTAAAACAAAAAGTTAATATTTTTTAACAGTATAAATTTAAGAAATGTTTTCAATTAATATTTAATAACATAATTTTTCTAAGTTTTTCTTTTATGCTTAAAAGTTCACTTGTTTACTATTTAAAAGCAATCTGTTATTATAATCACTGACTGAAACATGTTGATTGATTTAAAAATAAACTAATCAGAACTATTATAAAATGCAATATATGAAATAACTATAACAGTGATTGATTTCATATGATAGGTTTTCTATACCTAATACATCTGTAATTAATTTTACTGCTTAAAGTTTTATGCATTATTTAACTTTTTTTTCACAGATTATGTAAAGTCCCTATTTGTATGTTATAATAAAATTCAGTGTAATAAATTATTTATTTCCTTTTACAATTTTCTTTTTAATTACAATGTATTGCAATAGATTATTAATATTTAAAGCAATGCCATATTAAAAAAAAATACTTTATACACCACCTTTCCAAACTTATTCTTAAGAGGCTACTTCACTCATGCGAAAACGCCTGCTTGCTAATGTTAATCCTATGGGACAGTTATTTTACAATATCTTGTTTGCATTTCAATGTTTTTAAACGATTTTTTTTTTGCATTGGATAGCTGAGGTTGATCTCTAGGCAGACCCTTTTTTACTTTTCTATTTTGATTGCAATTTTTTTTTTTTAAATGAGGTTACTGTCATTTTGGAAACTGGTTTTGAAAATGAAAGCATCTACATAAAAAAAATCTGTAAACAAAATCAAAAAAGGGCTTGTGTAGATATCAACCTCAACTATCCAATGCAAAAAAAAAAAAAAAAAAAAAAAAAAAAAAAAAAAAAAAATCATTGAAAAATATTTAAATGCAAGCGAGATAGCATAAAAACTGTCCCACAGGATTAACATTAGCGAGTGGGTATTTTCTCGTGAGTGAAGCAGCCTCTAACTAGTACAATTATAATCCTCAGGAAGTAAATATGTCATAGTAAGCATCAGCAAAATTGGTAGTACAAGAACTATTATACCTACTTTATCATGTAATTTAAACAAAAAAGTTAATCACACACATAATACTAAAAATAAGCTGGTACTTTTTTATTATATATTAATTGAATACAGATGATAGTAGGGCATTTCTTTTCGCAACGCCTGCTATTTGGTGAGTAATTCTCAAAGAATCATTCGATGAATTGTCATCTTCGTCTGTACATTCTATTGCACTATCATCATTCATTTTAAGTGCAATGTTGTGCAGCACAGCTGTTGCAACAATTATCGTCATGGATGAATCCAACCTGCACTGCATTGTGTCGCTCAGACATGAGAAACGTCTTTTCCAGACACCATACTGCCTCTCAACAGAATTTCTTGCTCTAATTTGAGCTCTATTATATCTACAAAAGAAGAAAATATTAATGAAGATAGACTTCTATGCTTAAAGAGCTTTACATAAAAAAATGTAATGTAAAAATATTTCAGCTGTATTGCTACTGAAAAAATAATACAGCTTTGTTTATGGACTCAGCTAATTAGATGTTCTTAATGTAAGATTACCATTTATAAAAATAAAAAAAAGTCTCTATGATGTGCAGAAAATCTAAATACAAAAAAATATATATATATTCATAATATAACAATTAACTAACCATGTAACATAGCGTTAAATGTATCAAGAAAAAGTTTCATATTTTTAAGTTAAAATAATGTTAAAGTTAAAAATAGCTTCATTCTCCTCCCCCCCCCCCCCCCAACACAAAAATGTTTGCCTTCTGAAAGCTTATTTTTCTTGTTTCAGATGACTTTGACAAGGTATGCACTACACAACGCAAGTTGCAGCATTCACAACACATACCCATAAGCAACTGATAATATCTCTATCAATTTTAATAATTATTGTATAATAAAAATATTTTTTATATAAAAAACTTTTAATAATAAGTATATAAATTCAGATTTTATGTTAATTTGTTTTTTCATTAAAAAACAAACAACAACAACAACAACATTGAAATTGACCTATTTTTTGTGCAGATAACTTCCCCTTAATCTCGTTTCCAAATAAACTTTTAAAAATATATATATTTATTTACCGTTATACCTAAGTATCCGCCACCTTCTTTTATAAATTTGTTTTTCAAAATTCATAAGATTAAGTTATTTTCGTGAGAACAAGTGATTCAAAGGTTACTGTCTCCAGGGCTTCATTTGCACCAGAGCCCAACTCTGGTACTTCTCTTTTTCTAGTAAATATTTAAATTTTGGCCAGAATTCACCGGAGCTCACAAATACTGCGCGCTCCAGAGCCCAGTGCAATAACGCTTCTGAAAAACTAATCATAAATTACCTTTTCTTTTCCCTTCCATCTACAATTTTTTGCATCAAAACACTTATAAGTGATGTAATGGGTCACTCACGTAAGAGATGGAGATGAAACAGGCTCTATTTTTATATCAGACTTCGGGTTTAGGCAGGCTTGAGCTCAATCTGTCTAAACTTCAAAATTTTATTTATTTCCATTTCAAATAATTTTAATGCTATTTTGATTAGAATAAAGAGTAAACAGAAATAGTCTTTTTCTGTTCTGCATAGCTGCGAACTATTCATTTTTTGTGTTAACACTATTTCTGAATCATAATCCTGAGCTTATTTAATTGCAGCATTCTGCGATTAATTAACATTAAGATTAGGCAAAGGTTTCTATGTTAAAGTAGCAATAACTAAAAAGTAGAATAGTTGATAGCTAAATATACGCAGATAGATGCATTTAAAATTTTTATTTTGCTATAAATAATTTAAAAAAAAATTGCTTTAAATTTTAAAAATTATATACAAAATATAAATATGCAGATTGGAGTGACCTTGGAGGGGACGGTACGCTACGTGTTTTATGATGCAGAATATTAGTGCTCTGATACTTTTTTTTCTTTAGAAATTAAGCCCTGACTTACCCTTAATTTTATTTATTGATATTTTAATACTTAAATAGATTATTAATTCGTTTTATTACTTATTTCTAAAGTAACTAAATATATTAATGAAAGATGATTGTATCTTAATTGATTGATTAATAATTATGGTTACTTAATAAAAAAGATAATTTTAATCAATTATATTTTTTAATCTATTAACACTATACACATTTATTATATATCGATATATACCTTTGCTGTTGAATGGTTGATGGGTTTAAAAATGGTGTCAGCAGGTAAGAACGGCATCCATAACCATTATCTCCCAGCAGATGATATTGAGGGGGAACCTGGGTTTCCATAATCGCTCTCAGGCGAGAATTATCAAATATAGTTGAGTCATGAGTACTGCCAGGCCAGCATGCAACGATGTCTCTGATCATTAAGGAGGTATCGCTGACTGTCTGAACATTCAGTGTGAAATCTCCATGTCGATTTCTGTAATCTTCAGCCCTTTCTCCTCCAGGACTGATAATTTTTATATGTGTGCAGTCCAATGCACCAAACACTCCTGGAAATACACTTTTCAAATAAAAGTCTCGGCTAATCTGGAAAGAAATAGAATATATATATATATATATATATAGATTATAGATTTTTAGGATTCATTTATAAACATGATGAAACAGATTTATCAAAATTCATATTATGCTTGAAATAATTATTAAAGATATGGTAGAAGGATTAAATGGGCCGATAAACTATTTTTTGGTGTCAAAGATGATTTGGGTAATTTTTATAAAAATTTTACCAGCAGGGCAATTTCATATGAGACGGAATGACATTTAGAGTTGTAGAATTATGTTAAAGCAATTACCCTGAAGCTATTTACAAATGAAAATTGACTTTTCAGTTTGCACATGACTGTTATTGATTAAAAGATTTTCCCTATTTTATTCTATCATTTTTGAGTAATTTCTGATTGTGTGATGGAATGACATTTTTGCTGCTACCATAACTCTAACCTGGTATTTAAAACTGGAAACTTTTATGAATTAAAAAGCCATTCAGTTTTTAAACTAATACATATCTTAAATATGATGTATAAGCAATATAAAATTATAATTTAAAGCAACCTAACCTGTCCTAGGGTTGTAGTTATTAACTGTTATTTGACATGACGGAATGACTGAAAGTTTCTTAAACATTTATTAAAAGAAAATCGACTAAACTAATAAATTTCATCATTTTTTTATTATCCAGAATGATCATACGAAATTACATTATATAACTATTCACATGTGACAGCTTTTTCAAAAACATATCGAACAACATGACTACCTAGTTTACTTTGCATCCATTATTATCAAGTATATGGCTTTAAGACTATTGTAAACCATTAAATAATTTACTACATGTATTCATTTATTAAGAAAATACAAAATAAACAACAATTACATTTTTTTTTTCACAGTTTACTTCAAGAATATTATTTGTACACAACTCAAATATTTTACTTGGTACTTTTCGGTTAACCGGGTGCCATATATAAATATATATGTATATGCATATTCATACATATATGTGTGTACATATATGTATGTATATATATGTGTATGTAGATATATATGTATCTATACATATATGTGTGTATATATACATGTATATACATCACTGGCGCATGGCTAACCCAAAAGTACCTTTTACTTTTTAGCCATAACCTAAACGTTTTGAATCTAAAACATTAATTTGATAACTTGGAATATATTTCAATATATTTTCTAACTTAATTTATAAAAATTATTTTTAAAAAAATTGATAAAAGTTGACACTTTTATGGAATTACCCAGCAAAATAATTGTATTTACAAGAAAACCAAATGCAAAGTTAAATAATAGAAAGACGTCACATCTGGTTTTGGTTGTGTTATTCTTTTATATGTGTTAGACATAACTAATATTTTTCAGAAAGAAATATTTTAAATAATTGAATGAACTGATAATTTATTTAGAAAAAATAATAAAAACTAGAATGCAATAATTATGATTTCAAACGAATTCACAAATAAATATCAGTAATTAAAACAGATGGGGAAAATACTGAAATAATTATTTTCAAATTAAGAGTTATAATAATACACACCTGTCGTCGCTCGAATTCTGTCTCAGGCAGCCGGATGTAGTTTTGCCTTAAACTTGCTACAGCTTTAGCAACTTCTTTTATTGCTCTTGAAGCAGAAGACTGACTCACATCTGCTAAATCACCAACCATCAGCTGGAAATCTCCAGTGGCAAAATATCTTAGAGCAATGCACATTTTCTCGGCAGAGGATAAGGCATTATTTTTTTCTGTTGTAGATGATAATCTGTCATCCAGAATTCGAATTAACTCTTCCACTGTGTGTTTATTTAAACGATATCGCTGCTGAAAATCTAGATCATCTAAATAGTCTAAATCATTTTTTTCATCTGAACACACATATCTTTCGCGGCGTTCGAGATTTTCTAAAATCTCTAAATTGTCAATATCATTTAAAACGCTTACAAAGTCAGCCATTTTGATTGTTTACGATGTAAAAGTAGAAACTGCGCATGCGTTGACCCATAATCAGAGAGTTAACTCCCCGAAATCGGCGGATTAAAAACATAGGGTTGAAACCGGTGTTAACTCGCGAAGTTTGCTTGGTGAATACCGATTTTGAGATAACCCAGATTTTAACACTAACTCGGGAGTTAACCCGCGTTGGTGAATACGGCCTTAAGTCTTTCAGAAACTTCGGACCAGTCCACCATATAGGATTGTGAATAAGGCTTTCACATTTAATACCTCGTGTCAGCAAATCTGCAGGATTCTCGGACCCTGCACAGTGAAACCACCTGGATGGGTCTGTCAGAGCTTGGATTTCCTTTATATGGTTCGACACAAATGACTTTCACCTGTTTGCGGAGCCCTTGATCCAGTACAAGACAATCTGCGAATCTGTCCACAAATACATAGAAGATGGTCCCTTGCGATCTAGTACCTTTTTTACTTCACAGGTTAAACGTGCAGTAACTAATGCTGCTAAAAGTTCCAGTCTTGGAGGTGACACTTTCTTCAACGGTGCCACTCTGGATTTAGATGTAACCAAATTTATCGAAGATTCACTTAATGAATTAATTTCTAAGTAAACGGAAGCACCGTATGCTTTTGGACTGGCATCGGCAAAGGTATGCCATGTTAGGGTGTAATTGGAGTCATCGTGAAACTGAAAAATGTTCCTTTGAATTTTTAGGTTTCTCAACTGAGGAAGTTCGGAACGCCATTGTTCCCACGTTTTTGTAATATCGGAGGGCAGTTCTTCATCCCATGTTAATTTCCTACTCCACAGTTCTTGAAATAAACATTTAATTCGTATTGTATACTGAGAAATTAGACCCAGAGGGTCAAATATTCTACCTACAACTTGTAATACAAAACGTTTTGTATTTTTTGCGTTACGCAAAAATTCGAGCAAATTATCAATATCTATCAAAAGTATATCTTGCTTGGGTTGCTACGATATCCCCAAAACTTTATGTATTGTACTATCCTCAAAAGGTTGTGGCATAGTACTCAATCCACGATTATCCCATATTTCCATTAACAGTGTGTTATTCGAAATCTACTTCCGTAAATTCATGCTAGCTTCCTTCATTATTTTATGAGACTGTTCCGAAATGTTCACCGCATCTTCGACTGTGTCTGTCCCGGTTATTAAATCATCCACATAAATACAATTGTGGAGTACTTCTGTCTCTACCGCATATTCCGTTTCGAATTTATTAAGATGATGCTTAATTGTAGCAGCTAGCAAAAATGGACTTGAGTTCAAGCCAAATGTTAGGCGTAAAAATCTATAGACGATAACATTAAATGCGTCATTGTCGACAGGATTCTTATATATAAACAGGAAGCTAAGAACATCCCTGTCCTTTTCGTTTATGGCAATTTGTAGAAAAGCCTTCTCTATATCTGCTAGAAAAGCAATTTTGTTTAGTCTGAAGAAAATCAATAAATGAAAAATATTAGGGTTTAAATTAGTTCCTGCGTCAAGACAGTCATTCAAAGACAATTGTCCTGCTTCATGGGAACTTGCGTCAAAAACTATTCAACATTTAGTATAAACACTGTCTTCTCTAAATACTGTATGGTGCGGTAAGTAAAAAACTGGTTTATCTGAAGGGTTTTCTAAATTAGGTACACTTTCAATTATGTTCATCTCTAAATAGTCATTCAAAATATTGCGATATTGTTCGTATAACTTTGTATCACGTTTCATTCTTTTTATAAGACCTGTGAGTCGCGCTTCGGCGGTTTTATAATTATTTTCTAAATGGTTCCAATCCCTTGTCCAAGGGAGACTGATTTCATATCTGTTATTTTCAAAACGCACAGTTTCATGAAATTTTTCTACAATTTTCTCGTTTTTAACACTGTTTAGGAGGTCATCTTTAATTCCCAACATCTCTAAGTCCCAAAAGGTTTTCAAATCTAATTCATCTTGATTTTCTATTAAATGGCACGTAAATTTACTTTAATTTCTATCCTGTATTGTTCCGCCCGCGATCCATCCTAAATGAGAGTTTTGTAAAATTATAGAAGTTTTAGGAATTTTTATTTGACCAGCTAATAACAATTCGTAATATACATCTGCTCCTAATAACACTTGAATTCGCTGAGATTAAAAAAATCTTGGGTTCGCGTAGGTTAAATTCTGTGGTAAGTGCAGATTAGAAATGTCTACGGCGCTTGAAGGGGTTAAATCAGTGATTTTAGGAACCAAAAACATGTTAGATAATTTTTTTAAACTTCTATCCTTGTTGGAAATTTCTACGTTTATTCTGTTTTTAATTTTACAGATAGAATCATTTAATCCAGTAATTAATGACTTAACTTTATATTTTTGCAACCCTAACATATCTGCTACAGAAAACGTGACCAATGAGACATTACTGGCAGTATCAAGAATAGCAATACAAGGAAAAAAAGAATCATTACTTCCCCTTAAATAAATCACAGCTGTCGAAATCAACCCATTATAACTGGTGCCAGACAAATTTTGATCATAATTGTTTTGACAGCTCAATGTTAACGCATTTGTGGTGGGTTCTGAATTAGAATTTACGTTGTCTTCCGTTTTCAACTGCGGTTCATTTGAAATACAATTAACTTGCCTATTTTCATAAGCAGGTTTCGAAAAATTAGCTCCATGAAGAGAACTATGATGGTTGGAGTAACAAATCCTACACTTATTATTTAATTTATTACACCGATTAACAGCGTGAGATAACGATAAGCAGTTATAACATAACTTCAACTTCCTTACTTGGTTCAATTTCTCTTGAACCGGTAAATCTAAATACTTTTGACATCGAAATATCATATGAGGTTGTTTACATAATGTGCAATTAAATTTGTCATTCTGTAATACTAAACTTCTTTGTTTGTGAGTAATTTCATACCTAGGTTTCGTAACGGTGTTGCTTTTTTGTAGGTTTTCGAGAGCTTGAGCGCTTTTCAGTAAAAAATCAATAAAAATATTCTATTCAGGCAAGTCGTTACAGTTAAGACTCATTTCAAATGCCTTTCTTGACTCATCATCGATTCTTTGTAACACAAAATACATTAAAATTGATTCCGATAAGTTATTATTTTCTAGTCCTAATTGTTTCAGAGCCCTCAAATGACACAATAAATTATCTACCAGATTGCGTATTTCTTTCGCATTTTCAATTTTTATTTTGTTGTTACTCAATAACTCTGAAATATGAGAATTTACAATTAACCGTTTATTTTCAAATCGTTTTTTTAAAGCTTCGAATAAAGAAGCATAAGAATCATCAATGTTTTGCAATTGTTTCACAGGGCCTGTTAAAACCGATTGTAAATAATATAATTTTTGAGCATCATTTAATTCATCGTTGCTATCAATCAAGGTGGTGAATTGTAGTTTAAAATTAAACCACTCTGTGTAACGCCCCGAAAATTGGGGTAAATTAATTGACGACAATTTAATTTTTGACTCATTAGCATTAATTCTATCATTATTATTTTGACTTTCAACATTAGAAACACTAGGCTTTATTAAATCAAGACTTACTTTGAGAGCTTCTAACTGTTCTTCTATCTCCGTCAAAGAATTTTCAAATTCCGATAAATCATCTTCGGAAATTATAGAATACGATTCGTTGCGTAATTCATCTGTCTTCTTTTTTAACGTCTGAAGAGCATTTAACTTTAGTTTTAATTCTTTCTGGCCAAGTTTTGATTTTATAGCGTTTGATATTCGTGTAACTTGGCTGCGTATATTTCCACGTTTCCGATTCAACACCACAGTACCTGAAATAGTAGCCATTATAATTCTATCTATAACTACGTACAAAAAACCCAAGGGCGATGATTCTCCATAGTGTTCTAAATGAGCGCTGCGGCTCGGAGGACCAAAACATGATCCGGCGATAACTCGGTTACTCTCGTTGGACTGTATTTAGGTAATAAAACTAATTAAATCACTTCATATTCAATAAAAACTTGAATTAAAACTTAACAAATGGTATTTATTTTCATGTAGAACAAAAGTGACAGGCAGCGGTTGGTGCACTGCGCTTACGTCTCAAGAAAAACATCTCTACTAGCGGGAATCCGCTCCGCGCATCCTCCAGTCTTGACGGCTCAACAGCGCCCCCTGGATAACAAAATGTTCTACAGAGGAAACAATCCACATTCGTTCACATTCAAAATTCTTTCATACTACTCTTTCACATTTATTTCACATCCCACTTTTAAAAATGAGTGCCACAGTACTTGTCAGCAAGGGCTGTGGTGCTCAACCCCATAAGTTAAACACATTTTAAACTAGGCTACCAGATATTTTTTCTCTACTAAATTCTAAGCAGACTCTCAAACTGCTTGGGCTTACTTTTACATAAAATAATGGTACTATTTGATGATATACACTGAAGATTAAACATATGACATATACTGTAAACAAAACATAGCTGCAGCAAAAAAAAAAAAAAAATTGAACATTTCTCGCGAGAAAATTGTGTGCTATTTTTCGAAAGTCTTTTAGCACATTGCAAAAAGTTTTTGTTAACCAACATCTCCTGTTAGAATTGTTTTTGCGTTACAGTTGGTTCATCAGGAAAGGTAAACATTGCACCTTTCTTCAAATATACAATACAATAGAAACTAAATAATATGATACTTGAAAAAAGAAATATAATATGGCAAATACTTATATAATTCACAAAACACAAATTATTAAAATTTGCACTTAAACTTATAAAAATATTTCAACATGATATAAATGCTTATTCAAAATATAGTATATAATATACTTCAAATATACTGTAAATTTAGGACAAAACAATTGCTACAAATGCAATGAAAACAACGCAAACATGAAAATATCATATGAGCAGTTACAACCTATGTTACTACTCTATATCATCTATTTATAAGCAACTTTGGGCTTATAGGACACTAGTGGGAATTATTCTCAGGAGAAAAAAAAATATTTGAACTTGAAACTTAATAAAAAAAGGAAATTCTAACCAAAAAAAATCAGGCTATCCTTTCCACCATCTCAGTGAGACATTGATTTCTAAACTCTGAGGTGACTATCATCCAAAAAATGTGTCTCTTGCACAAGAAAAAAGGAAAGTGGATGTCCGATAATCACCTACAGAGGGAAAGCGAAGAAGTTTTGCCAAATTCTCCTTTCTACATGAAAAGAGAAAATGGGAAAACAGTTCGACTATAGATGGGAGGCCACGGAGCGGAGGACCCCTAGCATGTTCCTAACTTTGTCATTGTATAAGTAAGAAAAAAAACAAAAAGGTTAGCAGTACTTTTAAACTGCTCCATCAACTATAGGCTGGGTTTTAGTTTAACCTCCAGCTGGGTCCTCATCCAAACATTAAAATGATAGAGGGACGATAGGAAAGCAAAAATAAAAAAATGAAAGATGAAAGGGATAGACAGGGTTATTCATGGTAGAGTTTTAAATCTTGAGGAGGGTTATAGAATCTTGTAGGGTTAGATAACACCTCCCCCACAATATCTTGAGCCACACTGCTTACCATTTAATTAAAATAACTATGTGCATGATGGAGGCTAAAATAATTACAACATTTTCTGAAGGAAACAAAAAAGGTTTATTAAAACTGTAGGTTATAGGTAGCAAACACATCTTTTAGAAGATACATCATCACAGGCACATAATAAATCAAACTTTTAATAATTTCTGAAGTCCAGACAAACATTTCATTTATACTGCATATATTAACTCTATAGAAAACAAGTAGTCACCTGCTACTAAATAAAACACCACCAAAAATAAGGCCTATTTGCAAAAGCTACTCACATGTTGAACTGATTTGTCAGAATACAACTTCCCAAATATATACTTCAACCACAATACAAAATCTGCATTTTAATGTTGCCAAATTAGTAAATATAACTTTCAATAAGTGATAGACACACCCACTAGAACAAAATGACATCACTGTGTCAGAATGACATCAGAAGAAACAACAAATCAGAAAAAGGTTGACTAAAATGTAACAGAAAGTTAACTTCACTACCAACCACCCAACCATATGCTGAAAAAGGTAAACAAGCATGCACACTTGCTGTAAGTACCAGACTATTGAATTTAAACATTAAAAATGATTAACTAAATAAGATACTTAGAAAATAAATTAAACTATTAATAGAAGCAAGCTTTTATATGGTGGTGGTGGTTATTAAAGTAAAATGAGGAGCTGGGAAAACACAAAAATATAACTTTAAGCCTACAAATGCCCCCCTTTTTCCCCCAGGTCCTCGGCGTTAGCCAAACAACCATTTTCTAAAATAGAAAAATTTCTCACTTGACAATGCTTTTGTCATTACATCAGCAACATTACACTTACTAGATACATACTTAAGTTCAAAATTTCCAATATTTTCCTTTACAAAATAACTACGTGTATCAATATATTTGGTTCTTGTATTCTCTATATTGTTTTTAGAAAAACTTATAGTACTTTGATTGTCACAATGAATTGTTGGTTTAGTTAAGTTTAAGTTCAAAAAGGAAAAGTCATCAATTATTCTTGTTAACCAACACAGTTCCTTAACGGAGTCTGATAAAGCAACGTACTCCGATTCCATACTTGATAAGGCAACACATTTTTGTTTAGAAGAGTTCCAAATAACAGGTACTTGGTCTACAAAAATTACCAAACCACTAACTGATTTACGATCAACTAAATCTGAAGCCCATGTAGCATCAGTATAGACATTAATATTACAATTTGAAATTCTAGATAGATTTAAACTCAATTCTTTAGTATCAATAACATATTGCAAAACCTGACACAAATTTTTCCAATGATCCCATGATGGCTTATTAGAAAACTGAGATAAAGCAATAACTGAAAATTGAATATCAGGTCTACTTCTAGAAGCTAAAAACAACAAGCAACCTATCAACTGTCTGTAAGGGACATCTATTTGTTCCCCCTCATTCGTTAAGTTTAACACTGTTCCTGGTGTTAATGGCAATTTGCATTTTATTCTAGGAACATTAAAAATTTCTGCAATTCTTTCAATATATTCAGTTTGATGCAGTACATAAGACCCCTCACGTTGCTCGAATTCAACTCCTAGAAAATTTCTAATTTCACCTAAAGTTTTTATTTCAAATTTAGACTTTATTAATTCAATTACTTGGTTTAATATTTCCTTATTCTCTGCAAAAATTGCTAAGTCATCAACATAAACTAGAATTACTACTTTTAATTTATAAACATATATGCAGTTGTAATTCAATGCTTTATCAAAACCTAAATCCTTAAAAGTTTTGTCTAATTCATTAAACCATTCGCGGCCAGCCTGGTGGAGCCCATATAATGCTTTGTTAAGTTTCCATACATACTTTTCATTAACTTCCCGGAAACCATCTGGCTGCTCAACATAAATTTGTTCATTTAATTTTGCATATAAATATGCACCTTTCACGTCAATATGTTGGCTAAACCATCTTTTTAGAACCACAAATACAATAAAGAAAAATCTAACAAGTGGAAAAGCTATGACAGGTGAAAATGTGTCAAAATAATCGATTCCCTCAACTTGTCGGAATCCCTTCGCTACTAACCTAGCTTTAAAACTTTTAATTTTACCTGACACATCCTTTTTCAGTGTATATACCCATTTTGTACCAAGAACTTTACTCTTTTCAGGACGGGTTACAAGGTCATACACTTCCCTATCTTTTAATATTTTAAGTTCAGTACTCATAGCTTTAACCCACTCTTGTTTCTCAGGAAGATTTTGGGACTCACTAAAACTAATTGGAATTTTTATTTCAGCACAATGTGCTTCTGGGTTAGATTCTAAGTCCTCTTCATCAGTTTCTATTACAGGTTTAGAATTAGAGTCACTTTTCAGTTTAACTTCAGGCTGGGAGGGATCTGAATTAGTTTTAAGTGGTTTAAAATCAAATTCCTCAGATTTAAAAACTAGACCCTTTTTCTTACAATAATCCTTCACATCATTTTTACTTCTTAACCTAATACCAGGTTCTGGATAGTAGTAAACATCTACACGACCTGCAGAACTACCTGACTCTCTAACCTTTTCAATTCTCTTCCAATCTGAAAAAGAAGTATTTTCAACTGGGTCATCTTGCACTTTAAATTTAACCATTCTATTGCTAGAGTCTTTAACTGGTTCTGAAATAAAATCATTTTCAATGATTTTCAAATGTTTAGTTTCCTGCACTTCTTTAGTCCCTGGAAACCATACTCTATAACCTCTCGTGCTTCTGGCGTAGCCAATTAAAATTCCCTTTTTAGATCTTGCCTCTAATTTATTACGATACCTTTTTGGAATATGAACAAAAACAGTACTTCCTATAACTCTTAAGTACTTAACCGAAAAATTTCCACCTTTCCAAACATTCAGAGGGGCTTTCCCATGCAATTTAGTGTGAGGGTATCTATTTTTTAAGTAATTTACAGTACAAACCATTTCAGCCCATAATTCTTTAGGTAAATTTGCCTGAATTAACATAGCTCTAACTCCCTCCATTAAAGTACGATTGTATCTTTCCGCGATGCCGTTCATCTGTGGCGAATACGTATTCGAGTGCTCATGTTTAATCCCCTCATCTTTTAAGAATTTCTCAAATTGATTAGAATCAAATTCTTTACCCCAATCAGAACGAAGTCTTTTAATTACATGACCTGTCTGCTTCTCAACTAAAGCTTTATAATGCTTGAAATAATCAAATGCCTGACTTTTATATTTAAGAATGTATACATGTGCATACCTAGAGAAATCATCAACTAAAGAAAAACCTAGCCCCACCTAAAGAAGGTTCAGGAGCTGGTCCCCAAATATCGAGGTGCACTAACTCTAAAATGCCACCTGTCTTAATATCATCTATAACATGATGAGATTCTCTAGTACTTTTTGCTAAATTACAAACTTCACATGGCCCCATTTCACCAGATGAATTTTTAAGTCCAGTTACATAATTTGTTTTTGAAAATTTTACCAAGTTTTTAGCATTTAAATGACTGAAAAGCCTATGCCATAGCACTAAGTCATTAGAACAATTATTTAACTTACTATTTCTAACAACATAAGCACAAGATTCATTAGACACACATTTAGCAGTAATACAATAAAATTTAGTTACTAAAGGCACTGTTAAAAATTCAGAATTATCAGGATTAAAAATTATAGCTTTACATTTCTCAAATTTTACTTTAAAATTTTTATCAGTTAATTTTCTAACAGACACAAGATTTCTCACCATATCAGGAACATAATACACATTTTTTAAAGTAAAAGTTCTTACTACAGTACCACAGTTCACTCGTAAGTCAATGTCCCCTATACCACAAATGTCAGCAATTCCTTTTGCTATAACAGCTTGACTTTCTAATTCTCTGAAATTGTAGAAGAGAGATTGGTCAAAACTGAAGTGATCTGTTGCAGCCGAATCCAAAATAAATTCGAGTTCAGGTCCATCAGACAATAGGGCAGATGCGAAGAAAGCTTGATTAGGCAGTTGGGATTTCCTTGAACTTGATCTGAATCTTGGTCTATACTGATTTAATCTCCTGGTTTGGGATCTATGTCTACAATTCTTGATTAAGTGGCCAACTCGACCACACCGGTAGCACTTTCGGGTTTCTTGTTGCACAGTTGAATTCACAGCACTAGGAGGATGGACCTTTGGTGTAGTATCAGTCGAAAAATTTCTAGAAGACATTAGAGCTGTATTTCGATTTTTGAATATATCTTGGTCATCGATTTGTTTATTTTGCAAACGGTCATATTCAGCAAGTAAAAATGGTCGAAGACCTTCCACAGTGAATTCATCATCAGCCAATTGATAAAGACGAGATATAAGGGCTTCATAGGATGGCGGTAAACTCTCTAAGATTTGAAAAGCGATTTCATCTTTAGGTACACTCTTTCCTGTTTGCTCTAAATCTCTAACTATTTCCAAAACTTTTCCAATATACTGACTAATAGTATCACTGGCCTCAAACTTTGTATTTATGAACTTTCTCCGAAGGTGAGCAACTCTTGCACGTGACGTAGGTTCATAAGCACTTTTTAATAACTGCCACGCCTCAAAAGATGATTCAGCACTAAAAACTACACTTTTGATCTCTTCAGTCAAACTTAAACATATGTATGCCAATGCCTTCTTACTTTTCTTCATATACTCCTCAAAATTTTTAATATTTCCTCCATCGGCTTTTGCTTTACCTTTTTCTTTATCAGAAGTATAAATTTCTAAGCCTTGGCTAATTAGCATCATATCTATGCTGAACCTCCATGCCTTCCAATTATCATTACCCAATTTAGGGGAAGAGAGAGTCTGCTCAGTTATCTTACTCATTTTATCACAAAATACAGTTGAGTTGAGTTGATTAATGACGGCCAATTATCTACACTAGGGATATAGGCCCGGGGGGAGTGCCCTTCGTGGGGGTCTTTCTAAGGGAACCTAATCCGTATTTACGCATGGATAAATCCACGGCTCCAAGAAAACCACGAAAACTCCGAACGATTAGGCCGACGGGCGCGATTGAGATCGAACCCAGCACCTCCCGTCTACCAGCTTCGAGAGCACAACCTCTCAGCCACTGGTGGGGCTCACAAAATACAGCACCACAAAATAAAAGGTAAAGCAGAGCGCCCAACCACGCTCTGCTACCACATTGTAGGGTTAGATAACACCTCCCCCACAATATCTTGAGCCACACTGCTTACCATTTAATTAAAATAACTATGTGCATGATGGAGGCTAAAATAATTACAACATTTTCTGAAGGAAACAAAAAAGGTTTATTAAAACTGTAGGTTATAGGTAGCAAACACATCTTTTAGAAGATACATCATCACAGGCACATAATAAATCAAACTTTTAATAATTTCTGAAGTCCAGACAAACATTTCATTTATACTGCATATATTAACTCTATAGAAAACAAGTAGTCACCTGCTACTAAATAAAACACCACCAAAAATAAGGCCTATTTGCAAAAGCTACTCACATGTTGAACTGATTTGTCAGAATACAACTTCCCAAATATATACTTCAACCACAATACAAAATCTGCATTTTAATGTTGCCAAGTTAGTAAATATAACTTTCAATAAGTGATAGACACACCCACTAGAACAAAATGACATCACTGTGTCAGAATGACATCAGAAGAAACAACAAATCAGAAAAAGGTTGACTAAAATGTAACAGAAAGTTAACTTCACTACCAACCACCCAACCATATGCTGAAAAAGGTAAACAAGCATGCACACTTGCTGTAAGTACCAGACTATTGAATTTAAACATTAAAAATGATTAACTAAATAAGATACTTAGAAAATAAATTAAACTATTATTAGAAGCAAGCTTTTATATGGTGGTGGTGGTGGTTATTAAAGTAAAATGAGGAGCTGGGAAAACACAAAAATATAACTTTAAGCCTACAACTTGGAGGGATGCACTATTTTAGAATTTCTCTTAAAATGTGTACTGGGTTTATCAATTTCAAAACTTACTTCAGATAGTTGTTTTAAGATAGTAAATGGTCCAGAATATGGTGGAGTCAATTTACGCGCATTAGGATAATGGAATTCTTCATGCATTACAATGTCACCAACTTTAAACTGTACAGGAAGAAAACGAGCATCATAATGGATTTTGTTTTTTTATGGTAAGCTATTGTTCTTTCCTTAGCCAATTTTCTAGCTTCTTCAACAGGAGGGTAATAATCATTACCTGGCAAAAGAGGATCATAAGGTAATTTTCCTAACAGCAAATAACTAGGTGCGAATTGAGTTACAGAATGTGGAGTAGCATTATGAGGGCTGCGGAGTCGGTGGGGAAAATGTCTGACTCTGACTCTGACTCCTGAAATTTTAAAGGAACCGACTCCGACTCCGGGATGGCTAAAGTACTAGTATTGCCTGTTGGTTCCTATTATTCAGATTGCTGTCATTTGTTTTGAAATAGTAATAATCGCTTTATTAAATTTGTCATTAAATAAAGGAAATATTACTATTTAAAAAAAAGTGGCATATATTAAGAAATCGAAATAATAAAAAAAACTCAACTGGCAACACTGCAACCTGTTACATTCCCGTTTAACCTTGAAGCATATGATGTGCATATCAACCGATAATTTTTTTCGCGTTTCATTTTTTTGGATGAATTATGGGTGTCAAGCTGTGATAGGTAGTCAAGACTAGGACTCATTTACTGCAGCGGCAAATATCTGACAGTATTTTAGTATAAAAAGTTTCACCTTTTTTAAACGCAGAACTTTTTTTAAATAAGCCAAAAATACTCTTATAAAATACCTGTGGAACTTTGCCCCTACATTAACCGGATCTGGTCAAGACTGAAAATATTTTGAACATCACACGCCCTCCCCCCTCCTCCCAGATACTCTATGCATACTCACACAAAAACATAATATGTATTAAATTTTATATATGGTAAAATTTAATTATGTCAAAACTGTGCATGTAAAATATTTATATGCGTGTAAATTGCAATTGAAAAGTTAAATTTGAAGCTATTAGAAACAACAGTTGAAATCTAATAAATCTCCAAAATTTACTTTGAACAACACACACGAAGATCTATCAGATGAATCCAAAGATATGTTATGTTGGTATGTCATTTTAAGATGATAACCAAAATATTTTATGCCAAATCAAACATATTATACCAAAATATGGGTAAAAGGATGTTTACTTTTGGTTTTATATCTATTCCTGCAGACCCATAAATAGAAGGCAAAAATTTTACAATTTAAAGCATCATTTGGGGTCTCCAGAACCCTAAAACTTACGAGGAGATGCAAGAAAAACAAAAGTGAACATTTTACTATTTTAGCATTAATTCTGTTCTCACGGATTCGTAAAAAAAGAGCAAAAATTTTATATTTTCAGCATTATTAATTGTACAATTTTGGGTCCTGCAGACCCGAAAAATCCAAATATTGAAATCTAAAGAAATAAAGAAAATTTAAATTTTATTATTTCACACCCCGCTGACTTGGAAAAGAAAATGCAAATGTTGTAATTTTAGAGTTATTGTGTGTCTTCCAGACCTGAAAAAAATCTGATGTAAGGGAAGAAAAATAAAGATGAAAATTTTATATTTCCTACATTAATTTTATAATTTTGGCTTTATTTCTGGTCTGCAAGACCTGAATATCGAAAGGAGAAAGATAACAGAAATTTCACTATTTCATCATTATTTTGAGTACTGCAGACTCAGGGAAAAAAATTACAATTTCAATTTATTTATTTATTTTTGATAGGGGGGGGGGGGGTTGGGTCCTATGCACACACAAAAAGAGGGAGGGGGGAGAAATTTACAATTTCAGCATTACTCCTGATCCCACAGACCTGAAGAATCTGAGGGAGACAAGAAAAAAAGGGGAAATTTTAATATATCGGATTCTGTGGACTCCAAAAAGAGCAGAAATTTCCAATTTTCACATTACCTCGGATTCTGTAAACCCCAAAAACCGAGAGAAAGGACTATATACTAAATGAAAAATATAAACTAGAGATTTCAATTAAAAACAGTTTTCATATATGATGTACACTGGACAGTATATTGGGCCTGTTTAACCTGGGTTTCCTTGTATATATAGTCCAAATATAAAAATTATAATTCAGTTTTTGAATTTAAAATTACATAGAATTGGTTTAATTTCACTTCAAAATGTATACAAAACAAGTCGGAGTCAGCCTGTTTTTTAGTGACTCCGATTCCGACTCTTTTGCACAAAAATAGGCCTGACTCCGACTCCACAGCCCTGAGCATTATATTGGTACAAGACTTCATCTAAAAATTTTGTTCAAACTTTAGTTGGTGCGGAATTTACAATAGATCTGGTGACAATAGTTTGATTCAAACGTTCAATTTTCCCAATTGTTTCCGTGTGATGACTGGAGGTTAATCTGTGTTTTATATTATAATTACGAAGAAAACGTTTAAATCTAGAAGCTGTAAATGAATGTAAATCTAGAAGCCATTTCTCTCAGTGAGTAATTTTTTTTTGTACTTGAGTTTGAAATAACTGTTTCAAAATGTTTGTATAAGTTTCAGTTACACTTTTTGAAGCAAAACCCCACACATAGCGAGTTGCATGGTCGACCAAATGCAAACACTTTTTTGCCGAATTGTAATGATCAAATTCGCCAACAGAGTCCAATGCCAAGCATTCAAAAGGTATATCCGTTGGGGGCATAAGCTGCAACAAACCAAATCTTTTTTGCCTACTTTTTTTTTGTTGATTTAGAAGGTATGACAACGTTTTACAAAAATTTCAATATTTTTATTAAGATTAGGCCAATAGTATTGATTTGTAATTAAATTTATCATCTTATAAAATCAAGGTTGTCCAAAATCTGTGTGGGCTTTTTCCAAGAGGGGTAAGCGTAAAGCCATGGGGACAACAATCTTATACAAACTTTTCTTTTTAATCACAATAACATAATTAATTTCAACTTATTTTTACCATCTACCTTGACATTTTCTTTTTTCTGATTTTCTCTAATATCATTCAAGTTGAGTAAATGTGTATGATGTGGGGGGTCTTCTGAAACAGGTAATCTAGACAGCATATCATCTTCTACATTACTGGAGCCCTTTTTATATTTAATATCATAGTCAAACATACTCAGTTTAAAGGACCAGCGGAAAAGACGTCCTCTTAAGTTTCTAACATTTTTGAGCCAAGTGAGAGCCGCATGGTCTGCATGAATGACAAATTTTTGACCGTGTAAATAATGGTAAAATTTATCTAGAGCATCCACAATTGCCAAACATTCGAGTTCAGTAATTGCATAATTTTTTTTCATAGTCACGAAGATTTCTAGAATGATATGCTATACTGTGCAAAATACCATTTTCATCAGCCTGTTTCAGAACACATGACTTCAACATTCCAAGACTTGATGCATCTACAAATAAATTACAAGGTGTTTTGGGATCAACCAATCTTAAGATAGGTTTTTGAATTAGAGCTGCTTTTCATTTTTCAAGACTTTTGACAGTCCTGGTCCCATACATAGGGAACATTTTTCTTTAACAAATTATTAAGAGGATATCTAACCTCAGCATATTTATGAATGAATTTATTATAAAGATTAATAGATCCCAAAAAGCGTTGTAACTTTTTAACATTGGTTAGTGGTTTTAACCTCTTGATGGTTTCAATATTCGGGTTATTGGGTGTAATACAACCATTCAACACTTCATATCCAAGAAAATTAATTGTGGTTTTAACAAAATTATTTTTAGACAGCTTTAATTTCAGATTTTCCTGGACACAAATATCAAAAATGGTTTTCAAATGATGGTAATGTTCTTCTTCATTTTGTGAGAATACAATAATATTATCAAAATAACTGCATGCAACGTCAATTTTATATTTATTAAGGATTCTTCGAAGGATACGGTTAAAATTTGCAGGCGCATTTTTCAAGCCGAACACCAGTCTCTTCCACTCAAATAAGCCAAATGTCGTTGCGAAAGCTAATTTTTCAGTATCTTTAGGGTGGATTGGTATATGTCAATATTCACTTGCTAAATCGAGAGAGGAAAACACTTTAGCTTGCGTCAATTTGTCCAATAAAGTGTCGATTCGGGTTAAGGGTTCTGCATCTGTTTTGGTTATGGCCTTTAATTTTCGGAAATCGACACACAACCGAGTTTTCTTTCCTTCTTCACGTTTATAAACTAAGGTTGCATGTGAGGAATAAGGGGAATGACTTTCTTTATTGATACCGGCTTTTAACAAATTTTGAACTTGTTTTCTAATTTCTTCTTCCTTAGGGGAAGTACGATAAGCTCTAAGTGAAATTGGTAAGTCGGAAGTTAAATGTATTCTCTGGGGTTCCATGTTGACACATCCTACTTATCTTTGGCAAAAATACCGACATATTTGGCTAAGAGAGCAGGCAGTTTGTTAGGTGCAAGGTTCAGTGGCTTTGACAAACTCCGGCTGATAATTTTCGCCAAATATCCCTGCATTTTTCTTTTCTGAGACATCTTCGTTAGGTTCTGACACGTGCAAGGAATTAACTGTTGGAATATTTCGTAATTGATTCAGGAGAGGCACTCTTTTGTTATTTTGGAAAATTTGCATCTTAACACAATCAACATTTAACTGGAAACTTTGGCAATGGTTAAGTCCAATAAGGGTATAGGGTAATTTATTATCAGTAACATAAAGATCAACATATTTGGATATGCGGCCAATTTTCAAATTAACACATTTTTCCTGCAAGGTTAAAATGCCTTGTGTTTGAGCGACCGATAGACCTTTACGAGTTTTAGAAGTGTTTATTTGGAATTTTTGGACTAAATGTAATGGAATGACACTTAACGAGCTTCCTGCATTGATCAAACAGGGTATTGAGTTTTCCTGTATCCCTGAAGTAGTAATTTTCTGACGTTTCTTTGGGTCCTTTTCTTTTTTCTATGTACCCGGTACTATTAATTGTCATGGATTACTACTTGGGTTTGCAGAAAACTCACTTTGTGTCTGATCTGGATTTTGGATTTGAGTGTTTGGTTGTTGGGTTAGAGAGGAGGCCTCTAAAGATTGCTTTTGAAAAGGACAATCTCGTACCCAATGGTAAGCATTTGGAATATTAAGATTAAGGCACATACGGCACGGCGATGGTGGCAATGTGGCCTCGTAGTGTATATTTGGTCTGGGAGAAGAAGGTTGGAATGGTCTCACATTTTGGAAATGTCTTTGAGGGTTAGTCACATTTGGGCGATTCTGGGGGGTTTGATAAGGGTATCTATAATTCCAGTATTGCATTGGAAAATTCTGATAATTTGTATTAGGGCGATATGGTCGCCATTGTCTGAAATGATTTTGGGGAGTTGTGTCTGGTTTATTTTCATGACTCTTGCCTGCTAGTTCAAGTTTAGTAAGTTTAAAAACTCTCCATTCTGTGGCAGTTTTGGGGGCATTAGTCACAATAAGTCGCTGCATAGAAACTGACAAACCTCCTGATATCCCTTCCAGAATGAATTTGTTATCCAAACCCAGATTACGACCCATCTTCATTTTCTTTTGATAATAATCGTTGAGGTCATCACCTGACCTATACCGAATACTAGCAAAGTCGCTTAATGACAGCGTATCTTGGGTAGAGAAATTTTCATAGAATAGTGAAACAAACTCATTCCAGTGTAAAACATTAAGATAATTGTTAATGTACAGGGTAAGGTCACTATCTTTTAAAAATTTCTGGATGTTTCTTATCTTCCAAACATCATCTTTTCCAGATTCAATACATGCCACCTCAAAATAAGCAAGCCAAGAGGCGAAGATCATCTTAGAATCCAGCGAAAATGGCACAAGCTCGGAATCTTTTGCTGTTTTTTCCTCAATATTTGCTGCATAGCTAGCTACAGCTGACTTTTTTGATTGACTCTATTTCAGGGGTTAGGGTCTGATTTTTAAGAGGTTGTTGGCTCTCTTGGCTAATAGATCCATTCATACTTACAGGGGCACTTTCATGAATTTCTGAGCTCGGAGGACTTTCTTTAAGGGGATTTCCACTCTCATCAATTTCCGTGTTTTTTTCCTTCAAGGATTGGTCTGCATCACTCAATTGGGAGGATTTTCTCCCTGAACTCATTTTTATTCCTTATTTTTACAATCTCATTACACAAAATATAAAAAAAAATATTTTTATTAGAAAAAAATCCTTTTTCCCCTAAAAGATTCCCCCCCTTCCCTTAATTTTTCATCAAATCCCGCTTAAATTTCAAAAATAATAAACAAAAATAACCCCTGTTTCATTAAATCACTTAATTAGTAAAAGAAAGAGATAATAATAACAAAAATAATACAATAAAAAAAATAATAATAATAGAACAATAAAAATATTTTTCATGAAAATAACACTTAAAAAATAAAATTTCAAATTGTTTTTAATTCTTTCTCTGCTTTTACCCTACATAACCAAAATGGTATTTTTTTTCTTTAAAAAATAAAGTTTTCTTCTGTTTCATGTCTTCTTAAAAAAGAACAATTTCGTACATACCTGTTTTTTTTTGTTAATCCTTTTTTAATGCACCACAACACCGATAAAAAAATAAAAAAGCAAAAAATTATTATAAATTTAACCAGGACGTTTTCAGTAGGTCATTAGAGCACGGTTAATCAGTTTTTTTATACTTTCATTCACAACCATCTGTCTGATAAGGAGAAGATGAACTTTTATCCCTCTGAGCCATATGTTTTTTTCTGTTCTTTCTGCAGCACAAAGTAGGTCAATTGAAATAACGTCTTTCTTTTGAAGTGAAAGAACATATCTATTTCTGTAATGAGCAAAAATGTTTTTTTTCCCTTCAGCTAAACACACTAAAGTTTTTTGTTATTTTCTTTTGCAGTTTTTATTCGATAGTCCCGCTGATTCATTGATGAAAAGCAAAAAATAAAGTGATTTTCTCATTACTGTTAGTTAAATTATTCATCAGTAAGAAAATATCGTAATCTAAAAGAAAGGATTTTCCATTACAGGCACGCTATCCTATCAGACTCGCTGTAAAGTACAAGTCTAACTCTTTGTAAGATACGGGACGGATCCCGCTGTAGCATATCCCATTAATAAATATCACGTGGTTGGGTAGATATCCGCGATAACTCGCCATCTGAGCACTTAGCATTTAAGATACAGATTGGAACTTATGATGTAGCCGTGCGAGTTGATGAGAAATAACTAGAGGTTTTTCCTGGGAACTAGCTTTTATTTCCTTTGCATTACAAGTTTCCTTTTAAGCTAGGCCCAGTGCATAGTTTGAAGAGTCTTTTACATTGGGGAAGAATTGATATTGCCGACCGGAACTCGGCGAATTACCGGCGTTTTAGCTGCAAGGGTACCGTCTCATTTCAAGGAATAACGGGCCGTGTTTTTTGTGGAAAATGATGAGAGTAGAAAACCCACCTAAAAAGCGTGCTCCGCGTGTTACATACGGCGAAACTACCGCTAGAGAACGCTTTGCAAATTATGAAATAGAGGAATTTAATTGGTTAATTAGCTTTTGACTCATGGTCATTAGCTTTTTGATCATGTCAGATCTTGCAAAGCATCCCCGGGGAGAGCTGATGCCGACTTTAACCACAATTAAAGGAGAATTATTCAAAATCAGCACTTTTAAGCTTAAAGAAGATTCAAAATTCATATCTGTTCGCAATAAATGTATTGTAAGAAAAGTTAAGTTACAGGGGCAAACTAGAAATGAAGGCAGGGCTTTAAAATTTAGACACACAATTTAGGAATTTTAATATTTTAGTTTCTGATTTGGAATGGGTTTAACTAAATATCCTTTCATATCAATCCACATTCGCCCACATTCAAAATTCTTTCATACTTTTTCACATTCATTTCATATATATAAAACACAAACGGAAATTTCTTTCCGTTCCTTTATAAATCGAGTTCCGCTCAATGGATTTTGATGGAACTTGCACTGTTCGATAGATAATTTTTCAGGGAAGGTTTTAGTATAAACAGAACGCTGTGCGTAGATTAGTTATAGAATTAGGATGGAAAGTTCTGTTATTTTGGACGAAAAGGTTACCATTGGTCGTTTTTTGGCGACCATTATCGTTGTTTAAAGAATTGAAACTGCTATATAATTTAGAAAAAATACAAATAGATCGAAAAATAAAAGAATAAAGTTGCTAGTAATTTTATTTAAAATAAAAAAGGGGAAAAAATAAAAAACAGTTTTGATGACAAATAATGTTTTAAAACAAAAATATTTAATTTATACATGAAAAAGAATGTTCGTAATACTTACAAAATTATTCAATAAGAAATGTTGCAACTAACCCCTTCGGGACGAGCGCGCCCCGTATACGTGATGAGGCTTGTGGTTTTCAGATCCCGAGAGACACAAATTCGTGACTCAGACTTGGAACGTTTTTACTTTTTAATTTAATGTACACATTTTTATAATAATCATATTTAAATAGGTATCACGATAGAACACATTTCTTTTTAACTAGGGAAATAAATGGAATCAATTAATATATTTTTTTATCTATAATAATTTAATTTTTCATACAATTACTGCAATAAAATAAAATTGCCGTATTTAGAAAAATTGTGATTCATTTCTATCGTGACCATCTTTTATCGCATTTAATAAATCGCATCAGTTTTAGCTTATCGAGAAATTTTGATACCTCTTGGAACAGGAAATATCTGGCATGAATGAATGAAATGAATTAGTCAGCTGATCAAGTGTAAACATATGACGTATACTTCAAACTCGCGCCGGACTAAATGTTTAATGCGTATTTCATGGTACTGTTTTCCTTTTATTTATCTCGATTGAAAACAAGCTATTTCTTTGTTGGCGCCATGATTATTATTATATTATTATTCGTATTTTCTTTCTTTGAGAGGGAAAGAGGAACTGTGTTTTATACTTTACTCTGTTCATGCAAAACACATTGCGTAGTAATAAGAAAAAAAAAATACAGATTGCAGAAGTTAAAAGAATCGTAATTTTTTTCATCACAGTAAGTTAAGATAAATGTTCTGCCTTTTCTTTGGTTGTTATTTTGATATTTTAAGTTAATAATTTTTCATAACGTTTCAAATGAATTTGTTTTAAATTAAATTATTTATATTTTCGTATCAATTTCCAATAACTTATTAAAATGTCTAAAAGACGCCGGTATTCAGTGTTGAATTCAGATACCTTTCTCCGGGTGGGACATTATAGAGTTCCGGGGGGGGATGTCCCCTCCGGGTCACCCCTTGGATTCAACACTGCCGGCATTTGACTGCTGAGGAAATAGCGGAAATTATGAATAAAGAGCGACCGCGAGCAGAAGGCGGGTATGACGTAAAAGTCACGTGGTGCCAGAGGGGTCTATTTGACTGATTTAGCGAAAAAAGGAGGATTGAGAGGAGGAACTTCAGGACCAAGTTATTTGATCTCGGATTACCATATCTGGCTAGTTAGCGCCTTTTGATGTAGAATGAAAATAAGATTACATGCATATGCGTTATACAAAAATACAAATTCGAAATTTTTTATCATTGTGATATGCCAAAAAATGTTTGGAAAATAGGAAGTAGTGAATTTTTATTGGGTGAATTCATTGTTGAGAAAATTTTTTGTTAGGGTATTTTAGGTAAGGACAGTTTTTACAGAGTGAGAGACCATGTGAATTAAATATACAAGCTAATCCATAAGCAATAAATAAAAATTTTCAGTCAAATGTGCTTTCTTATTCAAGATACTTTTCGCATAATGTTATATCTTATATATATATATATATATATATTCTGTTCTCTTTTTCACAATAAATTAACTATATTAAGCAGAATACGCAGTGTAATCTTTGAGCTTGGAAATGCATGGATGTGGAAGACTTTAATAAGTACAGCAGAAGTAACAACAAGATGACTTTTATTGATGATTAATTACAAATGACAAACCAACGTCAGCTTTACTTTCGCCGAACAAACTTAAAAATAAAATCAAAATAAGCTTTCATCAAAAAATAATAACAGCCGCCAGCAGCCTTCAAAACGTAGCCAAGCTACGACGTCGTAAGTATAGTTACATGGCACGAAAACTAAGTGCTGCTTTCAAGCGAGCTACGTAAGAAAAGCATGGCAAAGCAACAACAGACACGGAAGAAAAGGGCAAAATACAAGCATCTTGATCTGCTACATATACTAGTCTGTTTTGGAAAAATTTGCATACAGTCGCTGTCATTCTGTGAAAAGAAAAACGTACGCGAAACTCCATTGGCTTCACGGACTATGACGTCAAACTACGACCAATCAGAGCGGCGATCGTCAGACGAGAGCTCTGGGTCGCAAGTAACAGCGATCAACAGTGATCCAGAAGCACAGTGATAGACAGTGGATGAATCGCGCGTTTACCCGAAAACATCGTGAAGCAATGGAGTTCGTTTGTAATTTAACGTAGGCTTGGGGATGGTAAAAACAAATGTATGTCATGTGAAAAGGGAAATATTTAAATGAAACATATTTTACTCTTAAATTTAAATACATGACATAACAATCAGCCCCCTTTTTAACATCCCCAAGTCTTTACAACAACTTCAAGAAAAGACATTCAAAAATTTAAACATGAAAAATACACATACTTTATTCATAAAAAAAGTCAGTCCAATCATAACCAGGTCGGGGAAAACACAACTCACCGGCCAGGCACTGATCAAAACGACCAAAATTTATAGATTTTTTTTTTTTTTTTTTTTTAACAACATGCATCTCAAAATTCTAACTTTCAAAAATATTTAAACTTTTCTGAAAAAGAAACAGTCTGATCAATGTCATGTCAAAAAGGGCATGGCAATGAAAAGAGTGGCCAAAATTGTAATTTAAAAATTTCAAACTTCAAAAACTTGCATACAAAATTTCATTAATTGTTCTTTAACCTGAGGTTTTGTGAAAGGATCAGCTAAATTTAATTTACTTGAAATATACTTTAATTTAAACAATTTATCATAAACTAAATTTCTTAGGAATAAATATTTAATATGAATATGTTTAGTCCTTTGATTCTCAACAGGTGAATTGGAAAAAGCAATAGCTGCCTGATTATCACAAAACAATGAACATTCTTTAAGATTTAAATTTAAACTTTCATTTTCTAGAACATTTTTAATCCACATTAACTCTTTTGCAGCTTCAGTGAGAGTTACATACTCGGCTTCCATAGTTGAAAGGCTAATGCATTTCTGCTTAAAGGTTTTCCAAGAAATTGGTGACTCATCTAAAAATAGAATAAAACCTCCTATGGAAACACGATCATCTCTATTTGCAGCAAAATCAGAGTCTGAATAGCAAGAAATTTTTAACTCTTTAATTCTAGATAGTTCCAATTTAAAATGTTTAGTGTATTGCAAATAACCGAGTAATCTAAGTAAACTGTGCCAGTGTTTCATACCTGGGTTAGACTGGAATTGTGATAAAAGATTTACAGCATACATTATGTCTGGCCTTGTTCTACCAGCAATAAAACTTAAACAACCAATTAAATTTCTATAAGGAAATTCAGACATCTCATTAACTTCATTCTGATTTACTGGAGAGTCCATTTTTGACAAAACTAGCCCTTTAGGTATTGGGACATTACTCAAAGGAATGTTATATTTTGAATACAAGCTACAAACTTTATCAATATAGGAATTTTGATGAATGTACAGCTTGTCATTTACTTCTTGAAATTCAATACCTAATAGCTTTCTTGTTTTCCCTAAAACTTTCAGATTGAAAAACTTGCTTAACAAACTTACACCAAGTTCCAAATCACTTTCTGTTTTACCGAAGATGACCATGTCATCTACATACAATAAAAGAACAAGTTTATTTTCATAAGTATAAACACAGTTGCACCAGTTAAGTTTAATAAAATTTAGTTTTAAAAGTACATCATCTATTTCAAAAAACCATTGGCGACCACTTTGATGGAGGCCATATAAAGCTTTATTTAATTTACAAACTTTACCTGTTTCACTAATGAAACCCTCCGGCTGCTGCATATATATGATCTTATCCAGATCTGCATATAGATAAGCATTATTTACATCTACTTGAACATTTAACCATTTAAAAAGACATACAAAAATAGTGAAAAACAATCTTATAATTGAAAAACTTACTACTGGACTGAAAACCTCATCATAACTTAAACCTTTTATTTGACTAAACCCCTGAGCTACAAGACGTGCTTTAAATCTCACAATTTCATTATTTTCATTTTTCTTAACCGTGTAAACCCATCTGTTACCTAAAATTTGTGCATCTTTAGGTGGTTCAACAAGATCCCAAACTTTGCGGTCATACATGACCTGCATTTCCTGGTTCATTGCTTTTTCCCACTCTGATGCTTCGGGTGTTTTAACAGCTTCCTTGTAACTTCTAGGGATTTTTAATTCAATTAAATTAGCTTCATTTGAAAAATTTGAGACTTTACCAGATTGATTATTTTTCCCCCTGAAATCAAAAAAATCATAATCGTATTTTATGTTATTTTCTGCACAGTACTTTATTGTATCATTTAAAGATCTCAATTTAACTTTAGTTCCCTCAATGCCATAATAAATATCTGTCCTGGGCTCATTTTTCCTAGGGACAGCACTACGTACCCAATTAATGGATGCACAAGGAATTAAATCTGGGCTGTCTTTTGAATTTTGATTAATTGAACTTCTAGTTTTTACAGGGCTAAGTGTAGTTTCCTTTACTTTGGCTGGGATATCACTTCGACTTTCTGACTCGATTAAATCATCTATCATAGGAAAGATATCACCATCCTCTGGGAAGTTCAAATAGGAAAAAGAACGAAAATTATGTTTTGGACTCTTTATGACATCCACCCCCCTTTTACTCTCATCAAACCTAACATTTATAGTTTCAAAAATTCTTTGCTCATCTATTATCCAAATGCGATACCATTTAGTCGTTTGTGCATAACCACACATAATGCCAAGTTTGGCTCTCATATCGAGCTTCTTTCTTTTTTGTTTGGGTATACCAACATAAGCTAAGCAACCAAATTTTTTGAGATGAGAAACAGAAGGCTTTCTCCCCGAATACAATTCAAAAGGGGTTTTATTGAAATTTTTATGACAAACTCTGTTCCACACATACGTGAAACATAGAAGAGCTTCAGCCCAAAATTTCTGAGACAAGCCACTAGAATTTAAGAGGGTTTTTACACCATCAAGGGCAGTTAAATTGAAGCGTTCCGCGCAACCATTCATCTCGGGCGAATGGGTTTGTTTTCTCATGGGCAATGCCTTGACTTTCCAGAAAGTTATCAAATTCATCATTACAGAATTCAAGTCCCCCATCTGTTCTAACAGAGACTACTTTCTTATCTAAAAACCTTTCGGCTCTCTTTTGATACTTAAGAAATGTCTCGAAAACATCAGATTTATTCTTAAGGGCATATACAGTAACTTTTCTAGAAAAATCATCTATTATAGATAAAAAATACCTGCTACCCCCATGAGACGAAACTGGCAGTGGCCCACACAAATCCATATGCAGCAGCTGGAGAGGAACTTTAGAACGGATTTGACCAACAGACTTAAAAGAGACCCTTTTAGATTTAGCCAATTTACAAGAAATACAATCTTCAGTCAATTTTGATAGCATAGGAAGTCCATTAACACTTTCTTGTTTACTGGTGTTAATTAAATATTCACTGTTAATATGGCAAAAACGTTCATGCCGCAACTCATTAACATTTACTTTATCAACTTGATTTGCTGAAAAATTGACTGGATTGTCATTTCCCTTACATTTGGTAATATACTTTGATGGCTTCAGAAAATACAGGTCATTTTTCCTTAAAGCATAAAAAAGTTCATTTCCATGTTTGTCATAAACAAAAACTTTACCATTTTTACCCACAAAATTTATCCCGAGTTTTTCAAGCTTAACTCCAGAGAGCAAATTTCTTCTTAAGTTAGGATTATACAAAACATCTTTTAAGATAATACGATTGAATTTGCCATTTTTACAACGTACCAAAAACTGAATTGTACACTTACCCTCAACTGGACATTCTCTCTCCCCAACTGCAAGAGACATGTGCAAGTCAGATACTGGCTCAAAAGTGAAAAATAAATTTCTATTGCTACAAAAATGCGCTGTAGCGGCAGTGTCAAAAACCCAATGGGAATTTCCATAGCCCAGATCTGATGAATTAGCCTCGCACAATTCAGGAGAAAGCTCAATTAAGCTACATTCAAGTTCAGAGAAGGTACAATTCAAAAGAGATTTACATTCTACATTACTAGTTTCCAAAGGTCTTGAAAAATTTTTACTTTGAAAATTACTTTTATTTTGGAAATTACTTTTAGTTTTGACATTAGATTTAAAATTTCCAGAACCATATTTATGAAAATTACTTTTACGATTAACATCTGAATTACTTTTATCATTACAAGCTTCATTGCTAGATTTACTTAATTTAAGTTTACAATTAGAAATTAAATGACCATACATTTTACAATAAAAACAAGGACCAATTTTACTTTTGTTTTTATAAAAATCTCTAGATTTACCTGGTTTAACAGACGATTCACTGGCAAAAGCAACATTATAAAAGTCCTTTTGAGACAACTTTAAGCGATTCTCCTCCAGCAACAGCTCAGCTTCTATTCTTTCAGGCAGGAACTCAGCATCAGTCCACCTATAAATGGCTTGAACAATAGCTTGAAACTCATCTGGAAGGCTCCGAATCATCTGATAACCCAAGTAAAGTGGCTGCAGTTGATGACCAATGTCACGAAGACGTTCAGCAGCTTGCTTCACTCGACACAGAAAAAGACCTAAGTTTTCACCAGGAACATACTTTGTATTAAAGAAAACATCAAGAAGCTGAATTATTCTTGCTCATGTGGTCGGCTCGAAATGGTCATGAAGAATTTTCCAGGCCTCTGCTCCATCAGTGGTGCTTGAAATCAAAGGCTTAAATTCAGAACTCAGGGACTGGTAAACAATGGTATAGGCTCTATTTTTCCTCAATTTCACCTCTTGTTTTTCTCTCCATGTCAGATCAGATTTTTTAGCATCTCCACTAGCTGTTTCCGTTTTAGCAGGTGATAAACTCTTGGATGTCTCCTCTCCATCTTTTTCAGCAATGAACTCCCACGCTCCATAATGCAGCAACAGAACTTTAACTTCATGCTTCCAAGTTTCCCAATTGGTGCCGGTCAGCAGGGTGACGTTTTGATTATTTTCCATCAGCCCCGTCTCTTTATCACGGCAACTTGAAGCTTTCAAAAGGTCAACAGCATGCAAGAAAATTCACATTCATCTTTCAAAAACAAACCAGAGAGAGAGTCCACAGTCAGAAAAATTATCACCGTTTCTTCACTTCCACATTTCCTTAAAAAACCACTAAAATTCCGGTTATGAGTCTGGGCCCATAACCCTGTTCTCTTTTTCACAATAAATTAACTATATTAAGCAGAATACGCAGTGGAATCTTTAAGCTTGGAAATGCATGGATGTGGAAGACTTTAATAAGTACAGCAGAAGTAACAACAAGATGACTTTTATTGATGATTAATTACAAATGACAAACCAACGTCAGCTTTACTTTCGCCGAACAAACTTAAAAATAAAATCAAAATAAACTTTCATCAAAAAATAATAACAGCCGCCAGCAGCCTTCAAAACGTAGCCAAGCTACGACGTCGTAAGTATAGTTACATGGCACGAAAACTAAGTGCTGCTTTCAAGCGAGCTACGTAAGAAAAGCATGGCAAAGCAACAACAGACACGGAAGAAAAGGGCAAAATACAAGCATCTTGATCTTCTACATATACTAGTCTGTTTTGGAAAAATTTGCATACAGTCGCTGCCATTCTGTGAAAAGAAAAACGTACGCGAAACTCCATTGGCTTCACGGACTATGACGTCAAACTACGACCAATCAGAGCGGCGATCGTCAGACGAGAGCTCTGGGTCGAAAGTAACAGCAAGTAACAGCGATCAACAGTGATCCAGAAGCACAGTGATAGACAGTGGATGAATCGCGTGTTTACCCGAAAACATCGTGAAGCAATGGAGTTCGTTTGTAATTTAACGTAGGCTTGGGGATGGTAAAAACAAATGTATGTCATGTGAAAAGGGAAATATTTAAATGAAACATATTTTACTCTTAAATTTAAATACATGACATAACATTTTCAAATAGAAGTTTGAAAACTTTTTCACACACCGAAACATTAAAGGCAATTGAATATTATGTATTATTAAATATTAAGTTGCGATGCAGATATTTGTATAATGTTTCGGTGTTATATAAAATATTCATGATATTTTGGTCAGTAAGATCTCTCGGTTAAATCATATTTTAAAAAAAAATGTTTTTATAAATTATTTTCTCAGAATATTTTAACTAGATTTTATATACACTTATATTAAAATACAAATATGCGATACCTGGAAACATTGCCCCACCAGTGGCTGAGAGGTTCTGCTCTCAAAGCTGGTAGAGGGGAGGTGATGGGTTCAAACCCCTGTCGCGCTCGTCGGCCTAGCCGTTTGGAGTTTTCCGTGGTTTTCTTCGAACCTTGCATAAATATGGGTTACGATCCCTTAGAAAGACCTTCACGGAGGACATTCTCCTCACCGGCCTACATCCCTAGCGCAGATAATCGGCCGTAACAAATAACCAACCAATGAACCTAAAAAATTCTCAAAACTTGTATTTCAATCTAATTTAAAATCATTTTACATAAATCATATACGTTCAGGAGTCGATGTAGGTTTTTTTTTTTTTTCCCTTGGGGCTTATTTTGTGAAAAGTAAAAGTTATTTTTCTGATATCTTTTGTGAAATTTGTTATATTTTTGTGAAAAATAACATTTTGTTACGAAAGATGCAATCCAGCTACTCTAATTCAAACCAGGCATTTAATAATAATAACTTCTTTAAGTCCTTCTGCTAAAGTTTTCTTTTCTGATGATTTTTTTTCTTTGCAAATTACACATTTTAAAACTTAACAAAATTAAAATAATTACGGGAGAATTATGTTTTAAGGAAATGGAATTTTGTGAATGTACCTATTTTATCAAGAGGAATTTTGTGAAGGAGCCTGTTTTATTAAATGGAATTTTGTTAATTAAATGTTGTAGAATGTTAATTGTCCTGTGCTCTCTGAATCGGAATGGAAAGAGGCGAAGGTTTTGCTTCATTTACAAAAAAAAAATCCCTGACGGCTCGGCCTACAGGCACAGCTAGATTTCGAAGACGCAGACCGTGGGGCACCTGTTTATTGGGAATTGCAGCAGAAATACCTATTTGCCAGGATGTGGCAGTTGGGACCACCCACTTCGAAATATACCTCTGTCTGTAGGCGGAGCCACCAAGGATTTTTTGTTTTTATTTTTTTTACCGTAAGAGTTGGTTCTATAAAAAACTTGTCAGTATAAAAATTGTAGATAATATTAAGAAGATTCATACTAAATTTAAGCGAATTTGATATCTTGGGAATTGACGAAGTTATGAATTTTTTTCTTCTGAAAGCCCCCTTCCCCCCCCCCCCCCTTGGGGCCATTTTTAATGATATCAAAAATCTGTCATACATAAATTTTCGGCTTTTTCCTAGAAGTAATGATAACTTTAAACGGATTTGATACGTATCATAATTAAGAAATTATGGGTTTTTTTCTGTTTTCACAAAAAGCCCCCCCCCCCCATTCCCCCTCCCCTGGTTCGATTTTGCCAATTAACGAACTTGACCGAGATTTTATGCCCCTTGATTTTATGTATCAGTTTGGAAGAGATTTGTGCAGAATTGTTGCAGTTATCGTGTCCATAAAAAAGTGACATAGATAGATAGATAGATAAAGTTTTGAACTGGGGGTGGTTTTGGGTTCTGGGAGTCATGATTGGCGTAGATCTGCAAAAATTTTTCAAAAATTCCAACTTAGGGGAGAATGTAATAGGTAGTATTTCTTACGAAATCTACATAAAAAAAAAATAAACACATTATTAACAATGTTACGTTCTTCAGAACGCAAAGTTTTCTCTTTATCAGACATTTTGTGTTGTTCTGAAAAGAACAGTTTAAATAGAGAATAATGATAATAATAATCAAGAGCGCGAGAATAACAACCGTCTAGGACAAAAGAAAGGATCTCAATGACAGGACAGACGAGAAAGAAACAGAGATGGAAATGTATATCGCCAAAGGCAGGAACTCTCAAATATGTTACAACCCTAAATATTTGCTCTTCCACCGTCCGAACCTGTGAAAAAATGAACTCTTCTCGCAAGCGACTTTCTGAGCCGCCATCTCGTGCTGGTCGAATATTAAAAATTCGTCTTCAGAAAGTGAAATTTCTGCGAGTGAAAGTGATTCTAACGCAATCATTGACTCATATTTTGAATACAAAGAATGCGATGTGGGTCTTTGCGCAGATGTTTGTTTTAAAATTTACCATACACAAAAAGATTTTTAAGAATCCTAAAACTGTCACATTCTGTAACGTGCATATTTTGAATTATTATTCAGTTTTACCCATTATAATCGAATATATTTATTTAATATGCTTTTATGTTATATGTTTATAAATATTTATACCACATATCATTTTGAAAATTACTTTTAACTTGAACAATTTTTTTAAATATAATTTAAATTAATGTACAGTGTTACTCATTATTATTCAGCACTTGTTACTTTATATATTTAATTATATATTAAAATACATTTTCAAAAGATACTTTTAAGATCAACAACATTTTTGAAAAATATATTACTTACCCATCATACGTAGTATAGGGTAAGTCTTGTACTCGTTTTGAAAATAGAAATTTTTTTTTGACGGATTTACACGTTTCAGACACTGGAGATTCCGAAAAACATATTTTTAGAAAAAAAATTTTGCCGTCCGTCTGTGTGTCTGTAAACGCTCTATCTCCTGAAAAAATTAAGATAGAGACTTGCAATTTGGTATGTACTTAGTATGTAATAATGGGAAGAAGCCTATTTAATTTCAATAACCTCGATTAACCGGAACTATTTTTTTCGGACTCTCGAAATATTCGTTCTGATAAAAGGTAGCGTTTAATCTAGGAAAAAGAGATTTGTAGCTTTTTGGCTAATTACAGCCAATAACTGTTAGCCAAATAAAAATAGCTTTAGCCAAGAAAAAAAACTTTTATTTATACAAAATTTCTATATAAATGCGTATTATTTGTAATTATACAATATACAAACAGTACACCACTCTGTAAGATTGACCCTCTCGAGATTTGGCCATACATCCCATATCAAATGCTTTTTTAAATGGAAATTCTTTTCAAACTTCCACTTCCAAATTAATCAACATTAAGTTACTTAAATTTTTTATTGTCAGTCTATTTCTCAAGTCAGTTTTTGTTATATTCACGAGACTCAATCCTCTTTCACAGTCTGCTGTAGACAACAGAATTGTTGCTATAAATTCATACAAACAAGTCACATTGGGAAACATTTCAGTAAGGCCATTTTTATGGAAAAAGAATACAATCAGCTGGTTTCATTTCTTTACCTCTTGTAGTCAGAACATGCCTGAACAATTTCCATTCATGAACCGTTTTGGTTTCATTTCCTAAGTTGCGATTATCAACAAAAAATAAACGAACTCTTTTAATTTCCTCAATACTTGTTTAATGCAAATGATGTCATACTATTTGTAAGATGCTTGCGCAGAGAGGACGAGACAAATTTTGAAGTGAGTTGCCGGGACAGAGGCGGTTTGAGATTTATTTTTCACGCGGCAGCTGCAGGTTTACGAAAGGCAGGAACAACAAAATGGAAATGATATATATTTTTTGGCTGTTGCTATTTGGCTAATCCACTAAATGCTTTGGGGGCAAAAGGTGCTATCAGTTAGCTTTTTGGCTATTTGGCTAGCTCTAGATTAAACCCTAAAAGGTATATAAAAATTTTCGAAATTGTTTATTTTACGAAATGAATATAAAAGACAATAAAAAAACATAAATTTTGCATAAAGCATGAAGTCGATCGGATCATTAGTTGCCGAGATATTTGGAATCCTATTTTCCAGACTCTTCAATTTTTCATGACCCTGTATTTCATCCAAATTTCACTTCAAAGATATATTTTAACTGGAAATTTGACGCTTAAATCAGATGCAATAAACCGCTAGTTAATAGGATTATTATTTTTGGAGTTATAAGGATGTTTCTTTCAAGCAACTCAGTAATCGAGCCTTTAAAGTTTATGACGTCATCAAGCCACGATTTTATTTGAATTGCAATGCATTTTATAAGGAGTTTACACATTTTTATTTTAATATTTTACATTATGCATATCCATGATGGGTAAGTATTACGGTGGCCCCCAACGACTAGTTTTAAGTTATCATTAAATTTTACTGATTTTTAATCGAGATGCTATATTATACGTTAATATATATATATATATATATATATATATATATATATATATATATATATATATAATTTTAACTTCAAAAACATCTTGGAAATGTATATTTTAAAAATTTATTCTATTTTACTCATTATTACTGATTATTATTCAGCACTATATATATGTTTATATATATATATATATTTTTTAAATATTTTAAAATTAAAACAAGGTTTTTGTGTCTATTCTTATGTACAATAAGTGTTATGAGGTAACATTCGCAAGTTGTTTGCAAGTTTTATTTAATTATTTTCATTTTTGAATAAATCGTCTTTTTAAAAATATTTATTTTGCTTACTGGGAGTTAATAGTGTTACAAATTATTTAGTAACAAAATTGTTATGTTTAGAAGAAAATGTTTGATATCTTGACATTTTAAAAACATGTAAGTATTTTTTCTATTATATTATAGCATTTAAAAAAAAAAAACGGGGTTAAACATAAGCATTAAATCTATTTAAAAATTCATTTTTGTATTACAATATCGGAGAATATACCTCATTTTTGAATAAATATATGTATAACAACTTATTCCATGTACGTGAATTTAAAAAAGTTTCATTGAATATTTATTTTGTTATAAGTTTTTAAAGGCTATTTTACAAGCGTTAGGCTTAACTTCGCAAAATCCTTCGGCCCAGAAGGAGAAATCGAATTTTCCCGCTCCGTCCTCAGATGCGCACTTCAGAGTGCACGCGCCGTCGTGAACGGGTTAAAACCATATTTGGCAATTTATCGTTTCTAAAAATTTGATTTGATAAAATCTGAATAACAATTTTGTTTTTGATTTGTTCTTTTTAAAATTTTATTTTTAATAAACTAACTGCTTCCTTCTTTATGTGACTTACAGAAGAAACTTGCAGCTGCAATTATAAAAATGACTGTATTTGTGAGTTACATTTTATTTATTTATTTACGATTTCGATTTTATTTTTGTCGACAAACAATTTGATTTTAAGTCAAAAACGCATAAGCGTGACATTGGTCCGAACGATGTTTAAAAAAATTGTGGGTTTTTTTTTTCAAGTATACGACAGCATTTTTAGTGTAATTTTTTATATTCGAATTTATATTTTATAAATATCAATCAGATAATATTATAAAAATGAAGTCAAATACTTAATTTTAGTGAAAATTATAACACTTATTTAAAAGGTTTTTCACCATTCATTTCTTTTTAGTTTTCTTTGCATACCTTTTTTTTTCTTTTTGAAGATTTTAAAAGATATTGGAATAATCTGCTGTAATCGGATCACCCGCCAATTAGCATACATATTATATTGTTGGAAATTTCGGAACAACTGTCGCAGACACACCGGGGTTGGCGCCATATTTGTTTTCGCCATTTTGGCTCAGAAAAACCAAGATAAAAAAACAGAAAAACCCAAAACCCAGTTTGTTAGACCTAGATTCCTAAAGCAGCATGTTAGTTTGATTTTATTATGAAACACACAAAATTTTTATTACAAACACACCAGGGTTGTTTGATTTAAATCATCGTGATTTAAATCATGATTTAAATCAAATGATTTAAAAAAAATCTTTGATTTAAATCAGTATTTTTAACATTGATATTTACAAGCTGAATAAGGATTAAATTAATCATTCGTGTTCAAATAAAATGTCATAATTCATGTCCGATTAAAATTACCTTTTAATAATGTTAAATAAAACTTTCATAAAATAATTATTTTCAACTTAAAAAAGTTAGTAAATGCAACACTACATTCAAAATATTATTTATCCATGGTGCATCCCAAAACAAATACTGATAAATGCTCTCTCATTTTTAAACTTTTTTCTTTCCTAGATGATCGCTTCATTTTTGCTAGTTAGATGTTGAAGCTAAAGTTAAATATATTCAATATAAAAGAATTTAATGTAATGGTATTTTATTTCATAACACTTTCACTGAGGAGTTACTTCCTGTAAAGTAGATTATACACGATTCACAAGTTTGTTTTGTGTTTAGTTGCTTAGACCCACAAATTTCAATATCCCATATGTTGATGGAGGATGTACTGATCATGTAATATGATCAATACAAGGACTAAATTGTAACATAATAAATATTTAGACTGTTTGTCTAACACAGAATTGTAGAATTCCAGTTTCATGTTTCTTCTATAACTGAAAATAATTTAATCCCTGTGATTGATCCCTTTGCCCTTTCCTTTCCTAGAATTCATTGCTTACTGCAATGGAAAATATAGGATATGTTATTATACCTTATTTCTACTGTTAAGTAAGCATGATTGATTGCTGAAATTGTCGATGGCTGAGGGCTGGATAACACTGACAATTGATAGCTTCGTATTTTTAGCTATGCGATTATCTTGTGTCTTGTAATCATTAATATAGTATAGTGTGAAACAAAGTTGCGACAAGAATATCAGTACAGAGAGCTTTTGGATACATTGATACATAAGAAAAATAGCTGGCAAAGAGAAAGATTCAATGTGACTTTATTTTACAGGAGAGAAAAAAATTCTGGAAAATGTCTGAAAGCAATATGCAAACCATGTAGTATAGAAATAGTGGAGATTGTCAGCAAAGAAAAACACAAAGAAACTTACAGGCTATGTGATAAAGATGACATTAGTGAATCTGAATCTGTTGAAATCAGATTGCTTTTTCGCCTTTCAAAAATGCATTTTGTAAATATAAATTTTATATTTTCCGAAATGTATTTTTAACAGGGCAGTGGAAAAAAAGACAAAAATTGGCGAAAACTTAAATTGATCAAGATTGTAATATATATCCCTGATTTTAATCTGTTAAAATTATGATTTAAACATTGAAAACATGTAATTTAAATAAAATCCTTAAAACCCTGTTTTAAATTACTAGCAGTTTTGCCAGTGGCAAAAATTATAGCAAAAAGTATTTTTGTCGGGACAGTTTTTTCCACTTAGGCAAAAATTGACCAACTCTGGTTGAAATACACATACATATTTAGGATTTTTTGCTGCATATATTATGTGATTAGATGTTGTGTATATTATTGTGGTAATACCTTAATGAAAAATTTAATAACTTAAATTAACTAGAAATTAATCACACAACACACATAGGTGTATCTTATCTATAACAATATAATAGTAGAATAATTTGATAGTAAATCCGAATTTGTTTGCAACAATCTTTTTTATTTTGAATTTTTATCTAGGAACTGTAATAAAATTAATAGAAATGTGTAAATCTATGCAGAGAAAATAAATAAATACATGCACAGTACGCAAATAATATTAATAAAAGAAAAATCTTACTTAAATAAAAAAATCTGATTTAAATTAAAAAAAATCCGATTTAAATCAAATAAATCCATTTTTTTATATATTTTTAAAAAAAATCATGATTTTTATCAACCCTGCTTTTCACACACGTGTGTTTTTTCTTCAGTGTGGATTCAGAGATGATTTTGCAAAGCAGTTTTTCCTGAAAATGACTGCTGACAGACGTCACACACATGCGGTTTCTCTCCAGAGTGGGCTCGAAGATGTTTTGTCAAATTGCTTTTCTTTGAAAATGATTTTTCACAGACATCGCACACATGTGGTTTCTCCCGAGAGTGGGTTCGAAGATGTTTTGATTAAATAGTTTTTCCCTTAAAATGATTTTTGACAAACATCGCACACATGTGGTTTTTCTCCAGTATGGTTTTGAAAATGTTTTAATACTTTGCTGTGAAAATGATTTTTGACAAACAATGCACCCATATGGTTTCTCTCCAGTGTGGATTAGAATATGACTTTGCGAAGCAGTTTTCGCTGAAAATGACTTTTGACAGACATCACACACATATAATTTCTCCCCAGCGTGTGTTCGAAGATGTTCTTTTAAAGTGTATTTCTGTGAAAATGATTTTTATCAGACATTGCCCACATGTGGTTTCTCTCCAGGGTGGGTTCGAAGATGTTTTATTAAATGGCTTTTCTCTGAAAATGATTTTTGACAGACATCACACACATGTGGTTTCTCTCCAGAGTGAGTTCGAAGATGTCTCGTTAAACTACATTTCTCTGAAAATGATTTTTGACAAACATTGCACAAATGTGGTTTCTCTCCAGAGTGTGTTTGAATATGTTTCATTAAACTGCTTTTCTCTGAGAAGTATTTTTGACAGACATTGCACGCATGTGGTTTTTCACTAGAGTGGGTTCGAAGATGTTTTATTAAAGTACTGTTCTGTGAAAATGATTTTTGACAGACATCACACACATATGGTTTCTCTCCAGTGTGGATTCGGAGATGATTTCGTAAAGATTTGTTCTCTGAAAATGACTTTTGACAGACATCGCACACATGTGGTTTCTCTCCAGTGTGGGTTCGAAAATGTTTCCTTAAAGAACCTCTCTCTGAAAAAGATTTTTGACATACATCGCACACATGTGGTTTCTCTCCAGTGTGGATTCGAAGATGTTTCACTAAAGAACTTTTCTCTGAAAAGGATTTTTGACAAACATTGCACGAATGTGGTCTCTCTCCAGAGTGGTTTTGAATATGATTTTTTAAATTGCTTTTGTCTGAAAATGATTTTTGACAGACATTGCACAAATGTGGTTTTTCTCCAGAGTGGCTTTGAAGATGTCTTTTTAAATTACTTTGCAGTGAAAATGATTTTTGACAGACATTACACACATGTGGCTTCTCTCCAGTATGTGTTTGAAGATGTCTTATTAAAGAACATTTCTTTGATAATGATTTTTGACACACATGACAAACATACAATCTCTTTGCTGTGTCAGTTTGGAAATATTGATCTAACATGTCTTTTTTTGGTAAACTTTGTTGACATTCTTTAAATATATGCAATTTTTTTTCATTTTGCTGTTGAAATGTCGACAGAACTTCCATTTCTTCCATCTTTTTACAGTTATTAAATGCACTTTAAAGCTGCCTTGTGTAAACAAAATCTTTAAGAAGTTCGAATATATATATATATATATAATTTTATATTACATTTCTACTATAAAGCCTTTTATAAATAACCAGTGCTTACTGTAAGATACATGGTTATCTTTGTATGAACCTTCTGAATGGAACAATTACGATTTCAACTGGAAGAAACAAAAATGGTTTTAAATGGTAAAATAATCCACTTTCAGGAAATTAGTTGATCTAATTGTAAATCTTCCTGCAGCGTTAATTAACTCCTAAAAATACCTGATTAATGTTTATGCTGTATCTGTAGAAAGGCATAGCCACCAATATTTTACAGATATAATAATCAAAATTCTTTTTCTTTAGCATAAACTGGTAAACTTATAGAAATAGTAGCAAATGAGTAAAATATACAGGAGTAAATATGCTAATCCAAAAACCTAAAAGAAGAGAAATAAACAAATGTATTGAAAAATATGCAGTGAAAAATTTAAAAACAATTGTTTTAATATAGACATATCATATACATAATAGAAATTGCTTTGAAAAAAAAGTTTTGTAAAGCATTACAATTTAAGAGCAATCTATTTGGGAGCAATTATAAAAAATATTTTATACCAACACAAAGGCCTGCCCTGAAAAAGAAGGGGGAGGGGGAGGTTATACAAGGCTGCTTAAAATTAGGGGCAATTAAATTTTTAAAAGCAGAGATACCATAAATTTAAATTAGACTCTTCAAATCTGTCTACAAACATAAAACAGACATATAATAGAAGATAAACTTAAAACGAATATTTATTATTTATTTATATACTTTTTGTGAAAGAATGTTTTTTTCTTTAATTTTTTTTTTATTCGATTTTATATATCCTCTGTCTAATTCTATAATCAATTATTTGATATCAAAATTCTTTATCCGGTTTCTCTATGGCTAGTACGTACAACAAATTATATTCTAATTCAATTCTTTAGAGATAAATACTTTTGAATCCTTAGCAAAATCAGTTAGGTGGGGTTAGGAGGAGGGAGGAGGTCTACTTGTTTAAGTCAAACATTTTGATTTTTTTTCTTTTGCATTCTTTAAGTGTATAGATTGTTGTTCTAAAGCGGTTTCGTGCTATTCCAATTTTTTGCTTGTTGAACGTAACGCTACAGTAGCTAGTAAACGGCTTTCTATGCGCATCTCTAAGCTCGAAGTTCTAGAACAGAGAACTGCTACACAAAATTCAAACGAAAGTGTGAATGCTGGCATTTGGAGACTAGCTTAAGTATTGCACTGTGAGGACAATAGAAATATCAATTTACTTAGCTGTGATTATATTCAACGAAGGATATTTGGACATTCTACAATCTATGAATGTCATGAGCATTATTACTTTACTTTACATGAATATTTTTGCAGTAATTACTGACAAAAGGCATGTAGCAAAGGCAGAAAAGAATTTGACTCCATCGGCAACAGTAGCGATTTTAGAACAACGAAGGCAATAAATTGAGCAGAACATCTTTTTCGAGGAAGAGGAAGGTATGTTCCACATCTCTGGAATTGCTAGCTAATTGTAAGATTGATTTCCTTCATTTTTTTGAAAAAGTAAGGCACTCGTTTTGGCGGGAACTTATACCATCAAAAAGTGTAATTTCATTGATTATTTACATTTTGAGCTCATAAAGGTTTTTTAAAAGAGGCGAAAATATTACCTTTTTTGTTGAAATGAACAGCATTTTATGATAAACCAAATTTTAAAGTAAATGTTGATATAAGCTGCAGAGAATTTAGTACTCTTTCATAATTTGACAACCAAATTTGTTTCAGATGCCTGTGATAGAAGAAAAGTAGTTAGCCAGATTGGAAGCTCCCCTTTGCGCACCTGTACATACTTCCTGTCACACAAGGCTTATTATTTATTTTTTTACATGCAAAAATTTTAATATACGGTTTATTAGCAAAATATGATTAAAATCCAAAGGTTACACCTTTTTCTTTGTAATTGAAAAAAAAAATCAAAAAAATCATTTAATTTTAGGCCAAAGGAGTACAATCGCCTCTTAATGATATGAATCCAGTATTTGCTAATTCTGCTGCAGAAAATACAACTAATGAATCATGTTGATTCTGTTGCAAGATATACTAGAATAAATGCAGCAGTGCCAAATGAATTATGCCAAGTCCTATTTTGACTAGTTTTTCTGACACCATAGAAAACTTAGTTTTTAATGATGAAAGAATCTTGATGACATTGGTGTATGACCACAAATTCCAAATGATCAGTAACAGAAGTTTCTTTGTGGGAAAAGAAACTCCACACGACTCTTATTAAATTTATATTAAATAATATAAATCTGCATTTTTCTGTAAATTTGTTAGTCCAAAAAATGTCACATTTTGTAATAATAATTGATCGCCGTTCAGGAGTCGATCCAGGAAAAATTTGGGGCCTATTCAGGGCCCCTTCACAAAAATCTATTTAATAAAATGAGGCCCTTCACAAAAATCAATTTGATAAAATGGGCCCCTTCACAAAAATTAGCTTGATAAAATGGGCTTCTTCACAAAAATCAGTCTGATAAAATGGGTGCCCTTCACAAAATTCAGTTTGATAAAATGTGTCCCTTCACAAAATTCTTTTCCGTAAAAACTTACTATTTATTATTTTGTGATGTTTTAAAATGTGTAATTTGCAAACAAACAATATCACCAGAGAGGAAAACTTCAGCAAAAAGATTTAAAAAAGTTTGTTTATAAATGCTTGGTTTGAATTTGACTAACTGGATTTCAACTTTTGTTACAAAATGTTCTTTTTCACAAAAATATAATAAATTTCACAAAAATAACCTTTACATTTCACAAAATGGGCCCCAAGATAAACCACCTGCATCGACCCCTGCCATTGGTTGTACTCGATTTCACTAACAGAGGCAATTGCCCTTCATTGACCTTCCCAAATTGGGAGAGTGTTTCGATTGTACTTGTGCTGTAGATTCCCCAGTTGGTCATCTTTTTTTACACATTATTTCAGGCAGAGGCGGATCCAGCCCTCCATTTATAGAGAGGTCATGACTTTTTTTTATTATTATTTATTTATGGGGGTTTTTTGGAGGGGGGGGGGAGATTTGGAGATTACATGTCTTTATTAGCAGTTTTTATATCTATGATCCAAATTGACTATTTTCTGATACATACCTGAATTCTTTTTCTTTCATAAGTGTATAAAATCTGGAGGTATATTTGTAAATATACAAAATATGCATATTTTATTCAGATACCAAGAAATCAATTTCCCATTTTCTTATAAATATAAAGAATGTTGCTGAAAGTTTTGACTATTTTCTGATACATACCTGAATTCATTTTCTTTCATAAGTGCATAAAATTTGCAAGTATATTTGTAAATATACAAAATATGCATGTTTTATTCAGATACCAAGAAATCAATTTCCCATTTTCTTATAAATATAAAGAATGTTGCTGAAAGTTTTTTCAAAGTTGGCATTTTAAGCCAATTTTCGAGGCTCGGCAATCACGGAAATATCGTCTTGATAAAGCAATGAAATACAATTCAAAATGAAGAAAGAAAGAAATAAGAGAAAATTAAATTTTTAAAAAATAAATTTTTATAAGAAAATTAAAAACGATTTTGAATCTTTAGTGCTTAAACAATAATGAATTGCAATTTTCATGCATATCTATTTAAAATTAACTCCATTAATGTATCTGAAGTAGGGATGCACCGAATATTCGGTATTCGGCCATACTACCCAATATTCGGTTAGGCCGAATATCAAACTATTTGGTCTACTGAATATTCGACTTGGTCGAATATCAAATTATTTGGCTTGCCGAATATCGAAATATTCGGCCAAACTGAATACTTAAAAAACCTTTTTAAAATAATTTTAAAGACCTTACACAGTTTCTACTTTTAACTGTCAATTAATGAAGATATTCAGAATAATTAGAACCAGAATCATATTTAAATAAAAGAGAATGCTTTTACATTATTTAGTTACTAGAGTTTTTGTCTGTTACTTTAAGAATAAGGAAGATATCGTTACTATATTTTCAGGCTTCAACAGAATTACTTTTATTTTTGGGAAATATGACAACATGATGAGAAGTTTTGGAAATTGCCACCATTAATATCAAACTAACACTGAGCTAAAGGAGAAAATAAGGAATTTCGCTTAGTAGCCACTGGCCGGTAGGTTGATTTGTTTTAGTAGCCAGTTACTGGCTAATGAGAATAATTTCTTTAGTAGCCAGTAAGTACACGTATGTCACTGAATATTTATTTATTTTTAAATACAATGACTTTACAGTAAAAAAGTAATTTATGTACTAAATAAAAATATTTCAATTTATATTGTTTTGAATAAACTTGAGATATTAATTTCCAATCTAGTTTAAATTTTAAAATAAGTTAACAGTAAAGTTCTAAACAACATGCTTATGTAGCTAACTACATAAGTCATACTTAACTTGGGTACTTCTGTAGCTAATTACATAAGTACCTTTCAAAAAAATTATTTGTATAGAATGAAGGTCCGACAATAATAAAATAGGTATGTTTATGTACTAAATAATAACCCACAACATGATATGAATGCATTACACATGCACAACCTGTGGCCAGCAGACCAAAATCTCCACAAATTCAGGAATTGTGTGTATTTCGGCAAATAGTTTCGGAAAAAATTGCAAATTTCGTCATTCGAGAGTGTAAAAATCATGAATTTCGTCGATAGCGCGTGTAAAATCATGAATTTCGTCGATCAAGAGCGTAAAAATTATGAATTTTGTCGATCGTGCGCGTAAAAATAATGAATTTCGTCTTTCGGGCGAGGAAAAATCTCGAATTTCGTCGATTGGGTGCAAAAAAAATCAAGAATTTTGTCGATCGGCTACGTAAAAATAATATATTTTGTCATTCAAGAGTGTAAAAATCATGAATTTCGTCGATCGGGCGCGTGAAAATCGTAAATTTTATCGACCGAGCACGTAAAAATCATGAATTTCGTCGAATGGGTGCGTAAAAATCATGAATTTCGTCAAACGGGCAGTCGGGCGCAGAAAAATCTTGAATTTCTTCAATCGGCTACGCAAATATCTTGAATTTCGTCGATCGGCTACGTAAATATCTTGAATTTCGTCGATCGGCTACGTAAATATCTTGAATTTCGTCGATCGGCTACGTACAAATCTAAAATTTCGTCATTCGGGAGCGTAAAAATCATGAATTTCGTCGATCAAACGCATAAAAATCATGAATTTCTTCTATTGAACGCATAAAAATCATGAATTTTAACGACCGAGCGTGTACAAATCATGAATTTTAATGACCGAGCGGGTACAAATCATGAATTTTAATGACCGAGCGTGTACAAATCATGAATTTCGTCAATTATGAGCTTAAAAATCATGAATTTATACATCGGACGTGAAAAAATCATGAATTTTATCGATCGGACGCGTAAAAATTATGAATTTTATCGACCGAGCGCGTAACAATCATGAATTTCGCAAAACGGGTGCGAAAAAATCATGAATTTCAGCGAACGGGCGTGGAAAAATCACGAATTTCGTCGGACGGGCGCAGAAAAATTGTGAATTTCATTGATTGTCTACATAAAAGTCTTGAATTTCGTCGATCGGCTACGTACAATTCTTGAATTTCGTCGATTATGCGCGTAAAAATCATGAATTTCGTCGATCGAACGCGTAAAAATCGTGAATTTTATCGATCGGGCACGTAAAAATCATAAATTTCGTCGAACGGGTGCTTAAAAATCATGAATTTCCTCGAACGGGCGCGTAAAAATCCTGAATTTCCTCAAACGGGTGCTTAAAAATCATGAATTTTCTTGAACGGGCGCAGAAAAATTACGAATTTCGTCGATCGGATGCAGAAATATCTTGAATTTCGTCGATCGGCTATGTAAAAATCTTGAATTTCGTCGATTGGCTACGTAAAAATCCTGAATTTCGTCGATCGCACTCGTAAAAATCATGAATTTTATCGATCAGACGCGTAAAAATCATGAATTTCATCGATTATGTACGGAAAATCATAAATTTCTTCCAACGGACGCGTACAAATTACGAATTTCGTCGAACGGACGCAGAAAAATCACGAAATTTAGGAGGAAATGGTAATCGGGAAATCCTGCATTTGGCCGGTTCTTTCCATATGTTTAATCGACGAGTGGTGACTGGCGAGTGCTGATTTTCACCTTTACACTGAGCTAGACATTCCTTTATTCAGAATGTAGCTGACAGTACTTATATTGTGTCACTGGCCAAAGTACAGTCACTTCTGATGAAATCATCACATTTTATACAAGCAAAATTAATATGATGCAAATCTCGCTAAAATATCTTCATTATTGTGAGCAAATTTCATTTCTCACCTTGTAGCGACACACCCTGTATTTTTGATTGAATGTATTGTATTTTTGGAATTAGTGGATTGAAACGTTGTTTCTTATTCAAAAATGTCTGTCTTGATCACATTATCTCCCTTGAAAGTTTGTTACAAAATTTGTATATTTCTTATATAACACTTTGTATATTTCATACCTCTGAAAATGATTGCCCACTCCAGACACTGCTCTTTGGTGCATTTAAAAACATCCTTATAAATAGGAACAGGAACGTTCTTCTTGCTGAGTTATTGCCATTTGAATACACTGTATTATTTATTTATTTATTACTTTAGTCCCTTCATAACAAATAACCAGTATGACTGTGAAAATTTTCTTCCAATTCCTTTAAAAATTCTCTTTGATTTCAAAATATAATTTATTTGTTTAAATTCACAGAAGCCATGAAATTAAAAATTTTATTAATTAAAGAAGTTTTAAAACTATTTTCTTCTTAAATAATAACTCAAAAGCATATTTTTTTTAGAGTAAAGTTTGCTTGTAAAAAGGTTATGTGTATCAAAATGGAAGTATCTGTGCTAAATATCATGTAAAATTGTTTTAAAATTTAACTTTTTAATACCTTTAAACTCTGAAATAAATACTCAGTATTCGGCTTGCATGTATGCCGAATATTCGGCCATAATCACTATCTAGGGTTGCGGTGCAACCCTAATCTGAAGCATTAAAATTTTTAAGCAGCAAAAAAAAAAAGAAAAAAGGAAAACACCTTTAATATATATTTATATTTAAAAAAATTTATTTTTTATAGAAAGGTTTTCTGTTTAGATGGGGGGGGTGATGACCCCCATGACCTCCACCTTGGATCTGCGCTTGATTTGAGGCTTGTTTGAGCTACAGGTCAAACACCATAAGAGAACTATTACTACACCAACAGATATGAGTGCATTTTGCATAAATAAAAATTACCAATTATTAAAAATTCTAGTCCGCAGTAAAAAATATTAATCCCCCCCCCCCCACGATCATTAATTTTCAATAAGCACAAAAGTTTTTATGAATTGAAAAAAAATAATAACAAGAATAGTTTAGAAGTATTAATTAGATAGTTGAGGACAGTACATAATTTAGGAAGATAATATAAACTACATTTTCTAATGAAACATGTCAAAATTATATATCTCTAAAGGGAAAAAAAAGAAAAGAAATACTGTAAAGGTTTAATTAACCGGCACGTTCGGAAAATGCTGAGTTCTGAATGCTTCAAATGTCAGGATAGTTGAATGAAACAAAATTTATGTCTGATGAGTAGGGCATCGACAAAACGGGAAAACAATTTCTTGTTGAAGGCAGTCAAATAATTCTCATTTTATTATTTTAAAATTTGCAGTTAATGAACTTATTTTTGCCAAAATGTTAAAAATATTTTGCCAAAATGTTAAAAACAAAATGTATATCTGATATGAGCGGGGCATCGGCAAAATGAGAAAACAATTTCTTGCCTATTTTCTTGTTGAAGGCAGTCAAATAAATCTGATTTTATTATTTTAAAATTTGCTGTTAGTGAGCTTATTTTTGCGAAAAAGTAAAGGTGAAAATAAGGAATTTTGCTTAGCAGCCACTGGCCGGTAGGTTGATTTTTTTTAGTAGCCAGTGACTGGCTAGTGAGAATAATTTCTTTAGTATCTAGTAAGTACATTTATGTCACTCACGGAATATTTAATTTTTTTTAAATATAATGACTTTACAGTAAACAAGTAATTTATGTACTAAACAAAAATTTTTTAATTTATATTGTTTTGAATAAACTTGAGATATTAATTTCCAATCTATTTTAAATTTTAAAATAAGCTAACAGCAAAGTTATACACAACATGCTTATGTAGTTAACTACATAAGTTACACTAAGCTTAGATATTTGTGTAGTTAACTACATAAGTACATTATATATATATATATATATATATATACATATATTTGCCTAGAATTAAGGTCTGACAATAATAAAATAGGTAAGTTTATGCACTAAATAATAACCCACAACATGATATGCGTTACACATGCACAACCTGTGGTCAGCGGGCCAAAATCTCCAGAAATTTAGGAATTGTATGTCTTTCGCAAATTAATTTTGGAAAAAATTGCAAATTTCGTCATTCGGGAGTGTAAAAATCATGAATTCTGTCGATTGCGCACGTAAAAATCATGAATTTCGTCGATTGCACGCGTTAAAAAATCATGAATTTCATCAATCGCGCAAGTAAAAACCGTGAATATCGTCGATTGCGCGTGTAAAAATCATGAATTTCGTCGATCGGGTGCAGAAAAATCACGAATATCTTCGATCAAACGCTGAAAAATCATGAATTTTGTCAATCAGGCACAGAAAAATCACGAATTTTGTTCATCGAACGCATAAAAATCCTGAATTTCGTCGATCGTGTGCGTAAAAATCATGAATATTGTCGGTTATGCGCAAGAAAATCAAGAATTTTGACGATCGTGCGCGTAAAAATCACGAATTTTGTCATTTGTACGCGTAAAAATCATTAATTTCGTCGATCGAATGTGTAAAAATCACGAATTTCGTCGATTGGGTTGGTAAAAATCATGAATTTTGTCGATCGTGCGCGTAAAAATCACGAATATTGTCGATTATGCATGAGAAAATAAAGAATTTCGTCGATCGGGCGTGTAAAAATCATGAATTTCTTCGAACGAGTGCGTAAAAATCATGAATTCTGTCGTGCAGGCGCGTAAAAATCACGAATTTCATCGAACGAGTGCGTAAAAATCACGAATATTGTCGATTGGGCGCGGGAAAATAATGAATTTCGTCGACTGGGAGCATAAAACTCATGAATATCGTCGAGCAGGTGCGGGGAAATCATGAATATCGTTGAGCGGGTACGGGGAAATCATGAATATCATCGAGCGGGTGCGGGAAAATCATGAATATCATCGAGCGGGTGCGGGGAAATCCAGAGGCGAATCAACTACCTCCTGGGCCCCTAGGCTTGGCCTTTTTTTTTTGGGGGGGGGGGGCGTGGGAGGAGACATTTACTTAGGCTTGACCTTTTTTTGGCGGGGGGATCTCCTCTTTCAAAGCAATATGTACGGGTAATTCAAAATACATGTTTGCTTAATTATCACCTAAACCACTGATGATGGAAACTTACTTCCAATTACAAAAAGTATACAAATAAAGTACAGATTTTATAAATAGCATTTGCTTTACAAGGGACTGTATACATTTTTAAATACAGAATTATTTTTTTAAACTATCCCTGGATCTTAAAAGTTATATTTAGAAAAATGTCATTCGTTTAAGAAGGAGATAAAAAATTCCTATTCTTTTGCAGTCAAAACATATTAAATAGTGATACTTCAAATTTTATGCAATTTCAGTGATTACTGTCGCTAGAAACGGAAAGGTTTTTTTTTTAGTGCAGATAAACATTGAAATAAAATTCAAAGTGTCATAATTCAAAAGTTTTGGTCGTAACAGAATGGGATTTATAAAATGTTCTTTCTAGATGGAAGAGAACTTTTTAAAAAGATTAATTAGGACCTAAGCCTAAGAACTATATAAAAATAAAATTTTGTACTTTAATACGTATACAGTCTTTTATAAAATAAATGCCATATCTAAAAGCTGTACTGGATTTGTATATTTTTTGCAAATGGAATTATATTTCTATCACCAGCGGTTTAAGAGATAACCGAGGAGACGTTTATTTTAAATCACCTGGTATACTAAAATAGTGAGCACATTTTTTAATCTTTAGCATAAAATTTCTTTCAGAATATATTTACAGTAAGCAATTTTACAAATTAACATATATTCACGTAGAAATTTATATGGAATCTCTAACCTCAAAAGGAGTTTCTTAGTTTAGAAATGAATTGTACGGGAATAAAAAGGCAATATTGGGTGACCACCCAGGGCGCTTAAAACTAAGGGGCAGAAAATAGGCAAAATGCTTGATTAAAACTTAATAACCGTTTTAACAGACATCATTTCTACATGCTAAAATTTCTACATGCTTTCTAATTTTGAGATCTGGAAACCAATTTTTAAGCGAAAATGGGGAATGTAATGGGCACATACCTATTATCTCCAAAACAGCTCGAAGGATTTTTTAAAAATTAATATATTATATTAATCGGTTTTAGATGAAGCGAAAAAGATTTTGAGTTAACGTAGGAAAACTCTTGTTTTTATATAATCCAGTTTTAAAATCTGATTCTTTTCCTTCATGTGTTTCCATACACTTATCATTAGACTTGTTACTCCTTTCTTCCGCGATCAACGTATGCCAAATAATCGCTTCACGAATACAGTTAAAAACTTCTGCATGTAGGAGGTAAATTTATTAATTTTTTAAATGCGAAAACAGTTAATTATACACTTCTACTATTTAATACATATGTATTATATTAAATTACCATTTATAAGAAAATATTTCGAAATTATAAATTTGCATCTTATCGCAAAACTCTTTATATTCATTTTTTAATATGAGGAGATATTTTTTAATTATATGTATTCAATTTTACTGTTATTTATAATAAGTTTTCGATTTTCAAAGGATTAAAAGATTTTCCATTTCTTAGTTATTATTGCTGAGCGAAGACAAAACTAGCACCGTTAACCAACCAATCACTCGTTATTGTAGTAGAGTAGATATAAATATTGTATTCATGAGCCAGTCGCGTGTTGTTTGTAGGAATAACACTCATATGAGGTATTTTATTATTTATTTATTGTTTGTTTATTTATTTTGATTAGATTGCCCTTTTAGAAATTGTCTTTTGATTTAGTGACGTAAATGGTGAGATAATTGTCAATAGTCACCTGTTTTATCATTAAAAATGATATAAGGAAATTGCATTATGGCAATGAATCTTTTAAAAATCTGATGACTATAGAAGATTGGTTTTTTACTTGTTAGCTATATTTTCCAACTCTCCAAATTACTACAATGTAAATATAGTATTAAGTTTTATCCTATACTAAACTTTGATCTGAGCTTAATTTTATTGGGAAAAAAAAAACGAAAATGTATTGTTGTAGTAATGAAATATTTTTCAATTAAAAAAAAATCGGTACTTTTCGGTTAGCCGGGCGCCAGTGAAATGTATATATCTATATATACATATATATGTATACATACACACATATATGTATGTGTATATATATGTCTATACATATACATGCATATATAAATGTGTGTATGTATATATATATGTATACATAGATATATAAATTTCACTGGCACCCGGCTAACCGAAAAGTACCAAAAAATCTTACATTGGACGTTTAATCACAGTATTTTAAATAAGAAAACTTAAAATATTTACAAACGAAAGAAATAAATGAAGAGATTTTTTTTTCAGAAAAGAAGATAAAAAAATATATATAAATATTTAATTGCCCCCTGATAATTGTTTGCGCAAATATGAATAATTTTAAAACATAATGATTCAACTATGATAGCAATTAATTTGTGCTCAATTAGAAATGTTGCACAAAAGAAATCATTGGCAAAAATAAAACACTATTGTAATGGCTTTGAGTAAAAACCTTTCAAGCATAATTAAATAACATTCAAAACATCATTGTCAAAAGAGAAAAAAGTGTAAACAGAACCTACTTTCAAATTACAAGACTGTTTTTGGTACTTTTTTGGGGGGGCGCCAGTGATAACTCACCAAATCTCGTTTCATTTGGCATCATTCACCTCACAAATTTAATAACTAAAACTTTTTATTCCAGTGTGATTGAAATACGTTTAATTGTGATGAAACTTTGGTGTATTATATAGGGTATTTATATAACGTAAGTTTTCACTTTTATGTATATAAAATTAGATACGATGTTTTCATTATGAAATAGGGCAGAGTGGGGTGATTATTGGTCACTTTTCATAAAGATCCATACAACTCAGTAACTGAATTGAATTGAAACAAAAATTTTATACTTGCAGAAAGAGAATCTAATCCCTAACAATCGTAATTAGTTTTATATTTTTTTAAATTATATATAACATTAATAAAATTAAAAAATGTCTGACCAATAATCACCCCAGCAATGGGGTGATTATTGGTCATTGTTTTATGATCAAACCAGAGGGCCCATGCGAGGATTTCACACTGAAATCTAATATTTTTCAGGTACTTCTCTATTATTCCGTCGACCACTTTTCATAACAAAAAACTATCGCCAAATTGTAAGATTAAACGCCAAAAATTCAGTCCCATTTACTTGAAGTCAGAAGCATTATATGTGTTTGTTACGTCATCAAGTGGTTTTTAATTCGACATTTGCATGTATTTTTCATTATGTTTTACTGATTTATCAGTTATTTCATTAATTAAAATAACAATTGTGTCCTTAAATTCTTATATTTTATTTATTTATTTATTTTGATATTCCAATGGCAACGTTCTCCCATTTATTTGGTGATAGTTTTTTGTTATGAAAAGTGGTCGACGGGATAATAGAGAAGTACCATTTTTTATCAATATGTAATATTTATTAGATGCAGGTTTAAACTTCTAAAGAAAAAGCGAGGTTAAAAATATCTGCAAACAACATTTAGTTGTTAGTCAAGACAGAATATCATCTAATTTATTCCATCAAAGTTAGAGAAAAAACTGATCCAAGATTGCTAAAAGCACGCACAAGGAAAAAAAAATTAACAATCGTATTTTGACTGCATTAGAGGATGACGTCGTCCGCTTCGGGAAAAACATGGGACTTAGAAATATAAATCTAAACATTTCAATTTCAATTTTTAATCATAAGTATAAAATAAACCTGTGCGATGTTTTTTATAATAATTGCTGAGCATCATATAATGTGGTATTTTATTTTTTTGGCAACAATAATTTCAGGAAAACCTTTCATTTCTTTTATGAAAACAATGCCGATTTAATTTTTAATTTTCAGCAAATTTTAATCAAAAACATGTTTTAACGAATTGTCAAGTGGGCTATGTCAGAAGCCGGTTCTAAAACCTTTCATATGGTATCTCATTCGTTGTTCTGCGTTTCATATTTTCTTAGAAAAAGGGATGTTGACAGGAGAAGTAATATATATGATACCAACATTTTAAACACTCAAAAATTTAATAAATGATTGAATGAAACATTCTTGGAATAAATTTAATACTTTATATTGTTTGTAAATATAAACAGAGTTATGAAATATGTTATGAAATAAAGAACACTACTAAAATGGTTGGAACTTCAAATATATTTCACAAAATAATACATTTATTTACAAAATACTTTTGTATTTAAGGTATGAAGCTTTAATTTCATCTCCCTCAATCTGAAATGGCCCTGTACCATAGAGTCTAACTTTTCCATAAAACACAAAGGAGCACTTCACTGGCACAAGATCCGTTTTCTTTGGCCAGCGATAATTTCTGCAAACTTTTCCAAAAATTTGCAAGACAAAATATTATCCTGAATACTAATAACACGTCTGATGTATGGCATCTGTTCAAAGTAGACAGTACAGTGCTTCTCTACACATATGGCTTTATGTATTTTCCTTAATTTATTTGTAGCTGAAATATGAGAATCGTTTTTTTTTTTTGCAGTTTCGGAATTTCTTCAACTTCACCCGTTTCTACTTCCATATCTATATCCGTATCTTGTGTGCATTGCTGTGTTTTCTTTCTAGTCTCAGAGGATGATGTTACTGCATCTTCAGCTGTATTCTTGTTTAATGTGGTTTTCCTTTTTTTTTTTTAAATTCTTTTTCATCTTTTACTTTTTCAACTTTTTCGCACAACTTAATGAAATCCTCGTTGGTGATAACTGCTGCATTTGTACTGTAAAAGATGTTCATTATCTAAATATACAAAGTAAATTTTCAAACTCACCCCAATATCTCTTCAAAAAGGGATAAACAAAGTTTCAGTTATTTCAAGCATAATTTGTGTTATGAGTTACTGAAAATCAAAACAATGTGGTTCACTCTTAAAGTGTTGCCACATGAACTTGCAAAAACTTTTGAATGCAGACGCTGCCATCTAAAACTGACAAATATCAAACATTTCTGCACTATTTGTGAGTTTATAAGTAATTTTTAAGCTAAAATTACATGACCAAGAATCACCCCATGTTGACCAGGAATCACACCATGTATACAGGGTGATGTTTAGCCCTCTATTTCCCTAATCTAATGTATATACTCATAAAGTGTTCATATGCATACATACATATTCTATACATATTTCTCTTTCTATATAACCCTTCTAGAACATCATGTAGCTAAATTTCTTATTACAGCCACCTTATAAAAAAAAGCATGATTTTGTAATCCCTTATTTTTTGCTCAAGTTTTATACATATATCTAGTTAAAATATATTTTCTCATTAAATTATGTTTTGAACCAAAAAATAGTTTGTGTTACTGGATAACAATGAAATTGTCTAACATCCAGTATTTTTTTTCTTTTGATTCTATCCTTAGTATTAATGAAAATTTAATTGACCAATAATCACCCCATATTATAAGTGACCAAGAATCACCCCGCTCTGCCCTACAATGTTTCTATAGTTTGTGTTATGGCTTACTTTAACATTTTTGTTATTGACTAAGCCTAATCATTAATATACCCGATTACATGAGATTTTGTTATTTGTATTGATATGTTTGTGTTTACGTATTTTATTAAGATTATATTTTAGCTATTTTTAAGTAAGTTTTTTAAGATACTATATAGCAACGTTAAAATGTTGGCTATACTTTATTAGCTTATGTTAAAGATTGGTTAGAAAAAAAGGGTTGGCGAGATTAAAAAAATTTTGTCAATCAGCTAGTGCTCGACTAACATTTAAGTACCCTATTTTTAAATAAAAAGCATTTAATACAAGGTTTTCTGTAGTGGACTCTAAGGGCCGCTGGGATAGAATTTAATTTTTAAAAAGGACACATTTTGAACCAGTTTGTTTACAGTCCCATTTTATTAGTAGAATTTTGTGATAATTTCCCGAATGACTGGCGAATTTTGCATTTTTTTGTAAAAAAAAATCCTTAGATGTAATTTTAAACAAAATCTCCTCATTCATTTCTTTAATTTGCAAATATTTTAAGTTTTCTTATTTAAAATACTGTGATTAAATGGCCAATGTAAGATTTCCCTTAGTTGAAAATTGTTATGACAGAATTTACACAACTGCAAGAAAAATTCATTACTACCACAATACATTTTCAGGGTTTTTTTCCAATAAAATTAAGCTATACAACAGAGGAAAGTTTAGTGTAGGATAATACTTCATACTATATTTACATTGCGGTAATTTGGAGAGTTGCAAAATATAGCTAACAAATAAAAAACAAATCTTTAGCCTGCAGTTTTTAAAAGACTTCCTAAATATTCACTCGACACGATGCAATTTCCTTACCTTGTATAGTTTTTTATCGATAAAACAGGTAATTGACAATCATCTTACCATTTAAGTAACAATCTAAAGTCAATTTCTAAAAGGACAAGAAAATCAAATCAAAATAAGTAAACAAACAATAAATAAATAATAAAATACCTAATATGAGTCTTATTCTTGTAAACAAGAATTTGCATCGCAATCACCGCTCATGAATACATGACACAAGCGATAGGTTAATTTATTGTTAATTGATAGTAGAGGTGCACAATCTTTTTAAGTGAAGGGCCACTTAAAAAAATGGTTGGGTTGTCGAGAACCACCATCAGTAGCACAGAGAGAATTTTGTTTCAAGGAGATGTTGGGGGGGGGGGGATAATTAGCATTATCCATACATACAGCACTGTTCGGTTGCAAATTTGGAAAAATGCACCCACTAGATGGATTTGTCATTTTTATGCGGCTTTTACTCAGTGGCCACTGGCCCGTACATGGATTTTTTTTACTCGCCAGTGTTTTCCAGCACTGACCAATAACAAATTTACAAATACTTGATAAAATATTTACGAAATTTCTGAAACGATTGTGGAATAAATGGCGAAATTTGTCAAATAGTGTTGGGAAAGAAATTGCGACATTTGTCAAATAGTCTCGGGAAAGAAATCAGACATTGCAGGAAAAAAATTAATTATGTCTAACTGTCGTGAAAAAATTAGAGAAATTCGTCAAATAAGTTCGGGGGAAAAAAATCACAAAATTCGTCAAATGATCTCGGGAGAAAAATAGTGGAATTTGTCTAACAATAGCGGAACAGAATTGCAAAATTCGTCCAATGGCAGTGGAAAGAAAGTGCACAATTTGTTCGTTCATGGAAAAAGTCGTGAAATTCATTAATCGATAGTCGATAAATCACGAAATTCATCAATCGATAGCAGAAAAATCACAAAATTCATTGATAGTGGAAAAATCACAAAATTCATCAACTGGTTTCAGGGGAAAAATTTTTGAAATATCGTCGAATGGCTTTGAGAAGAAAAAAAATCACAATTCGTCAAATAATTTCGGGGAAAAAATCGTGAAATTCGCCAAATGGTTTCGAAATTTGTCGAGCGACAGCAGGGAAAAAATCTTTTTCTATTCAATCATCGCAATTGGGACTATTAAGTTTGACCAGTGGTGGCAGTAAAGTCAGTCGCCGAATTTTCAGTATTACTCGCCGATTGGCGAATGGCAATTTGGTCCTATATTTTTATGCACCTGATCGATGAAATTCATGATTTTTTACACACCTGATCGATGAAATTCAACATTTTTATGCACCCGATTGATGACTTTCTTGATTTTTATGCATCCGTTTGACGAAATTAATGATTTTTGCATGCCCGATAAACAAAATTCATGATTTTTATGCATGCGTTCAATAAAATTTATGATTTCCCTTCTCCCGATCCACAAAATTCATGTTTTACTGTGCCTGATTGACGAAATTCATGATTTTCAACTGATATGCTTTCCGTCAGCCAATTAATTAAATTCACAATTTTTCTTCTCTAGACAATGGCGAAATTCGCAATTATTTTTTTTTTTACCGTTTGTTGAAATTTACAATTTTCCACAAACATTCGATGCAATTCTTGATTTTTCCACACCCAATTGATGAAATTTGCGATTTTCCATGACTTTTGACAAAATTCATAATTTTGCAGAACCGATAGACAAAATTCATAATGTTTTCCTACGATCTATGGACAATTTGCAAATTTTTTCCGCAACTGTTCGTTGAAATTCGCGATCTTTCCATGCCATTTGATGAAATTCGCTGCTCGATCCATAAAATTCACGATTTTAAGTGCCTTATCGACAAAATTCGCAGCTTTTTTCAATTGATTTACAAAATTCAAGATTTTTTTTTTTTTTTTTGAGTGATTGACGAAATTTACAACTCCGCAATTACCGATTTTGGCATCTCTGGTTTCTGTTGACCGATTATTGAAATTTGCGTTTTTTTTTTTTCTAGCGACAAAATGGCGAAATTTGTGATTTTTCCATGCCCATTCGACAAAATTCGCATCCAGTCGATGCAATTCATGATTTTATGCGCCTGATCGATGAAATTCATATTTTCCTACGATCTATGGACAAAATTTGCAAATTTTTCTCATGAATTATTAAGGAAATTCGAAATTTTTGGATAGGTTGGCATGTATGGTATCAGCAGGCCACCAGTTACCCATCACGGGCCACAGGTTGTGCATTCCTAATCGTGATGCAGTTTGGCTTATTCGACTCAACATCGATAGAACTTACTGATTTTAGTTTCACCACCAGGGGCAGTTATGTTCATATAGAACAGAGTGCGCCCCTGGCAGTGGAAGAGGAAATTAATGGATTTTGGAGCTAACTCGAGTTCTATGGGTCCCATCACAACATGGTTTGATTCATTCAACTTGACATTGACAGAATATATCAATTTTAGTTTCAAGTTTGACCACCAGGGGGCGCATTCCTATCTCAGGTTCTATGGCCCCGATCATGACAAGGTATGGCTCACTCAACTCGAAATCGACAGCCTCAAAAATTTCAGCTGTTTGTATAGAACAGAGTGTGCCTCCTGGTGGCAGAACATGGAACTAACAGATTTTGCAGCTAACTTGAGTTCTATGGGTCCCATCACAATGCAGTTTGGTTCATTCGACTCGACATCGACAGGATATATCAATTTTAGTTACAAGTTTCACCACCAGGGGCACTTTCCTATCTCGGGTTCTATGGACCCGATCACGACAAGATATGGCCCATTCGACTCGAAATCGACAGCCTCAAAGATTTCAGTTATGTTTGTATAGAACAGAGTGCACCCCCTGGCAGTGGAAGGTAGAACTAACGGATTTTGCAGCTAACTCAAGTTCTATGGGTCCCATCACAATAGAGTTTAATTAATTCGACATGACATCGACAGGATATATTGATTTTAGTTCCAAGTTTCACCACCAGGGGCGCTGTCCTATCTCGTGTTCTATGGGCCGATCATGACGAGGTATAGCTCATTCAACTTGAAATCGACAGCCTGGAAGATTTCAGCTATGTTTGTATGGAACAGAGTCCGCCCCCTGGTGGTGGAATATGGAACTAACGGATTTTGCAGCTAACTCGAGTTCTATGGGTCCCATCACAATGCAGTTTGATTCATTCGACTCGACATCGACAGGATAATATATAGATTTTAATTACAAGTTTCACCACCAGGGGGCGCTTTCCCATCTCGAGTCCTATGCACCCCATCACAATGAGGTACGGCTCATTCGACAGCCTCAAAGATTTCAGCTATGTTTGTATGGAACAGAGTCTGCCCCCTGGTGGTGGAATATGGAACTAACGGATTTTGCACCTCACTCGAGTTCTATGGGTCCCATCATAATGCAGTTTGATTTATTCGACTGGACATCGACAGGATATATAGATTTTAGTTACAAGTTTCACCACCAGGGGGCGCTTTCATATCTCGGGTCATATGCGCCCCATCATGACAAGGTATGAATCATTTGACTCGAAATCGACAGAATCAAAGATTTCAGCTATGTTTGTATGGAACAGAGTGCGCCCCCTGGTGGTGGAAGATGGAACTAACGGATTTTGCAGCTAACTCGAGTTCTATGGGTCCCATCACAATGCAGTTTGATTCATTCGACTCGACATCGACAGGATAATATATAGATTTTAATTACAAGTTTCACCACCAGGGGGCGCTTTCCTATCTCGAGTCCTATGCACCCCATCACAATGAGGTACGGCTCATTCGACAGCCTCAAAGATTTCAGCTATGTTTGTATGGAACAGAGTCCACCCCTGGTGGTGGAATATGGAACTAACGGATTTTGCACCTCACTCGAGTTCTATGGGTCCCATCACAATGCAGTTTGATTCATTCAACTCGACATTGACAGGATACATCAATTTTAGTTACAAGATTAACCACCAGGGGGCGCTTTCCTATCTTGTGTTCTATGGGCCGATCACGAGGTATGGCTCATTTGACTTGAAATAGACAGCCTGAAAGATTTCAGCTATGTTTGTATAGAACAGAGTGCGCCCCCTGGTGGTGGAAGATGGAACTAACGGATTCTGCAGCTAACTCGAGTTCTATGGGTCCCATCACAATGCAGTTTGATTCATTCGACTCGACATCAACAGGATATATAGATTTTAGTTACAAGTTTCACCACCAGGGGGCGCTTTCCTATCTTGAGTCCTATGCACCCCATCACGATGAGGTATGGCTCATTCGACAGCCTTAAAGATTTCAGCTATGTTTGTATGGAACAGAATCCGCCCCCTGGTGGGGGAATATGGAACTAACGGATTTTGCAGTTATCTTGAGTTCTATGGGTCCCATCACAATGCAGTTTGATTCATTTGACTCGACATTAACAAGATATATCGATTTTAGTTCAAAGTTTCACAACCAGGGAGCACTTTCCTATCGGGTTCTATGGGACCGAATACGACGAGGTATGGCTCATTTGACTCAGAATCGACAACCTGAAAATTTTCAGCTATGTTTGTATAGAAAAGATTGCGCCCTTTGGCGGAGGAAGATGGAACAAACGTGTTTTGCCATGCATTTTCATCCTTCTAATTGTGTTACTCTCTCACTGTATAATTTAAAAGTTGAGTCTTGGATTCCTCTCCCTGGGCCACCACCCTCATATTTTTATTGGGGTCCAAGGGGTCTTTTTTAGCATTTCTTTAAAATTTTATTCTAATGATTAATTTATACCCTATGCTTAATTTCGACTAATTGACATTTTCATCAATAACTTTAAAAAAGTAATGATATCAGTACAAAAACCCTTAACGGGTTAAAAGTTGCGATGCAGCACTTTCTTTTGGCTCTATGAATTTTAAATATGGGTCTTAAAAGCAATGATATCAAATTTAAGTGACGCTATGTTAATAATTTTTTTTTTTAATCATAATTTTCTTTTTAGTTTTATTTATATTCACAGGTGCAATTATTATCTTAATATGAAAAAAATATATAAAATTTATTCGCTGATGCTTTTTCATTCACATCTCTCATGAAATCAAAATATGGGTTTTAAAAGAAATGATAAAATTGGAGTGACACCTTGACGTGAATTTAATAGGACTCTTTTAAAATTCAATTTAAATTATTTTTGGTTTGTCCTCTAAAGTATATTTACACATACAAACAATACTTTTAATTTTTCAATACACTTTTAAGTATATTACTTTCACTGAGCCTATATTATGTATTGAAATGTATTTATTTCAATAAATTGATTTATCTTCTGTACCACGCTATCTAAAATCATAAGTAAAATTTATGAAAATGATTATTTTGCGTCATAGTATCCAAACAAAGGGAAATGTATGCAAGTGGATAATATGACGCAAAATAATCATTTTCATAAATTTTACTTATGATTTTGGATAGCGTGGCACAGAAGATAAATCAATTTATTGAAATAAATACATTTCAATACATAATATAGGCTCAGTGAAAGTAATATATTTAAAAGTGTATTGAAAAATTAAAAGTATTGTTTGTATGTGTAAATATACTTTAGAGGACAAACCAAAAATAATTTAAATTGAATTTTAAAAGAGTCCTATTAAATTCACGTCAAGGTGTCACTCAAATTTTATCATTTCTTTTAAAACCCATATTTTGAATTCATGAGAGATGTGAATGAAATAGCATCAGAGAATTAATTATATATATTTTTTCATATTAAGATAATAATTGCAACTGTGAATATAAATAAAACTAAAAAGAAAAATATGATTTAAAAAAAAAATTATTAACACAGCGTCACTTAAATTTGATATCATTGCTTTTAAAACCCATATTTAAAATTCATAGAGCCAAAAGAAAGGACTGCGTCACAACTTTTAACCCGTTAAGGGTTTTTGTACTGATATTGAAAATACAGCTAAGTTGTTGAAATCTGTTTGCATCTGGTAGGAAAAAGAATTAACCAGTTCTCTAATTAGATGTAATCAATGTAGAGATTCATATTTCCATACAAATTGGTGTATTTCACTTGGCAATCGATAACAGATTTTTTAATCGCCACTTGGCGAGTGGCGACTAGGGTAGCGATCGATGGCTGATTTTTTAATCGCCAACTTTTAAACTTTAATCGCCACATGACGAGTGGCGACCGCTAATTTTCACCTATACCGGATTGCCTTTCTGCCAAATTACCTTGTCACATGTGTTGTTCTTGTAGACTGTGGACAAGCAGGTTATGCGTTTTACATCTTGCCAGGCCACAACTACGATGTTGTCTGAACGCATGAAAACAGGATCGTCGGCACGTTTCAATTTCATGTTTTCTGGTTTCAGTTGCTCTGACATGTTTCTGCGGTTCGTGCGAACTGTCCCGCGTGCACCAATCTCCTTTCTCTGCAATTGGACAAACAGATATGGAGATGAGTAAAAATTATCCATGTAGATGATGTGGCCAGCATTGTCAAAACCATTTAGACGTTATAAGAAAATAGTTTTAAACATATAAAAATAACGTAATTTTCCTCCAGTTAATGTTTTCCGCACATAAAAATCTTCTTTCTCTTTTAATACTCACAAGTAAGTATATTTTTCATTTGAAAAATGTTTGGAAACATTATTATTTGAGCTTTTTAAAATCGGGCACCAAAGGTAAAAACGGCTTTTTGGAAATATGAAATAAATATATTTTCACGTAAAAATAATAATAAATAATAAACCTCATAAAATACCCCCTCCCCCCACCAAAAAAAAAATTATACACTGCATCTCACAATCTAGTCACGTATATGCTTGCAAAAAATTGTTAAATTACTGTGTAGGGACGCAATTTTTTACTTTGCACGGACTGGTTTAAAGGCTAAATCCGGCCCTTTTTTTTATATATTGGGTAGTTCTACAGAAAATCAACGTGGTGCAAATCAAGACACATATTTTATGTTTAAATTATGAAAGGAAAAAAATCTGAATGATTGAATCAAAATTGAATTAAATTATATATATATATATATATATATATATATATATATATATATATATATATATATATATATATATAATCATATTAAATCTATGGAGTACTATTAAGCTGATGTATTACAAAATTAATTATTTTTAAATTTTAATATATAGCCATAAATAAATTACTACACACATAACTTTTAAAAGACCAAGAAATACATTTTTTTCTAATAAAAAACAAACAAAAAATCAAAAGCTTCTTTAGTCTATAGAACTTAATCCTATAAGGGTTGCAGAAATAGTAGAACATCGAAATAGCACAACTAAAAATAGAAATAGTAGAACTCTATAGAAAAGCTGTTCTATAGAAAATAAATTCTATAGAAACATTTCCCTTAGTAAAGTATTCTGTAGAACTCTTCAAAACTCTATAGAAAAAGTATCCTATAGAACTTGTAAAGAATTCGATGGAGTTCTATACAACTCTATGAACTATTTTCGTAAGGTTCCTCTTTCACATTTTTAATTCAAAATTATTATTTAATAATAGCAAAGATAAAAAAAAAAGATCATAAATGAAAAATTGTTTTATGCTATGCACACTATAAAATAAGCGCACTTATGTAAGGAAAATGATAAAGTAATGAAGTGTTTTCCAAAATTTTATAACGTGGCAAATGAATTGAAAACTGACAAATACTTCAATTAAAAATATAACGAGATTACAAATATGAGATCATCCATAAATATGTAAAATTAAAAGCAGAATCTAAATATTTTTAAAGGGAAATATACCTGTTAGTAATCAGTAAAGTGATTAGAAATAAGTTTTTGTTCGTATATACATTCACAAATCACAACACAACAATCAAACGCATCTGATTCAATAAAATGAATCATTCTTTTTTCCTCTTAACGAATCTAGAGCTCTGTTCACGAACGACCATTGGGTGGCGCGCGCGCGTATAAGGAGATGAAAAATGGAGTGGGTCTCCACTATAGATGAACTGCTATACAAAAGGGTCAGTATAACAAAAGAAAGTGTTCAACCCATAACTCCCCGACGCTAATTTGGAAAGTTCCCTCGTTTCACGCATTTGGCGAAAAAGTCTTGGCGCGAGTAACCGGTAATGGGGTTGCACTCATGTAGGATGCGTGAAACGGGGGAATTTTTTCATTTCTCCGTATACCGTTACTACAGTGTCTAGAATAATTCAGTAATAATAACAGTGTCTAGAAATATTATTCTAGACACTGTACCGTTACTGCATGCATCGTAAACGCGTACCCGTAAACAAACAGGGCTACACTAGATACCGGGCTTGCTCATTCATTATCAGGACGTCACAAAAGGTGGCTGGCGGACGATACTCCAAAGTGTATACACTTTCAGCACTTCCTTGGCGAAAAATATTTCGCCAAAGGATTTGGCGCATTTGCCTATAACAATGCTACAAAATGTATACAGTTTTGACGCTGTTTTGTTTATATATTTACTGTACAGAGATTGAGCTGCATGTGACGATATGGATATTTTAAAAATAGATTTCCGCTCTGTTTTTGATTATTTTGATAATTTCGTTGCGCTATTAAAGAAAAATGCTTAATATCATAAGTTAAATAGAAGAAGAGTCATCGTTTAGTTTGCAGTTATTTTCAGTTGTGTAGCTGCCGTGTGTTTCGCGAATTGGAGTGATTATTTTCTAAGACTTATCCAGTATAAAGGGAAATATGGACATTTTCTTTTCTTTTAATTCAATTTTTGAATTAATTGGCCAGCTGGTGTCACTTTTGAAAGTAGAAGTTTAATTTCTTCTTCTGCTTTGAAAGTGTGCACTTGCTAGCCAGAAATTTTACTATTGGATTAATATCACATTTAAGGTTTGGTAAGCACTGAGTTTTTTCTGTCCATTTATATTTATTTCTTATGAATAACTCTGAGCACCCGTGTATTATTTCTAATGTGTTTGTGCATATTATAATAACATTAATCAGTTATATAACATATCTGTTTACAATTAAAGTTTCAATGCTGGTATACATTCAAAAAATAAAAGTGATTTCAATCTATTTTATTAATGGGAGATTTTCAAAATAACTGCCTGTTTAATGCTTTATACTTTGAACACACATTTCATTAAAATATATTATATAGGGTAGATGTGCCAGTAATGGACACCCTTAAGGAATTTTTTTTAAATTATTTTTTAATTAATAGTTATAATTATTATAGCACACTTTTTTTAATATATTAATCTATCAACATTATTTAATCAATCTCAGAGTCTCATTTCCCAATGTGAATCAAAATTTAATTGTAAATAACAGAAATGTATCAAAACACCCAAAATTCCAGTAATGGACACCCTCTCTTCCAGTAATGGCACACTCTCTGTTCCAGTAATGGACACCCCACAAAAAATAATAGATAATTGATTTTATGATTGTATTTAAAACCAAAATTTAATGAAAGCATATTAATGAAATAAAATAGTCATTTTCAAATAAATTTAACAATTAGGATATCAATAATTAATAAAATATTTATGAGACTGATTCACTGTTTAAATTAATTATTGTCATTATCAAAAGATGAATATTTTAATTATTTTAGATAGAAGGTTTAAAATACTAAATTTTAAAGAATTATATTTATCAAATTATTAAGTCATTGAGGGGGAGAGGGGAGTTTAGAAGGGTTAGTTTAAAAAAAAAAAAAATAAGTGTCTTGGTGTACCAGTGCATGGAATCATATTTATTTTTATTCTTAACAGTTAAACTTCCTAGAACTGCTTTATATATTACTTTTAGCAATTTGTATAAAATATATCAAATAAATGAAAGTGTAGGTTGAATGTTTTTTATATACTAAATAAAATTATTTCAAAATAAAATATCAGAACTGACATTTGAGCCCCTTGATCTGCAGATTTACTACTTTCATTGCTACTTTAAATTTAATATTATAATGATTTTTTATGTATGTAGTTCTTTTGTCAGAGATGAATAATGAAACATTTAAGACAAAAAATAATAGATTTTTAAGAACTTGTGCGATTTAAAAAATTGTCCTTTTTTAAATGGGGCGAGTTTGAATCCCATGAGCCCCTCATTTTCCCATGCACTTAAAGATTATTCTCTGCTTCCTGATGGGTGTTGATTGCCGCATTTGATAACAATCTTAAAAAAAAAAAATTATTAATTACGTGAAATTGATAAAAACAGCTATTTATATAAAAAAATATATTATTACATTCTGGTAAATGAAATTAAAAAATTATATTTTATTACTTAGCTTTTCACTTAAATAAAAAAAAAAATATATGCACTACGGACATTACTGAATTTGCTTTTTCAGTATGTCCACATGGGGTGTCCATTACTGGAAATTGACTAATTAAGCATTCCAATAATGGACCATGGTCGTAAAACCTGAAAAATAAATGAAATTTTATAAATTGCCATTGGTATGTAAAATTCAAAGTTTTCTATTATTGTCTAAATGAAAACATGCAATTTTTTCAAGAAAATAAAAAATATATGAATTGTTTAAGTGAAGCTAGCTCTTAGCATGTTCATTAAGATTTTCACAGAAAATCTGTGGAACTGTGAAACATTATTTTCTGCTTCCTGATTGGTTTGATTAAGAGTGTCAACAATAACCTAGAATATAAAACAAGCAAGGAGGACAGGAATTATGAAAAAATATATAAAAGGCTAAATTTTTATTGGTTTTTTATTATAAATCAAAAACTTTGAAAGTGGCCCATTACTGGAAGGGGGTCCATTACTGGCACAACTACCCTATATATATCCTTTGATATGGTTATAACATAACATAATTACATGATAATATGGTTCATGGTTTGATATGGTTATAACATAACATAACACAATATATCACGCTATGTATAATAAAATGTATTAATTTACGGTTTACGTGTAATTTGCTCACTACAGTAATCTAACACTCAAATACTTAAATGCATTTAAATATTTGAGTGTTAGATTACTGTAGTTAGCAAATTACAGAAATTTAAAATTAAAACATCGATTTACCAAAGTTTTTTATAAATCTTTTTGACTAGTTTAAATATATAAAAATACAAATATTTCTTCTAATATATATTTATATAATAGTTTAAAAATTAATATTAATGTCTTTTCTATAGTCTTTAGACATCTCATGAGTATTATAATTATTTTACAAAACCTTTTGTATCTGTAATTGAAAATAAAGCTAGAGGAAGCTTTATTGTTCAGTGGTCGATGCAGGTTTTTTTTCTTGGGGCCCATTTTGTGAAAAGTAAAGGTTATTTTTGTAAAATTTATTATATTTTTTTGAAAAATAACATTTTACAACGAAAGTTGAAATCCAGTTAATCAAATTCGAACCAAGCATTTATAAATAAAAACTTTTTTAAATTCTTTTGCTGAAGTTTTCCGCTCTGGTGAACTTGTTTGTTTACAAATTACACATTTTAAAACATCACAAAATAATAAATAAGTAATAAATAGTAAGTTTTTATGGAATAGAATTTTGTGAAGGGACCCTTTTTTTAAATTGATTTTTGTGAAGGTGCCCATTTTATCAAATTGATTTTTGTGAAGGGGCCCTAAACAGGCCCCAAATTTTTCCTGGATCGACCCCTGTTGTTCTTTATTTAATGTAAACAAAGTGTGGCAAAATAGTAGTAGTGTTAATGAAAACAAAATTACTACCTTAATTTATATTTATTGAAAAGTTCCTATAAAATAGTAAGTATTTTTATTACCTTTCATGAGTATTAGCTATATATTTAATTACTTATTTATCCAATTATAATTATGTTAATTAGATACTTTTGACTATAGGATCATTAGGCCTAACATTATCTTCCTTAGAATGACATTTTTCTTGGTCAAAATTATTTTTAAAAAACATTCAGTTTTTAAAAGTAACCTCAATCAAAATCACCAGTTATTAACCCCCACCTCTGAAACATTGAGAAACTCATAAAAGATCAACTTTCTTTCTGAGTGTTAACCTTCAAGAAAGCAATAATACAACCATTTGTTGCATTTAAACCAAATTATCTGTGTAACAGTAATCATAAAGTGGTAGTTCATTTCAAAATGACTCTAATATATAATTCTATTTAGATGACAAATAAAATTGTTTTAAAATATGTTTTGTATGTTGCATTTGCCGGCAAAATGGTATTTTTGCCAGGACAGTGGCAAAAACTGGAAAAACCTGGTAAAAACCGGCAAAAATTGGCAAAAACTGGCAAAAAGGCTAGATTTAATAAACATATTAAAAAAACATAATTTTGTATATATTATAATTGAGACTTAAATCAGAATATTAATTAGATGTTTCATTAATATTAATTTGATTAATTAAAATAATTTTCACTGGTAATAGGAATAAAAAAATATCAATAATCAATCATAATCAATTTTGCAGATAAATTTGTGATGGTGACAGGTAAAAACTTTTTACTTTTCTCAAATTAATGTAGTAATGTTGCCTTTAAAATTAATATATATTAAAAAAAAAAAAATTAATCAACAGTTTCTACATTTAAAAAATCTATAATAAAAAACAATATTAATGCATAAACATTTGCCAAATCAATCTTCATTTTATCTTTATTTGAGCCTCTAGGTATAACTTTTACAAATACTTTATAGAAGTAAACGGTAGTACTTGATTATCCCATCGACCAATTTCGCCAAACTATTCACCAAATTATAAAAATGAAAAAATATTGCCCTTCTAAAATTTTAAGTTAGGAAAATGAATTTTAATTTAAAAAAAAAAATCTCTAAATATAATAGCATTACTTTAATGATAAAGTTCACTCATGGTCATGACGTAACGACATAGCAAATATAAAATTTGATTTATCCGGATTATTTCAGACAAAATAATACTAAGAACAGTTTACGTGTTTAAATGCAGAATTATTAAATTAAACCATAAGCAAACAGATATTTTTAAGATATTGAATTTGTGAATTAAATGTAAGTATTTTAAATGTAATAATCGAATTTATTAAGAAACATAATAAATATCATGATAACAGAAGATTGTAAAGAATTCGATACTCTTTATTTAGTCAAAAAACATAGAAAAAGACCTATAAAATGTATGTAAACATTAGATATAGGCTTGAAGGAAATATAGAAAAATAAAAATATTTGGTGGAAAAAAATTTGTGACGGCAGTTGAAACTAATGTTATATTTTTTTTCTTTTAATATCATGAGATAATCATTTATTGACATAATTTTCATTTTAAATAACGAAAGAAGAAACAAATTAGTAAAAGCTTAATAAAAATACAAATAAATTAAAATTCACGTGATGACATACAAACATGTGCAATGTGTTTAATGTCAAGTGGAAATTACATTTAATCTTATAGTTTGGCGATAGTTTTTCGGTCGACATCGACAGGATATTCAAGTAGTACCAAATAAACTTTTGAAATTGCTACAACTTTTTTTTTTTTGGGGGGGGGGGGAGAGTTATAAGAAAACACATGGATTGGATGAAATTAATATGTATAAGAGACAGAAGGGTAGAATAATTTTAATTGATTATTTAATGTTGCAAATATAGGCAAATTAATCTTTTAGGTAATTTTTCTTACCATTTTCCCCATTGTCATTATACAGGCTACAGACTTGAATCTTGATTTGATCATAGGAAATGAGAATGAATTATCTTGCAAAATGTTTTGTTTCTATTGTTTTTAGTTTGTTAACTTCAAATTACTGTTGTTCTCATAGCATAGCAAAATTGATAGCTATTTCTCTCTCAGACTTTGCTACAAAATTAACTGAAGCATAAGGATTGATTGTTTAATAATTATGACAGTTTGTTTAAACCGAAGCCAGTAAGTTATTTACTAAAAAATACAAACTACTTAGATTACTGTTTTAATGATGCATTGAATACTCTAAGGTAAATAAAAAAATAAAATTACATATTATTAGAGTTGAAATTATTAAAAACTAAAATATATTAATCACATCGCTGTAAATAAAACATATCTATTTTTGCCACTGTGGCAAAAAGTGGCAAAAATGTATTTTTGCCAGGACGGTTTTTACCAGTTTTTTCCATGGTTTTTACCACCTTTGGCAAAAACGTGCCAACCCTATATATAATAATATGAATATCCAAAATATACCAAACATCTACATCTAAAATGATTATAACGTCATAAAACTTGGCAATAATCTTGGTCACCGCTATCTTTAACAAGGAAGATTCATATTAAAAATTTTGTTAAAATTTTAATACATTTTTTGATAATTTGTAAATATTCTGGATAGAAATCACTCAAAGACAGACTGCCAAAATGGTGATTTTCTTGTATCATACTGAGTGTCTTCCTAAACATTTTTTAGAAAAAAAAACCCACAAATTTACCTTTCAGTGGACACACTAAGAGTAAGCACATGTACTTTTTTTTTTACAATAGTTACGCTTTCACAAATGCAAGATATTTAATAATAGTAAAAAAGTGACAAGTTAGAAGAAAATCATAGTAAAAATTGAATTTTAACTTCCATGCTATATGTGAATACAGTACACTCCCTCAAATACATGCAATTCAGGTCCAGAGTTTACAGAGATTTCTGGTCACTGTTTTGGTTATATTTTTTAAAACAGTAATTTGAATGTAATAATGCACTCGAAATTATAATGAATGCAACTGTAAGTTTCAATCTTTACATCTGCAACAATGTGCGAATTTTAAGAAATCCACTGTATATAGTGTAAGAACTATCATAATTGTAAAATTAAAACTGTGTAATTGCTGAAAAGTTAATTAAAAAAGTTTATATCGAGCATACTTTTATTTAGGGTTTAAAATTGATGAAATAAATAAATGTATATCTCACATATGATAAAATATATGTATTTACATTCTACTTGGGCCAGAAATAAGAATGGGCAACAGGTCCCCCCTGGGTTGTGCTACAATTTTTTATTAAGTTCAATAAAAATCTTAAGCAATATTAATAAAAGTGTGGTAAATCATACATAAACAATAAACACATACTTTTGGCAAAGGTTTCTCCCTGCTAGATGAGTTGCTGAACAGAGCTTTCTTCATTTTACATTTCTTTTTCATTGTCTTTATAGTGTACATTTCTCCAGTAGTCGAAAAAATATTGCTTGCGTATAAAATTCATATACACTAATACACAGCAGGCAATATTTATTCAACATGTCACAATGCTGTACAGTGGCTGTTCCCATCAAAACACAAGAGTTAAGCAGCATCAGCTGTGGTTAATACTTTAGACGATGGCTCCTGGCAATGCCACATACTGGCATGCAAAATCTGTGGTGCGGAGAGTACTCTCAGTTGGAGGGAAAGACAAGTGTCACGCTAGGTCAGACTGCTGCCCACATGGTGTCTCGTCAAATTGAAGCTGCACATCTGGGTGAATCCAATGACTTCAGGACCTGGTCTGATGTCTACATCCTCCAATGGGCATAAATTAACAACAACAAAATTGAATCTAAAAAAAATAAAAATAAATAAAAGTTTGGTAGTAAAAAGTTTGAAACAGAAATATATTATAAAACTTCCATTTAATAACAATATACTAGATATGAAGTAGATAACCATTCCAGGATCTCTCTAAAATATTGTTTATTAAATTAAAATTTCATAATATATATATATATTAATGAGTAAATCATACGATTGCTCCACAACCCATATGTAAAGTGAGAAATAATTATCTTACAACTTATCACACACACTATAACAGGGTTCATACTCATTTCCCCTCAAAAAATCCCCTGAGAATCCCCTGATGTATTTTCCAGAATGAATAATTTTCCCATGTTGACAATTAACGACATTTTTTAAAACTTAGTAAGTATAACCCCCCCCCCCCCCTCTAAATAAATAAATAAAGAGGTAATCACAAAAGTTAAGTTTTTACATCAGAAGGTTAAAAAATAAATATGTATATATATATATATATATATACAGGTATGTATAAAAAACCTGTATGTATTTTTCCCAGATCAGCAGCAAATTTTCTAGGTATCAAGATTTTGTTATGTTACACACAAAAATCTTAAGAGTTGTGAAAGTTCCACTCTCAAGTTCACAACTGATTCTGAAGCACAAACTACTGATTTGTTACAGAATTTTTTGCTAAATTTACAAATTGTTGGACATTTTGCAGATACATGCTTTTACGTCACAAAGCAGGCGAATAACAGCAGTGCCCTCATTTCCCAGAGTGGCCGATTGTTTTGCCAAATTTTCCCAGGTTTTTGGTATTTTTTGGAAAATCCCCTGAGATTCCCCTGATTTTTAAGACACAAAATTTATCCCCTGACTTTCCCCTGATTCCCAGGTTTCCCCTGATGAATATGAACCCTGTATAAAAAAAAAAAAAAAAAAAAAAAAAAAAAAAAAAAAATGTGCCAGTTCTTCATTCAGTACACTGACCAGAAACTCAGATGAAGTAAAATAATGTGATAAATGGTGAACATTTGATAAATGTGCTAGCTATAAAAGCAAGCTATTGTTGGTATTCAAAACAGAGGCATTTAGTTATTAATTTATATTAGGTTTAATAATTCAAAAAGGGATTAATACAAATGATAATTTTATTCACTTTTAGCAGTTTTGTGTGCCAGTTATTTTTTCAAGAGTAAAATATTTACTGCTGTACTGTTATGCTTAGAAGCCATTTTGAAATTTTTTGATGTAATTTGGTTATGATAGTAAGAAACTTTGGATTATTCAAATAACAGGTGAGTTTTAGTCCATCATATTGCTTGCAACTCTTATTCTGAATAAATTTTCTATTTTTTTTCTTTAAAATAATGTAAAATTTATATATATTTTTGAAAAATAAGACCAAGGCTAAGCTTCAGCATTAGCCTGCTGTTTTTGATTCATCGAAAATCATCGTTATTTGGCGGGTTTTTTGGCGAGCTTCGCCTTTCATGCTTGCCAATAGCAACCCCGACTTTTATGGCAGCTCTAGCATTCTGGCCCTTTCACGTACCCTTGCGACCCCACGACAACTGGACACATAACAACGAGTGTCGCCGTTTTCTATTTATTTTTTTCAGGTTTCATTTTTGCGATTTATTTCTTGTAAATGTATTAATTATTTGAATTTAGGGATAAATTTATTATTTTTTAAAGCAGATAATTTCTTTTGACGACTGTTTAATATTCTGTAGCTTGCTACTTTTCTCTTCGATTTTATGACTACACGTGTTTTTTATCAGGATGCATTTTTGCAATTTATTTATCATTTATGATTACCGGGGAGTTAGCCCCCCTGACAAAAAAATATAAGTAATCTTTATTTTAAAAAAAAACCCTTTTTATAGACCCCTAAAACTTACTAAAAAAAATCACCATTTTATAATTTTTCTAGGTAAGTGAGATCGTTGGTTTTCTGTTATTTTTCTTAAAATGTATGTTTTTTAAAACGTAATTATGGCAATAATTTACTATTTTATGTTTTAAAGTATATATTTTTGCTTTTGATTCTTTCGATTTAAATTTGCGTGGTTTCTCGAATACTCATGTATGTTTTTTAAAACGTAATTTTGACATTAATATACTCATGTATGTTTATTAAAACGTAATTTTGGCATTAATTTACTATTTTATGTTTTAAATTATATGATTTTGCTTTTATTTTAATTTTCGTGATTTAAATTTGCGGGGTTTTCGGAATACTCCTCACAAAGCAAGTGAGTTTGATTAATTTGTCAATTTCCGAAAAGTAGATTTATTGTTAAAAGGAAAACACGGGGGGTTCAGGGGGGCAGAGCCCCCCTGACATCAAATAAACACCTTTTTATCAACCCCATCCCAAACTCCCTTCAACAGCAAGTTTTTTATGTTTCTAGGTAAGAGGTAAGTGAAATCTTTTTATGTTTAAAGCTAGGTTTTTGCTATGTGAAAACAATAATTTTGAAAAATATTTAAAAAATTATTTATGTTTTTTTTTTTAATATTTATATGTTTTGAAGGTACATTTTGGCTGTTTTAATTCTTGCTTTAAGTAATAGTATGATTACCGGCAGGTAAACAAAAGATTTAAGTAATCTTATGTTTTTTTTTTCTTTAAACATTTTTATAGCCCCTTAAAACTTACTTTAAAAATCATCATTTTAATAAATAAATCTAAGCAAGTGAAATCTTTTTTCACCCCATAAAATCTGTGTATTTTAAAAATAGTTTGCTGTTTTAATTTTGTTTTATCTGTATGTTCCCCCCCCCCCCCCCAACTCCCATTTTTTTAAAGCAAATTATTAAGTATATTTAGCATTTATCATTAATTCTAAAATGGATTTATCATTAAAAGAAAAAAAAACGGGTGGTTCAGGGGGGCAGAGCCCCCTTGAAAACAAATAATCAGCTTTTTATTTACTGTTTATTTGCTTTATTTTAATATTTTAACCTCAGAATCATTAAGTATTTACTGTAATCTCGGACGTATTACCGTTTTCTCGATGTCGCCATAAATCCAAAATTAAAAATTTTTTAAAGTAGGTAATAAAAAAAAAAAAAAAAAGCAAAGCAGTGAAAATCATGAATAATTTATGACATGTTTTAACAAATATTCATGATTTTAATTGCTTTGCTTTCCTCTTTTTTTTTTTTTTGTTTATTATCTACTTTAAAAATATTTTATGATTAAGCCTAAAAGGCCTAAAAATGACCACTTAGCGACATTTACTACTTGGCGAAAACGGCCTTTTCGCGGCGCAAAAAAAATTCAAGATGGCGGACAGCAGGCTAATGCTGAAGCTGTTCCAAGACCAAATAAGATAAAAGAATTAGACAGTTAGGCTTAACTAACAAAAAACAGCTATGGTAGATATACCAGTAATGGACACCCCTAAAGGAATTTCTTTAAAAAATATTTTTAATTAATAGTTACAATAATTACATTCTAGTTTTATTTATATTATATTAATCTATCAACAATATTTATTCATTCTCATAGTCACACATCCCAATGTAAATCAGAATTTAATTGTAAATAACAGAAATAAATCAATTCCAACAATGCATTCTCTGTTCCGTAATGGACACCCAACAAAAAGTAAAAGGTAATTGTTTGATGATTGTATTTAGAACCAGAATTTAATGAAAGCACACTGATGAAACAAAATAGTCATTTTCAAATAAATGTAATAATTAGGATATCAATAATTAATAAAATATTTATGAGAATAATTCATTGTTTAAATTAATATTGTCATTATTACAAGATCAATATTTGTATTTTTTAAGTAGAAGATTACAAAATTTTAAAGGAATTAAATTTATCCAATTATTGTGACAAGGGGGAAGGGGGGGGGGAGTAAAGGAGTTACTAAAAAAATGTTTTGGAGTACTAGTGAATGGAATCTTATTTCTCATCATTCTTAACAGAACTCCCTGACACTACTTGGTATATTACTTATAGTAATTAGTAGGAATGTACCGAATAGTAAGTGCTTGGCCGAATACTTCTATATTTCAGGATTTGTAAGTTTTTAAAAGTTAAATTTTAAAATAATTTTACATCATATTTAACACAAAGACAATTTTGATTAACAAAACCTTTTCACAATTAAATTTTACAAAAAAAAAAAAAATTAAATAAATTTTTTGACTAATTTAAGGATAGTTTTAAAACATTTTTAATTTAAAAAGAACTCCATGGCTTCTTTTGTGAACTGAAATACATCAATAAAATCTTCTAATATTCTAAAACAACTGTCCTCTAAGAAAAAAACCCACATTAAAATGTTTTCTTAGAGAAAAAAAAAAACAAAACTTAGTACTTTAAATATTTCACTAAAGTCAATTTTTTTTTTGTTCCGTTTTTATGCACCCTTTAGAATAAATAAAAATAGTTAAAAATACCTAAGGAATGCTTATTTAGTTGTAAAATAATTTAAACTAACAACATGAGCTTCATTTTTACAGATTGTCTTGTTATAATAGAATTTTAGAATGATCTATATAAATTTATAATTGTTTTTATGTTAAACCATTAATATGTAATAAAATGCTTCATTTTCAGCTGAGTTTGTCAGGGGGGTTTTTTCCTTCTTCCTGGTAATAAGTTATTTTTTTTCCAAATTCTGGCTTAATTGGTTGCCACTTTGTAATAAAGTAATAAAATGAAAAACATTAAAATCTTAGTCAAAACAAGCTATAAAAATTTAGCAATATTTATTTATTTTTATTTTTTTTGCATTCTTTATTAGGCTTTATATAGAGAAAATCTTAAAAAATGAGGTATTTTTAGGGGACAATATTTTAAAATCAAAAAGAAATTTTGAAAGACTATTTTACAGTCATATAGTGTTTTGCTTGCCATGAAACGAGTAAAAAAAATATTCAAATAGTGACAACTTAGGAATAAAGTTTCTGAATGTACCCAGAAGGGTCTAAAATGGATGATTATTTTCTGAGGTTTGAAATGTACAGAGTGTTCCTAAAATTTTAGAACAAACTCAAGGGAGATAATGCAGTCACAACAAACATTTTCTGTACAGGAAACCAGCATCGTTATCCATTAATTCAATCAAAAATACAGGGTGTTTCACTTCAAGCTGAACCTGAATTTTTGTTCACAACTTTAATAATAGTGAAGATATTTTAGCAAGATTTTCATCATATAAACATTGCTTCATATGAAATCATTGGAAGTGACTGAATTTTAGTCAGTGACGCAGTATATGTGTACTGTCAACTGCATTCTGAATAATGGAATGTCTAGCTTAGTGTTGTTTGCATGGCAAAAAAATTAATGTTAATCTACGGTTTTAAAAATATTTTTTAAAGCGTTTTCTTTAATAGGTTGGTTTGGCCGAATATCTTGATATTCGGCAAACCAAATAATTTGATATTCAGCCTAATCTGAATATTCGGTAGGTAGTATGGCCGAATACATACTGAATATTCAGTGCATCCCTAGTGATTAGCATTATAAATATGAAATAAATGAAACTGTGTGGCTGAGTATTTCAAATACTAAATAAAATGATTTAAAAGTAAAACTGCAGAATTGACACTTTAGTTCTTGATCTGTAGATTTACTAGTTTATTTACTACTGTAAATTTAATTAATATATATTTTTTTTAATGCACAGTTTTGTCAGAGATGAATAATCAAACAATTAAGACAGAAAATAACAGAATTTTAACAACTTGTGTGACTTAAGAAATTATCTTTATTTAAATAAGGAGGGCTTGAGCCCCATGAACCCCTCTATTCGTTATGCCCTGTAATATTATTACTTGCTTCTTGATTGGTTTGGTTGATTGCCAGACTATAAAATATGCAGAGCACGGTTTTTAAAAATAATCTAATTTGATTACAATGTTAATTTTTTTTTAATTACGTGATGTTAATAAAAGCAGCTATTTATTAAAAAATTTTGTTATTAAATTATGGTAAGTGCAATTTAAAAATTAAATTTGTTCACTTAGCTTTTCAATTAAATCAGCAGATTTTATACATGGTAGACGCTGGTCCTAAAACCTTAAAAATAAATGAAATTTTGTAAATTATCATTTGAATATAAAATTCAAAGTTTTCAATTATTGTCAAAACAAAAACATGCAATTTGTGAAAGAAAATAAGGATGCAAATCACTTTGCTTTAATAAATTCTACAAAGTATTTTGCTGGCCGAGACCAAGTACTCAAAACACCACTATTTAACATGTAACAGATATGTGAAACTAAAAAGTAAGCAATTCAGAAAATATTAACGCCGATAAGATAACTTTACATTCATTTGTGTTGGTATAACCATCACTGTCTTATCGCGAACAGCATACAATTTCTACATCTTAGAATTTACCTTACAAATAATATTTTTACAAAATTACAAGACACACATTGCAAATTCACTGACCTTTCTCTTCATACAGATGTTTCCTGTGGCAATTTCTCAAACGGGTGAATATATTCCCCGCTACTTCAAAACATTTGATAAAAATCATACTCATAAGTAAATCATAAATAATAAAATATATTGTATAAATAAAATAAATCCCAGAAAAATACACGTGAACTACAGAAACGGCACGCAGAGACAGGGAGTTGCTAGGGTTGTATTATATTGAATGTACGCTGCGCAGTTTGCCATTGGCGATATTTCTGATTTTGCGGATTTCTTCACTTGGCGACAAGAGTGCTGAAAGTGTATACATTTTGGAGTATCGCGGCTGGCGGCGACGAAAGACATACAGCTATTGGCACAAATCGATGGGCGCGTCGCTTTGTACCAATCGCTGGTCGCGGTCAGCCACTATTTGTGACGTTATGAGAGTGAATGAGCAAGCCCGGTATCTAGTGTTGCCTTGAAACAAACATTCTTTTTTCAATAATTTATAAGTAATTCACGTTCAAATATTCTATGAATTGATAGTTTAAACAAAATGGCTTCGCTTCTTAAATGTTTATGAGCTTAAAATTTAAAATGATGCTACAAAAACATATAATCTAACATAAAGGGCAGACTTTTACTTGGGATAAGCTTTGAATGCAGGAAGTCTTACAGATCGTTTTTATTTTGAAGCTATTGTGATTTGTAATTATTGCAAGGGAGTTTTAGGACAGTGATTTGAATAATTTAACCGTCCAATGCATGGTATAGTTGATCAGCTACATCTAAGATTTTAGCGCATAATATCACGTGGAGCATTTTTGTTTTTAAAATTTTTGTAAATGACCTTTTGCATCTATTTTGATGCATTCTTATTTTACACCCTAGTAGGGCTTAATTTCTAAGAAGAAAAAATTACCGGAGACTTAATATTCTTCAGGTCCAAGATCCGTAGCGTACCCCCCCCCCCCCCCCCCCAATCGCTTTAATTTTCATATTTATATTTTATATGTTATTTTCAAAATTTAAAGCATTGTTTTTTTATTTAGCAAAATCAAAACTTTAAGTGCGTAAGCTATCAACTATTCCAATTTTTAGTTTTTACAACTTTGAAATAGAAACCTTTGCCTAATCTTAATGTTAATTAATCTCAGAATTCTGCGATTAAATAAGCTCAGTATCATGATTCTGAAATAGTGTTAACACAAAAAATGAATTGTTTGCAGCTATACAGAGTAGCCCAGTGACAGAATTATCTTTAAGTGTCTACAACACTAGTAATGTCTTCGAAAATAGTCTGCAATATATCATATCATAGAAACTCGACAGAGTTTCTCGCCAAGCATAAGAAACAGCAATGCAGTGAACCGTAAATGAAAGGAATTTCCGCCAATGGATGCCAAACGATTTTACAATTTTTTTTTTTTTTAACTCTGTCTAGTTTATGTTTTGCGGATGGGACAAAACGTGTTTTTGACACATCTATATCTCGCGTTCTATTTATGATAGAAACAAAAATCTTGATTCTATGGAATGGGGCGTGCCAAGGGACTAAGAATTCAAAAGTAAAGCAAAATCCGACGAATAGGTTTTCAGTAAATGCGATTTTAAAAGTGCTGTTTTTTGCACTTTTTAAATCTTGTTCAGACCAAAAACTGTTGACAGGGCTACAGCAATGTGTAATTATCGGATTTTTACGCGGTTTACGTTATTTCAATCGTTTTTATGAGTAGTTCGGACCTTTGTAAGATTTATGTAAAAATATTAATTAGTTTTTGATTTATATCAGTTTAAAGTTATTGATTCCTATACTTAACATAGAGCAAAAAACTGTTGGCAGAGCTACAGCAACGTGTAAATATCGGATTTTTACGCGGTTTATGTTATTTGAACCGTTTTTATGAGTAGTTCAAACCCTTGTAAGTTTCATGTAAAAGTATTAATTAGTTTTTGATTTATATCAGTTTAAAGTTATTGATTCCTATACTTAACATGGAGCAAAAAAATAATAAATGACCCAACTCTTTTAGGAATGGTCGTATACACATGATATTAAGATATGTTATTACACTCGACCCAAGTAAGCTTCCTATTATAAAAAATCGTAACATTTAAGGTTCGTTTACAGGGTCTCACAAAAGATCTTTTGATATAGGGCTAAAGAGTTGTGTAATTATCCGATTTTTACGTGGTTTGCAGCATTTGAATTGTTTTTATGAGTAGTTCAAAGGTTTAATATTTCGTGTAAAAGTATTAATTAGTTTTTTATGTATACCACTTTAAAGTGATTTATTCCTATACTTAAGATGAAGCAAAAAAAATATTAAATGGTCTAACTCTTTTCAAAAAGAACGTATGCGCATGATGTTAAAATATGTTACTACGAACGGCCTAAGTTAGCTTCCTATTGTAAAACAGAATTGTAGAATTTACTGTTCGTTTACAGGGTAACTGAAAAGATTTTTTAATAAGACTAAAAAGTTGTGTAATTAGCGAATTTTTACGTTGAAGTACATGATTCCTGTACTTAACACAGAGGAAAAACAATAGTAAATTGCATAACTTTTGTCAAATTGGCTATATACACAAGATATTCAAATATGTTACTACATCCTCTCTATTGTAAAGCGGCATTGAAGCATATACGTTTACGTTTACACAGTCTCTTAGAAGATCTTGATTACATTACAACCGATGTATATTTATTGAGTGAGATGTATTTTAATGATTTTACACTGTTTCAATCTCTGTAAGGTTTCATTATCTTGCTTTAAAATTTAATATGAGTTCATTTTGTCAGTTTGAAATCTCGTCGATGTTAAGCTCTAAATCTATTAAAATATAGTATTTTCTTCTATTAAAAAAACTGTGTTTATTTATAAATATATAATTCTAGCGTATCAGGAATTGATTGAAATAGCGATTACAAAATTCCAACTTTACGTTCATGCGCTGAGTAATAGAATGTAAAAATGTTGCTACCCCAAGATTACAAGTTTTGCGTTTAAATATTTGCCGTTCATCAAATCTCCGGCTATAACGAACTTAAAATGCTAAATTTCGTATACAATAGGTGATCGGTAACGAACTGTTCGGTTTACGAACAAATCTGTTAACGAACACTTTCGCGTGAGATTTTTATGTTCGGAGAACGAACACCTCACGAAACAAAGCCATGATGAAGCAATGCCGTGTTTCATATTTGCCGAGCTATACTTATTGTCTCTATTGTCAACTTTGAGAACATTTTAACAGTTGCATACATATGTCCTAATTAATTTATGGACTGCCGGAGATTGGGGACCTATAACAGACTATATGAACAGAAATCACTTTAATAGTTTTTATACTTTTGCAAACGTTGCGAATTTTATATTTTTCAAATTCTCGAAACGTTGAGTTAAAAAACTTAAACAAAAAAAAACTTCTAAGGTGCCCAGTAATTTTCAAAAATAATATATTTAATATGTTAGTATAAAACTCCCTGTAAATTTTTATACTAATAGAAATAGGTTCGTAGAAAAAAAAATTTTTGATTATTCTCGGTAAAGTATGCTCCATAAACTTATCGTTGTAGTTGACCGAAAAAACGTGCTTCTTATTTTTCCACATTTTTCTGAAACTGTAATATTTTAATTAGTCTGTAAACTACTGTAAAATTGTCTATTTTTTTGTTTTTGAATGTATATAAACGGAAGAGTGATAAAAGAAAAAGGAAAATAAATATGTCATAAATAATCTGATAAATACAATGTAAGGAAATTAATATAAAAGTTTCCCCGTTGTTATGGTAGCGACATGTACATTGGTCACTCAATAAATTGTTTAATTCTGATGTATAATTCTGTTTATAGCATCACCATTTTATTCTTTTTCCCCCTTTCATCTTTTCTTTTCAGAATAAAAATGGAATCTGTATAATTGAAATTAAATACCTTACAAAAAGGAATGATATCTCATCAAAAACAACTCGTTGTAAATGATCCCGCCAAGCCACAAACCTAAAACGTCAGTCACAAAAAGAAGTGATATCACATAAAAAGAAGCGATATAGAAGTGCATACTCCGAGTCCCGTGTAAAAATCTATCACCACTCATAATGTTTCCAAAGGACTCGGAGTGAGGTACAGTATGTGAAAACTGATTGGCGACCTGCAGACTTTTATAATGTTTGTGTTTCCTGCAATTACATATGGCTATATTATTTTTATTTTATTTTATTTATTTATTTTGCTCCCATAAAATTGTAAAATTTGAAACTTCTGTGTTTGCATGTCCTTTCTTATTTATGAGCTTGAAAAATCAGTTTGTTGATTTTATTTACCATTATTTAAACTAAAAACACCACTCTTACGAAGAGGATATTTTAAGTAAACGTATAAAGATTTTTAGTTTGTAATATATATATTGGAACCTTATAATAAATGTTAACTAAATTGAGATATATTGCAGTAATTCTAGCGTAAGGGAATGGCATAGATCTGGGGGAAAATCCGTTCTGTCAGTTCTTTCGCATACAAAAATATTTATGAAAGTGGTATTACAAAACTATAATTTTTTTTTCGATTTTCAAAATTGATATACTACGTATATTATAAAAGCCTGCAGGTCGCCAAGCAGTTTTCACATACTGTACCTCACTCTGAGTCCTTTGGAAACATTATGAGTGGTGATAGATTTTTACACGGGACTCGGAGTATGCACTTCTATATCGCTTCTTTTTATGTGATATCACTTCTTTTTGTGACTGACGTTTTAGGTTTGTGGCTTGGCGGGATCATTTACAACGAGTTGTTTTTGATGAGATAAATATATTCTTGCTGCTGTTGTAGTGCTAATTAATTATGGCATCATAGGTATATATATACAAATTGTTTGTGTCATTTACATAAATAAATTTTAAAAAAAGCTTGAGACACACAAAGAGGTTTATCTTAAAGCATTAAGCAGAAAATTAGATAAAAAATGGAACTTTGGACAATGCTTTATTTAAAAGAAGGCAATATTGTTTTATCATTTTCCAAAATTCTTGACACAACTGTGGATTTAATGCATGATACAAATGTTGATATATTTTTGAAGTGGTTGTAAAAACTTGTGCCACATCTATTAATAAATGTGTTTTTTAAAATTTTTCTAACAGATTTATATCCTGCTGAAGGATTATTGAGTACAATAAAAGCGTACATATCTGCTGTGCCTATCTCTTGTGCATTTCCATCATCTGCTCTGGTTCTTTTCTGCATTATATTGCTTATCACAGAACACCAGCCTTCGCATATTGCTTCAGATACTGGAATTGATAAGCAGAAACTGAAAAACTTTATAATATGAGAAACTTTTGGTTCTGTTCAGAAAAACATCGCTTTCACCTCATTTTTTTTCTTTAAATATTACTATATCAGGGATGATTTTGAGAAAAAAAAAATTGAAATTCACAGCAATATTTCTAGAAGGTTACAGCACAGGGTGAAGGGGTAAATCCCTTCAGCAATAATTATTTTTGTTACAAGATCAGGTCGATTTCAGACTGAGTGTAGATTCCTGCAATTTGGATTCGAGATAACCCGATTTTTCAAAAGTTAGTTCAGTATATCATTTCAGATTAAAACTATACCAATTATAATATGTTTGTATGTACTTAGGTTTGTATAGATGTTTGTGTGTGTGCTGTTTATAATAAAGACAGTTGCATTTTTTCCGTGACCTTTTCACAAAATTCGTATTTTTTCCACGATCCTTTCACGAAATTCAAGTTTTTCTTGCAATCATTTGGCGAATTTTGCTTTTTCTGTGATCCCTTAACGAAATTCCACATCTTTTTGTCGAGATTCATGTTTTTTCAGTGATCCTACGACGTAATTTGCGTTTTTTCAGTATTCTTCTGACGAAATTCGCGTTTTTCCTGCGATCCTTTGACGATATTCACGTTTTGTCTGCTGCCTTTTGACGAAATTCATGTTTTTTCAGCTTTCCTTTGACAAAATTCACGTTTTTTTAGCAATCCTTTGACAAAATTCACATTTTCCAGCGATTCTTTGATAAAATATGCTTCTTTCTACGACTTATTGATGAAACACGGTCTTTTCTATTCAGTTCTACAATTTATCACATGTTATCAGTTCACCATTCTTGGGGACTAAAAATGTAGTCGAAAACAACAGGAAGAAAGATAGTAAATAACAATAAATACTTAAAATTTTCGCTTCATTGAAAATAAGCTTTACCTAAGCTTTGAACTGATAAGCCTAGCACTATCAAAACATTCAGTATAGTGCAATATATATGTTTTCATTAAGATTTTTTATCAAATTCATAATATATGTGAAAGTGGAGAGAAAAGATTAGTAAAAGAAAAATAAGTGAATGGAAAATCCCAAAATTTTTAGTTAATCCCATCGTTTTCGTACAGTCTTTTAAACATGTAATTTCAATGTCAGACATAGAGGCGACTCTATCCCCAGATTAAAATAATAAATAAATTAAAAGCCTAATGATAATCAAAGAATCTGAGCTAAGATGTTTAAACTGCATTTGGGTAATTAAAGTTTTCTATTAGAGTGCCAGTCAGGTATTATGATAGGGAACAGCGGGCTTTGCCCACTATCAGATTGGGACATTAGATGTAATTAAGAAACATTTGTATATTTGTAATATTTTTGCGAGAATGTCGAGATGAGGGGAGGAGGGGGGGGAATGACTTTTAATTAAATATCGTATTTATTCTACATTAACTTGCACTCACCACCAGGGGGCGCTTTGCTATCTCTGTTTCTATGGGTTGAATCACAACGGGGTATGGCTCTTTCCACTCGACATTGATAGAGCTTACCAATTTTAGTTCTGAGTTTCACCACCAGTTGGTGCTTTCCTATCTCTGGTTCTATGCAGAGCCGTCCTTAGAGAAAGCGAGGCCGGGTGCAAGAACTTTTGCGAGGCCCTTCCATTCCGACCAGTGTTGCCAATTTATCTGTTTTTCTAGTCCTCTACGAGAAATTTGTAATAGTAATTTTTCTTTATTTAATGACAGATATGATGTGTGATTAAATAAAGTGAAGATGATGAAATTCTGGTAGAAACTTTGAATTAAAAAAAAATCCTCTAAATTGGCAATATTACTTCTCACAACGTAATCGTCTTTTAGAAAAGCTCGCGTTCGCATGACATAGACAGTTCGCATCAAAGATTACGTTTTTTTAGGTGGTGTGGGGAAGGGTAGTATGTTTTAGTAGAGGTTTATAAAATCTCAGACCAATTTCCTTTCATAATACTCGGACCGGGCTCGGTCTATTCTTTTTTTCAGCAGATTTGGAACGAGCGGCAAATTCATTCTGGCCGTCTCATGTCGGAGTGGCTTTTTCTTTATTTTTTGGGGGGAGGGTGGTAAATTATTAATAATGTACAGTCGTTAAAAAAAAAAAAGAGAGATAGAGAGAGAACGTTCTAATACTTTTTAATCTTGATATTTCCGCAGAGTGATGCGAAAGGTACTGATCGATCTACTGCGAATTGCGTCTATTTTTCGAATTTAAATACAAATTTTGGGAGAGTAGTCATCTACATATTAAAAATTGTATCGACTTTGAAATAAAAATATTTCCGCCAGCCAAGCGACAAACCAACGGTGAGATCCCTGGCTCTGTCAATTTTTTATCGAAGCCCCGATATCGATAATTTAGTTTATTATAAATAAAAGGTGGTAACAACTTAAACACTTATAACTCGAGCTGTAGTTGTCGTAGTACACTCATATTTTGTGTGGCATTTTTTATTTATTATATTACAGTGATAAAGTCTCCCCGTTATAATGATTACGTTTACCACACAAAATAAGAGTGTTTTACGATAATTACAGTTCGAGTTACAAGTGTTTTAAATTATAAGCACCTTATATCTATGATATACTAAAATATGGGGGAGCTTATATAAAAAACAACAGAGCCCCTCCCCCCCCATCTCCTCTTAAAACGATTACATTTATCATACGAAATATGTGTGGACTGTGACAATTTCAATCCGAGTTATAAATGTTTGTGGTTATCGGGCCTTTGTATTCACGCTATACTAAAATGTAGGGGGCTTCGGTTAAACACACTTACAAAGTACCCCCCCTCCTCTTTATAAAGATTAAGTTTACAATACAAAACTAGTCGGATGTGTCAATCCCAAAACTTTCTTCTATCTCACACAGGTTTCGCATACACTAAAAAGAATCAGCACCAATTCATATCAAGGTCTAACTGAAGCTCAAGTTTTATTAAATTCCGTGCAGTATTTCTTGAGATATGACTATCGCCAAAATCGTGTAAATCCTTCAAAATGCTGCATAGCAGCACCACCTGCTGGGTGATTTTTACCAAAAGCTAATCAGCATCAATTTATATCAGGGACTAACTGGATCTAAAGTTTTATTAAATTCCGAGCATTAGTTCTTGAGATAGAGCGCCCACAAAATTTTTGTCACATACAGACAGACAGACAGACGGACAGACAGACAGACAGACAGAGTCACAGACAGACATTTTCTAAAAATAGTCAAATCGTGTTCAGGACCTTCTAAAACGTATAAATCCGTCGAAAACTGGAAGTCGAAAATTTTCATGAATCCAATACTTTCTTCTTGTAAAGATAGAAGAAAGTAATATGAATGTTCTACAATAATTACAGCTCGAGATATAAGTGTTTTAAGTTGTCAGTATGATACGTCCTTATATGATACACTAAAATATGGCAGGCGTCGATAAAAAATCGACTGAACCCCCTTCCTCCCTTAAAATGATTACGTTTACCATACAAAATTTGCATGGGCTGTGGCAATTTGGATACAAGTTATAAGTGGTTATGGTTATCGAGCCCTTATATTTGCACTATACTAAAATTTAGGGTCTCCTGTTAAAAAACCCGACAATGTCCCCTGTAAAATTATGTCAATGTGTTCCCGCACACAAAATTTGACCACTCTGTAACAGTTTGATCACGAGTTATAAGAGTTTAAATTTGTCGGGCTCTTTTATTCAGATTTTTATAAAATTTAGGAGGTTGATAAGAAAATGATATTGACCCTCTTGATGTTGAAGCATGCAACGTTTCGTGGACCTACGATAATTAAAGCCCGAGCTATAAGGAGGGGAGGTGGGGGGGGGGATGGCATCGACGAGACTGAAGTGCCATGTACTCTAAATTTAAGTATGAAATATATAACTCACAATAAAATAAATAATAAATATTTATCCATTTTGCACTAATTTGTTTTCCGGGCGCGAGGCCTTCCTAGGCGCGAGGCCCTGTGCGGCCGCACCTGTCGCACACCCCTAAGGACGGCTCTGGTTCTATGGACTGGATCCCGACAGGGTATGGCTCTTTTGACTCGACTTACAGTAACATATGTGAGTGTGCATGGCATGCCCAGTGTATGCTATCTAAGGTAGCGGGGGCCCCCAACATTAGATTTGTTTAAAAATAAAAAAATGTTCAACACTGATTTCAGGTACATTTAAGGTTGTTAGCATGGACAACGTCGGACGGTTAAGCTAGTTACAATATAAGGGCTCAATACATTAAAACAGCTATAACCAGAGCTCTAATTAACGGAACCTACACAAATTTTACATGTGTATTCATAATCATTATAAAAGGACTCTGGCAGTTTTTTATTGATGTCCTCTAAATTTAACTATAAAGTAAGTATAAGAGCCAATACAATCAACCAACTATAAACTGGGCCCCAAATTATGTATCTCACCATTTTTTTAAGGTACACATAACACGAGTCCGAATTAATGCATCCTGCACAATAATCATAAAAAAAAGACAATTTTTTGTCAATACGTGTAAAGTGTAATTAAAATATAAGGGAACAACCAGAGCCGTCCTTAGCGAAAGTGAGGCCACGTGCAAGAAGTTTTGCGAGATTTTTCTCTTCCAAACTAGTTAATCCACCTCTCCCATTCCCACCAATGTTGCCAATTTAGCTGATTTTTTTCATGTACCAGAAATTTCGAATAGTAATCTTTGCTTTATTTAATGACAGACATTCTGTGAATAAATAAAGTGAAGAAATTCTGGTAGATATTTTAAATAAAAAAAATTCTGCTAAATTGGCAACACTACTTCTCATAACGGAATTGACTTTTGAAAAAGCTCGCATGACATACACATTGGTGCACCCATTATTGCACTTTTTTGGGGAGAGGGGAAGGGTGGGAGTATTATGTTTTAGTAGAGGTATACACAGACTCTGACCAATTTTCTTTCATAATTCTCGGACTGGGCTCTAGTTTTGTTTTCTACCAATTTGGGTTAGCCATGTCAAAGAGGCATTTTATCTTCTTCTTTCTTTTTTAAAGTAGTGAACAGTCGTTAAAGAGAGAGAGAGAGAGAGAGAGAACATCCTCAAGCTTTTTAATCACCAAATTGCCGCAGAGAGATGTTAAAGGTACTGTTCCACTGGGAATTGTGTCGACTTTTCAAATTTGATTTCAGATTTTGAAATGGGGTATAATCTACATATTAAAAAATGTTACTAGTTAGCGAAAGAATCTAGAAATCCCTTGCTACACAGGAAGGGATTTCTGCAATTGGAGGCATAGGCATGGTACGTTTGGATTGGAAGAATGGAAAAGCAGAGAATGGCTTCTTTTTTCATATTCATTTGCTCTCTTGTATTGTAAATGGAACTTTTTATCTATTCGTCAATTTTAATGCACTTGCCTCAGTTTTTCTTTTAAATTTTTTAGTTGCAAGACATTTTTACCCGACTTTCATATACATTATAGGATCTATTATCTGGAATGATTGGGACCTGGAGTATTCTGGATAAGGGGTTTTTCCATAATTCGCAACACTTTATTATAGGTATAAAAAATGTACAAAATAACTAATTTCATTATTTTTTAATATTTATTTTTCGAATGCATGCAATATTTATTTTCCTTCTATCAGTGGACAAATTTTATGGTTTTTACTGTGACCGATCGACAAATTTCAGAATTTTTCCCCGTGTTACTGGCTGCCAAATTTCATGTTTTACAGACTGACAGCGATAGTTTCCTCTGTACAACTGACAAATTTACATATTTTCCCCTATGACTTACTGGGTTGCCCACTACTTGCGGGTGTTTATTCATGCATTTGACGAACAAATTTTGCAATTTTTTTTAAACGTTTCTGAAATGAAACAAATTGAGCTTTGGTTATTATTTTGCATTCCGGTTTTCAGAGCGTTCTGGATTTCTGGATAAAAGGACGTCAGATAACAGATCTGACACTGTATATATATATATATATATATATATATATATATATATATATATATATATATATATATATAGTATCAAATGGCAAACCAAATCTTAATTTTGCATCCCCTTCGTCTCCCTCTAGTTTCGACAATGGCTTCAGATCTAATTATTGAAACCTGTCCAAATTTTATATTATAAGAGGAGTCTTTGCTTCCCAAATTTTAGTACAGAATAAATATAAGGCCTAAGAAATTAAAAGTAATACAAGTTACATAAAAAAAAAAAGACTGGATTTAAACGAAAGTGTCTAATATTAAACATAAGTTTTTAAAAAATGTGACTTGAAGAGCTGACATTTAAGGCATCTGATCTACAGATTTACACATTAGAAATTTAATTCAATATTTATACTGCTTCTTTATGTACATAATTTTTTTTTTTTTTTTTTTTTTTTTTTTTTTTTTGCTAAGCTTTGGGATTTGCCCGCAGTCAGCCATCTGGTTTTTTAAATCAAAACATTTTAACTTTTATTAATATAAATAAAATTAGTCAATAAAATTAAAAACATGTTTATAATAATACAATAACTTGTGTTTATAATAAAAATTGTATATGTTTTATAAAAAAATAAATATGTGTGTTTTATAAAAAAATAAATGCGTGTGTTAAATCAAAACATTTGAGCTTTTATTATGAAATATAAATAAATTAGTCAATAAAATTAAATAACATGTTTATAATAAGTAAATATGGATGAAAATTATTTTGGAAATGAGAAACAAAGCAAATATGTTTTGATTTAAAATAAAAGATGGCGAACTGCAGGCGAATTCCAGAGCTGTTCCCCTTTTTTTTTCATTTCACAAATGTATTATCAAATACTGATGATGGAAAATAATATTTTTGCAAAAGCTGTTGCAACTTTAATTTTTTTTTTATTATTATTATTATTTGAATACTTCTTTGAACACTCCATGAGCTCCTCCCTTTTTTACTTTTAAATAAAATGTTAATGTTAGACAGAATGTAGATAGGTGTAAACATTCATTATTTAATTCTAGTTTGTTACAATTTGATTACATATCTACTTTTATATAAAAAGTGAAGGAATCTAAATCACTTTAAGTGACTTTAAAAAAAAAAGAAGTTTATTTAGAAGCCAAAAAGCGAGTATGAGTGTTCTTATTTTAAAAATAAGTTATCAATTGTTATTATTGATAGCTTAAATAAAATAATTTCTCAAATGTTAAATTTTTGTTTTAAAAATATCTTTTCAATTAAAAGAAAACTCAAATTATTCTGTAAAAAATGAATATTGCAATTTCTTATAATGATCATATTGACATTTTTATGGAACAGTTTTATAAATCATTGACATAAGAAATTTACTCTTTAAATATGAATATTTGTCCTCCCTGTATACAATGCTATTTAGAAGCATACTAAAAAAAAAAAAAAATCTACCAGAAATCTAAATGCAATATCTGTATTTTTTTGTAAAATATAGGCAAAAGATTTCATAAAAATTGAACTGCTTGAAAATATCTTAGTAATTGCCTGCATAGTAAATAGCTATTCCTATTTATAAACTAAGCAACAATAAACACAGTTATTGTTTATTTAAACCAAATTCTATAACAGTAATTCTGGAAACAGATATTTTTTCTTAATTATTTGTCGCCTACATTGATTTTTTCCCTGGAGTATTATTGAATGGCTGTTTAATATTTTTAAACAATTTATAATACACAATCACTAATAATCTAATTTCCTGAAACATTATTTTTTATATATATTCAGTCTAATTTTAATTCTTATTTCTAAATATGAATAATTGTGTATTATTCTGTAATAAATAATTATATACAAAATTTGTAGGAATTTTGATTAAGATATATAAGTAAATAAAATCAACCAAATATACATTAAAAAATAATCTGCACAAGTATTTAGGGCTAACTCATGGTTAGCCCTAAATAGAAAGTTTATAAAGAGATAGAATTTTATTGAAAATGAAGTACTCTAAAAAAAATAAATAACTGCGGGGATATTTAGAAAACTGGACAAAAACTGATATTACTTAATCAATAATATCATGAAACAAAATTATACCTTGATTGAAAGCTGAAGTAGAACGTTGATTCAATAACTGCCATTCCAAACTTTGCAGAAAATTCCAACTTTTACATTTCCACAACCATATCCATACTACAGAATTAAGTGTAATTGAGAGAGTATTGCCAATGATATGATGAGCATAACAAATCATACAGCACAGGCAATACTCACTAAATTAATGAGCTGGGAGTTGCTGGTGTTGTTAATAGTGGTGAGCAGGAACTGTCACTGAAAAAAATAATCCATATTTTAAAAGAATGCAGAAAAATATATGAAATACAGAGTTTATTAAAAATATAACCCAAGCTTATTTTAAGAGTGACGCCGGAATACTATAAAATTAATCATACAAATTATTTTCCATATAAATCACTTTAAAAAAGACTTACATTTACACAGTTCACGGTAGTATAATTATTATTATTTTGTGTGTGTGAAAGAAAATGCAGCCTTTGAACTTTTTAAAGTTATATATGAATTTATACACAGAAAAATCTTTTTGTTAAAATGGCAATCTAGGTAGTAAGTAGAATAAAAGAAAGAGATAAACTCACTGAACGTATAAATTCTAGTATAAACAAACACGACTATTTTGATCGATGTTAAAGTTCGATGTTTACAATTTGCCAACAATATTAATTATAATAAGCCAAATATATATACATGTATATACTACAGTGATAAATAATAAATATCTTAAAACTTACTTTTATCAAATTGTTAAATTTCATTCCCTAAATATAAACAGAGGAGCCAGATAAATACTTGCAAACAACGCTAAGCTTGATGCCACATTTTAGATTACATCTCATTTCAAAATACCTTCCTCGTCAAGTTTTTTTCGCCAAATTGCGTGAAACGAGGGAATTTTCCAAATACGCCTCCACGACCTTTCTTTTTTCAAAGAGGTGATTTTTTTTAAAAAGCTCGTTGGAGAGAAGCAAGTTGTTTAGAATGGTTACCGCTGATCCATGGGTCTATCTGCAATGTATAAATATCTCATTATGATACTGAACATATGACAAAAAAAAAAAAAGAATGACATTGTCACTCTTTCTTAAGTATCTTTCCTTCCACATTTCTTAAAAACTTTCATGGAGGAAAAAAGAAAGCAAGAATGAAAAATAAATTCTGTTAACTTTCCATTACAACAATGAGATAATAGAAACCTATGAGTTTCCCCAAAAATATGTTTGCTGAAAATTTTGTTTATGAGTGGTGATTGCCTCCTTCGCCTCCTCCCACCACATGGATCTGCAGATGTTCAATCATTATGATTATATATTGACTTACATTTAAATTCTTCATACTTATTGCAAAAAATGAGATTGAACAGTGGGGTCATGTCAAATCATTAGTGACTCAACCTGACCTTTTCAGATTTCGATGAAACTTACAGGAATCATTCTCCCTGATTATATAAATGAGAATATACTTTTATTTTTTTTTTTTTTATCTCAGTACATCTTCATACAATAATTTTTTTTAATTTCGAAAAATCATAATGTTTTGGCTTGTATAAATGTTTTCAATTTTGAATTTCTCAAGTTCTATCAGGCGTAGAGAGCCGTTTGACCTCTCATTTTAAAGAGAATTTCATAAGGTTTAATTTTATATGCAAGTTGATTATGTTTAGTTTAAAAAAAAATAATTTAATTAAAAAAAAATAGTGTTTTTAAAAAATTTTGAAAAAATTATGTTTTTTGTAATATTATAAACTTTAAATTCTGAATGTTTTTGAATGGGATCTCAATAGGATCAACAGTTATGTTAAAAAAAACAAAAAACAATTTTAAACACCAGTTGGGGCTGGTATTTACAGTTGGCCCCTCGCCATCTTTACGATTGTGCTATATATAGTATTGTCATTAATTTTAAATTTTATTTTTTTATATAACTGCTGATCCCATTGAGATCCCATTCTAAAACTTTCAGGATTTAAAGTTTATAATACACTGCTCAAAACAATTAAAGGATATTGCAGTTTTAGGTGGATTTTGTATCTGGGAAACTTTTTAGCTGATTGATACATGGTCGACAGACATAGTAGGTTATATGAGAATAAATTACACATGTTTGGCAGAAAAAAATGCATTTTATTGCGCATTTGTGTACAAAAGGAAAAAAACACAATTTGTGCATATGAGAAAAAAAGAATAAGAAAATGTGTTTTCTTCAAAGAAAATCATTTTCAGTAGGGGGTATGGTTTCCACGGGCGGCCAGCAACGTTGAACACCTTTGAGGCATGGACTCAATGAGGCTATTAATGACGAGTTGGGGTATTCTGCCCCACTCTTCCAGAAGAGCTCTTTCCAGTTCTTGGAGAGTTTGTGGGGGTTGTTGGCGGCCAGAAACTCGTCTTCCTAGAGCGTCCAAACGTGCTCGATTGGATTCATGTCTGGAGAACACGCTGGCCATTCCATTCGAACGATTCCTTCCTCGAAAAGGAAATCCTCCACCAGGTTTGCACGATGTGGCCTGCAGTTATCGTCCATTAAAATGAAGTTATCTCCGATTGCTGCAGCGTAAGGGACTACAATAGGTCTGAGGATCTCATCCCTATATCGGCGACCAGTCAGAGCTCCATCTCGAATGATGTAGAGGTCAGTGCGCCCGTCAATGGAGATGCCACCATACACCAACACTCCTCCACCGCCAAATCTGACACTTTCGTGCACGAACGCAGGATTATTCCTATTGCCACGGTCCCTCCAGATGAAAATACGCCTATTATCCGGATGCACAGAAAAACGGGACTCGTCAGAAAACAGAATATTGCTCCATTCATTTCTCCTCCAGTTGACATGCTCAGTTGCCCACTCCCTGCGGTCGCGACGATGCCTTGATGTTAATCTAACACATACCATCGGTCGGCGAGCATACAGACCTACAGCATGGAGCCGGTTTCGGACAGTCTGAGTTGAAATCGTGGTGCCTGTAGCCGAGCGAAGGTGTTGTTGGAGAAGAGTAGCGTTCATGTTTCGGTGTCTCCGTGCTGTTAACGCTAAATACCGATCTTCATTGGGCGTTGTTGCCCATCTACGACCTTGCCCTGGTCTTCGGCCTGCACATCCACTCTCCAAAAAACGGTTCCAGATCCTGGAAATGACACTTTGTGACACTCCAATGGCTTGCGCTACTTCGGCTTGAGTTTGACCCCCTTCTAACCTACCAACAATTCTCCAAGCTTCTGAATCTGTCAAATGACTTCGCTGAGACATCGTACTCATCGAAACAAAGCAATCACTGAATGCCGATCATCCTTGTCTTCATTCTCTTTTATCCAGTTGAAAGTCAAATTTCATTCGCTGCCGCTGAAGCGACGTTTTTGACGTCGAACTCAAAATTTGCATACCCCACAGTTTGAAAACCAGAAAAATTTGCATTTGTGATTCTCTTCTTCTATTTTCGGCAAAAAAAATTTCGTTTATATCTTTATTTTATATAAAACTTCAAATATCCTTTAATTGTTTTGAGCAGTGTATTAAAAAAACACTATTTAAAAAATTTTTGAATTTAAAATTTTCAAATTAAACTAATTTTTTTAACCAAGGATAGTCAACTTGTATATCAAATTAAACCTTATGAAATTTTCTTTAAAATGAGGGGTCCAACAACTCTCTACGCTTGATAGAATTTAAGAAATTCAAAATTGAAAACATTTATACAAGCCAAAAAATGATGATTTTTCGAAATTTAAAAAATTAGTTGTATGAAAATTTACTGAAATAAAAAATTATAAAGTATATTCTCATTTGTATCATCAGAGAGAATGATTCCTGAAGGTTTCATTAAAATCTGAAATGGTCAGGTTGAATATTGGAAATTTTTGGTTGATTTGACATGGAAAGACTCAGTCCTGAAAAAAAAAAGAAAAAAGTGATAAATTCTAATAATTCTATTCCAAAAGTGCAACAAAAAAGACATAAATATACTTTGGGGATTGTCTACATACTAAAAATTGTACTAACCTTCATTTTTCAAATTGCAATAGTTGCTTTTGGCACTTTCTTCAAGTTCTTTAGATTACTGACAGTTAACATTATAGCAGTTCCAAAGCTATTGCATATTGCTAAGAAAACCATTATGTGACATTAGTAACAGTAAAAAATCCATCTAGATGTTGTTCAGAATGTTGTGCAATCTCATTATTGACAGCCATTATAACTGAACATTTGTAACTGTAGTTGCACAGCCACAATTACATTATACTGCTATGCCACTGTGCAAGTGCAAATTACTGCAGGGATGCAGTGTACAGCTCTGTTAAAAAAATTCAGCTGTCGCATTTATGAAGAAATAAAAATTTGAATTTGATTTAATCAAATACTGAGAATTATAATGTAGAGATGGTTAGGAAGGAGTGCTGAAAAAAAAATCTTGGCCAGATCGAGTGAAACCGCCTCTGACTTTATTCAATAAGAGCAATAATCACAGTTTAATTGAATCTATCATTTCAAAACCACATAAGTCAATTTTTTTCAACTATACTTTTTTGTCGCAAATGCTTCTTTAAATGAAGGGTAATAACCATATAAGTCAGTGTATTCCTTCCTCTTCAAACAATACTTTCTACTTTTCGTTCATTAATTAGACAACATAAAGTCAGCGACTTAAGTGTTTCTTGCATGCAATACCAGATTACATGCGGATACCCAGTGGCATAGCTACGTTTTTTGGCGCCCGGGACAGGAAGAAATTTTGCACCCTGCACCCATGTTATTTTTCTGAAGACGAGAAAAGTCCTTCCTGCTTATACCGGAAGGAAAAGGTAACTTAATTTTTCCTTGTTTTTTCAGAATTCAACTAGTTTTAGTCACACACACGAAGATAAAATGCGTAGAACCCAATTATAGAAGATACCTAGTTTTTGTCAATACTTCAAGCTTGGTGAGAATTTGACGTTAGATGATATGAAATTTCATTTTAAGAGGCTACTTCACTCAGGCGAAAACACCCGCTCGCTAATGTTAATCCTATGGGTTCTAATTGGTTTTGAAAGAGAAAGTATCCTCAATAAAAAAATTAAAAAAGACTGCAACAAAAAGCGAAAAAGTATAAAAGAGCGTGCATAGAGATTGACCTCGTCTAGCCAATGCAAAAAACATTTTAAAATATTGAAATGCGAACGGGATATCGTAAATTATTTCCCCCATAGGATTAACATTACCGAGTGGCTGTTTTCGCTTCAGTGAAGTAACCTCTTAAGCGTATGAGATTAGCAACAATATTTATAACAATGAAAATAAATTATGGAAAAAAAATCTCCTGCCTTATTTCATACAAGGTGCGTACACTCTTTGGAATTTCCTAGCAGTTCCATATGTCCTAAGTGACAAAACTTCAGCAAATATCTTTCAATTGATTCACTGTTTTTTTTTTTTTTTTGGACAATTTTTTGGGTGCATTTCATAAAATTAAAAATGAGATTTTCAGCAATATAAATAGTTTATTTTCTAAAAACAAAAATGCTGAGTAAAACATCATTTTTCTTGTTTTAATATTTGTCATGATATTTTAATTAACTTTTTGAAAATGTGGTTCTTACAGTTATAGTACAATGCCTAGAATACATAGTGTGGGAAACGGTTACAATCTTCTAGCAGTAGCGTAGACAGGTTGGAGGTCCAGATGCATGGGTGCGAATTTAAAATTTGGCCAAGACTGAAAATATTTCTGAACTCTCGCCCGCGCCCCCTCCCCCACTGAATTCGCACTTTTTCGAGATCCTTCGATGAAATTTTTCGTTTTTACGAGATCCTTCGACGAAATTTGCCGTTTTTCCGAGATCCTTAGACGAAATTTGCCGTTTTTTCGAGATCCTTCGACTAAATTTGCCGTTTTTTCGAGATCATTCGACTAAATTTGCCGATTTTTTCGAGATCCTTCGACGAAATTTGCCGTTTTGCCCGAGATCCTTCGACGAAATTTGTCGTTTTTCCGAGATCCTTTGACGAAATTTCCCGTTTTTTCAAGAACCTTCGACGAAATTTGCCGTTTATTCGAGATCCTTCGACGAAATTTGCCGTTTTTTCGAGATCCTTCGACGAAATTTGCCGTTTTTGCGAGATCCTTCGACGAAATTTGCCGTTTTTCCCGAGATCCTTCGACGAAATTTGCCGTTTTTCCGAGATCCTTTGACGAAATTTGCCGTTTTTTCAAAAACCTTCGACGAAATTTGGCGTTTATTCGAGATCCTTCGACGAAATTTGCTGTTTTTTCGAGATCCTTCGACGAAATTTGCCGTTTTTGCGAGATCCTTCGACGAAATTTCCGTTTTTTCAAGAACCTTCGACGAAATTTGCCGTTTATTCGAGATCCTTCGACGAAATTTGCCGTGTTTTTTTCGAGATCCTTCGACGAAATTTGCCGTTTTCCCGAGAACCTTCGACGAAATTTGTCGTTTTTTCGAGAACCTTCGACGAAATTTGCCGTTTTTGCGAGATCCTTCGACGAAACTTGTCGTTTTTTCGAGAACCTTCGACGAAATTTGCCGTTTTTGCGAGATCCTTCGACGAAATTTGCCGTTTTTTCGAGAACCTTCGACGAAATTTGCCGTTTTTGCGAGATCCTTCGACGAAATTTGCCGTTTTTCGAGAACCTTCGACGAAATTTGCCGTTTTTGCGAAATCCTTCGACGAAATTTGTCGTTTTTGCGAGATCCTTCGACGAAATTTGCCGTTTTTGCGCGACACTTCAATGAAATTTGTCGTTTTTGCGAGATCCTCCGACGAAATTTGCCATTTTTGCGAGATACTTCGACGAAATGTGCCGTTTTTTTGGTGATTCTTCGACGAATTTGTCGTTTTTTCGCCATCTTTCGACAGAATTGGCCGTTTCTACGGGACCCTACGATGAAATTCCCCGTTTCTTCGACGAAATTCGCCGTTTTTTCGCGATCTTTCGACGAAATTTGCCGTTTTTCAAGAACCTTCGACGAAATTTGGCGTTTATTCGAGATCCTTCGACGAAATTTGCCGTTTTTGCGAGATCCTTCGATGAAATTTGCCGTTTTTTCGAGAACCTTCGACGAAATTTGTCGTTTTTGCGAGATCCTCCGACGAAATTTGCAATTTTTGCGAGATACTTCGACGAAATGTGCCGTTTTTTTTGTGATTCTTCGACGAATTTGTCGTTTTTTCGCCATCTTTCGACAGAATTGGCCGTTTCTACGGGACCCTACGATGAAATTCCCCGTTTCTTCGACGAAATTCGCCGTTTTTTCGCGATCTTTCGACGAAATTTGCCGTTTTTTCAAGATCCTTCGACGAAATTTGCCGTTTATTCGAGATCCTTCGACGAAATTTGCCGTTTTTTCGAGATCCTTCGACGAAATTTGCCGTTTTTGCGAGATCCTTCGACGAAATTTGCCGTTTTTCCCGAGATCCTTCGACGAAATTTGCCGTTTTTCCGAGATCCTTTGACGAAATTTGCCGTTTTTTCAAAAACCTTCGACGAAATTTGGCGTTTATTCGAGATCCTTCGACGAAATTTGCTGTTTTTTCGAGATCCTTCGACGAAATTTGCCGTTTTTGCGAGATCCTTCGACGAAATTTCCGTTTTTTCAAGAACCTTCGACGAAATTTGCCGTTTATTCGAGATCCTTCGACGAAATTTGCCGTGTTTTTTTCGAGATCCTTCGACGAAATTTGCCGTTTTCCCGAGAACCTTCGACGAAATTTGTCGTTTTTTCGAGAACCTTCGACGAAATTTGCCGTTTTTGCGAGATCCTTCGACGAAACTTGTCGTTTTTTCGAGAACCTTCGACGAAATTTGCCGTTTTTGCGAGATCCTTCGACGAAATTTGCCGTTTTTTCGAGAACCTTCGACGAAATTTGCCGTTTTTGCGAGATCCTTCGACGAAATTTGCCGTTTTTCGAGAACCTTCGACGAAATTTGCCGTTTTTGCGAAATCCTTCGACGAAATTTGTCGTTTTTGCGAGATCCTTCGACGAAATTTGCCGTTTTTGCGCGACACTTCAATGAAATTTGTCGTTTTTGCGAGATCCTCCGACGAAATTTGCCATTTTTGCGAGATACTTCGACGAAATGTGCCGTTTTTTTGGTGATTCTTCGACGAATTTGTCGTTTTTTCGCCATCTTTCGACAGAATTGGCCGTTTCTACGGGACCCTACGATGAAATTCCCCGTTTCTTCGACGAAATTCGCCGTTTTTTCGCGATCTTTCGACGAAATTTGCCGTTTTTCAAGAACCTTCGACGAAATTTGGCGTTTATTCGAGATCCTTCGACGAAATTTGCCGTTTTTGCGAGATCCTTCGATGAAATTTGCCGTTTTTTCGAGAACCTTCGACGAAATTTGTCGTTTTTGCGAGATCCTCCGACGAAATTTGCAATTTTTGCGAGATACTTCGACGAAATGTGCCGTTTTTTTTGTGATTCTTCGACGAATTTGTCGTTTTTTCGCCATCTTTCGACAGAATTGGCCGTTTCTACGGGACCCTACGATGAAATTCCCCGTTTCTTCGACGAAATTCGCCGTTTTTTCGCGATCTTTCGACGAAATTTGCCGTTTTTTCAAGATCCTTCGACAATATTTGCCGTTTCTTCGAGATCCTTCAACGAAATTTGCCGTTTTTTAGAGAAGAATAGTTCTTACGCGTCCCATTAGACGTGTAAGAACTATTTTTTTTGCTTCTCAACATCAAATTTCCGCGTAATTTACGGGCTATACTGCGTTCGCGGCATCGTTGAACATTTTGCACAAATCCTAAGAAATCTAAAAACGGATATATATTTTTTTCGTCCTCGGAGATTTTCCGTCCTCGGGAATTTCGAAAAGACGGAATTCCGTCTGTGGACGAAAAACTTGCACCCATGTCCAGATGATTTGGATACCACTAATTTTATAAAAATATTTTTGCCTTATCTAATCGGGGAATTTTCTGCGATATTGAAGGCGAAGAAAACTTTATAATATTACTGGTTTCCAGAGCATTTGCACCCCCCTCTCTGACTTTCCACTGTCTGCAAGCTCTTTTCAATGCAAACATTGTATAAGAATTAAACTGAGAAATTGGTTGAGCTGGAGGTAAATATTTTAAATAATTAAATTATACCCTATTTCCTTTGACTTGGATAGTGATTTTCATAAGCATTAAAAATATGAATGATATTGATCGTGGCCAAAAAAACGTGATACGCATTCTTTTGTGCCTGGTTGCAGTACTGGATACAAGACAGCAAACTAGAAATTATCCCTATTTAGCATACCAATCTCTGCTAGAAGAGTGGAAAAGAATAATTCCCTGATATGATAAAAAACTAACTTCAAAATCGGTTACATCTGAAATATACACTTACAAGAAGATTTTATTAACAGAAATTATGTTCATGTTGTCAATAGTGGAACGGTTACTTTTGCTACAGGTAAATCTATTTTTAAGGCAGATGTCGCTGCGATCGCCCTATTATTGTACCACATCGTTGCACGTTTATCGGCTACAATTTTTTAGCACTTTTTAAAGCATTACCAGTTTGGCTTTTTTTTAATTCCGAATTTTCGCATTCATACCAGAGATTCCCTTTAATGTTCTTTTTGTTACTTAATGGCAGTTATTTCGTGACTTCTTAAAGTAAAAATTCTTGTTTCAGAATTATTTCTATAACTGGAAATTATTTTTGCTGCAGTTACTATTAGAAAATAGGGGTAATTATCTATAGATAATAGCAATTAAACGCTATACATGATGATTATTATGCTAATTTGGTAAAATGGAACTGGTTTGGAGAAACTCGAAATATTGTTAGCTGAGTTATGGATATAAGCCCCAGTTAGAAAAAAAAAATATGGAGGGTCCGCTAGAGGGTGCAAGGTTAAGTGCTCAACAACAAATCACTAACTTTGACTTCAGGTATGCATCAACTGAATATGCATTGTGTACGTTTATTAGGAATGCAAATTTAAGTTTTACAAAAATTTCTTTTTGAAAAATCCAATATTCTCTGTATATAAACAGCAATTAAACAACGGATGACGTGAAAAATGTTAAATGGAATTAGTTCTGTCTAAATCAAAGCAGTAGATAAGTATATATTAAAAAGGGTGTCAAATAATGAAAAAACCGCTGCCAGGGGGCGCACGATGCAGTACAATAAATACCTGCAAATATAACAAACAAACAGTTAAAGAAAACTTAGATGTAAATTTGGGGTGAAATAGCGGTCAAAGCCTGCTATTCTGCTCTGTCATGTGGATTAAATGCAATATTTAATAAAAAGTAGTCCCCCCCCCCTCCTTCTCTATTAATAATCCCTAATAGCATTTGGTAACATTTCTTTATTAATTACATCATTGTCTATTAGTGTTTTATTACTTTTTCTATACAAAATTTGGAATTTTTCTGATAAAAACCTTTAAAATTAAGTTTTTTGCACGTGGCAACGTTTAATAATTAAGTTGATTGTCTACATGTCATATGATCCATCAATTTAAAATTTTGCATTTTCACATCTGCAACGTTTCTTTCTATTATCATATAGTATTTTTGGCTTTTTCCATTAAAAAAAAAAAAAAAAAAATCAAGATTTTTATAAAATAAAAACTTGTAGGTCAAATGTTTCAATTTTTAGATAATTTTAATGGATATATCAATTTGTGCCTAGATTCCAATTTTGAAATCTTATCTTATATACATTTTAAAATATGTATGTACATTAAAATCACTGAATTAAAATTGCTGAATTTAAAAACTGGTACCCGTGTTGCTGGCAACCCTGGAATTGCTTCATCATTGAATGACAGCTGTGCTGTTGTTGACTTCAAAAAATTTATTTTCTTTAATGAAAAATTAACTAATAACTTCAGTTCTAATTATGTGATTTTTATGAAAATTAGATTTCTGGATTCACTGTAAAAAAATACATGTAGATGCATAATTTTCAAATCGATAACTGCAATGTTTCAAAAAATTTTAATAGAGCCTGAATTTGTTCAGTATAAAAATCTGTGGTTTTGTTACTTCTTTCCAAAGTAACTTGTTTGAAGACAGTTGTCTGGATGAAACACCTGTGGCTGTCATTAAGAAATATTTTTATGCAATCCAATTAATTAAATTCTTGAGTTCTAATGGGCAGATCTGGTAAAATATTTAAACTGTTAATCCTGAAATTTAGATAAATCTTGCAGTGTTAATTTCGAGAGTGTATCTTAATTAGATCTAATGATTTGCAAGCCCCTTTAAAAACTGCAATTAAAAGTTTTTATCCAGGCAGACCTCTAGGAATCATTTTTATTAGACTCCTGCTGAAGTCATTAAATAAAAACCAATAATTTTTTAATGAAAAATGAAAAAAATTTAATTGATATTTCGAAAAGTTCTGGTTTAATTTTTTTGAAATTGCGATTTTATTTTATCCCTGCATCCTGAATTCTGTGTGAATAGAACATTTATTCTGGTGTGTTTCCGAAAAGGGGAGTTATATCAGAATGTGTCAACTTGACTGTTTTGGGCAACACTGCTAGCCTCTTTCCATGGTGCAGATTCAGTCAAAAATGAACTTAGTTCTTTGTTTTGCTATTTCTGCCCATTTTTTAACAAGTGTTTTGGGTTTTTAACTAATATCTTCGGTAATTGATACCATATTAAAAATTTTATTATTTGTCGTGTGACAGGAGATATTCAGCTACAAGTACACAAAATTTCAAGTCTCTAACTTATACAGTTTCTGAGAACAGACTCTGTGACGGAGAGACAGCCAGACATAAGAGCGAGATGAATAGGGATTCGTGAGATGCAAAAATGAAGAGAAGAAACAGACAAACAAAAAAATAAGAAAATATACATATCTGTTCTTAATTCTTAACACTTTATTAAAATGAGAGAAAATATAGAGGAACAATATATGTAGAGGAAATGTAGGTTTACTCTCCACCCTTTAAGGAATAATCTATGTAGACCTCTTCTCCTGACCAACCAGACCAAATTGAACTGGTTTGGTAATGTGCATAGCTACCCATTTTCTCTTGTGGGTTCCAAGGTGATCTTCTAAAGTGTTTTTCGCTGAAAATGATTTCTGACATACATTACATGCAAAAAGTTTCTGTTTAGTGTAAGTTTGGAGATGTTTTTTTAAAGCTGCATTGCTCCTAAACGATTTCTTACACTTTTCACAGATGAAGGTTTTCACTTTAGAATGGATTCGGAGATGTTCTCTCAGAGTTTCTTTCTGTGGAAATGATATTTGGCATATGCCGCAAACAAAGGGTTCCCCTTCAGTGTGTATTTGAAGATGATCTATCAGACTGTCTTTTTGTAAAAAAGATTTTTGACATATATTGCACACAAAATAATCATCTTGAGTGTGGATTCGTAAATGAACTTTTAGAGTTGTTTTCATTGAAAATGATTTTTGACATACATTGCACACAAATGGTTTCTCTCCAGAGTGTGTTTGTAAATGAACTTTTAGAAGATGTTTTGTTGAAAACGATTTCTGACATACATCACATATGAATGGTTTCTCTCCAGGGTGAATTTGTAAATGATTATTTAGACTTGATTTCCCTGTAAACGATTTTTGACATACATCACACACGAATGGTTTCTCTCCAGTGTGAATTCGGTGGTGATGATTTAAAGATGTTATGTTTGAAAATGACTTTGGACACAGAACACACATATATGGTTTCTCTCCTGTGTGTATTCGAAGATGATTTTGCAAAGATTGTTTAAGTGAAAAGGACTTTTGACAGACATCACAAACATATGGTTTCTCTCCAGTATGAATTCGAAGATGATGTTTTAAATTTGTTAGGTTTGAAAATGATTTTTGACATTTTTCACACACATATGGTTTCTCTCCTGTGTGGATTCGGAGATGATTTTGCAAAGCATTTTTGGCTGAAAAAGACTTTTGACATACATGACAAACATAAGATTTTGTTGCTGAATGTGTTTTGAAATGTTGATCTAACATTTCTTTGTTTGGTAAAATTTTTTGACATACATTACATGCACATATTTTTTCTTCATTTTGTTGTTGAAATGACGACTGATCTTCCATCTATTAAAATATTTTGTTATGAAATTCACTAAACTGCAATTTCACATAAAAAAAAATTTCTAAGAAGTTTGGTTATATATACACATTATTTTATCTTAGATTTCTATTAAAGAACACTTTATAAATAAATAATCACTTTATACATAAATATCTCACTATAAAGAGTGTGCTTACTTGTTATTCAAACTTTTTAACAGGATCAAATAATGTTTTTACTTGAAGAAACAAATATGATTTCAAATGTTGAAAATAACTCTATTTCAACAGATATATCAATCTATTTGTAAAACTTGTTTTATGAACTTTCACTAGCTACTATAGAAACCTGATGAATAGTTATATTGTGTAACTGGAAAAAGACATAGCCATCAATATTTTAAAGACGTACTAATTAAGCATAAAACAGATGACAAAAAGTAGCCAATGAATAAAAATAAACAGGAGCTATTCCAAAAACCTAAAAAATAAAAATAAATGTTTTGAAAAATTACAAATATTTTAATATGGATATATTATAATACTTAAAGAAATGCAAAAGAGATTTTAAAAAGCAACTATTATTTTATTTGGATTTATTTATAAATTTTTGACAAAACCATTAAGGGTGATAAATCAAAATATCAATATTTCTGACATGACAGTTCAACTTTCTCAATGTTAATATATTTTTTAAAAATCAATTTTAAATGCCTGTTATTGCATAACAGTACATGTAATTTAAACTTTTGAATTTTCATTCTTATTAAAAATATTTTAATTCAAATAAATTTTTTTGAAGACAATTATAAAGTTTGGGACTTTTTAATACAGATAAAAATCATTTCAATCCCTATAAATTAAAAAAGTTTCTATTCAAGTTTCAAAGAATTCAGAAACTTTATATATAATAGAACTTCTATCCATGATCTCTTTTAAGTGATATGCCAAAGATTTTAATGAGATCATTGGAAATTGTAGGACAGTTTTCACAGTTTAATATAACACTAGTTAATGAAATATAGCAGTTATCAAAAACAGTTTGCCTAGGATAATTTCAAATCAGTTTTATAATATTGTAAAATTTTTTCTTAATTAAAAACAATAGAGTGCTGACGCTTTAGAAAAAAAAAGTAATAAAAATGCTTGTAGAGATGTTACCTAATCATAAAATTTGTTTATGTAAGTTTTTTTATTTTAAAATTTTAGTCACAATATAAAATTACAATCATCTCAGATAATATCTGAAGATTGATCAGAAAATTTTTATAATATGAAATTTAGCAAAAGATTCATTCATAAGTCTTACTCTTATTAAATCGATAGTTATTTGTAAAATATTCATAATAATGATTCAATTTATTAACGAATAATATTGACTTTTGAAGTACCACAATTCTTACAAAATAGTAAACATAAATGTATAGGGAGGTTGAATAAGTTCTCGCTGTTTTCCAACATGTTACCAGAACTATGTGCATGTAGTTTAAAATTGTAACGCATCTATAAAGAAGTACTATAAGCGAACTTGAAATTCACTGTATGTCCTTTTGCTGAAATGTAAACATCATTGTATTTTACAGTGTTAAACATGTCAAATTTTGATAAAAAAAAATAAGGGTATTTGCAGGGAGTTTTACTGTACTATGTTATTAAAAAAATCTACAGCTGATGCACACACAATTCTTGTTGAGACTTACGGCAACCATGCTCTGTCGAAAACAACATGTAGAGATTAGTTTAGACACTTCAAACCTAATGGTAATATACTAAAAATATCAACGTTTGACACACAATAACATCGTGTAATATACAGACGCACGTTTCATGAGTATCCTGGACTCATTTCCTCAGTGTAAATAAACTTAAACCCTATTGTATCCCCCCAAAGACATGAAAATGAATCTAAAATTGATTGGAGGAGTTTCTCGGTGTGTTGTTGTTTTTCATTTGGGTTTTTAGATTCATTTTCATGTCTTTGGGGGGATACAATAGGGTTTAAGTTTATTTACACTGAGGAAATGAGTCCAGGATACTCATGAAACGTGCGTCTGTATATTACACGATGTTATTGTGTGTCAAACGTTGATATTTTTAGTATATTTATCCACACAAGATTTTTTTCATCACTAATGGTAATGATTTCGATGTTGAAGATAATGAACACTGTGGCATACTGAACACATTTAAAGATGAAGAATTGGTGGCAATATTTCATGCAGATTCAAGTCAGACACTAGATGAATGTTTTAAAGCATTAGGAATGATTCTAAAGCAAGGGCATTGGGTGCTGTATAAGTTGAAGCCAAGAGACATCATTCAGCATTTCTTTACATGTGAACACCTACTTCAATGGCAGAAAAGTAAAAGTTTTTTGCATCGTATCGTGACTGACGATGAAAAATGGATAGAGTATGATAACCCAAATCATAGAAAATCGTGGAGGAACTCTGCAAATTTAAAATTATGAGCTGCTCAAATCGAACAAAACATCTCGAGGGATCGCTATCGATTATTTGATGTGTTTGATCCGAATATTAAAGGAAAAATGGTCACTATAAGAGAAGTATTTATGCATATATTGTAGATAAATGATATATAAATAGTCACTTTACTGAAAGTATATGACAAATAATTGATGAACAACAGAATACAAACTTTAATTTCAACTAATACACTTTTAGTCGAAACTATATAACAACAATTTAGCTTACAACAATCCAGCCAGGCCTAATAACACCTTTTCTTGCTATATTCCTTTTATATCTTGCTTCATAACAAAAATTAGAAAACTGGCTCTTAGCCAAATCTCGCGATTCCAACCATGGATAATAATAGTAGTTAGTTCATTTGATGAAGTGAAGTGTCTAACTATGGATAATAACACTGGAGTGTCAGAGTTCATATCGTTTACATGAAGTGTTCAAACTGGAATCCTACAAATCGGTCAACCTGACGTGATGGCTTCTCGACATCAGCATCTTGATTTTTTTTTTAAACATTTTCTTTTCTTTCTGGATATTTCTCTCTGTCTTCAGAAGCTATATACCTATTGCTTCTAGAATGATAAGAATTTGAATAATCATCTCGTCCACTATCGGCTCCTTTAAATCCCTAGCCTCGTACAATCGTTGGCCACCATAATTATAATTACTTCGACCATGATAGTAGCCTCTGTTCATGTATCTAGGGGAAAAATCTGGATTGTACCTTGCTTTTGAATTATGTGAAGTATTTTCTGTTATGTCTTGAGGTTTCAAAGAACTCTGTTTCTCATATCTATATTTATTGTAATTTCCACGGTTAAATGACTGTTCAAAATATCTCTGGCGATATCTATTATTGCTTCTGTTATCAAATGGTCTATTAAAATTTCTGTTCTTTCCCTTATGATCAAAATTCCTATTGCGATCTTTCACATAGTCTTTTCTACCATGTGCAGGACTACTACTTTCATAATTTTCTTCTGGAGATGGATAGTCAACATTCCATTCATCGGATAATCTTGTATCTTTTGTTTTATTCGGCTTACATGGTATTATTACTTTTCTTATTTTTTCTCTGTTTGCTAAATTTGTAATGAGAGTCAAACTCGCCTCGTCATTTATGCAGTTGATATTAACCATATCTTCCCAACCTCGATTATGGTTGTTTATACTTGCTTTATCAATTTTTGTCGGTATTTTGTTGATTTTAATGTATCCTACTCTTACTGTGTTGATGCTTATTATACAAACACCCTCTTCCGTTACTTTTAACGTCATGCCTTCTACTGCTTTTCTACCTATTATTAAGTCGCAGTCTGTCTCTTGTACAACGTAAAATTTATCCTCGATTTCTGTATCTTCCATGTAGACTTTATGACAGAAAAAACCTGTTGGCTTAATTTCTTTTTCACCTATGCCTGATATAGATATACTGTCGCTGGTTAGTTTTGGTGCATTTATTGCAGTATGATATCTTGAACTGGCGATTGAAATATCGCTTCCTGTATCGATTATTACGTTTCTTTTTATTCCGCTAATATCTAAGATTCTTCTTTTTTTTCCATTTAACATTCCCATATTAACTATTTTTCTTTGCGTGTGTTGGGTCTCATTTTGGTATTTTGTTTCTCGCCAATTTTGATTATGTTGCGGGTAAAAATTTGAATATTCTCGTTCTGTATTATTCGCCATGGCACATTTCGCACTCACGCGACCAGGGTTGCCACACGCAAAACAGATTATATGCATCTCTTTGCTTTCGTGACCTACATAATGCCTATTATCAACTTGGCATCTTTTCGAATTGGCGTAGTTAGCAACTCTCGATCTTCTGTCATCACAATCGCTGCTTGTATCCTTAACTGATTGTTTATTGTAAACCCTTCGTGCTGTTTCGTAATTATCCAATTTATTAACTAAGTCATCAATTTTCTTTATTACTAATAATTCCTCTATGAAATGTGTCTTTGTTTCCGTAGGTAAATTATGCCTGATTTGATTAACAACAATTAATTCTGCTAAATCTTCAAAATTATTTATTTGAAGACCTTCAATCCATTGTTGAAAATGCACCTTTATCTCATAAGCGAAATCTCGCCAATTGGCTGATGGCTCCTTTTTAGATGAGAAAAATTTCAGCCTAAACTCCTCTGGTGATAGCTTGTAGCATTTTAGTAGTATATTTTTTATGTAATCGTAATCGTGAATTTCAGGTTCGTTTTCCCTTGTTATTATATTAAGCACATCTAACGGCATTAGATTAATTAAATAATTTACCCATTCTTTTTTATCAATGCCTGTTTGCGCCATTTGCCTTTCGTATATAGCTAAATATAAACCGATATCATTCGAGCTATCATATTTAGTTAATAATCTAAGCAATTCAAATTGCTTACCTGGATTTGTCCTTGGGTCTTCATTAATGTGTTCTCTTGAATTTTCTTGTATCTGCAATTTCTGAATTTCAAAATTTTGCGCCAATTCTATTTTCCATTTTCTCTCTTCCATTTCCATTTTCAATTTCTTCTCTTCCAGTTCTGCTTGTAATTTCTTCTCTTCCAGTTCTGCTTGTAATTTCTTCTGTTTCTCTTCTCTTTCTTGTTCTGTTTTTTCATTTCTAGCTGCTATCACTACTACTAATCGATCTCTTATAAATTCTTCTTCGTAACTCTCCCAACTTTTGATCAGCTTTATTAGGACGGGTATTGTTAGTTTTTCTGGTGCTTCAATTCCGCATTCTTCACAGAGGTTTATTAGATCAATTCTCTTAGCTTTATTGAGAGTTCCCATGTTTATCTTTCAAAAATTGTACTTGAAGTGATACGATTACGGTTTCACCTTGCTAATTCGTAACCCAACTTTTGATACTGGCGTTTTACAACACTTTACGTTTGGTTTCCATTTCACTACTAGTGGCTTTTACTTTTAATAATCTTGGCATCCAAGCCCCAAAAATTGTAGATAAATGATATATAAATAGTCACTTTACTGAAAGTATATGACAAATAATTGATGAACAACAGAATACAAACTTTAATTTCAACTAATACACTTTTAGTCGAAACTATATAACAACAATTTAGCTTACAACAATCCAGCCAGGCCTAATAACACCTTTTCCTGCTATATTCCTTTTATATCTTGCTTCATAACAAAATTTAGAAAACTGGCTCTTAGCCAAATCTCGCGATTCCAACCATGGATAATAACAGTAGTTAGTTCATTTGATGAAGTGAAGCGTCTAACCATGGATAGTAACACTAGAGTGTCAGAGTTCATATTGTTTACATGAAGTGTTCAAACTGGAATCCTACATGCATATCATACTATTTTGTGATCTAATTCATAGCATAATAGTATTTCAATAAGAAAGCTTTATGGTTTACATATTTCAATAAAGCATCCTTATTAAAATATTAGTGAAAAAGGTACAAACATGTACTTTGAACATTATTCATCAATTTTCAAAGAAATCTTTGCACAGAAGGCATTTTTAAAACATGATGTCTATTTCATGGGAGAAAAAAATGCACTCAGCTTAGTTGGCAAGGTGCAGTCTGACAGACTGCACCTTCCTGTTATAGGTTAATTTGTTAACCATTTATAAAACATGACAAAGTGATCTTTTTCTATTACAAATATGAAACAGATATGCATAAAATGATATTTAATTTTATTTCATTTTATGTATTATATTTCCATAAAGTAAACTTTATATAAATGATGACATTCTTGTTGCAGATTAAGTTGAATTGAGCAATGTAAGGTTTCGTGTGATGTTTGACCCATCTATATATATATATTTGTCTTATGTGGCGTGGAAATAGGGCTGAATCTATCTATGCTACCTTATCATTGGCAACAACCGTAGTTTCCAGAGCTCAGACTAATGAACAGACAAGATTGTGTTAGTCCCGCCTCCAATATGGCGGTCAGTGTCAGAACAGTGAAACTCAAGCTAGCAATTATTAAAAATAAAATAATATGAACGTAATCCAAAGCGTCTGAGATGATTCCTCATTTTAATTATGAGTAATATTGTTAATTTTAAATGAATTCTCAACTCTTATTTAGAATTTATTTACGAATTTCACTCTCACAAAAAATCGGAGATAATAAAATATAAACTTTCTATAGTGCCCCTGCTGCCATCTGTTGCTGTTTTATTGAAGTAAAAATAATTTATTTTGCAGAAATCTATAATCAATCAGAACAGTTAAAATGTCGAACGAAATTTAAACAATCATTGATAAAAAACTATCTTCCTACCACGTAGCTTTTTTTTTTTTAATGAATTTAAGCCGTGCTGTTATAACAATATTATAATATTACAACATTATATCTGCAATAAGTTTTAAACTAATGTTTCCAAGATCCTTTTTTCATAGTATTTAAATGTTTTATATGCTCATTAGTAGCATCAACTAAATACATTTTTAGTTGTGTTTTCAACGGAGTTTTCAATTACTTTTTTACACTAAAAAAATTGTCAATTTCATATGTTCAAATGATTTATTGTAGTACTTATTCGGGCTAGAATTACTAGAAAAATAAAAAGGGGCGAGCGAAGCGAGCTGGGACCGCATAGCGGTCACAACGTGAACTGCTTTGCAATTCACGGGGGGTTAGCGAGCATTAGCGAGTAGGGGGCTGAGCCCCCTAGTTTGTCAAAATTCTACACTTTTGTTTTTTTAAACACTGATCTTTAGGCATTAGTATCTAAAGCACACTTCACTAAAGGAAACATGTCACCAGTAATTACTCAAACAGCATTCTTTAAAAAAATAATTTTACATATAGAATGTATGCAACACACATTACCACAAATGAACAAACAGTTTCTACTCATTTTAAATATAAATATTATCTTCCAATATATTTTCCGTTGAATGACTTTTGGACCAAGAATGAAAAAAGAAAACATTTAAAGAAGAGGAAATAACAGATACGTTGTTTTTAAAAAAAATGCGAACAAGTGGATAAGTGTGATCGAAGATCGCACAAAGGGTTTCATCTAATATTTCTTTCAAAACACTTAATCTTTTAATTAATACAGTGAAATAAATTTCATTTTCCATTTTAAAAAATCAAGTTTTTTTTTTTTATAAAATAAAAATTTGTCGATTTTTTCAATTTTTCGAAAAAATTACTTTTTATTAATGTAAAAATAATTAATATCTTTGCTTGTAATGGCCGGTTTTTGTTAATTTTTAGAATCTTTTAATCTGAAAAGAGAGATGATTCACACAGTATTAATTTAGAAAACGTAGCTTAATTAGATCTTATAATTTGCATGGCAAAACTACAGTTCAAAATTTTTATCCAGACAGCTGTCTGTAGCTCGCTTCGTGATAATTTTTATCAAACACTCAATTGACAAAAAAATAGTTAATAGTCTTGGGTTCTAATAGACGGATTTTTACAAAAATGATATATCAGTGTAAAAAAATATGCATAAACGGTACTTTTTGGTTAGCCGGGCGCCAGTGATATATATACATGTATATATATATATATATACACATATCTACATATACATATATACATGCACATATTGAATAATCGATCTTATTATATATACATATAGGTATGTATGTATATATACATATATATGTATGTATATGTATATACATATGTATTTTAAAAAGTACCTATATCACTGGCACCCGGCTAACCGAAAAGTACTGCATAATTTTCAAATCGATAAATGCAATATTGCAAAAATTTTACACTTCCCAAGATCAGCCCAGTATAAAATTATACTTCTTTCCTAGGAAAGACCTGCTACTCTCAAATGATTTCGTGTTCCTGCTGCGAATGGACTGTGTAAAGGGCATGCTGCACACACACGAGAAAATCCTTTATTTGTATCTTCTGCCAATAGGTAGCACATTCTGATCTAAACGAACCTCTAGCACATGTCTCACTTGCCTGCGGCACCGTATAGCAGGCGTGCCCCACACGTGCTACAATATCCTTTAGTTCTGTCTTTCATAGCCAGGGGCACAACTTGTTCTATACAAACACAACTGAAATCTGTAAAGCTATCGAAATCAAGTTGAATGAGCCAAACCCCGTCGTAATCAGGCCCATAGAACCCGAGATAAGAATGTATCACCTGCTGGTGAAACTTGGAACTAAAATCTGTAAAGCAATTGATATGAAGTCGAATCAGCCAAACTACATAATGATCAGGCCCACAGAACTCGAGATAGGAAAACGCCCCCTGGCGGTAGAAAAAGGAACTAAATTCTATGAAAGCTATCGATATCAAGTCGATTAAGCCTAGTCTTGTCATAATCGGAGCCAATAGAACCCGATATACTTTGAAATGAAATAAAAATACATGAAATTATTATTCCAAAAGAGTGGTATATACAACTCATCAATTTACTATAATATTATAGAGGGTGATTATATTGTTAATTATAATGTTTGGAATCAGTTTTATTGAAATCCAATATATACTTGCTGAGTTACGAAAACTGGTCATAGAGAAAAAAAAACTTGAAGGGGGAGAGATCAGACTGCCTTTTGTCAAACAACTAATTAAGATTACCAGAGTACTTGTTAAAAAACTGGGGATCGTGGAAAATCTTGGGATTTTTTTTATTTTATTTATTTTTTTTTTGCTGCAGTTACTATTAAAAAATAGGGATAATTATCTATACATAACAGCAATTAAATGCTACCAAGGATGATTATTATGCTAATTTGGTAAATTGGAACAGGTTTGGAGAAACTCGAAATATTGTTAGCTGAGTAATGGATAAAAGCCACAGTTAGGAAAAAAAAAAGATATGGAGGGTCCGCTAGAGAGTTCAAGGTTAAGTGCTCAACAACAAATCACTAACTTTGACTTCAGGTATGCATCAACTGAATATGAATTGTATACTTTTATAAGGAACGCAAATTTAAGTTTTACAAAAATTTCTTTTAGAAAAATCTGGTTTTCTTTGTATATAACAGCAGATGAAATGAAAAATCTTAAATTTGTTATATGGAATTAGTTCTGTCTAAATCAAAGCAGTAGATATGTATATATTAAAAAGGGTGTCAAATAATGAAAAAACCGCTGCCAGGGGGCGCACGGTGAAGTACAATAAATGCACGCAAATATAACAAATAAACAGTTAAAGAAAACTTAGATGTAAATTAGGGGCGAAATAGTGGGCAGAGCTTGCTATTCTGCTCTGTCATGTGGATTAAATGCAATATTTAATAGTAGTTCCCTCCTCCCTTCTTTATTAATAATCCCTAATAGCATTTGGTAACATTTCTTTATTAATTACACCATTGTCTATTAGTGTTTTATTACTTTTTCTATACAAAATTTGGAATTTTTCTGATAAAAACCTTTAAAATTAAGTTTTTTGCATGTGGCAACGTTTAATAATTAAGTTGATTGTCTACATGTCATATGATCCTGCGATTTAAAATCTTGTATTTTCACATCTGCAACGTTTTTTTCCATTATCATACAGATTTTTAGCTTTTTCCATAAAAAAAAATCAAAATTTTATAAAATAAAAACTTGTAGGTCAAATTTTTAAATTTTTAGAAAATTTTAATGGATATATCAATTTGTGCCCAGATTCAAATTTTGAAATCGTATCTTATATACATTTAAAAATATGTATGAACATTAAAATCACGGAGTTAAAATTGCTGAATTTAAAAACTGGTATCCGTGTTTCTGGCAACCCTGGACTTGCTTCATCACTGAATGACAGCTGTGCTATTGTTGACTTCAAAAAATTTATTTTCATTAATGAAAAATTAACTAATAACTTCAGTTCTAATTATGTGATTTTTATGAAAATTAGATTTCTGAATTCACTGTAAAAAAATACATATAGATGCATAATTTTCACATCGATAAATGCAATATTTCAAACAAATTTAATAGAGCCTGAATTTGTTCAGTATAAAAATCTGTGGTTTTGATACTTCTTTCCAAAGTAACTCTTTTGAAGACAGTTGTCTGGATGAAACACTTGTGGCTGTCATTAAGAAATATTTTTATGCAATCCAATTAATTAAAAATAATTAAATTCTTGAGTTCTAATGGGCAGATCTGGTTAAATTTTTTAAACTGTTGATCCTGAAATTTAGATAAATCTTGCAGTGTTAATTTCGAGAGTGTATCTTAATTAGATCCAATGATTTGCAAGCCCCTTTAAAAACTGCAATTAAAAGTTTTTATCCAGGTAGACGTCTAGGAATAATTTTTATTAGACTCCTGCTGAAGTCATTAAATAAAAACCAATAATTTTTTAATGAAAAATGAAAAAAATTTAATTGATATTTCGAAAAGTTATGGTTTGATTTTTTTGAAATTGCGATTTTATTTTATCCCTGTATCCGGAATTTTGTGTGAATAGAACATTTATTCTGGTGTGTTTCCGAAAAGGGGAGTTATATCAGAATGTGTCAACCTGACTGTTTTGGGCCTCTTTCCATGGTGCAGATTCAGTCAAAAATGAACTTATTTCTTTTTTTGCTATTTCTACCCATTTTTTAACGAGTGTTTTGGGTTTTTAACTAATATCTTAGGTAATTGATACCATATTAAAAATTTTATTATTTGTCGTGTGACAGGAGATATTCCGCTATAAGTATACAAAATTTCAAGTCTCTAACTTACATAGTTTCTGAGAACAGACTCTGTGACAGAGAGACAGACAGACATAAGAGCGAGACTAATAGGGTTTCGTGAGATGCAAAAATGAAGAGAAGAAACAGACAAACAAAAAAATAAGAAAATATACATATCTGTTCTTAATTCATAACACTTTATTAAAATGAGAGAAAATATAGAGTAGCAATGTATGTAGAGGAAATATATGTTTACTCTCCACCCTTTAAGGAATAATCTATGTAGACCTGATCAACCAGACCAAATTGAACTGGTTTGGTAATGTGTATAACTACCCATTTTCTCTTGTGGGTTCCAAGATGATCTTCTAAAGTGTTTTTTGCTGAAAATGATTTCTGCCATACATTATATGCAAAAAGTTTCTTTTTTAGTGTAAGTTTGGAGATGTTTTTTTAAAGCTGCATTGCTCCTAAACGATTTCTTACATTTTTCACAGATGAATGTTTTCACTTTAGAATGGATTCGGAGATGTTCTCTCAGAGTTTCTTTCTGTGAAAATGATCTTTGGCATATGCCGCAAACAAAGGGTTCCCCTCCAGTGTGCATTTGAAGATGATCTATCAGACTGTCTTTCTGTAAAAAGGATTTTTGACATATATTGCACATAAAACAATCATCTTGAGAGTGGATTTGTAAATGATAATTTAAAGAGCCTTTTCTTGAAAATGACTTTAGACAAACATCACACGAAAATCGTTTCTCTCCAGAGTGGATTTGTAAATGAACTTTTAGGAGATATTTTCTTGAAAATGATTTTTGACATACATCACATATGAATGGTTTCTCTCCAGTGTGAATTTGTAAATGATTATTTAGACTTGATGTCGATGTAAACGATTTTTGACATACATCACACACAAATGGTTTCTCTCCAGTGTGAATTCGGCGGTGATAATTTAAAGATGTTACGTTTGAAAATGACTTTGGACACAGACCACATATATATGGTTTCTCTCCTGTGTGTATTCGGAGATGATTTTGCAAAGATTGTTTAAGTGAAAAGGACTTTTGACAGACATCACAAACATATGGTTTCTCACCAGTATGAATTCGAAGATGATGTTTAAAATTTGTTAAGTTTGAAAATGATTTTTGACATTTTTCACACATATATGGTTTCTTTCCTATGTGGATTCGGAGATGATTTTGCAAAGCATTTTTGGCTGAAAAAGACTTTTGACATCCATGACAAACATAAGATTTCGTTGCTGAATGTGTTTTGAAATGTTGATCTAACATTTCTTCATTTGGTAAAATTTTTTGACATACATTACAGGCATATTTTTTTTCATCTTGTTGTTGAAATGACAACTGATCTTCCATCTATTAAAATTTTTGTTATGAAATACACTGAACTGCAATTTCACATGAAAATAAATTTCTAAGAGGTTTGGTTATATATATACATTATTTTATCTTAGATTTCTATTAAAGAACACTTTATAAATAAATAATCATATAATCACTTTATAAATAATTATCTCAGTATAAAGCGTGTGCTTACTTGTTATTTAAACTTTTTGACAGGATCAAATAATGTTTCTACTTGAAGAAACAAATATGATTTTAAATTTTAAATGGTGAAGATAACTCTATTTCAACAGATATATCAATCTATTTGTAAAACTTGTTTTATGAACTTTCACTAGTTACTATAGAAACATGAGGAATATTATATTGTGTAACTGGAAAAAGACATAGCCATCAATATTTTAATGACGTACTAATTAAATTAATTTTCTTTAGCATAAAATAGATGACAAAAAGTAGCCAATGAATGAAAATAAACAGGAGTATATGTATTATTCCAAAAACCTAAAAAATAAAGAGAAAAATAAATGTTTTGAAAAACTACAAACAAATATTTTGATATGGATATATTATATACTTAAGAAATGCAAAAGAGGTTTTAAAAAGCAACTATTATTTTATGTGGATTTATTTATAAATTTTTGACAAAACTAGTAAGGGTGATAAATGAAAATATCAATATTTCTGACATGACAGTTCAACTTCCTCAATATTAATATGTTTTTAAAAAAATCAATTTTAAATGCCTGTTATTGCATAACAGTACATGAAATTTAAACTTTTGAATTTTCATTCTTATTAAAAATATCAATAGGCAATTATAAAGCTTGGGACTTTTTAATACAGATAAAAATCATTTCCATCCTTACAAATTTAAAAAGTTTCTATTGAAGTTTCAAAGAATTTAAAAACTTTAGAATTTCTATCCATGATCTCTTTTAAGTGATATGCCAAAGAATTTAATGAGATCATAGGAAATTGCAGGACAGTTTTCACAGTTTAAAATAACACTTGTTAATGAAATATAGCAGTTATCAAAAGCAGTTGGTCTATCAAGAATCAAGAATGAGTTTGCGTGTGCCTACATGGGGCGTAATGCCCTTGTTTACCGCTAATCGAGCTGGGTCCATCTGTGCAGAGTTCATCGTGATGTTGATGTTGATCTGGATGAGTTCTCGCAGCGAGCTGCGGTGGAGAATGCAGGTGCATCTTGTGGTTGCTTCTTGATTAGTGATTTGAAGGTGAGCATAGGGGAGAGGGGGAGAGGACAGAGCCATACAATTTTCTATTTTAACTTTTTTTTTCTAAAATTAATACCAAAATAGAAAATGAAAAGGGGATGTAATTCAAATACATAATAATAATAATAATAATAATAATAATAATAAAAAAAAAAGTGTAATTACAAACTATGATGCCAAAAGATAATTAAACACAGGTACAATACAATTAAATTAAAAAATAAATATATAATTTTTTTTTCCTATTCTAAGAATAGAGAAGAATTTTAAATAGGAAAGTTGATGTTTACCGTTGCCAAATGTTAGGCAGGAAGACGTCAAAAGTGTAAAGTATAACTTATGCCAAAGAAAAAAAAAAAAAAAGCAAATTAGCAAAAATTTTGAATTTTGAAAGGAAAACGAAGTGATTAAGGTGGTTCTCTCCTCCTTCTTTTGGAAGGTGGAGCAAAACCATCATCTCTACTCAAGATGGCGAGCGGTCTCTTCTTCCCTCTACTGCTAAGTACACTATAGGGTTGAATGGACCGCAATGCTTCGTTGGGGATTAAAGGGCGATCTCTGTGGAATTTTTGAGCAAGTTTTTTAATTACTTGCGAGATAGACCTAATTTTGAGATCGGCATGTATGACGTCATTCCGGACAAACGTTGTCGCCTTACAGATCCTACGTAATAAGCGGTTTTGGAAAATTTGAATTCTTTGCATCTGAGTCTCACAGACCGAACCCCAGACAACAGAACCGTATGTCATGGTTGATCGAATGAAGGACTTATATAGTAATAATTTATTTTTGAGTGACAGACAGCTATGATAAGCTAGTAAAGATTTAAGGGATCCTTGAGCTTTGGTAGATTTGGCAATTACGTCCTGTATCTGCCTGGCCCAGGTTAATTTTGTATCTAGATAAATGCCTAGATATTTATAACTGGTGACCCAGGGTATGAATTCACCATTAAGAGAAAGTTTAGCAATTGGGGAGATAGCTTTATTGGAAAAAATCATGGCGGCACTTTTAGTAGCATTGACTTTAATGCGCCAATGTCTTAACCAGGTCTGAAGGGCCAAAATGTAAGCTTGGAGTTTAGTTAGCACAGTGTCGAGTGACATGTTGCTTGTCATGATGGCAGTGTCGTCAGCATAAAGTGCTAAGTGGACGTCGGGAATGCAACGAGGAATATCATTTATGTAGAGGTTGAACAGCCAAGGACTTAAGATACCCCCTTGAGGTACGCCAGCCTCGATAATTCGTGAAGAGGAGATAGAATTATTAACTTTAACAGAGAATGATCTATTTCTAAGATAGTTCAAGAATATGAGGATTAGTTGAGGCGGAGTCTTGAGCAAAATTAACTTATATATAAGTCTATAATGCCAGACCCGATCGAAGGCTTTAGCAATGTCTATGAATACAACGCCAGTTTTTTGCCTGCGATATAAACCCTCATGAACGAGTTCAGTTACTCTCCAAAGCTGGTGTTGAGTCGAGTGTCTGGGTCTGAACCCAAACTACTCGGGTATAATAATCGAATTGGAGAAAATGAACTCTTTCAGACGGTTTGTGAGAATGTATTCATAGACCTTAGAGAGACAAGATAAGAGGGAGATAGGTCAGAAGCTAGAGGGGGCATGCCTGTCCTGTCCCGCTTTTGGGATCAGGACAACCAACGCCTTCTTCCATGCTTCCGGGAACATACGAAGATTAAGCATGCAGTTAATAAGGATAGTAATAAAGAAAATGAAATTAAGAGGAAGATGGAGGAGCATATTGGTAGAGATATTATCAAGGCCGGGCGTTTTGTTCTTTTTGATGTTCTCGAGATAAGTAATTACCTCAGAGGGTAGAGCAGGTTTAAGAGTGTTATTGTGAGGTGAGTTTATGAAACGTTCAACCTCTGTGTTGACAATGTTGACCGTTTGAGGGTTTACGACATCACGGTTTAGTGTAAATTGACTTCTAAGACTGTCAGCAATGAGCTCAGCCTTGTCTGTGTTTGAGTATGCCATGCCATTAGGGCCATTTAAGGCCGGAATGTGTGTTCGTGTCCTACGAATGCGGGCCGTTGCAGACCAAATTGTGTTGTCAGAAGTCGAAAGAGACTCAATGTAAGTGTTCCAGCGTGCATTACTAAACTCCTTGATTGCAGCCTTAACCTGGTGGTCTTTTCTATTAAGTTCAGTTTTTAGGCTGGGGTCCCTAGTCGTCTGCCAGTCCTGCCTTAAATTGTTTCTCTCTCTTTTCAAATCCCTGATGTGCTCAGGTAGTCGAAACTTGTCAACCACTCTCTGCCTAGGTTTTGCGACTTCTTGGAAAGCATTGTGAGTGAGTCTCCAAATGCCTGAATAGAAGAAGTTACGTCCTCTGCAGAGTGAATCGCAGTGGGCGGGGGGTCCTTGTTGCTAAGGACGTGACCGAAGTCTTCCCAATTGATCGAGAATGCTTGAGGGAGGTCAAGCTTGAAATTGCCCACTTTGAATCTAAGCACAACCGGGAGATGGTCCGATGAGAGATCGTTCACCGTTTGAATGGTGTGCGGGAAGGGGAAGTTGCGGGTGATAGCAAAATCGATGATGGAGTGGTGATTCGGGCGGGTGGACTCAAGGGGCGCTAAAATTTGCGCATGATTTTGATCTGTCCACCTGCGCAATTTAGAACCATACATATTGGAGCTACGAGAGCCCCAAGAAAAATGATGAGCGTTAAAATCACCCGCAATGATGAAATTTGGAAAAGAGCGGGTTAAAGTTGAGAGTTCCTGTGCTAGCAGACGATAATCCCTCTTAGGGGGATTGTAAATGGCTGCAATCAAAAGGTGGGGGATGGTGGGAAATTCTAACACAATGGGGTGGCCTCAATACAGTGAAATTGGGGGACTTTAACGAGAGTTGCATTGAGACCATTTCTGACATAAACAGCAGTGCCGCCACTACGGTGGCCGCCAACTATAGGAGGTCTGTCAATATGAAAAATTATAAAGTTGGCGACCCGGACAGTATTACCCTGGAAATGGGTCTCTGAGACCAACATGATGTCTAAATTATTACTGTGAATAAAATCTTTAAACTCAGATGCATGACTTTGAAGTCCGTTGGCATTCCATATGCCAACCGAGAGAGAGTTCAAATTCACGTGAGCTGGGAATTTGCCAAATGGGGGGTAGATCGAAAGACGGGTAATTTTGAAAAGTTAAAAGAATTACCGTGCAATTGCCGGTAAACTTCCATATAATATGAAAATCCGGTCAACTTCCGTGTGTGCTTCACGGAGTTCCGGTAGGCATTTCCTGTAGGCTTGGAAAACAATTTGTTTTCCGAATTGTTTTTCAAATTGGAATAGTTTACCAATAAAATCGGCGTCCGAATTTGCACAAATTTTGGGGGCCGATATAATTTGGGGTTGATCAGTAGTGGTCAATGGGGGTTCAGCGACAGCATTTGTGGCAGCTCTCGCATATGAGATTGCCTCATCAACTTTCCTTGCAGGAGAAGTCCTTTGGGGGTTTTGTTTGATAATAATTGATCGAACATTTTTTGAGGCTGAAAACCCGGGAATTTCGGGCACAATCGATAATTAGCCGGGTGAGAGCCAGAACAGTTCGCACACCTGCAGGGTTCCTGAAACGGCTTGGGGCAATCAGGAGCGAGATGCTCCCCGGAGCACTTTACACATTCCATCCTAAGATGGCATGCCGCAGCCGAGTGGAAGAACCCTTGGCAGCGGTGGCACTGTTGGGGTCCCTTTCGTCCCCGGTATTTCTCAAATTGTACTTTCATTCCTAGGATCTCCGTGACTTCGAATAGTTTAGAAGAGTCAGCTAATCTGGGCAGTTGCACTAAGAAGAGAGGCAGTGGAACCTTGTTCCGGGTGTTGCCCCTAAAGATCTGCTGGAAAGAGCAGATTTCTAAATAATCAGTATCAATAAATTCTTTGATTTGTTCTATGTTGGTGTTAGCAGGGAGTCCCCTAAGCACAAATTTTTGGTTCTTCTCATTTTCCAGCAGGAAGCTGCGATAATGGATCTTCTCCCGTTGGAGTAATTTTTGAAGTTGCCGATATTCAAGCTCAGTATCTACATTTATTTTGATGAAATGATTTTTCATTTCTGAGCGCACAGATGGTGTGTGTGTTTTCAGATGTAACATAAGGTTAGCCCAATTTTCAATAGGCTCAATGAAAAAGGTTGGGATTCTTTCTTTTTTGAGGGGAGGGTTGCACTGGTCCCAGGTGTGGGAACAACTGGACTGTTCTCAGACGCAACCGAATTATCTTTTGATTTTTTTGTTTTGCTATTTTTGTGCGTAACAACTTGAAAACCGTCATTTTCTACTTCTAATGGGCGTTTTAAATTTTTCTCTACTATCATTTCGTCTTCGGACGAGTTTTCCACCTGATGAGAGGGGTGAGAGGGGGGAGGGGGGGTAAGAATTGGCTTATTGCCAAAAATAGAAAAGTCAGATCTGCTCACCTTCAGGAACTCTATCTCTTCCATGATGCTGCCAACACGGTTTAATGCATTCAGTAGATTAGACTCTGCAGCTGTAGCATCTGACGCTGTATGTTTAGCTCTCTTGGCCTTATAAATGTCCATCCAGATTTTCCCATAAGCTTCAGTATAAACCTCACGAACTTCGGAATAATCTTGTTCATCTAAGGAGTCCAGAGTAATTTCGCTGTTGAGTAGTCTAAATCTTAGTTCGAGACCCTTTTAGTACACAGGCACATTCATAAAGTCTATCAATAGTTTGATCATTCTGATCCACAGTGTCTCAGAAAGTTCAGAGAAAATCACAAGCACTAAAAATCCGTCTGAGAAACACAACAGCCAACGCGATGAGAATAAACAAAGCACGAGAGGACGGGTGATCACATCCTGCTCCCTCCGTGACCTTGGCACTTCCTTCCTTCCGCTGGGCAGGCGTCGCTGCGTTTAAAGAGAAGCACGTGACTCCCGTGATTCGACTAATTAGTCAATAACTAATAACTTAAGTGGTATACAATCATGAAAATCGTATCTTCTTGCAGGACTCACTAAGGCGAATCCATCTCTACAACTTTCAACTTCGTAGATCTATGGATTCCGCAATAAAAAACGGTCGCAAACGGAGCAATGAAAAGTACGTCCTACACGTCTCACCATGTGCATCGAGCAAGCATAGGATAATTTCAAATCAGTTTTATAACATTGTAAAATTTGTGCTTTACTAAAAACAATATAGTGATGAAGCTTTAGAAAAATAAGTTACATTATTTTATTTTTTTAAAAGTAATAAAAATGCTTGTAGAGATACAATCATCAAATTTGTTTACGTAAGTTCTTTTCATTAAAATTTCAGTCACAATGTAAAATTACAATCATCTCAGATAATCACAGTTAATATCTGAAGATAGATCAGATAATTTTTATAATATAAAATTTAGCAAAAAATTTGTTCATTAAGTCTTACTCTTATTAAATCAATAGTTATTTCTAAAGTATTCATAATAATGATTAAATTTATTAACAAATAATATTGACTTTTGAAGTACCACAATCCTTACAAAATAGTAAACATAAATGTATTGGGAGGTTAAATAAGTTTTCGCTGTTTTCCAACAGATGTCGTTACCAGAACTGCATGCATGTAGTTTAAGATGGTAATGCATCTATAAAGAAGTACTATAAGCAAACTTGAAATTCAGTATATGTCATTTCGCCGAAGTGTAAACAACATTGTTTTTCATAGTGTTGAACATGTGTAATTTCTTTCTAAAAAAGAGTATTTGCGGGGAATTTTACTACACTACTTTATAAAAAACTAGTCCGATGTGCCAATCCCAAAACTTTTTTCTATTTCACACTGATTTCGCATACACCAAAAAGAATCAGCACCAATTTATATCAAGGTTTAACTGAATCTAAACTTTAATATGACTATTCCTAAAATCGTGTAAATCCTGCAAAATGCAGCATAGCAGTGCCACCTGTTGGGAGATTTACACCAAAACCTAATCAACAACTTATGTCAACGTCTAACTGAATCTGAAGTTTGATGAAAATCCATGCATTAGTTATTGAGATATAGTTATTATCATTATAATAACGAAACAAGTAGCATAGAAGCGCCACCTGTTAGGTTATTTACACCAAATCGTAAGCAGCATCTATTTATGTCAAGGTCTAATAGAATCTGAAGTTTGATGAAATTCCGTGCATTATTTTATATATATTTAGTTCCTGAGGTATAGCTATCATAAAAGTAATGAAAAATGTGGTGTAGCAGCGCTACCTGTTGGGATATCTACACCAAAGCGTGATCAGCGTCTATTTATGTCAAAGTCTAACTGAATCTGAAGTTTGATGAAAATAAGTGCATTAGTTCTTGATAGAGCTATTGCGGATATCACAAAAAATGCAGCATAGCAGTGCCACCTGTAGGACGATTTTTACCACAAACTAATCAGCACCAATTTATATCAGGTACTAACTGAATATAACGTTTTATTAAATTTTGTGCATTAGATCTTGAGATACAGCGCCCACAAAATTTTTGTCACATACAGACAGACAGACAGACAGAGTCACAGACAGACATTTTCTAAAAATAGTCAAATTGTGTTCAGGACCTTCTAAAATGTATAAATCCGCCAAAACCGGAAGTCGAAAATTTTCATGAATCTAATACTTTCTTCTTGTAAGATAGAAAAAAGTAAAAATATACAGCTGATACACACAGAATTTTTTCAGAGACTTACGGCAACCATGCTCTGTCGAAAAAAACATGTAAAGATTGGTTAAGACCAGCGTTTCTTAAACTTTACGATCTCGCGGACTACTCACTTTGATTTGATGTGCATTTCGGAGACCCCAAATATTTTTTTTTTTTTTTTGTAAAATAAGAAGTTACTTTAATGTGTACACCTTATTTAATTTTCATGATGCATATTTTGCTTTTAGCTGCTGAAAAAACTAGTCGGATGTGTCAATCCTAAAACTTTCTTCTATCTCACACAGGTTTCGCATACACTAAAAAGAATCAGCACCGATTTATATCAAGGTCTAACTGAAACTCAAGTTTTATTAAATTCCGTGCAATATTTCTTGAGGTATGACTATCGCTAAAATCGTGTAAATCCTGCAAAATGCTGCATAGCAGCGGCACCTGCTGGGCGATTTTTACCAAAAACTAATCAGCATCAATTTATATCAGAGACTAACTGAATATAAAATTTTATTAAATTCCGAGCATTAGTTCTTGAGATAGAGCACCCACAAAATTTTTGTCACATACAGACAGACATTTTCTAAAAATAGTCAAATCGTGTTCAGGACCTTCTAAAACGTATAAATCTGTCGAAAACCGGAAGTCGAAAATTTTCATGAATCCAATACTTTTTTCTTGTAAAGATAGAAGAAAGTAAAAATCAGCTGCATTAATAAGACAAATAATATACAATTTAAAACTGTTAAAACATACATACTATTTCCTATGAGAATGGAGCTGCTGCTTTTTTTCTACAAGATGTACAATATCTAGTTTAATGTTTGAAACATCTATACGTAAGGCTGGTTCGACATTCAACTGATTTCTATATTTGTTCTTCATGTGCATTGAAAAATTCTTTTCACACAAATATATGATGCAGAAGGGAGTTAATTGCTTGGTAGCTTTTCTTCTACTTCTGCATAAATATTTCTGACACACAACCAAAAATTGGGAAGGATTATTCACTAAGAAAGCAAATTTCATTGGACCACAGGGTGATAATTCTGCAAGTTGTTCCTGTTGTAAGAATGTCAAGGTTTTGATTTCACTATTTTTTTGGAAATAAAAATATGAATACCCTCATACACACTTTTTCTGACTTTGGGGGGGGGGGGGGGGGGGAGGAATAAAGTCTGAAAGTTCCTTTCAAGTGCTTCAGGTGTACAACAAAATTTACAAGAATTCAAATAATGTTGGGAATAATTGAAGAAATTTATTTTCAAGGCGATCTGCCCACAAATTATTCGCTCTATTGAGCATTGAAATATCTTCTTCAAAAGGTTCAGGGTTTATGCTTATTAATAGTCATAGACTAGATGTTTTACTCCTTCAGTTCGCTGCTGCAACTATATAAATTTCTGCCGAAGAAAACAGTTTGAATTCAACACTGGGCTTGAGGACACGCAGCTGTAAGTTTACGGACCCCCAGGGTTCTGCGAACCACAGTTTAAGAAACACTGGTTTAAACCTTTCAAACCTAATGATTTTAATGCTGAAGATAATGAACACTCTTGGCACACTGAAAACATTTGAAGATGACGAATTGGAGGCATTATTTCATGCAGATTCATGTCAGAAGCTAGATGAATGTTTTAAAGCATTAGGAATTATTCTAAAGCAAGGACATTGGGTGCTGTATCAGTTGAAGCTGAGAGATGTCAAATGGCATTTCTTCACATGTGAACAGCTGCTTCAAAGGCAGAAAAGGAAAGGTTTTTGCATCGTATCATGACTGATGATGAAAAATGGATACAAACAATAATCCTAAATTTAGAAAATTGTGGAGTGAGCCCGACCATCCATCAACATTGTCTGCAAAACCGAATATTCATGGTTTCAAGCATCTGCTCTGCATTTGGTGGGATTAGCTGGGTGTAGATTATTATGAGCTGCTCAAATCGAACGAAACCACCACGAGGATTGCTATCGATTATAGTTTAAGCATTTGAGCCAAATATTGAAGGAAAAACTGTCACTATATGAGCAGGGATATGACAACAATCAGCCACATGTTGCAAAGCCAGTGAAAACCTACTTGGAAACACATAAATGGGAAGTTCTACTCAACCGTTGTATTCACCCGATATTGCACCTTCCGATTACCACGTATTCCGATCGATGACATATAGACTGACTAATCAGCACCTCTATTCTTATTAAGATGCCAAAAAATGGGCGACTCTTGGATAGCCGCAAAAGACATGCTGTTTTCCTGATGTGGAATTCAAATGATGCCAGAATGATGGGAAAGAGTAGTGGCTAGCGATGAGTAATACTTTCAATGACATGCTTCTTACTAATCATTTTAAATAAAGCATTAAAAATAGTCAAAAAGTCAACTAGCAAAATAGTCAACTTATTGCTGATAATAAATATTTTCAAGCCTAATATAAATAAGAAACTAAAATAAATTGCACTTAACATGAAAACTTAAACACAACAGTTTACTAAAAATGCTTTTTTTTCCCCTTTTCTTCTAATATTTTTCACTTTGAACAAAATTGAAGATCAACTAATCAACAAAACATAAACAATTTGCTTTATACACTTATAAAAAGACATCTATAAGATTCAGTACCAACTATTAAGAAATCAGAAATTTATACGACAAAAAATTAAATACAAAATAGTTTTTTTTAATTGAAAAATTTAAACATAAATGTAAGCTTATTTATTTTTTATTCCCTAACATGTTGTACAATTTAAGCTCAACAACACCAAAACCAGAAATTGATTCTTTTTTAATGAAGATGTATAGAACTGATTATCTAAATTACACAGTTTATCTTTCAAAGGCTGTTCTGAATTAGTTATGTCCCACATAATTATTAGTCCCATATAATCTACATTTAAAAATAAATCTTCAAACAAAGCTTGAATAAGATTTTAGTTTTTTCTTTAGCTAGAAAAGTCACTGCCAGAGACAAATGTTCTTTATCTACAGAATGACACAGTCAATATCAGTTAAAAATTTCATTTACACTTGTTTTGACTTAAAATATGAAAAATATCTTGCACAGTGATATTTTGAAAATAAATATCGAATATTGAAAATAACAAACATCTTGATATTTTAAAAATAAATATCAAATAATATGAAAATATCAAAAATCTTGAAATTTTGAAAATAAATATCGGATATATATCATGATAAATATCATGATACATATCCATTGATATATATCAACAAACCCTGATTGGGCCTGTAGGTATTAAAAGTTTTTTAGTTTTTCTCAGCTCTTCTGTATAGCCAGCAATTTTTTTTCTCTATTGTGTGCTAAATATTGATTGTTTTTTTTAACAAGCAGTGTTGATGGGTACCACATACAAGTTTGCTATTATTTTTTTAAAGTCTTTGTATATATTAAGCTTTATTTTTTTTTTATAGTTTAAATTTGTTTAAGTTTATTATTGTTTTCTAAGTATCACTAAAAATAGTTATTGATTTCTAAACATATTTAAATTCATTACTGCATAAAATATATGCTGTATAATGTAGAAAATGCAATTATTTTTCATTTTGCAGAAAATCTGCATGCTTGTTTACTTTCCTGGTATATGCATAAGGGGATCGTAGTAAAGTTGCATTGTTAATTTTATATTAGCTATTTTATGTTAATTTTCTATGATGCAATTTGAATTGGTTTGGTAATGTGTATAACTACCCATTTTCTCTTGTGGGTTCTAAGATGATCTTCTAAAGTGTTTTTCGCTGAAAATGATTTCTGACATACATTACATGCAAAAAGTTTCTCTTTAGTGTAAGTTTGGAGATGTTTTTTTAAAGCTGCATTGCTACTAAATGATTTCTTAACTTTTCACAAATGAATGTTTTCACTTTAGAATGGATTCGGAGATATTCTTTCAGAGTTTCTTTCTGTGAAAATGATTTTTGGCATATGCCGCACACAAAAGGTTCCTGTCCAGTGTGGATTTGAAGATGATCTATCAGACTGTCTTTCTGTGAAAAGGATTTTTGACATGTATTGCATACAAAACAATCTTCTCGAGCATGGATTTGTACATGATTATTTAAAGAGCTTTTTGTTGTAAATGACTTTAGACAAACATCACAGGAAAATGGTTTCACTTCAGAGTGGATTCGTAAATGAACTTTTAGAGTTGTTTTCATTGAAAACATTTTTGACATACATTGCACACAAATGGTTTCTCTCCAGAGTGGATTTGTAAATGAACTTTCAGAAGATGTTTTGTTGAAAACGATTTTTGACATACATCACACATGAATGGTTTCTCTCCAGAGTGAATTTGTAAATGATCATTTAGACTTGATTTCCTTGTAAACGATTTTTGACATACATCACACACAAATGGTTTCTCTCCAGTGTGAATTCGGCGGTGATGATTTAAAGATGTTACGTTTGAAAATGACTTTTGACACAGACCACACATATATGGTTTCTCTCCAGTGTGTATTCGGAGATGATTTTGCAAAGAATTTTTAAGTGAAAAGGACCTTTGACAGACATCACAAACATATGGTTTTTCTTTAATATTGTGGATTCGAAGATGTTTTGTCAAATAGTTTTTCAATGCAAATGATTTTTGACAAAAGTCGCACACATACGGTTTTTCTCCTGTGTGAATTCGAAGGTGATGTATTAAATCGTTTTTCATCGAAAATGGTTTTGGACATAGATCACACATATATGGTTTCTCTCCAGTATGGGTTCGTAAATGACCTTTTAGAATATTTTTTTCTGAAAATGATTTTTGACAAACATCACAAACATAGGGATTCTCTCTAGAATGGGTTTGAAGCTGATCTGTTGAAGTACTTTGCAATGTAAATGATTTTTTACTTAGGTCACCCACATATTGTTTTTCTCCTGTGTGGCTTTTAAGATTATATATTAAAGAATTTTTTGCTGAAAACGATTTCTGACATACATCACACACAAATGGTTTCTCTCCAGTATGAATTCGAAGATGATATTTTAAATGTGTTAGGTTTGAAAATGATTTTTGACATTTTTCACACACATATGGTTTCTCTCCTGTGTGGATTCGAAGATGATTTTGCAAAGCATTTTTGGCTGAAAAAGACTTTTGACATACATGACAAACATAAGATTTCATTGCGGAATGTGTTTTGAAATGTTGATCTAACATTTCTTTATTTGGTAAAATTTTTTGACGTACATTACATGCACATATTTTTTCTTCATTTTGTTGTTGAAATGACGACTGATCTTCCATCTATTAAAATATTTTGTTATAAAATTCACTAAACTGCAATTTCACATAAAAATAAATTTCTAAGAAGTTTGGTTATATATACACATTATTTTATCTTAGATTTCTATTAAAGAACACTTTATAAATAAATAATCACATAATCACTTTATAAATAAATATCTCACTATAAAGAGTGTGCTTACTTGTTATTCAAACTTTTTAACAGGATCAAATAATGTTTTTACTTGAAGAAACAAATATGATTTCAAATGTTGAAAATAACTCTATTTCAACAGATAATCAATCTATTTGTAAAACTTGTTTTATGAACTTTCACTAGCTACTATAGAAACCTGATGAATAGTTATATTGTGTAACTGGAAAAAGACATAGCCATCAATGTTTTAAAGACGTACTAATTAAGCATAAAACAGATGACAAAAAGTAGCCAATGAATAAAAATAAACAGGAGTTATTCCAAAAACCTAAAAAATAAAAATAAATGTTTTGAAAAATTACAAATATTTTAATATGGATATATTATAATACTTAAGAAATGCAAAAGAGATTTTAAAAAGCAACTATTATTTTATTTGGATTTATTTATAAATTTTTGACAAAACCATTAAGGGTGATAAATCAAAATATCAATATTTCTGACATGACAGTTCAACTTTCTCAATGTTAATATATTTTTTAAAAATCAATTTTAAATGCCTGTTATTGCATAACAGTACATGTAATTTAAACTTTTGAATTTTCATTCTTATTAAAAATATTTTAATTCAAATAAATTTTTTTGAAGACAATTATAAAGTTTGGGACTTTTTAATACAGATAAAAATCATTTCCATCCCTATAAATTTAAAAAGTTTCTATTCAAGTTTCAAAGAATTCAGAAACTTTATATATAATAGAACTTCTATCCATGATCTCTTTTAAGTGATATGCCAAAGATTTTAATGAGATCATTGGAAATTGTAGGACAGTTTTCACAGTTTAAAATAACACTAGTTAATGAAATATAGCAGTTATCAAAAACAGTTTGCCTAGGATAATTTCAAATCAGTTTTATAATATTGTAAAATTTTTTCTTAATTAAAAGCAATAGAGTGATGAAGCTTTAGAAAAAAAAAAGTAATAAAAATGCTTGTAGAGATGTTACCTAATCATAAAATTTGTTTATGTAAGTTTTTTTATTTTAAAATTTTAGTCACAATATAAAATTACAATCATCTCAGATAATATCTGAAGATTGATCAGAAAATTTTTATAATAGGAAATTTAGCAAAAGATTCATTCATAAGTCTTACTCTTATTAAATCGATAGTTATTTGTAAAATATTCATAATAATGATTCAATTTATTAACGAATAATATTGACTTTTGAAGTACCACAATTCTTACAAAATAGTAAACATAAATGTGTAGGGAGGTTGAATAAGTTCTCGCTGTTTTCCAACATGTTACCAGAACTATGTGCATGTAGTTTAAAATTGTAACGCATCTATAAAGAAGTACTATAAGCAAGCTTGAAATTCACTGTATGTCCTTTTGCTGAAATGTAAACATCATTGTATTTTACAGTGTTAAACATGTCAAATTTCGATTAAAAAAAAATAAGGGTATTTGCAGGGAGTTTTACTGTACTATGTTATTAAAAAAATCTACAGCTGATGCACACACAATTCTTGTTGAGACTTACGGCAACCATGCTCTGTCGAAAACAACATGTAGAGATTAGTTTAGACCAGTGGTTCCCAATGGGGGGCGTATGCCCCACAGGGGGGCAATTCCAGATTTTTGTGAACTCATACCCTCTGAATTGTTTTTGTAATAGTACTGCTGTAGACTGAAAATAAAAGTTACACATTCAAATTTAACAAGTTTTTTATTAACTTTTTTAAAAGCCTCCATTCAAAAGTTTTAAATACATCTGTACCAGAACAATTATAGAAAAAATTATTTAAGATAATTAGGTACTTTTATATATTTAAAAATTCTTTATAATTTTTCTGATTTAAAAGTAGTTTAGAATTTTAAACAACTTTTTCCACTATTTATTAAATGAGTCGCCCTGCAATATGTCACATGGAAATTAATTTTACACATGAAACTATTCAAGTGTATAATTTAACAATTACTTGACGACTTTCCTTTCCAGAATCTTTTATCACGTTTTATTCTGATTAGAAATTGTTGTATAATTTAATCGCAGAAATTCTGTGATTAAATAAGATAAAAATGTTTTATTCAAAATTATTGATTGGTCTAATCAAGGATTCTGAGCACTCTATACATCACGCATACGTGACGACCGTTGCGAAGAGATTAAAAGTGACTCTTTATTTGCCAACGATACTTTAAACTACGACTAGTATCAGATGATTATAAAAAATATTTGATTCATCCATTACCTTCGGTATGTTTTAGGATCAATGTTAAATGTTTTTTATTCTATCAGTTCATTCATTTAAATTTTTATAAGAATTATATTTCTTAGGGGGGAAGGGGGGGGGGGGCATCATCATTTTAGAGATGCTTTGGTGGGGCACGGCCAAAAAAGGTCCAACCACTGGTTTAGACACTTCAAACCTAATGATTTCGATGTTGAAGATAATGAACACTGTGGCATACTGAACACATTTAAAGATGAAGAATTGGTGGCAATATTTCATGCAGATTCAAGTCAGACACTAGATGAATGTTTTAAAGCATTAGGAATGATTCTAAAGCAAGGGCATTGGGTGCTGTATAAGTTGAAGCCAAGAGACATCAATCAGCATTTCTTTACGTGTGAACACCTACTTCAATGGCAGAAAAGTAAAAGTTTTTTGCATCGCATCGTGACTGAAAATGAAAAATGGATAGAGTACGATAACCCAAAGCATAGAAAATCGTGGAGGAACTCTACAAATTTAAAATTATGAGCTGCTCAAATCGAACAAAACATCTCGAGGGATCGCTATCGATTATTTGATGTGTTTGATCCGAATATTAAAGGAAAAATGGTCACTATAAGAGAAGTATTTATGCATATATTGTAGATAAATGATATATAAATAGTCACTTTACTGAAAGTATATGACAAATAATTGATGAACAACAGAATACAAACTTTAATTTCAACTAATACACTTTTAGTCGAAACTATATAACAACAATTTAGCTTACAACAATCCAGCCAGGCCTAATAACACCTTTTCTTGCTATATTCCTTTTATATCTTGCTTCATAACAAAAATTAGAAAACTGGCTCTTAGCCAAATCTCGCGATTCCAACCATGGATAATAATAGTAGTTAGTTCATTTGATGAAGTGAAGCGTCTAACCATGGATAATAACACTAGAGTGTCAGAGTTCATATTGTTTACATGAAGTGTTCAAACTGGAATCCTACAAATCAGTCAACCTGACGTGATGGCTTCTCGACATCAGCATCTTGATTTTTTTTTTTTAAAGATTTTCTTTTCTTTCTGGATATTTCTCTCTGTCTTCAGAAGCTATATACCTATTGCTTCTAGAATGATAAGAATTTGAATAATCATCTTGTCCACTATCGGCTCCTTTAAATCCCTAGCCTCGTACAATCGTTGGCCACTATAATTATAATTACTTCGACCATGATAGTAGCCTCTGTTCATGCATCTAGGGGAAAAATCTGGATTGTACCTTGCTTTTGAATTATGTGAAGTATTTTCTGTTATGTCTTGAGGTTTCAAAGAACTCTGTTTCCCATATCTATATTTATTGTAATTTCCACAGTTAAATGACTGTTCAAAATATCTCTGGCGATATCTATTATTGCTTCTGTTATCAAATGGTCTATTAAAATTTATGTTCTTTCCCTTATGATCAAAATTCCTATTGCGATCTTTCACATAGTCTTTTCTACCATGTGCAGGACTACTACTTTCATAATTTTCTTCTGGAGATGGATAGTCAACATTCCATTCATAGGATAATCCTGTATCTTTTGTTTTATTCGGCTTACATGGTATTATTACTTTTCTTATTTTTTCTGTTTGCTAAATTTGTAATGTGAGTCAAACTCGCCTCGTCATTCATGCAGTCGATATTAACCATATCTTCCCAACCTCGATTATGGTTGTTTATACTTGCTTTATCAATTTTTGTCGGTATTTTGTTGATTTTAATGTATCCTACTCTTACTGTGTTGCTGCTTATTATACTAACACCCTCTTCCGTTACTTTTAACGTCATGCCTTCTACTGCTTTTCTACCTATTATTAAGTCGCAGTCCGTCTCTTGTACAACATAAAATTTATCCTCGATTTCTGTATCTTCCATGTAGACCTTATGCCAGAAAAAACCTGTTGGCTTAATTTCTTTTTCACCTATGCCTGATATAGATATACTGTCATACTTGCTTTATCAATTTTTGTCGGTATTTTGTTGATTTTAATGTATCCTACTCTTACTGTGTTGCTGCTTATTATACTAACACCCTCTTCCGTTACTTTTAACGTCATGCCTTCTACTGCTTTTCTACCTATTATTAAGTCGCAGTCCGTCTCTTGTACAACGTAAAATTTATCCTCGATTTCTGTATCTTCCATGTAGACTTTATGCCAGAAAAAACCTGTTGGCTAAATTTCTTTTTCACCTATGTCTGATATAGATATACTGTCGCTGGTTAGTTTTGGTGCGTTTATTGCAGTATGATATCTTGAACTGGCGATTGAAATATCGCTTCCTGTATCGATTATTACGTTTCTTTTTATTCCGCTAATATCTAAGATTCTTCTTTTTTTACCATTTAACATTCCCATATTAACTATTTTTCTTTGCGTGTTTTGGGTCTCATTTTGGTATTTTGTTTCTCGCCAATTTTGATTAAGTTGCGGGTAAAAATTTGAATATTCTCGTTCTGTATTATTCGCCATGGCACATTTCGCACTCACGTGACCAGGGTTGCCACACGCAAAACAGATTATATGCATCTCTTTGCTTTCGTGACCTACATAATGCCTATTATCAACTTGGCAATTTTTCGAATTGGCGTAGTCAGCAACTCTCGATCTTCTGTCATCACAATCGCTGCTTGTATCCTTAACTGATTGTTTATTGTAAACCCTTCGTGCTGTTTCGTAATTATCCAATTTATTAACTAAGTCATCAATTTTCTTTATTACTAATAATTCCTCTATGAAATGTGTCTTTGTTTCCGTAGGTAAATTATGCCTGATTTGATTAACAACAATTAATTCTGCTAAATCTTCAAAATTATTTATTTGAAGACCTTCAATCCATTGTTGAAAATACACCTTTATCTCATAAGCGAAATCTTGCCAATTGGCTGATGGCTCCTTTTTAGATGAGAAAAATTTCAGCCTAAACTCCTCTGGTGATAGCTTGTAGCATTTTAGTAGTATATTTTTTATGTAATCGTAATCGTGAATTTCAGGTTCGTTTTCCCTTGTTATTATATTAAATCACATCTAACGGCATTAGATTATTTAAATAATTTACCCATTCTTTTTTATCAATGCCCGTTTGCGCCATTTGCCTTTCGTACATAGCTAAATATAAACCGATATCATTCGAGCTATCATATTTAGTTAATAATCTAAGCAATTCAAATTGCTTACCTGGATTTGTCCTTGGGTCTTCATTAATGTGTTCTCTTGAATTTTCTTGTATCTGCAATTTCTGAATTTCAAAATTTTGCTCCAATTCTATTTTCCATTTTCTCTCTTCCATTTCCATTTTCAATTTCTTCTCTACCAGTTCTGCTTGTAATTTCTTCTCTTCCAGTTCTGCTTGTAATTTCTTCTGTTTCTCTTCTCTTTCTTCTTCTGTTTTTTCATTTCTAGCTGCATCACTACTTCTAATCGATCTCTTATAAATTCTTCTTCGTAACTCTCCCAACTCTTGATCAGCTTTATTAGGACAGGTATTGTTAGTTTTTCTGGTGCTTCAATTCCGCATTCTTCACAGAGGTTTATTAGATCAATTCTCTTAGCTTTATTGAGAGTTCCCATGTTTATCTTTCAAAAATTGTACTTGAAGTGATACGATTACGGTTTCACCTTGCTAATTCGTAACCCAACTTTTGATACTGGCGTTTTACAACACTTTACGTTTGGTTTCCATTTCACTACTAGTGGCTTTTACTTTTAATAATCTTGGCATCCGAGCCCCCAAAATTGTAGATAAATGATATATAAATAGTCACTTTACTGAAAGTATATGACAAATAATTGATGAACAACCGAATACAAACTTTAATTTCAACTAATACACTTTTAGTCGAAACTATATAACAACAATTTAGCTTACAACAATCCAGCCAGGCCTAATAACACCTTTTCCTGCTATATTCCTTTTATATCTTGCTTCATAACAAAAATTAGAAAACTGGCTCTTAGCCAAATCTCGCGATTCCAACCATGGATAATAATAGTAGTTAGTTCATTTGATGAAGTGAAGCGTCTACCTATGGATAATAACACTAGAGTGTCAGAGTTCATATTGTTTACATGAAGTGTTCAAACTGGAATCCTACATGCATATCATACTATTTTGTGATCTAATTCATAGCATAATAGTATTTCAATAAGAAAGCTTTATGGTTTACATATTTCAATAAAGCATCCTTATTTAAATATTAGTGAAAAAGGTACAAACATGTACTTTGAACATTATTCATCAATTTTCAAAGAAATCTTTGCACAGAAGGCATTTTTAAAACATGATGTCTATTTCATGGGAGAAAAAAATGCACTCAGCTTAGTTGGCAAGGTGCAGTCTGACAGACTGCACCTTCCTGTTATAGGTTAATTTGTTAACCATTTATAAAACATGACAAAGTGATCTTTTTCTATTACAAATATGAAACAGATATGCATAAAATGATATTTAATTTTATTTCATTTTATGTATTATATTTCCATAAAGTACATTTTATATAAATGATGACATTCTTGTTGGAGATTAAGTTGAATTGAGCAGTGTAAGGTTTCGTGTGATGTTTGACCCATCTATATATATATATATTTGTCTTACGTGGCGCGGAAATAGGGCTGAATCTATCTATGCTACCTTATCATTGGCAACAACCGTAGTTTCCAGAGCTCAGACTAATGAACAGACAAGATTGTGTTAGTCCCGCCTCCAATATGGCGGTCAGTGTCAGAACAGTGAAAGTCAGGCTAGCAATTATTAAAAATAAAATAATATGAACGTAATCCAAAGCATCTGAGATGATTCCTCATTTTAATTATGAGTAATATTGTTAATTTCAAATGAATTCTCAACTCTTATTTAGAATTTATTTACGAATTTCACTCTCACAAAAAATCGGAGATAATAAAATATAAACTTTCTAAAGTGCCCCTGCTGCCATCTGTTGCTGTTTTATTGAAGTAAAAATAATTTATTTTGCAGAAATCTATAATCAATCAGAACAGTTAAAATGTCGAACGAAATTTAAACAATCATTGATAAAAAACTATCTTCCTACCACGTAGCTTTTTTTTTTTAAATGAATTTAAGCCATGCTGTTATAACAATATTATAATATTACAACATTATAGGTGCAATAAGTTTTAAACTAATGTTTCCAAGATCCTTTTTTCATAGTATTTAAATGTTTTATATGCCCATTAGTAGCATCAACTAAATACATTTTTAGTTGTGTTTTCAACGGAGTTTTCAATTACTTTTTTACACTAAAAAAATTGTCAATTTCATATGTTCAAATGATTTATTGTAGTACTTATTCGGGCTAGAATTACTAGAAAAATAAAAAGTCCTTCCGGCCTGTACCGGGAGGAAAAGGTAGCTTTCCTATATCTTCGTTTTAAAATTTTAGCTAATGTTACACGAAAACAGCAAATTAAAATGCAAAGAAACGTTTACAAAACATTCGTTAATACTGAATTTGAATAAGAAATTCGCCAAATTATTGAGCAATAGCCAAATTGGCTTCATTTATGAAGACTTATTTTGGTGATATTTCGCCAAATGTCGCCAATTTTGGCGAGAATTTGGCGCTAACGGATATGAATATATAGTTTTATGCGTATGATTGGGAAAATTATTACAACAATGAAAGAAAATAATTTGAGAGTAATCGCGTTAATGTGCTGTTTTGTTTCAAAATGTCAGCCACCCTAGAACTTCAAAATGCTCTATCTCAGCCATTTTTTACGATAGAGATAAACCAAAAAATGCTCTGGAATCCTTGTATCAAGGCCTAACACGTAATAAAAAAATAAATTTGAATTTTTAACTTTTTTGTATATTTATTTTAGTTTTAAATTTTGAAATGGCCGCCATCTTGAAACAAAATGGCGGACCAAGCTGGCCAACGAACTCGGTCGAGACATTAGTGACCTTAATACACACAATTAGTTTCATCAAAATCGATTTATAAATACGGGCGTTATCGTATGACATAGGTCAGATATATATATATATATATATCGAGATATATATATATATATATATATATATATATATAAATCAACATTTGAACGGAGGGTGGTTTTGGGGTCTGGGGGTCATGATCGGTGAAAATATATCAAAATTTTCCGGAATTGCTTTCCTCCGAACGGCTGCAATAGGTAGCTTTATACTTTTTTGTATTGAAAGCTACCTAAAAGGAGCGAGCGAGGCGAGCTGGGACCGCGTAGCGGTCACAATGTGAACCGCTTTGCAATTCACGGGGGGTTAGCGAGCATTAGCGAGTAGGGGGCTGAGCCCCCTAGTTTGTCAAAATTCTACACTTTTGTTTTTTTAAACACTGATCTTTAGGCATTAGTATCTAAAGCACACTTCACTAAAGGAAACATGTCACCAGTAATTACTCAAACAGCATTCTTTAAAAAAATAATTTTACATATAGAATGTATGCAACACACATTACCACAAATGAACAAACAGTTTCTACTCATTTTAAATATAAATATTATCTTCCAATATATTTTCCGTTGAATGACTTTTGGACCAAGAATGAAAAAAGAAAACATTTAAAGAAGAGGAAATAACGGATACGTTGTTTTTAAAAAAAAATGCGAACAAGTGGATAAGTGTGATCGAAGATCGCACAAAGGGTTTCATCTAATATTTCTTTCAAAACACTTAATCTTTTAATTAATACAATGAAATAAATTTCATTTTCCATTTTTAAAAATCAAGTTTTTTTTTTTTATAAAATAAAAATGTGTCGATTTTTTCAATTTTTCGAAAAAATTAATTTTTATTAATGTAAAAATAATTAATATCTTTGCTTGTAATGGCCAGTTTTTGTTAATTTTTAGAATCTTTTAATCTGAAAAGAGAGATGATTCACACAGTATTAATTTAGAAAACGTAGCTTAATTAGATCTTATAATTTGCATGGCAAAACTACAGTTCAAAATTTTTATCCAGACAGCTGTCTGTAGCTCGCTTCGTTATAATTCTTATCAAACACTCAATTGACAAAAAAATAGTTAATAGTCTTGGGTTCTAATGGACGGATTTTTACAAAAATGATATATGAGTGTAAAAAAATATGCATAAACGGTACTTTTTGGTTAGCCGGGCGCCAGTGATATATATACATGTATATATATATATATACACATATCTACATATACATATATATATATACATGCACATATTGAATAATCGATCTTATTATATATTTATATAGGTATGTATGTATATATACATATATATGTATGTATATATACATGTATATGTATATACATATGTATTTTAAAAAGTACCTATATCACTGGCACCCGGCTAACCGAAAAATACTGCATAATTTTCAAATCGATAAATGCAATATTGCAAAAATTTTACAGTTCCCAAGATCAGCCCAGTATAAAATTATACTTCTTTCCTAGGAAAGACCTGCTACTCTCAAATGATTTCGTGTTCCTGCTGCGAATGGACTGTGTAAAGGGCATGCTGCACATACACGAGAAAATCCTTTATTTGTATCTTCTGCCAATAGGGAGCACATTCTGATCTAAACGAACCTCTAGCACATGTCTCACTTGCCTGCGGCACCGTATAGCAGGCGTGCCCCACACGTGCTACAATATCCTTTAGTTCTGTCTTTCATAGCCAGGGGCACAACTTGTTCTATACAAACACGACTGAAATCTGTAAAGCTATCGAAATCAAGTTGAATGAGCCAAACCCCGTCGTAATCAGGCCCATAGAACCCGAGATAAGAATGTATCACCTGCTGGTGAAACTTGGAACTAAAATCTGTAAAGCAATCGATATGAAGTCGAATCAGCCAAACTACATAATGATCAGGCCCACAGAACTCGAGATAGGAAAACGCCCCCTGGCGGTAGAAAGTGGAACTAAATTCTATGAAAGCTATCGATATCAAGTCGATTAAGCCTAGTCTTGTCGTAATCGGAGCCAATAGAATACAATATACTTTAAAATGAAATAAAAAATATATGAAATTATTATTCCAAAAGAGTGGTACATACAACTCATCAATTTACTATAATGTTATAGAGGGTGATTATATTGTTAATTATAATGTTTGGAATCAGTTTTATTGAAATCCAAAAGATAGTTGCTACGTTACGGAAACTGGACATAGAAAAAAAGAACTTGAAGGGGGAGAGGAGATGAGACTGCCTTTTGTCAAACAACTAATTAAGATTACCAGAGTACTTGTTAAAAAACTGGGGATCGTAGAAAATCTTGGAACTGATTTTTTTTTTTGCTGCAGTTACTATTAAAAAATAGGGATAATTATCTATACATAACAGCAATTAAACACTACACATGATGATTATTATGCTAATTTGGTAAAATGGAACTGGTTTGGAGAAACTCGAAATATTGTTAGCTGAGTTATGGATATAAGCCACAGTTAGAAAAAAAAAATATGGAGGGTCCGCTAGAGAGTGTAATGTTAAGTGCTCAACAACAAATCACTAACTTTGACTTCAGGTATGCATCAACTGAATATGCATTGTGTACTTTTATAAGGAACGCAAATTTAAGTTTTACAAAAATTGCTTTTTGAAAAATCTGGTTTTCTCTGTATATAACAGCAATTAACAACGGATGAAATGAAAATTCTTAAATTTGTTAAATGGAATTAGTTCTCTCTAAATCAAAGCAGTAGATATGTATATATTAAAAAGGGTGTCAAAAAATGAAAAAACTGCTGCCAGGGGGCACACGATGCAGTACAATAAATGCTTCCAATATAACAAATAAACAGTTAAAGAAAACTTAGATGTAAATTAGGGGCGAAATAGCGGGCAAAGCCTGCTATTCTGCTCTGTCATGTGGATTAAATACAATATTTAAAAAAAAGTAGTCCCTCCCCCTTCTTTATTAATAATCCCAAATAGCATTTGGTAACATTTCTTTATTAATTACATCATTGTCTATTAGTGTTTTATTTCTTTTTCTATACAAAAGTTGGCAGTTTTCTGATAAAAACCTTTAAAATTAAGTTTTTTGCATGTGGCAACGTTTAATAATTAAGTTGATTGTCTACATGTCATATGATCCATCTATTTAAAATTTTGCATTTTCATATCTGCAACGTTTCTTTCTATTATCATATAGATTTTTTGCTTTTTCCATAAAAAAAAATCAAGATTTTTATAAAATAAAAACTTGTAGGTCAAATGTTTAAATTTTTAAAAAATTTTAATGGATATATCAATTTGTGCCTAGATTCCAATTTTGAAATTGTATCTTATATACATTTTAAAATACGTATGTACATTAAAATCACTGAGTTAAAATTGCTGAATTTAAAAACTGGTACCCGTGTTTCTGGCAACCCTGGAATTGCTTCATCATTGAATGAGAGCTGTGCTATTGTTGACTTAAAAAAATTTATTTTCATTAATGAAAAATTAACTAATAACTTCAGTTCTAATTATGTGATTTTTATGAAAATTATATTTCTGGATTCACTGTAAAAGAATACACATAGATGCATAATTTTCAAATCGATAAATGCAATATTTCAAAAAATTTTAATGGAGCCTGAATTTGTCCAGTATAAAAATCTGTGGTTTTACTTCTTTCCAAAGTAACTTGTTTGAAGACAGTTGTCTGGATGAAACACCTGTGGCTGTCATTAAGAAATATTTTTATGCAATCCAATTAATTAAAAATAATTAAATTCTTGAGTTCTAATGGGCAGATCTGGTTAAATTTTTTAAACTGTTAATCCTGAAATTTAGATAAATCTTGCAGTGTTAATTTCGAGATTGTATCTTAATTAGATCTAATGATTTGCAAGCCCCTTTAAAAACTGCAATTAAAAGTTTTTATCCAGGCAGATGTCTAGGAATAATTTTTATTAGACTCCTGCTGAAGTCATTAAATAAAAACTAATAATTTTTTAATAAAAAATGAAAAAAATTTAATTGATATTTCGAAAAGTTCTGGTTTGATTTTTTTGAAATTGCAATTTTATTTTATCCCTGCATCCTGAATTTTGTGTGAATAGAACATTTATTCTGATGTGTTTCCGAAAAATGGAGTTATATCAGAATGTGTCAACCTGACTGTTTTGGGCAACACTGCTAGCCGCTTTCCATGGTGCAGATTCAGTCAAAAATGAACTTATTTCTTTGTTTTGCTATTTCTGCCCATTTTTTAACAAGTGTTTTGGGTTTTTAACTAATATCTTCGGTAATTGATACCATATTAAAAATTTTATTATTTGTCGTGTGACAGGAGATATTCAGCTATAAGTACACAAAATTTCAAGTCTCTAACTTACACAGTTTCTGAGAACAGACTCTGTCACAGAGAGACAGCCAGACATAAGAGCGAGACTAATAGGGTTTCGTGAGATGCAAAAATGAAGAGAAGAAACAGACAAACAAAAAAATTAGAAAATATACATACCTGTTCTTAATTCATAACACTTTATTAAAATGAGAGAAAATATAGAGTAGCAATGTATGTAGAGGAAATGTATGTTTACTCTCCACCCTTTAAGGAATAATCTATGTAGACCTCTCCTGATCAACCAGACCAAATTGAACTAGTTTGGTAATGTGTATAACTACCCAATTTCTCTTGTGGGTTCCAAGATGATCTTCTAAAGTGTTTTTTGCTGAAAATGATTTCTGACATACATTACATGCAAAAAGTTTCTTTTTTAGTGTAAGTTTGGAGATGTTTTTTTAAAGCTGCATTGCTCCTAAACGATTTCTTACACTTTTCACAGATGAATGTTTTCACTTTAGAATGGATTCGGAGATGTTCTCTCAGAGTTTCTTTCTGTGAAAATGATCTTTGGCATATGCCGCAAACAAAGGGTTCCCCTCCAGTGTGCATTTGAAGATGATCTATCAGACTGTCTTTCTGTAAAAAGGATTTTTGACATATATTGCACATAAAACAATCATCTCCAGAGTGGATTTGTAAATGAACTTTTAGGAGATATTTTCTTGAAAATGATTTTTGACATACATCACATATGAATGGTTTCTCTCCAGTGTGAATTCGTAAATGATTATTTAGACTTGATGTCGATGTAAACGATTTTTGACATACATCACACACAAATGGTTTCTCTCCAGTGTGAATTCGGCGGTGATAATTTAAAGATGTAACGTTTGAAAATGACTTTGGACACAGACCACATATATATGGTTTCTCTCCTGTGTGTATTCGGAGATGATTTTGCAAAGATTGTTTAAGTGAAAAGGACTTTTGACAGACATCACAAACATATGGTTTCTCACCAGTATGAATTCGAAGATGATGTTTAAAATTTGTTAAGTTTGAAAATGATTTTTGACATTTTTCACACATATATGGTTTCTTTCCTATATGGATTCGGAGATGATTTTGCAAAGAATTTTTGGCTGAAAAAGACTTTTGACATCCATGACAAACATAAGATTTCGTTGCTGAATGTGTTTTGAAATGTTGATCTAACATTTCTTTATTTGGTAAAATTTTTTGACATACATTACAGGCATATTTTTTTTCATTTTGTTGTTGAAATGACAACTGATCTTCCATCTATTAAAATTTTTGCTATGAAATACACTGAACTGCAATTTCACATGAAAATAAATTTCTAAGAGGTTTGGTAATATATATACATTATTTTATCTTAGATTTCTATTAAAGAACACTTTATAAATAAATAATCATATAATCACTTTATAAATAATTATCTCACTATAAAACGTGGGCTTACTTGTTATTTAAACTTTTTGACAGGATCAAATAATGTTTCTACTTGAAGAAACAAATATGATTTTAAATGGTGAAGATAACTCTATTACAACAGATATATCAATCTATTTATAAAACTTGTTTCATGAACTTTCACTAGTTACTATAGAAACATGAGGAATATTATATTGTGTAACTGGAAAAAGACATAGCCATCAATATTTTAATGACGTACTAATTAAATTAATTTTCTTTACCATAAAATAGATGACAAAAAGTAGCCAATGAATAAAAATAAACAGGAGTATATGTATTATTCCAAAAACCTAAAAAACAAAGAGAAAAATAAATGTTTTGAAAAATTACAAACAAATATTTTAATATGGATATATTATATACTTAAGAAATTCAAAAGAGGTTTTAAAAAGCAACTATTATTTTATTTGGATTTATTTATAAATTTTTGACAAAACCATTAAGGTTGATAAATCAAAATATCAATATTTCTGACATGACAGTTCAACTTCCTTAATATTAATATATTTTTAAAAAATCAATTTTAAATGCCTGTTATTGCATAACAGTACATGAAATTTAAACTTTTGCATTTTCATTCTTATTAAAAATATCAATAGGCAATTATAAAGCTTGGGACTTTTTAATACAGATAAAAATCATTTTCATCCCTACAAATTAAAAAAGTTTCTATTGAAGTTTCAAAGAATTTAAAAACTTTATATACAATAGAATTTCTATCCATGATCTCTTTTAAGTGATATGCCAAAGAATTTAATGAGATCATAGGAAATTGCAGGACAGTTTTCACAGTTTAAAATAACACTAGTTAATGAAATATAGCAGTTATCAAAAGCAGTTGGTCTAGGATAATTTCAAATCAGTTTTATAACACTGTAAAATTTGTGCTTTGCTTTACTAAAAACAATATAGTGATGAAGCTTTAGAAAAATAAGTTACATTATTTTATTTTTTTTAAAGTAATAAAAATGCTTGTAGAGATACAATAATCAAATTTGTTTACGTAAGTTCTTTTCATTAAAATTTCAGTCACAATGTAAAATTACAATCATCTCAGATAATCACAGTTAATATCTGAAGATAGATCAGAAAATTTTTATAACATAAAATTTAGCAAAAAATTCGTTCATTAAGTCTTGCTCTTATTAAATCAATAGTTATTTCTAAAATATTCATAATAATTAAATTTATTAACAAATAATATTGACTTTTGAAGTACCACAATCCTTACAAAATAGTAAACATAAATGTATTGGGAGGTAAAATAAGTTTTCGCTGTTTTCCAACAGATGTCGTTACCAGAACTGCATGCATGTAGTTTAAGATGGTAATGCATCTATAAAGATGTACTATAAGCAACCTTGAAATTCAGTGTATGTCATTTCGCCGAAGTGTAAACAACATTGTTTTTCATAGTGTTGAACATGTGTAATTTCTTTTTAAAAAAGAGTATTTGCGGGGAATTTTACTGCACTACTTTATAAAAAACTAGTCGGATGTGCCAATCCCAAAACCTTTTTCTATCTCACACTGGTTTCGCATACACTAAAAAGAATCAGCACCAATTTATATCAAGGTTTAACTGAATCTAAACTTTAATATGACTATTCCTAAAATCATGTAAATCCTGCAAAATGCAGCATAGCAGCACCACCTGTTGGGAGATTTACACCAAAACCTAATCAACAACTTATGTCAACGTCTAACTGAATCTGAAGTTTGATGAAAATCCATGCATTAGTTATTGAGATATAGTTATCGTTATAATAATGAAACAAGTAGCATAGCAGAGCCATCTGTTGCGTTATTTACACCAAAACGTAAGCAGCATCTATTTATGTCAAGGTCTAACAAAATCTGAAGTTTGATGAAATTCCGTGCATTATTTTATATATATTTAGTTCCTGAGGTATAGCTATCATAAAAGTAATGAAAAATATGGTGTAATAGCGCCACCTGTTGGGATATCTACACCAAAACATAATCAGCGTCTATTTATGTCAAAGTCTAACTGAATCTGAAGTTTGATGAAAATAAGTACATTAGTTCTTGATAGAGCTATTGCGGAAATTGCAAAAAATGCAGCATAGCAGTGCCACCTGTAGGACGATTTTTACCAAAAACTAATCAGCACCAATTTATCTCAGGTACTAACTGAATATAACGTTTTATTAAATTTCGTGCATTAGATCTTGAGATAGAGCGTCCAAAAAATTTTTGTCACATACAGACAGACAGACATTTTCTAAAAATAGTGAAATCGTGTTCAGGACATTCTAAAATGTATAAATCCGCCAAAACCGGAAGTCGAAAATTTTCATGAATCTAATACTTTCTTCTTGTAAGATAGAAAAAAGTAAAAATATACAGCTGATACACACAGAATTTTTGTATAGACTTATGGCAACCATGCTCTGTCGAAAAAAACATGTAAAGATTGGTTTAGACCAGCGTTTCTTAAACTTTACGATCTCGCGGACTCACTTTGATTTGATGTGCATTTCGGAGACCCCAAATAATTTTTTTTTTAAATGTAAAATAAGAAATTACTTTAATGTGTACACCTTATTTAATTTTCATTACACATATTTTGCTTTTAGCTGCTGAAAAAACTAGTCGGATGTATCAATCCTAAAACTTTCTTCTATCTCACACAGGTTTTGCATACACTAAAAAGAATCAGCACCAATTTATATCAAGGTCTAACTGAAACCCAAGTTTTATTAAATTCCGTCCAATATTTCTTGAGGTATGACTGTCGCTAAAATCGTGTAAATCCTGCAAAATGCTGCATAGCAGCGGCACCTGCTGGGCGACTGTTACCAAAAACTAATCAGCAGCAATTTATATCAGAGACTAACTGAATATAAAGTTTTATTAAATTCCGAGCATTAGTTCTTGAGATAGAGCACCCACAAAATTTTTGTCACATACAGACAGACAGACAGAATCAAAGACAGACATTTTCTAAAAATAGTCAAATCATGTTCAGGACCTTCTAAAAACGTATAAATCTGTCGAAAACCGGAAGTGGAAAATTTTCATGAATCCAATACTTTTTTCTTGTAAAGATAGAAGAAAGTAAAAATCAGCTGCATTAATAAGACAAATAATATACAATTTAAAACTGTTAAAACGTACATACTATTTCCTATGAGAATGGTGCTGCTGCTTTTTTCCTACTAGATGTGCAATATCTAGTTTAATGTTTGAAACATCTATACGTAAGTCTGGTTCAACATTCAACTGATTTCTATATTTGTTCTTCATGTGCATTGAAAAATTCTTTTCACACAAATACATGATGCAGAAGGGAGTTAATTGCTTGATAGCTTTTCTTCTACTTCTGCATAAGTATTTCTCACCAAAAATTGGGAAGGATTATTCACTAAGAAAGCAAATTTCAATGGACCACATGGTGATAATTCTGCAAGTTGTTCCTGCTGTAAGAATGTCAAGGTTTTGATTTCACTATTTTTTTGGAAATGAAAATATGAATATCCTCATACACGCATTTTCTGACTTTGGGGGGGGAGGGAGGGATAAAGTCTGAAAGTTTCTTTCAAGTGCTTCAGGTGTACATCAAAATGTACAACAATTCAAATAATATTTGAATAATTGAAGAATATTATTTTCAAGGTGATCTGCCCACAAATTAATAGCTCTCTCGAGCATTGAAATATCTTCTTCAAAAGGTTCAGGGTTTATGCTTGTTAATAATCATAGACTAGACATTTTACTCCTTCAGTTTGCCGCCGCAACTATATAAATTTCTGCTAAAGAAAATAGTTTGAATTCAACGCTGGGCTTGAGGACACGCAGCTGTAAGTTCACGGACCCCCACGGGTCTGCGAACCACAGTTTAAGAAACACTGGTTTAAACCTTTCAAACCTAATGATTTTAATGCTGAAGATAATGAACACTCTTGGCACACTGAAAACATTTGAAGATGAAGAATTGGGAGCATTATTTCATTCGGATTCATATCAGACACTAGATGAATGTTTTAAAGCATTAGGAATGATTCTAAAGCAAGGACATTGGGTGCTGTATCAGTTGAAGCCGAGAGATATCAAACAGCGTTTCTTCAAGTGAGAACAGCTGCTTCAACGGCAGAAAAGGAAAGGTTTTTGCATCGTATCATGACTGATGATGAAAAAGGGATACAAACAATAATCCTAAACGTAGAAAATTGTAGAGTGAGCCCGACCATCTATCAACATTGTCAGCAAAACCGAATATTCATGGTTTCAAGCATCTGCTGTGCATTTGGTGGGTTTAGCTGGGTTACAGCGCCTAGAATACATAGTGTGGAAATCTGCTACAAAATAGTACTAAAAAATTGAATCAAATAAATGTACAACATTGCTGAAAAGATAACGATGGGATCGCAGCGCCATCTGCTAGCTCTTTTCAGCGTAAATATTGTATTAGAATGTTTCGGTTGGAGGTAAGTATTTTAAATACTTGAATTATATCCTTTTCTCCTCTGACTTATTGTGATTTTTATAAGTTTTTTAAAAATTATGAAAGCATGGTTAAAAAACGTGATACACATTGTTTTGTCGCTAGTTGCAATACTCGATACAAGAAAAGTAGGAGCACCGTTGCACAAATATAGGCTACAACTTTTTAGCTCTTTTTAAAGCATTACTGGGATAGCCAATTTCCACACTGTGTATTCTAGGTGCTGTAGCTGAGTGTAGTTTATTATGAGCTGCTCAAATCGAATGAAACCATCATGAGGATTGCTAACGATTATAGTTTAAGTGATTGAGCCGAATATTCAACAAAAAATGGGCACTATATGAGCAGGGATATGACAACAATCAGCCACATGTTGTAAAGCCAGTGAAAACCTACTTGGAGACACGTAAATGGGAAGTTCTACTCAACCGGTGTATTCACCAGATATTGCCCCTTCCGATTACCATGTGGTCCGATCGATGGCATATAGACTGCCTGAGCAGCACCTCTATTCTTATGAAGATGCCAAAAAATGGACGACTCTTGGATAGCCTCAAAAGACATGCTGTTTTTCCGATGTGGAATTCAAATGATGCCAGAATGATGGGAAAGAGTAGTGGCTAGCGATGAGAAATACTTTGAATGAAATGTTTCTTACTAATCATTTTAAATAAAGCGTTAATTTTCACGAAGAAAATGCAAGAACTTATTCAACCTCCCAATATATTAAGATATTATGTGTAAATAAGAGATTAATTTGAATGTAAAATTCTTCACTATATATCTTTCAAAAACATAAAATCTATTCATACGTAAGTGGTTCAGGTATATAATTTTTTTTTTAAATATTTAGTCTCATAAAATTGATCTCTCAAATCTACCAGCCCATCAATATTCTGCCATCGTATTATATTGGGACTGTAGGTAATAAAGTTTTTTAGTTTTTCCCAGCTCTTCTGTATAGCCAGTGTTTTTTGCGCTAAATATGGATTGTTTTTTTTTAACTAACAGTGTTGACGGGTACCACATACAAGTTTGCAATTATTTTTTTTAAGTCTTTGTATATATTAAAAGCTTTATTTTTTTTTTCTAGTTTAAATTTGTTTAAGTTTATTATTGTTTTCTAAGTATCGCTAAAAATAGTTATTCATTTCTAAACATATTTAAATTCATTATGGCATAAAATATATGCTGTATAATGTAAAAAATGCAATCATTTTTCATTTTACAGAAAATCTGCATGCTTGTTTACATTTCATGGTATATGCTTAAGGGGATCATAGTAAAGTTGTTTCGTTAATTTTACATTAGCTATTTTTCTGTTAATTAATTTTCTATGATGCAATTTGAACTAAGATGATCTTCTAAAGTGTTTTTCGCTGAAAATGATTTCTGACATACATTACATGCAAAAAGTTTCTGTTTAGTGTAAGTTAGGAGATGTTTTTTTAAAGCTACATTGCTCCTAAATGATTTCTTACACTTTTCACAGATGAATGTTTTCGGTTTAGAATGGATTCGGAGATGTTCTTTCAGAGTTTCTTTCTGTGAAAATGATCTTTGGCATATGCCACACACAAAGGGTTCCCCTCCAGTGTGGATTTGAAGATGATCTATCAGACTGTCTTTCTGTGAAAAGGATTTTTGACATGTATTGCATACAAAACAATCCTCTCGAGTATGGATTTGTACATGATTATTTAAAGAGCTTTTTGTTGTAAATGACTTTAGACAAACATCACACGAAAATGGTTTCACTTCAGAGTGGATTCGTAAATGAACTTTTAGAGTTGTTTTCATTGAAAACGATTTTTGACATACATTGCACACAAATGGTTTCTTTCCAGAGTGGATTTGTAAATGAACTTTTAGAAGATGTTTTGTTGAAAACGATTTTTGACATACATCACATATGAATGGTTTTTCTCCAGAGTGAATTTGTAAATGATCATTCAGACTTGATTTCCTTGTAAACGATTTTTGACATACATCACACACGAATGGTTTCTCTCCAGTGTGAATACGGCGGTGATGATTTAAAGATGTTACGTTTGAAAATGACTTTTGACACAGACCACACATATACGGTTTCTCTCCTGTGTGTATTCGGAGATGATTTTGCAAAGAATTTTTAAGTGAAAAGGACCTTTGACAGACATCACAAACATATGGTTTCTCTTTAATATTGTGGATTCGAAGATGTTTTGTCAAATAGTTTTTCAATGCAAATGATTTTTGACAAAAGTCACACACATACGGTTTTTCTCCTGTGTGAATTCGAAGGTGACGTATTAAATCGTTTTTCATTGAAAATGGTTTTTGACATAGATCACACATATATGGTTTCTCTCCAGTGTGGGTTCGTAAATGACCTTTTAGAATATTTTTTTCTGAAAATGACTTTTGACAAACATCACAAACATAGGGTTTCTCTCTAGAATGGGTTTGAAGCTGATCTGTTGAAGCACTTTGCAATGTAAATGATTTTTTACTTAGGTCACCCACATACTGTTTTTCTCCTGTGTGGCTTTTAAGATGATATATTAAAGAATTTTTCGCTGAAAACGATTTCTTACATACATCACACACAAATGGTTTCTCTCCAGTATGAATTCGAAGATGATATTTTAAATGTGTTAGGTTTGAAAATGATTTTTGACATTTTTCACACACATATGGTTTCTCTCCTGTGTGGATTCGAAGATGATTTTGCAAAGCATTTTTGGCTGAAAAAGACTTTTGACATACATGACAAACATAAGATTTTGTTGCTGAATGTGTTTTAAAATGTTGATCTAACATTTCTTTATATGGTAAAATTTTTTGACATACATTACATACACATATTTTTTCTTCATTTTGTTGTTGAAATGACGACTGATCTTCCATCTATTAAAAAATTTTATATGAAATACCCCGAACTGCAACTTCAGATGAAAATAAATTTCTAAGAAGTTTGGTTATATATATACATTATTTTATCTTAGATTTCTATTAAAGAACACTTTATAAATAAATAATCATGTAATCACTTTTTATAAATAATTATCTCACTATAAAAAGTGTGCTTACTTGTTATTTAAACTTTTTAACAGGATCAAATAATGTTTTTACTTGAAGAAACAAATATGATTTCAAATGGTGAAAATAACTCTATTTCAACAGATATATTAATCTATTTGTAATACTTGTTTCATGAACTTTCACTAGCTACTATAGAAATCTGATGAATATTTATATTGTGTAACTGGTAAAAGACATAGGCATCAATATTTTAAAGACGTACTAATTAAGCATAAAACAGTTGACAAAAAGTAGCCAATGAATAAAAATAAACAGGGGAATATGTATTATTCCAAAAACCTAAAAAATAAAGAGAAAAATAAATGTTTTGAAAAATTGCAAACAAATATTTTAATATGGTTATATTATATACTTAAGAAATGCAAAGGAGATTTTAAAAAGCAACTATTACTTTATTTGGATTTATTTATAAATTTTTGACAAAACCATTAAGGTTGATAAATCAAAATATCAATATTTCTGACATGACAGTTCAACTTTCTCAATATTAATATATTTTTTTAAAATCAATTTTAAATGCCTGTTAACAGAATCCGGAAAACAATTCTGTATTAGACAGATTTCTGTTTTATCAAGTAGATTTGTATGGAATTCTTTCAGTCCAGACCATGAAAATTTTTTATTAAAGACAGAATTCTGCCATAAACAGGTGCAATTTTCACTGTATGGATAAACCAGTAAAAATTAGGACTTATCACAAACAATATAATCATAAACAGTAACTCATTTTATCGTTTTACATACACTAAAACTTGTGGCCAATGGAATCGCAAGTACCGGAATAAAATTTCATTTTAAACAGGTTTCATCTTAGCAGGTATAATTTTTATATGTTTTTCATTCCATCAGGATCACGCAAATTTTCTGAAAGGATTCCGTTATAGACAGATTTTGTTTTCACAGGTAATACTTTTTAATATTATGTCGATTATATGTAAATCTGTATCCCCCCCCCCCCTCTCAGAAGAACTCTCTGGATCCGCCCCTGATCAATATAAGGTATCTCTTTTGCTCAATCCCAATGGTTGGGGATATGTGACAATCTTATGCTTAAATTAACTTTGGACTTGAAAGAGTTAAAGACTAAACTCGCACAGTAAAAAAATAGATAATTAAATACACTGAAATAAAATTGCTCAAATAAAAAAACATTTAATTTAAAAGTTTGGGCTGTAAATGCTTTAAGAGCAACAGCTAATTTAGGTATATGAATGTAATATCCACAGCAGTGGATAGGACACTTTAGAAAAATAAGAAAACTACTGTCTTTAACCCCTAGGGGACTAGCGACATGTATACGTGACACATAAGATGCTCAGAATCCTTGATTATTCCCACCAGTTACTTTTTATTGTAAGCTTTGCCTTCTGTAATCATAGCATTTCTGCGATTCAATTAGGCTTAAATTTCTGTTTTGAAAAACTGGTGGTAAAAGATTAAAAATTCTGTAAAGGACACTCGTCGCGAAGGGGTTAATAGATGTATAAATTAATTTTACATAAAAATTTCTCTAAGCCTCAGCCATCAGATTCATGATGGTCAAGACTAAGAGCACTATGTATTTATCACTTAAGTTCAAACTGCTTAAATACCCACAAGCAATGATTATGATTGTGAGATAATTTCTAGCTTCATAGTTTAAACTTTTGCAGCCAGATACGGATACCTCTTTGTGCAAGTTTTTAAATTCTCACTGTTTTTGCTTTGGTTATATAAAGGGTGCTGTAGCCCCATCAGTCATCCTTTGATATATACCCGGGGTTCTTAAATATGATATTTTCGAAAATATTAAAAATATCCAATATTTTTATACATATCCGATATTTTCAAAATTGTTAACTTATTGATGATTATATATATTGTCAGGTTTAATATAAATTATACATTAAAACATATGTCATTTAGCATGAAAACTTAAAACAAAACAATATTCTAAATGTATTTTTCTATTTTTTTTTGCACTTATTCAACAAAATTTAAGATCAACTAATTGAAAACAGACACAATTTGCTTTTTACACTTAACTGAACAAATCAAAATGAGTAAAATTATTTCTCACGAAGCTGTGTTTATCTAAATTAAATAGTTTATCTTTCAGTGGCTTTTCTAAGTAAATATTGTTATTAATTCTACATTTAAAAATTCAAATTCAAACATTAAGCTTGAAAAAGTTTTTTTTTTTTTTTTTTTTAGATGTGGTGAAGGGTTAAAAAAGCCATTATAAGAGCAAAAATTCTTTATCTACAGAACAACAAAGCTATAACAGTTAAAAAATTCCTTTACACTTGTTTTGAGTAAAAATATCAAAAATATTATACACAATATTTTGAAAATAAATATCAAATATGTAAAAATATCAAACCTCATATTTTGAAAATAAATATTGGATATATGTCACTGAACCCTGGATATACCCTTGGAAATTAGCATAAAATAAAAACTCACATTTATGTTGTGAACATGACATTTACCGTAATTTAGGGAAGAAACGCCGCACCCGACGTAAACGCTGCACCCTTGAAAATTGGCATCGTTTTGTAAGAAATTGGCGTAATCGCCGCACCCATCGTAAACGCCGCAGTAAAAAAAAATATTTGCTCTATTAACGCGGAGATAGGTACACAAAAATAACATGAATACGGCTAAATTAACGGAATTATTAAAATAACTAATTATCTAAAAATGTGTAGAATTAAAATATTTACAAAGTGGAATCGATTATCCGAAACTCCAAAATCCGTAAAAAAACGAAATTCGAACTTTTTTCTTGAAGCATTTTTTGAAAAAACTGTTTTGATCTGTTTTTTTTTTCTTTATTTTAAATCTTAATATATATACAATAAAAGCTCAACTAACCGGCATGCTTCGGAATCGCCGATTTTCCGGATACTTGAAAAGTCCGGATAGTTGAGCACTACAAAATCTGTCATCAAAAAGGGTGGGGGGGGGGGGGGGGGGGTGCATCGATGTAAGAGAAAAAGGAAATGATTTTTTGGCCTATTTTCTTGTCATCGGGAAATCGATCAAATAATTCTTTCATTATTATTAATTTTGCATTTGATAAAGTTAATTTTGACGATTTAAAAATAAAGATAAACAATATTTTGTGTTAGGATATTATTTCAAATTTATTTATTAATCTTTTATAACGTTACTTTATTTATAATTAGACATTTCAAAGATTTTAATTTAGGACAAAGATGATTAACAGATGCTTCTCTTACTTCCTGTGCTAAAAAAGTAACATCAACATAGGAAATAACAAAATTTACTCCGGCAAGAAGGTGAAACAAGTCACCATAATAATGAGTCCTTTCTGCATGGCTAAAAACGTTATCAGATGCAAGCTGTAACGTCCGATTTCGCCTCCTCTCCGATCCCGATAAAAACAAATTAGTTGTCAGCACTTTTTTTTTTTTTGAGTGGCTGGGCTCAGGCAGTGGCTTTTTTTGAGGGGGGTCTATTTTTCTGAAAACGTATTGTATTTAAATAGAAATTTGGTAAGAGGCCTAATTTATTATTATTTGAATTTGCTGAAAATTTTGATACAATTGGATGATTAGAAACAGAGATATCATTTTTTTTTTAAATAATAAATAAGGAAAAGAAAAGGGTATCATTTCGTTACTTCTGTTTGCTGTTTATTCTGCTGAAAAATATTTTCTCGGCAGACGGCTGGAAAGAAAATGTTTGAAGTGATAAAAATACAACAATAAAACAAAAATGAAAGAGAAACTAACTTACCCTGCAGTATTTTTTTTTTTCCAGTTAAGTGTATATATTTTAAACATATTCAGTTAACGGGTATTGTTATAACAGATACTTCAAAATGCATTTAAAAAATAAACTTCTAAAATATTTATTGAATAAATAATCAAAACGATTTTAGAAAAATCTTCACTATGGGTTCGTCATTAGAACGGGAATTGCAAAATTGTGCATTAACGGGGAATTGTTATAACAGATGATTTAAAATGCGTTTAAAAAAAAAACTTCCAAAACTATTATTGAATAAATAATCAAAAAGATTTTTAAAAAAATCTTCACTATAAGTTCGCCGTAAGAACGGGAATTTCATTAACAGCAGATCGTTATAACAAAAGTTGAAAGAAGCAATGACAGCAACATAGTCTTTACTTTCCAATGAATATAATGTAATGTTTTAATGAGTAATATAAAAAAATAAACAAAAGAGTTAAATTTCCATTGCTAACGTCAGAAAACAGCTTTCTTATTCTATGTTTGTAGAGTGCAGTGCAATAAAAAGGAATTTCCATTGTGGCTCCCTGTCCCTCCTTAATCCATTCACCATATTTTCCCCCCAAAAGGGGACTCGTGTATTACATTCCTTGGGTACCATCGGAACTTTCACTTACCATCGGCAACATCACTTCGCGATCGAGGCGAAAATTATTCAAAGAAAATAAAAAAGGATGAGTGAAAAAAAAATCCTAAACACTGAATGTTTTACACAAAATTTTCACAAACGCCGCATTTCGCAAATTTTAAACTTTTAAACTCGTAAACGCCGCGGCGTTTCTTCCCTAAATTACGGTACGTTGCACACAAATTATGACACTGATTTTGATGGCACACTTTAAGAATATAATATTTTTAGATATAACAAGAATAGCTGAGTACTACTCACCAATATCCAAATCAAGAATTTTCACTGATAACTTCTTTGCACCTCTTTTCTATCCCAAATGCTCAAAATATTTAATTGATTCGTCTTAGGAGGTGATTAATAGTAGTTCATTATTAGACTATAAGGGCAAACTTCTAATTTTCACAGATGAGCCTAAATCAGAACAAGAAACAAGCTCCATAAATTTATTGCTACGATGTAATAAAATTGAATTCCTACATTTCTATCAACTATAGAAATATATATTATAAAAAGAATCAACTAATTAAATAAGTGATTCTTTACTAGTTACAATCTGCTAGTAATAAACACGCCAAGGAAAAACTACTTACCTGGTACAAATAGATGAAAAGAACTTATATACTACTGAGTTATACTTTAGTAGAAAATTGAACAAAATAAATCAGTTGTTGAATAATAATTGCATTATTATATAATATATTAACATAACAAGAAAGAGAAATCATGCATCAAGCACAGATTATGAAACAGGTTCCAACATTTTCAAAACACTATAAGAGAACTTTATTTAATAAGTGAAAGATAATATCTTAAGTAAACAACTTAGAAAAAGGACAACTGAAAACATACTTTTAGAAATAACCATCCATTAGACAGAAATGTGTCCAGTTCTTTGTGCAGCGCTATAGATGAATTTATGGTACTTCTCCATTATCCCGTCGACCACTTTTCATAACAAAAAACTATCGCCAAACTATAGGATTTAAGAACCTACGGGAAGAAACGTTCAAGCTAATGTTAAGTCTATGGGAATGTTCTTGCATGATTTCTCGCTCGCATTTTAATATTTTTAAATGATTTTTTTTGCATAGGATAGCTGAGGTCGATCTCTAACGTTGTTAGTTTTAACTTTTTTGATTTTGGTTCCAGTTTTTTTATAAGTGGACATTTTCAATTTTGGAACCGGTTCTGAAAGTGAAAGTACACTTATATAAAAAAACTGGAACCAAAATCAAAAAAATTAAAACTAACAAAGTTAGAGATCGACCTCAGCTATCCTATGCAAAAAAAATCATTTAAAAATATTAAAATGCGAGCGAGAAACTGCGCAAGAACCTCCCATAGATTTAACATTAGCTTGAGTGTTTCTTCTAGAGACTAGTGTAGGCTCTTAAGGCCAAAAATGAATGATCGTGATGTGACATTCCCTTGACACCAGAAGCGTTACATATGTTTGTAATGTCATTGAGTGGTTTTTAATTCGACATTTACTTGTATTTTTCATTACGTTAATTAAAATAACAATTGCATACTTAAACGGCGGTCCAATGATATTAAAAGAGAAAAAGCATTGAAAAACTGTTGCGATGCATAGTTAGTTACGTACAATAGAACAGTTTCAATTGGTGTCACAAACATTTACTCACCAGCCAAGAAGGAGAAGTAAGAAAAATAATGTAAATAAATAAATATCCAAGATTTTTTTTTCTTTTTTCATTAATATATTCTAAATTTTATTGTTTAAGCTTACTAAGTTGACACATCTATGAGTGGGCCTTTTCCAAATTTTTTATATTTATTTATTTACTTTATATTCTAATGGCAACATTCTTCCATTTGTTTATTTGGCGTTACAGTTTGACGATAGTTTTTTGTTATGAAAAGTGGTTGACGGGATAATGGAGAAGTATCAAATTTATTTAAATTATATTTATTCACAAACAACTCTATTTATTCATCCCATCCCTAGTCTCTGTAAACAAACTATAAATTCTACATACTCCATTTTCAATAGCAAACATGTAAGAAAGATTAAACCTCAATAACATATATCAATTACATTGCAATCTGAGTATATTTACGAGAGTTGGAGCACAGACAGACAAAACTGAAATCATAAACAAATTTCAATTATATTGGAAAATGTTGAAAAGAAAAGTTTCTGTACTTGGTATAGCATACAATTTAATAAAAAAAGATAGAAATGTTACTTTCACATTAAAGTTTTTCTTGAACCGAATACAGCAATCTAATTAACCTTTTGAATCCCATAGTGGCTGAGGATAGCCGAAGCTGCTGAAACCCAGGATAGCCCACTATAGCTGAAAGGATTTCCATTCCCCCCAAATCAGTTCGTGGGCTGTCAAAGGGGTGGTCCCTCCCAGTGATGGATGGGGGAAGGTATTATGGACATTTCTGGACAATGCAGTCAGAGAAACAAGCAATTATTCAGTTTTTCTTGAAAATTATCATTTCTACGTCTGTATATTTCGGAGTAGCAATATTTTATTTTTCGAATTTTCAAGCTTTGTGTTTTCTAAAATGGCTTTTAGAAAAAAAAAGGGTTTAACCCAAGCAGAAATTGAAAATATTTTGTTTAATTCGATTCGGATGACTCAGATATTGATATTCAAGAAAATATTTCTGATAATGACATATCTGTATTATGCCGCCCAGTAACTCAGAATTTATATCTTCAGAGAGTGAAGGATCGGATCATGAAGATGAAGATGAAAATGAAAATGATTCTTTGACATGCTTTCAGAAGAGTATAGAATAAACAGCATTTACAGTTCGTTTACAGGGATGCACAAATGGTTTCCCTAAAATTATGTTCCATGAGGAAAAGTCGTTATAATGATTCAACCATAACGAAATAGCGGTAGATCCAGGCAAAATTTGGGTCCTATTTAGGCCCTTTCACCAAAATCCATATATTAAAACAGGCCTCTTCACAAAATTCTTCTAAATAAAACAGGCCCTTCACAAAATTCCTCTTAATAAACCAGACCCCTTGACGAATTTTTTCTTAATAAACCAGGCCTTTCACAAAATTTCTCTTAATAAAACATACCTCATCCCAAAATTCCTCTTAATAAAATAAGCCCCTTCACTAAAGTCCTCTTAAAAACATGCCCTTTTACAAAATGCCTCTTAATAAAACAGTCCCCCTTCACAAAATTCTTCTTATCAAACCAGGTGCCTTCACAAAATTTCTCTTAATAAAACATGTTCCTTTACAAAATTCCTCTTAATCAAATATGTTCCATCACAAAATTCTCTTAATAAAACCGGCGCCTTCACAAAATCCCTCTTAATAAACCAGACCCCTTCATGAAATTTCTCTTAATAAAATAGGCTCCTTCACGAAATTCCTCGCAATGAACCAAGCACCTTAACAAAAATGCCTCTTAATAAAACAGGCGCCTTCACAAAATTCCTCTTAATAAACAAGTCCCTTAACAAAATTTCTTTTAATAAAACAGGTCCTTCACAAAATTCTTCTTATCAAACCAGGTGCCTTCACAAAATTCTCTTAATAAAACAGGCGCCTTCACAAAATTCCTCTTAATAAACCAAGCGCCTTCATGAAATTTCTCTTAATAAAATAGGCTCCTTCACGAAATTTATCGCAATGAACCAAGCACCTTAACAAAATTCCTCTTAATAAAACAGGCATCTTCACAAAATTCCTCTTAATAAACAAGTCCCTTCACAAAATTTCTTTTAATTAAACAGGCCACTTCACGAAATTCCTCGCAATGAACCAAGCACCTTAACAAAATTCCTCTTAATAAAACAGGCGCCTTCACAAAATTCCTTTTAATAAACAAGTTCCTTCACAAAATTTCTTTTAATAAAACAGGTCCTTCACAAAATTCTTCTTATCAAACCAGGTGCCTTTACAAAATTCTCTTAATAAAACAGGTACCTTCACAAAATTCCTCTCAATAAACCAGGCCCCTTCATGAAATTTTCTATTAATAAAATAGGCTTCTTCACGAAATTCCTATCAATAAACCAAGCTCCTTAACAAAATCCCTCTTAATACAACAGGAGCCTTCATAAAATTCCATTTTATAAAACATACTCTTCCTTAATTTATTTTATTTTGTTAGGTTTTAAAATGTGTAATTTTACCCTTTCACAAAATTCTTCTTTATAAAACAGGTCACTTCACAAAATTATATTGCATAAAACATACTCTTTATTAATTAGTTTTATTTTGTTAGGTTTTAAAATGTGTATAATGTACCTTCACAAAATTTTCATTTTACCCATCAAGCTTCATTGTATTACTATGTATTTTGTATGCATCATAGCAGTATTTTGTAATTGTATTTAATCTCAACACCCCCTCCGCTCACACACACTCAACACTTTCCATGCTTTAGTGTTTTAAATACTATTTTTACACACAAATTTCTAATTATTATTTTTACTCTACGAAGCATTTATTTTTGTTATTCTTCAAAACTTGTCATTTTTATACACTAATAATAACCTTACAGAATTGTATATAAATTCAGATACTTCTCTACAAATTTCTAAAAGTTTAGTAAAAAAAAAAAAAAAAAAAAAAAAAAAAAAACAGAATAAAATAAAAACAATAATACTAATTGAATTGATTTTCTGCCTGCAACGGCAAAAAATGAATGCGGTCCAGGTCCAACAGTGGTCCAGACCGGCAGAAATAAAGTAAATACTGCTCTAGTCCATATCAAAAGAAATGTCTAATGAAAGAAAAAAAAATCCAGTGAAAAAACATTCGTCCAGGTAATGTAGAAACGTCTAATTCAATCTCCTACATATTTTTTATTCTTAATTTTAATTTTTAATTTTAGATGTTACGATAAATTTTATATATAGTAGTATATTTTGAAAATATAATTACTTGCGCTAAAAAATTTTACAGAGTAATTTGTTTTAAATTTCAAAATACAGTTAGAAAAAAATCTTTTTAGAGTCACTAAGGAAGAAAAATTACACAGAAAAAAACGTGATTTTATAAACCCCCCAAAAATATATTTGTTTGGAATTTCGAGAGAAAAAAAAACATTGCAAGTAAGTAATCGTTTGCATCCTTGGTATTTCTTTTCATAACACCCTTACCTGTAACTAGAGCAATATTTACAATGATAAACAGATGGGCGTACCACTTGTCGAAATTTGAATAAAGGCAGAAAGCAGTAGGTTGTCCTTTTCACTACTTCCAATGCGAAAAAGGGGGGAGGAAATAAAAGAGAATTTGGGCTATTTGGCTGGGATTCTGCGGTCATTCAGTTTTCTGAGGGTTGGGAATTAAAGAGTTAATATATATATATATATATGGGTCATTTTATGTCTAATCAACCAAAAATTTTCAATATTCAACCTGACCATTTGAGATTTTAATGAAATCTTCAGGAATCACTCTCCGTGATGATACAAATGAGAATATACTTTTATAATTTTTTTTTATCTCAGTAAATTTTCATACAACTAATTTTGGAAATTAAAAAAAAAATCATCATTTTTGGCTTTTATAAAAATGTTTTCAATTTTGAATTTCTCAAGTTCTATCAGGCATAGAGAGTTGTTTAATCCCTCATTTTAAAGAGAATTTCATAAGGTTTAATATGCAAGTTAAGTATGCTTGGTTTAAAAATAATAATAATAATAATTTAATTTAAAAGTTTTAAATTTAAAAAAAAAAATTAAATAGTTTTCCAAAAATTATGTTTTTTATAATAATATAAACTTTAAATTCTGAAAGTTTAGAGTGGATCTCAATGGGATCAGCAGTCATGAAAAAAATAATGTTTAAATAGTGTTCCCGCTAGGCTTTTTTTGAAGGGTGCAGCGCCCTGCCCTTTTTAAAATCGGCAAAATGCGCACTCCCCTTTTTTAAATCGGCAAAATGCGCCGTTCCTTTTTTAAAACTAGTCAAAAATGGCCAAAAAAAATGCGAAAAAACTGCAAACTTTGTTAAAAACATTGCGAAAAGCGTCAAATTTCGTCAAAAGATCGCGAAAAAATGGTAAATTTCGTCAAAAGCATTGTGAAAAACGGCAAATTTCGTCAAAATATCGTGATAAGACGGCAAATTTCGTCAAAAACATTGCGAAAAACGACAAATTTCGTCAAAAGATCGCGAGAAAACGACAAATTTCGTCAAAAGCATTGCGAAAAAAGGCAAATTTTGTCAAAAGATCGCGAGAAAATGACAAATTTTGTCAACAAATCACGGGAAAAACGTGACTTTCGTCAGAAAATCTCGAAAAAATGGCAAATTTCGTCAAAAACATTGTGAAAAGTGGCAAATTTTGTCAAAAGATCGCAAAAAAACGGCAAATTTTGTCAACAAATCGCGGGATAAACGTGACTTTCGTCAGAAAATCGCGAAAAAACGGCAAATTTCGTCAACAGATCGCAAAAAATGGCAAATTTCGTCAAAAAAATAGCGAAAAAACCCGGCAAATTTTATCAACAGATCTCGAAAAAACTGCAAATTTCGTCAAAAGATCGCGATAAAACGCAAATTTCGTCAAAGAGACGCAATCCCCTCCCCCCCTTAACACACTGGGGGAAAAAAACTCATATTTTGCTCTCCCAGCTCACCAAGCTTATAAGCCTTATCTTTTTTTTTTTTTTTTTTTACTTTTTCTGCTCTGTCACTTTATTATAGCAAATAATCGATAAAGTAATTTTCCACACCCTCACCTGAAATTGATGCGCCCCCCTCCCCCAAGCACACAAAATTTAAAGTTAAAACTCTTTTGTTTAAATTTGTTTGTCCTATTTTTAAATCTTTAGTAAGGTAACTAAATCAGTCATTTTAAGTTCAAAATTTCTGCTTCCCCCTTAAAATTCATAGTTTAGAGGCGGCTAATAATTTTATATCCAGATATGTTAACCTAATTACTTACTAGAACCTTAAAATATCAATTTAATAAAAATGTATTTCTATAATTTATGTTACTAAATGTGTGTACAAACATTGATGAGTATATGATGAACAATAATGAGTTTCTTACATTGGTTCCGAAAATGTATACTTTTTTTTTTATGAAACAATGGCTTTTTTCGCTTAAACTAGTGCCCTTTTTGTGACTAGCACCCTGCCCTTTTTTTTCTAGAGTGAACACTAGTTTAAAATTAATAGGACAATACTATCTTTAGTACAATCATAAAGTTGGCGAGGCACCAACTTTAAATAGCAGCCCCAAATGGTGTTTAACATTGGTTTATTTAACATAACCGCTGATACCATTGAGATACCACTCTAAAACTTACAGAATTTAAAGTTTATATTACAAAATATATATAATTTTTCCAAAATTTTTAAAAAACACTATTTAATTTTTTCTTAATTAAATTAAATTAATTTTAATCAAGCATAGTAAACCTTGTGAAATTCTCTTTAAAACGAGGGGTCAAACAACTCTCTATGCCCGATAGAACTTGAGAAATTCAAAATTTAAAACATTTATACAAGCCAAGAAATGATAATTTTTTTTAATTAAAAAAATTAATCGCATGAAAATTTACTGAGATAAAAAAAATAATAAAAGTATATTCTTATTTATATCACCAGGAAGAATGATTCCTGTAAGTTTCATCAAAATCTGAAATGGTCAGGTTGAGTCACTGGTTGATTTGACATGGAATGACCCCTATATAGTACATACTTTTTTTTCTTTACAGAATTAGTTTTATTCTATTTTCGGAATGAACAGCAAAAGCAATTCACCTTTCACAATGGAATGATTGTAAAAATATCATGCAACTCTGTTAAGACTTTCCAAGGACCTCCTAAAAAAAAAAAAAAAAAAAAAAAAAAAAAAAAAAAGATTGTTAACATTAGTCATATGTACATATTTTGTTTTATTCAAACATTAAAAAGATTGCAAAATAACTCTTATCGTTTCATATTTTTAATTCCAAATTATTATTTAATAGTAGTAGCAAAGAAAAAACGGCTATGATTTCATACACTCACGCACAGTTTTTTATTTTTAAATCATAAATCGGTTATAGAAAGGAAAAAAGTCGCCACATTTAGGGGATTTTTTTCTTAAATGCCAACCTAGGAATTGTATTAAGTTATTGGTTTGGCGCGGACTTGAAAATCGCGCCAACCAAAAAGTTGCCAAACATCCGTGCGTGAGTGTAAAGCATCTGTTCCGAAAAAACATATAAAAACAAGTGATTATAATGAAAAATCATTTTATGCTATGCCCTATAAATTAAGCGCACTTATGCAATGACAATGATAAAGTAGGAACTGTTTTCCGAAATTTCATAATGTGGCAAATGAATTGAAAACTGATATATACTTCAATTAAAAATATAGCGAGATTACAAATACGAAATGATCAGTAAATATGTAAAACTAAAAGCAGAATCTATAAATATTTTAAAGGTAAAAGATACCTGTTAGTTATCAGTAAAGTGAGGTTGATAGCTTTCAGTTCTAATTTTACATATCACAACAATCAAATGCATATGATTCGTGATTCAATAAAATGGATCATTCTTTTAGGATCATTCTCAATAAAATAGATTTATTCTCTGGGTTTGAGGCTTAAAGCTTGTTCACGAACGCCGATCAGGTCTCCCGTGAACAAAAGAGAAAATATATATGGAGAGGGTCTCGTTCGAATCATGGAAATAGAGAGTTCACAGCACGTGACGTTTACCTTAAAAAGTTGAAAAAGCTGTAGGACACACAATTAGAAAAAAACATTGATAAAGGTACCGATGTCTGTCTTACAGCAGCAGCAAAAACCGGTTCGTGACGTCACCTTGCACAACTCGAGGCTAACGAAAAAGAAAGGCTACCGCGGTGCTTTGCGCGTATCTTTTTTTACAAACCGCCGGAGTCACGTGATGCTCGAATGCACCAATGAAGGTGCAGGAAAAGAGCACCACGTCACTCTAGCGGTCTGTAAAAAAAGATATGTCTTTTTCGTTAGCCTCGGCACAACTCCGGGGCTAACGAGAAAGACGGGCTACCGCGCTTCTGCAATTTAGAGTAGTCACGTAACGCCCACGGTCTCAGTTGAGCTGAGAAAACCTGTTGAGAATACAGAATTGGGACTTAAAACGGCCTATAGAGGCGCTGATTGCAGCCATCGGTACAGGAAAATGGTCCCTTTAACTAATGCTAAAGTGCCATTGAAACTATTATTTATTATAAATGCGTTTAAAAGTGTTAGATATTCAAATTCTGGTAATTTTTACTTTGCCATATAAACACAGAACACAAATAGCGCATGAAATCTGAAATTGCGCAAAAAAATAATCCTTATGAACAAATTAAAAATGCATGTAACGCAATGGGATTGCAAGGGATTTTCCTGAAGGGAGAAGTTATATCTTTTTTCCACCAGATGGCGTATTCGAGCGCTTGAATTCCCAATTGCCTCCACTTTTGATTACTATCATTTGAGTTATCGAGTCATTTTTTAATTTGATAAAATTCGTTATTTTCCCAAGCAGCGGAATCATGATTATCAAATCTTACATATATTTTAAAACACTGGGATAATTTTAAATACTAATTAAAATAATCTGTAACCAAGTATAAAATTGTTAAAACAGAAAAAACAGATAATTGAACCCTTTACATCCAACAAATCATTGTGAATGTACCAAAATATAACACAAACTACATAAATATAATTTATTTAACATTTACAAATTTCAAAGTTAAAGCACAATTTTTAAGATTTTGGAAAAAAAAAAAAAAAAAAAAAAAAAAAAGGATTGTCCATTATTATTTTTTTTTTTCAAACAGGTGTTTTACATCCTAAATATCAATATTTCCCAACCAAAATTATATACGTTCATAGTATATATGTTTATATAATATATAAACATTTTTAAAGCTTTAGTAGAAAAATAAATATTTAAAAAATTTAAATGTGCTCAATCTTTATCTCTGAGCACAAGGTAAATAAAAACATTTATTTGTAGCACACAAAATATCTAAAAATTAATATTATTTTCACCAAATTTTTCCCAACAGTGGAATTGTGATTAAATGTTATAAAAAGTTCAAAATACTATCATAATTTTAAGTATATTAAATAAAGTAATTTATAAACAGCTATAATGTCAAAAGTGAAAACATAGAGATGTATATTCAACTGAGCTCTCTGTACCCTAGAAATCACTGTAAACACACGCGAAAAATGAAGTAACACATTTAAAAATGATATATTTAACATATAGAAATTTCAAAGCTGTAGAACAATTTAAATTATTGAGAAAAAAATACAATTGTCGGAAAAGAAAAAAAAGAGAGAGAGAGAGGGGGGGGGGGGCTTAAACCGTAATATCAAAATTTCTGCACGAAAATTACACGCGGTCATGGGACACACACTTTATATAATACATAAAATTTTCTAAGTTTTAGTATGAAAATAAATATTTAAAAAAAAATATGCTCAATATTTATCTTTGAGCATATAATATATTAAAGCGAGAAGCAAAAGTCTTATTTTTTTAAAGCAAATTCCACCTTACTGGGCATGCCTCAACATTTTTTGAAGGGTGGATAAAGCAGGAAATAGAATTAAGACGAATCAAGAGTGTTGGGGAAAGAATAGCTCGCATATTCACTGCTCACAACCCTACCCCTAGGAAATACTCCTTCTAAATTCTTCTTCATTCTATTTTTATTCCCTTCTTCTTGGAGGGATCGTCCATTCTTCCACTTGCTTTTTATGAGAGGGAGGAATGCACTTTCACTTTTTTGAAGGCTGAAAGGAAAATGGGAGGGGAGGGAGTCTCCCCTTCTATAGAAATTGAAAAAATGTCGTTTCTTGGGGAAGAAAACATATTTATTTTACAACCCGATAACAATATTTCTGACGTAATTTTTACACCGGCTGTAAAACCTTTATATTTATAACCAATAAAAATGTCAAAGGGTTCGGACAACAAAAGCTTTCTTATTAACGCTTTCTTATGAGCACTTTCATTACTAATTGTCAGTATTTTTTATTTGGAATTCATTTAAGGTTTTATCACGGGCCCGGGCAACGCCGGGATGGTCAAATAGTAGATGTTAATAACCAAAATGAAACAGTTTTAAGATACAAAATATCTAAAAATTAATATTTTTTTCACCGAAATTTCTCCCAAGCAGCGGAATTGTTAAATTTGTTAAATCGTATAAAGTTCACAGCACAAATATAATTTTAAGTGCATTAAAATAAAAAAATTGTAAGGTATAATGTTGAAAAAAAATGGAAATATCCAACCAAGTTTTTTGTACCCTAGAATACATTGTAAATACTCCAAAATTTAACACAGACAACTTCAAAATGATTTATTTAATATATAAAAATTTGAAAGCTGTTGCCTAATTTTAAATTATTGGAACAATACGGATTGTCAAAAAAAGGTGCGATTTTTTTTTCAAGCAGAATTTTTATAAATTAAATATCAATATTTCTGTACCAAAATTATACACGACCATTGGATACATATTTTATTTAATATATTATAACGGTTTCAAATCTGTATTACGAAAATAAATACTAAAAAAAAGTGCTCAATACATACCTCTGAGCATGTAAGAGTTAATAAACTACAACAATTTTAACACACAATATCTAAAAAATAACATTTTTTTCGCCGATATTTTCCCCTGGCAGCAGAATTACATTAATTGTCAAATAAAAAGTTCAAAGCTATGGCATAATTTTATGTATATTAAGTGAAATAATTTATACCCAAATGTCAAAAGTAAACAGGAAAAAAGAAGGAAAATATTCAATTGGGCTCTTTATATCCTAGAAGTCATTGTAAATACTCCAAAGTTTAAAACAGCCTATTTAATAACGATTATTTTAACATATAAAATTTTCAAAGCTGTTAATACAATTATAAGTTACTAGAAAAACCCGCTGCTTTGCTCGCGTAATTCTTGAAAAATGCCAAGTGGTATTCGTTGGCCTATTTTCATAAGAGGAAATTTTAATGCCACGTATAATTCAGAAATTACTAATTAAGCCACACTAATGTCGAAAAAAAAATCGAAATTTTAAAACGATTTTCGCTCTTTCACCCCCTCCCCCCCAAGTGTGGTAGTGCCACCGATATAAAATATAGCCTATGTTACAGCAGGGACAATTACCATCACTTTTGAAAATGGTTGTGTAGTTCCAGAGATTCCATAGAAATCGTAATTTAGAATGTTTTTAGAACGCTTTTCGCTCATCTCACCCTATTAAATTTCGAATTTTTTTAGAATTTGTTCTTAGAGAGCGTTTACATCTTATAAGTAACTACCATGCTAAATTTCATGTTTCTAACAACTTCAGTATACAAAAAATCGAAATTTCTGAACGTTTTGCGCTCTTGCACCTCCCTGTGGTAGTGGCACCAATATAAAATATAGCCTATGTTACAGCAGGGACTGTCACCATCAATTTGTTACTATAACTTTTGAAAATGGTTGTGTAGTTCCAGAGATTCCATAGAAATTGTAATTTAGAATGTTTTTAGAACGCTTTTCGCTCATATCCCAGTTTTAAATTTCGATTTTTTTTTTTTTTTTTAGAATTTGTTCTTAGAGAGCATTTACATCTTATAAGTAACTACTATGCCAAATTTCATGTTTCTAACACCTTCAGTATAAAAAAAATCGAAATTTTAGAACGTTTTTCGCTGTTGCACTCCCCTGGGGTTAGTGACACCGATATAAAACATAGTCTATGTTACATCAGGGACTGTTACCATCAATTTGCCACCATCACTTTTGAAAATGGTTCTGTAGTTCCAGAGATTCCATAGAAATTGTAATTTAGAATGTTTTTAGAACGCTTTTCGCTCATCTCACCCTTTTAAATTTCGAATTTTTTTAGAATTTGGTCTTAGAGAGCATTTACATCTTAAGTAACTTCCATGCTCAATTTCGTGTTTTTAACACCTTCAGTATAACAAAAATCGAAATTTTAGAACGTTTTATGCTCCGCCCCCCCCCCTGGAGGTAGTGGCACCGACATAAAATATAGCCAATGTTGGAGCAGGGACTGTTACCGTAAATTTGCCACCATCACTTTTGAAAACGGTTCAGTAGTTCCAGAGATTCCATAGCAATTGTAATTTAGAATGTTTTTAGAACGCTTTTCGCTCATCTCACACTTTTAAATTTCGAATTTTTTTAGAATTTGTTCTTAGAGAGCATTTACATCTTATAAGTAACTACCATGCCAAATTTCATGTTTCTAACACCTTCAGTATAAAAAAAAATCGAAATTTTAGGACGTTTTTCGCTCTTGCACCCCCCTGGGGGTAGTGGCACCGACATAAAATATAGCCAATGTTGGAGCAGGGACTGTTACCGTAAATTTGCCACCATCACTTTTGAAAACGATTCAGTAGTTCCAGAGATTCCACAGAAATTGTAATTTAGAATGTTTTTAGAACGCTTTTCGCTCATCTCACCCAATTAAATTTCGAATTTTTTTAGAATGTGTTCTTAGAGAGCATTTACATCTTATAAGTAACTACCATGCTAAATTTCATGTTTCTAACAACTTCAGTATAAAAAAAAATCGAAATTTTAGAACGTTTTTTGCTCCTGCACCCCCTTGGGGGTAGTGGCACCGACATAAAATATAGCGTATGTTGGAGCAGGCAGCAGGGACTGTCACCATCCAATTGCCACCATCACTTTTGAAAACGGTTCTGTAGTTCCAGAGATTCAATAGAAATTGTAATTTAGAATGTTTTTAGAACGCTTTTCGCTCATGTCACACGTTTAGATTTCGAATTTTTTTAGAATTTGTTCTAAAGAGAGCATTTAAATCTGATATGTAACTAGTATGCTAAATTTCATGTTTCTAACACATTCAGTATAAAAAAATCAAAATTTTAGAACGTTTTCCACTCTTGCACCCTCCTGGGGATAGTGGCACCGACATAAAATATAGCGTATGTTGGAGCAGGGACTGTCACCATCAATTTGCCACCATCACTTTTGAAAACGGCTGTGTAGTTCCAGAGATTCCATAGCAATTGTAATTTAGAATGTTTTTAGAACGCTTTTCGCTCATCTCACACTTTTAAATTTCGAATTTTTTTAGAATTTGTTCTTAGAGAGCATTTACATCTTATAAGTAACTACCATGCCAAATTTCATGTTTCTAACACCTTCAGTATAAAAAAAAATCGAAATTTTAGAACGTTTTTCGCTCTTGCACCCCCCTGGGGGTAGTGGCACCGACATAAAATATAGCCTATGCTGGAGTAGGGATTGTCACCATCAATTTGCCACCATCACTTTTGAAATCGCTTCAGTAGTTCCAGAGATTACCCCCTACAAACAAACAAACAAACAAACAATCTTTACTACTTTATAATATTAGTTTAGATTGGAAAAAAATATAACAGGATGCATTAATATCTATTTAAACATGAGCTAATTCTTTCAGATTACGATTTTATCGATCTACTTTCTTTCGTAGAAATTAAATTATCGGCATTCTGGTGAAAAGACTAAATTATTATAATTCACCAAATTTAGAATGTATAACATTAGTCAATTAAAAATCCTAGATAAAACATTGAAACGGAGAAAGGCTTAATACTTACATTCGACATGTTACATATTATTATCCCCGGTCTCGACTTCATTAAAAGAAATTATAATTTTTTATAAACTCAATAAATGCAAGCAACTTTTAAGTAGAATAACATACTCGCAATGAAAATTGCGGCGTTTTTAATTTTTATTTAAGAACAATCTAATTTTCAAATCGAAACACACAACAGTAGAAAAACAAACTTGTTGATGTTGAATTCCTTTGTGTACAGCTGCGCGTCAAAGTACGTTTTCAGTAAGACCGCGACTGTCACGTGACTTTCAATCGCGGTAGCCCTGTGCGTAAGCCCCGGCACAACTCTATAAGCAACAATTGAATTATTTCAATTATATTCTGTTTCTGTGGCTCAGAATAGGTGAAGCCAGCGACTATATGTCCTTATCCTTCCAAAAAAGTGGCTTTCGTAATAGGAATATCATAATAGGAATCATTCACACAAAACCCGAAATATTCATGAGAAGCATCGATCCGATTTAGCTGTGCAAGTTTGCAAAGTCGGCAGACTTTTCGCGCAGACTTCGCTCGCTTGACCCTAAAAATATTTATGGGTGATTTAATCACGAGATTGGGCTTCTTGTGTTTATGTTTTACTTGGTTTGGTAGGATACACCTTTAACAGCTCGATCGGAAATCTAAAAATTTTTCAACTTTTTAACATTCTAAAATGATTTTTTCGTATTTCTTAATGTCCCAGTATAAGAAATATAACAATAGCTGAGTATGATTAATATATCAGTTTTAGTAGCATATAAGTTGATGACAGGCCAGACGTTCGGATCACAGATTTGCCTAACACAGAGAGATAGGCTAGAATAAAGATAGAAAAAAATAAGCTTAAAATTAACTAGGCGCAAACTCTCAAAAATATAAATTAAATAAAAAGTGTTACATATACTTACAGTGTTTTTTCGCACCAAAGAGATGAACCTGGAGCCTCTCCTTTTATTGGGACTTAAAACAGCCTATAGTGCGCTGATCGCAGCCGTCGGGACAGGAAAATTATCCCTTTAACTAATGCTAAAGTGCCATTGAAACTATTATCTCTATCTCTATAAAAGAGTAAGTGTCTGTCTGCCTGCCTGCCCGCGTATTTCTCCGTAATTATAACACCTAGGACTCAGAAATTTTTGTCATGTGTAGATGTTGTCACCGGACAGTATACCTCGCGGCCGGATTTTTAAATTTTAATTTAGATTTGTTTTAAAAAATTAAAACGTGTATATGGAATTTTGGGTTCGAGGCTATTTTAAGCTCCTACCATGAAATAGCCTCGGCAACGCCATCCGTGGCAATGAAGCAGCCAGCCAATGAGAGCAGTGTAACGACCGAAGAAATCTATGGCCTAGCCTGACTCGTGAGTTGCTGGCCTAGAGTTGTCCAGTTTTTGTCCATGGTTTTGTCGCCTAGCTTCGAAGGTTGACTGCCGTGTAATCGAATCGAAAGGACAGTTTTCGATATGCAAAGAGACTGCAAGAGATGTTAGTTGGCAGGTCAAAAAGAAGTGAACCGAGCTACGCTAAGAGAGATGCAGAGAGAGTTGAACAGACGATGGTGAGCGGAAAATGATGTGTGCGCGTGAACAGTATATGATGGTTGTGTACGTTGGGGTTTTAATGGCAGAGTGTAATGTTTTTTAATTGTTCATCTTATTTTAACTTGTGTATCAACGATGCCTATTAAAAAGTGCTGGATGTTAATCATCACCTTGGATCACTGGAGTTCGTTAAGTCATTACAGTATGGCTCTTTCCACCCGACATCAATAGAGCTTACTGATTTTAGTTCGGATTTTCATCACAGGGGGCGCTTTCGTATCTTTGGTTCTATGGGCTGGATCATGACGGGGTATGCCTCATTCGACTCGACATCGATAACCTTAATGAATTCAGTTATATTCGTATAGAACATATTGTGCTCCCTGGCGGTGGAAGGTGTAACTAAAAGATTTTGCAGCTAACTCGGGTTCTATGGGTCAGATCACGACACGGTTTGGCTCATTCGACACAACATCAATAGAGCTTACCTATTTTAGTTCTGAATTTCACCTCCAAGGGGTGCTTTCTTATCTCTGTTTCTATGGGCTGGATCACAATGGGGTATGGCTCTTTCCACTTGACATCGATAGAGCTGACTGATTCTAGTTCGGATTTTCACCACAAGGGGTGCTTTTCTATATCTGGTTCTATAGGCTGGATCACGACGGGGTATGGCTCATTCGACTCTACATAGATAGAGCTTTTCGATTTTCACCACCAGGGGTGCTTTTCTATCTCTGGTTCTATGGGCTGGATCATGAAGGGGTATGGCTCTTTCGACTTGACTTACGGTAATATATGGGAGTGTGTATGGCACGCCCAGTGTTTGCTGTCTAAGGTAGTGGGGGTCCCCAACATTAGATTTGTTTAAAAATAAAAAAAATGTTCAACACTGATTTCAGGTACATTTAAGGTTGTTGGCACGGGCAACGCCGGGCGGGTAAGCTAGTTTATTGTAAACGCCTTTGAAAGTGTTACATATTCAAATTTGAATATATAAATATTTAACCTTGTCATATAAACACAGAACACAAATATCACATGAAAACTGAAACTGTGCAAAAAAATAATTATTATGAACAAATTAAAAATATATATAATGCAATGGGCTTGCAGGGGATTTTCCTGAAGTAAGCAGTTGTATCTTTTTTCCACAAGATGGCGTATTCGAGGGCTTGACTTCCATTTTGACTGAAGCTAAAATAATTCCGCTTCATTCAAACATCTATTAGCGTAGAACTCTGTACAAAATTTAAAATTTGTACTAATGTCAATCGATTTTCCATTATGAGATATAAAAAAAAAATCACAATTAACTAAAATTTACTCAAGGCAAACACAAGCAAAATCAAGCAGTGATATTCGCGTACACCTGGAATTGTTTGCAAATATTAGCAGGTCTAAAAGCGCCACCTGTCGTTGATTATAAACGCTGAAACATATAAATGTACCCACACAGCATTTTTAGATAAAAAAGTAGAAAAAATTAATCTGAAGAAGATGTGGGATCAGGGCCTTATTATCCAAAAGGCACATGAAGCACATGCTTCCCCTAAAAAAATTAAAAGGGGCCCCAAAATGACAGTGTAGAGGGCCTGCTAATTTCTATTTTAATTCCTATTTTGAATGGGGTTTTATGGCACAAAGTCCCTTTGGGGACATGCTGCGAAAAAACAAACTTAATCCAAGAGGAAATTCACGCTCTATTTCACGAAACTTATTTAACAGAGAAATATGAATGTCATCAATAGGATGTTAATTATTCATATAGAATCTTCATGTGTCTGTTAGAAACAAACCGGGAAATTGAGCATACAGCTATACGAGTATGTACTAAATATATCTGAAGTATATAGAGGGAACATTAAAAAAAGCTGTCTGATGAAATATATATGACCTCGGCTAAGCTATTCCCGAGAATAATTTTCGTATCACTGGTGAGTTTTTATGAATGAAGAATTAAGAAAACTTTTGATAAAGGAAAAGCAATTTTAAAATGATACCGTGCTTCTCCTAGATTCAGAATTTAATCGGGCCCTGCGTGGGATTCGAACTTATGTTATCCAGATGCAAAGTCCGCGCTCTAACCATTCACCCATCCAGCACACCCAAACAGTAAAAAAAAAAACAATGGCACTCCGGGAGTGCCGACAGAAGTGAAAACTTGAACAATTACGTGTGTATTTTTTTAATCGTCAGGAAACGTTTTATTGCGCAGGAAATACTTTTAAATGAAGTGTTTTTTTTATTCATTATTATAAACTACTACTACAAAAATTATATTACAATTTTCATTTAATGCGCTATTGTACATGAAAAATAATGCACATTATTTTACATACAAAAATTGCAATCTATTGCTTAAAAGGCGTAAATTTACAAATAAATGAAATATAAAATTTAATTAATTGGTATTCTTTGAAATGAATACCAATTTAATTAATTGGTATTCTTTGAAATGAATACCAATGAAACTTATGAATTTTCATCCACAATTTAAACAACTCTCAATACATTCATCATTTCTTCCATGAGATTTAGTTTCATATTTTTTGTAATAATATTTATCTGTAAAATAGGGTTCTCGCTTCCTATCACTCCAAAAATAATGACTTCTTTGACCCCTGTCTTGTTTACGGTATTCATGAATATTATGCTTTTTCTGTCTTCATACTGCCTATACTGTTTGCGGTATCTATGATTTATGTCATCAAACTTTTCTTTTGCATAAAATGATTTCACTTCATTTCCGTATTTGCAAAAACGTTTCCAGAAACTTTCATGAAATATTTCTTTATTTTAATTTTTTCTTTTTATATTACTTCCGTCAATTTCTTTTCTTGTGCACGTTGAATTATAATATTTTCCGTGTTTTGTTATTTCATTTTCATCTTTTGATTTGGTCTCGCGAGTTGAGTTACTTTTATCTGTTTTCACCGCGCGTGCTAAATTTATCTTGAAATTATTTTCTGAATTATTTTTATTCATAATACCAATCATTTCGCTTTCTGCACGTGAACTATTTCCTTTTGATACTTTCGCTTCATTGTATGAATTGGCAACATATACAGTGGTGTCGGTAACAGTGTCGTGAATTTTTCCCATCTCATAAAAATGCCCAACGCGCCTAAAGAAGTTTTCACCTCAAAAATATTAATACATGTGTATTTCAGTATGTAATTATTTTAAATGTATTTCATATACAGTATGCCCAATAAAGTCCCTTGCCACCCTCTTAACTTCGGAACGGCTGCTGCTATATTCATAAAAATGGTGTCTAGGTATTGGGACTTAAAACGGCCTATAGAGGCGCTGATCGCAGCCCCTCGCTACAGGAAAATAGTCCCTTTAATTAATGCTAAAGTGCCATTGAAATCATTATTTATTGTAAACGCATTTGAAAGTGTTAGATATTCAAATTTGGATAATTTTTACCTTGTCATGTAATCACAGAACACAAATATCACATTAAATCTGAAATTGTGCTAAAAAATAATCATTATAAACAAATTAAAAATGCATGTAATACAATGGGCTTGCAAGGGATTTTCCTGAAAGGAGCAGTTATATATTTTCTCCACCAGATGGCGTATTCGAGCGCTTGAATTCCCAATACGCCAGCGAAGTGATGACGTCACTGTAATGGCTGCTGGAGACAAGAAGTTTCGGTTTCCCGTTGAGCGTTAATGTTAGCAAAAAATAAAGTCGTGTTAACAGTATTAATAAATTTTTTTAAGAAATTTCTGTTACAGTTTTGCTAAATCTGAGGTATGGCATTCATATGAATTCAACAAACTTCTGATTAAGTGCGTCATTTTTTTTAATTCATCAAAAAAGGTAAGTCTTTATGCAGAGCATCAATGGCCGATGTTTTGAATATTTGAATGTAATTTAAAAATGTGTTTAAGGTTTTAATTTCTTTTAGTTGATATTTCTATTACTCAGGCGTACTCTATGTTAAGTTTCATCTGAGTTAAATTGTGTTTCTGCTGGGTTTTTTTCTTTCTTTTTTTTTCTTTTTGTTTCTTCATTTACATAAATTTATCTGCTGAATCGTAAAGCAAGGGTGATATCTTAATATATTTTGCTTGATATTCCTGCAGTTTAAATGTATTTTTCAGTCGTTTTCATGTTATTTGTGTTGTTTTTTCTTAATTATTTTACTTTATTACAGAAAATGTCTATATATTCAGTTGTTTACTTAGTTAAAAAAAAAAAAAAAAAAAAAAAAAAAAAAAAAAAGAAAAACTCAAGTTTTCGATATCGCGTCGAATGACCCAAACCCAGTTGAAATCGAGCCCATAGAACCCAAGAAAATAATGAGTCCCTAGGTAGTGGAATATTTCTCCCTGTAAATTTAACGAAATTCCTTTAACAATAACCCGATATTTAATTTACGGATGAAATCCCCCAGCCTCTTTCTAAACTTAGCCCCTTATCTTTAACAGTAACGCGATGTTTAATTTACGGCTGTAGTGAGTAAACGTAAGTTGATGCCGAAAAAGAAGATTAATATTTTTAAAAAAATCCCTGACGGCTCGGCCTACAGGCCTGTGCCTACAGGCACAGGTAGATTTCGAAGACTCAGACCGTGCGGCGCCTGTTTATTGGAAATGCAGAAAAAAGGACCTTTTTGCCATGATGCGGCAGTTGTGACCACCCACTTCGAAATCTACCTGTGTCTGAAGATGGAGCCGGCAGGGATTTTTTTTTGTTATCAAAAATCTGCCATACATAAATTTTCGGCCCTTTTCCTAATAGTAATAATAACTTTAAACAGATTCGATACGTATCATAATTAACACGTTATAGGGTTTTTTGCTTTCGCAAAAAGCCCTCCCCCAACCCCCCCCCCCCTTCCCGTCCCCAAGAATGGTTCGATTTTGCCCATTAACGAACTTGACCTAGATTTTATGCCCCTTGATTTTATGTATCAGTTTGGAAGAGATTTGTACAGAATTATTGAAGTTATCGTGTCCATAAATAAAAGATATATATATATATATATATATATATATATAAAGTTTTGAACTGGGGGGTGGTTTTGGGTATCTGCAAAAATTTTCCAGAAATTCCAACATAGGGGAGAATGTAATAAGTAGCATTTCTTACGAAATCTACGTAGTATTTAATAAAATTTTATAAAGATAGTCAGTCTTCCTGCATGTAATTATGCGATGACCGCGCAAAAAAATATAATCCAGTAACTATGAAGAATCATTTGATAAAATTATCATTAGTGTTCTAGCTGTTAGAAAAATTATTAAAAAAAAAAAAAAAACAAAAAAAAAAAACATTTCAACTCAGATTTCAGAAACACATTTCAACTCAGTAATTCTGAGTAATAGAAATATCAACTAAAAGAAATTAAAACCTTAAAAACATTTAAAAATTACATTCAAACATTCAAAACATCCGTCATTAATGCTCTCCATGAAGGTTTATCTTTTTTTGATGAATTAAAAAAAATGACGCACTTAATCAGAAGTTTGTTGAATGCATATGAATGCCTTACCTCAGATTTAGCAAAACCGTAACAGAAATTTCTTAAAAAAATTTATTAATACTGTTAACACGACTTTATTTTTTGCTTACATTAACGTTCAATGGGAAACCGAAACTTCTTGTCTCCAGCAGCCATTACAGTGACGTCACACTTCGCTGGCGTATAGTAAAGTAGTCATGTACTACTGAATGAAACTGCATACGGCGCCACCTAGTGGAAAACTGTGGAGTTAGCATTCTTATCTCCAAAACGGAAAGAGATAGGGAAAAAAAGGTGATTTACAAAGTTGTAGAGCATCATCGATTTAGTACGAAAAGACACCTTGTGGACATTAATGCGAGGAAAAAAGCTGTTAAAACGCGCATTTGTTTTTTCGTGATTTCCTACACTGTGACGTGACAAAACAATCTTACAACAAATGTAAATATTAACCATAAATTGTGAATAAATATCAATAATATTTAGAATTCATAATAAACTCAAACAAAGACACCATCAAAGTGTTGTGAGCCAAAAGTGTTTAAAAGAGTGAAGCAAAACGGAAAGATTTTAAAGTTACAAAAGTTTTATCAGTTTTCTACGAAACTTATAAGTAAAGTTATTAAGTATATTACCCAGTGAAAGAAATGGAGCGTAAGTAATTCTAGTATTTTCTAAAAAAGATGTTGTCTGTTTCAGCTTTTCGTTAAAGAGTGGCGCAGCCAAAATTCAGTTCTAGGGGGAGGGGGGGGGGGTTGAGTTTCTGATAAATGTGGTTGCCGGTTATATGAATCACTGGTTAATGGAATCAGTCTTAAATGAATGATATCATAATGCTTTTCTCTGCAATTACGTTGGTTATGATTCATTTAAAAAGTGTTTACTATATTAGAATTACAAACTATAAAATACACCAATGAAATAACACAAAGCTAGGTTAGATTTATAAAGTGTTTAAAAATGATGAGGGGAAAACTTAGATGGAAGAGTGCAGTACAACAAATAATTTTTACATAGAAAATAACAGAGTTGCAATCTATTTGTTCAATCAAAAATACACAAGGTTTCATTACAAGAGAATCACGAGAATTCTTATTCCCAACTTTAATAATAATGAAGCAATTTTAACAAAATTTTCAATAGACTTACTTACCTTCCTTTTTGCCAAATGTAGTTGATATTAAACACGGTATTGTAGATTAAATTACTGTGTCCTTCCAGTACTTTACATGACATCGAATTGCGCATTAAGAAATGTAAATCTGGTGAAAATTTCGTTTAAATCTTTATTATTAATGTTCGGAAACGTCTGTCTGTGTGTGTGTGTGTGTGTGTGTCTGTACTTGGAAAAACTCTGCAACCGTATAGCGAGTAGCAAAGCGCTTTTTGTTTAAAAAAATTCGGAAAAATCCCGCAATTGTTGACATTCAGTATCAAAGAAATTGGCCTTCAATTAAGACAGTTATTAATTAACAAAGTCTCGAAAATTACCGAAAAAGGAGCATTTTTTCAAAAACAAAGAAACGATTTCAGTTTTGACTGGAACGGGACCTTGAGTCGAGGCTCGCGACCGAGCCAATCAGTTTTCGTCTTACACCTGCAACCCAATATTTTTCATTCCTGCTCTGATAAACATGGCGTACTGGAAGTTTCCCAGCCTGTTTTCAAAAAAATCGTCACATCGGCACGAAAATTTGCAGACGGACGTAAAAAAAAAAAAAATCGCGAATTCAGGATGCTAAAATTCATAAAATTTGACCAATTAGATGAGAAATTATCAATTAACAAACTTTTAATTCTATGTCGAAAAAAAGATCAGTTTTAATTACAATACTCCACAGGCGTCTAACAGAGACAAACCGTCTGCTGAAGTAATAATGAAACAAAACATTTTTTTTTATAGTGGAAGTATTCCAGGTCTATAATTTTTTTTTTAAATATTACATTTATCAATTTGAAAATTATACATCCATCCGTAAATTTTCACAAGGATTCTAAATATATAATTTTCGAATTTCTGCGATAATTAGAACGGAATTTACAATTATTTTTTTATTTAATTAGACCACTTAAAAGATTTTATTTGGGAACACCTGCTAGCTCAGTCATACTTCAATAGCAGATATCGCGGCGTTTATTCCTGGAGATAAAATAATTCCTTTTTAAAGGAACTGCGGTCTCTATAAGTTATATAATATTTAAAAAAATAATTTATTTCTGTATCTGAAGAGTACGCATTCTTGCTCAGAGTGGGCTGACATATCAGAAATTAAAAGAACTCCCTGACGGCTCGGCCTACAGGCACAGGTAGATTTCGAAGACGCAGGCCGTGGGGCGCCTGTTTGTTGGGAATTGCGGAAGAAATGACCTTTTTGGCGATGATGCAGCAGTTGGAACCACCTACTTCGAAACCTAACTTGTTTGCAGGCGGAGCGATTTTTTTTTTAAGCTATAAGAGTTGGTCCTATAAAAAACTTGTCAATATAAAAGTTTTAGATAATATTAAGAGGATTTAAAATAAATTTAAGCGGATTTGAAATCTTGGGAATTGACGAAGTAATGAATTTTTTCTTTTAAAATCCCCCTCCCCCCCTTAAGGCAATTTTTAATTATATCAAAAATCTGTCATACATAAATTTTCGGCCCTTCTCCTAGAGGTAATAATAACTTCAAACGGATTCGATACGTATCATAATTAAGAAATTATGAGGTTTTTCTGTTTTCACAAAAAGCCTCCCCCCCCCATTCCCCTCCCCTCCCGTTGGTTCGATTTTGCTCATTAACGAACTTGACCGAGATTTTATGCCCCTTGATTTTATGTATCAGTTTCGAAAAGATGCGGGAGCTGGAACCGCCTACTTCGAAAAAGAACTTGTTTGTAGGCGGAGCCGGCAGGGATTTTTTGTTTTTAATTTTTTTTTGCTGTAACGGTTGGTCCTATAAAAAACTTGTCAATATAAAAGTTTTAGATAATATTAAGAGGATTTATAATAAATTTAAGCGGATTTCAAATCTTGGGAATTGCCGAAGTTATGAATTTTTTTCTTCTAAAATCCCCCTTTCCCCCTCCCTCAAGGTAATTTTTAATTATATCAAAAACCTGTCATACATAAATTTTCAGCCCTTCTCCTAGAAGTAATAATAACTTCAAACGGATTCGATACGTATCATAATTAAGAAATTATGGGGGTTTCTGTTTTCACAAAAAGCCCCTCCATCCCCCCCCTTGGTTCGATTTTGCCCATTAACGAACTTGACCGAGATTTTATGCCCCTTGATTTTATGTATCAGTTTCGAAAAGATGCGGGAGCTGGAACCGCCTACTTCGAAAAAGAACTTGTTTGTAGGCGGAGCCGGCAGGGATTTTTTTGTTTTTAATTTTTTTTTTTGCTGTAACGGTTGGTCCTATAAAAAACTTGTCAATATAAAAGTTTTAGATAATATTAAGAGGATTTATAATAAATTTAAGCGGATTTCAAATCTTGGGAATTGCCGAAGTTATGAATTTTTTTCTTCTAAAATCCCCCTTTCCCCCTCCCTCAAGGTAATTTTTAATTATATCAAAAACCTGTCATACATAAATTTTCGGCCCTTCTCCTAGAAGTAATAATAACTTCAAACGGATTCGATACGTATCATAATTAAGAAATTATGGGGGTTTCTGTTTTCACAAAAAGCCCCTCCATCCCCCCCCCCCTTGGTTCGATTTTGCCCATTAACGAACTTGACCGAGATTTTATGCCCCTTGATTTTATGTATCAGTTTTGAAAAGATACGGAAGTTAGAACCGCCTACTTCGAAAAATAACTTGTTTGCAGGCGGAGCCAACAGGGATTTTTTTTTGTTTTTAATTTTTTTTTTGCTATAACGGTTGGTCCTATAAGAAACTTGTCAATGTAAAAGTTTTAGATAATATTAAGAGGATTAATAATAAATTTACGTGGATTTGATATCTTGTGAATTGACGAAGCTATGATTTTTTTTCTTCTAAACCCCCCCCTTTCCCCCCTTGGGGCCATTTTTAATTATATCAAAAATCTGTCATACATAAATTTTCAGCCCTTTTCCTAGAAGTAATAATAACTTTAAACGGATTCGATACGTATAATAATTAAGAAATTATGGTTTTTTTCTGTTTTCACAAAAAGCCCCCGCCATTTCCCCCCCCCCCCTGGTTCGATTTTGCCCACTAACGAACTTGACCGAGATTTTATGCCCCTTGATTTTATGTATCAGTTTGGAAGAGATTTATGCAGAATTTTTCCAGTTATCGTGTCCATAAAAAAGTGACATAGATAGATAGTGTGGTAACGTGAGACGACGTATATATAATTAATGCGATATATTATCGTTTGAAACGAAAAAAAAACTTTATTGTAAATTAACATAAAAAAATAAACAATAAAAAAATATGATGAACATATCCTTGCTGTAAAATTACGATTTCAGAAATCCTAAGATTCTGAAGTCCACTCAAAGACAACCTCACTCTAGCTTGTTCAACCTCCAAGTCCCGTCTTTCGTATCCTATCCCCTCACCGGAAAACTGGTCTTTTCTCCATAAGGAAAGAAACGCCATCTCGCCTCCTATGAGTGACAGCTATTTTAATCCTATACTTATCCAGTTAGAATTTCTACCTCATATGGGCTAGATACTTTGTATCCAAAGAATGCCTTTCACATTTGTTATCCACCCATTCAGAGAACACATCTTTCAATACAAAGCATGCATTGCAGCCTGGCTTATCTCAAACTGAAATTGAAATTCACCCTTTTAATAGAATTTTTCTCAATGGAGATCAACCTGTCAGATTATTTTCATTCCAGAGAGATTATCCTTTTTCTACAAGTACCCATATAGCACCAAAGCTCCTGAAAACCTCCCCAGGAGTTCCAATTCATCCAAAATTCCTCCTGAAACTGCAATGACGCTATCAGGCGTTCCTGGGGAAGGTACTTTAATCACTTCCCCAGGACTGATCTCCCAGATGCCTCCCAGGGAGCAAGCTCCCCAGGATGATATTCCCAGGGAAGTACCTAGGAAGAGACGGTGCTGGTGCCATCTCATGTGTGATTTTGACACTAAAATAACTTATTATAATTTTTTATTAAAAAAATTAATGAAGTTTTAATTAATAAAGTTTATATTATTATTTTATTTATTTTATTTCCTAAGCACATCTGGTTATTGTTTAACTTTTAATTATTGTTATAATATTTAATTATCCTTATTCAGATATATTTTTAATTTATGAAATGCAATCAAAATGTAGTTAAATAAATTGAATATAGAAAATTAAATTTAATATTCCACATCATATATTAATAATTAATATAAATTAATCTTTAAATATAAATTGAAAATTTATTATTTATTTTATTTCTGATCTTTTAAAAATTAACTTATATATTAATTCATTTTATCATTACATTCATTAATTATTTTTTCTGAACTTTCAGCAATTACTTATACATTAAGTATTTTTACTATTACTTTTTTATATAACTAATAATTTTACATTGATTTCACTTATATACGTTATTAGTTTCTATAGAAATAATTTAATTTTAAATATAAAATTGATTTACTTTCTCCTAATAAATTATTTTTATTTTCAATTATAAGAAATCAGATTTTTTTTTTTTTAACACGAAGTTTAATATATATTTATATATTTGTATATAACCATATTTTATAAATTAAGGATTAGAGATACCTAGTAAGAATTATTTCTTCTGATCCTTTAAATATAGTCTTATATATTGAATTATTATTATTATTTGCATTAAATAATTAATCATTTCATATTATTTTGAATTATGTATATAAATTATTTTTGGATCAATTTTTTTTTGATCAAAATTATGATCAATTCATAATTTTAAAATATAAATTCGATTTATTTATTTTTTTTCGCTGACCATTTTAAATTATCACACACACACACACACACACACACATATATATATATATATATTTCTTTTATTATTTCTAATAAATAAGTTTTTTTTTCCCGTAACTGTAAGAAATCAAAAGGAATCAAAAATTTGTTACAAATAAGGACTTTATCAACAGTTTAATATATATTTACATATTTTTATACATTCAGAATTTGCTAGTTAATAGATTTGAGATAAGCATTTTTAAATTAAACAATCTATTTTAAAAAGTTAATTTTCATGTAAGTTTCAAAATTGAATCATATTTAAGTCCTATCGAGCATATTTACTTTTATTATTATTCTTCTATTAATTTTTTGTTTAATCTTTTTAAAAATTACATATATATTTATGTATTTTATTATGTATTTATGTATTTATGCATTTTCAACTAATTAATAATTTTATATTTATCGTCATTATCAAATCAATAATTTACTTTTAAGTCTAAATTATAACACCAACTTAAAGAGATTACATCCTCGATTGAAATGGCTCATTTGGTTTAAAAAAATACAAACATACCCCCCCCCCCCTCTGCCCCCTGAATAAGAGTTTAGCTTGAAAGATTTTTATTTAAAAATATACATTCTTACAAAATCGGGTTAAAAATATAAATTCGTGCAGTTTATTATCACGGACCTGGTCAATACCACTTGTCTCATTTAATATACTTTATATATGTATTGGTAATGAGCATATGTTCGCTAAATGATGTCAATTTTTAATTATGTATGAACTTTTATGAAGTGTCTGTTCTGGAGGTTTTACCATATTTAGTTTTATTTTATTTTTTAAATACAAATTAGTTATTTTCTATTGTCTCTTTCAAATTACGATACATGGTATATATTTTTTAATTCTTAATAATGAAGGTGAAATCTCAATTTAGTGAACTTAAGAAATATTAACAACATACAGATTCAGAAAATATAAATAAATATTTATCTTTCTAAATAACAAATATTTCTCCAGAATTTAAAACGGAGTTGTGTTTCGCTTTATTTGTTAAAACTTTCATTTAAGAAACCTATTTTCTATTTGGCAAACTTTTTAGTTTAGGATATTTATAAAAGATTAAATTCTTAACACCTGTTTAAGCAAGGAAATACTTCTATCCAGATGTCAAGAACGATTATATAATCAGCTGCAAAAGTCCCATAATGCAAATATGTTTAGTCAGATAAGGGTAGAATTTTAACTACAATAAGAAAATGAATAGTACTGAGCCGCTTCCAATTCCTTTTGATGGATGAAGAATGGATATGTATGCTTACTGGAATGCATGCAATACTTGCAAAGAAAAGTAGTTGAAAGCATGGAACTTAGTTCCATGGTTGAAAGGAGAGAAACGTTCTTCTTCGCAGAATAAGGAGGAAGATATTTCAAATTTAGCTTTGAGATAACTAAAATAAACAATTGTCGGTACAATAGAAAAATAATCTTTAAAGCAGTCGACCAATGATTCTATAAAAGACAAAAGTATTGATTTTAAAGGATTTCCTTGTTTAGAATTTTTACACAATACTTCGTTGACAATCATAACAAAGAACTCATATTTTATGACAAAGTATCCGTACATTTAGGCATTTTAAATCTCCTGAAATATTAGTTTTGTTAGCTAAAATGAAATTATATTTCACTGAAAAATAGTGCATAATGAAATTTCTATGTATTGAATGTTTTCACAGGATTTCAAAAGATGGCTAAATGGGGATTTAATTGTAAATTAGTTTTATTTATTACAATAAGAAAAAAAATATTTTTGTTACAGACACAAATTTTATTAACAGTACTTTTTTTCATATTTAACTAGTTACATAGATAGAGTAGAAATGTCCATATTTTAAAAATTAAGAGCTAAATGCTAAAGAAATATTATTGTCATTTTAAACAGCAATTTCATGTAGGTAATTTAAAATTAAACGATGTATTTATGTATCTTAGGGTGTTTCTCAAATGATCTGCTCAACAACGCGAAACTTTCTGACACATCTTTTGACTTATTTTTAAACGCAAAGACATAAAATTGGTTGGCCTGGCTATTGAATTGATTTGAGATCGAAATGAATTTCCATTTTTTGATAAATAAATTACTTATCGGGTTATAAGCGATTCATGTTACATGACGACACGTTTTTCTCCTTTCTCGTGCTACGGCGTCGGAAATTCAGCTCAAAACACCGACTTTGACGGTATTTTCTGAAAGATCTTCTGTCTTTACCAAAAAAATGGAAAACATCTCTTGATCACAAAGTTTATAAATAAGAACACCTGCCAATTTCAAGCGCTTCCGAACAAAAATGAGCTAAACAATATGTCATAAAGTAGCCAATTTGAATTTGAGAACAGCCTAGCATGCATAATCTCAGAAAAGCTTTTATAGATATATCGTTTAACAACTTGCAGGGGTCGATGCAGGGTTTTTTTTTCTTGGGACCCATTTTGTGAAAAGTAAAGGTTATTTTTGTGAAATTTATAATATTTTTGTGAAAAATAACCTTTTGTAACAAAGACTGAAATCCATTTAATCAAATTCGAACCAAACATTTATAAACAAAAAGTTTTTTAAATCCTTTTGCTGAAGTTTTTCTCTCTGGTGAACTTGTTTGTTTACAAATTAAACATTTTAAAACATCACAAAATAATAAATAGTAAGTTTTTATGGAATATAATTTTGTTAAAGGGCCCATTTTATCAAATTGATTTTTGTGAAGGGTACCCATTTTATCAAATTGATTTTTGTGAAGGGACCCATTTTATTAAATTGATTTTTGTGAAGGGGCCCATTTTATTAAATTGATTTTTGTGAAGGGGCCCTAAACAGGCCCCAAATTTTGCCTGGATCGACCCCTGTTTTGTAATATGGTAATATCAATATTAGAAATCAAATTGAGTTTAGCTTATTCTAATTCTAAATTTAAAATTATAATATTTCTAATTAAAAAAAAAAGTGCATTTTGAATTTATTTTTCAATTTTTGGTTCATAAAAATGTCAATTTTTCTCTTACTTTGTTTAATTGTGATTATTTATAATTTATAATTTAATTTATTTAATTTTAAATATTTTTATTTAATTGGCCCCCTTATCATAGACCCCTGACTCTGATATATGTGGCTCCTAACTAAAATGATAAAACGCAATGTTGTTGCAAATGATAAAACACTCCTTCCCTTTTCCCTTTTATTGTAATGCCGCGTGGGAAATTCGGTTCAAAACGACGACTTTCACAGTATTTTCTAAAAGATCTGCTTTATTTAAAAAAAAAAAAAAAGGAAAACGTTTTTCTAGTATTACATAGTTTCTAAATAAGACCACCTGCCAATTTAATGCATTTCCGAACAAAAACGAGTTAAAAAATGTGTCAGAAAGCAGCTCCTTTGGGTTTGAGAACAGCCTTAAATAATTGATACGCTTTTTTTCTAGTTTTCAATTTAAAATTGTATTGAATATATATCAAAGGGTATTCATCTTTATTTGCAATAAAAGTTACAGAATTCCTGCTAACACCTTACCTTAATGATTTTTCAGTTTGAAGGAAGGTGGGCTTTGAGACCTATAGCTACAAGGCTGTCGTCTCGAATGATCCATATACATTTTTTTTAATCACAGAAACACATACACAATTTCAACAATTACATAAATCTCGACGAGAAAGTACAAGGAAATTTTACAACACCAAGAGTTACATCCGGGAGCTCCACAAAGTGTGTGCAATGGAGCTGGCGGGAGTCGAACACCGCCGGCCTTGCTTCCTACTCTATGAAGCGATTAGCGGAGTGGTGCCTTAACCACTCGGCCACGGAGGCCCCAATTCCTGCTATACGAATCGTAAAAATATGCTTGTTTTCTATTTACTGACTTTCATAAGAAGAGAAAGAAATACATGAATACCTTATAAACGATTCAGGTACAACGGCCGTGTAGCGTAATCAATAGAGCGTGTTTCTCGTACGCGTAAGTACCCAGGTTCAAATCCAGTCGGTGGTAAGAAAGTTTGTTCCGTAAAATCTGTATCATACCTTTCATGTGATTCTGTGTGCGTGATTAATAAAAGTGGTTTCTGTTATATGTGTTATGTAAATTTTTAAAGATAATGTCCGTATTTATTTAAAAAAAATAATAAATACTTTTTACATTACGTCGAATAATAATAACTTCGGATGTTTTTTATGCACATTAAGTGACCCTGAAGTCTCCCAAATTCCTCCGGTATTACTTCCTGAAATCTTCCCTAGAACAACCTGAGGAGGAACCTGAAGGAGGTCCTGGGGAGCTCCCCGGGATGCTATGAGGCGGACATTTTCGGTTCCTGAGGACCTCCTGGTGACAAATTTTTGCATCCTCAGGGATGCCTGGAGGATGAATGTCAATCTTCCTGGGGATGTCCTAGGGAAGCACATGTGCTATATGGGTAAGGGAGGAGTAGATTCCTGTCAACTCATCACAACACCTCCCCCTAAGGAAACATTTCTAGAAGAAATTTGGCATATACATGAATAGAATAAGCTCCTTCAATCAATTTCTAAAGAGGTCAACAAAGCACAAAGGAATTTTGAATAACACATGAAAAATCCCTATAGAATACAAACACATTCCCATACTCAGTATTTGATAGACCACACTGTCAACAGGATTTACTATAATCCCATACCTACAATATCTAAGTATAATTCCAGGAATAATTTATACAACTGATGCCCTAAGAAACAATTTTGAAATATTTCACATACATATAATACCAAATACAGATTACAATTTCTATGATTCTAACAAAAAAAAATAATAAAAAGAAAGAATAATTCGATATATAACACAATGCCAAACACAATTTTCCCAAAAAACACTTGCTTAAAAGCTTAATTTTGGACACTTCTACAAACAAAAAGAAAGCATACTAAATTATGCAATTATTAAATTAATGAAGTTTTACCATTACGAAAATATTAAGCATTAAATGATAAATAAACACAATACAGATATTATAATAATGAGTGCTCCCAAATTTAGAATAAAACTTAATTTTGAGAATTCTCCCAAAAACCAATATCAAAATTACTTCTATCAGAAAATCTCTTCGACAATAAATTTCGCTTTACAACTGCATAATCATAATTTTTCCTTTCAAAATCTTGTTTGATTTTAATAAATCTTTCTTTATGATCCATTTTAAAATCAGAATGCTCCATTCTTTTTAACTTTGAATTTCCATATGCATTTTCTTGGCATTTAGCCCCCCCAATTTACTGTATTATTTACCTTCATCCAAGAGTTATTTTTTCTGACCATAGTCATAGGTGAACTCAATTTCTTTCTAATTCTCTTTCTAACATGCTCAACTCCCATACTACCAACAAAATACCTGGGTATATTTACAGCATGCTCAGAATTCTTTTCCCGAAATTGACCTCCTTTACCTGACCTTTTATCACCATCCGTTTTAGACGCATCCTCTTTTGTATCGATCAATTTAGACCCTTTTTCTAAATTCCTATCAGTCACGTATCCCGGTGAATTTACCTCTATCTCATTAGCAGATTTATTATCCCTTTCACAGATTTCATTCACAACCATTTTTCTAAAAAATTTTTGCTCATGATCGCTAGATAATCTAAAGGTTCCCTGCCCATTTAATTCTCTTTGACTCTCCACTTGTTTACACACTGAATCCTGCTTATCTATACTTCCCAACTTTAACAATTCATAAACAATGGGTGTTATCACTGGAGGAGAATTTAGTTTTCTCACAACTGCAACCACCACATTCTTTTCAACATACTCTTTTTCACCTTCTATCAAAGCAACCGGCACTGACACCAAATCCGCTTTTTGTCTATTTCCGAGGGCCGGTATAAGAAAGACATTTCCCACTTTCTTCGCACTCCACGGAATGTCATTAGTATCAAAAACCGCAATTTGCGCACGTGTGTCCTTAATCGCTTTTACTTTCTTACCATTCACGCATAAATCAACCATAGGTAATTCGGTTTCCACACCTTCCTTATTATTTATACCTTTCTCATCACTAGTAATAATCCAAGCTATGCTTTTATCCTCATAATTGGATTTACTTTTTAACAATTCAGAACAATTTGGACGGATGTGACCCACTGCCAAACAATTATAACATTGGACTTGTCTCTGCTTTTCGAAAGCATTGTCCTTCTTAAATTGATCAGTTTTCCCACTCTCTTTTGTATTCTCAAATTCCGATTTTGGTTTAATTTCATTTCTAATTTTAGATTTAAAGTTATCCTTTTGATTATCCTGAAAAGACTTATTTTCCCAAGGTATCCGATCTCTTAAATTCCCTTCTTATACTCTCAAACTTATCTGATTTCTCCGCGAGTTTAGAAGCAATCTTTATTTCCTCCCTATCATCCATAAATTTTTCTTTTATCTCAAAAGGGGCACGTTTTTTCAATTGTTCCGTGAGCATTAGTTCTTTTAGTGAATCAAAATCCCTCACTTCTAATGATTCTAACCAATTATCAAGATAACCCCTTAACTCATAAATCAGATCTACCCATAATTCACCAGATTTTCTTTGATGAGTTTCAAATTTTTGTTTTAAGGCGCCCGTACTTAGCCTAAATCTGTCTAACAAAACTTTCTTTATATGTTGAAAATCATCGCATTTGTCTGTTGATTGTTTTACTATAATTTCGGCAATATCAGAAGGTAATAAAGGAATTAATTGACTAACCAAATCTTCCTGAGAAACTTTAGCTTTCTCGGCTTGCCTTTCAAAAATCATAAAGAAAAGAGTTATATCAATTAATTTCGAATCAAAGCGCGGAACCAAATCCTTTAAATTTACCTTAGGAGTTCTATGAAAATCTACATTTGATTCATTAGATGAAACACTAACAACATCCGCAGAATTTTGAATACGCAATTTTTCTAATTCAAATTGATGTTGTTTCTCAAGTTTTTGTAATTCAAATTGTTTTTCAAGTTGTTTTTCGAGTTTATCTGCCTCAAGTTGTTTCTCAAGTTTATCTACCTCAAGTTGTTTTTCAAGTTTATCTAACTCAAATTTCCCAAGTTTATCTTTTTCCTCTTGCGCAATCCTATCTAATTCAATTTGCCTATCTCTTTCTTTACGATCTTTTTCGATTTGTTTTTCCTGCACTTTCCGCTCTGCCTCTTGTTCAAGAATATATTGCAAGCGAAGTTTTGCGTAACTTTCTTTATAATCCTCAGCACTAACAATAGCCTGAATTATAGCTTGATTTTTACACGTTTTTGACACACTGGTCTCAAATTCCTCTGCTAATAATAGCAAGACGCTTTTATTATATTTTACTAAATAGTCTGCCATATTTTCCCCCAAAATATAATAAATTTCAAAAAATCAGATATATTCAATTTACAATAATACAATCAATACAGAAATAGAATTTTCCTCACTATACGTATAATAATGTATTCAAAAACGACACAATTTCAATATAGCAAATTCTCATGCAACAGTGACGTCTTTCAAACTGAGTATATCCCCCAAAATAAATCTTATACCCAACAGTACAGTATAACATCAATTTATTTTGAAACATTAATCATAATCATCCACAGTATACCCATAAAATTAAGCTATAACTTTATTACTGTAATAAATAAAATATATATAAACAAAACTCTTAATTCCAAAAGTTTTATACAAAATTATGATTAAAATACCCTGATTAATAATCTCAATCAATCACTAACAATTTACTATACACCAAGTGAATTTTAACATATACATAAGCATATAATTTTCTTAACCCAATATTATACCTAACAGATACCAGAATAAAACCAAACATAAAAATTCTAAAAATTTAAGTACCAAATTAATAGCCTCCCTAGAATTCTTAAATTTCTCATAGAGTTTTGTTCCACAAAATTAAAATTTATTCACAAAATTTAATTTTAAACAGACCTTTATAGAAGATTTCATAAAAGAGCTTACCTCCAGATGCAGATATTTCCTCCACACTGATACCAGGCTTCCAAGCACTTTTAAAGATGACACACAGATGTTTGAAGATTTGAAGACACTAATTTCACTGATGAGGCACTAATTTCACCTTAGATCCGTATGTAGACAATAGGGCTGGGCGATATATCTATAAAATCGATAAAATCGATATAAAATGCATATCGTGATACCGATATAAAAAAATCCTACCCAACGGTATACCGGAAATATCATAAATCTGACGAAAACCATGATATTAAAAGCGCTTCCTCCACTTCGAGTATTCATGAATTGACGGTGTAAATTTTCCCAGCCTAAACCACGATATCAAACAGCGGTCCGTGGGATACCGTATTCATGAATACACGGTGTGAGTTCTCGCAGCCGAAATGATTTTTGAAAAGGAGAAAGGGTGATTTGTTTGGTGTGTATGAGACGGCTGGGATACCGTATTCATGAATATTAACGGTGTGTGTTCTCGCAGCGGAAAAGGTTTTTGAAAAGGGGAAAGGATGATTATTCGGTGTTTATGAGATGGGTAATAAATATCATATAGTCTTGTTTATGGTTTCGCCAGCGACGACTGACAGTAGATGATATAGCTACTCGCATGCTATGCGGTGTGGATGAATATTTGCTCTTTGTTGTTGAATAATGTGTGAATTAGGCCGATGGAAAGAAAGGAAGTATTTTATTTGTAACAGAGGATTTAATGGGACACATGAATAAAGAATAATTCAGACATGTTTTTGTTTCTTCTTTATAATTATTATTTTATGAAAAAAATTATTAATTTCTTAGTAGTATTCATTAATGTATATTCTAGGACAAAGAAGGATTTTTAAAAATGCAGATATTTTTACTTCAATGCCGCGAGTTTTTTCTTTCCAGAATTTATTTTAAAAATCGCGTTCGCGTGATATATGTGAATATTTGGTATCTGACTGTCTCTGTATATATGACCATTGGTCACTGCCCAAAAATTGTTTGGTGGAAATTTTGCATTTAAATTTTTTAAAACCATTAAGCATTATTATGTTTTATTTGAAAACGGTGGAAAGGAATACTATGCAAAGTCTTTAATTTTAATAAAATAAATATATTGAAATGTTTTTTCCCTATTTTTATCCGATTTACCCCCCCCCCCCCCTTCATCTTCACAAATGAGATATTAAAAAACAATTTACGCGAAGGCGCGGCAAAAAAAAAAAAAAAAAAAAAATTATATTATATTTATTTTTTCATAATTATAGGTTGTAAAATATTAATGTACTGTCGGGTAAAAAATAATGGAACATGCTGATTATTCATTTTTTAATTATTTTTCATACTTCCATCCATTTTTAAGATTTTCTTCGTGCTTTTTTCCATTATTTTGAAACATGTGCTTGATGACTATATAATACTCTAATCAGTCTTGAATTCAAACATTTTTCTCAGGGAGGTATTTCGGAGGTTCGGGATGACAGGTGGTGGTGGGGGGGGGGTATCATAGGCGCCGGTGAGGGAGGACAATTAATTGCCCCTCCCTGAATTTTGAAATTTAAATCTTTAAATCTGTAAATTTTTATGTTGAAAAAAAATTAATTTACTTATGCCCAAGTAGCATGATTAATTATGCACTACCGGAAGAAAAAACTATGAAATTTTGTTCACGGGAGATCTGCCTCGTTGAAACTCCCATGGAACAAAGTTTTTATTTTTTTAATTTTGAGTTTATGTGTTGAAAAATTATCTCCTCTGACGAAAAAGAAATGCAAATACATATATATATTTGTTAAATTTCTGTATTGCATGTTGGGGGCTAGCAGAACAATTGTTTTAATATCTTATACCTCCCTGTGTATCATCAGCGTCCATGGTATTATGGTATTCAGAGTGTGTATAGGGGGGGGAAGGGGGTGCACTTTCGGGACATTAAATAACCGAAAATGTGGAAACTCTAGGGGCTCAGTGTCACCCCTGAATTCATCACTGACTGTAATGCTAAAGTAAAACAAATTCTGTTTAAATATTTTACGTGATAGATAATGTTTCTCTGAAGTGTTTATTTCAGTTATTTGGGATTTTGAATATATCAGTACAGGAAATTGCTGATTGTTTTAATGTAATATATACTGTTAAATTTATTATATTATAAATTAAGCGGAGGAGGGTGTGAAGCGAATCAATAATTACAACTAGCAAACCGAAAATATTTGTTTGAATTGTTGTTATAATCATTCTAATTACTTTGTTAGAGATTTCGCAAGCAGCTAAAATTTCATAAAGCGCAAATTGGTAAATAATTTAGTAAAACTTATTTTATATTATTTAAAGAATTTTTTCATGCAAGTAATGCTCTCTAAAAGATGTTGTATACAGAAATTGTTCTCATAATGGAATATGGTGGTGTTTAAATTTTCCATTTTTGGTGCCAGATGCGATTTTACTAGCCCTGGTCCCTTGAAGGCAAAATTTTTATTCATTGCCACGAATGATATCTTTTAAATATATCTATCAGTTTTAACCATATATTTTGTCTTATTTCAAGCAAGTATAATTTTAGCGACTCAAGCGGTCACCCTAATTCGCTTTCGTCTAAAGCCAACCATATTGTGGAAATACGAGTAAAACTGATTTTTTATTCTTTCTTTCTTCTTCTCAAAATATTCTTTTATTTATTCTGCATATTTAGTTTTAATATCACGATATATCGTCATATCGCGATATTTAGCTGATGATATATCACGATATTGAAATTGAGATATCGCCCAGGTCTAGTAGACAACTCAGATGGTACGCCGCATATCTTCATTCCACTGGATATATTATGAAGCACAAACACGTATCACCAAATATATAGTTGACTGTTCATACACTACACAGCTTTTGTCGATAAAGTTATTTTACCAGTTCTCTACTTACTAGAACTCCAAGAAAAAACCACGACTCCAATTAGGCTTCAAGACTCCACAACTCTGCTCGTCCGTTTTCCACGTGCTTTTCATCTGTTTAATCAGGTTAACGCATAGATCCGTAATCTAATTTATTCTAGATCACATATCCCAGTTGCTGCCACCAATTAATTATATATACTATAGCTGTGGTAACGTGAGACGACGTATATATAATCAATGCGATACATTATCATTTGAAACGAAAAAAAACTTTATTGTAAATTAACATAAAAAAATAAACAATAAAAAAATATGATGAACATATCCTTGCTGTAAAATTACGATTTCAGAAATCCTAAGATTCTGAAGTCCGCTCAAAGACAACTTCACTCTAGCTTGTTCAACCTCCAAGTCCCGTCTTTCGTATCCTATCCCCTCACCGGAAAACTGGTCTTTTCTCCATAAGGAAAGAAACGCCATCTGGCCTCCTATGAGTGACAGCTATTTTAATCCGATACTTATCCAGTTAGAATTTCCACCTCATATGGGCTAGATCCTTTGTATCCAAAGAATGCCTTTCACATTTCTTATCCACCCATTCAGAGAACACATCTTTCAATACAAAGCATGCATTGCAGCCTGGTTTATCTCAAAGGGAAATTGAAATTCACCCTTTTAATAGAATTTTTCTCAATAGAGATCAATCTGTCAGATTATTTTCATTCCAGAGAGATTATCCTTTTTCTACAAGTAAGGGAGGAGTTGATTCCTGTCAACTCATCACAATAGATAGATAGATAGATAGATAAAGTTTTGAACTGGGAGTGTTTTTGGGTTCTGGGATTCATGATCGGCGTAGATCTGCAAAAAATTTTCAAAATTTCCAACTTAGGTGAGAATGTAATAGGTAGTATTTCTTATGAAATCTACCTAAAATTTTCGAATTCGGCGCATAATTTTTTATTTTAGCAAAATCTGATTTTTGTACAGACCAAAAAAAAAAAAATCTATGAATTTGCTATTTCATTTAAAATTATCTCGGGTCGTATTGGTCCGGTCGCGATGCGGGTTGGCTCATTCGACTCGACATCGACAGCCTCAAAGATTTCAGTTATGTTTGCATAGAACAAATTGCGCACCCTGGCGGTGGAAGGTGGAACTAACGAATTTTGCAGCTAACTCGTGTTTTATGGGTCCCATCACGACGCGGTTTGAATCATTCGACTCTACATCGACAGGACTTATCTATTTTAGTTCCTAATTTCACCACCAGGGGTCGCTTTCCTATCTCGGGTCCTATGGGCCAGAGTACGACGGGGTTTTGCTCATTCGGTTATGTTCGTATAGAAGAGATTGCGCCCCTTGGCGGCGGAAGGCGGATCTAATGGATTTTGCATGGAACTAACGGATTTTGCAGCTAACTCGGGTTGTATGAGTCCCATCACTACGTGGTTTGTTTCATTCGACTCGATATCGACAGGACTTATCGATTTTAGTTCCAAGTCTCACCTCCAGGGGGCGCTTTCCTATCTCGTGTTCTATGGGCCCGATGATGACGGGGTTTGGCTCCTTTGACTGGATTTCGATAGCTTTATAGATTTCGTTTATGTTCGTATAGGACAAATTGCACCCTCTGGCGGCGGAAGGTAGAACTAATGGATTTTGCAGCCACGTTTGCTATATCGTCCCGAAGGCAGCGGGGACACGAACCTGGGGTTTGTATAGGACAGATTGCGCCCACAGGCGGTGGAAGGTGGAACTAATGGATTGTGTGGCGCTTAAGGGATTATCCGGTGCCGAAGGCAGCGGGGACCCGGGTCGGAGGTTCATTCGGTTCGAGGAGGACACGAGCCGGAGGTTCGTTTGTTTCGAGGTTTTACAAGATTCCAGGCACCGACGTAAATTAGGGGCCCGCTAGCGGGCGAAACCAGCTAGTATATTTATTATTGCTAAAGTTCTCTAAAAATATCCGAGTTTGAATTGAAGTCGTATCTATACTAATATTATAAAACAGCAATGTTTGTTCTTTTTGCAGGGGTTAATTCTGGAACTACAAAACGGATTTTAAAAAGTAATTGGTCATATGTGAGTTTTATTCGCGTATAAAGGGTTCTACACAAAATATCAGAACTGTTCAAAGACAATATACTCACATACCTAAAGCAATACCAAATGCCATAATTTTATTTTATTGGTATTGGAATGAAAAACAATGAATATATCTGTTCCGTCGCGGAAGTACGGTTTTGGCTCCATCTAGTGAGCGTTGCATCACAGCTCCACCTAGGAGCATTTTGTAAAAAAATTCATTAAGCTGTGGGTCAATGAAACACTCGCACGTATTGTTAACACCACCCAGTTCACGCGGCGATATTAATTATAAAAATGCAGTTCAATTTAATAATTTGTGTTCGTGAATGTCAACTGCCCTGTACATGTTAATAAAAACTTAAAAAGGCAATCTCATCTCATACAGTCCACTTTATATCGACCATTGTGGTCCGCAGAGCCGCAGTGCTGCTATGGATAAACTGAATCGTTCGAAAGGCGCCGTCAAAGCCGCTATAACTAAACTAGAACAATTTATTACCGAGAATGTAGATCCTAAGGCCACTAATGTGAGCCAACTCCAAGTAAAGTTGAAAAAAATAGAAAGCCTGCAAAATAAATTAGAGGATATTCGAGAACAGTATTACGAATTACCTGAAATAACTCAACCTCAATTAAAAGAAATTGAGCAGGATACAGATGACGCAAGTGACCGATTAGAACATTTGGAGGTGAGTGTAAAACTTTTATTAACCTCCTTTGATGATAAATCTAATAATATTCATATTAATGAAAGCAAAACAAAAGTATGCTTACCAGAAATTCCATTGCCTTCATTTGGAGGTGCATACTATGATTTCGCAAATTTCAAAAATCAATTTACAAATTTGATCATTAATAATGATCATTTAGATGATAATCAAAGGCTATTTTATTTAAAAGCCTCTTTAAAAAATGATGCTAAACAATTAGAATATCCCGATGATGACTTCAATTCTTTATTTCAAGCCCTCATTCATAGATATGAAAATAAACGACTTTTAGTCGACTCTCATATTTCTTCAATTTTAAATTATGAAAAAATCCAGTATGAATCTACAAAGAATTACGAAATTTCTTAGATTGTATTAATAAGAACATCAGAGCCTTGAAAGTAATGGAATATGATCAAAATAGCTTATCAGAAAGTGTATTCATGAATATAATTTTACAAAAAATAGATAAAGAAAGTCAAAAACAATTTGAACTTTCTCTTGAAAATACAAAGGTTCCAACTTTCGATTATTTAATGTCATTTCTGGAGAAAAGATGTATTATGTTAGAGAATGTTTCTCGGTCTCATGGCGCCAGCCAAGTGAATTCGAAACAGATCAAAAGTAATTACGCTGTAAATAAATCAAGGTTATTTTTTATCAGTGACAATAAAAATAAAGTAAAGCCATGCATTTTATGTAAAAATAACTATTCGTTATTTAAATACATCGCATTTCAAAATATGAGTGTTCCTAATAGAAAAAACTTTGTAAGCAAAAATAAATTATGTATAAATTGTTTGAGGTTACACCATAGCGAATGCAATTCTAAATTCACATGTAAAAAGTGTTCCTCTCGACATAATAGCCTACTTTGCGAAAATGTGAATGAGTTTTCAGAAGCGCAAATGAATAAACCCTTAGAATCGATAAAAGATAAACAATTAATTATTTCACATTCCGAAAGTAAGGATAAGGTCTCTTCTTTGTTAGGTAGTAATCTTTTAACTAAGGACTCAAAGAACTGTACGTTATTAAATACTGCAATTATTTTATTAAAGGATTCGCATGGAAATGAAATTAAATTACGAAGTGTCATCGATAGCGGTTCGACGATAAACATCTTATCGGATAGTGCTTGCAGGAAATTAAATTTAAAATCAAAACCCTTTAATTAAAGGTAGCGTTTCCGGTATTAACGGTTCATATCAACAAGTGAAACGAATCGTAAATACGGATATATTCAATCAAAATGAAACATTTTCAAGAAATATAGACCTGGTTGTGTTGCAAAAAATAACAAATCATATTCCAATCACGGAATTAGACATTTCAAATTTATGCATCCCTAAGTACATAGAATTAGCTGACAGCAATTTTAATGTTCCAGATCAAGTTGATGTTCTAATTGGTAGCGAATTATTTTTTGATATTTTAAAGGGTGATAAAATTCGGCTCTCAGATGGAAAGTGTATTTTACAAAATACAGAATTCGGATATTTAGTGACAGGTACACTTCCACCCGTTAGTAATCAATCCTTTTGTTGTCTCTTAACTGAAGATAGTTTGGACAATACACTTAAGAAATTCTTTGAAATTGAATCCTTACCTGGAGACAATGACGAATTTGTGAAGGGTGAAGAAGAAACATTTTGTGAGGAGCATTTTAGAAGCACATATAAACGCGATCATACCGGTAGATTCATAGTGCAGCTACCAATGAAAGAAAATGCTGAATCGGTTTTAGAGTCATCTAAAGAAATTGCAGTTAGAAGATTAAATAATTTATGGGCTAAATTAGATAAAAATAAAATAATGGCTAATTTATATAGAGATTTCATGGAAGAATATGAATTTTTGGGGCATATGACTGAAATTAAAGGTGAAAACACCAATGGGGTATCGTACTTCATTCCACACCATGCTGTCTATAAACCAGAAAAAACCTCCACTCCCCTACGCGTGGTTTTTAATGCTAGCTCAAATACATCTAGTGGGTATTCACTTAACTCTATTTTATTAAATGGTGGAACAGTCCAACAAGATTTGTTTTCCATTATAACTAGATTCCGCACACACAAATATGCATTTTGTGCAGACATTAAGAAAATGTACAGACAAATACTGATCGACCCATTGCAGAGAAATTTGCAAAAAATTGCCTGGAAGTCTAATAAGGATGCACCGATTAAAATATTGCAATTAAATACGGTAACATACGGCTCAGTTAGTGCCCCGTTCTTAGCTATACGTACAAAAGCGATCGCTGACGAAGAAAGAAAGTATTTTCCTAAAGCCTCAAAGGTGATATATAATGATATGTATGTCGACGACTGCTTGTCAGGTGCGGGTTCCTTGCAAGATGCACAAGAGTTACAATCTCAATTGAGTCTGATTTTAGAAAAGGGCGGTATGGAACTACACAAATGGGTATCTAATCACCCTGAGTTGTTACAAGACACCGCTATTTCAGAATACGCATTTGAAGATCCCTCGCAGCAGATTTCTGTAAAAACATTAGGAATGTTACGGAAGCCCCAATCGGATCATTTTTCCTTTAAAATTACTGTCATCCCTAAAGATAATTACTCCAAGAGAGAAGTATTGGCCGAAACTGCCAAAATTTATGATCCACTAGGCCTGGTTGGCCCGATTGTCACCAAAGCAAAATTTTTTATGCAACAGCTATGGGAACAAAAGCTTGATTGGAATCAACATCTGCCTCCCAACTCTCTTCGAGAATGGAACAATTTTTTGATTAAATTACAAGACATAAATAATCTTGTCATTTCTCGATATGTTCTGTCGGACAATATCGCAAAATTAGAACTTCATGGTTTCTGTGACGCATCAGGGAAAGCCTATGGAGCTGCTGTTTATTTACGATGCATCTCCACGACTGGACAGTTCAGTTTGAATCTTCTATGCAGCAAGTCTCGGGTGGCTCCCCTAAAGCCAATGACCATACCAAGATCAGAGCTCTCAGCAGCTGTACTATTGACGAAACTAGTTAAAAAATTAGTTCCAACCTTACAGTTGTGCTTTGAAAAGGTGTGGCTTTGAACTGATTCTTCCATTGTACTTTTTTGGCTCAATACTTCACCACACAAATTAAAAACTTACGTAGCCAACAGAGTGACTATGATTCAGACTCGTTCTGAGAATTATCTGTGAAATCACGTATCCTCAGGGGCGCCAATTCGGGGGGCTGGGGGGGTGGTTGCCCCCCCCCCCCCCAAGGAATTTGAAATTTCAGAAAATTTATCAGTTATTACAAGTTAGACCAAAAAAAATCAAAATATGATCAAAAGCTAAAATAACGTCAGATTTCACCAATTTGTTTACAAAAAAAAAAAAAAAAAAAAAACTAGTCTGATGTGCCAATCTCAAAACTTTCTTCTATTTCATACATGTTTCGCATACACCAAAAACAAATCAGCATCAATTTATATTAAGGTCTAACTGAATCTAAAGTTTTATTAAATTATGTGCGTTAGTTCTGGAGATATAGCTATCGTGAAAATCGTGCAAAATGTAGCATAGCAGCATTAAAAAAAAACTGGCTATTGGCTATTGGGCTATTTATACCAAATCTTGGGCTATTTATTGGGCCATATCTTGGGCTATTTATACCAAATCATAATCAACGTCTATTTTTGTCAAGGTCTAACCGAATCTGAAGTTTGGTGAAATTCTGTGCATTAGTTCTTGAGATATAACTATCGTAAATATCATGAAAAATGTAGCACGGCAGCGCCATCTATTGGGCGATTTAAACCAAAAACTAATCATCACCCATTTATATCAATGTTTAACAGAAAATGAAATTTTATCAAATTCCGTGCATTAGTTCTTGAGATACAGCGCCCAGAAAATTTTTGTCACATACAGACACTGAGACACACAGACAGACTCGCTGACAGACATTTTCTAAAAATAGTACCATTGTGTTCAAGACCTTCTAAAACGTATAAATCCGTCGAAAACCGGAAGTGGTAAATTTTCATAAATCCAATACCTTTTTCTTGTAAAGAAAGAAGAAAGTAATAAACACTTTAAACATTGAAATGTTTTCTAAAGCCTTGCTATTGCAACATTCTATAACTGAGACATTTATCATTAATGAGTATTTTGGCTAGTTTTAGAAATATATGTGAGAAAAAACTCTATGAATTGCTTGTGAGCTAGCTGTGTACAGCATGATTAAAAGAAAACTCGTCACCACCAAGGCTAGAATTTTAATCATAAATTCTCTCTTTAACCAAAAATTTAAGGGGAATTTTTTTTTCGGAGTGGGGGGATGGGGAAGGTGTATTCAATTTCTTAATTATATGATTTGTTAATTTTGTTTGATTAGTGTCACATTATATTTACTCCAATCGTTATAATGATATTAAATTATTTGCTTTATTAAATGATATTATATATACAGTATGCTCTTAAAAATCTCCACAGCCTGACACTAGAGTCCTGTCCAGATTTGGTTGTAACCGACCCGAATCCTGACTTTAACCCAACAGACTTCAAGCCGAATCCGAAATATTCATACCTGAACCCGAAGTGAAAGAAAATGAATGTATATTTTAATACATTTATAAAAAAACAATCTACAAGTTTACTGCTTATGTACAAAAAATAACACGTATATACACCCATTAATATTCAAATATACTATAGTTTTTTCATTTGAAAATTATTCAGAACCTCCTTTTGTATAATCGGTTCATCTCGAACCCGATTCGAAAGAGTCAAGCATAATCCGAAGCGTATAAAGTTTACTCGACCCACAGAAAAAAAAAAACAATCAACCAAACACAAAACGAAATGCATTTCGGGTAGCCGATGCAGGACTGTAATTTCCAGTAAACCCGGAAACGTCCAAAAAATTTTCATTGACCGCAACCCTACCCGAAATGAAAGAAAATTAATCCATATTTCAATATGATTTGGAAAAGTAGACTTCAATAATATCTCTAATAACAATTTTAGGTAGAAAAATTATTTTTTTAATCTGAAAATATTTAGGATTTCTTTGAAAATCCGGGCAACACGAACCTGAATCAAAATAGTGAAACCTAACTGGAACCCGAAACAATTAACCCTTTGATAACGGCCAGGATTGACTACTAATTTTGCATTCAATCGTTCTACAATTTCCAAAAAAATTCCTTGTGACAGATTTCTTTTGAAAATATCCTATAATATGTGTATGGCAGATTTCAAAAAGTCGTACTAATAGAATAAAAAATAGTCCACTGGGACATATATGTCCCAACCGTAGTCAAACGTTCCAAGTCAACCTGACCCGCAACGAAAATAAGCGAAAAAAAACAAAAGAAAAACAACCCGGCTCGATCCGTACTGCAGATTGGGTGGTGTTGCCCCAACCAATGCAGGAGCAAGGGACCTGAGACCAAGGGTTTTTCAGATTTCTGAATTGTATGGAATTTAGATCATAGTCTGAAGAGGAAGGCAGAAAATGATTGTGGAAAATTTTTACTGACAGAAAATCATTAATAAAAATTTTCTTATACTTATGGATTACAACATTTGCAAATTTCGTAACTTCTTGATGGTGTTCGTGTGCTGATTATCTCGTGACCGATTGAATTTCACGACTTTTTTCGGTGATTGTTTCATTTTTTTTTATGATAATTTTCTGAAATTCGGTGTTTTCTGTGTATTATTGACGGAATTGATTTTTTTTCGACCTTTTGTCTAAATTCGCGACATTATTTTTCAACCGATCGACGAAATTCGCTATTTGTTTTCGCCATCTTTTGACGAAATTCGCGACTCTTTTCTACGATCTTTTGTTGAAATTCGAGAATCTTTTTCCGCAACCGACTGACAAAAATTGCTATTTTTTTGCGCAATCTTTGACGAAATTCCGATCGTTGACGAATTTTTTTCCACCATTTGTCGAAATTCGGGACATTTTTTATGGCAACTGATTGACGAAATTCGCTAGTTGTTTTCGCAATCTTTTGACGCAATTCCCGACTCTTTTCTACGATCGTTTGTTGAAATTCGGAAGTAATTTTCCGCAACCGACTGACAAAAGTAGATTTTTTTTGCGCGATCTTTGACGAAATTCCCCTTTTTTGCGCAAGTGTTTTGGCGCTTCAGTTCATTAAATTCGTGAGTTTTTTTGTTATTGTTCAATCTGACGAATTCCGCGATATTTTCCCGCAATAGTTATACTAATTCGCGATTTTTTTCCGCGACCGATTGATGAAAATTTCTATTTGTTTCAGTGATCTTTGACGAAATTCACAATATTTTTCCACGGTCGTTTGAAAAAATTAACGATTTTTTCCGAGACCAATTTTTCCAAATTAACTATTTTCTCTAATTCCAATTCGTAAAATTCGCGATGTTTACCGCGATCAGTTGACGAATTGCTTTTGCGTAAAAAAAAAAGAAGAAAAATTCGCGAACTACCACTAAAATTAAAAATATATTCGCTGCAGAATCACATGTTTGTGAAAGAAGTTAAGATAAGAAGGCAAAATTTCACACTGCATTTTTTATTGTGGGGGGCCGGGCCTATTTCTATTTTGTGCACGATTTGGACAATCCTGCATGATATTTCAACCCCTGTCTGTAAAAAAAAAAATGTTCCCCACCCCCTTCCCAAGAAAAGAAACTCTTGAAATGGCGCCCCTGCAATAAAACCTGCAAAGAAGGAGTTGAAAAGGACTGTAAAAAAGCTCCATTTTAGACAGGTCTCCATCTTAGCAAGTATAATTGTATGACGTTTTTTTCGTCGAAACTTGATTTTTTTGCCTTTTTGAGAAAGAATTATGTTATTCGCGACTCAAACGGACTATAGGGGGAATTTTGGCGCTGTCCTGAGTCGGCAATCAAACGACGACATAAGCGTGAGTGTTTGCAAAACACTTTTTGTTGTTGTTTTGTCCTGAAGAATGGTCCATCTCCTGAAAATAAAGTAAAAAAGAAAATGTTAAAAAACTGACATTAAATTTGTTGTACTAAAAAAAAAAAATCACTATAAAACAAGGTTTTTCATTTCTAATAAGATACAAAAAAATATCAAAAACTAAAAAGATGCATTGATTTTTATTAGATTTTAAAAACTGGAAGATAGATTTTTTTTTCCTTATTGAACGTTCATATGTAACATTCAAATAAATGCTCGTTTTCCTATTTACAACATCTCTCAGCCTTTTAAATTATAATGTGAGCATAAACAAATGATGATCTTTTAAATTATTTTGTAAACAAGCAAAACTTACTGATTTCTTTTAATAAATGTGTAATATATTTTTTTAAATCATCATTTCATCAAGAGTAAGATATTTACTTAGCAATACTATAGGTTAAGTATTTTCCTAAATCGCTCATTGTTATCAAAATTTCGTAGTCCTGAGGTAGTCCAGTAGAAATAGCATTTTACCTTACAAAAATTCGGGTAGTTCTGATTTTTGGGTATGTTGTAAAGATTGACCCTCTAATAAAAAAAACCAAGTTTTCGACCTTCTAGAACTTGTGCGTTTTTCACAATACTGAAAAAACCAATATTTTTCGGCACTTTTTTTCGATTTTTCTTAAATAACTCAATTTTACTGCATTTTACAGAAAAAAGCACTGATACCATTTTGTAGAGCATAAAATTCTCTACAACATGCAGTATTCAAGTTTATAAATTGTCCAAATAGGGGGTAAGATACGGAGCCGGGAAAATAGGATAAAATTTGCAAAAAATGCAAAAATCCACTAAAGACGTTAGTTTTTGCTTAATAACCTACTTTTAATGCGTTTCAGAGACAAAAGCACTGTTACCATTTTGTAGAGCATAAAATTCTCTACAACATGCAGTATTCATGTTTGTAAATTGTCCAAATAGGGGGTAAGATACAAATCCGGGAAAATAGTGTTAAATTTGGAAAAAATGTAAAAATCCACAAATGACGTTAGTGTTTGCTTAATAACCCACTTTTAGTGCATTTTAGAAACAAAATTGTCATAATCAACTTTTTAGAGCATGAGATAGTCGATAGTTTCATTTATTATAAAATTAATGTATTTGTAATAAACCTTTAAAATCACAGCAAACAGATTTTGGGTGAAAACAGGAAAATACTGCCTAACAAGTTATTAATTTAAAAAACGAGCTTTTATTTTTGATATTGAAAACACGATGCGGTTAATTAATTACAGAATGTACAAGAATGTAATCACCAAATATATTGAAAGTCTAGTCACTTTGTCATATATGTTTCCTTTTTCTGCTGCTTGGCCCTGGTAATGATACCATCGTCTCAGATACTTCATCGTCCGTCTCTGTACTTGACTCGATTGGATGTTCTAGTTCATCAAAGTCCTCAAGGTCCAGTATAATATCAAAAGCGTTGCCACATAGTTGGTTGTGGCACTTTACACAGATAATTGAGCACTTCAAGCCTGCCTTTCTACAACTGCACTTCCCGGCTCCGCATCTTACCCCCTATTTGGACAATTTACAAACATGAATACTGCATGTTGTAGAGAATTTTATGCTCTACAAAATGGTGAAAGTGCTTTTGTCTCTAAAACGCACTAAAAGTAGGTTATTAAGCAAAAACTAACGTCTTTAGTGGATTTTTGCAAATTTTACCCTATTTTCCCGGCTCCGTATCTTACCCCCTATTTGGACAATTTACAAATCTGAATACTGCATGTTGTAGAGAATGTTATGCTCTACAAAATGGTGAAAGTGCTTTTTCTGCAAAATGCACTAAAACTGAGTTATTTAAGAAAAATAAAAAAAAGTGCCGAAAAATATTGGTTTTTTCAATATTGTGAAAAACGCACAAGGTCTAGAAGATCGAAAACTTAGTTTTTTATTAGAGGGTCAACATATAATAAATGAAACTATCGACTATCTCATGCTCCAAAAAGTTGATTATGACAATTTTGTTTCTAAAATGCACTAAAAGTGGGTTTTTAAGCAAAAACTAACGTCATTTGTGGATTTTTACATTTTTTCCAAATTTAACCCTTTTCCCGGCTCCGTATCTTACCCCCTATTTGGATAATTTACAAACATGAATACTGCATGTTGTAGAGAATTTTATGCTCTACAAAATGGTGAAAGTGCTTTTGTCTCTAAAACGCACTAAAAGTAGGTTATTAAGCAAAAACTAACGTCTTTAGTAGATTTTTGCATTTTTTGCAAATTTTACCCTATTTTCCCGGCTCCGTATCTTACCCCCTATTTGGACAATTTACAAACCTGAATACTGCATGTTGTAGAGAATGAATTTTATGCTCTACAAAATTGTAACAGTGCTTTTGTCTCTAAAACGCACTAAAAGTAGGTTATTAAGCAAAAACTAACGTCTTTAGTGGATTTTTGCAAATTTTACCCTATTTTCCTGGCTCCGTATCTTACCCCTATTTAGACAATTTACAAACCTGAATACTGCATGTTGTAGAGAATTTTATGCTCAACAAAATGGTAACATTGCTTTTTTCTGTAATATGCACTAAAATTGAGTTATTTAAGAAAAATCGAAAAAAGTGCCGAAAAATATTGTTTTTTTCAATATTGTGAAAAACGCACAAGGTCTAGAAGGTCGAAAACTTGGTTTTTTTATTAGAGGGTCAACCTTTACAGCATACCCAAAAATCAGAACTACCCGAATTTTTGTAAGGCAAGACCCTTTTTTGCGCTATTTCTACTGGACTAAGGTTATCACAGTAAGCGACGTCTACTGTATCTTAAACTCACTATTGTGAATATCTTCAAGGTGCTTTGTTTATGAAACAGCTACAGAACAGCCTTTAAAATATAATTCAAGAATAGCAATCTGTCATTGCTTGAAAATTTTTATAATATTTCAATAATGTCAAAACATGGAAACAAACTCTTTTCATAAAATATAAGCTTTTATATACTATGTACTATTCAGACAATGTAGCAAATTTCTGAAACTAACACTCTCACATAATCTATGTTTGTAACTTTAGCATAGTTACACACACAAAGTAAAATGCATATAAAAATCTAAACTGTAATTCAAATAAAAATGAATGTACATTTTAAATATTCAATAAACAATCCTCTCCACCCCCCCCCCCAACCCTACCAAAAAAGAAAACTTCACTGCTATTAAAATATACGATGGATATTAATAAATCAAAGTATACACTTTTAAAATTCTAAAAAATCTTCATAAAATAAAGATTATTATTTAGAAAAGAATAAAGATTTCAAATTACTTGCACTTTTAACAGAAAATAAATGTGAAAATTGAAATTTTCTTTAGAATTTAAACTTGATTTACACGTTTTTTTTCTTAAATAGGAAAAAAAATTTTTTTATTGAGAGTAAAAGGAAACAAAATTAGTCAAATTTTAATTATAACAGTAAGCATTGGATAATAAATATCAATAAAAGGTTGTCTAGATTAGTAAAGAATAAAGATATTTTTTAAATGTATAAACATTTTTCCTCATTTTGAAACATGTATTATGCTTTAAATCGTATCTAGGAACAAACTTTTAATCTCGAAGGCTTTTAATCTATAAATCTATTATATAATAAAAGCTCTTTTAATCTATAAATTAAATCCAATTTAAAGATGAAAAATTAATCTTATGTAACACGACTGAATAAAGTTTATGCATTGACAGGCGACTGAACAAAATTAAGGTATTTGCAGGCATATTTTAAAATGTCACAATATGTTATTAGAATAATGAAGTTTCTGATTAATATTTACATAAAAAATGTTTCATTTTAATTTTTTTCATTATTATATATATTTTTAATTGGTGAAGTTTTATTATTTAAGTATAACTAAAGGATTTTATATGCAAACCATCCTATTTAAAAAAAAGAAAAAAAAACTTAATTGCAGAGTATAGTTTATGTTTACCATACAGTTATTTGCTAGTGTTAGCATCACATATATACTACATGAACTTTTAAAATAAATTTAAGCATTCCAAGACATCTGTATATTTTTCAATCAATCACTGCTTATACATGTATTCTTTTGAAATATTTTTATAAACATACAAACTTAAAACTACTAAAACGGGAAGCAAGAAACCGCCATCACCTAACCTAATTTAAAACTTTCACGGAATTAAAAAAACATGCTCATAAAAATCAATTTTATCTGCAATGACTTTTTTACAGGTTTTTGACCAGTGTTAAAACTATATAGTGCATCAAAATCCTGTCAAGCCTGATTTCGACATTTAAAAGTTCAAGCGACATGTTATTAATTTTTATGTTAAAATAAAACTACCAAAGCAAGACATAAAATATATTCAACTTTCTTACCTAGCGGATAAAAATATGAAGGCTGGAAATGGTTGCCACAAACGACGATGCTTTTTTAAACTTTCTTGCCGATTTTGAACACTCGAGACTCGAATCCGCTCTTCACGAAGGCGTACAGAGGATAAATCTTTTTGCTTTGAAAATAAGTAGAAACTTGTTGTTGGATGTTCAGATCCACAAGAATTACGATGATACACAATATTGTAACTATTATACATTGAAAATGTAAATTACATACAAAAGAAATTCAAGTTTTTAGCGATAAAACACAGCACATTTTCAATGTTATTTAATAGGCTTTCGAAATGTTTGACGACTCAAAAATAATTCTTCTTATTAATCTCACCAGAGGGCGTATTCAAGTGCTGGAATCGCGAATAAACAGGTTTCGCTTAGACACGTTTCACTGTAACACCTACGCTCTTCAGAAGTACTTTATAGAAAGGAGGTTTTAACAGTCTTAAAGAATACCTGAAAAAAACGGTACCTGTCTATAACAGAAAACTTTCATAATATTTTTAAATTCTACTTGCTAAGACAAAAACCTGTCTAAAACGGAATTTTTCAGAGGTCACTTGAGATTCCGTATTAGAAGTATTGCTGTCTCTGTATATATGATTCAGTAAACGTTTCTCGTTTGGAAAGGTCTCGTGGGGGGTGTAACCCCCCCCCCCGAACTACACTCTTGGCTTTGCCCCCCCCCCCAAGAAAGTTCTGAAATGGCGCCCTCCAAGTCTAATCCGGCTGACGTCATATCCAGAGGTGCATATGCCAAGGATCTAATAAATAATGACTTATGGTGGTTTGGTCCAGAATTTCTTGAAAGAGAAATCACAGTTCCTAGACAGTGTCCCAATCCCACAGACATTGGCTGTGTGAAAAAACTGAAACAAAATATCAGTTTAATTACAAATTTCAATGAAATTGACACTTTTTGTGATCGTCTGTATAAATGCTCTAATGATTTTTTAAAACTAATTAGAATATGTAGTTTCATTTTCAGGTTTCTTGGCAATGCTCGTAAATTAGAAAGGACTTGCAATCACCTGACGGCGAACGAGCTTCAACGAAGTACTCCTTTTTTGGTGAAAAAGGCTCAGGAGGGTAAGTTCGCAGCGAAAATAGCTGCGTTGAGGAAAAGACACACTGTTCCTTCGTCCAGTAGCTTAAAATCATTAAATCCCTTTTTGGACGAAAGTGGTTTACTTCGTGTAGATGGCAGATTAATAAGCTCCAATTTGCCCTTTGAAGCCAAACATCAATTGATTTTACCAAATGATCACGTACTCACTAAATTAATCTTTGAATTCTTCCATAAAAAGTACTTGCATATAGGTGCACAGGGATTAGTCCATCAAGTACGCATGCTCATGCAATATTGGCCCATAAAGGCTAAAAGCATAGCAAGAAAAATTGTACATCCCTGTGTCACGTGCTTCAAGCACAATCCCAAGACACTAGATCAATTAATGAGAAACCTCCCACAACAACGTGTAACACCAAATTCAAGTTTTTTAAATTCAGGCGTCGATTTTTGTGGTCCATTCCACATCAAATATAAGAATCAAAGAAAAGGAGTTTATTCAAAAATTTATGTGACCATATTTATATGCATGTCTACTAAGGCAATACACTTAGAAATAGTAAGCGATTTATCCGCTGCTGCATTTATCGCGGCGCTTAAAAGATTCTGCGCAAGGAGAGGCAAGATAAGTACACTAACCTCAGATAATGCCATTAACTTTAAAGGTGCGTCAACAGAATTAGATAAGTTTAAGAAATCGCTGAAAACTCCCAGCGAGGAATTATCGAATTTTTTAGCCCAGGAATTCATAACATGGAAATTTATTCCCCCGCGTTCCCCTAACTTTGGCGGTCTCTGGGAAGCAGGCGTTAAGTCCTTCAAACATCACTTGCTCAGGGCTGTAGGTAATAATAAAATTACTCTTGAGGACTTCGAAACTCTTATCATACAAATCGAAGGCATTCTAAATTCCCGGCCTTTATTTCCACTTTCAGATGACATAAATGAGTTTGAAGTGCTTACCCCAGGCCATTTTTTAATTGGCCGACCCATCACCAGTATTCCCGAGCCTACTGTTATGAATATATCCGATAATAGATTAAACCATTGGCAACGCATTACTAAATATGTTCAATGCATTTAGAAACGTTGGTCTATTGATTACCTTAATCATTTGCAGCAACGCGGTAAATGGCAGTTCACAAAAAATAACGTTAAAGTAGGAGCCCTAGTGTTATTAAAGGAAGAAAATCTGCCACCATGTAAATGGGCACTTGCCCGGATTGTAGAAATAGTCCCCGGCAAAGACAATAAGGTGCGTGTAGTTAAAGTGAAAACTGCCACGAGTGAATTTTTACGGGGCATTTCAAAAATTTGTCTACTGCCAATTAGTGAAAATTTAATGTAAATAGCATTTATGTAGTATTGTATTTGAATTAATTAATTTGGTTATATAATTAATTCTTAATTAATTATATAACCAATTCACTGTATATTGTTCATTTTGTATTGTAATATTATCTGTAATGTATATTAATTATATTCTAAGTTTAAATTAATTGCTGAAATATTTCATATTTCATCCCCGGGCGGCATGTTCCGTCGCGGAAGTACGGTTTTTGCTCCATCTAGTGAGCGTTGTTTCACAGCTCCACCTAGGAGCATTTTGTAAAACAATCCATTAAGCTGTGGGTCAATGAAGCACTCGCACGAATTGTAAACACCGCCCAGTTCACGCGGCGATATTAATTATAAAAATGCAGTTCAATTTAATAATTTGTGTTCGTGAATGTCAACTGTCCTGTACATGTTAATAAAAACTTAAAAAGGCAATCTCATCTCATACAGTCCACTTTATATCGACCAATATCTCCCTCTAAAACAAAGACCTTGTACAAAGTTTAAACTTGGCAGAGAACCAATCACGCTTCGGAAGAAGTCGCTAAGTTTCACACGAAAAGTTGCTTGTCAATTATATTTGACGTAATAGCAGACAATTTTAAAGCATTTAAAAAAAATATGCTGAACAACGCGAAACTTTCCGATTCATTTTCAAAAATGAAAGCATATGCCGGCATGATAATTCAAGTGATTTGTTATCGAAAAGTTTTTTCATTACAAATGAATTATAAGTAATTGTTGTCTCAAAATTACTGACTTTTAATGTCTTGGAATTCTTTTTCAATATTTGCCGTCAATAATTGAGTTCAGTTCGAATGAAAAATGTTGACTATCACTATGATTTGTCTTACCTAAAGCAAAGATCTTGTACAAAGTTTAATCTTAGCATTATGCCAAGCACGTTCAAAAGGAGGTCGTAAAGTAGCAACACTGTTTTGATACATGCCGTTGTTTTCTAGATGGGTTTTTAATTAATATCTTAGCTAATTACAGACATATTTTTTCGAAAATCATTAACAACAGTCCTTAGATGATTCTGCGTCGATAACCCTCATCTTCCCCGCTGAGCGCCAGAAAAATAAGACACATGAGGGATCTTATAATAGTTCAGTTTTTATTTTTTAAGTATGGAACCTTAATAATGGTGTCAAAATTCTGGTAACCATCTCCTCTCTAACATAGGCTACATTATATACAACAATTTCCAAACAATTTTTTCAGTACAACAATTTCCAAAGGGGTGCAAAAACAAAAAAACATTCTAAAATTGAGGTTTCTACGATATTGCTAGTTCTAGAAATTTGAAATAGCGGTTACTTTAAAAAGATGTAAATGCTCACTAAAAATGGTTTCTAAAAAGTTCTAAATTTTAAAAGAGGAAAACAGCAGGAAACCTTCTAAATTACAATTTATTTGTACAGTTAGGGCTAAGAAATATGAAATTTGGCATGGTTGTTGCTTTAGAGACCTAAATGCTAGCCCAAAACAGTTTGCAAGAGCAAAAAAACGTTCTAAAATTGTGATTTGTGTGATACAGTTGGTATAGAAGCTTGGAATTTGATATAGTGGTAAATTTGGGATGTAAATACTCTCTAAGAACAATTTCTAAAGAAATTTTAAATTTAAAAGGATGAAATGGGCGGAAAACGGTCTGAAAATGATCTAAAAACAATTAATTAGGAATTGTTTGTGCTAGATATGTGAAATTTGGCACTACTGTTACTCTAGAAATGTAAAAGATCAACCAGAACAGTTTTCTGAAAATTCGAAATGTAAAAGGATGCAAGAACAAAAAAGTTCTAAAATTGCGATTTGTGTGATACAGTTGGTTAATAAATGCTTGGTTTTTGACATACTGATTACTTTTAAGATATAAATACTCTTTCAAAACGGTTTTTAAAAAATTCGAAATTAAAAAAAATGAAGTGAGCAAAAAACATTCTAAAAATGTTCTAAATCATAATATAATATATTTAAAACTTTTAGGGCTAGAGTTTTGGAATTTTATATGTATGTTACTTAAGAGACGTAAATGCTCACCCAGAATTTATTTTTTCAATTCGGAATTTTTAAAAATGCAAGAGTAAGAAGCATTCTAAAATTTAGATTCATGTGGTATGGAAACTTGGAATTTGGCATAATGATTACTTTTATGTAGTAAATGCTTCCTTAGAATATTTTTTTTTTTAAATTCAAAATTTAAAAGGATGAAATGAGCGGAAAACTTAAAAGCGTTCTAAATTATGATTTAGTTGAAACTGTTAGTGTTAGAGACTTGAAATTTAGTATTCGAAGTTAGAGATTACTTTTAAGATGCAAATGCTCGGCATAAAGAAAGAGTTTATTATCAATGGGAAATTCAAAGGTGTGAAACAGCTGAAAGCATTCTAAATTACGATTTACTTAGAACCGCACGTCATATCTCGCCTTTCGAAGACGATCTTTTTTCTATGCTAAAAGTAACTAAACGTCTGTATTTCGACAGTCTTTTAAAAGCATCTCGGAACATCAAATTTACAGCGCCTACAAAAATTTTGAAACGCTCTAATCAATAAAAGTATTTAAAAAAATCTGAGAATTTTTCGATGAAAATGCTAAAAGAAAGTTAGGTGTTTCGGCGTGGATTCGCTCGGCTTCGGCTCATGTTTTCACTATTAAATGTGACTAAGTCTGTGACTTAGTATTTTTTCATGTGACTCTGTTCTCTTCGACTTTAGTCAAAGACTTAGACTTGTTTCACGGAATTTTGAAAGAGGGGTTGGAAACAATTATATTTACAATGAAATAAAATTTCATAAAAAAAAAGAAAAAAAAAAGAAGCGAGAAGAAAACATTTCTTTTACAGCTAGATATCAATATTTTTCCACGGTCTGTAAAACCATTATATTTATAACTGTTGAAAAAATTTTATAAAATTCAGACAACTGGGGTTATTTTTAAAAAAACTATGAAACGAGACCATTACGAGGAAAATAAAACAAAACCAACCAAACAAGAAAGCGTCTTTTAAAAATGCTTTTCTCTCTAATAATCAATATTTTTTAGCGAAAATTTCATTTAGAAATATAAAATTCATATAAGATATACAATCATACAAATTTGAGGTAATTATCAGGGGCCCGGGCGCCGCCGGAAGGGTCAGCTAGTATAATTTTAATAACATGCACGTAGCATTCGTTAAAATGTAATAAGTGTAAATTAATATAACTAATTTATTGCTGATCAATTTAAATTAATGCATGATTAGCGTAAAATTTTGTGTAATTATACATAGTATTTTTCTAAGAAAATGCCTCACATTTAACGCCTCTTTCTTCAAAATCCATACTCACAGGCAAGGCTTAAATTCTAGCAAAAAGAGTACCGGAGCTCTAGTTTGCAGCAGTAATAACAACCATCAACCCAAACCCCTTTAATTAGAAGGAGGGATGCATTATGGTTGTTAACCCACCCGCATATTTATATTTCATATATTATTTGTAAAATTTAAAACAATTTCGTCTTTTGTAAAATAAAAATAATAATAATACATTTTGACTGTATCTGTATCTATATTCAGTTACACATAATAAAATTTAATAAATGAACAGAGCAGAAAATCAGCAAAAAATAGAGCTAAAGAAAATAATAATAATAATAATAATAATAGAGCAAAAAACATTGAAATCCGAAATGAGGAATTTTCAGAAAATCCTACTCGCTAAGGATGTTTTTATATGAACTAGCAAAACATAAAACTGAAGTTGTGCGCTTGCGAGCAAAAAACATTTCAGTCTACATATGTGATCGCTAGATAGATACATGCTCCAACGTGTGTGACGCTACGTCACATAATCCTTTGGTAGGAAATGATGCAAAGTATTGGTGATAGGAGAAAAAGGAAAACATAATTTAAGCTTCATTTTTTCAAAAATGCTCTTCTGCTGAGCACCGGAGCGCAATGTTTATGAGCTCCGGTGAAGTCTGACTAATTTTTAAACATTGACTAAAAACATAGAAGTATCGGAGCCGAGCTCCGGCGCAAATTAAAAACTGCTCACAGGCATGTAGCTATAAGTCAATGAAATTACAATCAGTGCTTCTTTCCTCCGAGGGATAGGATGCAGTGTCTCCCCGAGAGTAAGACGCCGTTCCTACATTACCAACAAATGATACATACTCTTTAAATTTGTGTACAGGATCCCTACGAAACAAATGATTTGAACGAAACACTAATTGCAAAAATCTATTCACAATCAAAAAATAGCTTTTTATACCTTTAAAGTACTTTTTAACTCGCAGACTATCAAAGCCTGAGAGCTAATGTGCTCACCCGTTCTGTATGTCGTATGTACGCAACGCGATAACTCTTGATAGAAATAACCGTTTTGCTTCAAATTTTGTTTTTATGTTCATAGTGATAAGGCGCTTCCCTGATTAGTTTTGGGGGTTCATTGGTTAAGTATAAAGGGGGAAACTGGGGGCTAACCCCCCTCAATTTATATTAATCCGATTTTCTTCAAATTTTGTATATAGGTTCCTTGTGATAAGGCGCTTCCCTGATTAATTTGGGAGATTCACTGGTTAAGTATAAAGGTGGTAAACGGGGGGGGGGGGTAACTCCTCCTTAATTTAGATAAATGGGTTTTTCATGCAGAATTTTCCGATTTCCTTTAAATTTTGTATATAGGTTTATTGTGGTAGGAAGCTTTCCTGATTAGTTATTGGAGGCCATTGGTTAAGTATAAAGAGGGGAAACGGGGACTAACCCCCCTCAATATAGATAAATGGGGTTTTCATGCAGAATTATCCGATTTTCTTCAAATTTTGCATATAGGTTCATTGTGGTAAGGCACGTCCCTGATTAGTTTTGGGGGTGCATTGGTTAAGTATAAAGAGGGATACGGGGGTCTAATCCCCCTTAATGTAGATAAATGAATTTTTCATGCAGAATTATTCGATTTGCTTCAAATTCTGTATATATATGTTCATTGTAAAAAGGCGCTTTCCTGAATAATTTTGGGTGTTCATTGGTTAATTATAAAGGGGATTGATCCCCCTTAATACACTTTCGATTTCTTTATTTTTCGAGGTGCTTATTTCAAACTCTTTGAAATAAGAGTATAATATACAGTTAGTGTGGATAGCCAGTAAGCTCAAAGCCCTCAGTTTAACTGGGCAGTTTTCTTTTTATTATTAATTCTTACTATTGCAAAGATTTTTTCCTGGGTATGCACATAGCGTCTTAGATATAACTGAGAGCAAAAAACGCAAAAAAAAAAAAAAAGCCGTTTGAAACTGAGAGAGACTTACAAAGTGTATGTTTTATTTTTCCCCTGGAATTCAATGGTATGTTATTGTTTCGAACATGGAACAAAGGCAGAAATGCATTTAAGAAACGGCCCAAAGCGTCTGTGTGGCAGTATATGACCCTTCTTTTACTATAAGACGTCTCGACAAAGTGACGCAGTCCAAATTACCAGTTTTGACCTAACCGATGCATGTAATATGCTCTTTCACAGTTTTAAGTAAAATTTTCGCCATTTAATTTAATCACATTGTTAAATAGAATTTGATTTAATTAAGCGGCCGATTCCGCCAAGGCAGAAAGGCAAAAAAATGTAATTTTAACTTTAGTTTTGATTCATATAAGCGGCAACTATAGTAATTTTTTTAGCTCTGTGGGGAGGGAGGGTTAACCCCCCCCCCCACCCTTGGCTGCGCCACTGGACTTGCTAGCATTTTAAGAGACATTTAAAAAAGAATATCACACATACACACATAAACGGGGTGCAAAATACACATTTTAACAATCCAAATTAAATGCTTTTTTTTTTTTTTTGTTTCACCCATCAAAACATTTTTCTTTTAGTGCTGTCAAGACTTTTAAACATGTTTTTATATTTTCCTAGAAATATTTTTACAGCAAGAGAAAAAATATTTTTTTCCGAACAAACAAACTAAATTGAAAATTTTATGTCTAAATGTTAGACAGAATAATAACTTTTTTTAGAAGAAAAAAAAAAGCTTTAGATTTTTTTATTTTAAAAAAAATGTATTTTTCTGATTTTGTCCATGAATTATATAAACTCTAAATTTAGTTTTTATGTTTCTTAAAAAGAGAATCGTACGAAAAAAAAATTATGCAAAATATTTGTTTAAACTAATGTGAGATTTTGATACATTATTTACAACATACCTACTTTTATCAGCATTTTAAGAGGGAAAAAATAGTTTTAAAAAATTGCAATTATTTCATGAGTTTGTAAAAAGGGTACAGAATACATTTTTAATTAGGTCATTTATGAAATTTTCGTTCATTTCGCGGCAGTATGACAATAACGGCAATCGTAAATTTTCAATCTTGTCATTAAACTAGAGTGATTGAAAACTAATCAGATTTTTTTGTTCACTTGTGATAATTGAAGAAATGTTTTTGTAAAAAACTATTTGTTGTAAATATTAACCTCATTATTTGTGATTATATTAACCTCATAATAAATATTCAATTTAATCAAATTGTTGAACACATTAAATTTTATATTTAAAAATATATATATATCCACTTTTAGAAATTATTCTTTTAAAATATTCGGATTCTTCAAGAAATTATAAATTATAATGAGTAAACAGAAAATAACTAAGATTAAAAAATAAAAGAAATACATAAACTGATTAGTTCATTAAAAATTGAAATATTTCATCACTTTGAGTTTATTTAATGATAGGACAGAAATTTTTTTATTGTCTTCACTGTCATACTATTGGGAAATGAACGAAAATTTCAATATTTATATTTCCAGCTATGAAAGCAGAGCTAAAACCTAAGCGTTGAGCTCCTCGCACTGAGCTATATAGAATAAACCGGAGAGCTATCCTCCTATACTTTAACATTGCAACTAGCGGTCCGTGTAGGAATACAATTTTGCCAAAAATTTTTGTCGAGTCGCCATTTTGTAATAATGTGATAAAATTAAAAAAAGCTCAACATTAAAATCTTAAAACAAGCTGTAAAAATTTAGCCATGTTTAATTTTTTATAAATTCTATATTAGACTTTATATAGAGAAAATTTCAAAAAATGTTTTTTTTTTTTTTTTTTTTTTTTTTTTTTTTTTTTTTTTTAAGAGGGCAGCACAAAGTAATGTAAACTAGCTTTTATTTGTTTATGAAAAATTAAAATAAAATAAATCTTTCTATTTATATATTAAAGATCAACTCTTTAAAAAAATCCTGTTGATTGCAGAGAAATCATTTTAATATAAATATTTAAATGCAATACTAACAGTATAGCTTTCTTTCTCACTTCTCCATTTTTTTCTGTATTTATTTTTTTAAATAATGCAAACGTTTATTTGTTTAAATAATAATATCAATATTTAAATACAATGTTAAAACACTATGGATTTCTTTCTCCCCACCCCCTTTTTTTAAAGTCGATTATATTAATACAAGCTTTTATTTGTTTACTATAGAAAAAAAAATCATTAAAAAATATATAATTAAAAAACATCGTACTGGTAGCAGAGAAATTATTTTAATATCAATATATAAATACAATGGTAACACAATAAGTTTATTTCTCTCTCTCTTTTTTTTTAAATTGATTTTTTAAAGACATGTAAATTGAGATAATTTTTGTTATTTAGTTCACTGAGCTTAATTATTCTTGCTAAATAGAGTAGCCACGTTTAAAATGATGTGATGCGGTTTTAGCAGACGAAGCAACGCCCCCTAAAGATAATGCCTAAGAGCTCAATTTTGACGTCACGGCAGATCGGCTAATGATTCAACTGATAACATCCTACCATTCCTACAACCACAATAAAACAAAATTCTAAATGACTTTTTTTTTTTTTTTAACTTCCATAATAAAATTGAAGATCAACTAATTCAAAATACACTATTTGCTTTTCACACCCGCACAAAAAAAAAAAAAAAAAAAAAAAAAAAAAAAAAAAAAAAAGACTAGGATTTAGTATCAAGAAAAATTTGTTTTATGTAACAAAATTTGAAATACAAAATAGTTATTTTTATTGAAAAATAAAAGCTATCTTTTGAGGTTTTATTAACACTTTTTTTTGTTAATGTGCAAATGAAAGCACGCATATTTGAGTTCTAGCATATTTTCATGAAAATTAATAATATTTTGATTAAAGATTGGATTGCTTTCAATTAAAGTACCTATTTACAGTATATATGTGCATTTTTATCAATATTAACAATGCTAATCATCATCTATTAAAATATGTTTACTTTGTCACTGCTGAATACTTGATAGAATATTTGCATTTGATAATTACAAATTTCATGTATTTTGCCATATATGCAGTGCTTTTTTTTATAATCACTAGTAGTAGTTTACTATTATTAGAAAATATTAAATATATATTTTAGTTATGTGCAATTGAAAAGATATAATTTTGTTTTGGTTTATATTTAAATATTTTGTTTTTGTTATGCAAAACATGATAAGATAAAAACTAACTTTTAATTAGTTTTTTAAATATTTTTAACACAAAAGTAATTACAAAATTTAAATGATAGCTCTAAAAAATTTGCTAGATATTTGCATTTTATACACAACACACACACATATGCATGTAATATTTAATAATTTTTTTTTTTCAAAATATAACCAAAGATGTTTTATTATGTAATATAATAATTCTAATTATAAAATAATTATTATAAATACCTAAAAATCCATATAATGTGAATGTAATTATGTATTCATCGTGGTCATCTAAATAATGTGATTATTATATTTAGATGAACTAAAATAATACCAGAAAAATAATAAATATAAAAATAAAATAAATTGTAATCGGAATTATGATGTTTTAGACCTTATATGAATAATGTGATTATATTTAGATAAACTAAATATAATCCCAAAAATATAATAAATTATATAATAATAAATATAAAATATATAAAAATAAAATAAATTGTAATCGGAATTATGATGTTTTAGACCTTATTTGAATAATGTGATTATATTTAGATAAACTAAATGATAATGATGTCATAATGATAGTTTAGATAAACTAAATATAATCCCAAAAATATAATAAATTATGTAATAATAAATATAAAATAAATTGTAATCGGAATTATGATGTTTTTTAGACCTTATTTGAAGAGGATGTAATCAGTGTGGTATACATGTAACATGCATTTATATAACAAATAAGTAATTAAAAAAACATTTTTTAGCTAAGTGTAGTATATTTAAGGCAAAGGCAGATTTGAATGCTAGCCGTAATAATTTCATTTGAACATTAGTAAAAATATATATTTAATATTTTCTAATAATAGTAAAATATCTCTGGTGATTTTTATTGGTGATTATAGAAAAACTGCATATACGGCGAAATAAATCAATTATGTAATCATCAAACGATAGTCAGTATAACTAACTGATATGTTTTTGAATATGAATTAGTGACAAGAGAAACATTTAATTAAGTTAATAAATTTATAATTTAATCTCTGTATGAAAAAATATATCAATATTTTAGCGATAAAATACATTAAACAGGGGGGGGGGGAGCATCAGAATGAAACTTATTTTTATAAATAAAATTTACATTTTTTTTATGAGAAACAACTCAGGGATCTGTTTAGGAAAAAATTGGGTCCTTTAAAGGATCCTTCTCAAAATTTCTCATTTCAAAACAGGACCCTTCACAAAATTATTTTCCCTAAAAGAGGACCCTTCACAAAATTATTTTCCCTAAAAGAGGACCCTTCACAAAATTATTTTCCCTAAAATAAGACCCTTCACAAAATTCTTTGTCTTAAAAATAGGTTTTTCACAAAATTTTTCCATCTTTAAACCGAAAATTTCACAAATTAATCATTTAAAAGTAAAATCTGACCTGTCACTTTTACATACATAAAGAAAATATATGTATTTTACATCCATGTATCTTCTTAAAAATGTATAAATAAGGTCCTGAATATAACGATCATTTCAAATTCACATAATTATGTCTAGATTTTTCACAAATATGAAAAGCTGTTCACAATTTGACAAAAACAGGACCCTGGGAAAAAAGTCTGTCACATTACCAGCTTCAACAAAGCTGTGCGATTAAGCCTAATCGTGCAACAAGGACAAAAGTAAACATATTTTAATAGATAGTGATTAACATAGTTAATACTCATAAAAATGCACATATATACTGTAAATAAGTACTTACCTTAATTGAAAGCAATCCGGTCTTTTATCAAATTAGAATAAGACAAGAACTTTCTGATTACGAAGCACGTTGCCGCTACAACGTGCATGGCTTACTCTCCGTCTCCTTATGCTGCAGCACAAAGGAGGGAAGGGCGTATGGCGGATCTGCAAATACGTCATTCAATCCAGTGTTGCCAGTCCTGAGGCAGTATCTCTAGGGGGGCGTTGGACGAAGTCGATCGCAGAGTTGGCCCTCCGCCTATTAGAGCTCAGTACTTTGCGCCGCCTCCTAATACGGGAGTGTCTTCACTTTTTATATACGTACTTTGCTTTAAACTGAGCTGGCAACTCAACTCAACTCTGTATTGGTTGTTGTTTATCTGTGGTTGTTGTTTTGGCGTCTGATGAGCATTTATCCCACGTGCATTTATTTATTTTTGCTTTATAATAGCGATCAGCCAAATAAAATGGGTGCTGAAAATTTTTGCCATTTGATTCACTCAAAGCTTGAAATAACAACATCAAGTGGTAGTTATGAAGGCATTTTGAAATTTATTTCAATATCACAGCAACGTGTGACTTTTGAACACGTTTACGAACTTCCCTCCCGTGAATATTTTGGGACAATGGATCTATTATTTTCTAGTATATTATCGTGGAAACGCCTTGGATCTGTTGACGAAAATTTTGATATTTCTAATTTTGACACCTCTGAATCCGTACTAAATGGTGAATTCGGTACAAACGAAAGACTTGATTATTCAGAAGTTATCAACGTGGCTCCAGATGAACATTTTTTTGAATATTTACCAGCTAATTTAAAACACAAGTGTCCGTTTGATTTCTGCATCATTGATTCCATGGACACTGATTTCTATAAAGCAGTGAAACATTTGTCTGAATCTACTAGCATAGGAGCTTCTTTTCATGGCCCTATAATATCGCGTTCTGGAATTCTCACCTGGTTATGTCTGTCATCTTCATCGTGTGTGTTTCTTTTTGATATTCAAAAGGTAGGTAAGCTAGCTTTTAAAGAAGGTTTAAAACGTATTTTAGAGGATGATCACATTGAAAAAATTATACATTATTGTCGAGAAGTTGCTGATTGTTTGCTTCATTTATTTAATATAAGAATAAAATCTGTATTTGACACTCAAGTAGCAGATTATATAATAAATATGCAAATGTGTACCGGAAATAAAGTGTTTAAATATTTCAATTCCTTAGACAGCTGCTTATTTAAATACCTCAGAGTGCCCCAACAATTTTTGTATAATCGTAACAAATCTGCATCTATTATAGATGAATCCAACTTTTATTCAAAACGGCCAGTTAGTAACGAATTTACTAATGTTCTGGTAAAAAGTTCTATGTACTTGCTATTCTTGAAAGAAGAGCAAGAAAAGTTTTTATTGTCGCCATTTGAACAAGCGATGGAACTTCATTTAAATAGTTTGAGATCAGCATCTGATTCTACAGCTAATATAATGCTAATTGAAGATTCAACTCCAGATTATTTGTTAAGTAGTGTGAAATCAGTCAGTTTTTGTGATATTCCACAACCTACAGATGATTCTCTGAAACAATTAAAAGAAATTGTTTATGGACCAAATAGAAGGTCTGTAGCAGAAAGATAGAGGTACATGGACAAAATGCTACAAAAAGATTGTAATGGATCGTTACTGAAAATGCTGCTTTGGTTTGACTAAAATTCTAATTTAATGGTATTTCTTTTAATATGTCAGTCATTTTTATTTAATATGTATATAATTTTACATTTTTAGTGATGTTTATTTATTATTATGCAACTGTACATAAAATTTATGTATTTTCTATCTGTCCAATCATATTTCTAATTTTTAGCCACGAAATATTTTCCACATAATAGTAAATTGTCTTTTTATCATACTTTTGCCCTTTCCCTACATTTTTATAGTGTGATTATTATTTTTTTTCCTTTAATAAGTTTTGTATCAGAAATGTAGTTTGTTGATATGAATTTTTTTAATTATTGTATGTATTTTTACAATTTACTTTCCTGATACCGGGGACTAGTTGCTGCACCAAGTTTGTTGATTTTATTTGTGATCCATTTTACTTTATGATTTGATAAAATGTAAAATTAACATATACAACAGCTAAAAAACAAAATGTTTTACAACATATTTTGAATTATAGGAAGAGGAATTAATGAAAATATAATGCTCCATTTCTTTAGTATTTACAAAAACAACATAGATGACTTGCAAAAAACTATATTTTAATTGGCTAAGACATGAGTTACATTTTAAAAGATAGGAGAAAAGAATAAGTCATGTAGCTTTTCAGGGGTCGATGCAGGTTTTTTTTTTTTTCTTGGGACCCATTTTGTGAAAAGTAAAGGTTATTTTTGTGAAATTAATTATATTTTTGTGAAAAATAACATTTTGTAATTAAAGTTGAAATCCAGTTAATCAAATTCGAACCAGGCATTTATAAACAAAAACTTTTTAAAATCCTTTTGCTGAAGTTTTCCTCTGGTGAACTTGTTTGTTTACAAATTACACATTTTAAAACATCACAAAACAATAAATAAATAATAAATAGTAAGTTTTTATCAAATTGATTTTTGTGAAGGGGCCCATTTTATTAAATTTTTGTGAAGGGGCCCATTTTATCAAATTGATTTTTGTGAAGGGGCCCATTTTATTAAATAGATTTTTGTGAAGGGGCCCATTTTATTAAATAGATTTTTGTGAAGGGGTCCATTTTATTAAATAGATTTTTGTGAAGGGGCCCTAAATAGGCCCCAATTTTTCCCTGGATCGACCCCTGCTTTTAATATTAATTTTTTAAAGTTGTGAATAAAACCACGTCAGATTTGAGTCTTCACTATTTGTAACGGAAGAATAAATCATCAAATTAGGTTGTATTTAGTTAAATTAATACATACATAATGTATATGTGTATTTATGTATAATTATTATTTTTTGTATACATATATTATGTCTGTGATATTTTTATTTTCATTACACATTTTGTGATTTACGAGTTTGGCAGAAATGTAATTGCAAATCTTAGTGTAATCAGAATTGCAAGGATAGTAAGGAGGTACAATTTATTTGTTGCATTTTCTTTTCATATTTTTTATAAATTGTACCAGAAAATATAAATCTTTGTGAATCCACACTATTGCTCTACTTACCACTACCAGAGATCTTTCATTTTTTCCACTTGTTGAGAATTTTTTTGATATTCGACTTTTTTATGTTGCATTTATTTTCATGGGCACTTTTTTTTTTTACTTTAATCATCATATAAAATGGAAGTTTTGTGTCAAAGAATGAAAATTATTATTATTTTTAATGTTATGTAATTTTGCTTGAAGAAAAAATAAAATGTTTTATTTTGGAATATAATAATTTCGTCTATTATTTTCTCTTGCGAATTCTTTTTCAAAAATTTTAATTTTAAATGTTTATTTTTAACCAGGATTGTCACACCACCTTGGAAAACATAAACAGTGTTGAGAAATCAAAAGCTCTCCTTGAAAATGCAAGAAAATTAAAAAATTTTAATGTAAGAAATAAGGTTTTTTTTAACCCTAGTAAGCAGAAAATTATACCCAAACATACAAGACATGTCAGGGTGTCTAGCCACCTGGAAAAGTCAGGGAAATTTATATGGACTGAATATGTCAGTAAAATTTACCATTCCTCAGGAAAAGTAAGAGAAATTTGAAAATTCTGAGAAAAACTTAGAGAAATTTGAACATCCAAGAAAAAATTAGGAAATTTTTTCTGATTTTAAAACGTCATGTAATCATTAACCATGAAATAATTTTTTTTATGATCAACATTTTGCAAAAGTTTGTTTAACAAATCAGTAGTTTGAGCTTCAGAATCAGTAATGAAAATTTCCCTCTCAAATTCCCAACTTTTAAGATTTTTTATGTATAACAACAAAATTTCGATACCTGGAATCTTTTAAAAATTGGTATGGAAAAGTCAGAGAAATTTGATGCTGATCTTGAATAGACACCCTGCGTGATTCCCCCAACTTCAGTTACAGACAATTTTATCAGTTATTTTTAATGTCAAAATAGAAAAAATAACAGTTGTATTTGGAAACTTTTCATTTCTATTTTATTTAACTCTTGTTTCATTTTCATAACGAATATAATTTTCTGTATGTGTAGTGTACATATATTATCTGGTGCTTATTGTATCTGAAAGTCGAATTCCCAATAGCAGTCACAGTGCAGCACAGCAGCGACACTGCAGATTTCTTTTATACCCTGCTGATCAATCTAACAGCAGGGTTGTTAAAAATCATAATTTTTTTTTAAAAAATCGGATTTTTTTATTTAAATCAGATTTTTAAAAATATTTTTATAGTATAATATTATTTGTGTACTCTGCACATATTTATTTATATTTTCTGTATAGATTTACATATTTCTATTAATTTCATTACAATTTCTAGATAAGAATTCAAAATAATTTAAAATTTAAAATTGTTGCAAGCAATTTTAGATGATTCATTTAAAATTTAAAACATTCTAATATTAAATAGTTATACATATAAATATATGTGTTACATGTATAAATTTCTATTTAATTTAAAAGTTATTAAAATTTTCTTTTGTGTATTACTCCAAATAACACATATTTTATATAACAACGTATAATAAATACAACAAAGAATGCTAAATGCATATTGGTATATATTTATTATGCATCATGCAAGAACAAGTCTATAATTTTTAAGTTATGACAAAATATTAAATAGAAACAGTTTAACATTGGTGAATATCTATAAACACATAATTGTTTAAATCATTAATGTAAAATTATAGTTTAATATTAAATTACAATTCAATCTCTTACAAAATCTGGTTTTTATTTTGTAATTATTTACATATATGCAATTATATTAACATTTTTAATTATTTATGCATTTAAGGTTTTGTATAAGAACACCAATTTGGCTGCTTTATCATTTCCTAATTTATTTCTAAGTTTAGATTGAACTAAACCATATGTTGAAAAAATCCGTTCCACGGAGGAAGAAGTAGCTGTTGCTGTAAACAGTTGCTCTATGGCTTTCCTTACACTCCCCTCACCATCTGATACACAAATTTCTGAATCAAAGTGTGTTTTCCACCAGTCTAAGGGAGAAATCTTTGTTACAATGTCTTCATCAAATAAAAATTCAGAAAACGAATCAGATTTTCCTTGAAATTTCATTATCATGGATATAAAATGTGAACAGTATTTGTCTTTAGCAAAAAATAAGGCTTTCTTTTTTTCATCATTAGTCAAATTCACACTATACTATTCTAAGGCACCAAATGCAAGGTAATCCTATAACTAAAAGTGTGAAGTTATCAACCCCCCCCCCCCCCGGTTACTCAGCCATGGTCAATTTTAGAAAACAATCTTGCTTACTCGACAATATGAATGACTGCTTAGCTTAGTACAATAACATTTCTTATTTTTTTCCATTGCAATAAGCAATGAATTCTAGGAAAAGAAAGAGGAAAGGGATCAGTTACAGGGATTAAAGTATTTTTAATTATAGAAGAAACATGAAACTGGAATTAATTCTATGTTAGACAAACAGTCCAAATATTTATGTTATAATTAGTTCATGTATTGATCACATTATATGATCAATACATCAACATCAACATATGGGATATTGTAATTTGCAGGTAAATGTAAAACAAACTTGTGAATTATGTATAATTTGCTTTAGAGAAAGTGACTCTCCACTGAAAATACTATTATATTAAATAGATTTAACTTTAGCTTCAGCACTTGCTTTCAAAAAATAGAAGTGACTAAGAAAAAAAAACTTTAAAAATTAGTAAGTATTTATCAGTAGTTTTGAGAATGTACTATGGATAGATAATATTTTTAATGCAGTGTTGCATTTACTTTCATAATATAATTATCGTGTTGATATATTTTGTTTTGAATTTCCCTAATTCACATCATAATTCCACTGTTGGGAAAAATTTGGTGAAAATAATATTAATTTTTAGATATTTTGTGTGCTACAAATAAATGTTTTTATTTACCTTGTGCTCAGAGATAAAGATTGAGCACATTTAATTTTTTTAAATATTTATTTTTCTACTAAAGCTTTAAAAATGTTTATATATTATATAAACATATATACTATGAACGTATATAATTTTGGTTGGGAAATATTGATATTTAGGATGTAAAACACCTGTTCGAAAAAAAATAATAATAATGGACAATCCTTTTTTTTTTTTTTTTTTCCAAAATCTTAAAAATTGTGCTTTAACTTTGAAATTTGTAAATGTTAAATAAATTATATTTATGTAGTTTGTGTTATATTTTGGTACATTCACAATGATTTGTTGGATGTAAAGGGTTCAATTATCTGTTTTTTCTGTTTTAACAATTTTATACATGGTTACAGATTATTTTAATTAGTATTTAAAATTATCCCAGTGTTTTAAAATATATGTAAGATTTGATAATCATGATTCCGCTGCTTGGGAAAATAACGAATTTTATCAAATTAAAAAATGACTCGATATGACTCGATAACTCAAATGATAGTAATCAAAAGTGGAGGCAATTCTGTATTATGTCAACAGGTTTTCTCAGCTCAACTGAGACCGTGGGCGTTACGTGACTACTCTAAATTGCAGAAGCGCGGTAGCCCGTCTTTCTCGTTAGCACCGGAGTTGTGCCGAGGCTAACGAAAAAGACAACTTTTTTTACAGACCGCTAGAGTGACGTGGTGCTCTTTTCCTGCACCTTCATTGGTGCATTCGAGCATCACGTGACTCCGGCGGTTTGTAAAAAAAGATACGCGCAAAGCACCGCGGTAGCCTTTCTTTTTCGTTAGCCTGGAGTTGCGCAAGGTGACGTCATGAACCGGTTTTTGCTGCTGCTGTAAGACAGACATCGGTACCTTTATCAATGTTTTTTTCTAATTGTGTGTCCTACAGCTTTTTCAACTTTTTAAGGTAAACGTCACGTGCTGTGAACTCTCTATTTCCATGATTCGAACGAGACCCTCTCCATATATATTTTCTCTTTTGTTCACGGGAGACCTGATCGGCGTTCGTGAACAAGCTTTAAACCTCAAACCCAGAGAATAAAAATCTATTTGTTGAAGGTTTGGTTTTTGAGGCTTGCTTTTACGCACGCTCGCCATGGTCGCGCGCTGTTCAAATTTCAGTTCTAGTGATTGTAGAGTGCAGAGTAGGTCGTTTGTTCGACCAGAGTTTTTAGAGTTTCTTTCGCGATGGCCGGACTTGGTGTCCGATCCATTCGTCATTCGAACTTGAAGTCATGTCGTTTATTTAATTTGTAAAACATCATATCTTCATTTTATTATCAATTCATAAATGCTATATTTCACCATGAAGTCATATTGCACAGATATTTAAAGTCTTTACCTTTTATGAGCATTCAACACCTAAAAAGAACAGCACCTTTTCCCAAGTTCACGGAAGTTTTTCAAGAATAAAATTCATGGAAGTATTAACAAGATTCTTTCTCTCTGTTTGTCTCAACACCTCACTCTGGGATTCAAAGGTAAACCCTTTTATAATTAATATTCCGACGACGTATTGAACCTGATAATATATATACGATCACGTTTCTTCTTTGCTTCACCTTCATAGTATAATCAGCCTGTATAACTTAAAGAACAATAGTCATCAATTAAATTAACCTACAAGATCCTCTAAACATTTAGTGAAGTAAAAACCATCTTAAGAAATATGGTGCTTCGTTCCAGTGCACAATAAGTGCGTAATACGTCGTTTTTCAAGATATATTTGAAAACATGTTTTTTTTCCACCTTAATATTCATAATTTTATAAAATAAGCAATCCTTTTTAGAAATATGCAAGATTAAAATATATAGTGCAGTTTTTATCAATTTTGCATAAAAATTATAAAGGATGTTAGAAGATTGAAAAATATACATAGAAGATTTTTTTTATACACATGGAAGCTTGTTTTTTTGGTGTACATATATAAAATTCATTTTCTTTTCAAATTTCTGAAATTCATCTATAGTGTTTGTATATAATTTTTACTGCATATGATATTTAAATAAGTGTATGAAGAAGAATATTTTTTTGAAGATGTTTTTTTTTTGAAAATTTTTGAAGATATTTTGTTTGAAGAGATATATTTTTGAAGATGTTATTTTGAAGATATAATTGTGAATAATCAATATTTTTTTAATTTCTAATCAATAAATTTACACATTTTAATTTCTATTTCATCAATTTCTATTACCATAATCATGGATCAGAATACTCAAGTAATGAATCGTATAAATATATTTACTGAGGCACTCTCAGATTTTGTACAGAGCATTCCAGATACAATTAAGTATCTCGTTGAAAGCAGTGGTGGTGATACCACATTTGACTCTGACATATTTTCCATTATAACTAAAACACTACAGTTTACAGGAAACAACATGATTGAGATGCACAAATGCTTTATTAAAGATACGTTCAGTAATGCACTCAAAGATATCTCCAACCTTAAAGAGCTTAATCAGAAACTGTTGGTGAAAGTAAAAGAATCAACCAAAGTACAAAGCATTACAACTAGAGATTCATTCACACAAACGGAAGAGCAGAGCATTCCATCTACTAATAACATCTCAATATCTGATTCTTATACACAGTCTTCAATTCTCTCATCAAGTCATATAGACGACACCGTAAATCAATCCTTTTTCAACTCCACATTAAATTCACAATCATCCTCAACTCACTTAAGCAAGATAATAATTTATGATGTACCGCAATATTTTGGCACTCACGAAATAATTGAAGCAATCAATAAATTCAAGGAAACATCCCATATAAATGTGGTGAAAACATATAAAAATAAATTCAGCAATAACCTCAACCACATTTTAGAACTTCCAAGCAACATTGCCTACTGCCTAATGCGGCGTAAACTCCAGATCAAGGATCAACTCTTTACAGCAAAGAAATACGTAAAAATCAAAAGATGTTTCAACTGTCAAGCTTTCCATCATGTAGCAAATCAGTGCAAAAAATCAAGATGTTGTGTATGGTGCGGTGAGCATCATGCACCAGGCTTTTGTGAGAAACCTGCCAATTGCAGAAACTGTGTTCATAATAATCAAAATGGACACAACTTTCGAACAGATCATCCAGCCTTTTCTAGAGACTGTGAATCATACAGACTGTGCTTATATAAAATAAGACTTAAACTCAATAATCGAGTTACATAAATTTTTGTGCCACATCAAACATAACTGATACGTCTGTGTTTTAATTTCTTTTCATGCATTATATATATTAATTTTGTAAGTTTTTTGTGTCTTGTCGGAGGAAAATAAGATTTCGGTACCCAATGGAGTGGTACTGTCAAGATATTTTCTTGACACTTCTTTAACCCTAACCCGACAGATACATATGTTCATAATATTTTTAACTTTTACAATAATAACAATAGAAATTTTTTCATATCTTACCTGATTTTTTCTTTTTCAAGTTGGTTTTTATATAAGTTTTTTCAGCTTTACAGGTAATTGTGTTCAGTTGACTGTTTAAATTCATTTTTCAAAATAATTTCTTTTTAGCATAATTTTGTTCATGAGATAACAAAATTTTAGAGAAATTTCTTTTCAAGTTTAATGTTTTTTAATATATATTTCATTTGTTGTGTACATGTAATTTATGCTTCAGTAATTATTTACAATTAATATTTAAATTTTTTGGCATTTTCGAAAGTATTGTAGCATAATTTCAAAGTAGTTTTTCAGTGTTTTAAGCAAATGCATACAAAGATATGCCTCTTACTTTTAGAATATTTCAAAAAAAAAAAAAACTTTTTTTCAAAAATCCTTTTGAAATTATATGTAATATGTTTACATAGTGCCATTTTCAGATATGTATGTGTTAGTTATGTTGTGGTATATAAATTTTTTGCATTTAATGTACATATAATTATCTTTTGTTTTTCTAAACATTTTAATCTAACTTTAATTTTTAATTCAACTTTAAAATTTTGACAAGTAAATAAAAATTCAATTTTGTGATTCAGTTCACATATCAGTCTTTTCAGACTTAAAATGATGTTTTTTTATAGTATGATAGGCTCTTCCTTCATTTTTTTTAGTTTTGAATCTTCATTTCACCGTGCAAGTATTTGCAATTTCATTCAGTAAAATAAAGGTATCCTGTGTAAATACTTTACTTACATTTTTGTGGTCAATGTTGATGTTGACGAATTTTTCAGTAATACACCATTCTAAAAAATTCAGAGGTGTGTTGTATTATTTTTCAATTTATGGTAAAATTTGTTATAACCTTTGTGTAATTAGAATACATTTTTTAATACAATCTTTTATGAATACTCACGTAAATTTTTATTCCATGGATATGTAATCATTATTTAACAGTATACGTATACTTAAATTTTTCATGATCATGATCATCTTTGCATATAAAGTAATGCAAGGTTTACTTGAAAGTTTTCTTTCAGCATGCAGTGTATAATATCAAGTGTTACAAGATTGCAATGTATATATATTTTTGTCCCTATTTTTTTTGTGGCGCCACTCATTTCCCCGTAACTTTTTCTTACCCTTTTATTTGTCTGTTTGAATTTAATATTTCTTTATATATATGTTTTGTATCATCATGATAGCAGCTGTACTGAAATTTTATATTTATTGTTGTTATACAATCTCAGATACCCGTCTGTTGGGTATAGTATGTAATCCCGTGTATTCCCGTGCTGTCTTGATCAGTTGTTGATGCTCTTGGTAAGTAGTGGTCATTCTTGGATCAGTTTTTCCTCTTGGTATTTGGATATTCCTTATAGGTTATTTACACTCTCAATAGAGTACTTTTTTATTGCTAAGTTTTTCTGTAGATCTTTTTGTAAGTGTTGTGAGTTTTTTTCAATTAATATTTGATATTCTTACGCAATTTTTGCTTTTTTCACACTTTCTAATTTTTTGCATTTTAACTGACATTTTTTTACATGTTCTCAATCGACATTTGGAGTTCTCTAATAGTAATGAGTGTTTTATTGATATTTAATGTTTTCGATTGATTGTTCATGTCCTTTTGTAAGGTTCCTTGTAATCCATTTTTGCATTCCAGCTTATCTGATTCAGCGGTAAGTTGTGAATTTCCTTTTCATGTGGATCTTTCAGTTTTTTTCCCTATTTGTGGTGGAGTAATATATCGTGTTGATATATTTTGTTTTGAATTTCCCTAATTCACATCTGTATTTCAACATTTTAAATCCATATTCTTAATTATTCAATCTTTAATTGTAATATATTATATTTAATTAATCTTACGTTTTCCCTCTTTTTACGTTCATTATTTTAAGTTTAATCAAGCGATCATCTTTCATCTCATTTATTTCATAAAGTCTCTCTTTTTCCATTCATCTCCATCCCGTTTCGCCCTTGGCCGCGTGCCAGCTTGTTTCGTAGCCTTCCTCCTCGATTCACGAGCTTTTGCGGCTAGGCAGCCGGCACTCTTTGCGCATGTGCGTATGGCCGCGGAACGGCAGCGTTTCGCTGTTTCTCCTTCGTGCGTTAACTCTTCATTGAGTCTGTCAGTTTGGCGCATTCATCTCCGTGCGGCGAGTTTTTGAGGCTTGCTTTTACGCACGCTCGCCATGGTCGCGCGCTGTTCAAATTTCAGTTCTAGTGATTGTAGAGTGCAGAGTAGGTCGTTTGTTCGACCGGAGTTTTTAGAGTTTCTTTCGCGATGGCCGGACTTGGTGTCCGATCCATTCGTCATTCGAACTTGAAGTCATGTCGTTTATTTAATTTGTAAAACATCATATCTTCATTTTATTATCAATTCATAAATGCTATATTTCACCATGAAGTCATATTGCACAGATATTTAAAGTCTTTACCTTTTATGAGCATTCAACACCTAAAAAGAACAGCACCTTTTCCCAAGTTCACGGAAGTTTTTCAAGAATAAAATTCATGGAAGTATTAACAAGATTCTTTCTCTCTGTTTGTCTCAACACCTCACTCTGGGATTCAAAGGTAAACCCTTTTATAATTAATATTCCGACGACGTATTGAACCTGATAATATATATACGATCACGTTTCTTCTTTGCTTCACCTTCATAGTATAATCAGCCTGTATAACTTAAAGAACAATAGTCATCAATTAAATTAACCTACAAGATCCTCTAAACATTTAGTGAAGTAAAAACCATCTTAACAATAATAGTATTTTTAATCTATAAAAGTTTTATTTAATGTTATTGAAAGGTAATTTTTAATCTGAAATGAATGATTTTAACTTTTATTTTAACATGAATGAGGAATTTGATCCTTATTCAGCCAGTAAATATTGTTAAAAAAAAACTGATTTAAATCAAAGATTTTTTTAAAAAAATCATTTGATTTAAATCAAACAACCCTGTCTAACAGCTTTAAAAAAAATTCTGGACTAAGAAAAATTGCTAATATTTAATTTTTGTTTTTAGATTTATTGTATTTTCTTCTTATTTTCTCTTTGCAAATGCAAACTTTGCTTATTTTATGGGCTGCTGTAATTTCTTATGATAGTAAGCTTGGTCCAGCATCTTTGGGTCGCAGATAAATTTTGGTTTGTTGTAGATTAACACAGAAAATTCTGCTATGAGGGTCGAATTTACTAAAATTAAATGGCAAATATGAAACCAAAGCCTGTTTCAGAATAGATCCAGTTCAGTTATTTATTTACATAAGCTTTACTTTGAAATTAATAAAGAAATATTCATGATTATTTTGTGTAATAATCTTTCTTTTTCAGCTCTTACATATATAGTTGAACCTCGTTAACGTGAACACTCAAGGAGAAACTTATTTTGTTCACGTTAAAAGTAGTTCGTGTTATCCAAACTTAAATACATTACCTACAACTGAATGGGGCAATCAGAAACAGTTTGTGCTAAAAGTCATTCTTGTTAAGCGTGTTCATGTTAACGAGGTTTGACTGTACTGGGTAAATTCAAATTAGAGGTTATGAGTTATAATACTTTGAATTTCATAATTTTTAGTGACTGAAAACTCATCTATATATATATTTGTCTCATGTGGCGTGGAAATAGGGCTGAATTTCTACCTTATCGTTGCCAACAACCATAGTTTCCAGAGCTCAGACCAATGAACAGACAAGATTGTGTTAGCTCCGCCTCCAATATGGCTGTCAGTGTCAAAGCAGTGAAACCCAAGCTAGCAATTATTAAAAATAAAATATGAACATAATCCAAAGTGTCTGAGATGATTCCTCATTTAATTATGAGTAATATTGTGGTTTAATTATGAGTAATATTGAATTCTCAACTCTTTTCACTCACACAAAAAATCGGCGATAATAAAATATAAACTTTCTAGAATGCCCCTGCTGCCATCTGTTGATATTTTATTGAAGTAAAAATGATTTTTCTTCAATTTCAATGAAGTAAAAATTTCTTTTGCAGAAATATATAATCAATTAGAATAATAAAATGTCAAACGAAATTTAAAACAATCATTGATGATAAACTATCTTCCTACCACGTAGTGTTTTATATATTTTTTTTTTTAGTGAATTTAAGCCGTGCTGTACAATATTATAGGTGCAATAAGTTTTAAACTAATTATGTTTCCAAGATCCTTTTTTCATAGTATTTAAATGATTTATATGCCCATTAGTAGCATCAACTAAATGCATTTTTAGTTGTGTATTCAACGGAGTTTTCAATTACTTTTTCACATTAAAAAAATTGTCAATTTCATATGTTCAAATGATTTATTATAGTACTTATCCTGGCTAAAATTACTAGAAAAATAAAAAGGGGTGAGCGAGCTGGGACCGCGTAGCGGTCTCAATGTGAATTGCTTTGCAAATCATTCTCGCAATTGCTTTGCAATTTGGCGAGCGTTAGCGAGTAGGGGGCTGAGCCCCTTAGTAATTTAAAAATATCATAACTTGCTGTTTTTGTTATAAAGAATGATTTTGTTTTTTTGCTTGATGTCCTTAGACGCCAAGCAACATTTCATTAAGTATAAATAGTAGGAAAAACTGCCTGTACTAAAAATTGAATTTTGTAATTTTATTCATAATATCCCTTGAAAACAAGCGCCATATCTAAAAATGATACTTGATTATACATTTTCTATCATCAACAGCTTAAGAGATAATCATTATAATTTCTATTTTCTATTAAAATATATATTTGAAATTTGGGTAAACATGTTTTGCAGATGGAAAATCAAAAAGAAAGACTGAAACTGCCCTGGACACAAAAAAAACTAATGTGTGGGAAATATGAAATTTAAAAAATACATTACATTTTTTACATCCAGATTCGGCCTTAGAGGGGGCGAGTTGGTGCGACTGCCGGGGACACTAAGCACTAACGAGTGGAAAAATCAGAAAATAAAATACTTAGTACAAAACTTAATAGTTTTTTGTTTTTATTCTATGTCACTATTATAATTTTGCAAACTAGTGTTAAGTTCAGGAAAACATATACACATACCAGTCTATTAATAAGAAAAGCGGAAATGAAATCTGTCTATAACACAATCCTGTCTTAAATGAAAAAATTACATGGTTTTAGCAGAAAGAATATCATCAATTATACAATCTAAGATGAAAATACGTATAAAGCTGAATTTTATCATGTTCTTTTAGATTCTAGTTTCACAGGTTTTATTGAGCAAATATTTGACAAAGCTGATTACACAATTCCCTATTACAAATCTTATGAGTACATATTTTTAATTTAAAAATAAATCGGCTATTAGAAACTTAGTCAATTAATCCCAGAAAAAATTCGTGAAATTTGGCAAACTATTGTGGGAAAAAATTCTGTAAAATGATCGCCAGAAAAAAAAATCTAAAAATGTATAATCGGTCGCAGGAAAAATTGCAAATTCTTCAAAAATGATACTTGATTATACATTTTCTATCATCAACAGCTTAAGAGATAATCATTATAATTTCTATTTTGAATGATGAATCATTTCGAATATCTTCATTTTTTCTTCGTTATATACAAACATAAAAGATGTGATTCCCCCCCCCCCCCCCGAGAATTGGGTGAGAAATCTGGTTTAAACATAAACTTAAGTAACAGGCAATTTTATCAGTTATTCTTAATGTTACAATAGAAAAAATAATAGTTGTATTAGGAAACTTTTCACTTCTATTTAACTCTTGTTTCATTTTCATAGTCAATATCATTTTCTTTATCTGTAGCATACATCTGCTGCTTATTTTATCTGAAAATCAAATTTACTAAAATTAAATGGCAAATATAAAACTAAAACCTGTTTCAGAATAGATCCAGTTCAGTTATTTATTTATATAAGCTTTACTTTGAAATTAATAAAGAAATGTTCATGATTGTTTCTTGTAATAATCTTTCTTCTTCAGCTCTGATATATACTGGGTAAATTCAAATTAGAGGTTATGAGTTGATTTTTATAATTTTTATCGACTGAAAACTCATAACTTAAAAACATCATAACTTGCTGTTTTTGTTACAAAGAATGATTTTATTTTTTGTTTTTTTTCTTGGATGCCAAGCAACATTTCACTAAATATAAATAGCAGGAAAAACTGTCTGTACAAAAAATGGAATTTTGCATTTTCATCCATAATATCCCTTGAAAACAAGTGCTATATCTAAAAATAGTACTTGATTATACATTTTCTATCATCAACAGCTTAAGAGATAATCATTATAATTTCTATTTCGAATTGCCCAGTATATTTTAAGAATCTTATTGTTTTTGCAGTTTATCAAAAATAATCTTGAAGAATTTAGAATCAACTCGATACATAATACATACTTAAGGGTCATCTTCACTCACTTGAAAACACCTGCTCGCTAATGCTAATTGTATGGAGCATTATTACTTACCCATCATACGTAGTATAGGGTAAGTCTTGTAATCGTTTTGTAAATCGGAAATTTTTTTTTGACGGATTTACACGTTTCAGACACTGGAGATTTCAAAAAACATTTTTAGAAAAAAAAATTTGCCGTCCGTCTGTGTGTCCGTAGACGCTCTATCTCCCGAAAAAATTGAAATAGAGACTTGCAATTTGGTATGTACTTAGTATGCAATAATGAGAAGAAGCCTATTTCATTTCAATAACCTCGATTAACCGGAACTAGTTTTTTCGGACTCTCGAAATATTTGTTCTGATAAAAGGTATATAAAAATTTTCAAAATTCTTTATTTTAAGAAATGAATATAAAAGACTAAAAAAACATAAATTTTGCATAAAGCATAAAGTCGATCAGATAATGAGTTGCTGAGATATTTGGAATCCTATTTTCCACACTCTTCGATTTTTCATGACCCTGTATTTCATCCAAATTTCTTCTTTAAAGATATATTTTAATTGGAAATTTGACGCTTAATCAGATGCAATAAACCGCTAGTTAATAGGATTATTATTTTTGGAGTTATAAGGAAAAACCTGTTTCAAGCAATTCAGTAATCAAGCCTTTAAAGTTTATGACGTCATCAAGCCACGATTTTATTTGAATTGCAATGCATTTTATAAGCAGTTTACACATTTTTATTTTAATATTTTACATTATGCATATCCATGATGGGTAAGTATTAAGGTGTCCCCCAACGACTAGTTTTTCTAATATCTGATTTGCATTTCAGTATTTTGAAATGATTTTTTTTTTGCATTGGATAACAGAGATCACTTTTTTTCCACCGTTGATTACTTTTTCATTTTTTTTGTAGTTTTTTTTTTTAATGAAGATACTTTTACTTTAAAAGTAAAAGTATCTTCGTAAAAAAAATCTACAAAGAAAATCAAAAAAGTAATCGACGGCGGAAATAGAATCTCTGCTATCCAATGTAAAAAAAATCGTTTAAAAATTTGAAATGCAAACGAGGTATAAGAAAAATAATGCCCCATAGGATTAACATTGGCGAGAAGGTTTTTTTCAAGTGAGTGAAGAGAACCCTTAATAAGTAATCTTGAATTAAAAAATAAACACAGGGGTAGTACTTGTCCTGAAATTCCTGAAAAAAATAAAAACGTCCTGAAATATGGTAGTCTGTCCTAATATTCCTGAAATTTTGCGAGTTTTGTGCTATATTGACATTTGAAATCAACTAGGGAGTAGGTGTACCTTTTTACTGATGCAAAACGATCATGAAAGTCACAATTTTCTTCAATCTATCATTAAAAATAGTGATTTTCATTAACTTGTACAAAAAAAAAAAAAAATATCGCAATTTTTGGTGATCAGTTACCAAAATTTGCAATTGTTATTGATTAATCATTTAAAAATTTTGCTATTTTCGTCTATCAGTCACAAAAACAAAAAAAAAATCCCAATTTTTACCAATCAGTTATAAAAAAGAAAATCTTTTGCAATTTTCGTCGATTAGTGAAGAAGAAAAATCGAGATTTTCATCCTTCAGTAATGCAAAAATCGCAATTTTTTAGCAGCTTGGTTAAAGGGTTCTGTTTAAAATTATTTTTCTTTTAAATGTATACTTTTACAACAAAAACAATATGCATGTAGTGCACTATTTATGATAATAAAATGTATTGAAGAGGGAGCTAAGAGTTTTATTTCCGTTAGTATGCCAAGCAAATGTGCCCTGAAATTGTCCTGAAATACTGAAAAAAGTATGTCCTGAAATATCATCTAGGTCTAGTACTACTCCTGTAAACATATTTTTGTAGAATACTGAAATTTCTTCTGAGATGTACATAGTAAAACTATTGAAGTCTGAACGGTTAAACACTGTCATATAGTGAGGATAAAGGAGGCAGGACAGAACATTTGCTTATTACAACCAAATTGTTCAATACAGTAGAAAGCCACTAATCCGCAAAGCTTGGTTCCAAGTGTTGTGCGGATTGGAGGCTTTTTGCGGATTACAGGCCATGTCTATTTAATCTTTGTTTACATTTTTTTAAATTCATATTTTGGACAAATTTAGATTGCTAATACTAAAAAATAAATAAATTACACATTTTAATATATAGATAAAGTAATAACTATGTAAAAAATAATTTATTATTTTTTAAATTTCTTAAATATGGCATCAATTGTTGTCTGTTTTAAGACATTTGGTTTATAGTGTTGAATTTTATCTTTAAGTAAGAGTTCAAAAGCAATATATATGTATTTTTTTATGTGTTTTTCAATTTTATAATTACGATTTAATGAAAAAATAAATAAATTATAAAATATATTGTCTAAGTAAGGATTTTTTATCATTAAAAAAAAATCCCAAAAGCTCAAATTGTATTTTAAAAGTATTGTATGAAGAAATGAATATATAAAATAATATAGTAATTAAATGTGCTTTCATTTTAAACTATAAAGAAGAATGTTATATGATATATAATAGCTATATATAAAGATAAGAAAAATGTTAAAATTTGTGAAAAAAAATTTCAAAATTCAAAATTTTGTCACCATTGAAGCATTTTTCAAGAATTAAATTTCTTTGTTTACATTCATAAATTGATTGCGGATTAGAGGCTTTTGTGGATTACAGGTTTGCGGATTAGCGGCTCTCTACTGTATTTAGTATTTTGGAATTTAAAATTTAATTAAGCTAGTAATAACAGCACAAATTAACTCATTTGTAAAGACAATTTTGTCCGAATTTGTATGCAAATAAACATATAAAACAAACACATATTATTGGCATAGTATTATGGCTCCACTTTAAAAAAAAAAAATGAGCTTTTAATTACTATTTCTGTCAGAAGCATTTTATGAACAGTCAGTGTTCCCACATAAGCTCATTAAATAATGTCATGTTATTAAAAAAAAACATAACATTCATTAGACATTTCTTACCGAAATAACAATTAAAATTTTTTAAAGTATTACAGAACTTCCAAACATGTTCTTTTTAAGATACAGCATGCCTCTTTTATTTTTCATATAAAACTTGCATAAAAGCTACACCCAGTCAGTGTTTGTACCTTTCTTTTCAAAAGGGGCAGAGTGAGTTATGAAAAGGCCACTTTCCTTAACACTCACTGGATTATTTGTACTTATAGCATACATTAAATATTAAATTGCAGAACAAACAACTGAATCTGAAAAAATTAGATATGCCTAATTGCTTATTTTATCTTTTTAAAATATATTTGAACTGTATTCTGCATTTTAAAAAAGGCAATATACTATGAAAAAATACATTTTTAAACATACATCAGGGCTTGAAATTCAATTTTTCCAAAGAGGGGAGTCTCCCTCCCAACATTTTTAAATGGACGGGAGTTGTAATGTTTGGGAGGGAGGAAAAAAATCTTTAAACCCCACTATTATTTTACATGCTATTTAAAGAATTATAATAATGCAGACATGACAAAATACCATTGAAAAAATTAGGTCAACTCAGAATGATTATGTAAAATGTTTATTTTTATTATAAAAAAGGGAAGAAAGTTAAATTTTATATAATTAGTGTATTTTTCAAGTTCCACCTAATGTTAGGGACCTTTAACAATTAGGTTGTTAAATGAATTTCTGAATAGCTTTTATTTGATTTAGAGGTGCCGCAGCCTCTTTCACAAGGTACACTTTTACTCCTTCACAAGGATTAAAAAGGTTTACTCCTTTACCTCAAGGAGTAAAAGTAAGCAGCGACCGATGGCTCTTACTGCCCTTTTTTGTTCTTTTCTCCCTTTTTGGCTGCAGGAAAATAAAATCTTTAAATTTGCCTTTGGAAAAATTGTGAATTTTGTCAATTGGTTGAGGGAATAAAATAATGAAATTCGTCTTACGCATGAACAGAAATAGATAAGGACTTCTAACGAAATAGTGTTAATATCGAATTTCGACTTTGGGACTACATGGCAGCCAGTGTACAACTGTGCTAAGGTAACGCCACCTACAAACAACAATATGGATAAATACCATAGAATAAATCTATTACACCTACCAGACGATGGCTGTCAAGCAGACGATTTGAAAAGGTAGATGAACTAATACAACTGTTCTACACAGACGTTGTAGTTGAAACATTTTCGAGAAACGATTTTCTTCGAAAGGCTATTTTATTAGAAGTCCTTATCTATGTCTATGTTCATAGAATAGAAAAGTAAATCGCTAAATTCGTCGATCAGTCGAGGAAAAAATGACGAAGTTTGCTAATCGGTCGAGAGAAAACAACGCGAAATTCGTCAATAAGTTGCGGAAAAAAATCTTGAAAATTTTCAGTGAGGCTCGAGAAAAAAAAATAGTGAATTTAAATCACGACCTTTGCCAATCTGTCGAAAAAAAGGAGAAATTACATGATGTTCGTTAATTAATCGCAGGAAAAATGCGAATTTCGTCGATCAATCGCGGAAAAAACGCAAATTTCACTGATCGATCGCGGAAAAAACGCAAAGTTCATCGATCGATCGCGGAGAAAACACAAAGTTCGTCGATCGATCGCGAAAAGAAAGAAAATTTTGTCGATTGATCGCGGAAAAAATGCAAAGTTCGTCGATCGATCGCGGAAAAATGCAAAGTTCGTCGATCAATCGCGGAAAAAATGCAAAGTTCGTCGATCTGTCGTAAAAAAAAAGGGCAAAGTTTGTCGATCAGTCGCGGAAAAACCACAAAGTTCGTCGATCTGTCGCGGAAAAACCACAAGGTTCGTCGTTCTGTTACCAAAAAAGCGCAAAGTTCGTCGATAATTCGCAGAAAAAGCGCAAAGTTCATCGATCTGTCCCGGAAAAAACGCAAAGTTCGTTGACCAGTCACTTAAAAAATGCAAAGTTGTCGATCAGTCGCTTAAAAAACACAAAGTTCGTCAATCAGTCGCGGAAAGAACACAAAGTTCGTCGATCTGTCGTGGAAAAACCGCAAAGTTCGTCGCTCTGTTACCAAAAAACCGCAAAGTTTGTCGATAATTCGCGGAAAAAGCGCAAAGTTCGTCGATTTGTCCCGGAAAAAACGCAAAGTTCATCGATCAGTCGCTTAAAAAACGCAAAGTTCATCGATCAGTCGCGGAAAAAACGCAAAGTTCGTCGATCGGTTGCGGGAAAAAAAATCGCGAAATTTATCGTTCGGTTGCAGGTAAATTAAATAATGCAAATTTCTCCGGAAAACGGTGAAATTTTTTGTGCGGGAGGCTCCCGCCCACGATCTTTTTTTGGGCGGGATTTCAAAATTTTCGGCACGAATCCCGCCCTGAAATTCAAGCCCTGTACATTAGACTAGTGGTCTGAAGTAGAAAAACTACAATAGTCACTACTTTTTCTGGTAGTTTGAAGCATAGTGCTCTACTTTTCTAAAAATGTAACATAGTGAGTAATGCAATACAAAAAATCCTTAATTTGTAGCAAAAACTGATGCTATTTAAGAAAAAAAAAGTGTCATTCTTCAGGTAGTCTCAGAAAGTATGGATCCAATGAGCTTCCTAACTTAAATGTTAGTATGAAATTGAATGGGTGAGTGGAAAAAGGATAACGTTCCAAGTGATATAAATGTTGAGGCAGCACAAAGAAACATTTATATTAAAAAATTATCAATTTTACAAGGCCAAGCTTTGTAATCACAGATTTTGATTATTTTTATATATGTTGTAGGGTAGAAGCCCCTTAGTCTCAGGTTCAACAGATTTTATACAATGCCCTTTAGTTCTCGAGAAATAAGGGGTCTAATATTATAACACAACTTAAATACGTAGTTACTTTATAACAAAATTACTGCATTGGTCGTAGCTCAGTTGTTATGGCGTCTGCTTGTTGATCTGCGGGCCCGGGTCGAGACCAGAATTCGCTAATTTATTTTTCTCATTTTTTGTTTTATAAATATACTTGTAATTATAATTTAATAATCTCACAATTAAAGATTTTAATATAATTAATTATAACGTTAACATATTTTAATTTAGCATTTTTGATTTTTAAAACATTATGAAACATTTATCATCATTTTAAGAGATTTTTTTAAAATTTGGATCTATTATTAACTAGTTAAAATAACTAGTCCAAAATCATACCTTATTTTATTAATAACATCATATAAATTATAATCTTTGATGCACAAAAAAAAAGTTGTAATTTAATTCTTATGCTAATTTTTAATATAATTAATTATGCTTCTTACTTTAAAAACAGAGTAGTATTATCATCGCATTGACTTCTCTTGTTAAGGCAATATATCGCTGATGTTTCTTTAAAATCACAGATTGATGCAACTGTTCAATATCATTGCATCGATAAAGCATATATGAAATAGATTTTCTAAAAAAAGTAACCGTTTAATGTTTTGTACAACGATTTAGTTAAAAAAAAAATAAAAAATTGGTTAACATAATTAATGTACAATATTATAATTTTTAAGTGTGATTATTAAAGTATAATTATATTTATAAAACAAAAAATGAGAAAAACAAACGTAGCGCATTCTGGTCTCGAACCGGGCCTGCAGATTACCGAGCAGATACCATAACAACTGAGCTACGACCAACAGGGCCTGTTTACCGAATAGGCCCATGAAGCCCGAGCTTACCCACTGAAATTCAAAAGGGCCCCCAAATTTATTTTTCCAAACTAATTTTTAAGGGGGGAAAATTCAGTCAGGGTAAAAAAGGTATTTTTTTCTTCTTAATTATAGCTACTAAATTTTCTCTCAGACTAATACTGATACATTTATACTTTTTTTTTTCTGTTGATAGAATAAATGGTATAAAAACAGTGATTAAATGAAACTTATTTTCATTTTTCTTATGTTTTACATTTTAATTTCAAATGTTTAAGACTAACATGCTAAAAATAACAAAAAATTTAATTTGTATAGTTATATTTTGTTTATATTCATAAAGTGTGGAGAAAATATATAAAATATGGAGAATAGGTTATTTAAATAAACGGGAAAGTAATTAGCATTCAGTGATCAAAAATTTAGAAGTAACGAAGAAGCCCGTTACCAACGAAGTTTGCCAACGCTACCAGCATAATAAATGTCTCCAATATGTGGACAAATTACTGTTTTTTTTCTATGATAAATTGTTTTTAAAAACATCTTTGTCAACAAAAAATTATTTAGTTTTAAGAATTCCACGGGGTGGAAACGAGAAATATATTAGAGTGAGGAGATCTGACTTATGAATTATGAATATTATAAAGTGAATCAGTTCAGTTGGAAAGCATAAAAAATAAACTGAAACATTTAAACACGAGAGAACAAAAATTTATCTACTTAAAACAGTAAAAGAGCTTAGGCAATTACGCCAGAATAATAAAATGCACTTTTTTAAAAGCAAAATTATAATTTTTACTTTAATTTTTTTTTCTAAAACTATCTTTGACAACCATAAATACCAAAACAAATGTGTTTTTTTTAGGTTTGTGACATCATCTCATTACCAGGGCCTGTTTAACGAATAGGCCCGTGAAGCCCCAGCTTACCCACTGAAACACAAAGGGGGCCCCAAATTTACTTTTCAAGACTAATTTTTAGGGGGAAAAAATTCAGTCGGAGCAAAAAATGTATTTTTTTCCCTTAATTATAGCTACTAAATTTTCCCTCAGACTATTACTGACACATTTATACTTTTTTTTTTCTGTTGATATAATAAAGTATATAAAAACAGTGATTAAATGTAACTTATTTTCATTTTTCTTATGTTTTACATAATTTCAAACGTGCAGAAAAATTAATCTGTCTAATTATATTTTGTTTATATTCATAAAGAGTTGAAAAATGATACAAAATATGGAGAATAGGCCATTTAAACAGAGGGGAAAGTAATTAGCAGTCAGGTGATATCAAATTTCTGTTTATAAAATAGAAGCAAAATTGTGTTGCAGCTATGCATAAATTTACGTCAAATATTTATTGTTGCTGCACTGTTCTTAACACTTGGCAAATCCTGCAATTTTCAAAGCATAAAATATACTTTAAATTTCAGATATTCGCACCTATTCGATATTTGTAAATTAATTTACAAAATTAATTTGTTATGTATAATTATGTACAGGGTGTCCATAATTAAACGACCCTACTTTAAAGTTGTCTACAGACGAAACTATTGGTAAGAAAGTTGTGAAATTTTTTGAAGGACATACTGAAGGAATGGGAATTTGTTTAAGCGAAAAAAAAATTAGTTCAAAATTTCGCCACCAGAGGGCGTTTTTTTATTAATTACACATTTAGCATACATTTTCGATAGTTTACATATTTTATTGCAACAAAAAAAACATGTTCCACATGACGGACATCATTTTCAGCTACCATCTGGAATCGAAAGATAGCATGTTCCACAGTTGACCACAGTGTTTTCTGGAAAAGGCTAAAAACATGTCGCGAAAAAAGTTTTATTCAACATGTTTTGTTATAATAAAATTTGTAACCTATCGTAAATGTATGCTAAATGTGTAATTCATTTAAAAAACGCCCCCTGGCGGCGAAATTTTGAACTAAATTTTTTTTCGCTTAAACAAATTCCCATTCCTTCTTTATGTCCTTCACGAAATTTCCCAACTTTCTGACCAATAGTTTCGTCTGTAGACAACTTTAAAGTAGGGTCGTTTAATTATGGACACCCTGTATATAATAAAATATTATTTTATAAGTATGCAGGTAGTTAGTTTAAATTTAATATTAAAAGTGTTGTTTACTTGAAATTTTGTTGCTAAAATTTTAAATTGTTGAAGCATTATTGGTAGAGTAAAAGGGGGGCCCCCTGTGTAATGTCGGGCTTCCCCTACTTCTAAGTCTTAAGCGGGCCCTGACGACCAACACAGTAACTGCTTTACAAAGTAAGTATTTTCATTATGTTATAATATTAGACCCCCTATTTCTCAAGAACTAAGGGATGTTGTATAAAATCTGTTGAACCTGAGACTAAAGTGCTTCTACCCTACAACATATATAAAAATAATCAAAATCTGTGGTTATCAAGCTTGGCACTCTTAATTGTTAGAGAAATATTCATGAGTGTTCATCGTATAAATTTCAAAGAAAAATACTGATTGATTTATTAGTTATAATTAGTTTAAACTTTCTCAGTTTATTTTTTCATATTTTTGGAATATCATCCTTTAGATTCACATATTTGAAGATTTTAGAAATCGATTTCAGTTTAAAAATTTATACATTACAATTCATATTTTAAAAATCATTTTTCGAAAAAATATTAACTGTAACCTATAATTTTTTAATAGATATCAATTTCTAGAAGCTTCAAATATGTGAATCTAAAATTACATCTCAATCTGCCAAACATTTTTTGAGGTATGCTTAAAAATTATCTTCATTGTAATCTGTTTTGCAATGATTACATACAAATAAATTTAACATTAGGAGCTCCAACTTTTAAACCTTCATAATTCCTAAACTACTTGACTGAATTACTTACTTGATATTCTAAAGTAAAGTTTGTCAAATATGATATCAAAATTAAGTGTTTATTGAATGTCTGAGTTTGGTACAATTGCAGTATGAAGACAACCACTAAAACTTTTTTTTAAACCTAAATTCAAAGAAGATAATTTCCAGTCAAATGGTTATTTCTTATTTTTTTTTTTTTTTCTGTGACAATTTTGACCATTAAAATGCATGGCCCTTTTTTTTTTTTTTTTTTTTTTTTTTGGCTGACTGTACACTTAGATAATAATTAAAAACAGCATAAATGTCTAAAAACACAGATGTACGATTTCATAAAATACTTTACTGGAGGTGTCTTCATATACAAAACTGTATTTTACGTAGATAACCGAGCGCTTTCGAGCAAACTTTTGCTCATCCTCAGGGTTACAAATCAAAACTTGTTTTGATTTTTAGAGTGCATTTTAAAAATACTCATCATATTGTGTAGAGTTATATAATCATCAATTTTTTCACATTAAATTACCTTCAATTTGATATGTAAACATTTGTATTTAAGTGAAAATTAATATATTCTACAAGCACACAAAGTTGAAAAACATGAAACTTTCAAAAAATGTCCACACTTTTGGCCACCACTGTATATATATATATATATAATTACATTAGTAACCTATTTATTCATGTTGTAAAAGATCAACAATGCATTAGAATCGGCTGAAGTTATTCATTGGGAGTTTAACACACAGTATAGAACTCTTTTTTTTTTAATTATTTTTAAATATTTGTCTATTAACCCCTTCAGCACCATATGTAGATCACGATTTAATCATTAACATACCCCTCCCCCCCCCCCCCCCATTAGCTACAGACTATAATTTAAAATGTAGGTATAACACTTTATAAGAAAAAAAAAAGGAGGGATTATTTTTTATCTATATATAAATAACATCTGAAAATTTTATCCCAACAAAACCATTTCTATAAAAAGAAAAACATATGCACAATGCTCAAGAATTGCCCAAGTATAAAAAAGTTAAACATCAAAATTTTTTCATTGAAAGTCTTCTCAAAACTTTGTCTTAAATATAAACACGTCACAAATTTTTTTATATTTCAACTGAACTGAGTCATAACAAATTTAATCATTTTCATGTAAAAACTGACCTATTAAATAGCTGAAATTGTCTAAGAGCACATTATCTAATAGATAAACAGTAACCTAAATATAACAATAATTTCAAATTCACAAAATTATGACTAGATTTTTCACAAATACAAAAAAACTGTTCACGATTTCATAAAAAGATGACACTGTGAGAAAAGTGTGGACAGAGGCCTGGAGATTTATGAACATACACCCAGAAACTCGATTCAGTCACTCTGTCAGTAACATGACTTTGTTGACTGAGATAACCAATCTAAATGCTTAATGGTACACTGAAATCACTTGAATATCACTTACTGATAATGTATAAGAAGATGACAAATAAGTGAGAACAAACAAACAACAACAAAAAAACAGAATCCATTATGAAGGTATATTTTTATAAATAACAACTAAAGAGAATATGTTTCAGCTATATAGTGCTTGAAGCATATCATGGTTTAAATAAGAAATACTAATACACACCTAAGGGTGTGGTGAAAAATCCTGTTTGGTAGCAAGTTTTAAGGGGAGACTGAGAACTAAAGTCTGTCCAACCTTTCAATCCAAATGGCTTTCAACTGAAACCTGATTCCCCTCAGCTTGTGACAAACAATGGAAGGCACCATTATTCTTGTGATTAGAAACATACAGAAATCTATCTCACAGTAATAAAAGTAGCAATTAGCAATCCACACAATACACTACACATTCCTCTCATGGTGGTAGTGTTGGTCATAATGTCTCTATGATGAAGGAGCCCCATGTAAAACTATATTCGAGAAAAAATGTAAACAGCAATAAGTTTGGTATACAATTTTCTGAGAGATGTTAAGAGTGTAACAAAACTTTTTGAAAAGGAAGGAGTAAAAACTTTAATGCTGCTTTTAATAGTAATAATAATTAAAAAACACATTAAATAATAATAAATAATGTCCGCAATGGGGAAAAAAAGGGAGATTAACGATTGAAAATCAAAGCATTTTTAAAAAAGAATTTTTATTAAAAAATTAAAGAAAATGAAACATTCAAAGGGCAGCAGGAAAAGTTATCAAAACACGACGAACTGGACAACCCTGCATTATAGGATTTATCTTGACAGTTGATCTTTATAAAAGTTAACTATGCTAGTAAAAAGCCTCATTATAAGTGTGAAACAACTGACACCAAAATTTGAGGATTATAATAAAAATTAAGATAGAGTAATATGCCAATATTAGATTTACAGTTTTTAGGACAGCAATAGAAGAGAGAATTTTGCAGTTAGGGTGAATTTTTGACCCTGAAATTGAGTTAATTGACAAATTTTTAGCTTGAAAGTAGTAAAGCTTAAAATGTCATTCAATTTTACTAAAAAATAAATAAAAATAATAACACATTGCAGAGTTAGAATTGCTTTAGGATCTAAATTTGTATGTTACTGAAAAATAATCCATATGTTTATCTGCATTAAACTGATAAAGGAGACCTGCTTAAGGTAATAAGAAATGAAGCTAACTTTATACTGTTTAACAGGATATAATTTAAAATATGATCAAACAGTATCTAAGTTAAGAGATTGTGTACAATCATGATATGAATAAAGCAAATTAAATAATTTTGCTAAATTTCAAAAAGCATATCATAAAAAACAATAATCAAAGGAAGATCTTGAGAAAAATACAATACACTTATCAGTGCAAATTTAAAATTTGTATTTATCTTATAAAAGAAACTTACTTCAATGACTTTTAAATTTCATAAAAACTCTGTATTAGTATGGAGATTGGATAATATTAGACAAGCTAAAATCCTTATGAGTTTTCAACTTGCTTAGAAAATATGAAAATTCATTCTCTCCCCCAAAACCAAACTGAAATTTTCTAAAAAATTGTTATTCTCTACACTTTTAATACTGTTTTGCATTACACATGAAACTTTGTTATTTAGTTAGATTTTTTTCATTACTGACACAAAATTTTAATTTTATTTAGCAGTTGAGTTCAGTTATAATTTTAATCTGTAACAGGGAAGGTGAAAAAGTAACACACAACATTGGTTGTACTGTCTCAGAGATTGCATCTTTTTATGCATATCACACTCATTTATGATTTATTTACCAATATTTCAATAAAAAAGCTTTATTGGAACCAAAAAAATCATTCATGTACTATCATTACAAAATGATTCTTTTCTATAATAAATATGAAACTGATGTGTGCATAAAATAATTTCAATTTTATTTCATTTTATGTCTTCATACAATAAATTTAATACAAATGGGGACATTCATGTTCCAGATGAATTTGAATTAAGCAGTGTAAGCTTTTATATGCAATGTTTGCCCCATTTGCCAAAAAATTCTCCACTTTTTGTTTTAACACTGAGCTTTAGGCATTAGTATCTACAGCTGACTGTACTAACAGGGCACTTTACCAGTAGTTACTCAAACAGCATTCATAAAAAAATAATAATTTTACATATAGAATGTATGCAACATACACATTACCACCAATAAACAAACAATTTCTACTCATTTTAAACATGAATAGGGCAGTTGCAATTGACATCATGCTGAAGGTCACACACTACAAATAGGCAGTTCTAATTGGTGGGACTTTCCTGACCTCCAGTTGAAGTGCAATAACTGATCAGTTGGTTGCAACTTTCCTATATGATCTGCTAATATACAGTGGAACTCCAGTTATACGTTTTGCGCGGGACCGGACAAACGAAACGTATAACTCAGTAAAACGTACAACTCAACTTTAACCTTACTTTACCGGAACAATTTTTAAAATATATCGTGAAAACTTTGATCCGCTGAGGTGTTTGCTACCTTTTATATTGAAAACAGAAGTTTCCTAAGTAGTACTGCACCCATGACATAAATTTTTGGAAATGGAAATGAGAAGAAAAAAAGTACATAAGAGAAGTACACATAAACTTATTTTATCTTAAAAGCTTTATTAAAATTATGTTTAATACACATAGAGTACTTAAAAGAAATCGTTGGAATCGCCTTGGCATATGAATCATTTATCAAAAGACATTTCAGTAGTTTATTGAATCTTGTTGAAATAATCACTCATCTTTGGTTGTTTCTTTTCGGCAGAGCCGACACTGAACAGCAAATTTTGCATTTCTGTTAATGCAGCCGCCTTATGATTATTGCTTTTACTACTGACGAACCAATTTACTACGCCAAAAGCTTTCACATCAGCTCTGAAGTTTGAGTGGAATCTTTCAAATCAGACTCCTCATCCGCGTCGTCAGTGTTTCCGGTTTCAAAATGGATAAATGAAAAATAAATTCATCCGGGGACGCAAAAACGTAACGTATAACTGAGGGAAAGGCGTAATTCAAAACGTATAACTCAGCTAATTTTTAATGGCAAGTGGTCGGGACCGCTGAGTTGAAACGTATAACTGAGGGAAACGTACAACTCGTAACGTATATCTGGAGTTCCACTGTATTTTTTGTTGAATGACTTTCAGACCAAGGATGAAAAAAGCAAATATTTAAATACAAGCAGCCACTGCTGAATGACTCTGAATATAGCAGCTTTAGTAGCCTTCAATAAAAAAAAAATAGTAGTGGAAATATTCACAAACATACTTTAAAAAGAGGGGGAAAAATGTATCCATAATATATGAATGACTTTATAAATGTCCACATTTTATTTCAGAGTTAGTTTCTGGTCAATCACTCAACAAAAATATGGTGGTTTCTTCAAATCAGAAAGCAATTTATTCTGAAAATAAGGCTTCAGTTATGAAATAAGTAAGCTTGGTTATTCCAAGATGAAAATTATCGGGTTCATGAAACATACAAGTAAACAATTTTTGTAGATCATCCCTGATACTACTTTTCATCAGGTCTTCCATTTCAAGAGATTCTGCAGGAAATAAGGGAGGAGAGGGAATAAAGTTTTCTTCGAGGGACAGGGTTATAAATAATGAGCAATGTCGCAAATCCCACACAAAATAGGAAAATACCGCATATAAAAAATTTTGTGTGGTATCTTCCACCTTTACTTCTTTCACAGGTATGAGAATGTTTTTAAACTTTCTAAAAGGTGCGATTTCTTCTTTTTTTTTTCCCCCATGAGGAATCCCGCAATATGAATTCATCAATTGGTCTCTGAAAAAAATCACAAATTTTGTCAACCGGTAGCAGAAAAAAGGACAGATTTCAACATTTGATGAATTCATATTGCAAGATTCCTCAAAGAAGGGGGAAAAAAAAAAGATTAAGAAGAAATAACGGCTTTTACAAAGATTAAAAAAGAATCGCATATCTGTGAAAGAAGTAAAGGTGAAAGATACCATACAAAACTCTTTATTATGCAGTATTTTCCTATTTTGAGCGAGATTTGCGACATTGTACATTATTTCTAACACTGTCCCTCAAAGAAAACTTTATTCTACCCCCCTTTCCCCTTATTTCCTGAAGAATCTCTGAAATGGAAGACCTGATATAAACAGTGTCAGAGATGATATGCAAAAATTTTTTTACTTCTATGTTTCCTGTATCTGATAATTTTCATCTTGGAAGAACCAAGCTTACTTATTTCATAACTGAAACCTTATTTTCACAGATTAAAAAAAAGTTATCCATTGGTCGTATGGAAAAAAAATCACGAATTTCTTCAAACTTTCGCAGACAAAAATACCACGAATTTAATCAAACAATGGCACAGAGACGAAACTAAGGGGGAGGGGGGGGGGGGCAGAAGGGGCATGTGCCCCGTGCACCAGAACAAATGAAGATTTGTTTTGTCGTTTGACACAAAAAAATATATATTTGAAATTTGGGTAAACATGTTTTGCAGATGGAAAATCAAAAAGAAAGACTGAAACTGCCCTGGACACAAAAAAACTAATGTGTGGGAAATATGAAATTTAAAAAATACATTACATTTTTTACATCCAGATTCGGCCTTAGAGGGGGCGAGTTGGTGCGACTGCCGGGGACACTAAGCACTAACGAGTGGAAAAATCAGAAAATAAAATACTTAGTACAAAACTTAATAGTTTTTTGTTTTTATTCTATGTAAAAGAGATTTTCGTAGACTTTCTTAAATCATACAAGACAATAAAAGTAAATAAAAGGTTTGATCTCACCTAATTTTCTGGTTCGTGTTCTATGAGCTTCTTTAAAGGTAGAAACATCTTTTACTAATGAAGATTATTTATTGGACAGGTAGACACACTTAAAGACGATACAGAACGAATACACGACAAGCTATGTACAAACGTAAAGTAAACAAAACAGTCAGTCAGTCTTAAAGTTCTACGCGCTTAGCGCCATCTGGTGGTTCCTTTTCATTTTGCAACAACTTCCGCCGGGCGAAGTTCGTCTGGAGACGAAAGTGTTGAAAGTTCAAGAGGGCAAAGAAGCTGCACCGGTCTTCTGATGATGGCTTCGTTTGGCAACCTCACTGTGCATGCTCTTGTCCAACCATCACGTCCGGGATGAGTCTGGATTATAATACCCATTTTCCATATGAGGTGTGGGGTGTTTTCCTTTATAAGAACGACGGTGTTTTCCTTAAGTTCACTTGGTCGATCGACCTGTTGGTGCTGGTGAGCAGATTTTAATTCTAACAGATAATTGGATTTCCATCGTTTCCAAATTTGAGTCAAAATATTTTCTTGATATTTTCTTATTTTTATTATTTGGTATTCATTGGATTGGGGAACTGTTATCTTTGATTGAGGTAGAGTTAGCAATCTTCTGCCAATTAAAAAATGACCAGGTGTGAGGGGTTCTGGCTCCCGAGGATCGCTGAATACATAGGTGAGAGGTCTTGAATTGAGAATAGCTTCTACTTCAATCACAATTACTTCCAGTTCTTGAAAGGAAACTGAAGTTTTTCCAAGAATTCTCTTTAGAGACATTTTAACTGATCTTACAAGACGCTCCCAGAAACCTCCCCACCAAGCTGCTCTTTCAACTATGAAATTCCATTTGATGGACAATCCACTAAACAAATTTTTCACTTCTTCATTTTTCATAATCTTCCATAATAAATTTAATTCTCGTTTTGCCTTATGGAATGTTTTGGCGTTATCACTGTAGATAGTGCTGCATATTCCTCGTCTTCCTACAAATTTTCGGAACGCTTGAATGAATGTTTTTGTGGTCAAGTCCGGAGTTAATTCTAGGTGTACTGCTCTTGTTACGGCACATGTGAAGAGCAATATGTAGGTTTTCTTAGTCTCATCGTGATCTTTAATGTACAACGGACCTAAGTAATCTAGGCCTGTAACTTGGAATGGATAGGCTTCATTTATTCTGTCGGCAGGTAGAGGTGCAGTAATCTGGGTGGCAGGTTTAACACGAAGTTTTTCACATAAATTGCATCTAAATATCAAACTCTTGATTCTTTGTCTTGCTTTCAATATCCAAGTTTTTTCTCTGAGTTGTGTTAAAGTTTCCGATACACCACCATGCCTTGTTTTTTCATGACAATCTTTGATGATAAGATTTGATAAATGGGATCTATTAGGTAGTAAAACTGGATGAGCTTCATGGTATGAGATATTAGCTTGCTGTAATCGTCCACCAATCAAGATTATTTTTCTTTCATTTAAAATTGGATTGAACGGCCGAATAACTGAGTTTGCTGGTACTGGTTTTCCTTGCGTCAGCGCTGAATATTCTTCAGGAAAATGCTCCATTTGTGTAAATTTAATCCAGTATTCTTCGGCAAATTCAAGTTCTTCAGTAGCTAAGGGACCACTTCTCTTACTCTGAGGATTCCTTGTATTGTGGATGAATCTTTGAATCCATGCAGTAATTCTGGATATTTGTTTAAGTTTGCTGAATCTTCGGATATCGAAAAGAGCTTCAAATTTCGTTGTCAGGAGCATATTCACCACTTCATATTCTTTGTTTTCTAAGTTGGTTTCCTGATCGGTATGAATGTTGGATTGTGGCCATTGACTTTCGCACTTCCTTAGCCACGGTGGCCCAAACCACCAAAGCTCCAGGTCCTTTAGACTGGTTAAGTTTTCACCTCGTGTTAAAATATCAGCAGGGTTTTCATTCCCAGGACAGTGATTCCAACAACCAGGATCGGATATTTTCTTGATTTCATCTACTCTGTTCTTGATAAACATCTTCAATTTTCGAGAATTATTCTTGATCCAGTGAAGAACAATCGTGGAATCTGACCAAAATATAGTCTTCGTATCCTTCGGTGTACTTGAATGTAGTCGAATATGATCGAACAATCTGGCTCCTATAAGTGCAGCAAGAAGCTCTAACCTCGGCAGAGTTATTTCTTTAACTGGTGCAACCCTAGTCTTTGAAGTGACTAAATTGGAATGGAAAATTCCGTCAGAGTTGCGAAAACGTACATAAATAACTGCTCCATAAGCTCGTTTGCTGGCATCTACGAAGACGTGAAATTGACAGCCCGTAAGTTCTTCCATTCCTTTCATTGAGAATAGATGTCTTGGTACAGATATCTGCTTCAAATAAAACAATTCTTCACACCAATCTTGAAATATTTTTGCTAAGTCGGTTGGTAAAGCATCATCCCAATTGAGTTTTTTCTTCCATATGTCTTGCAGTAGTATTTTAGCTCGAACTGCAAATGGTGATATTAAGCCCAACGGGTCGTAGATTCTTCCCATAGTTTTTATTACGCTTCTCTTCGTAAATTTTAATTCTGCCATATCCTTATCCCTTAAAAGTTTATCACTATCAACACTTAAGACATCATCTGCTGAATTCCAGCAATAGCCAAGGACCTTGCATAACGTGGATTCATCGTTAACTTCTTCCTTAAATCGATCTTGCAATGAGCGTACATTTGTTTTCCATTTTCTCATATTAAAGCCTGCTTCTCTCAAAATGAGCCTTATTTGTTCGTGGACGGTGTACGCTAAATCTGTGTCTTCTAAACTGTGTATAAGGTCGTCTACATACAATCTACTGTTCAAAACGCTGAAGGCAGTTGGATAAATATCCTCATACTTCTTGATGTGATGTTTAATTGTCGCGTTCAGTAAAAATGCGCTCGATCTTGCTCCAAAAATTACACGCGTCATCCTCAAAACTTCGGGTTCAGCGTCTAAATCTTCCGTAACCCATAGAAATCTAACTGCGTCTCTTTCTTCTGGCGCCAGGGCAATTTGCAAAAATGCACCTTCTATATCCGCCGTTATGGCAACCTTATTCAGATGGAACTGCAAAAGAAGTATTAGGATATCGGGCGTTAAATTCGGACCTGGATTCAAGCAGTCATTAAGGGACGGAAAATTATGTTCACTCGAGGAGGCATCGAAAACTATTCTCATTTTCGTCGTTGTTTTATCTTTGCGTATTACTGCGTGATGTGGCATGTAATAGATCTTAGAATTATCACCACATTCATTTTCATTGACCCTTTCAGCTATTCCTTGAATTAGGTGCTTTGAAATAATGTCCTTGTACTGACTATGAAAATTTCGATTTTTCTTAAATCTTTTGACAAGTGTTCGCAAACGGTCGTTAGCATTACTATAGTTATCACGTAGCGACTCAGAATGTTCGTTCCATGGTAGTTTAACTTGGTAGCGACCTTCGATTAGTTTCGTAGAATTTTCAAATTCTTTCATAACTTCGTCATCTTCATTCAGATTGTCACTACGCGAAATTCCCAAACCTTCTAAATCGAACAATCTTTTCAAAATGTCTGATTCTTCTAAATTTTGATTACGCACTATAACATTCATTACGCTAACATCCTTAAATCCTTGCGTTTTGCTTCAGAACCATTAAATACATAACCTAGTTTCGTTTCCATTCCTACTAAAGCACCGGACACTCTTTTGACTTTCCCTGTAGCGATTTTCCAGAAATAGTCTGACCCAATTAAAAGAGAAACCCTTAAATTTTCAGACCCTTCAATATCAGCTATCTGTATTTTGGCTTCATTACAAAATTTGTGAATTTCTTTACTGGGACCTTGAATTTCAGCTTCCGATATGGAAGATGTTTCAATTGCTTCTATAGAAATAATTTTCTTTGGATCATAAATGCTTCGTAAATTTACTTTTACCCTATTTCTTACAATAGATTTCTTTGGTTTTGACCCAAAAGCATAAATTGCTAATTTTTCTTTTCCTATAACTTCTAAATTAAATTTACGAGATAATGTTTTATCGATGAACGTATTTTGTGACCCCGAATCCATGATAATTTTTATTTTTCTTTCCTGAGAATTATTACTTAAAAAGGCGACAGCTGTTTGTAAAAATACATTTTCATTTACTGCAGTTGTTGCGCAATTGAGAGCATTGGAATTATTTTTTCTTTCCGGAGACTTTGAGACAATTTCCTTTTTGTTATGTTGCTTTTCAGTTTCGTCACAAATTAAAACATTATGTCTTCGAGTACAAATGTTGCAACACATTTTTTCGCGGCAAAATTTTGATACATGTGATTTGCGAAGGCAAAGAAAGCAATAACCCTTTCGTAAAAGACTTGATTTTCGTTCATTAATGGTTAAGGGGCAGTTAAAATTTTCGTGTTCCCCATTGCAAAATAAACAGTCTTTCTTGATAAGAGTATTTAATGTAGCTGCGGTGGGTATATTTTTATGAGTTTCATGTTTTCGATAAGGTAACTCTTTAATTTTATTCCTTTCAAATACTTCATCATTTCGAAACATATACGTTTTTTCTCGCGTTTCGATTTCATGTTTTAGAAATTCTAATAATTTGGCACAGTTCCAAGAATCTTCGCCTGTAGCGGAACGATTGAATCCGAGCACAATTTCTTCAGGAATTAATTTGACTAAAATAGCGAATAAGATTCCCCCATAATTATTTAATTCTACCCCGGCTGTTTCGAGACTTCTGATTTGAATAATACAGGTATCATGCAATTGTCTAAGCTCTTTTAAATTCGCTCCAGATTTTACAGGATTTAGGCTTAATAGCTTGTTTACATGCGATCGTATTATTAATTCATTTTTTCCGAATCTTTCTTTTAACAATCCGATCGCGACATCGTAATTATTTTGTGTTAAAGCTAAACCTTGAATACATTTTAAAGCTGCTCCTGTTAAGAAATTCTTTAAGTAATTTAACTTCTCTATGTTAGTTAACTTTACATTTTCATGTATAGCCACTTCAAATTGCCCCCAAAATTCCTGCCAATTTTCATATTTCCCATCGAAAGGTTGTATTGTAAGTTTCGGTAATCTTACGTGAGAATAATTCTTTGATTCGTCAGGTTCTGTGGACAATAAAATAGAAGAGTTTATTTTACTTTCGTTAGGAACATTACGCTTTAAATATCGATCAATTTTAGCTTTCGTTTTTGTAATTTTTTCGCGATATTCTTGACTGGATGATACATCTTTTTCTAGCGTTTCTAAGTTATCTACAAGTTTCTGAATTTCTGAATCTAATTTGTAAACTTGTTCTGCATTCTCGATTAATTGAATTTTAAGATCTTCGACTTCGTCATTATCTATCTCGTCACCTGCCAAATATTCAGTTATTTTGTTAATAATCTTCGTTAAAGATGTTCTAAGAGACTTACGCATACTTTTTGATTTATCTAATTCGCTAGGTTGCGCCATTTTCTAAATTACAGCTCTTGGGAATTTCGGCACCATAAAAGAGAATTTCGTAGACTTTCTTAAATCATACAAGACAATAAAAGTAAATAAAAGGTTTGATCTCACCTAATTTTCTGGTTCGTGTTCTATGAGCTTCTTTAAAGGTAGAAACATCTTTTACTAATGAAGATTATTTATTGGACATGTAGACACACTTAAAGACGATACAGAACGAATACACGACAAGCTATGTACAAACGTAAAGTAAACAAAACAGTCAGTCAGTCTTAAAGTTCTACGCGCTTAGCGCCATCTGGTGGTTCCTTTTCATTTTGCAACACTATGTCACTATTATAATTTTGCAAACTAGTGTTAAGTTCAGGAAAACATATACACATACCAGTCTATTAATAAGAAAAGCGGAAATGAAATCTGTCTATAACACAATCCTGTCTTAAATGAAAAAATTACATGGTTTTAGCAGAAAGAATATCATCAATTATACAATCTAAGATGAAAATACGTATAAAGCTGAATTTTATCATGTTCTTTTAGATTCTAGTTTCACAGGTTTTATTGAGCAAATATTTGACAAAGCTGATTACACAATTCCCTATTACAAATCTTATGAGTACATATTTTTAATTTAAAAATAAATCGGCTATTAGAAACTTAGTCAATTAATCCCAGAAAAAATTCGTGAAATTTGGCAAACTATTGTGGGAAAAAATTCTGTAAAATGATCGCCAGAAAAAAAAATCTAAAAATGTATAATCGGTCGCAGGAAAAATTGCAAATTCTCCTCCAACAGTCATAGAAAAATATTGCAAATTTTATAAAAAAATCGCAGGAAGAAATAGCTATTTTCATCAATCAAATCAATCGTGGAAAAAGATTGCGAATTTTACCGATTCGTCGTGGAAAAGATTGCAAATCTCCTCAAACAACAGTGGAGAAATAGCCGCTGGAGTCAGGGAAAAAGTCAACTTTTTTGCATTTTCAATAAAATAGTTGCTTTTTAATGATTTTCAGCCTAAAATAGTCACCATAGTCACCTGAAGTTGAAAATAATTGCAAATGGCAGCCCAGAAAAAAAGAGAAAATAATAAACACATAATTTTTTTTAAAAAAAGAGAAAGAGATAAACAAAAAAGAAGAAAATGTACATATCTGTTCTTAATTCATAACACTTTATTGAAATGAGAGAACATATAAGAGAGCTTTGTAGGCAGAGGCAATGTAGGTTTATTCTCCATACTTTAAGGGATAATTTATGTTGACCTGTCCTGATCAATCAGACCAAATTGAACTGGTTTGGTAATGTATATTACCATCCATTTTTTCTTGTGGGTTCTAAGATGATCATCTAAAGTGTCTTTCGCTGAAAATGATTTCTGACATACATTACATGCAAAAAGTTTCTCTTTAGTGTGAGTTTGGAGATGTTTTTTTAAAGCTGCATTGCTCCTAAATGATTTATTACACTTTTCACAGATCGCTTTAGAATGGATTCGGAGATGTTCTCTCAGAGTTTCTTTCTGTGAAAATGGTCTTTGGCATATGCCGCAAACAAAGGGTTCCCCACCAGAGTGGATTTGAAAATGATCTTTCAAACTGTCTTTCTGTGAAAAAGATTTTTGACATATATTGCACACAAAACAATCCTCTGGAGTGTGGATTTTTACATGATTATTTAAAGAGCTTTTTTTTACAAATGACTTTAGACAAATATCACATGAAAATGGTTTCACTTCAGAGTGGATTTGTAAATGAACTTTTAGATTTTTTTTCATTGAAAACGATTTTTGACATATATTGCAGATGAATGGTTTCTCTCCAGAGTGGATTTGTAAATGAACTTTTAGAAGACTTTCTGTTGAAAACGATTTTTGACATACATTACACATGAATGGTTTCTCTCCAGAGTGAATTTTTAAATGATAATCTAAACTTGATCTCATTCTAAACGATCTTTGACATACATCACACACGAATGGTTTCTCTCCCGTGTGAATTCGGCGGTGATGAATTAAAGATGTTACGTTTGAAAATGATTCTTGACACTTTTCACATACATATGGTTTCTCTCCTGTGTGGATTCGAACATGATTTTGCAAAGAATTTTTAAATGAAAATGACTTTTGACAGACATCACATACATATCGTTTCTTTTCAATAGAGTGAATTTCAAGATGTTTTGTTAAATAGTTTTTCAATGTAAATGATTTTTGACATAGATCACACATATATGGTTTTTCTCCAGTGTGAATTCGAAGGTGACGTTTTAAATTGTTTTTCATTGAAAATGGTTTTTGACATATATCACACATATATGGTTTCTCTCCAGTGTGGGATCGTAAATGACCTTCCAGAGTTTTTTTTTCTGAAAACGACTTTTGACAAACATCACACACATAGGGTTTCTCAAAAGTGTGATGAATTCGAATATGATATTTTAAAGATGATGGGTTTGAAAATGATTTTTGACACTTTTCACACACATATGGTTTCTCTCCTGTGTGCATTCGGAAATGATTTTGCAAACTATTTTTTGTTGAAAATGGCTTTTGACATACATGGCAGATATAAGATTTTGTTGCTGAATGTGTTTTGAAATGTTGATCTAACATTTTTTTATTTGGTAAAATTCTTTCACATACATTACATGGACATACTTTTTCTTCATTTTGTTGCTGAAATGACGACTGATCTTCCATCTATTAAAATTTTTTGCAATTATGAATTGCTCTGTACTGTTGTTTTACATGAAAATTAATTTTTAAGAGGTTTGATTGTACATAATATGAATTATTTTAACTCAGATTTCTATTAAAGAATACTTTATAAATAATATAATCACCTCATAAATAATTATCTCACAATAAAATGTGTGCTTACTTATTATTTAAACCTTTTAACAGGATCAAGTAATGTTTCTACTTGAAGAAATAAATATGGTTTGAAATGGTGAAAATAACTCTATATATATCAATCTATTTGTAAAACTTGTTTTATGAACTTTCATTAGCTACTATAGAAACCTGATGAATATTTATATTGTGTAACTGGAGAAAGACATAGTCATCGATATTTTAAAGATGTGCTAATTATATTAATTTTCCTTTCAACATAAAACATATGACAAAAAGTTGATCAAAATGAATAAAAATCAACAGGAGTATATGTATTATTCCAAAAACCTAAAAAATAAAGAGAGAAATAAATGGTTTGAAAAATTAAAAACAAATATTATAGTATGGATATATAATACACAAAGAAATGTAAAAAACTTTTAAAAAGCACTATTATTTTATTTTTATTTATTTATAAATTTTTGACAAAACCATTAAGGCTGCTTGTTAGGGTGGTCCTTATATGATCCATTTTAACTTTTTTTTAAATTTTCTTCTATCTCACCATCAAAATTTGTTCCAATACAGTAAAAAACAAAGTAGGAAAAGTTTGAACAAAAAAGAAATATATTTAGAGGTAGCTCAAGATTGTGAAAGTTTGGCGATTACACTTAAAAACATTGTGTTATTGACAAGAGAAAACTAAGCCAAAATGATAATTTTTATTACAATAGTAAATTATTTTCACATTTTATATAACATAAAAGCACAATATTAAGCATATACAAAGTTTAAAGTATGAAAGTATTAGTAATTAGATTAATTTGTTAAGTCCATTTTTCTGCAGTAAGGATAAGTTTTCCAGTGTTCCTCAACAAAATTCACCAGTAGCTGAAACTGAGGTTCATTTCGTGCAAGGATGCTAGTGTATTCCTTGGTCAAAGCAATACCTCTCTCAGCACGATCATTTACCACTTTAACACATTGCACCATTTCCAATACAATCCTATAATCAGAATTAGTGTTCCAATGTTCAGTGTCTACTTGAAAGAATCCTTGGGGGTAAATTCATGTCTTTGAATAGCTTGAAAGATTCTTTGGTAACAAAATCTTCAAACTTCTTTTCATGAATGTTTAAGGGAAATGTTTAAGTTATATTCTTCCCAGGATTCTAATACAAGTACATGGCTATCGAAAAGGGACAGTCCAGAAAGATTTAACTAATATTACAGATGTTTTGAAAATTTCTCAGATGCAGCTTTTGTAATTTCTTCATGTATTCTTGAATACTCTAATAAACTATTCATTAACTGAAAGTCATTGTTTGGTGAAGTTTGGATTACTGCTTCAATAACAGAAACCTCACCAAACAATGACTTTCAGTTAATGAATAGTTCAATACACTCACTATAAAAACACAATACAAAAACTCACTATAAAAACACAAACATCACGAAGACCTCTTTTTTCCTTTTTGGTAACCGTGAATTGGGACTTAAAGATGAATATCTTCAAAGAATATATCATCTTAGACATCCAAGGAGCACGATGCATTGCCCTGAGAAGCATAAAATGAATTCCCCTGACAGGTATTCCTCCAAAGAAAATAATAACAAGTTCTGCAAATTCTTGATACTCATCTCTTGGTCCACTGATGGTGTTGATTCCAGTATTTGCTTATGTGGCATCAATGCTCATTCCAATCACTTTATCTGCAATATCCCATTCATTCAGAATTTTATAAATTTCAAGTCTGCCTGTTGCAGAAATAAGTTTAGCAACTGAGAGCATTAGAGAAACTCCTTTTCTGGAAATTATAATTGGTAGTTTATCTATTTTCTCTTTACCAGTTAATTATGGTAAACGTTTCCCATTTCTATGGATAATGAGATGAACATTTCTTTGTAGCCATTCATTCTTTTAATATTTGAGATTGTTTAATACTATGAACAAATTTTTTTCAACCAGACTGAGTTTTTTAATACATATCCTAAACTCTGCAGTTTTGGCAACTACAAATACTGCCTGATACTTTTGTCCTGTCTAGAGCTGTTGCTAAATCTGGAGTTATAATATCCATATGCCCTCCCCTCTTTTAGCTTTCGATGGACCAGGATCTGATGCTGCATCCTCTAACAGTTTTATTTCCTGATCACGTTGTTCATTTTCATTCATTTCTATCTTCTTCATTTGAGCTATCTGTAGAAGATTCAAGCACTGCTATTTTTATTTCTTTCTCCTGTGAACATTTAATTTTTTTTTTAACCTTTTCTTCAGAAGCTTCTTCTTTTTATAAGCAAACAATTCCTTCCACAAGAGATTTATTTATGTCAATACAATACCAATCATTGATGCTCGTCTGCCATCTTCTCGCTGTGCTAGCAAGAAATTTCTATCTTCAGCTATTTTGATTATGTTTAATGCAGTGGTTTGAGTATGAAATAAGATATCTAATTTTGAAGAAAATGCATGCTTTTTAGTTTCCTTTCTTCTTCTTTAACCCGTCTTCATTCTTTAAAAAATTGCATACATTTATTATCTTTATATCAATGAATTATTTTTGGATAATTAACTTAATAATTACATATACAAATGCTTTTATGGATTTGATAGCGTACATAAGTGACTTTTTAATATATTGAAATAATTTTATTACTACTGGGATTAGATATACTTTTTCAAGTAAAAGGAGAAGAAAACAACAAAATGACCCCAAATTATGAAACTTATGCTTCCTTGAGCTACCTATAAATATTAGTTTTTAGTTATTAAATTTTACAAGAATTATTTTTAGGTATAATGGAACAAATTTAGAGGGTGAGAGCAATGAATTTTAAAACTTCAAAAATAAGGACCACCCTACTGCTCGTCAGTAAACTTCCCAATTCCCCTCGCTAATGTTAATCCAATGGGCATAGGATGCATTCGTATTTTTAAAACATTTCTTCAGGAAATTAATATTTTTAACTTCTGTTTCCTGTGTACTGTTCTTAAAGAATGTCTCTTTTTTTCTTAGTTATCAAAATATTTTTAAACTATGTGCTTCATTTATATTTTTATGTGTTAAAATCTTACCGAAACTGAATAAGATTTTAACATTTTATATAAAATTAAGTATATATTTTAGAAAAAAAATTGACAACTAAGAAAAAAAGAGACATCTATATAATAAAACCGTATGTCATGTGACTGTCCTCAACAGTTCCGGGATGCCGCTTCACTTTTTCATATGCCAGGCAGCCATTTTTATTCAAAATTATTTTTTCTAATAAAACTGCATAAAAGTTACATTTTTAGAAAGATCGTTCAAAATAAATTAATATTTGAGAGATGACTTACGTTCAATTATGTATACATTCTGCAATAACTTCAGTTTCAATTAGGTTCGCTGTTCAAATTCTCTATCCATGAAAGTAAACAACAACAAAAAAAAAAAGATTCATTCGTTGTGAACGTTTAAAATATTAAACCATGAATTTTTGGACCGCTGCCTGGTGTAAAAAAAAATAATCAGCACCAGTGAGACAGTCAGTTTACCATAATTCTGTTCCATACAACTCAACTTCCTTCGGATCTTTTCTTGATGTAAGTTGAACTCCGTGGTTGAACTCATGTAATAATATTTAATGGATCAAATTTCGAAACAAATTGTCAGCTTTTATTTTTCGTGTGTATTAATTAGAAACGATATTTTAATTTTGAAATCAAATGTTTTGATTTATGATAATATTTCTTATTTATCTATTTTCTATTTTAAAGAAAAATGTGAACGTCATGTATTTTAAATTGGAACAGCTGTCACGGACGCACCAGGGTTGGCGGAATTTTTGTTTTGCGCCATTTTGGCGAGAAAATCCCATTTTCAGGTACCTATTAGAGATTACTAAAACAGCATATACTTTTATTTTATTATGAAATAGTTTATTTTATATTAAAAACACACACACAATGATTAATTTATTATAAAGTGGGTTAAGCGGTTTTTGTCAAGAAAGATGAAATACATAACAACAAAAAATATGCGAAATGCTACCACGATCGCAAAAGTTCTTGATTTGTCTATTAGATTTTTCCGGTTTGGCGAAGGATTAAGGAAAAAAATAAATTATGAATAAAAATAATTTGTTACAATGCTTAACATACATTTAAGGGCGACCAAACTGGTCGCCAGTGGCGGCTAGTTCTTTAAGAACAATACAAAGAAAACAGAAGTTAAAAAAATTAATTTTCCAAGGAGATATTTTAAAAATATGAATGCATCCTACACCCATAGGAATAACATTAGCGAGGGGAATCGAGAAGTTTACTGACGAGCAGCCTTAAGGGTGATAAATTAAAATATAAATATTTCTGAAATGACAGTTCAACCTTCCTCAATATTAAAATATTTTTTTTAAAATCAATTTTAAATGTCTGTTATTGCACAACAGTACATGTAATTCAAACTTCTGAATTTTCATTCTTATTAAAAATATTTTAATTAAATTAAATTTTTCTAAAGGCAGTTATATAAAGAATAAAATCATTTTAATACAGATAAAAATTATTTCCATCTCTATAAAATTAAAAAGTTTCTATTTGAGTTTCAAAGAATTCAGAAATTTTATATACAATAGAACTTCTATCCACGATCTGTTTTTGAGTGATATGGCAATGAATTTAATGAGATCATTGGAAAATGTAGGACAGTTTTCACAGTTTAAAATAACATCAGTTAAGAAATGCAGCAGCTATGAAAAGCAGTTTGTATAAGATAATTTCAAATCAGTTTTATAATATTGCAAATTTTCGGCTTACTTAAAATCGATAGAATGAAGCTTTAGAAAAAAAAAAAAAAGTAACATTATTTTATTTAAAAAAAAGTAAAAAAAATGCTTGTAGAGATCTTACACAATCATCAAATTTGTTTATTTAAGTTTTTTTTAATTAAAATTTTAGTCACAATGTAAAATCCAGTTTAACTGAAAATTTATAACTGAGTTATGGATTATCTGAGCAAGACGGTTAATATTATAATCACCTCAGATAGATGAGAAATTTTTTATAATATGAAATTTAGCAAAAGATTCATTTGCATATTAAGTCTTACTCTTATTAAATCAATAGTTATCTGTAAAATATTCATAATAATGATTAACTTTATTAACAAATAATATTGACTTTTGAAGTACCACAATTCTTACAAAATAGCAAACATAAATGCATATTAAGATTTTATATGTAGATGAGAGATTATTTTGAACGTAAAATTCTTCACTATATATCCAACAACATAAAAGCTGTTCATACTTAAGTGATTGAGAGATATCATTATTATTATTTCTTAATATTTAGTTTCATAAAATTGGTCAAATTTTCCTAACACAAAGCATAACATGCAAAGTATTTTGCATTATAGACTCTAAAAAAAAGAGAGAACTACTTATTTAGCTTAATCACTTAAATCTACCAGCCCATCAATATTTTGCCATCGTATTATAGTCGGCCTGTAGGTAATAAAGTTTTTAGTTTTTCTCACCTCTTCTGTATAGTCAGCATATATATATATATATATATATATATACAGTACAGAACCGTTTATCCGGAAACCAGTTAACCGGAAAACCAGTTAACCGGAATAGTATTTTCGATCGACCAACTGCGGAATCTTTCCAGAAAAAAAAAATCATAAAATCTTCAAAACTGCGTATATATATATTTTTAATTTGTGGTGTAGTATTCTTTATTTAGGATTTACTGTTTCTTTGGAAAACAGTGTTTTTATTGCCCATATATATAATAGACTAACATGCTTTATGCTACGGCATACGGCAATACTTTTGCTTCGTATCGTAACGCTGAATCTAGAGCGCGAACAAATAAACAAAGCAGAACTGTTGCCAATCTGAAGAAACCGAGGAAGAAACAACGTCGAAAATACGCTGTTTATTCATCTACATGGAGATATAAAAAAAAGAGCGGTAACCGTTTGCCAAAAGTTACGGTTTGACATCACGACAGGTATTGTATTTCTTATTTCTCTCAGTAGATGGCGCCAAACCAAATGCAAAGTAATGGCAGTAAAAGAAGAAAAAAAACTAACTTCGTAATAAATTGTCTCAGATTATAAATTATCCGAATAAACTTTTGAATATTTTATTAAGGTATTACGAATTACTTATCTTTTCATATCTCCATGAATTTTAATAAACAGTGAAAGAATGTTTTGCTATAGTGCTCATTCAGATTGGCAACAGTTCTGTTTAGTTTACTTTCAACATCGCGTGCTTACTACGATTATTATTTATTTTCAAAATCGTGAAGCATCCAGCAAATTAATTTTTTTACATTGCTTTTTGTAAAAAAATAGGAATGGCAAAGAGACAGGCAGATGAATTGGGCAATGTAAAAAGAAAAAGAGTAGTTCTAAGCATAGAAACTAAAGTGGAAATTTTAAAAAAACTTGATGAAGGTGCTTCCGTAAAAAATTTATGTGACACTTATCACGTTGGATCATCGACAATTTATGACTTAAAAAAGCATAAAAAAGACATTCTAAAATTTTATGGAGACGCCGATAATCCAAACCTTTTATCCGAGAGAAAAACGATGCATCAAGCAAAAAATGATGATGTAGACAAAGTGCTTATGGAGTGGATCCGGCAAAGAAGAGTGGAAAGTTTTCCACTTAACAGGAGCATTATTATGACACAAGCAAAGAAATTCCATGAGGAATTGCATATAGAAAAAAACTGTGATTATTCCCATGGATGGTTTAATAGATTTAAACAGAGGCATGGGCTGAAACTTTTGAAAATTTCAGGTGAAAGAGCTGCTGCAGATAGAGAAAGTGCAGAAGATTATGTTGATTATGTGATGGAGTTAGTGAGAAAAGAAAATGTCAGTTTAGACCAAATATTTAATGCAGATGAAACTGCATTATATTATAAATATGTTCCAAAACATACCTATGTATCTGCAAATGAGGAATCACCAAGCAGTGGACTGAAAGAATCGAAGCAAAGAGTGACGTTGCTAGCTTGCGCAAATGCAGCTGGCACTTGTAAAATAAAATTAACAGTGATCGGAAAAAGCAAAAAACCCCATTGCTTCAAAAACATTAAAATATTTCCTGTCAATTATAAAGCAAATAAAACAGCTTGGGTAACCCAAGTATTATTCATTGAATGGTTTAATACACAGTTTGTGCCAAAAGCAAGGGCACACTGTTTATCAGTTGGACTCCCATCAGATTGCAAGATCATTTTATTCTTGGATAATTGTGCAGCCCACCCACCATCAAGTCTGTTACAGAAGCATAATGTTCTTGTTGAATATTTGCCTCCTAATTGCACCTCTTTGATTCAACCTTTGGATCAAGGGGTTTTACGTAGCTTAAAATGTAAATATAAGACACATTTTTTAAAAGAACTTTTGGAGGCATGCAACGAGAATAGGTCTGTGCATGAATTTCTGAAGGAATTCAATATCAAGAAAGGAATTTGGCTGGCTGCTCGGGCTTGGGAAGATGTATCAAAAGATACATTAACCCATGCATGGCATAACTTGATGCCTACCTCTATATTCCTTGATGAAGATAGTGACAATAATTTTGGAGGATTCACTATTTCAAAAGAAAAATTGCTTCAGCAAGAACTGAAAGAATATGCAGAAAGTACATTAAGACATGACATCTTAACTGAAGCTGACATTGATGACTGCTTTCATATTGACAATGATGTCCCTATAACCAGTACCCTGTCCGATTCTGAAATTGTACAAAAAGTTCTACATCCTGAACAAAATGATGACACTGAGGATGAGGAGAGTGCAGATGAAATGTCTGAAGATAAAATTTCTAACGCAAGATGCATCGAATTAACACAAGAACTAATAAAAGGGATGGAACAAAAGAGTTTTGTAGATGAAACGCACATCATGGCAGTTTATAAAATACAGGAATTATTTCTTAAACAAAAAACTAATTTTAAACAAATGAAAATTGTTGACATATTTAAAAAATAAGCATTCCATTATTTTTTAAAAATGCATTTGTAAAGTCCTACTTTTTATTTATTAATTTATTTTAAATAAAATCTCAATCATTAAAAATTCATGAATGTCTCAGCATTTTTGTAAAAGATGGAGTTCAAAGATGGAGTCAAATTAAAACATCAGGATTTTCAACTAGCTTGAAAAATATAAAAATAACTAAATTTTTGTAAGGGGGGGGGGGGGAGCCTACACACTATTCTAACCTGCAAGTAAGTCTTATTTTTTTATTTTCTATTCCTTCATTGTAATGTGTAAGTATAGTAATATTTCATGTTTAAAAACCATTGATTAATCAAGATTTAAAGCATTTAACAGATTTCAATTTTTATATGTAATTATTTAATTTATTGAAAAGAATTCTTTTACAATTACACTTCTTACATATTCTGATTAATCTTTGATTCACAAATAAATCCAGAGCCAAATATATTACACACAAGTCTGAATAATGGGTGTTGTGTCGATGAGCAACCAGTTATCCGGAAAAACCAGTTATCCGGAATGCATTTGGACACAGCCATTCCGGATAACTGGTTCCATACTGTATATATATATTGTGTGTGAAGTATGGATTGTTTTTTTAAACTCGATCGGTACCACAAAAAAGTTTGCTATTATTTTTGAAAAACATATCTAAAAGTCTGTACATATTAAAAGCTTTATTTTTTTCTCTAGTTTAAATTTGTTTAAGTTTATTATCTAAGTATCATAAAAATAGTTACTCATTTCTAAACATTTTAAAATTCGTTACTGCATACAATATATGTTGTATAATGTAAAAAATGCAATAACTTTTCAATTGGCAGAAAATCTGCATGCATGTTTATTTTCCTGGTACATGCAGGGCTAGCAGTTAAGTTGTTTTGTTAATTTTAAGTTAGCTATTTTTCTGATAATTAATTTTTTATGATGCAATGGATTTGTGGTGGATGTGTCTTTCATGTATTGAAATGTCTGTTTTCCAGTGTGCATTGTTATGTTTTTTTTCTGAAGCTAATTTAATATATATTTAGGGAGAGTTTTCAGTAAGCATAATGGCCAACATGTGAGCAGCAAATATAACACTGTTGTGTGGTTTTGAATATAGGTGCAGATTCCCAAAATTTGCGAGGAGCCAGTGGCTCCTAAACCCAAAAAAATCCAGTGGCCACAATTGTGAAACAAACACATAAAAACATAAAAAGTATATATTGGGTAAAAAGCTAAACAAAAAACTCAGTATAAAGTCATTTATTTAATATACACGCTGTAAACAAAACTTGAATATTACTTAAGTGTAATATAACCTTAAATAATGCATAGTCAGAAGATAAAGTTGGGCAAGATACAGTTTAAAATTGTATAAGCTAAGCAAACATGATAGCGGGGAATATTAGAAAAACAATATTTCTTATTTTGATTTTGCCATACAAAATAAAATCTGAATGTGTGAGATTATTTTGCACTAGAAAAATCATAACACTTCAAATACTTGTTTTTCTATAGGAAAAATAATATTAAAAAAAAAAAAAAAAAAATCACAGACTATATGTAAAATTATCAGACTCAAACTGTTAAGAATAACACTGCTATTTGAATATATTTACTAGTTTGCTGTGTTAAACAGATAATTCTAAAATGTTATTAAAAGATAATAATAAAGTTTGTTATGTGTTTTGCTCTTAATCTTTAAAAACAAATCAAAATTTCATGATGAAGACTGGAAATACCAGATATTGATCACTTTTAAATCACATGGCGACTTAAACACTGAAAGTTAGTGGCCACAGCAAAAAATTTAGTCGCCATGTGGCGACTGTGAATCTGCACCTATAGTTTTGAAGTGTCAATTATGTTGCTTTTTTACTATGGTGGTAGGTCTGGATTTTATTTCTATTGTTGTTATGTGCAGGATTTTTGGTTAGGTTTTAATATAATAAAGTTTTATTGTGGACTATGCAATTGTGTATAAAGAAGTTTTGCATGTTTGTTCCTTAAGACACTGCTATAAAAATATATTAAAAATTTTTTTACTTATATTTTGTTACTTTGTTAATATTATTAAATTGCTGTTTTACTAATGATGTTCTACAGTTTCAAATTTAATCAACTTTTTATTCTTGAAAATCTAGTCATATTTAAAAAAAAAAAATTCACCATGGTGCAATAATAGTTTCGGTAATATGGCCTCTAATATTGTAGGTGAAAAGTTGTCTGTGCCTACAAGGTCTCTATGGAGACCTTATATATTGGGAAGTTGAATAAGTTCTCACTGTTTTCCAACAGATGTCGTTACAAGAACTATGTAGGTGTAGTTTAAGATTGTAATACTATCATTAACTACTAAGATTGTAATACTAAGATTGTAATCTATATAGAAGTATACTATAAGTAAGCTTGAAATTCACTGTATGTCACTTTGTCAAAGTGTAAACATCAGGGTTAGATATTGGGAAATCTAAGTAAGGCGTCAAATGACGCATGCAAATTTTTTAATAGGTGCCAAACTGCATTTCATGGTTGCAATTTTATGTTATATCATATTTTCTCATTTCTTTTCGAACCCATGTTAACAATAATATTGTAATTATCTTTATGTGTTAAGGGCGAGGGGGCTGTACATAATAAACATTTTATCTTTGTGTTAATCATTAAAACAAAATAAAAACTGGCTTTCTATAAAATTTTAAAACAGCGTTAAACTACAATATTTGGATTCTAGAAAAATGTTTAAATAATTCTTTCTATAAAGCTAATATGCATACAAAACAATTATCAAGCAATTATATCCATAGAAATAAAATTTGAGCTTTTAGATACAACCAGGTATAAGCTTAATAAAAAAAAAAAATCTTATGACTGAAAGTACATAAGAAAATGAAAAAAAAAAATAAGAAGCAAATAAATGAACTTTTGGATACCAATTAATGTATATTTGTATGGCATTTAACGATATTGATTTCTATATAAATACTTTATTTATTTATTTATTTATTTTTTTTGAGGGAAAACACTGAAATTTTAAAACATTCTTTATACAGTATCTTATTTTAGGAGCAAATAAGGAAGGAGAAATATTAAATAATTTTAAAAATCATATATTAAATAACACGAAAATGGAATTTTATCATCCATTATTTATTTTAGATAATCTTACAACAATTACTTTTAAAATTAAAATCATGATATTTAGTTTTAAAAATCCAGGTGTTACATCAGAGTACCATAAATTAATGGCCTTTTCAGCATAAATATTTTTCATGTGCTGTAAAAATAACGCCAATTTTAAATAAAATGACTTAGTTCTTTCTTATTAATTTTAAGTTATTTACTCATTTACATACAGATGTTGCAAAACAATGTCAAATTAAGATATGCTAAATAAAATAAGATCTCTTAAAAATATAAATTAGATTGATTTCTTAAGCATGGTAAAATATAAAATATCCTTTTAGGAAAAAAAAATCTCTGCATGGTTTTTTTTCTGCATAACAAAATATCCATCCAAAGCTGATTTTCTTGTTTTGATAACGCCTGCCCCTCTGCAGACCTCATGTTTCAGTTCCAATTCAGACTTCATGGCATTTGGATAAACAAAAAAACACATTGGTTCTTCTTTATAATTGCTCTGTACTGGCCAATTTTTGTGGAGGTTCTAATTTTCTAATAAGCTATTATATTTTAATAAAAAAGTTTTACACTGCCTAATTTACTATTATTGTAACTTGGTGAAAATTTCAAGGAAATCTCTCAATTAACAACAGATTCTTATTTATTTATTTTTTTTTTTTAAGGGGTTTGGCTTTTTTCTCCTTTTATTTTTCTGTTTACTTGCTGCTCAATAATTTATTTGTTTTTTCTGCTGACATGTTCACGGAGTCTTAAAAGAATATAATTTACATAGTGTGCTAATGTCCGATCTTTTATCGAAACCAGGTGTGTCAAATGCAGGCAGCAGGGGGGGGGGAGTGGAAACTTATGTTAAAGTAGGAATAAAAGCATCTGTAAAACAAAAAGCTAGGCTTCAAATTTGACAACCAGGTATAATTTTGTGGTCGTCAAATGCAATAATTTAGTTACATTAGGCGACTAATGACTGCTAATTTCTAACCCTGGTAAACATGATTGTTTTTTATAGTGTAAAACATGTCAAATTTTGTTAAAAAAAAAGAGTATTTGTGGAGAATTTTACTGTACTACATTATTAAAAAATATCTACAGCTAATACACAGACTCTTTTTGAGACATTTGGTTTAGATGCTTAAAAAATAATGACTTTGATGTTGAAAATAAAGAATAACCTGGCATACCGAAAATGTTTGAAAAAGAATTGGAGGCATTATTTCATGAAACCTCGTGTCAGACGCTTGCTGAACATTTGAAAACATTAGGAATAATTCTAAAACAAGGACACTGGGATCTGTATGAATTGAAGATGAGCTATGTCGAATGATACTTTTTCACATGCGAACAGCTGCTTCAATAGCAGAAAAGGAAAGGTCTTTTGCATCGAAACGTGAGACTGGCGATGAAAAATGGATACACTACGATAACCCTTTGTGTAGAAAATCATGGGGTAAACCCGACCATCCAATCAACATCGTCGGCAAAGCTGAATTTCCATGGTTCCAAAGTTCTGCTATGCATTTAGTGTGATTAGCTGGGTATAGTTTATTATGAGCTGCTAAAACCGAATGAAACCATCACGAGAGATTGCTATTGACTACAATTGATGTGTTTGAGCCGAACATAGAAGGTAAAATGGCTACTATATGAGCAGAGATGTGACAAAGTGATTTTTCCACATGACAACAATCAGTCACGTGTTCCAAAACTGGTGAAGACCTACTTGGAAAAGCTTAAATGGGTAGTTCTGTCCCACCCGCCGTACACACCAGACACTGCCCCTTCCAGTTATCACTTGTTCAATCGATCAGAACTTCCATTCTTATGAAGATACCAAGAAATGGGCGATTCTTGGATACCCTCAGAAGACATGTCTTTTTCCGATGTGGAATTCAAATGCTACCAGAAAGATGGGAAAAAGTAGCGGTTAGCGATGAGTAATACTTTCAGTGACATGTTTGTTACTAATCATTTTAAATAAAGCTTAAATTTTCATGAAGAAGCAACGAGAACTTAATCAACATCCCAATATACATATAAAAAATCTCATAAGGCTCAAATTTTCAATCTCTTTTTTACAAAATGTTTCCTATAGAGAATGGACATATAGTACATTTATGAAATCCATCATTTTAGTTCCCATTCATAAAAACCATGGTGCATCAGTGTAAGATATTTCTTTTGCCCAATCCCCATTGTTGGGCACATGATGTGACAATCTTATGGTTAAATTAACTTTGGACTTGAAAGAGTTAAAGACTAAACTCTCACAGTAAAAAAATATACACTCAAATAAATTTGTTAAAATAAAAAAATATTTAATTTAAAAGTTTGGGCTGTAAATGCAACAGTTAATTTAGGTCTATGAATATAATATCCACAACAGTGGATTGGACACTTTATAAAAATAAGAAAACTACTGTCTTTAATAAATGCATAAATTAATTGTCAAGATCAAGAGCACTATGTATTTTATCACTTATTAAATCTGAACTGATTAAAAATCCACACGCAATGATTGAGAGATGATTTCTAGCTTTGTAGTTTTAACTTTTACTGCCAGATACGGATACCTCTTTATGCAAATTTTTTAAATTCTAAGTGTATTTGTTTTGGTTATATAAGGGGTGCTGTAGCCCCATCAGCCATCCTTTGATATACCCTTGGAAGTTAGTATAAGATAAACACTGGCATTTATGTTGTGGACAGAGCAGTGTTGAACATGAATTAGGAAATGGATTTTGATGGCACACTTTTAGAATATGATCTTTTTAGATATCACAAGAATAGCTGAGTACTCACTAGTATCCAGATCAAAAATTTTCACTGATAACTTCTTTGCACCTCTTTTCTATCCCGAATGCTCAAAATATTTAATTGACTCTTCTTCAAGGGCAAACTTCTAATTTTCACTGATGAGTCTAAATCAGAACAAGGAACAAGCTTAATAAATTTATTGATATAATGTAAAAAAATTGAGTTCTTACATTTCTATCAACTATAAAAATATTTATAAAAAGAATCAACTAATTAAACCAAGTGATTCTTTACTAGTAATAAAGGAAAGGATACAAAGGAAAAGCTACATTACTATTGCTTTATTAACTGACTAGCTAACCCGTCCGGCGTTGCCCAGGCCCGAGATAATTACAATCTCAGAGAAAGGCCTTAACCTCCCTCCCTCCCCCCATACCCGCAAATATAATGAGTAATTTGTTCAAGAAAACCACCGTCACCTACATTAATGCGATCATTAAAAAAATAATTACATTTTTCTGATAATTAGAACATAACGAAGATGCTACGCTAAAATAGCTGGCAGATGACACCTCTTCCCGACCTCAATTTCAAATCTATATCTTAATTAGTTACCTAAATTTTTGTTCATTAGTAAAAATTGGCAATTATTTCCTTTCATTTTCGCAAACTAAATGGAGGGATCAGCCAGAGAAACAGATATCTTTGTAGTTCAGTTTTTAATGAAAGCAGATCCTTGTCTGAAACTTTCTCGGAATGTTTTCATTGGCGCTGACAGATTTTTGCATAAATTAAGAAAAATTACCGACTGAATTTTTCAAAAATCACATAGTCGATGCAGAACTTTTTTTTACATATGCTTAGAAATTTTCAAATTGATATCTTAATTAGTTTTCTTAAAATTCGCTGATTAGTAAAATAATTTCAAATTCGTTCATTTCTGCTTGCAAATCCAATGCGCCTGTTCTTTTCTTTAGCCATTTTGATTTAAAAGATGTCATTTTAGAAGGGATGGTTAATGAGAATCTAATTAATATCGTGGGTAATTATCAAAATATTAAAATTCTGTGACTCAGGTGCACATGGCCAGACCTTGAACTATCCACACCTAAATTTTCAGACTTCTAGGTGGGCTAGATTTTGCTAGCCATCACAGACAAACACACACACACACACACACATACTGAGCAAAACTTTCTTTTATTAATATAGATATCTCCTCTTCCAATCTGTCTATTTTTACCTTCGTAAATTCGTGATTTTTTTTTTAGTCTGTCTGTAAATTTTCAGGTGGATGGAACAATTTTTTTCGAAAAAGGCCTGAACGACATCACTATAAAAAATCACGTGACTTTGCAGGTGCCATATGGCTGCGCTCCATCGGAAGTGAAATAAATTTGAACCTGTCTTTGGATTGAAAGAAAAGGAATTTTGTATCAATTGATTTTCAGAGGATATTTTCTGTTCTACACATCACAGAGAAATGATTTTTCGAATTTCTGAAAGTAGATTTTTTTGTGCGTCTGTCTGTCCAAATTCCGAATTTTTAGGCCTGAAACTTTCTGAGATGCGAGTTGATTTAAAATGTCCACTTGACTTTATTACTTAATTTCCTCCCTGGCAAACCAGACTTTGTCTGGCTTTGACTAGCAACCCTGAGGAGAACTCAAAAAAAAAATCTTGCGGTTTTGATAAAAGACGAATTCTTTTCTTAAATAGGTTTCTTTTTCAATAACTAAAAGAAAGTTTTTAATTAATAACTCTCTTAATTGAGGCTGGACTTCTTAGCGAGCGTAACTTGGGGGTCACATGAATTTTTCAGTACCGAAAGTGCCTCGGTCCGTCGTCCGCACGCCGAATTTTTCAGGGTACAGACACACAGATGCACACACAGACGTTTCCCCGATATTAATAGTATTGATACTTTGCTTCATAAAAATTAAGGAAAATTAAATTAATAAAGCTGATGTAAATCACTTTAAAAAGAAAATAACATTTAAATTATGAGATAAGTATTGTTATTGGTAAAAATTATTTAACGCTAGAACTGCGAAGAGGGGTCATTTTGACCCGTACCAAATAAATAATTGTCGATTTGCACCAGAAATTTCTTAATAAATTAGGTTAAATATATACCGCAGAAAAATAAGTTGAATAAATAAGTTAAATAGTTTTATATATTAATTCTGGTGTAAAATATTTTTATAAAACTTGAGTAAAATTTCCCGCAATTCTAGTGTTAAAGTTATCTACGAGGGGCAGTTGGAAAATAAGTTTCCCCTGGCGACTGTGGACAGAGGTGTGTATGAAAGACAAAAAATGTAATGAGACATTAAAGATAAAACATAACTTTATTTTTCCACATAAGTACCAAGTACATTGAGACATTTGTCATACCGCTTTATAAGCTTCAAAAAGCCCTCCAGGAAACAATCAGGGCTTTGCATACGGACGAAGCGTTGAACGGCTATGGGTGAAAGACGACAAAGCAGGTGAACGCAAACGTGAAAGACACCGATACACCATTGGGTAAAGGTCGACCGCGATCAAGCAGATGGCGCTGTTGCAGTGCCTGCGCAGATGGTGCTGTTGTATGCAAAGCCCTGATTTTTTCATGGACAGCTTTTTGAAGCTTATAAAGCGGTATGACAAATGTCTCAATGTACTTGGTACTTATGTGGAAAAATAAAGTTATGTTTTATCTTTAATGTCTCATTACATTTTTTGTCTTTCATACACACCTCTGTCCACAGTCGCCAGGGGAAACTTATTTTCCAACTGCCCCTCGTATTTTTGGAAGCCAAAATTTTTCTGTGTTAGACTTGGAATTGCAAAAATTTCATTTTACATAAACTCAAAAGAACCACCCCCTGCCCATACAACAATGCAAAAGTATTAGAGTACAAGCGCTTATTCTGTACTGATCCGCACCCACACTATCCAGGACAAGAGTATAAAGATAGCCATCAATCAGAAAAATTTGGGGAAAGACCAACTTTGAAAAGCTGCTAAGAGAAGGGGGAAAAAACTGCCAAAATTTCACTAAACGCTTTGGGTTACTGGAATTCTACTCCCAGATTTCCTGCTGAAATGATAAAGAAACTAACTTCTGATGTTTCTTCCAGTAGGTTTCTTGTTCTATGCTCTCAGATTTAGATCTTTATTCATGAGAAAGTTTCCAGATTTGCCGGTCATGAAAAAAATTATAAAAATAGTCAATATTCAGACTATGTACATAAAGTGCACTATTACATATACTACTGTCAATATAAGCATCATTTAAATATGTTACAATTTTGTCTTCTAGCCAGTGTTGATTGATCATTAAATTTTCAAACAATTAAATAATTGATTAAATAAATAATTACAATTTAATTAATTTAATTTCAAATTATTTTAAACTTATCGAAATGTCAATTTCTTTTTTCAGTCATAGCATAAAACGACTTTTTATTATATTAAATATTTTTTAAGCACTTCCAATGTATAACCAGCAAATCGGAAATTTATTGTTTATCATTTAAGCAGTTTTTTTTTAAATTTCCAAATAGGAAAATTAATAATTTAATATTGATCAATCTTTTATTATTCAACTGAAAATTTTGAAGTGTTATTTGGAACCAACAACAGAATAAATGATTTCTTTAGTGAAAATAGTATAGATTAATTTCTTTTGTATAGAAATACTTTACTGATATACTTGCTTGCACACTTTTCATCCTTTTTTTTTCCAATATTGTTCTAGCATTTGTTGACTTTTTACATTATTTTAAATAACATGCTTTCTCTGTCTGTCTTGGTATCCCACTTTTACTCACACCCTGTTGCCTGATTGATCTAAAGTTTAGTGGAGTGGTATATTTCGTGTGACAATATATTATTCTATGAAAAATTTATTCATCATTTGCCCCCTGCCCCCAAGGAGGAACAGAAACCTATTTTCCAATCCTGTTGCCCAATCGATCTAAAATTTGATGGAGTGGTTTCGAGTGGCAATACAATATTCTATAAAAAATTTATTTGTAAATATCCCTCCTCCCACTTCCTATTCTTCGATTGATCTGAAATTTGGATCCCGCAGTGGCACGGACGAATAAGCTCAGTTCCCGTAAGATTGCTGAAAGTGAAGCAGCATCGACCGTGGTCAGTGCTTGGGAGGGTGACAACCTCTCTCGGCTGCGGCTGCTGTGGGACCGTGTACGTTAATGGGAGCTGGTGCATGTAAAATTTGTTCGTGGCTCCAGTGTCCTCCAAGTTTAGTATAAGCGTTAGCTCTGGGGATGCCAATCCAGGTGCAGGTCTCTCATCTGGAATTGGTTCAAAGTTAAGAGACCGGCTCTTCTGGATGGGGCTTGTGAGTGCTTAAGCCATTTGGTAGGCCTCCCCATCCAGCTGACTCTTGATCTGAAATTTGGTGAAGTGAGGTATTTCTGGTGACAATATTATAGGACAAATTTATTCATCCTTTTTATCACTCGTCCCTCTCCCAAGGATGGCAAAAAATGTATCTTCTGCCACCTGTGAAGAAGGAAGCACAGTAGCCATAGAGAAGAGATAAGAAATATATCCCTATATCTTCCCAATGACAGTGCGCCTTTAAGGGGATTATTCAGTCACTTGAAAACACCCGCTCGCTAATGTTAAACCTATGGGAAGGTTGTTTTCAGATTTCTTGTTTAAATTTGAATATTTTTAAATGATTTTTTTTTCTTTTTTTTTGCATAGGATAGTTGAAGTTGATCTTATGGCTATTTTTCCCTTTTTCAATTTTGTTTGCAGATTTTTAATAAAGGTACTTTCATTTTCCGAACCGGTTTCGAAAGTGAAAGTACCTTAAAAAATCTGAAACCAAAATCAAAAAATTAAAAAATAGCCATATTAGAGATCAATTTGAGCTATCCTATGCAAAAAAAATTGTTTAAAAATATTCAAATTTAAACGAGAAATTAGAAAACAACCTGCCCATAGGTTTAAAATTAGCGAGCGTGTGTTTTCAAGTGAGTGAAGAGCCCCCTTAAGAAAATTGTTGAGAATTTTCTTTTAAATTCTGCCGTTTACATTGAATTTGTCAACAGACCACTGGTGGCTCATCACAAAATGGTATGCCACATTTCTCTAAAGATGTACTTCTTACATTCACATTTGAACTTTTTCCAAGACAATATTGATGTGATGTGACAAGCACAGACAGTAAAATATATCAGTTATGGAAAAGTGTTTTAAGTGTAAGTGAAACCCATCCACAATCACCAATTTTTACTAGATTTTGAAGAAAGCACTCAAACATGTGCTTTATAAGTCCGAAGCCCACAAACAAAGTATTTGAGAATATATAAATATTTAAAAAAATGTGAAGTGTAAATAAAAAAATGTGCATATTTTATTTACCAAGTAACTATTTTTATTGTCATTTTTGCAATCAGCACATCCAAATTAAGTAGGAATTATATGTAAAAAGCAAAATGAAATTTGTTGAATAGTGTAAACTCTTATATATGTTTCATTTATTTTAATATAGAACAGAAAAAATTAACGAACAACAATATTTATGTTCTACATAAATTTCATAATAGCCTAAGTTTTATTTAAATAGAATTTAGACAGGATTTTCATCTGGCACCTAACAACTAGTCATTCATGAAGTGAAATATATTCTTTTAACACCCCCTGTAAGAATAAATAAAAGTCTTTGCATAATATGTACATTTTAGTATACTAGATTTAAAAAATAAATAATAAATAAAAAAATAAAACTATATGTTTCATTTGCATTTATAAAGGTAAACAATTGTTTACTAATAACATAATGTTGTATTTGCATTTCCCTTAATATATTCATATACTTATAGCATACATGTCAAAAGAATAACAAAATGCTGAAGAAATAACAGAAACTTACAGAAACAAAATCTTTATTGGTGTAAGATAATTAAAACATTTCATTATAAGTGAAAGAAATTAACAAATTATTCGTTCCAGTTTTAAGATATTACAAATAGTAATACTCTGAGCTACTATTATGCAAGAGAATTTAGTACAAAATTGCAAAACAACAGTTGCAGTTTTGTTATTATTTATAGACTCCTCTTTTAGAAATTTCCACAACTTAAGTAAAAATGAAATCAAAAAGAATATTTTAAGCAGCAGAAGCCAATCTCTTCTCTATGAGCATAGAATAACAAAAGAAGTTTCTTTCCAATATACAGTAGAAGATCTATATAACACAATTCTACATAATGCAATTCTCTATATAACACACAACTTCTCAGATGTAAATAATGGATTTTGCAATTAAGAAGCACCTGCATTCCACATTGTAAAAATATTGCTAATCTCTAGAAGACTAAATTTAATACATTAGTTCATCTTTATCTCCTTAACTTAGAGATTTTTAATAGAAAAATTGCTATTATTACAATAATTTTTTTTTGAAAATGAGTAATAATATGAATGATTTGGTCCACGCATATTTGGATTATGTTTATAAAATAAATTTAACAATGTGTGAAATAATCAATGCAAAAATTTATAATCTGCCCAACTTCTGGTCCCAAGGAATGCAATATAAAGATCCTCTACTGGATATTGATAAATTTCAGACATATTTAAAAGGTAATTTTAATGATGTGTTAAATGTGATCTATATAATGCAAAACTCTATATAACGCACAACCTCATGTTTTTAGGTTTGCATTATAAAGATCTTTTACTGTAGTTGAAAAGTGTTTATGAATTCCGTTTGTCTGTCTGTCAGTCTGCCATCTGTCTGCCATCTGTCTGTCTGTCAGTGCTCTAACTCGCGTAAATATGTCCGGATAGTCATGCAATTGATATATGTTATTAAGGTTTAGTATAGCATGTTCGGTATTGAAAGTGAAGCACTTATACTTTTTTTACAGGGGTGCTCAAAATAATGCCATTACATTATGGTCTACGGGAAAAAATCCTTTGCAGTACATTTTAATGATGTGGCACTATTTCAAATATATTGAAATTGATATACATCACTGAAATATACTACAAGATGCTCACTATCGAACATGGTACGTGTAGCACTTATAATTAGTTTGCAGGGAATCTGAAAAGAATTCCATTTCATTATGGTTTAATGTGGAAAATCGTTTCCGGCACATTTTGATTATGTTACACTATTACAAACATAGTGAAATTGATATCAATTTCTGAGATGCACCAATGCATGCTTTCTGTAGAATATGGAGTGAAAAGCTTTTTTCTTTCATTTATAGTACCACACAAAAGTATTCTTTTACATAATGGTCTATGGGGGAAAAACTGTTTGCAGCATATTTTAATTATGTTACATTATTTCAAATATAATGAAATGGATATACATTATTGAGATTTACTACAAGATACTTGTTATGTGCATAGCATTTATCATTCATTTACAAGGACACACAAAATATTTCAGGTACAGTACTGTGCCCAAAGTACTGTTTATAAACCATAATTGGAAGTGGGATTTTAGTAAGGTATGCGTTTAACTAAATTTTTGAATGCTATGAGGTATGTATAAATGCTACATCATATACAAATTTACACAAAATAATTCGTAAGCTTTACGGTACATCAGCGTTAATTGATTAAAATGGGTTTTTAATAGAGTTATGCATTTTGAACATGAAATATATCAAGCAGGGCGGTCGCTCTGCCAAGCCAAGCTTAAAAAAAAACGCCACACAAACAACGCCAAGAACTGGACTAAAGACTGCTACTGCTTACTTACAGAAAGCGACTTCGCAATGTTAAATCGACAAAACATGCCAGATTAAAATATCAGATATCAAATAAATCAAGCGTCGCAGAAAAAAAACGAAAACTAGAAGAATCTAATGAAGAATTTCTTCAATTTACACGCTGACACGCTATGTACGTATTCCATTTTTATTCATTTCATGGATAAGTCAGTGATATTTTTAACGGAGGATAACAAGTATTATAACAAGCCACATTTAGTATGTTGTTTTTAAGAGTGTAATTAGTTTAATTGAAAAATCTATTGGTATTTCTAGTTAACCCTTTAAACAATGACTGAAAGTAAAATGTAATTTTAAATTATTTCTCATGTTTAGATTATTTAAATTACATTTAATCTATTTTTAAAAAAAAGAAATGATATCTACAAAAACTTTTCAAAAGTAAAAAAAGCCAAGCGTAAAAAAAAAAAAAAAAAAAAAAAAAAAAAGTTGTGGTTAAAAAATGGTGTGATATCAAATTTCCAAGCTATTATATTACTTACTAGCTGTTACCTGTGACCTCGTTCACGTAACTTTAAAAAAATAATAAATGCATTAACTTAGTAACTTTCACTTGATAAAAAAAAAAGAAAAAAAGAAAAAAGGCAAATTGACTATGGACCTAATTTTAGACCCCTAACCTTCCTATTCTCAGAAATGTTCTACCTATATGTAAAAAAAATTCTACTGTATATAACGCGCTTTCACGTTTATAATGTTATGAATTGGCACGATCGGCTTGTTCAAGTTTACACAATTCGGCTGGAAGAAAATATTCATTACTTTTTTATCTTCTTTGCTTTTGCATTACGTGAATTTGTTGGTAAAATCGATTTTCTTTTCGATAACATTGTTGTTTTTTAAGTTTAAAAAATATTGTAATTTTACTTAAACATTGCTTTAAAATCTATGCAATTTTTCTTATCCTGCAAGACTTTACAAAAATCTATTATGAAACAACTTTAAAAAAAGCTATATTTAAAAAAGACAACAAAGTTTTTCCTATTTTAAAACTAAAAGAAATGTAAAATTAAATTCCGGTTCGAAACGACGATTTACAAATGTGTTTTCGATTGTGGGAAAATGATAGAGGAAAAATGCTGTTACTTCGACACAATCATATTAAATCTTTAGCTTTTATGAGAAAAGCAACTTTCTTTTAAAAAATATAGTTATTTTTATTAAGATTTTCTGAATTTCGATACGGATAATTTTGCGATGCATATCATTGACATTTGCCATCCAATATATATATATATTTGTTATTTATTTTATTTTTTTTACTTTTTAAAATTTAAATTAAAAATATGGTATCTTTATGTTAGCTGTGTGCAGACGATAAATCGCCAACCTATCCCATCATTCGTATTGAATTCATTAAAAATATAAATCTTTCACTCATTTCATTTAAAACACAGAACTTTAATTTACAACACATACATTTAAAATACATATATTACGTACATTTAAAATAATTCCTTTCATGTGAAAAAGAAAAAGAAAAAAAAGAGAAATTAATCACAAATAATTTGATAACCCAAGATCATTTTATTTCAACATCAAAACAAATCTGTTTTATTTTTCTATATATGACATCATATTCGCTTGCTTTCCATACTTACTCGTATTTATGCACTTTGTATTATTATCAAATATTTGAAAACGCACGTTTTATTTCTAATATGACATCATTTCATATTCTGTTTAATTCTTAAATAATTCATTTCCTTTTCATTTTTCATGTGGAAAATTTTCACTTGAAAATAAATTGTTGGTTAAAAATTATTACTCAGGGGTTTTATTTTATATTGGCAACGATAAAGTATTAGCAACGGTAAAATAAATTTAACCATTTTAAAAAAAGCTGCAAAACCGGACCCTTTGGGCCAAACCAACCAACCATTTTAAAATAAACGAAAAAATGTCCATTTATTCTGTTTGAAAATAATGCAAATTTTAATTTTAAAGAAAAATATTGAAATAAAATAAACGAAAACCAGCCTATATTCATTTGAGGGTTATAATCAACTTATATGCAAAGATACAGGATAATTAAATGCTTCATTTTGACGCTGGCTTCAGCCTAACATTTGCACACAATCAGATTTATAATATTATTAGGATTTAACTTTTTTCCATTAAATAAGTTATCATATATATATGTCGAGTGCCTACGTATATGTTAATAGAAATCATTTTCTCCTGTACTAAATACATCCTAACGAGTTTCTGAAAAATCAATTTTTTTCAAATTATGCATGATGGGCTTGGCAGCCATCTTTCCATATTTCTCAGCACCCAAATTTCTAAAGTAAAAGCGTAATATGTTTGCAATGTAATATGTTTATAACAATTTCGAACTTCAGATTTTAACTATAGACAGATAAATTAGATAAGACTGATATTTTGAGAAATTGATTTTTACTAGTTTGAAATTATTAATTACTCTAAAAAATAAATCATAAGATGAATCTTTAAGATAAGTCATCATTATCTTAAGACACAATTTTCAGAGCACACAAGTCTATAAATGAAAAGCTTAAAATATTTGCTTAAATAACAATTTTGAACTTCGGATTTTAACTACGGATTTGGGTGCTTAGAATTTTGTGAATAATATGCAAAGATGGCCGCCAAGCACATCATGCATAGGTTGAAAAAAATTGAATTTTCAGAAACTCGTTAGGATGTATTTAGTACAGGAGAAAACGATTTCTATTAACATATATGTAGGCACTCGACATATATATATATGATAACTTATTTAATGGATAAAAGTTAAATAAGTAATATAATAGCTTGGAAATTTGATATCACACCATTTTTTAACCCTAAACTTTTTTTTTTTTTTTTTTTTTTTTTTTTACTTTTGAAAATTTGTTTTTGTAGATTTAGTATATAAAGAAAGGTTTGTAGAATATAAATATGAGGTGTGTATAAAAGCTTAAGGTAATATACAGAGCTGCACATAATAATTCAAGTATGTTTCCGTCTATTGGCAGGAACTGCTGAAGATGAATTTCCAACTGTGTTATATGTTTATTACTAAACTAAATTGTAGCATACTATAGAGTATATACATATAGTACGTAGGGTTGGGCAATTTGCCGGCAAAATGGTATTTTTGCCAGGACAGTGGCAAAAACTGGAAAAAACCTGGTAAAAACCGGCAAAATTGGCAAAAACTGGCAAAAAGGCTGGATTTAATAAATATATTAAAATAACATAATTTTGTATATATTATAATTGAGACTTAAATCAGAATATTAATTAGATGTTTCATTAATATTAATTTGATTAATTAAAATAATTTTCATTGGTAATATGAATCAAAAAATATCAATAATCAATCATAATCAATTTTGTAGATAAATTTATGTGATGGTGACAGGTAAAAACTTTTTACTTTTCTCAAATTAATGTAGTAATGTTGCCTTTAAAATAAATATATATTAAAAAAAATTTAAATCAACAGTTTCTACATTTAAAAAATCTATAACAAAAAACAATATTAATGCATAAACATTGCCAAATCAATCTTCATTTTATCTTTATTTGAGCCTTTAGGTATAACTTTTACAAATACTTTATAGAAGTAAACTACTTGTATAGAATGTATTATTATAGAAGGTACTACTTGATAATCCCATCGACCTGTTTCGCCAAATTAAACAAATCGCCAAACTATTCACCAAATTATACAAATGAAAAAATATTGCCATTCTAAACTTTTAAGTTAGGAAAATGAATGAATTTTAATTAAAGAAAAAAAAATCCCTAAATAATAGGGTTACTTTAATGATAAAGTTCACTCATGACGCAACGTCATAGCAAATATAAAATTTTATTTATGCAGATTATTTCGGACAAAATAATACTAAGAACAGTTTATGTGTTTAAATGCAGAATTATTAAATTAAACCATAAGCAAACAGATATTTTTAAGATATTGAATTTGTGAATTAAATGTAAGTATTTTAACTGCAATAATCGAATTTATTAAGGAACATAATAAATATCATGATAACGGAAGATTGTAAATAATTCAATCCTCTTTATTTAGTCAAAAAAATTATAAAAAAAACCTATAAAATGTATGTAAACATTAGATATAGGCTTGAAGCAAATATAGAAAAATAAAAATATTTTGTGGACAAAAATTTGTGACGGCAGTTGAAACTAATCTGTTATATTTTTTCTTTTTTAATATCATGAGATAATCATTTATTGACATAATTTTCACTTTAAATAACAAAAGGAAAAACAAATTAGTATAACCTTAATTAAAATACAAATAAAATAAAATAAAATTCACATGATGATGTAGCAAACATGCATAACGTGTTTAATGTTTTTTTTGTTTGTTTGTTTTTTTTTTTTGGGGGGGGGGGGGAGAGTTATAAAAAAAAACACATGGATTGGATGACATTAATATATATAAGAGAGGAAAGGGTAGAATAATTTTAATTGATTATTTAATGTTGCAAATATAGGCAAATTAATCTTTTAGGTAATTTTTCTTACAATTTTCCCCATTGTCATTATACAAAGCTACAGACTTGAATCTTGATTTGATCTTAGGAAATGAGAATGTTCAAATCTGAATGAGAATCTTAATGAGAATCTTTCAAAATGTTTTGTTTCTATTGTTTTTACTTTAACTTCAAATTACTGTTGTTCTCATAGCATAGCAAAATTGGTAAGTGCTATTTCTCTCTCAGACTTTGCTACAAAATTAACTGAAGCATAAGGATTGATTGTTTAATAATTATGACAGTTTAAACCAAAGCCAATAAGTTATTTACTAAAAACTACAAACTACTTACATTATTGTTTTAATGATGCATTGAATATTCTAAGGTAAATAAAAAAAATAAAATTACATATTATTGGAGTTGAAATTATTAAAAACTAAAATATAATTTGCTAAATAAACTAAAATAATACATTGCTGTAAATAAAACATATCTATTTTTGCCACTTTGGCAAAAAGTGGCAAAAATGTATTTTTGCCAGGACGGTTTTTACCGGTTTTTTCCATGGTTTTTACCATCTTTGGCAAAAACGTGCCAACCCTATATAGTAGTATAGTGTTTCATAATCTATGCTTGGTGCAGGATTTTCTTTCTTGCTTATTTGTTTATTCTATGTCCTGAAGAAAATTTACTGTGCCTGCTCAGTTTCTATTGAAATGGTAACCAGGATAGGCAAGACAGTTGAAAAAAAAAAAAAAAACACACAGCCAAAAACTTTTTCGAATGACAACAATTCACAGGTGCCAAGTAGCATTTCAAAGGAATCTGGTTTAAAAAAATTCCATTTATTCTGCAAATAAGAATAAAATTAAAACGATTCTTGTGGAAATAAAAATAGGATTTCACATAAATAAATTTATAAAAAATAAAATGTATTAATAGTTTTTTTTTTTTATGTTGTGATGAATTTGTAAATATTGTGATGAGTTGACATGAATCAACTAATCCCTTACTTGTAGAAAAGGGATAATCTCCTTAGAATGAAAATAATCTGATAGATTGATCTCTTTTGAGAAAAATTCTATCGAATGGTGAATTTCATTGTCACTTTGAGATAAGCCAAGCTGGAATGTATTTGTTGTACTGAAGGCATTGACGGTTCTTTGAATGAGTAGATAATGATTGTAAAAGAAATTCTTTTGGATACAAAGAACTGGGCCCCTACGAAGTGCAATTTTCAGACTGGGAAGTAAAGGAATAAAAAAGATCGTCAATCAGAAGAGATTATGGGGCATTTCTTTCCCCATAGAAAAAGAGCAGTTTTCAGAGGGAGGTCACTAAGAGATATCTGGGGATGCAAGAGGTTTGTTGAGAGGAGACGGCAGTTGGATGTTGAACGAGTTGTTAAAAGGTTCTTTTTGAGCGGACCTCAGAATGTTTTTTTCTGAAATTATACTTTTACAACATGGATATGTTCATCATATTTTTTACTTTTTTTTTTTTTTAAATGTTAATTTACAATAAAGTTTTTTTTTTCGTTTCAAATGATAATGGATTTTATTAATTATATATACATAGTCTCACGTTACCACAATATAGTGAAATATAAAGATTCAGTAAAAAAAGTTTTAATAGTTTAAAACATATATGTGTATATATATATATATACATATATATATATATATATATATATTAATTGGTAGTCTATCTATTTATGTTGGAAAAGATCAACAGTAGATTAGAATCAGCTAAAGTTATTCATTGGGAGTTTAACAGGGAGTATAGAACAATTTTATTATTCTTTTTAAATATTTGTCTATTAACCCCTTCAGCACCAGGTGTACGTCACGATTTCAATGTGATTTAATTTTTTTTCTATTAGTTAGAGACTAATTAAAAGTGTAGGTATAACACTTCATATAAAAAAAAAGAAGGGATTATTTTTTATCACCTATAAATGACATCTGGAAATTTTATCCCAACAAAACCATTTATATAAAAAGAAAAAGATATGCACAATGTCCAAGAAGTTTGTACAAGTATAAAAAAGTTAAACATCCAAATTCTTTCATTGAAAGAGCTTTTTATGACTTTGTCTTTAATGCATTGTAGATAGGTTTTATTTTTAATTCTCAAGAACATTATTCATTACATATAACCCCCCCCCCCCCCACAAATTTTAATCAAATTTGATTTATTTTCTATTCCCAAATATAAGCTGCCCCTTTCCTCCGTCAAACTTTTTTGTGTCAAAATTGATTTAAAAATTAAAAAGGGGGAAATCTTCCACCTTTTGGGGAATTTCTACATTTAAAGAAAATAATTTCAATGTTAAATGACTGTTTCTACTTAATTTAATTGCCATAAAAAACAAAAGCATTGATATCTGAAGTTTGCCCATTCAGAAGAAGGGTGAAAAAAGCAAACATTTAAACAAGAGGAAATAACATATACCTTATTTTTTAAAAATGCCAAAAAAAGAAGAAAATATACATATGTGTTCTTAATTCATAACACTTTATCAAAATGAGAAAAAATATAGAAGAGCAATGTAGTTACAAGCAATAATAGGTTTACTCTGCACACTTTAAGGAATAATCTATGTAGACTTGTCCTGATCAACCAGACCAAATTGAACTGGTTTGGTAACGTATATAACTACCCACTTTCTCTTGTGGGTTCTAAGATGATTATCTAAACTGTCTTTCGCTGAAAATGATTTCTGACATACATTACATGCAAAAAGTTTCTCTTTAGTGTGAGTTTGGAGATGTTTTTTTAGAGCGGCATTGGTCCTAAATGATTTATTACACTTTTCGCAGATGAATGTTTTCGCTTTAGAATGGATTCGGAGATGTTCTTTCAGAGTTTCTTTCTGTGAAAATGGTCTTTGGCATATGCTGCAAACAAAGGGTTCACCACCAAAGTGGATTTGAAAATGATCTTTCAAACTGTCTTTCTGTGAAAAAGATTTTTGACATATATTGCACAGAAAACAATCCTCTTGAATATGGATTTGTAAATGATTATTTAAAGAGTTTTTTGTTGTAAATGACTTTAAACAAACATCACACGAAAATGGTTTCACTTCAGAGTGGATTCGTAAATGAACATTTAGAGTTGATTTCCTTGAAAATGATTTTTGACATACATCACACACGAATGGTTGCTCTCCAGTGTGAATTCTGCGGTGAGATTTTAAATATAATAAGTTTGAAAATGATTTTTGACACTTTTCACACACATATGGTTTCTCTCCTGTGTGAAGTCGGAGATGATTTTTCAAAGAATTTTTTGCTGAAAATGACTTTTGACAGACATCACAAACATATGATTTGTCTCTAATAGAGTGGATTTGAAGATGTCTTATTAAAGAGCTTTTTAATGCAAATGATTTTTGACATAGGTCACACATATATGGTTTTTCACCTGTGTGAATTTGAAGATGACGTGTTAACGCATTTTTCACTGAAAATGGTTTTTGACATAGATCACATAGAAATGGTTTCCCTTTAGTATGGATTCGTAAATGTTGTTTTAGATTTTTTCTCCCTGAAAATGACTTTTGACACACATCACAAACATAGGGTTTCTCTTTAGAATGAGTTTGAAAATGATCTGCTGAAGTACTTTTCAATGTAAATGATTTTTTACACACGTTATATGGTTTTTCTCCTGTGTGGCTTTTAAGATGATGTTTTAAAGTATTTTTCACTGAAAATGATTTTTGACATATATCACATGCAAATAGTTTCTCTCGAGTATGAATTCGAAGATGATTTTTTAAATGTGATATCTGTGAAAATGTTTTTTGACAATTTTCACACACATATAGACCTTTGCCATGTATACTTATGTGCTGTACCAATTGATGTTTCGTCAAAAAAGATTTTTGGCAAGTATTGCACGTATGGGTTTTTTCTTCAAAGTGGATTTTAATGTGTTTCATTAAATAACATTTCTTTGTAAAAGATTTTTTACAAGTATTACACACATGAGTTTCTTCTTGAGCATGGATTTGAATATGGCTAGTTAAATGACACTTTTCTGAGAATAGTTTTCGACATACATGACAAATATAAGATTTGGTTGCTGAATGAGTTCTGAAATGTTGATCTAACATTTCTTTATTTGGTATCATTTTTTGACATACATTACATGCACATATTTTTTCTTCATTTTGTTCTTGAAATGTCAACTGATTTTCCATTTATGATTTTTTTTACAGTGATTAATTGTACTGAAATGCTGTTTAAGAAGAAAATATATTTCTAAGAAGTTTGTTTACATATATATATATAGATATATATATATATATATATTCGTAAATTTGTTATTTTATCTTAGATTTTTAGTAAATAACACTTTATAAATAATATAATCACTTTATAAACCTTACGAATGTTTATATAATTGTAGAAAATGTTTTAAATGGATAAGATAACTCTATTTCAACAGATATATCAATTTATTTATAATACGTCTTATGAACTTTCACTAGCTACTATAGAACTTCATGAATATTTATATTGTGTAACTGGAGAAAGACATAGCCATCAATACTTTAAAGATGTAATAATCAAATTATTTTTCCTTGGCATAAAATGAGTGACAAAAAGTAGAGAATGAATAAAAACAGGAATATATGTATTACTCCAAAAACCTAAAAATAAACAGAGAAAAAAATGTTTTGAATAATTAAAAACAATTACTTCAATACGGATATGTCATATACTTATGAAATATAAAAGAGATTTTATAAAGCACTCTGATTTGATTTTTTTCAATTTTCAGAATACCATTAAGAGTGGTAAATCAAAATATCAATATTTTTGAAATGACAGTTCAATTTATCCTGGTATTGGTATTTTTTAAAAACAATTTTAAATGTCTGTTATTGCATAACAGTACGGGAGATTAGGAAGAGATGGGACAATTTAAACAAAAATATTTTTTACAAATTATGTTTCGCTAGTACAAAATGGAAAGTTTCAGAATAACATCTTGAAACATTTTAACATATTAAAAAATATAAATTTGATGATAATAATTAAAATTTTAGGTTAACAAACTAATTAAATTAACAAAAAAAATGCCCCATCCTTCCTTATGCAAGGGAGGGATAGGACATGTTTTTAAAATGAAAATTCATATTTAATTTTTAAAAATGTGGTGAAAAATTGACAAAAACAGTGTGGCATTTGCATTAGTAAGGTTTATTGTAAATCACAACACAACGTTTATTTTATCTTATATTATGCTTTGTAAAATCCAAATCAAATGAAAAATATGTTTGTGCCCGACTAGTGCCACCAATTATTTTTGGTGGATGTAGTTTTGCAATTATGTCTTGTTCATCAATGATGGAACAGTTATAATGTACTTTTACATATATACAGTTGAAGCACTTTATAACGAAATACGATATAACGAAATGCTCATAACCATTTAGTTGGTCTGTGTATTAAAGAATACTGAATTCGAAACGACATTACGAAATATTTGTAATGAAAAGCACGATATAACAAAAGCAATTTGAGCATCAAAAGTAAAATAAAAACAATATAGCGAATTTTTCCTTTTTTTTTTTTTTTTCTTAACGCGGGAAATAGGATCCAAAAACATTATTTCATAAATACCACCTTTTTTTTTTCCATGACATAACACTCACCATTTTTCTCTATGGCCAATCACATATTTTCAATACTTCCAAGAGAAGTTTGAGGGAGGGGCAGTGTTTTAAGACAGACAGAGAGACGACAGTTTATCTGAACTGTATTGTTCTTTATTATTCGATGACTGATTTCATTGACATTTGCTTTTCCTGTGAATTTATCGCGTGCTAATTTAAAAAACTCTTTGTATGCTGGATATGTCTGGCAAAAGAAAATGTTTGAGTTTAGAAGAGAAAGTGGAAATTATAAAATGCGTCAATAATAATGTTAAAAAAAAGTGATGTAGCAAAAAAATTTACAATTCCAAGTAGCACTATTAGCACAATATTGAAAGATCGAGAAACAATTCTTAAAATTTTCAAAAATGGTGCAATTTCCTCATCGTTTAAACATATACACACAGCGAAATATGCAGATGTGGAGGAAGTATTATTTTCATGGTTTAATGATGCAAGATCCAAAAACATCCCTATTAGTGGAAGTATTTTGCAAGAAAAAGCAAATACATCTGCTAAAAACTTCGATATAAAGACTTTCATGTAAGTAATGGTTGGCTGAGTACATTCCAAAAAGATATGAAATTGTATGTAAAAAATTATGTGGAGAAGCAGCTTCTGTTTCAGAAGAAACAATTGAAGAATGGAAGACCGAAAACTCAAATATTTGAGGATTACGAACGAAAAGATATATTTAACATGGATGAAACTGGATTATTTTTTCGTTTGATGCCTGATAAAACTCTAACTTTAAAAAAAGAGACTTGCCATGGTGGGAAAAGGAGCAAAGATCGACTTTCATTAGCATTATGCTGCAATGCCAACGGCTCTGAAAAGCGAAAACCTCTTGTAATTTGAAAAGCAAAGAATCCACGGTGTATCCCAAAAGACGTAATGAAAGGCATAACTGCAAAGCTTGGATGACAAAATGTCTTTTTTAAGAATGGATTTTAGCTTTTGACAAAGAGATGCAAAAAGCCAAAAGAAAAGTTCTGCTTATTTTAGACAATGTATCCTCGCATGTGAGTTCTGTTAGTCTTAAATGTATAAAATTACTTTTTGTGCCACCGAACACTACATTCAAAATACAACCACTAGACCAAGGAATTATTCATTCGTTTAAAACTAAATACTGGAAGGTGCTTGTGAAAAAAATAATCGTGAATTCAGATGACAAGAAAGAAACAAAAATAGACATGCTGAAAGCAATTTATATGATAAATAATGCGTGGTGCGATGTTTCGAAAGAAACTATTGTTAACGCTTTTTCAGTTTCGGGAATATTCCCATCACCTTCAAATAGTAATGAAACTGTTTCTTTACCTGAATTGGAAGCTACAGATGAACTGATATCATCCTTCAACACGACTTCCGACTTTAACTTTGATCAATACGTTAACGCTGATGAACATATAATAGCAAATGAAGAGAATATCATTAAAAAAAGTGCAGAAAATGAGTCGTCCGATGGCAGTGTCAGTGAGGAAGGAGGATTTATAGAAGCTGGTGAGAAACTTTTACCATCAGATGCACTCGAGTATTTACAGAAAATTGTGTGTTACATGCATAATGAAAACTTGTTAATGAACGAAATTACCATGTATGTTGACAAAATAAAGCGTACAATATTAGATAATGCTGTTAAGAAAAGAAAGCAGAGCTCGATAACTTCATTCTTCAAACCTATATAGGTATGTAAAACTATAATTTAAGAGAATTAAATCAATAATATTTTTTTAGATTTAAATTTTCCCGTTTTTTTCATGTGTAGCACAGATATTGTATGTGTGCGTATGTATATATATATATACAGTAAAACCTCCATAACGGACACTCCCGAATAGCGGACACCTCTATTTAACGGACAGTTTTCAAATCCCCACTCCCAAAACCTAAATTTTTGTATGTTTAACCTCTGAATAGCGGACGTTCCGAATAGCGGACAGTAATTTTGGCAATAATAGATGAAAAATTATTTTTTAATGAGAAAGAAACTGGGGAAAAAAGTAAAAAGCTTCCAAATTTATCAGGGTAATTTGACACAAGTTCTATGATCATAGATAAATATAGTGGTGGCCATGGAAAAATCCCCTCCCCCTGTCGGAGGATAAAAGCGTCCCTCCTTGGAAGATTTGGATGTTTTGCTGATTAATGTCTAGAAGTACCAATTTCTCCCTCACGAGAACTTCATAATACACCATACATCATTTTCTCTTTCTTTTTAAATGCGCCTAAGATAACCTCATTTAAAATTGCCTTGAAATTTCTGAATAGCTAATATGCTGACTATTTTTGTTTCATTGTACCCAAGATCAAACAATTTCTCGGATAATCTTATAAAGTGTCTAAAAACAAAGAAAATACAAAGAAGGAATATATTTTCATTTTAATAGGGCTTGTTCGTAAAACCCCAAAAAGTAATTAACTGAATTGCATCATTGCATAAGATAGGAGAGAGAAATTAGTCGTCACATGGCGTCATATAATCTGAGCAAAAGAAACATAATCACTGAAAATCTAAGATACGATTTTATTTGTTTAATTTTATTTCTTTATAAAACAAAGAAAATAATTACTCTATTTAATTTTTTTATTGGAAAATTGTGTACTGATTTTTTGGGAGTGAGAATTAAAGGCGCCAAGAAAGCGTTGAGTTCAGGGAAAAAAAACTATTTTGCAATGTGTCCATTACTGTTTTCTTCTTGAGACTTAACTGACACTAAAAACAGATTATTCAAAGCATCAAAATATGCACATAAACACCATTTTTATCGTTTTCTAAAAATATTGAGTTCTACGTACTCTGAATTTAGAGTCTTGTTTGTGATTAATGTTTTGAGAATGTACTCAAACGAAACGGTGAACTTTAAAAGAAAAATTTGAAATTGTAAGTGTATTAGAAAGAGAGAAATTAAGTTTACGGATACTTGCTGAACATTTTAAAATAGGCAAAACACAGGTGGGAGAGATTTTACAAAATAAAAAAGAAATAAGATATTTGTGGATTACTAACTCTAATGAGAATATCAAAAATGTGAAATTGTTTAAGACTATATCTCTATTGAAATTGATTCTATAATTTTGAATTGGTTTACTTCACTTCGTTCAAAAAACATTCCTATTTGTGGGCCTTTGATTCAGAAAAGGGCTTTAGAAGTTGCTAAAGAACTCGGATGTTACACAATTTTAAGGCTTCCTGTGGATGGCTGGAAAAGTTGAGGTCTTGGCTCAACATCTCTTTCAAAACAACATGTGGAGAAGCAAAATCTGTAGATCTTAAAGAAGTGGAAGATTGGAATGAATGACTGCAATCAATTTGTAAAGGTTATGAGAAGAGAGATATTTTTAATGCCAATGAAACCGAACTCTTTTTTCAGAATAAGACTTTTATAAGAGTTTTAAAACGGATGACTATATCTGCGAAAAAATGTCAAAAGAGCGACTCATTATTTTATTATGTTGCAATGCATTAGAAAAATTTGAAGTCCCTTTTATAATTGGAAAATCTCTGAAACAAAGGTGTTTCCCAAAGAACATACAATTTAATAAATTTGGTATTATGTGGAGAGCGAATAAAAATGCATGGATTATCAGTCCTTTAATGATCGAATGGTTAGCTTCTTTTGATAATAGGATGAAAAAACAAGAAAGTCTGATCTTGTTTATCTTGTTTTTGGACAATGCAACTTCTCATCCAAAACATTTGAAATTCGACAATGTTGAAATTGTGCTTTTCCTCCCAAACACAACTTCGATATGCCAGCCACTTGATCAAGGCCTAATACAGTAAAACCTCTAAATAACGGACACCTTGGGAGCGCGGAAACTGTCCGCTATTCGGAGGCTGGCTAAAATTAGTTAATGCTCTCGATGCTATAATTTGGATTTCTTCAGCTGCAAACAATATAAAACCGGAAAGCGCACGACAATGCTTCAGAAAAGCAGGCTTTATATTAAAAGAAAATTAAACATATATTTCAGACTCAAATGAAGAATTAAGAGAAATAAGTGAATTAATTAAATTTATCAGGAGTGAAGAAACTGCCGAAATTTTCATTAACCCCTTAATCGTCGCGCCCTTTATGTGTAGGCTACTTTTTAAAAATTCATATTGCTTGATTACCACCAGTTTTTTAAGTAGAAATGTTCTTCTTATTTAATAGACAGATAAAATAATGCAAGAATAAAGCCAATAACACTATTTTAAGAAACTGGTGGGAATCAAACAATCTGAATAAAACAGGCGTAACCTACGCTGCCCGTGAATGTCTCGGGCACGACGATTAAGGGGTTAATATGATGAGTTACCTGCTAAAGACGAATCAGTTGATGTATGCGATTAAATTCCTTCAGAATTTTCGACAAAAACTGAGTCTGTTAGTGATGATGAAACACATACTGAAACAGGAGATGCTTCCTGCAATATAGAGAGTTTCGAGGAATCGGCAACATACAGTGAGCAGTTACACAAATTTTTTGTAAAAAAGACGATTCAGAAGGATTAAAACTACTGACATAGTCAAAACATAGAAAAACAAATTACATGCAATCGCAAGCAAAATCAAACTTTTGTAACAGATTTTTTCCATAATAATGCAATAAGCAGTGGATAAAGGATATACAATTTCATTTCAGTTTTGTTGCTTAAAAAATAGTTTTAATTTCTAATTAATCATATAATAGAGATTTTAGGACATATAAAAGTCAATTAATGAAACATTAAGCATTTCTTAGTAATTTTGTGAATATCTGAGGTTCTCCCAATAACGGACACCTCCGAATAGCGGACAGTTTCCGCGCTCCCAAGGTGTCCGTTATTTAGAGGTTTTACTGTATATATATATATACCGTTAAAATAATACAACAAATCTCTAACTATCTGAAATCTAGTCATCCAGATCTATAATCACAAAATTTTAATTTTATGATAGGATTTGTGCATATATATTTGTAAAAATATAATTATCTTGAAATTACTTTTTAGTTCAACGCTTTTCTTCTTTTCACTTTTTTTAATAAATGTGATCCTTCCTACGAAGGCTTTAATTTAATATGAATACATAAGACCTAGCTTTTTTTTATTAAACAAAAGCAATTTTATGGGATATCTTTATATAATAAATCGCCCTTTTTAATGATTGTCTTCATTATCTGGACTGCTGCATCAGTATTGAATTCAGACACTTTTCTTCGGGAGGGATTTCTGTGGCTCCGGGAGGGATATTGTAGAGTTCCGGGAGGGAAATTGCACTTTTTTACCATTAAAAGCATATAATCTGAAATCTTTCAAGGGGGGACATTTCAATGCTCTGGGGGAGAATGTCCCCCCGGGCCACCTCCTGAATTCAACACTGCTGCTGCATACTCAGATTACGTTCAGCTCACATTAGTCCGGATAATTGGAGTTCTTACTGTATAACAAAATAATTCGTCCTAACGTTTTAACGAAATAATTCGTTATAATGTTTGAACGAAAGCACGTTATAACGAGCAAATCTTTGGAGCACTTTCGATTTTGTTATAAGGTACTTTGACTGTATATATTTTTAAATAGTGTATTGCAACGAAAAAAAAAAGTTCTCAGTTTGAATTCAATAATTATTTCAAAACATTAATATTTTATTTTAAAAAGCTAAGCAAATTGATATTTAGAAATAAATATAAATATGTAATACTAATGGTTGACATTGATAAATAATGCAAGAAGAAAAAAAATTGCACTGCTTTCACTTTTCAATGCATATAAAAATCATGAAAGTAGTTACTTGCAAAATAATAAGTTTTATTTGTTACACTATTCAATTCCAAAACAAGACCGTCTTATAAATAAAAAAAAAAAAAAAAAAATTGTATGTAATTAAACATTATTATTTGGATAGAGATATCATTTGGGTGGGAGGGATGGACATGTCCTATTCTTCCCTAAGTCATAGTGTCCCATCCCTCCCTTAGAGCAACATTAAAAAAAAAAGGCTTTTACAAAAAGCATGTGGCTTTTAGTCTTAAGTGAACTGTTCATTCATAAAATACATATTGTTGAGTTTACAAAACATTAAAAACAATTAAGTTAGCAACAAAGAATGAGATTGAAAATTTACATTAAAAATCTGAGTAGTTAATTACTTTTGATATTGTAAAATAGTCTTTTTAATTCACAAACTCATAGGTGCTTGCAACTAAAAAGATTTTCAACAACAAGTATGATGCAATGATTACTCCATCTGGTAAAAGGGTCATAAATTAAAAATAAAGCTTATTTTAAGCATTACTGCACATGTCCCATCCCTCCCTAACCTCCCCTACATGTAACTGAAACTTTTTAAGTTTCATTCTTATTAAAAATATTTTAATTTGAATAAATTTTTCTAAAGGCAATTAAAGAGCTTGTAGCTTTTTAATACAGACAAAAATCCTTTTAATCCTTATAAATAACAGTTTCTATTCAAGTTCCAAAGAATTCAATAACTTTACATACAACAAAACTTCTATCAATGATTAAATGGTAATGAATTTAATGATATCATTAGAAAATATAGGACAGTTTTCATTGTTTAAAATAGCAGTAGTCAATGAAATGTACCAGTTATCAAAAGCAGTTTGTTTAGGAGAATTTCAAATCAGTTTTATAATATTGTAAAATTTCTGCCTCATAAAAGATATAAAGAAAAAATAATAAAGCTTTAGAAAAAAAAAAGTAAAATTATTTTATAAAAAAAGTAATGAAATTTCTTGTAGAGGTGTTACAGAATAACAAATTTGCTTCTGTAAGTTATCTTTATTAAAATTTTAATCACAATATAAAATCCAGTTAAAAGAAAAATTTTGTCTTTATAACTGAGTTTTCAATTATCTGAGCCGATATAGTTAAAATTACAATCACCTCAGATAATCACAGTTAATATCTGAAGATAGATCAGAAATTTTTTATAATATAAAATTAGCAAAAGATTCGTGTACATTTAAGTCTTACTCTTATCAAATCAATAGTTATCTGTAAAATATTCATAATAATGATTAAATTTATTAACAAATAATATTGACTTTTGAAGTACCACAATTCTTACAAAATAGTAAACATAGTAAACAAATTTGGGTACTTCTCTATTATCACGTCGACCACTTTTCATAACAAAAAACTATTGGCAAACTGTAACGCCAAATAAACGGGAGAACATTGCCATTGGAATATCAAAATAAATAAATAAATAAAATATAAGAATTTAAGGACACAATTGTTATTTTAATTAATGAAATAATTAACAAATCAGTAAAACATAATGAAAAATACATGCAAATGTCGAATTAAAAACCACTTGATGACATAACAAACACATATAATGCTTCTGACATCAAGTAAATAGGACTGCATTTTTGGTGTTTAATCTTACAGTTTAGTGATAGTTTTTTTTTATGAAAATTGGTCGACGCGATAATAGAGAAGTACTGAAAATTTTTATAATATGAAATTTAGCAAAAGATTCGTTAATAAGTCTTACTCTTATTAAATCGATAGTTATCTGTAAAATATTCATAATAATGATTAAATTTATTAACAAATAATATTGACTTTTGAAGTACCACAATTCTTACAAAATAGTAAACAAATTTGCAAGCATATTAAAATTTTATGTGTAAATGAGAGATTAATTTGAATGTAAAATTCTTCACTATGTATCTTTCAACAACATAAAACCTATTCATACGTTAATAGTTGAGGCATATAAATGTTTAAAAATATTTAGCTTCATAAAATGGGCTGAATTTTCCTAACACGTAGAGCAAAGTATTTTGCATTACAGACTCTTAAAAAAGACACCCAGTTATTTAGTTTCAAGTCTTAAATCTACCAGCCCATCAATACTCTGCCATCTGTAACAATGCACCTGTATGTTAATAAAGTTTTTTAGTTTTTCCCAGTTCTGCCTAGCATTTTTTAATTATTATTATTGTGTGTTATATATGATTTTTTTTAAAAACTAGAAATGCAGATGGGTACCACAAACAAGTTTGCTATTATTTTTGAAAAGCATATCTAAAAGACTGTATCTATTAAAAGCTTTATTTTTTTTCCAGTTTAAATTTGTTAAAGTTTATTCTTGTTTTCTAAGTATCGTAAAAATAGTTACTCATTTCTAAACATATTTAAATTCATTACTGCATAAAATATAAACTGTATAATGTAAAAAATGCAATAACTTTTGAACTTTCAGGAAATCTGCATACTTGTTTACTTTTTTGGTATATGCTTGAGAGGTTGGTAGTTAAGTTGTTTTGTTAATTTTATGTTAGCTATTTTTCTATTGGTTAATTTTCTCTGATGCAACTTGATGCAGCCACGAATTCACAGAGCAGGTGACGCGCATGCATCTTTGGGGGTCCCTTTTACTTTAACACTTGACACCAAAACGACGGCAAACCCAAACTCAGAAGATTAAACTGGAAAAATTTAAAAGCTAATTTCAATAAGTTTAAGATATCGGTTTTGTGGTGGGTGTGTCTTACATTTGTTGAAATGTTTGTTTTCCAGTAGACAAAATTACATTAATTTTCTGCAGCTAATTTACTATATATTGGGGAAAAGTTTTCAGTAAGCATCGTGTCAGCATGTGAGCAGCAATATAACACTGTTGTGTGGTTTTGAAGAATTACCCCTTTATTTATATAAAAGGGTTTATATATTTTATTTGTATACTAGGGTATATTTTATATATATAAAAGAAGACATACCCTTTTATTTCTTTTGTTGTTAAAAAAAAATACACTCAAATTAAAATTGCTTAATTCCCTGACCGGCGAGCAAAAGGGAAAATTTGTATTGTTGATTTCTCTGTATTTTTTAAAAAATGCTAAAAAAAGATGAATTTTCAAACTTGATCTAAAAAACTTAATTACGTATATGAGTATAACCCTTGAGATATAGGTGCAGATTCACGGTCGCCAGTCGCCACGTGGCGATTGGATTTTTTTCTTTGGCCACTAACTTTCCATGTCTAAGTCGCATATGTCTAAGTGTCTTACAGGGATGCCCCTTTTCCACCGACTGTCAGATTTCCGCATTTTAAAAGTATTTTATAAATCAATTCTGCACATTTTCTGCGATATTTATCCCCTTTTTTACTCTTTCTGTTGTCCATAATTTAAAAACATGATTAAGCATGGATACCACATTTCCGTAGATCTACAAGTTTCCCGTTTTCTTCTTTAAAAAGAAATTATCCCTGAATGTCAAAAATTGTTCAATTTATTTTATTAAAATCTAAAACTTAAAAGAAAATAAATTTTCTCTATATTTTTTCATATATATTTTTTCTTTTGATTTTTATAGAATACTTTTTGATGCAAATGCCCATGGTGAGCATTTATTTTCAGCTATGAAAAACACTATCGAGGGGGAGGGGGCGACTTATCTACAGAACAAAAAAGTTAGAGAATCGTTTATTTGGGGCCTTACAGTATAACTATTTATTCCTACAAACTGTAAATATTTATTCTTACAAACTGTATACAATTATGGTTGGAAGATTCTATAAAAACCCGTTGCCCAATTTTAATAAAGAAAAAATAAATCATTTATTTAAGTTTTGTGTAAATTTTATTTTAAAATATACTGCTTATTACTTTTAAGCTTTAATAGTCGACAATAAATCCCATATAGCCATATAAATGCTATTGTTTTTATGCGTTTGTTTCACAATGTGGCCACTGGATTTTTTGGGTTTAGGAACCACTGGCTCCTTACAGAGTTTGGGAATCTGCACCTATACCTTGAGAGTATTAATATAATATTTGTAGAAATATATTAATTTAAACAATGGTTTTATTGCAGTGAAACCTACAGCATAGTGAACGGATATATCAGTTCAGGGCAGTGAGAAGGTTAAATAAAAAAATATTTAAATTATTCAAAACATTTAAATTTTAACAATTTTGGCTGCAAATGCTTTAACAGCAAAAGCTAATTTAGCTGTAGGAATGTTAATACTGGATATTTTATAAAGTGTCCCTGATTTTTATAAAAGAAAACTACTGTCTCTTTAATAGACATATAAATTAATTTTATATAAAATATTCTTTAAGCAACAGCCATCAAATTCATGATGGTCAAGAGCAGGGCTTTACAAATTTGATAAAATCTGGAAGACGGGAAAAAAATACTAGTCGCCAGCCAAAAATATTTACCTCCCATCCTCTTTCCCGTCTTTGATTTAAAATAAAACACAAGAGTTTTTTACGAATTAATTGAGAAAAAATAACAAGCATAGTTTAGAATTATTAGTTACATAATTAATTTAGAAATATAATATAATATATAAACTATATTTTCTAGTGAAACTTATAATCACTTATATTATGTTGACAACTTATATAAAAACAAAAATCAAATTTGAAACTTACAAAAAACACCATTGAAAATTTTTTAGCATTGTATCCAATTTTAGATATCACAGAAGCTGGATTGACACTGTTTTGTTGAAATATCCTCGCTCCCCCACACATTCTAATCATGTGATAAATACTAGTTGGCTATAGCTGAAAAGAATGGTGTTTTCTGTGCATGAGTTGCAAAATGCCTTTTAAATTTAATTATTCCATTAAAAGTACAAGAGGAAGATCACTGCTTACCGCGCACGAGTAGGGGTGGGGGAGAGAAAAAATGCCATTTGTGTTCATTTCTTATGTCAATTTTTTACAGAAATTCCCCCGAAAGATTAAAGAACTTGGTCGCCAGATCAAAAAACTTGGTAGCCAGTGGCGACCTGGCGACCGCATTTGTCAAGCCCTGGTCAAGAGTACTATGTATTTTATCACTTATTTAAGTTTGAACTGCTTAAATGCCCACCAGCAATAATTGTGAGATGATTTCTAGTTTCATAGTTTAAACCAGGGTTGTTCAACCTTTCAGTAAGCAAGGGTTATGCTTACTGATGTCCTTCATTGAACCTTCCTTCAATGTTTGTTCCTCATCTAGGAACATAGGCGTACAGTTTCGAAAATTATTAGCGAGGCTCAAACCTTTTTTACAACAATATGTGTATATGAGTGTAAAAAAGATAGATTTCCAATTTAATATTGCTTTTTTAACATCATATACTAATAAATAATCACAAGTTAAATAAAACATTAAGACAATATAAAAATTTGAATATACAGACCTGTTTATAAAATGATGCTCGCTGATATTCGTAAATCATTTATAATAAAATCACAACAAAAGTTGATTTTGAATGCCTTTTTTTTTCTTCAGAATATGGATTTTTTTCTATTTTAATTTTTTTATATAAAAAGTTCAAATGTTAAGCATTTTATTCTAATTTTAAAAAAATAGAACAAAAAATGAAAAAGTTTTCCTAATGTCGTTTATTTCTATAACAAAATAAAAATAGAAAAAAAAAGGAACATTTAAAAAGTCTATAGAATACTAGAAAATAAAAAAAAATAATAATAAATCAACTTTTTTTTATATTAAAAGGGAAAAAAAAGTCTATTTTAGAAATTATTGGTGGGGCTCAAACCCCACGAGCTCACACAACTCTACACCTATATCTAAGAGCAAACATTGAAGGCCGCCATTATTCACATGTCTGGAAACATAGAACAATAGTACCTTTCATTGCATGGGGCAAGGTTGCCAGTATAGCTTCATTTTTTATTCAGAAATTCTGAATTCATACCGGAAATTCCAAAAGAAGAATTTTTACTTTAAGTAATCTTAAAATATCTGTCATTGAACAAAGCAAAATTTACTATTCGAAATTTCTGGTATGAATTCAGATTCTTTGAATAAAAAAAGGAGGCGGTAGGGAGTAACGACGTGGCAACGTCTTATAAGATGCACAGACACCTCATAATGTGATCAATAAAGATCCCTACTATGCAGAGCTTGACGTGAAAAATAATTGCAGAAAAAAGCATAAATCATAGTAAGTTTAGAATCAATTTTTTTGCGAGAGAGGCCTAAATCAAAATATTTTGTAGAGAAAGGAACCGAAAATTTAATGCCTCCTAGAATAACAAATCAATTGGAACACTAGTAATTTTAAAGAAAATCTTTTAAAATCATTTTCATGTAAAAAACTACTAGTAAATGGAATCGTTTGAAAGGGCACTATGAAAATCTTCAAAGGGTGCAATGACGCCCATGGGCAGCATGTTGGACAGCCCTGGTTTAAACTTTTGCAGCCAGATGCCGCTACAACTTTGTGCAAGTTTTTTCTGAAGTAAATTCTGAATGTTTTTGTTTTATAAATCAGCCCCATCAGCCATCCTTTAATACACCCTTGGAAGTTAGTTTAATATAAACAATGACATTTATGTTGTGGATAGAGCAGTGTTGAACATGAATTATGACACGCATTTTGATGGCACACTTTAAGAATACAATCTTTTTAGATATAACAATAATAGCTGAGTACTCACCAGTATCCAGATCAAGAATTTTCACAGATAACTTCTTCGCACCTCTTTTCTATCCCGAATGCTCAAAATATTTAATTGATTCGTCTTAGGAGGTGACTAATAGTAGTTCATTATCAGACTACAAGGGCAAACTTCTAATTTTCACAGATGAGCCTAAATCAGAACAAGGAACAAGCTTAATAAATTTATTGCAATGATGCAATAAAATTGAGTTCCTACATTTCTATCAACTATAAAAATATTTGTAAAAATGAATAAACTAATTTAAAAAATCCCTGACGGTTCAGCCTACAGGCACAGGTAGATTTCGAAGGCGCAGACCGTGGGGCACTTGTTTGCTGGAAATTGTGAAAGAAATGACCTTTTTGCCATGATGCGGCAGTTGGGCAGCAGTTACTTCAAAACCTAACTTGTTTGCAGGTAGAGCCTGCAAAGATTTTTTTTTTGTTTTTAATTTTTTTTGCTATAATAATTTTTTCCTATAAAAAACTTGTCAATATAAAAGTGTTAGATAATATTAAGAGAATTTATAATAAATTTATGCGGATTTGATATCTTGTGAATTGACGAAGTTATGAATTTTTTTCTTCTAAAACCCTCCTTTTTTCCTCCCCTTAGGGCCATTTTTAATTATATAAAAAATCTGTCATACATAAATTTTAGGCTCTTTTCCTAGAAGTAATAATAACTTTAAACGGATTCGATACGTATCATAACTAAGAAATCATGGGTTTTTTCTGTTTTCACAAAAAGCCCCCTCATTTCCCCCCCCCCCCCCCTGGTTCGATTTTGCCCATTAACGAACTTGACTGAGATTTTATGTATCAGTTTGGAAGAGATTTGAGCAGAATTACGGGAGTTATCGTGTCCATAAAAAAGTGACATAGATAGATAGATACAGTGATGTCACTGGATCCTAAAAATCCTGGGTCCCAGGGACCCAGGATTTTCAAATATCTGGGTCCCTTTTTTATAAAAGCGGGTCCCCATTCATAATAATTCAAATTCATATTTTAAAGGAACAAGTGAATTTGTTTATTTGGAAAAAAGAATTGCAATAGTTATTGCTTTGATAATAATTAAATAAAGAATTATTAAAACCAGTATTTCCCAATCAAATAAGATATTTTTTTAACTATTAAGAGAAATTTTCTTTGCCTTTTTTTTAATGTAAATGCTTAATTATAAAATAATGATTATTTGAGTGTAGAAGATAACAAGTATCACTAATATTTGCATTTCTTTTAAAAGAGGGAGGACGGATTTATTGAAAAGGACATTTTTGTTGGATAAAAGAATACTTTTGTTGAGTAAAGGGGCACTTTTTGTTGAATGAATGGATGCTTTGATTAAACTTCCCATTGGATTATTTGTCAGCATAGATCAGTGTTAGAACCACACATTTTCTTTGGAAAGGAGTTTCAGGAGTGATTCTGAATTTTAAAAAATATATTCTGAAATTCACAGCATATTTTCTGAAAGGTTACGTTACAGCAGAAAGGGGGGGGGGGCCCTCTCTCAGCTCTATTTTTGTTGTTGTAGGTCAGATTGACTAACTTTTGATTTGAGTCACTTTCAGGCTGAGTGAATTTCGTATTTTTTCCTTGGCCTTTGGACGATATTCGCGGGGTTTTTTTTCGAAATCCTTTGACGAAATTTGCTGTTTTTTCCGAAATTCTTCGACGAAATTTACCGCTTTTTCGAGATCCTTTGACGAAATTTACAGTTTTTTGGTGGTCCTTCGACGAAATTTGCCGTTTTTTTCGAGATCCTTCGACAAAATTTGCCATTTTTCGAGATTCTTCTACGAAATTTGCCGTTTTTTTCAGCTCCTTCAACAAAAGTTACCGTTTTTTCCAGGTCCTTCCATGAAATATGCCGTTTTTAGACGATCCTTCGACGTAAGTTACCGTTTTTTCGAGGTTCTTCGATGAAATTTGTCGTTTTTTGGCGATCCTTCGACAAAATTTGCCGTTTTTTCGAGATTCTTCTACGAAATTTGCCATTTTTTCAGCTCCTTCAACGAAAGTTACCAGTTTTTCGAGGTCCTTCCATGAAATTTGCCGTTTTTGGGCGATCCTTCGACGAAAGTTACCGGTTTTTCGAGGTCCTTTGATGAAATTTGCCGTTTTTTGGCGATTCTTCAACGAAATTTGCCGTTTTCTTTCAAGATCCTTCGACGAAATTTGCCGTTTTTTGGCGATCCTTCGACGAAGTTTGCCGTTTTTTCGAGATTCTTCGACAAAATTTACCGTTTTTTGCAGATTCTTCGACGAAATTTGCCGTTTTTTCAAGCTCCTTCGACGAAATTTGTCGTTTTTTCGAGCTCCTTCGACGAAAGTTACCGTTTTTTCGAGCTCCTTCGATGAAATTTGCCGTTTTTAGGCGATCCTTCGACAATAGTTACCGTTTATTTGACGTCCTTCGATGAAATTTGTCGTTTTTTGGCGATCTTTCGACGAAATTTGCCGTTTTTTCGAGATTCTTCGACAAAATTTGCCGTTTTTTAGCTCCTTTGACGAAAGTTAGTTTTTTCGAGGTCCTTCGATGAAATTTGCCGTTTTTAGGCGATCCTTCGACGAAATTTGCCATTTTTCGAGATTCTTCGACGAAATTTACCGTTTTTTGACGATCCTTCGACGAAGTTTGCCGTTTTTTGGCGATTCTTCGACGAAATTTGCCTTTTTTTGACGATCCTCCGACGAAATTTGCCGTTTTTTCAAGATTCTTCGACGAAATTTACCGTTTATTGACGATTCTTCGACGAAATTTGCCGTTTTTTCGAGATTCTTCGACGAAATTTACCGTTTTTTGCAGATTCTTTGACGAAATTTGCCGTTTTTTCGAGCTCCTTCGACGAAATTTGTCGTTTTTTCGAGCTCCTTCGACGAAAGTTACCGTTTTTTCGAGCTCCTTCGATGAAATTTGCCGTTTTTAGGCGATCCTTCGACGATAGTTACCGTTTATTCGACGTCCTTTGATGAAATTTGTCGTTTTTTGGCGATCTTTCGACAAAATTTGCCGTTTTTTCGAGATTTTTCGACAAAATTTGCCGTTTTTTAGCTCCTTCGACGAAAGTTACCATTTTTTCGAGGTCCTTCGATGAAATTTGCCGTTTTTAGGCGATCCTTCGACGAAATTTGCCGTTTTTTCGAGATTCTTCGACGAAATTTACCGTTTTTTGACGATTCTTCGACGAAATTTGCCGTTTTTTTCGAGATTCTTCGACGAAATTTGCCGTTTTTTCGAGCTCCTTTGACGAAATTTGCCTTTTTTCGAGCTCCTTCGATGAAATTTGCAGTTTTTAGGCCATCCTTCGACAATAGTTACCGTTTATTCGAGGTCCTTCGATTAAATTTGCCGTTTTTAGGCGATCCTTCGACGAAATTTGCAGTTTTTTTTAGATTCTTTGACAAAATTTACCGTTTTTTGGCGATTCTTCGATGAAATTTGCCGTTTTTTGGCAATCTTTTGACGAAATGCGCCGTTTTTTTGCGATCTTTGGACGGATTTCGCGATTCTTCGAAGAATTTACGCGTTCCATGGGACGCGTAAGAACTATTTTTTTGCATCCCAACTCCAATTTTTTGCGTAATTTACGCGCTATAGCGCGTCCGCGGCATCGCTGAGATAGATATAAAGTTTTGAACTGGGGGTGGTTTTGGGTTCTGGGAGTCATGATCGACGTAGATCTGCAAAAATTTTTCAAAAATTCCAACTTAGGGGAGAATCTAATAGGTAGTATTTCTTACGAAATCTACCTAAAAGCAATTCTTTACCAGTCACAATCTGCTAGTAATAAATAAACAAAGGAAAAGTTACTTACATGGTACAATTAGATGTAAGGAACTTATGTACTACTGAGTTATACTTTAGTAGAAAATTTATCAAATTTAACAAAATAAATCAGTTGTCGAATAATAATTGCATTATTATATAATATATTAATAGAACCAGAAAGAAAAACCCTGCATCGAGCACAGATTATGAAACATGTAAAAACACTTCAGAAAACTTTTCTGTTTAATAAGTGAAAGAGAATATCTTAAGTAAACGATTTAGAAAATGCATAACAACTGAAAATGTACTTTTAGAAAGAAAAAAAAACATCCATTAGACGGCAATGTATTCAGTTTTTTGTGTGGCCCTATATACGAATTTATTTATATTGTTCTACAAACATCTCTTAGTGTATCAATAACATATAATATACAACAACTATATAAATACATCAACTGAGGAAATAAATTATTACAGTTTCATTTTTTTTAAAAGCTGGCAGAAGCTTACATATAGATTACTAATATTTTAAGCATTTGTTGTTTTATTTATTGCATTTCTGTATTGTCTTTTATGTATGTATGGTTAAAAAATTTGAGGAGTGCTGTGAACTAGCAATGACCATCACGAAAACTTATGCCTTAAGAGTAATTTTAAAGTTTAGGGTATGAAATAAATAAATGAATCACTTTGAGTAATAAGCTTCAGCATAACACGTGTGACTACTGAAATACTGGTAAACTTCTTTAATCCGCATAAGTTGGGACCAAATGTTGTACAGATTATAGAATATTGCGGATTATGGAGTATTATGGAATCATTTTCTTATTTCTGGACAACATTTTAATTCCACATTCAGTATAATATAAAAAGATAAATATGAAATCTAATAATTAGAATAAAAAATGAAACAATTAAAAATGGAATAATAAAAAAAAGGAAATATTAAGTTAGCTATGATGAAACATGAAAAATAGCATCTTGGAATATTGAATAATATTTATTAAGTTTCTTGTTTTTCAAAAATAGAGCCAAGTGTTGTCTGTTTTAAAACTTTAAATTTTCTTTTAAAAGTTTATCTTGCAATCTATGAACAGTCATTTGAGAACTCTTGTTGAGAAATAAAATTCTTGCTCTAAAAAGCTCAAATATTATTTACCCAAAGCTAGTCCCTAAATGTCCAGTTAGTCTAGGTGTGTTCTGTAATGCAGTTTAGTTTTTACTAGTATATAAAAAAACTATATGTGATAGATAAAAGAAAAAATGTTTTATTACAAACTTTTTCTACATTTATTATTTTTTAAAAACATTTTTGAAGCAAGGATCAGTAAATTTGTTTAACTCTTTACATTTGGTAAGCAATGCGGATTATGGGAAATTGCGGATTATAGGTGTGCAGATTATAGATCCTTGACTGTACGTACATATAATTATTATTTCAAAGATTAATAAAATTAAACAAAACTATGATATTTCCATAAATTTATAAAAATGAAATATATTATATAGGGGAGACTGGTACACAGTGGATCACTTTTTCACTAATTTTTTTTTTTTTTTGCTGTAATGAACAGACCGATCTGCCAGAAAATATTTTTGAGTATTCCTTAAACCTTTTTAATTTATCATAATTTTCTTCGAACATAGTTTTCAACACATTTAAATATGTATATATTTATATACACCCGTAAAGACAGTGTACCCCAAAAGCGGGGCACAGTAGACCACTATTAGGTATCATCTGAAATACAATATGAATCTATTTTTTATTTCCCCTTTATCTACAAAATAACATAGTAATATAAATTTGCAAGTAACATTTTGAAACAAACAAACAAACAAACAAACAAACAAACAAAAAAATACAAAGGAAAAAAATTATCAAGAAATTTATTATACAGGTAGAACTTCTAAAATCCAGAATCGCTCGGGATTCCGCAATTCCATATTTTTGAAATTTACGAATTTTAGAGACTGATAAATAACAATTTAAATTCTAAATTAAAGCCACATTTAAAAGTAAGAAACACATACTGTAGAGTTTCTAATACTCTACCCAGCACGATTCCGGATTTTAGAAGTTCTACCTGTATTTTGAAAATAATAACAGATTAATAGAGGAACAATTGCAATTTAGATGAAATTATTACTTAAGTACAAAAAAATCAGTGCACATTAAAATTTACCAATGATATTCTAAGATACATGAGTAAGATTGAGCCTGGAATTTTCCTGAAATACTTTTGGGTCTTGGAGCAACATTACGAAGTCATTGACATCAACAACAGATTGAACTACACTTTCTGTAAAAATAAACTGATTTCCATTCAATTTGTGACTCATGAATCTTACTTGAATAGAATCATCATCAATTAGGCTACACTTATATTTTTCAAAGGCAGTAAATACAAAACAAAATATTTCTTACTATGTTAAATAAATTGTTATTTTTCTTTGTTTAATTTATTTTACAGCTAAATAACTACTTTAAAACAATATTTCTGTATAGAAAATAAGCAATTATTTATAAGCATATTATTTATAAACAATATTTTGAATATTCTTCATTACAGGAGCAGAGTGGATCGTGGACTAATGTGTCCAAGCAGTGGATCCACTGTGCTCCATGTTGAAGTTCAATAAATAATCATATTACTATTGTGTTTATAGCTTTTTTTTAAAAACATATTAACTTTAAAGTTAAATAAAAACAAGTATCTTACCTTTACCAAATAGCTATTTCATCTTATTTATCTACAAACTTTTAATTACTAAAAATGAAAAAAATGATGATGAAATATTTTACTTTTAGAAGCTCAAAACAACCAATCAAGATAAAATGGTTTATTTTGAGCTATACTAGTTCTCTGAAGGCTACAAATAATCAATCCAGTGCGTGCTGTTGTCTTGTCAGGTAAAGTGAAGCGTCCGTTTGTTTGGCGTGCTAGTGCACGCGCGATAGCGCACTTTCCCTTGCAACCCTCTTAATTCCTCCTGTGAAGACTTCTCTTCGTCCGATCAAAATTTCTCCGAAAGCACTGTGTTTTCGCGTATGCTCAATTCAATTTTTTGTTTTCGCCTGTTTCATTGGACAAAAACAGAGCAACTTTTGGAATTTTCGCGATCGTCAAGTGTCCTTTTGAGTTTGAACTGAATTCAACCTTCGCTGGCGGCTGCATATTTAAAACACGATTGCTGTTTATAAATTAAATTTTTCCTTTTAATCGTTTAAGTTTAAATGTGATATGTATCCAGTATACTTACTTAAAAACGCTCATTTATTAAATACTTTTAAATTAAAGAATTTGTTTTTTATTTTACAGTAGTATATACTTTTGTCAGTATAGCAGTTGCTTTGAACACAATTTAGTTACGTTAAATTTAGTACGTTTAACAGAAAAAAATTATTAATTGCTATCAAAGCTGTATCAGATTCTTAAAAAAAACTCTTATTTTAAGTTTCCTAATTTTAAAAAACAGTTTGTTTTGTATTAAGTAAATGTGTGTTGTTTTTTTTTTTGTCTTGATAATTTTATGCAATATGAATTCCGGGGGGTTCAGGGAGGCAGGAGCCCCCCTGACAAAAAAGTAAAAAAAAAAAATTAGACCCCCAAATTCCCTACAAAAATCATTATTTTTAAAGTTTTCTAGGTAAGTGAGATCATTGGTTTTCTTTTATTTTTCATAAATGTATTTTGACGTTATTTTGCTGTTTATTGGTTTAAATTATGTATTTTTGCTTTTATTTTGATTTTCACGATTTCAATTTGCGTGGTTTTCGGAACAATCCGCACAAAAGCAGGTTAGTTTAATTCTTACCTAGCCATAGCAAAAAGTGCTTTTTTTTTTTTAACACAATCTGTGTTTTTAAAAACGTTATTTTGCTTTTAAATGTTTTAAAGTATGTATTTTTGCTTTATTTTAATTATCGCCATTTCAATTTACGTACTTTTGCCTGTTGTTTTCTGGAGGTTGCCACTCCGGGAGACAACAGGCAGAAATGCGCCAATTTGGCGATTTTTTGAAAACGTGCCAAGCAGGGGTGGACCTTTCACTCGCACCCTGTTGTCTATTAGGACAGAACAGAAGCTTAAATTTTATTAAAAATAAAAAAAATATATTAGGGGGTGGTACATTGTGCCCATAGATCCAGTGTGTACCGGACTCCTCTATTATTGTACGGGGAGGGCTAGGGAAGGTTCATCACACTATTTATTTAATATATATATATATATATATATTTCTTTTTCAGAATCAGTTTTATTATATTTTCGGAATGAACAGCAAAAATAATTCATCTTTCTTAATGGAAAGAATGTAAAATATTATGCAACTATTTTAAGACTTTCCATGGACCTCTTAAACAAAAGATTATTAACATTAGTGATCATGTTTACACATTTGTTATAATCAAACATTAAAAGGATCACAAAATAACTCTTTCCCTTTCGCATTTTTTATTCAAAAATTTATTTATTAGTAGCAAAAAGAAAAACATATGAAAACTAAATATCATAAATGAAAAATCATTTTACGCTATACACTCTGAAATAACTGCATTAAGCAACGAAAACGATAAAGTAGAAAAGTGCTTTCCGAAATTTTATAACGTAGCGAATTGAAAACTGACAAATACTTCAGTTAAAAATACAGCAAGACTACAAATATGAAATGATCCCTAAATATGTGAAACTAAAAGCAGAATCTAAATATTTTTTAAAGGGAAACTATACCTTTTAGTAATCAGTATTGTGACCAGTAATAACTTTTAGTTCGTAATTCTACCTTCACAACAATCAAACGCATCTGATTTAATAAAATGAATCATTCTTTTTCCTCTTAACGAATCTCAATTCATGAATCGTTTTCATAATTCGTCATTTCTTCATTTGAGTTCGAGGCTATAAAAAAACAGCTGTTTGGGAAAAAAACCTCAACTCCGTGGGAAAAAACAAACCGAAACTTTCGGTTTGTTTCGAATAGACCGCAAGTTTCGGATGTAGTCCAACAGTGTTTCGGAAAACATGATGGGGTACACTGAGTTGTTTTTGACAGACCTGATATATATGATTGTCGTGAGCAATTTTTTAATCTGGGACTAGAAAGATTTTTGAGAGGGAAGGAGTATGAACGCTTAAGCTGCAATAAATAATACAACGTGTGTAAACAAGTCACATTAAATGATTTTTTTTTCATTGGATAGCTGAGATTGATCTCTACGAATCTCCTTTTTTACTTTTTCGATTTTGTTTGCAGGTTTTTTTCTATGCGGATATTCCAGTTTCGAAAGTGAAAGTACCCTCATTAAAAAAAAAAAAAAACTGCAAACGAAATCGAAAAAGTAAAAAAGAAATCAACCTCAGCTATCCAATGCAAAGAAAAAAAAGTTTAAAAGTATTGAAATACAAACGAGATATTGTAAAATAACTGTCCCATAGGATTAACATTAACGAGCGGGTTTTTCGAGATAGTCGACGGGAGCCTTAAAACGCCATACATTTATATCTTATTTCATGTCGTAAATAAGCCAAAAAGGAAAAGCAGTGCAAGATACTTTGAATTAGAGTGGAGCAGATAACTAAAATATTATCTTTTTAGTTTCTGATTTACTTTGGTTTGAATTATCGCTTTATGTTTTTAAAATATGGAAAATAAAATTAGATACATAATTTTAACTAATTCGTTAACATAATTCATTAACATAATTCGTCACAGTATATAAATAAATTGATGGAAATATTCTTATGTAATTTGAGGTGAAATCTGATGCAATGCAATTTGAATATGAAGGGAATTCTTTGTATAATTAATCCTTAACGATTTGAATACAGTGTAATTAAATTGTAAAAGTAATCCTTGTAATAAATTTTTGGCTATTTATTGTTTTAAAATTATAAATATATCCAATTTTTCAAGATGATGGAGGGGCCCCGAATAATTTCGGTGAGAGAGACCTCTCACCAACGGAAATTTTTTTTATAGTCCCTCCCAAAGGAATACCTTACAAATCTACCTATCTAAGATGGAAACCCGTCTGAAACTAAATTTTTTTGCGATTCTCTTTTCCAATTTTTATCCCCTTTGTTCAATAAGCCCAGGGGCGACATTTAGGGGGGGAGGCTGGGTGTACCCCCCCCCTCCCAAGGAATTTGAAATTTCAAAAAAATTATCAGTTATCACAGGTTAGACAAAAAAAAAATATATATGATCAAAAGCTAAAATAACGTCAGATTTCACAGATTTGATTACAATAAAAAAACTCGTCTGATGTGCCAGTCCTAAAACTTTCTTCTATCTCATACAGGTTTCACATACACCAAAAACAAATCAGCACCAATTTATATTAAGGTCTAGCTGAATCTAAAGTTTTATTAAATTATGTGCGTTAGTTCTGGAGATAAAGCTATCGTGAAAAACGTGCAAAATGTAGCATAGCAGTGCCACCTGTTGGGCTATTTATATCAAAACGTAATCAACGTCTATTTTTGTCAAGGTCTAACGGTATCTGAAGTTTGGTGAAATTCTGTGCATTAGTTCTTGAGATATAGCTATCGTAAAAATCATGAAAAATGTAGCATAGCAGCACCACCTGATGTGCGATTTACACCAAAAACAAATTACGATACATTTATATCAAGGGCTAACTGAATCTAAAGTTTTATTAAGTTCCGTGCATTAGTTCTTGAGATACAGCGCCCACAAAATTTTTGTCACATACAGACAGACTCACAGATAGACATTTTCTAAAAACAGTCCAATCGTGTTCAGGACCTTCTCAAACATATAAATCCGTCGAAAACCGGAAGTGGAAAATTGTATTGAATGTATATTTTAATACATTTATGAAAAAGTAATCTACAAGTTTACCGCTTATGTACAAAAAATAACTTATACACCCATTAATATTCAAATATATAGGTTTTCATATGAAAATTATTCAGAACCTTCTTTTGTATAATCGGTTCATCTCGAATCCGATTCAAAAGTGGCAAAGCACAACCTGAAGCCTATAAAGTTTACTCGACCTGCAACAAAACAAAAATTGAAACAACCAAACCCAAAACGAAGTGCATTTCGTGTAGCCTTTCGTAAACCTGGAAACGTCCAAAAAATTTTCATTGACCGCAACCCCACCCGAAATGAAAGAAAATGAATCCATATTTCAATATGATTATGGAAAAGTAGACTACAATTATATCTCTAATAACAATTTTATCTTTTATGTAGAAAAATGAGATGTTTTTTCCATCTGAAAATATTTAGGATTTCTTTGAAAACTCGGGCAATACGAAGCCAACTCAAAATAGTGAAAACCCAACTTGAACCCAAAACAATTATTAACCCTTTGCCAGGATTAACGACTAATTTTGCATTCAATCGTTCTACAATTTCCAAAAAATTTTCTTGTGACAGATTTCTCTTGAAAATATCCTAATATAAGTTGATATCAAAAATGACATATGACGGAATATGACAGATTTCAAACAGTCGTACTAATAGAATAAATAATAATCCACTGGGACATATATTTCCAAACCGTAGTCAAATGTTAATGTTCCAAGTCAACCTGACCCACCACAAAAATAAGCCGCGTCAACCCGGCTCGATCCGTACTGCAGATTGGGTCGTGTTGCCCGACCCAATACAGGAGCAAGGGACCAAGGGTTTGCAGATTTCTGAATTGTATGGAATTTAGATCATAGTCTGAAGAGGAAGGCAGAAAATGATTGCGGAAAAGTTTTACTGACAGAAAATCATTAATGAAAATTTTTTTATACCTATGGATCCCAACATTTTCAAATTTCGTAACTTCTTGATGGCGTTCGTGTGTCGATTACCTCGTGACAAATTGAATTTCATGCCTTTTTTCCGTGATTGTTTTATCTATACTAATAAAAGAAAGTTTCGCTCTGTGTGTGTGTGTGTGTCTGTTGGCGATGGCTAGGAAAATCTAGCCCACCTAGAGGGCTGGAAATTTAGGTGTGGATAGTTCAAGGTCTGGCCATGTGCACCTGAGCCTCAGAATTTTAATATTTTGATAATTAGCCTAGATATTAATTAGATTCTCATTAACCATCGCTTCTAAAATATCATCTTTTAAATCAAAATGGCGAAAGAAACGGACAGGCGCATTGGATTTGCAACCGGAAATGAACGAATTCGAAATTATTTAACTAATTAGCGAATTTTAAGAAAACTAATTGAGATATCAAATTGAAAATTTCTGAGCATATGTAAAAAAATATTATGTATCTGACTATGTGATTTTTGAAAAATTCGGTTGGTAATTTTTTTTATGTACACAAAAAACTTCCAAAAATCTGCCGGCGCCAGTGAAAACGATCCCAGAAATTTTCAGACAGGGATCGGCTTTCATTAAAAACTGAACTACAAAGAGATTTGTTTCTTTGGCCGATCCCTCCATTTAGTTTGCGAAAATGAAAGGAAATAATTGCCAATTTTTACTAATAAACAAAAATTTAGGTAACTAATTAAGATATAGATTTGAAATTGAGGTTAGGAAGAGGTGTCATCTGCCGGCTATTTTAGCGTAGCATCTTCATTATATTCTAATTATCAGAAAAAATTAATTCTTTTTTTAATGATCGCGTTAATGTAGGTGACGGTGGTTTTCTTGAACAAATTATTCATTTATCACATTTTTTAAAGTTAATTTCTACTTAGGTCAAAAAGAAATTTTTTTCCAGCGATCTACACGCTTCGCCACTGACGGTATTTATTCCTAAATATCGTATATGAGAGAAAAAATTTTCTTCCATATAAAACTAAAATTTAATTAATTAATTAAATTTAATTAATGAATTAATATTTGAAAAAAAACTGCATTAACATCAAGTGTCATCCACTACAAGTTTAAAAAAAATGTATTTGAACTTGAGTGGATGAATGAAAAGTATTTTATTAACGATTGAAAATTTGAACAAGATATATAAACATATATAGGGAGAGTGTGAACTAATAGTAGGAATTGAAAAATAACAAGTTGGAAATTGTATGTCGAACGTGACAAAGGAGGTCCGTTCGTACTATAGCTAGTTATATAAATATTCAGATCTTGATGATTTTTAATTCTGTGAAATGAATTATATCGTCTGCAGATTCATTTCTGTAATAAAATAAGTATCTCGGTCGCTTGACGATTAAACCTCGGAAGCTGCTATAACATAACACAGCACCGTATTAAAAAAAAAAAAAAAAAAAAAATCAAATTTCTTAATAAATGTTTTTATTATTATTTTCTAAAGTTTTGATTCGATTTTCATAAAATTTGAAATGTCTCGACAAAATTCTGCAAAGATAACCTTCAAACCATTCGGTTGGGTAGTTTTTGCATTGTTATATGCGGACGGACGGACAGACAGACAGACGGACGGACCAGACGACGACAATAGGTGCTACGTATTTATATAATTAAGAACGCACCTAAAAACTGTTAATTTTTTAGACCCTCGAATGTAAATTCCTGAAATCCTGCCCAAAACATTTACGTTATTGAGTGAGGAAAAAAAATGCATATTTACTTACATTTTCAATTGTTAAGTATACAGCTGAGAAGAGCATGTTTTGAAGCTTTTTATTTATATAAAAAAAAAGTGTTCAAAAAGACATTTTTAGCTCTCTAGGTGTTTCGAAATTATTTCAACATGGTCTGGAGATGGCTAGCGAAGTTCCTTATGGAGTTTCCTCAAGGCTGTTCTTAAATTAAAAAAAAAAACTTTTCGCATCTTAATAACTAATTTTAGTTTCTTAAACATTCTTAGAACCATATTTATATGCAAAAGCATGGCAATTGCAGTTAAGCATTAAAAGGATTTGGAATCGAATAGAATTTTTCACTTTTCTGAAAATGTATTACATCCCGAGTTATAATCAGTTGTTCTTGACGACGACCTCTCCCAGATTGACGTGTTTAAAAATTGACTTAAAACGCCAATTTTGAAGTTACTGTCTCAAAGATACTTTGTCTTTATAGAAAAAAGAGGGACGCTTTTCGAGTTCTTAGTATACGAATGAAAGTATCTGAAAATTTTTGACTTATATTTCATCTCCAGAGAGTGGGTCAAGCAGGGCCTGATTAGCAACGGGGCATACTTCCACCAGTATAAAAGAATAGAATTTTTTTGCTCATGCATGGCAGTAATTTTGCATGAATAGGGCGTATCAATAAGACGAAAATTTGTATTAAATTTGATAAAAATAATTGCCAAAATTTACTAATTAACAAATATTTAGGGAACTAATTAAGGTATAGATTTGAAATTGAGGTCGGGAAGGGGTGTCGCCTGCTATTTTAGCGTAGGCGTTAATGTACGTGACGGTGGTTCTCTTGAACAAATTAATCATTATATTTGCGGGTATGGGGAGTAAGGGGGTTAACGCCTTTATCTGAGATTGTATCTCGGGCCCGGGCAACGCCGGGCGGGTTAGCTAGTAATTATATATTTTTTGTGATCATTTTCCAAAATTCGCTATTTTTATGTGAATCATTGATTTTTTCGACCATTTGTCTAAATTCACGACATTTTCATTTTTAAACCGATCGACGAAATTCGCTATTTGTTTTCGCCATCTTTTGACGAAATTCGCGACTCTTTTCTACGATCGTTTGTTGAAATTCAGGAGTCTTTTTCCGCAACCGACTGACAAAAATTGCTATTTTTTGCGCGATCTTTGACGAAATTCTGATCGTTGACGAATTTTTTTCGAACATATGTCGAAATTCATATTTTTTTGTCAACTCATCCACAAAATTCGATATTTGTTTTCGCGATCTTTCGACGCAAATCACACGACTCTTTTCTAAGATCGTTTGTCAAATTCGTGAGGCTTTTTACGCATTTTTTGCGCGATCCTTGTCGAAATTCCCCCTTTTTTGCCCGATTGTTGGACTAAATTCGTGATTTTTTTTGCTCAATCTTTTGAGGAATTTCGCAATATTTTTCCGCAATAGTTATACTAAAGTCGTGATTTTTTTCCCCGACCGATTGATGAAAATCGCTATTCGCTTCAGTGATCTTTGGCGAAATTCGCAATATTTTTCTATGGTCGTTTGAAAAAATTAACAATTTTTTCCGCGACCAATTTGCCAAGTTAACTATTTTTTCTAATTCCAATTCGTAAAATTCGCGATGTTTACTGCGATCGGTTGATAAATTGCTTTTGCGTAAAAAGAAAAAAAAAAAACGAAAAAAAAAATCGCGATCTAGCACTAAAATTAAAAAGATATGTGCTGAAGAATCCCGTGTTTGTGAAAGAAGTTAAAATAAGAAGGCGAAATCTCACACTGCATTTTTTATTGTGGGGGGCCTATTTCTATTTTGTGCGCGATTTGGGCAATCCTGCACGCTGTTTCAACTCCTGTCTCCCCCCCCCCAAAAAAAAAAAATTGCTACCCCCCTCTCCCCCCCACTTCCCCAAGAAACTCTTGAAATGGCGCCCCTGCAGTAAAACCTGCAACGAAGGGGTTGAAAAGGACTGGAGAAAAGATCTATTTTAGACAGGTGTCCATCTTAACAAGTATAATTGTAAGGCTTTTTTTTTTTTTTTTACTTGATTTTTTTTCCCGTTTGAGAAAGTATTATGTTACAGACAGGTTTCGCTTAGACACATTTCACTGTAATACAACAATGCTCTTCAGAAGTGCTTTATAGAAAGGAGGTTTTAACAGTCTTAGAGAATACCTGAAAAAAAAAAAAACGGTACCTGTCTATAGCTGAAAACTTTGATAATATTTTAAAATTCTACTTGCTAAGACGAAAACCTGTATAAAACGGAATTTTTCCGAGTTCTCTTGATATTCCGCAATAGAATTATTACTGTCTTTGTATCTATGATTCAGTAAACGTTTCTCGTTCGGAGAGGTTGCGGGGGGGGGGGGGGGGGGGAGAAGCGACAGCCTCCCCCCAAACTCCAACCTTGGCTATGCCACTACCTTAAAAAAACTTTGCCCCCTTCCCCGAAGAAAGTTTTGAAATGGCGCCCCTGAATAAGCCATGTGTAAACGGAACCTGTTTATAAAGGAATTCTCTTTTAAAAGTAAAAATTTCATTGTCCTTACAATAGGAATACTATACAATTATACTTGCTGAATTGGAATATGTTTCAGTCCTGCTCCCTTAGTTTTGTTTCAGTTCGCTTTCACTTTCACAGGTTTCACTGTATAAGATTATTGTGTTCATTTAGTATAATAAAAGCTGCTAAGACGCAAGTTTTTCCCTTTTCTCGCGCTGCCGCGTCAGGAATTCAGTTTAAAGCACCGACTTTGGCAATATTTCCTTAAAGATTTTCTGTTTTTACCAAAAAATACAAGGTATCATTCGATTACATAGTTTCTAAACAAGAACATCTGCCAATTTCATATGTTATCAAAGAATTCAGAAATGTGTCAGAAAGTAGCTCTTTTGGATTTGATATTTCTTAATATTTTACAGAATTGTTCTGAAATTCAAATTAGTCAATTTCTGATACATTTAGTAGGTAATTTTCATTCGTAAATGCGTTAAATTTTCAGATATTCTTATTCCGATACCAAGGAATCGATGAGCCTTTTCGTTTTTTTTTTTTTTTTTTTTGATTTTGTTTTTTTTTTTCCGTAAAAAGCAAATGACTTTCCAGAAAATACCGGGAAAGTTGGGGTTTCAAACCGTTTTTCTGGATACGGCAATGACGGTTGTCTGGTATCAATCGGCAATAAGTAAAATACACTGATGTCCAGAAATTAAAGGGCAGTGACCGGACACTTTCGATTTCAGGCGTTTTGTCGAATATCTATACTGAAATTCGTGAGGAAATGCACGAAATGCCCTTTAACTTTAAGGATGTAAATGACATGTTTGACTTCATGTTTTTCAGTGAAGATTTAGTCCCGAGGACAATTAGAGGGGTAATAATAAATTTAATACAGAAATAATATTTGCGTTTCCCCAAAAAGCATAAATTGCTCTAAATCATCCGTCACTGCAGTAAATAACTATGTAGCTCTTGTGCAACGTCCAAATCTCATATAATCGTATGGGATTTCCTCCTCAATTTATCAATTAGCGTACCATATTGCCTGTATCTTTTTGAGTTTTTACGATATTAGACTAATCTTTTTATATGAGCTGCTCTATAGTATTGACTACCAAATCATGACAAAAAATCTTTACTGTAGTTCGCGCATGCGCAGTTAAAATTTATTTCATACAAATACCCATATCTGATCAAATATTCAATATATTAATATTTTAATTGCAGTATACTATTTCAACTGTTCTTCGTCAAGTTTTTGGAAAGAGGTGTTAAATTCGGTTGAAAACTCTGTATGCTATAAACAAAAAACTTTTGAAAATTTCTCAGAAATGTTAACATTTTCACGAATATACGTGCTATGCTTACACAAATGTTGAACAAGACCTACACAGTCATTATTTGCAACAGTGACAGACAATTTTGAGCATTTTCTGTTACTTGGGTGTTCACAAATATTATTTTATTATTAAAATTATTATTGCCCCCACGTCAAACTCTTCACTGAAAATTATGAAGTCAAACATGTTCTTTACATTCTTGAAGTTTAAGGACAATAATTCGTAAAGAATTTCAGTAAATATTCGACAAAACGTCTAAAATCGAAAAAATCGGTCACTGCCCCTTAATTTTTGGACATCAGTGTAGGTCAAATTTATAGTAAAATAATAATAATAACAAGTAATATAAAAAAAAACATTTTTTAAAGTCAATTTCTACTTAGGTTAAAAATAAATTTTTTTCCAGCGATCTACACGCTTCGCCACTGACGGTATTTATCCCTAAATATCTTATATGAGAGAAAAAAAATTTCTCCCATATAAAACTAAAATTAATTAGTTAAATTTAATTAATGAATTAATATTTGAAAAAAAAACTGCATTAACATCAAGTGTCATCCACTACAAGTTTTAAAAAAATGTATTTGAACTTGAGTGGATGAATGAAAAGTATTTTATTAACGATTGAAAATTTGAACAAGATATATAAACATATATAGGGAGAGTGTGAACTAATAGTAGGAATTGAAAAATAACAAATTGGAAATTGTACGTCGAACGTGACAAATGAGGTCCGTTCGTACTACAGCTAGTTATATAAATATTCAGATCTTGATGATTTTTAATTCTGTGAAATGAATTATATCGTCTGCAGATTCATTTCTGTAATAAAATAAGTATCTCGGTCGCTTGACGATTAAACCTCGTAAGCTACTATAACATAACACAGCACCGTATTTAAAAAAAAAAAAAAAATCAAATTTCTTAATAAATGTTTTTATTGTTATTTTCTACAGTTTTGATTTGATTTTCATTAAATTTGAAATGTCTCGACAAAATTCTGCAAAGATAACCTTCAAACCATTCGGTTGGGTAGTTTTTGCGTTGTTATATGCGGACGGACGGACAGACAGACAGACGGACGGACCAGACGACGACAATAGGTGCTACATATTTATATAATTACGAACGCACCTAAAACTGTTCATTTTTTAGACCATCGAATGTAAATACCTGAAATCCTGCCCAAAACATTTCCGTTATTGAGTGAGGAAAAAAAATGCATATTTACTTACATTTTCAATTGTTAAGTATACAGCTGAGAAGAGCATGTTTTGAAGCTTTTTATTTATATAAAAAAAAAAGTGTTCAAAAAGACATTTTTAGCTCTCTAGGTGTTTCGAAATTATTTCAACATGGTCTGGAGATGGCTAGCGAAGTTCCTTATGGAGTTTCCTCAAGGCTGTTCTTAAATTAAAAAAAAAACTTTTCACATCTTAATAACTAATTTTAGTTTCTTAAACATTCATAGAACCATATTTATATGCAAAAGCATGGCAATTGCAGTTAAGCATTAAAAGGATTTGGAATCGAATAGAATTTTTCACTTTTCTGAAAATGTATTACATCCCGAGTTATAATCAGTTGTTCTTGACGACGACCTCTCCCAGATTGACGTGTTTAAAAATTGACTTAAAACGCCAATTTTGAAGTTACTGTCTCAAAGATACTTTGTCTTTATAGAAAAAAGAGGGACGCTTTTCGAGTTCTTAGTATACGAATGAAAGTATCTGAAAATTTTTGACTTATATTTCACCTCCAGAGAGTGGGTCAAGCTGGGCCTGATTAGCAACGGGGCATATTTCCACCAGTAAAAAAGAATAGAATTTTTTTGCTCATGCATGGCAGTAATTTTGCATGAATAGGGCGTATCAATAAGACGAAAATTTGTATTAAATTTGATAAAAATAATTGCCAAAATTTACTAATTAACAAATATTTAGGGAACTAATTAAGGTATAGATTTGAAATTGAGGTCGGGAAGGGGTGTCACTTGCTTGCTATTTTAGCGTAGGCGTTAATGTACGTGACGGTGGTTCTCTTGAACAAATTATTCATTATATTTGCGGGTATGGGGAGTAAGGGGGTTAACGCCTTTATCTGAGATTGTATCTCGGGCCCGGGCAACGCCGGGCGGGTTAGCTAGTAATTATATATTTTTTGTGATCATTTTCCAAAATTCGCTATTTTTAATGTGAATCATTGATTTTTTCGACCATTTGTCTAAATTCACGACATTTTCATTTTTAAACCGATCGACGAAATTCGCTATTTGTTTTCGCCATCTTTTGACGAAATTCGCGACTCTTTTCTACGATCGTTTGTTGAAATTCAGGAGTCTTTTTCCGGAACCGACTGACAAAAATTGCTATTTTTTGCGCGATCTTTGACGAAATTCTGATCGTTGACGAATTTTTTTCGAACATATGTCGAAATTCATATTTTTTTTGTCAACTCATCGACAAAATTCGATATTTGTTTTCGCGATCTTTCGACGCAATTCACACGACTCTTTTCTAAGATCGTTTGTCAAATTCGTGAGTCTTTTTCCGCAATTGACTGTCAAAAATTGATATTTATTTGCGCGATCCTTGTCGAAATTCCCCCTTTTTTGCACGATTGTTGGACTAAATTCGTGATTTTTTTTTGCTCAATCTTTTGAGGAATTTCGCAATATTTTCCGCAATAGTTATACTAAAGTCGTGATTTTTTTCCACGACCGATTGATGAAAATCGCTATTCGCTTCAGTGATCTTTGGCGAAATTCGCAATATTTTTCTATGGTCGTTTGAAAAAATTAACAATTTTTTCCGCGACCAATTTGCCAAGTTAACTATTTTTTCTAATTCCAATTCGTAAAATTCGCGATGTTTACTGCGATCGGTTGATAAATTGCTTTTGCGTAAAAAGAAAAAAAAACGAACAAAAAAAAATCGCGGTCTAGCACTAAAATTAAAAAGATATGTGATGAAGAATCACGTGTTTGTGAAAGAAGTTAAAATAAGAAGGCGAAATCTCACACTGCATTTTTTATTGTGGGGGGCCTATTTCTATTTTGTGCGCGATTTGGGCAATCCTGCACGCTGTGTCAACTCCTGTCTCCCCCCCCCCCCCCAAAAAAAAATTGCTACCCCCCTCCCCCCCCCCCACTTCCCCAAGAAACTCTTGAAATGGCGCCCCTGCAGTAAAACCTGCAACGAAGGAGTTGAAAAGGACTGGAAAAAAGATCTATTTTAGACAGGTCTCCATCTTAACAAATATAATTGTAAGGTTTTTTTTTTTTTTTACTTGATTTTTTTTCCCGTTTGAGAAAGTATTATGTTATAGACAGGTTTCGCTTAGACACATTTCACTGTAATACACCAATGCTCTTCAGAAGTGCTTTATAGAAAGGAGGTTTTAACAGTCTTAGAGAATACCTGAAAAAAAAAAAAAAAAAAAACGGTACCTGTCTATAGCTGAAAACTTTGATAATATTTTAAAATTCTACTTGCTAAGACGAAAACCTGTATAAAACTGAATTTTTCAGAGTTCTCTTGATATTCCGCAATAGAATTATTACCGTCTTTGTATCTATGATTCAGTAAACGTTTCTCGTTCGGAGATGTTGCGGGGGGGGGGGAAGGGACAGCCCCCCCCCCAAACTCCAACCTTGGCTATGCCACTACCTTAAAAAAACTTTGCCCCCCCCCCCTTCCCCGAAGAAAGTTTTGAAATGGCTTCCCTGAATAAGCCACGTGTAAACGGAACCTGTTTATAACGGAATTCTCTTTTAAAAGTAAAAATTTCATTGTCCTTACAATAGGAATACTATACAATTATACTTGCTGAATTGGAATATGTTTCAGCCCTGCTCCCTTAGTTTTGTTTCAGTTCGCTTTCACTTTCACAGGTTTCACTGTATAAGATTGTTGTGTTCATTTAGTATAATAAAACCTGCTAAGACGCAAGTTTTTCCCTTTTCTCGCGCGGCCGCGTCAGGAATTCAGTTTAAAACACCGACTTTGGCAGTATTTCCTTAAAGATCTTCTGTTTTTACCAAAAAATACAAGGTTATCATTCGATTACATAGTTTCTAAACAAGAACATCTGCCAATTTCATATGTTAATAAAGAATTCAGAAATGTGTCAGAAAGTAGCTCTTTTGAATTTGATATTTCTTAATATTTTACAGAATTGTTCTGAAATTCAAATTAGTCAATTTCTGATACATTTAGTAGGTAATTTTCATTCGTAAATGCGTTAAATTTTCAGATATTCTTATTCCGATACCAAGAAATCGATGAGCCTTTTCGTTTTTTTTTTTTTTCCCTAAAAAGCAAAGGACTTTCCAGAAAATACCGGGAAAGTTGGGGTTTCAAAACGTTTTTCTGGATACGGCAATGACGGTTGTCTGGTATCAATCGTCAATAAGTAAAATACACGGATGTCCAGAAATTAAAGGGCAGTGACCGGACACTTTCGATTTCAGGCGTTTTGTCGAATATCTATACTGAAATTCGTGAGGAAATGCACGAAATGCCCTTTAACTTTAAGGATGTAAAGAACATGTTTGACTTCATGTTTTTCAGTGAAGATTTAGTCCCGAGGACAATTAGAGGGGTAATAATAAATTCAATACTGAAATAATATTTGCGTTTCCCCAAGAAGCATAAACTGCTCTAAATCATCCGTCACTGCAGTAAATAACTATGTAGCTCTTGTTCATCGACCAAATCTCATATAATCGTATGGGATTTCCTCCTCAATTTATCAATTATCTTACCGTATTGCTTGTATCTTTTTGAGTGTTTACGACATTAGACTGATCTTTTTATATGAGCTGCTCTATACTATTGACTACCAAATCATGACAAAAAAATCTTTGCTGTAGTTCGCGCATGCGCAGTTAAAATTTATTTCATACAAATACCCATATCTGATCGAATATTCAATATATTAATATTTTAATTGCAGTATACTATTTCAACTGTTCTTTGTCAAGTTTTTGGAAAGAGGTGTTAAATTCGGTTGAAAACTCTGTATGCTATAAACAAAAAACTTTTGAAAATTTCACAGAAACGTTAACATTTTCACGAATATTACGTGCTATGCTTACACAAATGTTGAACAAGACCTACACAGTCATTATTTGCAACAGTGACAGACAATTTTGAGCATTTTCTGTTACTTGTATATTCACAAATATTATTTTATTATTAAAATTATTATTGTCCCCCACGTCAAACTCTTCACTGAAAATTATGAAGTCAAACATGTTCTTTACATTCTTGAAGTTTAAGGACAATAATTCGTAAAGAATTTCAGTAAATATTCGACAAAACGTCTAAAATCGAAAAAATCGGTCACTGTCCCTTAATTTTTGGACATCAGTGTAGGTCAAATTTATAGTAAAATAATAATAATATTAAGTAATATAAAAAAAAAAACATTTTTTAAAGTCAATTTCTACTTACGTCAAAAAGAAATTTTTTTCCAGCGAACTACACGCTTCGCCACTGACGGTATTTATTCCTAAATATCTTATATGAGAGAAAAAAATTTCTCCCATATAAAACTAAAATTAATTAATTAAATTTAATTAATGAATTAATATTTGAAAAAAAAAACTCCATTAACATCAAGTGTCATCCACTACAAGTTTTTAAAAAAATGTATTTGAACTTGAGTGGATGAATAAAAAGTAATTTATTAACGATTGAAAATTTGAACAAGATATATAAACATATATAGGGAGAGTGTGAACTAATAGTAGGAATTGAAAAATAACAAGTTGGAAATTGTACGTCGAACGTGACAAATGAGGTCCGTTCGTACTATAGCTAGTTATATAAATATTCAGATCTTGATTTTTTTTAATTCTGTGAATTATATCGTCTGCAGATTCATTTCTGTAATAAATTAAGTATCTCGGTCGCTTGACGATTAAACCTCGGAAGCTGCTATAACATAACACAGCACCGTATTAAAAAAAAAAAAAATTCAAATTTCTTAATAAATGTTTTTATTATTATTTTCTAAAGTTTTGATTCGATTTTCATAAAATTTGAAATGTCTCGACAATTCAGGAAAATCCCTTGCAATCCCATTGCGTTACATGCATTTTAAATTTGTTCATAATGATTATTTTTATGCACAATTTCAGATTTCATGTGCTATTTGTGTTCTGTGTTTATATGTCAAAGTAAAAATTATCCGAATTTGAATATCTAACACTTTTAAAGGCGTTTACAATAAATAATGGTTTCAATGGCACTTTAGCATTAGTTAAAGGGCCAATTTTCCTGTACCGACGGCTGCAATCAGCGCCTTCTATAGGCCGTTTTAAGTCCCAATAGGTGCTACGTATTTATATAATTACGAACGCACCTAAAAACTGTTCATTTTTTAGACCCTCGAATGTAAATATCTGAAATCCTGCCCAAAACATTTACGTTATTGAGTGAGGGAAAAAAATGCATATTTACTTACATTTTCAATTGTTAAGTATACAGCTGAGAAGAGCATGTTTTCAAGCTTTTTATTTATATAAAAAAAAGTGTTCAAAAAGACATTTTTAGCTCTCTAGGTGTTTCGAAATTATTTCAACATGGTCTGGAGATGGCTAGCGAAGTTCCTTATGGAGTTTCCTCAAGGCTGTTCTTAAATTTAAAAAAAAAAAAAACTTTTCGCATCTTAATAACTAATTTTAGTTTCTTAAACATTCATAGAACCATATTTATATGCAAAAGCATGGCAATTGAAGTTAAGCATTAAAAGGATTTGGAATCGAATAGAATTTTTCACTTTTCTGAAAATGTATTACATCCCGAGTTATAATCAGTTGTTCTTGACGACGACCTCTCCCAGATTGACGTGTTTAAAAATTGACTTAAAACGCCAATTTTGAAGTTACTGTCTCAAAGATACTTTGTCTTTATATAGAAAAAAGAGGGACGCTTTTCGAGTTCTTAGTATACGAATGAAAGTATCTGAAAATTTTTGACTTATATTTCATCTCCAGAGAGTGGGTCAAGCAGGGCCTGATTAGCAACGGGGCATACTTCCACCAGTAAAAAAGAATAGAATTTTTTTGCTCATGCATGGCAGTAATTTTGCACGAATAGAGCCTTATAATAAGACGAAAATTTGTATTAAATTTTACTGGTGGAAGTGTGCCCCGTCGGTAATCAGGCCCTGGGTTCAAGTGCGAACTTAAAGATTTTTCCATTGTGGAATATTTTGGACATACATTGCAAACAAATGGTTTTTCTCTGATGTGGATTTCAAGATGAGATTTTAAAGCTGACGTTTCTGTAAATAATTTTCAGACATCACACACTTTTTTTCTTCAGAGTGGGTTCAAATATGAACTTTTAAAGATTTTTCCATGGTGGAAGATTTTTGACATACATTGCAAACAAATGGTTTCTCTCTGATGTGGATTCCAAGATGACCTGAGTTGAAATTCATGCTGGTATTTGTTTGCTAGACTAGCATTAAATGCTGTATCCTAGCATGTAAAACAGCATAAACATTTGCTGGTTCCACCAGAATTACCAGCAAGTCATGGTAGTGGCGTATCCAGGGGGTGGGCTGATGGGGTTACAGCCCCCCCCCCCACGAAATTGTTAAGAGTAAAATGAAAAAAGTGCTTTTTCTTTCTTTTTTAGATAAATTTCTAATTTTTTTTCTGTTATACAGCGGATTACCCATTCTCGTTAGTCAATATTAGTCCGCATTGATATCATAGCATAAACAGGGTAAGGGGACTGATGGGGTTATAGCCCCCCCCCTCCCCCGCGGAAATAGTCGAAAATCTTATGAAAAAAGTGCTGTGTTCTTCTTTTTTCAGATAAATTTGTAATTTTTTTGGTTATACAACAGACTACCCACTCTCTTCTTTTTAGCCCCATGTTAGTTCACATTGACATCAGAGCATATCTAAAAAGAGGAAGGGGCTGATGGGTTTACAGCCCCCCCCCCCTCTCCCGAAATAGTCGAATATCTCATGAAAAAAGTGCTGTTTTTTCCTTCTTTAAAATAAATTTGTATAGATCGTACCTCGTTAACACGAATTACTTTTAGCACGAACTGTTTTCGATTGCCCCGTCCAGTTGTATGTAATGTATTTGGGTTCGAATAACACGAACTACTTTTAACGCGAACAAAAAAGTTTCCCCTTGAGTGTTGGCGTTAACAAGGTTCGACTGTTATATATTTTTTTGTCATACAATAGACTACCCACTGTCTTCTTTTTAAACCCATATTAGTCCACATTGACATCAGAGCATACCTAAAAAGGAGAAGGGGGCCGATGGGGTTACAGCCCCCCTCTTCCCGAAATAGTCTAACATCTCATGAAAATAGTGCTGTTTTTTCTTGATGGGGTTACAGTTCCCCCCTCTTCCTGAAATAGTCGAACATCTCATGAAACTAGTGGTTTTTTTCTTGAGGGGGTTACAGTCCCCCCTCTTCCCGAAATAGTCGAACATCTCATGAAAATAGTGCTGTTTTTTTCTTCCTTGAGATAAATTTGTATTATTTTTTTGTCATACAATAGACTACCCACTCTCTTCTTTTTAGTCCCATATTAGTCCACATTGACATCAGAGCATACCTAAAAAGGGGGAGGGAGCTGTTTGTGTTACAGCCCCCCTTCCCGAAATAGTTGAACATCTCATGAAAATTGTGCTGTTTTTTTCTTCTTTGAGATAAATTTGTATTTTTTTTTTGTCAGAGACCAGACTATCCACTCTCTTCTTTTTAGTCCCATATTAGTCCACATTGCCATCAGAGCATACCTAAAAAGGAAAAGGGGGCTGATGGGGTTACAGCCCCCCCCCCTCCCCAAATAATTGAACATCTCTTGAAAATAGTGCTGTTTTTTCTTCTTTGAGATAAATTTGTATTATTTTTTTGTTATACAATAGACTAGCCACACTCTTCTTTTTAACCCCATATTAGTCCACAATGACATCAGAGCATACCTAAAAAAGAGAAGGTGGCTGATGGGTTACAGCCCCCCTTCCCGAAATAGTCGAACATCTCATGAAAATAGTGCTGTTTTTTTCTTGATGTGGTTACAGTCCCCCCTCTTCCCGAAATAGTCGAACATCTCATGAAAATAGTGCTGTTTTTTTCTTCTTTGAGATACATTTGTATTATTTTTTTGTCATACAATAGACTACCCACTCTCTTCTTTTTAGTCCCATATTAGTCCACATTGACATAAGAGCATACGTAAAAAGGAGGAGGGAGCTGTTTGTGTTACAGCCCCCCTTCCCGAAATAGTTGAACATCTCATGAAAATTGTGCTGTTTTTTTCTTCTTTGAGATAAATTTGTATTTTTTTTTTGTCAGAGACCAGACTACCCACTCTCTTCTTTTTAGTCCCATATTAGTCCACATTGCCATCAGAGCATACCTAAAAAGGAAAAGGGGGCTGATGGGGTTACAGCCCCCCCCTCCCCAAATAATTGAACATCTCTTGAAAATAGTGCTGTTTTTTCTTCTTTGAGATAAATTTGTATTATTTTTTTGTTATACAATAGACTAGCCACACTCTTCTTTTTAACCCCATATTAGTCCACAATGACATCAGAGCATACCTAAAAAAGAGAAGGCGGCTGATGGGTTACAGCCCCCCTTCCCGAAATAGTCGAACATCTCATGAAAATAGTGCTGTTTTTTTCTTGATGGGGTTACAGTCCCCCTTCTTCCCGAAATAGTCAAACATCTCATGAAAATTGTGCTGTTTTTTTCTTCTTTGAGATAAATTTGTATTTTTTTTTGTCAGAGAACAGACTATCCACTCTCTTCTTTTTAGTCCCATATTAGTCCACATTGCCATCAGAGCATACCTAAAAAGGAAAAGGGGGCTGATGGGGTTACAGCCCCCCCTCCCCAAATAGTTGAACATCTCATGAAAAATGTGCTGTTTTTTTCTTCTTTGAGATAAAATTGTATTTTTTTTTTTTTTTTTGTCAGAGAACAGACTACCACACTCTTCTTTTTAACCCCATATTAGTCCACAATGACATCAGAGCATACCTAAAAAAGAGAAGGGGGGTGATGGGTTACAGCCCCCCCTTCCCGAAATAGTCGAACATCTCATGAAAATAGTGCTTTTTTTTCTTGATGTGGTTACAGTCCCCCCTCTTCCCGAAATAGTCGAACATCTCATGAAAATAGTGCTGTTTTTTTCTTCTTTGAGATACATTTGTATTATTTTTTTGTCATACAATAGACTACCCACTCTCTTCTTTTTAGTCCCATATTAGTCCACATTGACATCAGAGCATACCTTAAAAGGGGAAGGGAGCTGTTTGTGTTACAACCCCCCTTCCCGAAATAGTCGAACATCTCATGGAAATAGTCCTGTATTTTTCTTCTTTGAGATAAATTTGTATTTTTTTTTTGTCAGAGAACAGACTATCCACTCTCTTCTTTTTAGTCCCATATTAGTCCACATTGCTATCAGAGCATACCTAAAAAGGAAAAGGGGGCTGATGGGGTTACAGCCCCCCCCCCCTCTCCCAAAATAGTTGAACATCTCATGAAAATAGTGCTGTTTTTTCTTCTTTGAGATAAATTTGTATTACTTTTTTGTTATACCATAAACTACCCACACTCGTCTTTTTAACCCCATATTAGTCCACAATGACATCAGAGCATACCTAAAAAGGAGAAGGGGGCTGATGGGTTACAGCCCCCTTCCCGAAATAGTCGAACATCTCATGAAAATAATGCTGTTCTTTTCTTCTTTGAGATAAATTTGTATTTTTTTTGTTATACAACAGACTACCCACTTTCTTCTCTTTACTCCCATATTAGTACAGAGTAACACCACAGCATATCCAAAGAGGGGGAAGGGGCTGATGGAGCACAGACCAGCCACCTCCCAAAATGGTCAAAAATGGAATTGAAAAAGTGCCGATTTTTCTCTTTATGTTTGAGATAAAATTAGAATTATTTTTTCTGTCATGCAATGGACAACCCACTCTATTTTCTTTAGTCCCATGTTAGTACACAAGGGGTGGGGGTTATGGGATAACAGCTCCATTCCCCTTTCGAAGTGGTCGCAGTGCAATAAAAAAAACTGACTTTGTTTCTTTCTTTTTGAGGTAAATTTGTTTTATTTTCTGGCACGCAAAGAATTTGTTTTCTCATTAGCCCCATATGCCTCTCAGACCTGCGATCAAAATTACTTGAGACCACAAAATCTATCTTCAAGTGACTGAAAAACAGTTCCATACATGTTTTAGTGGATAATTGAATACGTATAATATGCTCAATTGACAAGATCTAGAAGTAGTTTTATTAATTTTAAGAATATTTAGCTCTCTTCCACAGATGATGCCAAGACTAAGGAGGTATATTAGTGCGCAGTGACATTAAACATTATTGCCAAATCAGCAAATGTACAAACTGAATTTTTTTTTGTGAATGGCAATGGCAATGTCAAGCAAGATTATTGATTTTCGGTTTTGGAAGGATCTTTTAAAGATGCCCAGTAGTAATACTAAAAAGATAATCTCCAGTTGATTTGTTTGTTCCTTTTCTTTTTACTAGCGAACTAGTTTCATTTACGTTACGTGCTTTACTAGATTTAAGGATGTTCTCAAATACAAACTCGCTACTTTATGACATATTTTTTAATTCATTTTTGCTCGGAAACGCATGAAATTCACAGGTCTTTTTATTCGATCGAAACACGTTTTCCCTTTTATTTGCAAATGTAGAAAATCTTTCGGAAAGCACGGTCCAAGGTGGCGTTTTGAATCGGATTCCCGACGCGTCAGCCTGAGAAGCGCGAAAAACGAGTCGTTAATACGTTACCAGAATCACTTATAACTCGATAAGTAATCTATTTATCAAGAAATGGAAAACTCATCTCGATTCCAAATCTCTTCCATTGTCAGACCTGCCAGTCTAATGCCTTTGCGTTTAAAAATGTGTCAGAAAGTTTCCCGTTGATGAGCAGGGAGGTAGATGCCTTTTTCAATATTTCAGTGCATGAGTGATCCAGCAAAAGATAAAAATTCTTAATTACTCTTCTGTGAAAGTACAATATTACGAATAGTGTTATTTTCTAATCGCTCTTATTTTGACATGACTCACTTTAGTATCGGCATTTTTACCATTTGGAATATTTAACAAAAGAAGCATTAAATAAATTCACAGGTTAAAAATAAATTTTCTTACAATTTTACTTACCGTATTTTAAAAAAAGTATGGTAATATTGTTAGCCATAATTCAATAACTTTAACTCTTTTTTTAAAAAAGGGAAATCTGATGTTTAGTTTGCAATTAATTCTTAACTTGTCCCTTCCTTCAAAAATTTGATGAGTTTTTTTTAACATATATTTCTTGAAGGTTAATAGCCATACGTTTGATCAAAATCCCAGGAGCATGAATACGAAGGGAAGGAGGGATCAAGAACAAATGCTTGCTACCCCTAAGATTTTCAATTAAATTTCTGTTGGTATTAAAAAAGAGATTCTGCAAAGAAAGTTTGTTTATCCTGAACAGACCCGGACCATCAAAATTTTGGGTCATGGCAACAGAATTTTTTTTTTGCCCTAATCGTAGATTATCACATTTTTACAAATAATGTGAGTGAGAAGTGTATGAATATAACTATGTAATGCACCCATTTAAATGAAAGACTGAGAATAAATGTGAACTGAAGTTGGATTATTATTATTATTATTATCGAAATTTCTTCGTAAAAATTAACTTGACAGACTCAATATCATGTTAAATAAATATGAACTAATGTTGCACGAACTTTAAAAACATACGCAACCCAAAGAAAATGATATTTTATAAATAAGATAGTCATAAAACTAAAACATTTTTAAGCAAGTTTAAAACACATATTGGAAGAAGCTTAAACAACAAATAAACATAAAATGCTTGTATATAGCCTGTCATGCTATTGCTGTGTAAGCTAGCTATATAGCATTTGATGCTGGCTAGCATTATAAAGCATATAATAGCATGAAAATCTAGCAGAAAAGCAATACATATCATAGCTAGCCTATTTTTGTTGCTGGTACTAGCATGAATTTCGACCTGGGGAGATTTTAAAGCTGACATTTCTGTAAATAATTTTCAGACATCACACACATGTTTTTTTCTCCAAAGTGGGTTCAAATATGAACTTTTAAAGATTTTTCCATTGTGGAAGATTTTTGACATACATTGCAAATAAATGGTTTCTCTCTGATGTGGATTTCAAGATGAGATTTTAAAGCTGCCATTTCTGTAAATGATTTTCAGACATCACACACGTTTTTTTTAATTCTCCAGAGTGGGTTGGTTCAAATATGATTTTTTAAAGATTTTTCCATTGTGGAAGATTTTTGACATACATTGCAAATAAATGGTTTCTCTCTGATGTGGATTTCAAGATGAGATTTTAAAGCTGACATTTCTGTAAATGATTTTCAGACATCACACACATATGTTTTTTTCTCCTGAGTGGGTTCAAATATGAACTTTTAAAGATTTTTCCATTGTGGAAGATTTTTGACATACATTGCAAACAAATGGTTTCTCTCTGATGTGGATTTCAAGATGAGATTTTAAAGCTGACATTTCTGTAAATGATTTTCAGACATCACACACGTTTTTTTTAATTCTCCAGAGTGGGTTGGTTCAAATATGATTTTTTAAAGATTTTTCCATTGTGGAAGATTTTTGACATACATTGCAAATAAATGGTTTCTCTCTGATGTGGATTTCAAGATGAGATTTTAAAGCTGACATTTCTGTAAATGATTTTCAGACATCACACACATATGTTTTTTTCTCCTGAGTGGGTTCAAATATGAACTTTTAAAGATTTTTCCATTGTGGAAGATTTTTGACATACATTGCAAACAAATGGTTTCTCTCTGATGTGGATTTCAAGATGAGATTTTAAAGCTGACATTTCTGTAAATGATTTTCAGACATCACACACGTTTTTTAAATTCTCCAGAGTGGGTTCAAATATGAACTTTTAAAGATTTTTCCATTGTGGAAGATTTTTGACATACATTGCAAACAAATAGTTTCTCTCTGATGTGGATTTCAAGATGAGATTTTAAAGCTGACATTTCTGTAAATGATTTTCAGACATCACACACGTTTCTTTAATTCTCCAGAGTGGGTTCAAATATGAACTTTTAAAGATTTTTCCATTGTGGAAGATTTTTGACATACATTGCAAACAAATGGTTTCTCTCTGATGTGGATTTCAAGATGAGATTTTAAAGCTGACATTTCTGTAAATGATTTTCAGACATCACACACATATGTTTTTTTCTCCTGAGTGGGATCAAATATGATTTTTTAAAGATTTTTCCATTGTGGAAGATTTTTGACATACATTGCAAACAAATGGTTTCTCTCTGATGTGGATTTCAAGATGAGATTTTAAAGCTGACATTTCTGTAAATGATTTTCAGACATCACACACATATGTTTTTTTCTCCTGAGTGGGTTCAAATATGAACTTTTAAAGATTTTTCCATTGTGGAAGATTTTTGACATACATTGCAAACAAATGGTTTCTCTCTGATGTGGATTTCAAGATGAGATTTTAAAGCTGACATTTCTGTAAATGATTTTCAGACATCACACACGTTTTTTTTAATTCTCCAGAGTGGGTTGGTTCAAATATGATTTTTTAAAGATTTTTCCATTGTGGAAGATTTTTGACATACATTGCAAACAAATGGTTTCTCTCTGATGTGGATTTCAAGATGAGATTTTAAAGCTGACATTTCTGTAAATGATTTTCAGACATCACACACACGTTTTTTTCTCCTGAGTGGGTTCAAATATGAACTTTTAAAGATTTTTCCATTGTGGAAGATTTTTGACATATATTGCAAACAAATGGTTTCTTTCTGATGTGGATTTCAAGATGAGATTTTAAAGCTGACATTTCTGTAAATGTTTTTCAGACATCACACACATATGTTTTTTTCTCCTGAGTGGGTTCAAATATGATTTTTTAAAGATTTTTCCATTGTGGAAGATTTTTGACATACATTGCAAACAAATGGTTTCTCTCTGATGTGGATTTCAAGGTGAGATTTTAAAGCCGACATTTCTGTAAATGATTTTCAGACATCACACACGTTTTTTTTAATTCTCCAGAGTGGGTTCAAATATGAACTTTTAAAGATTTGGTACTTACGTATTATATGAGCCAGGTAGACAGATCGCCAAAAATGGTTGCCAGTTGCCAATTTTGTTTATCGTTGCCAATCGTGTTCAAAACGATAATTTAATGTACATTTAATGTATACATAAAATAAGTTACAAATGATAAGTAATATAAAAGCAAACTCAAATAATACAAAACATTAACTTAGATTTATTAAAATAGATTTATTAAATGCATAACATTAAATTGACGGTTTATATCAATAAATTTATTAAATGCATAACATTAAATTGACGGTTTATATCAATAAATGATATTATCAATGGTAGTTTTATTTCCAGTGGTTTGTTATGCCCATCAGACAGAATGAACATCTAAATATGTTAGATATTTCATTTTCCAAAAAAAGAGTCGACGTTTTTTATAAAGTAAAAATTTACCGGTCTATTTTCTCGATTTTTTCGAAACGATCTCACGTAAGCTGATCTATTACTGATTAGCCTATTACAAAAATGTTAAAATAAGAAACAACATAAACTAGAAACATTTTATTTCATAATGAAAGCATCGTGTCTAATTTTATATGCACAAAAATAGAAACTTACATTATATAAGTTCCCAATATCTTTTAACATCATTTAGAATTTGTAAAAAAGTATCTTTATTTGTTGAAATTGTTGTTCAATGGATCGTTATTTGTTTGCAATTCAAATGATGCCAAATGAAACAAGATTTGGCGAGTTATCACCGGTGCCCAGCTAACATGAAAGTATCGAAAAAATTTTTACGCAATTTTGATTGAATGTAATCTGAATGTCAGGACAGCTTCAGAAAAACCAGGCATATGTTTATTTTTACTAAAATTTATATAATGCAATCATCATCTCTAAGTGAAGTGGTATACAAATCAAATGGGTGAATTTAATGTCAAACATGATCTAATACTGTTTTATAATGATAAAAGTAATGCTTAAAAGAAAAGTGTCAAGTGCTTACATCAGTAAAGTTCTCTGAAAATTATATCAGTCATATTTAATTGAATTTATCTGTTGTAATTATATAAATACGTAGCACTTATGGTCGTCGTCTGGTCCGTCCATCTGTCCACATATAACAGTACAAAAACTACCCAACCGAATGGTTTAAAATTTAATATATAGGGGGAACTTGGGATACTTGACCCAAGTCCTTTTTCTCAGAATTGGGAAAGTTTTGTAAGCTGGAAGTGGCATCACTTCTTTTCTTTCAAGTTGCTTCCATATGGTGAAAATAACAACTGAATCATTTCATAAGTTTTTAAACTACCAGGCAAAATACATTCTCATGCTCCAAAAGTAATTTTTTTGTGCTGTAAACTCTGATGTTATATATTTTTTTGTTTAAAGATAAGACTTTTTTAATTTGTCATTTGTTTTGTACATGTTCTTAGCTACAATAACATGTATAATAGTATTAATTTACTTATTAGCAAATGGCTGCATTTTAGGGTTTTGTAGTAAATATGCAACTAGGGACACTTGACCCAAGTTACCTAGGAATACTTGACCCAAGGGATCAGTACTATTCAAATGAGTTTTATTTTTTTCGTATAGATGCCCCAAAAATATAAAAGAAAAGAGGGGGCTAAACCCAGCAGGGTTGTAAAAAACCCAGCCCGGGCGGGTTTTATGAAAAAACCCGGGATAAATGGGCAATTTTCCCCGGGTAAATTGGGTTAAAATGCCAAAATGTGGACTATGATTCCACCTTCCTCACAAATAATAATCTTCAGGGTTGCTACTGTATAGGGAAAACTGGAAAAACTGAGGGAATTTAAAAATGAGTATTAAAAAACAAAGAATTTTACTAAATTTTGGTATGCAAAATTTATCCATTGAAATTTTGAAAATTCTCAGAGGAATTATTCAGGGCAAATTAAATTTTTTGCTCAGGAAAGTAGAAGGAATTTGATTGTCGAAATAAGTAGCAATCCTGATCTCAAATACAATCTTTGTGAACACTTCATAGTCTAATAGATGGCAATGACTTCATAGTCTTAATAATGATCTCAATATTTTTCTTAAAATATTTCTTAAAATACACACTATATTTCTTAAAATACATATATAATCCCTTTAATTTAAATAACAAACAAATTTTAAATTGCAAAGCTATCAATTGCATGTTATTTAATAATAAAATATAAATATAACTTTAAAAAATTACTCCTTTGAAATTATCATGAGATTAGCAAATGTTGATAAAAGAAAATATCTTACAGCAAAAATTTGTCTTATATGTATGTATAATCTATTCATGTATGGTTAAATTTTTAGTTTTTAATACAATTCATTTAGAAGAAATTATTCCTGTTCCAAAACTTCACCTAATATTACCATGTGACCTCCATTTTGCCTTATCCTAAATGCATTTCTTTTTGAATTAAAACAGTAGCTGTGCACAATTATCCTTAATAGGCTATTCTTATTTTAATTTAAAAAAAATAGTATATCCATTATAAATAATTATAAATATGATATATATATGTATATATATCACAAACACAAAGTAGATTACTTTAATTTTTAATAGGCTGATGCAATAAGACTAAATATTGCAAATGATCATTTGTTAAGTTTAGTTTTAAACATTTACATTTTGCCTTCACTATTCAATAAAAAACAACTAAAAACTGATGCAATCTGCAGAAGGATTATCATCACTGCTCATTGTTATTACTTGTATTTAAAATTCCAAAACAGCTCTCTCATTGGTTAATGGCATTGCAATATATTACAAAACGTTTTTTAATGGTAATTCTATAACTAATTTTTTTTTAATTATAACTATGAATAAAATATTTTCTTTGCATATACTATTCTAATTAATTTAAAAAATATAATAAGTTTAGTAAATATAACACTCTTGAAGCTGACTGAAAAGCTTAAATTTAAGTTTTAAATTAAAATCTAAAACATTTTAAAATTACAGTGTTCCCAATCTAAAAGTGCAAGTAAATTAGTACAAACATATTTTCTAAGATTCAAAGAAGAGAATAAGTAAAACAAAATAATCATAAACTGTTAACAAATACATCATTTGTTCCTTTCCAGAAATATATTTTTTAAAAAGCCCGTTTTTTTTAAAAAACCCAGCCCGGGCGGGCAGCTGGCCGTGTACCCTGGCAGCTGCCCACTACAACCCTGAAACCCAGAGAGGTTATTCATTCTGGTATTTTGGAAAAATATGTGGAAAAGGTTCTGGATGATGTCCTATATCATACAGTAGCCAAAGAATTTGGTCTCTGTAGAAACACTTTAAGAAGGTATGTCCGAAAAATCCAGAGATAGCAAACAACAAATTTTGTTCCATTATATAGTAAAGCAAAACAAGTTTTTAATGAAAAAGAAGAACTGTCCAACAATTTAGAAGTTATGGCTCGTATAAATCATTAGTCACCAAGTTAACAACCAAGATAGAATTACAAGTTCTGTGTTTAAATATGACTTTATATTTGGAGTTGATTAAATTGTTATTTTCTTATTCTGGAACTTGTTTAGGCACAGAATGAACTTTCAGACTGAAAATATTTTGAACTTCCTACAATAAAAATTTAAATTGTGCATATTAATGCTAGGCCTATGTAATAAAAATTAAAAGTATTAATTTTGTTTGACAAAAATAAAAAAGTATTAAATTTAATGTTAATTTTGTTTTTATGTAAAAGTGTTTTGTTTGTAATTTTAAATCATACTCTAAATTTTTGACTTGGGTCAAGTATCCCTATACATTGGGATACTTGACCCAAATTGAAAGTTTTTGAATATTCATATTTTACTACCTTTACAATTAATATTTCGGAATAATAATAATAAATATTGTGCAATATTTTCAAAAGTTTATATAGACTGCATTTACACACCCATCAGTATTGTAAAAAAATAATTAAAAATCCAAAACTAACAACTGGGTCAAGTATCCCTAGTTTCCCCTATATAATCGTTGCAGAATTTTGTCGTGTCATTTCAAATTTTATGAAAATTGAATCAAAACTTTAAAAAATATTAATAAAAATATGTTTATCAAGTAATTTAATATTTAGCAAGCAATTTGAATTTTTTAAAAAGTGGTATTTCCTTGTTATAGCAGCTTCCGAGAATTAATCGTCAAGCGACCGATATGTATCACCAAGTTATCTGACATTTTATAACCTCTATGACAAAATTATAGTCACATTTTTCCTTCTATTAAATCCTACCATACTTAATTAATTCAGTGATATCCCATGATAGGTAATGATTCTAGGTTGGCATGGTAATTACGTTCTATTTAAGATGGAATCATAGTATTTCCATATTACTGAATTTAAAAACTGAATTTTTATACAAAAGTTGTTTAATTATAGCAATTCTATAATCAACCAACAGTTTTTTAGATAGGTGTTTCTGGAAAAATAGATATTAAATGGAAAGAGTCTAAATATGGATTTCAAGTTCTGAAATTTTCAAAGCTCGGCTTAAGTTTCCCATTGGGATTATCAGTAAATGTCAACGAAAGATAAAATATTGCCAACTTAAAATGTACACATTTTATTACGGAAATTAATCATATCATAATAACAGATGATATAATTAATTTCACTGAAACTAGTTATAGTACGAACGCACCTCATTTATTATGTTTGACTTACAATTTTCAACTTCTTTTCACTGTCATATTTTAGTTTAGCACCAAAGCGCCTTATTTTATGGTTAATGTGATCTTATCTTATGATCTGGTGAAAAAGTATTGTTAAAAATCTTCAGTAGTATCCACATTCATTTTTAAGGAAAATTTAGACATGATAGCAATGATTGGAAGTGGACCTTATTATTGAAAAAAAAATCCAATTGCTAACTGTGCTATCTCATCTGTCACTAGACACTTTACATTATTTTAGCCAACAAATGTTCATTGCTGAGATAAATAAAAAAAAAAGAAATCCATGAATGAAAAATATTTAAAAAGTCATCAAATTGAGCTATAGTTTTCACATAATTTCAATCGAAAGTACATTTCTATCTGTACTCGATAATGTAAAAAAAAAATGAAATTATGCGATGCTTAGAAGGGATGTAAAAGCAATAAAAACGAAAAGCATAGAGACAGTCGTTATCACCATCATCATTATAACATTCTACGAGGGTAATTCATTAAGTAAGTCACAAAAGATAATTAAATAATAACTTACAATGATATTCACTTAAAAACTATTTTTATTTCTCAACATATTCTCCACCAATATTTATGCACTTATATCACCGTTTTATCAATGCCCCAACATCAGCTGCATAACATTCTTTGGGTTGCTGTCTCAGCCACATTAAGACTTCAAGTTGAACCTTTTCAACATCTGTGAACATCATCTTGCAACTTCTTCAACACCCATGACTTAGCCCCAAGCGATTTTCATCTGTTTAGTCCACTAAAAAAACATCTTGGAAGCAAGATGATATTCACAGATGATGAAAAGGTTCAACTTGAAGTCCTAAAGTGGACACAGCAACCCTGAGATAGCAACCCAAAGAATGTTATGCAGCTGGTGTTGGGGCACTGATAAAACGGTGATATAAGTGCATAAATATTGGTGGAGAATATGTTGAGAAATAAAAATAGTTTTGAAGTGAATATCATTGTAAGTTGTTATTTAATTATTTTTTGTGATTTACCCTCGTAAAAATAGCTACTGGTTTGGTCTTTTAGCAGTCGTCCGCAAGTGAACTACGATTTTTGAAGACGACAGAAGATTTCGTAATAAAAGAAATAGTGATTTGTCACTAATAACATTTTTCACAACTTGCTATCCTCAAAGTTTTGCCACTTGTACAATAAGTTTGAACTGCTTTAATACACACCAGCAATGATTGTGAAGGTGATTTCTAACTTCAAAATTTTAACTTTTGTTGCCAGATAACCCTCTTTGTGCAGATTTCTAGATTCTGAAGGCTTTTCTTTTAGTTACATACTATAGGGCAATGCCCCAATAGCGCAGTTTTTGATAGCATGATTTACGAGTATGGTCTTCCGGTATATTTTTTATGAGGAAGAGATTTCTGGCATACATTACACTTAAATGACATCTCAAATTAGGAATACGAAAATTAATGACAAAAGTATTTTTACGTGAAACTGATTTCTAATTTCAAACTTTTTAGGGGTATGATAATAATTTTTGTCATGCATTGCACTCATATAATTTCTCTCCACAGTGTGTTTTAAGATGCTTTTTTAAAGAGCTTTTCTTTAAAAATGATTTTTGACAGACATCACACACATGTGGTTTCTCTCCAGAGTGTGTTCGGAGATGGCCTTTTAAATAGCTTTTCGATAAAAATGACTTTTGACAAACATCGCACACATATGGCTTCTCTCCTGTGTGGGTCCGGAGATGATGTTGTAAAGTGCTTTTAAATGAAAATGATTTTTGACAGACATCGCACAAATATGGTTTCTCCCCAGTGTGGGTTCGAAGATGTTTTATTAAACAGTTTTTCTTTAAAAATGATTTTTGGCAGACATCACACACATGTGGTTTCTCTCCAGAGTGCGTTAGAAGATGGCCTTTTAAATAGCTTTTCTCTGAAAATGATTTTTGACAGACATTGCACACATATGGTTTCTCTCCTGTGTGTATTCGAAGATGTTTTTCTAAAGTGCTTTTATATAAAAATGATTTTTGACAGGCATCACACGCATGTAATTTCTCTCCAACGTGGGTTCGACGATGACTTTTGAAAGAACTTTTTTCCGAAAATGATTTTTGACAAACATCACACTCATATGAATTCTCTCCAGAGTGGGTTTGAAGATGATATTTTAAAGAACTTTTCGCTGTATATGATTTTTGACATAGGTCGCACACATATGGTTTCTCTCCTGTGTGAATTCTAAGATGTTTTTGTAAAGTGCTTTTAAAAGTAAATGCTTTTTGGCAAACATCGCACACATGTGGTTTCTCTCCAGAGTGGGTTCGAAGATGACCTTTTAAAGAACTTTTCTCTGAAAATGACTTTTGACAAATGTCGCACACAAAAGGTTTCTCTCCAGAATGAGTTCGGAGATGATTTTTTAAATGTGATATCTGTGTAAATGTTTTTTGACAATTTTCACAAACATATAGTCTTTCGCCAGTATGTATTCTTATATGGCACATCAAATGATCCTTTCGGAAAAAAGATTTTTGGCAGGTATTGCATGTATGTAATTTTTCTTCTCTATGCATTTTAATTGATGCTCTGCTAAATAATTTTCCCTTGAAAATTATTTTTGGCAGGTATCACATGGATGAGTTTATTTCATTACCATGAATTTGAATATGTCTAGTTAAACAATATTTTTTTGCGAATGATTTTTAACACACATGATAAATATAAGACCTCTGCTGAAAGCGTTTGGAAATATTGATCTAGCATGGCTTTTTTTTTTTTTTGCCAACTCTCATGACACATTAAATGCATGCATTTTTTTTCTTTTGTCTGTTGAAAAGTCGACTGAACTTCCATTTATTACAAAATCATTATAATTATTAAATACACTGAAAAGCTGTCTCGTGGTAAAAAAAAAAATATTTTAAAGATGTTTAAATGTATGTATATTTAATTTTATATTAGATTTCTTGTAAATAACATTTTATAAATAACCAGTCCTTATTATAAAATGTGTGCTTATCTGTTATATGAACCTCCTTTTAACTGGATCAATTACGATTTCCAGTGGATGAAAAAGAAATTATTTTAAATGGTCAAATAAATCAGTTTCGAGAAATTAGGCGACCTACTTGTAAATCTCCTTGTACCAATTGCGATTAGCTGCCAAAGATATCTCATTAACGTTTATGCTGTATCTGTAGAAAGATATGGCCACTAATATTTTAAAGATGTACTAATCAAAAATCTCTTTCTATAGCATAAAATTGAAAACTTTGAAAAAGTAGCAACTGAACAAAAATAAACAGGAGTAAATATGTTATTCCAAAAAACCTAAAAGAAAAAACAGAAAAATAAATGTATTGAAAAATAAGCAGTGCAAAGTTAAAATAATTGTTTTAATATGACATATAGACATAAGAATAGAAATTACTTTGAAAGATTTTGTAAAACACTATACAGTGCATGTACCGAGTGTCCCAAAAATGACTGATGGTTTTTAAAATTCAATAACTTGCCAACGGTGACAGATATTAAAAAATTCTTAGATGAGGGTTATGTATGATGTCGGGAGTTTTTTTACTGTGATCCTTGATTTTAGTTCGAATTTCAAACAATAGATGGCGCTGACAGCGATTGTCGCTCAGTCGAAGCCAAAACTGACGCCCCTCTGGATTAATGCACCGCCCCCTGAATACTAGGCCTGCGAGCTGACAAAAAGGGCGGCTGTCGCAGGCATATTTTTTTTTTCAGCGTTTGAACAGTCCCTCGAACTTCAACACCAATAATTTCGAAAAGTTTTCTTCGAATAGTTTTTCTGAGATCAAATAAGTGAAAGAAAACTTTTAGATATTATTGGTGTAAAAGTTTGAGGGACCGTACAAAGGCTGAAAAAAAAAATCCACCTGCGATAGCCGCCATTTTTATCAGCTCACTGGCCTAGTATTCAGGAGGCGAGGCATCAATGCTGAGGGGCGTTAGTTTCGGCATTGACTGTGCACCAATCACTGTCAACACCATCTATTATTTGAAATTCGAACTAAAATCAAGAATCACAGTAAGAAAATTCTGACATCATACATAACCCTCCAGCAAGAATTTTTTAAATATCTGTCACCGTTGGCAAGTTATTGAATTTTAAAATCCATCAGTCATTTTTGGGACACCCGGTACAAGTGTATACTATATAGTGTATACACTACAAGTGTCTGGCAAAATCAGGGCTGGGTTTTTGCCGGCAGAAAGTGGTTATAACCGGTTTTAACTGGCATAAACACTTTTCGTGACATAATCTGAGACTTTTTTAGTAGTATTAAATTCCTTAAGTTCATTTTATTCAGGATAAATAATAAATAAAATATTGTGGATAGTTTTAATTAAAAAGTAAATAAATTTGTATTAGAAAAAACGAGTAATGTAACAGATAAATTTTTTGTTATAATATGGTTGTGTAATTTTACTTATAAACAATTATTAGAGTATTTAAACCCTCAGCTTAAAAATCAACATAGATATCCAATTATATAGTAGATAATCTTGAAGTTATTGCATTGAATTATTTATTTAAAAATACTCTGAAAAATGATTTGTTAAAATATCATAGAATTTTTTGTAAATTTCTTGTGTTTACTTTCATATAGAAATTCAACTGTCAACAATAATATTCATAGTTAAACTTGTACAGCATCAGATTACCATTATGAAATTTTCTGTTTTTTTTTTCATGTAAAGAAAATTAGTATTATATAAACAAAGTATATTAATATGATCATTTTGAAACTTTTTGCATTGAATATCATTCATAATCTTTAGTTTTAATTTTTAACTTAATCATTTACACATCAAATACATGTGTGAATTATGAATCATTGCAGATTAAAGTTCTTATTAGAATTATTTCTTAATTTCTGCCAGTTTTTGCCACTTACTGGCAGAAATTAGTTTCTGCCATGTCAATTTTAATCGGTTACAACCACTAGTTTTAACCACTCCGGCAGGAACTTGGCAACCCTGGGCAAAATATTGTAATTTATCAGTTTTATCAAACACAATTCCAACCTCCAAGAAGATACCCCCACCCAACAAAATGCAAAAGAATGTTCTGAGATCTTGAAAGAATGAAAGAAAAGAGAGATTAGGATGTTTCAAACACAGCATCTTTGTCAGATTTACAACTCAACCATGGGAAGGAAGGACCATAGAAGAAAACTTGTTTTTTTTCCTTTCTTTAAATTTGGTCTCTGGACATATTACCAAGCCTTTTTTTATGTTGCTTATTGCACTGTTAAAAAGAAACGGATATGTGAAATCAATAGCTCGAAAATTGTATTCACTATTTAAATGTTAGCCAAGTTTTTTCGGGAAAAAAGGAAGTGATCTGTTGCATTACTGAATGCCATTTGTGTCTTTTGGAATTATTAGTTCTTTAGAGTCTGTCTAGCCTTTTCTCATAAGATTCTGTTTTTGTGAAATTTGGAACAGCTTTATATATTTGTGAAAAATTTAGTCAATTTTGTGAATTTGAAATGATTATTATATTCAGGGTCTAGTTCATACAGTAACCCCTCGATATATCGCACGACTTGGGAGATAAGAAAAAATGCGATATACCGAAGGGAGAAAGGCGAGAAGAGTGTTTATAATTGAAAAATAAAGAGCCCTAAATTAAGTTACGAGGTTTTCGATTTAATACTTGTTCAAACAAGTTACAAGTTCAACACAATACCAACACGTACACAGAGGCGCGCAATAACGAGGGGTTACTGTATATGTAAAAGCTAGATAAAAAGGTTACCAAAGTTCTTTGGTGACTTCAGCTGTTTTGTGAAAGGCCAGATTTTACTTTTAATGATTAAATTTGTGAAAGATTCAGTGTGAAGATGGAAAAATTTTGTGAAAAGTCTACTTTCAAAATGTAAAAAAATGTTAACGATGATAAAACGTTAAAAATATACAAAACCGTACAAATACAGTATTCATTTTTACTCACATATTATAGTATTTTCTAAAAATTAGGACACAGAGTTGTTTGTTTTTGATTTTCTTTGATTATCTGCTTGTCACTAGAAATTAAAGAACGAAAATGAACTAACTGAATTTCAGTTGTATGCTTAGATTTCGACATTTCAAAAGTTTTATATGCTTTCTTGAGAAACTAAATTTATCGGAGACAACTAAAAAAGAGCGAGATAGCCGAATGTGCAATATACCGAGGGGTTGCTGTATATGTAAAAGCTAGATAATAGCAAGGTTCTTTGATGACTTCAGCTGTTTTGTCAAAGGCCAGATTTTACTTTTAATGATTAAATTTGTGAAAGACTCTGGGGTGATAGAACGCTGTTATATGAGCAAATTTCGTCATAGAATGTATGGTCGGAACGCAAGCAGTGAGAGCAAGGAAGTAATTTTCCACTGTCGCAGTTAAAGAATTAACACAAGAATGACAGGAGTTACTTCAGAAAAAAAAATTATTAACAGTAATGTAATTAATGTACATGCTCAAAGAAATTGCTCAAAAGATCTTCTGCCAGTTGTAATGCACGCTTCACACCTGCGGGATAGGGACAGACGCACATTTACGAAGACACCAGGCATTTCCCGAATACTCGCGGCAACAACGGCAATCGTGGTGACTAGATCTGTTTCAATGGGGCACTCGTAGATTAGACTTTTCATATGGCCCAACAGGAAAAAGTCCATACATGAGAGATCCGTCGATCTTGGTGGCCAAGCTATGGGACCACCTCAACCAATCCATCACCCTGAAAATAGTGCATCTAAAGTGCTCTGCACATCCAAGGCAAAGTGTGCACTGTCATGTTGAAACCACATTCTCGACCTGATGGGGGATGGAATCGAACGCAGCAGCTCTCTCAACACCTCTCATAGGAATGTGTCATACCATTTACAACGCCACCTAGTGGCTCGCGCGACCATACATTCTATGGCGAAATATGCTCCTATAGCTGCATTCTAACACATGAGCTGATAAATTCCCGGTCTAATAAAAAAAAAAAAAAAATACTTTTTGAAAATACTTTATAACTTTAATAAATAACATAAGTTTAATAATAAATAATAATAATTTAATAAATAATAATTTAGTAATAATAATTTAGTAATAATAATTTAGTAATAATAATTTAATAATAATAACTTAATAAATAAATAGTAATAATAATTTAATAATAATAACTTAATAAATAAATAGTAATAATAATTTAGTAACAATAATTTAATAAATAAATAGTAATAATAATTTAATAATAATAATTTAGTAATAATAATTTAATAAATAAATAGTAATAATAATTTAATAATAATAATTTAATAAATAAATAGTAATAATAATTTAATAATAATTTAGTAATAATAATTTAATAAATAAATAGTAATAATAATTTAATAATAATAATTTAATAAATAAATAGTAATAATAATTTAATAAATAGTAATAATAATTTAATAAATAGTAATAATAATTTAATAATAATTTAGTAATAATAATTTAGTAATAATAATTTAATAAATAAATAGTAATAATTTAGTAATAATAATTTAATAAATAAATAGTAATAATAATTTAATAATAATAATTTAGTAATAATAATTTAATAAATAGTAATAATAATTTAATAATAATAATTTAGTAATAATAATTTAATAAATAAATAGTAATAATAATTTAATAAATAGTAATAATAATTTAATAATAATTTAATAAATAGTAATAATAATTTAATAATAATTTAATAAATAGTAATAATAATTTAATAATAATAATTTAGTAATAATCATTTAATAATAAATAACATTAACTTTATAACGAAAAACTCCAAACAGTGCTGAGAATCATCGACTAGTTGTTTTTGGTCAAAAATGAACACGCGCGGCACCCACTTTGACAGCTTTTTCATAGACAAATGTTCATTCAAAATAAAACGTACACGTTCCTTGGATATCTTCAGAGTCTTGGATATCTCCAGCAACTTCACTTATATAACAAATATAGTCCCGCAGTGGCACGGACAGTAAAAGCTCGGCTCTCGTAAGATCGCCGAAAGCCAAGCAGCATCGACAACGGTCACTGCTTGGGAGGGTGCATCGTCTATCCTCTCTCGTCTGACTCTGCTGTGGGACCGTGTACGTTAATGGGAGCTGGTGCACGTTAAATCTGTTCGTGGCTCCAAAGTCCTCCAAGTTCTATATAAGCGCTACCTCTGGGGGTGCCAATCCAGATGCAGGTCTCTCATCTGGAATTGGTTCAAAATTAGGAGACCTGGGGGGATAGTACAATAGACCTCTGGTCGCGGTACTTTGCCTTTCGAGCCTCCCCCACAGTAATACAGTAACTTCACTTTACGATTCCCCAAAACGATTTTGTGGACTTTTTTTATGTTTTCCGGAGTAACCACCTCTTTTGTGTGGTGCATCACTGGTGTCCGTACGACCACGTTTAAATTCAGCAAACCAGTCAATAATGGTTGATTTACCTGGTGCAGTATCCGGATAACGTTTATCAAGCCAAGCTTTTGTTTGAACGATGTTTTTTCCCATCAAATAACAATTCTTGAAATTCTTGTTTATCCATTTTTTTTTTGTTTATCAACAAAGTCGTTCAACTAAAACCACTCTAGCGTTTTATCGGTGAATCGTCATGACATTTTTTCTGCAACCTTTTAAAGGTTAGTATTTACAAAAAAAAGCATCGGTTCGGCGATTGCAACGCCATTTGTGTGCCAGACCGGGAACTTATCAGCTGATGTGTTATCACCCCCATAAAGTTTTGCCCACTTTTTTCAGGTATATGGATAACTTACTATTATTAAAAGAAAAAAAAACCAACAACGAATATATATGGGTCATTCTTTACTAATGTGCAAATTCCCAGTTAAATTGTTTTATTATTAGTTTCGCGAAATTTTTGATTTCAGGATTGTACATTCTGTGCCTTACCATACATGTAACTGTCACACAATCACATGCCTACTTCATCCAATATTTCTATTTTCTAAAAGGAAAATATGACAAGGGAGTGAGGAAATAAATGATTCCATTCTCATATTGCATGAAAAATCTATTTTAAGTAAAATTACTCTATGTAATATTATGCAATATTCTGAAATTAAAGTATAAACACATTTTACAGAAAAAAAACCCATTAAATTGAGAATTACACATTGCGAACCAGTCATTTTATTGTCAGCTTAGATTAAAAAAAGAAAAAAAAACATGTTCAGGACCAGAAATTTTATTTGTAAAAAGAGTTAGCAAAATATTAGCTACATGTTACTAAATGAATTTTTTTTTATTACATTTATATTAATGAGATGTGTTAACCTTATTCTGTGACAAGCTAACCACAGGCGTGAGATTTTTTGTACACATACCTCAAAACTCTTTTCGGTTGTTCTGTCAATAACATAACTTTGCTGACTGAGACAACCAATCCAAATGCTTAATGTTATAAAGTCACTTAAATATCACATACTGATTATGAATAAAAAGATGACAGAGCAAGAACTAAATGAAAACAGACTTCATTATGAATACATATTTTTTATAAATAACAACTAGAATATATACAAGAGAATAGGTTTCGGTTAAGATAGAAATAACCAGTACTAACACCACTGAAATATGGATTATTTTTGCTTTGTGGCAAGTTTAACTTTTAGGGAGTGATTACTAATAACAAAAGTCTAGGACACACATATTATAGGATTTATCTTGAAGATACTAGCTGATTTTTCTAAAATTTAACTACACTAGCAAGTAACCTCATTATAGGTGGGAAGCAAATGATACCAAATTGAAGAATGACAATAGAAAGTAATGAATAGAAAGAATAGAATGATCTGCCAAAGTTAGTGTTTCTGGCTTTAGGATAGTCATGGAAGCGGCAATTTTGCACTTTGAGATAATTTTTTACTCTGAAATTGAATTGATTGCCAAGTAGTAAAACCTAAAGAGTCTTTCCATTTTACTAAATAAATAAAAAACACAAACAAACAAAATAAAATAATAACACATAACAGAGCTTTGGGACTTAAATACATATAGACACACATATTATAGGATTTATCTTGAAGATACTAGCTGATTTTTCCAAAATTTAACTACACTAGCAAGTAACCTCATTATAGGTGTGAAGCAAATTATGACAAATTTTAAGGATGACAACAGAAAGTAAGATAGAATGATATGCCAAAGTTCGTGTTTCAGGCTTTAGGGTAGCTACAGAAGTGAGAATTTTGCACTTTGAGAGAATTTTTTATTTAACATGTAACAACAAGGCACGTGAAAAGAAAAACAAAGGGGTTGCACTGTCTCAGAGACAGCATCTATTTAAGTCTATCATACCAATTTATTTACAAATATTTCAATAAGAAATCTCTACTAGAACTCCAATAAAGCATTCTCATTTAAATATTAGTAGAAATGTGTACTTTGAATATTCAACTTACTCATCATTTTTCAAAGAAATTTTTGCACAGAGGACATTTTTAAAGCATGGCGTCTATTTCGTAAAAACAGAAAAAAATCTCATTTGGCTTAGTTCACACAGTCGTCATCCTGTTATGGATTAATCATTCATGTAATATGACAATTTTTTTTCATAATAAATACTAAAAGAGATTGGTAAAAGATATGATTCAATTTTCCTTATTTAAATATTATTTCACCCATATTTAAACATTACTATTACTACAAAAATGTACAAATGTGTACTTTGAATATTCAACTTACTCATCATTTTTCGAAGAAGTTTTTGCACAGAGGACATTTTTAAACATTTAAAAATTGTGTATATTTCATTAAAAAAAAATCATTTGGCTTACTCCACACAGTTCAGTCTCAGAGATCATTTCATCTGGTTAACCATTCATGTAACATCAAAATATTTTTTTATAATAAATATAAAAGAGACAGGCAAAAAATGTGATTCAATTTTATTTCACTTTAGGTTTTACATTTCCATAAAATAAACTAAATACAATGATGGATTCAGGTTGCAGATAGAGTTCAATTTAGCAGCGTAAACCTTCATGCAATGCTCGACCTAATTGCCAAAAAATTCCTTACTCTTTTTTTTTAATGCAGATCTTTAGGCCTTATATCCACAGCCTTTTTTCACTAATACAAGCATGTTAACTTTAATAATTCAAACAGCATTCTTGAAAAAGTAATTTTACATGTAGAATGCATACAACATACATTTTACCACAGATGAACAAATGGTTTTTACTCATTTTAGATATGAATATGATATTCTAACATATTTTATATCAAATGACTTTTGGACCAAGGATGAAAAAAGCAATCATTTTAAAAAGAGGAAATAACAGATACGTTTTTTTATTGAATGCATTGACAGGATACGCTGAGTATTCAAAGTACACAATGAAGAATAAAAAAAGCAAACATATAAACAACAGGAAATAAAGGATACATTGTTTTATAAAATGCCAAAAAAAGAAAAATGAATACATATCTGTTTTTAATTAATAACACTTTATTAAGATGACAGAACAAAAACAGACAATGTAGGTTTAATCTCCATATTTTAAGGAATAATCTACATAGACCTACCCTGATCAACCAGACCAAATTTACGGGGTTTCGTAATGTATATAACTATTCATTTTCTCTTGTGAATTCTAAGTTGGTCTTCTAAATTGTATTTCACTAAAAATGATTTTGGACATATACTACGTACAAAAAAATTCTCTTAAGTATATGTTCAAAGAAGACAAAAAGCTGACCCGTGTCTAACCCATTTTTAACACTTTTCACAAAAGTATGGTTTCTCTTTGGCATGGATTCGAAGATGATCACTTAGTTTCTTTCTCTGACAAATTTTTTTAGACAAACATCTCACACAAAACGTTTCTCTCCAGTGTGGATTTGAATTTGATCTATCAGAGTGTCTTTCTGCTAAAATGACTTTTGATATTATATTGCACACAAAATATTCCTCCCAGGTGTGGATTATTTAAAGAGCATTTTCCTTAAAGGCCTTTTGACAAATATCACATACATATGGTTTCTCTCCAGTGTGGATTCGTAAATGATATTTATAAGAGCTTTTCTCTGAAAATAATTTTGAGCAGATATAGAACACATATGGCTTCTCTCCAGAGTGGATTTTAAGATGATATTTTAAATGTGAGATGTTTGAAAAGTGTTTTTGACAGTTTTCAGACACTTACGGTTTCTCTCCAGTGTGGATTTGGAGATGACTTTGCAAAGCTCTTTTTGCTGAAAATGACTTTTGACAGATGTCATACACATGTGGTTTCTGTCCAGAGTGGGTTAGAAGATGTTTTGTTAAACTGCTTTTATCTGAAAATGATTTTTGACAGACATCACACACATATGGTTTCTCTCCAGTGTGGATTCGGAGATGATTTTGTAAAGAATTTTTCGATGAAAATGATTTTTGACAGACATCACACACATGTGGTTTTTCTCCAGTGTGGTTTTGAAGATGATATTGTAAAGCACTTTTCACTGAAAATGATTTTTGACAGACATCACACACATATGGTTTCTCTCCAGTGTGGATTCGTAAATGAACTTTTAGACTTCGTTTCGCTGAAAACGATTTTTGACATATTTTGCACCCAAATGGTTTCTCTCCAGTGTGGATTCGGACATGATTTTGCAAAGCATTTTTCAATGAAAATGACTTTTGACAGACATCACACACATGTGGTTTCTTTTCAAAATGGGTTTGAAGATGTGTTGTTAAATTGCTTTTCTGTGAAAATGATTTTTCACAGATATCGCACACATGCAGTTTCTCTCCTGTATGTATTCGAAGATGTTTTTCTAAAGTGTTTTTAAATGAAAATGAGTTATGACAGACATCGCACAAATATGGTTTCTCTCCAGTGTGGGCATGAAGATGGTTTCTTAAAGAGTTTTTCCGTGCAAATGATTTTTGACAGACATCGCACACATGTGGTTTCTGTCCAGAGTGAGTTAGAAGATGTTGTGTTAAATTGCTTTTAACTGAAAATGATTTTTTACAGACATCACACACATATGGTTTCTCTCCAGTGTGGATTCGGAGATGATTTTGTAAAGAATTTTTCATTGAAAATGATTTTTGACAGACATCACACACATGTGGTTTTTCTCCAGTGTGGTTTTGAAGATGATATTGTAAAGCACTTTTCACTGAAAATGATTTTTGACAGACATCACACACATATGGTTTCTCTCTAGTGTGGATTCGTAAATGAACTTTTAGACTTCGTTTCGCTGAAAACGATTTTTGACATACTTTGCACCCAAATGGTTTCTCTCCAGTGTGAATTTGAGGATGATATTTTAAATGTGATATGTTTGAAAATGATTCTTGATATTTCTCACACACATATGATTTCTCTCTAGTGTGGATTCGGACATGATTTTGCAAAGCATTTTTCACTGAAAATGACTTTTGACAGACGTCACACACATGTGGTTTCTTTTCAGAGTGGGTTTGAAGATGTGTTGATAAATTGCTTTTCTGTGAAAATGCTTTTTCACAGATATCGCACACATATGGTTTCTCTCCAGAGTGAATTCGAAGATGACTTTTTAAATAGCTTTCCTCTGAAAATGATTTTTGACAGACATTGCACACATATGGTTTCTCTCCTGTATGTATTTGAAGATGTCCTTCTAAAGTGCTTTTAAATGAAAATGATTTATGACAGACACAAGGTGACTTCACTGTAATGTCACCTGGTGACCCATCACAAAGCGACAGTCACAGTGACTTTTCAGTGTTAACAATCATTTGAGAGTAATAATGAGACAGTGAAATATCCCATATTTTGATTCACCGTAGTGATTGTGACACTTCTAACCATGTGTGACGTCAAGGGGACTTCACATCGACTGGCCGTGCTGTTAGTGTAGTACCTCTTTTCTACACTTGCTCGTTATAGAATTTCCTTTTGAGTATTCACGTGTTCAGAAATTAGCATTTTGTGTTTGTTGCTTAAGTTTTGCACACCAGTGTAGAATTACTTTACAGAGAGATAACTTGATTAGACAATAAGATGCATATGTAAAAATTTTATAATAGAGCTTATAAATCTTGAAAATAAGTTATTTATTTTGCATTAATTAAACAAGGTTCATACTCATTTTCCAAATTAAATTCCCTGAGAATCCCCTGATGTATTTTACAGGATGAAATAATTTTCACATGCCAACAAATTAACGACATTTTTTATCATTACGACAACATGATCCCCTCCCCTAAAAAAAATTCAAAAATAAGATAAAATAAATACAAGATAATCTCAAAAATAAAATTTACACATCGCATATATAAAAAAAATATCAGGAAAAACATTAATTTGTGTAACAGATAGAGGTCTACACGGGCCAGAATTTTTAGGTCTGGATCCGGCCAGTTGTAAAAATTAAAAGTTCTGCCCGGGCACAGCCCGTTTATGATTTTGCAGTTCTCGGCCCGTTCCATGTAAAAAACAATAAAATCAGGTCCGGCCTGGCACAGATTCATTGAATTTCTACAAAAGATTCTGCTTTTTCTTAACATTAAATTAAGATTCACTTAATGAATACTGCATAAATATTAATGGAAAAATTTTACAGTATATTTTACATTACTATACATATGTTAACAATCCATAGAATACAGCAACATTAATGATCACCTACACTCTTAGACCATTACATTCAAATATAGACATTAAAAAAGTAATGTAGTTATAGAATAAAAGAAAAAAGATGGTTAAAACATTAGAAGAGATTAGGGGGGGGGGAGATGGGACATCTGCAGTAATACTTAAAATAAGCTTTATTTTAATTTATGACTCTTCCACCAGATGGAGTAATCATTGCATCATACTTGTTGCGGTAAATCTTTATAGTTGCAAGCACCTATGACCATATGTGAATTAAAAAGACTATTTTACAATATCAAAAGTAACTAATTACTGAGATTTTTAATGTAAATTTTCAATCTCATTCTTTGTTGCTAATTTAATTGTTTTTAATGTTTTGTAAACTCAACAATAGATCTTTTATGAATGAACAGTTAAGTCAAGACTACTAAAAGCAACATGCTTTACATATATACATTCAATTAGACATATATACATTCAATACAATAATCCAACATGGAGTGAAAAATTAGCCAGAACCAGGAATCGAACCAGGGTATACAGTGTTCCGGGCTGTTGCTCCAACCACTGAACCACTCCGGCTGATTCCTGAGTCTGCAATTTCTCACTAATAAACCATGTAGGAGATGGCTCTTGCTAATTTTTCACTCCATGTTGGATTAGTGTATTGAATGTATATATGTCTGTATAATAATTGTATATCTTTAAATCGTTGAATGCAGGCGTTATTTATGTGTGATTTAACATGCTTGTTGTAAAAACCTATTTTTTTTAATGCTGCTCTAAGCCAGGGATGGGACATGTCCATCCCTACCAAATGATATCTCTATCCAAATAATTATGTTTAATAACATACAATTTTTTGATATTTTATATTTATAAGACTATCTTGTTTTGGAATTGAATAGTGTAACAAATAAAACTTATTATTTTGCAAGTTAAAAAGGGATTTTAACTACTTTCATGATTTTTATATGCATTGAAAAATTAAAGCAGTGCAAATTTTTCTTTTCTTACTTAGGCATTATTTATCAATGTCAACCATTAGTATTAAATATTTATATACAGTAGAACCTCCATAAGTTGACCACCCAAGGGACTGTAACTAAGTGGTTAACATACGAAGGTGGTCAACTTAGGGAATTTTTAGAGAATATTTAGTACAATGTAAGAAAAAAATTAGTAAACTTTTTAAGTAATTTTTAAGGAAAAATTTAGAAAAAAAATTAGCACTTACTCATTTTTATTTTTACTGAAGGTACAGCATATTTTTACAATTTTTAAAAGAATAATTCAATTTTTGTTTGAGTCCTCTTTTTGTTCATTAGGTAATTGCAAAAAGCACTTTCAGAGTTTACAAGTCCATTAAGCATGCTTGGGCATTTTTCTGCAGCAAAAATTTGTAAGTTGCTCCATCATGCGCTTTACATCGTCTTCCTTCAGAGTTGGGTACTTTTCAGTTTCGTCGTCACTTGGGTCATCATCCTCTTCGCCGTCCATTTCTTGTACCTTAGAGCCCTCGCTGTGCTTAGTTGCAGAGAGTATCTCATTGAAGATTGCTTCTGGGTCTGGTTCAACACATGTTACTAACTCATCGTCTACGGTAACATAATCTTCAAAATCAACTGCATCAAAAACTGGCAAGGGAGATAGAGGAAGCTCATCCTCTTGCACCGATTTTGTAGCTGTAACAAATACAGCTTTCTTGAAGCAGTTCTTAATCGTGGTTTACGTAACTTTATTCCAAGCAGAATTAATCTAATGTACAGAATTCAAAGCATTTACTGATGCAGCTGTTGACGATGCCAATGCAGAAGGACCACAGGTTTGTGCTTTCATGATCACCCATTCCAGAAGTTGAGATCTGTAGTGCACTTTGAAAAACTGAATAATGCCTTGATCTAAAGGTTGGGTTTTCGAAGTTGTGTTTGGAGGCAAAAATTTTAGCTTCACATTTGTAAGATTATTCACTTTCGGGTGGCTGGGGCAGTTGTGTATGGTAAGTAGAATGGACCGCTTCTTTTTCCTCATTTCTGAGTCAATTCCTCTAACCCACTCTTCGAACAAAGCACTGGTTATCCAAGCGGATCTATTCTCTCTCCAAAAAACAAGGTTTTCAGGTTTTACATTTTTAAATGCACGAGGTTTTGCAGAATTGCCAATCACCGTAGGCTTCAATTTTTCGCCAGTCATACTAGCACATAGAAGAACAGTAAAATGCTGTTTTGAAAGTCTTCCTCTTTTGCAAGTGTCACCCTTCATTACTAGACTTCTATCAGGCATTGCTTTAAAGAAGAGACCATACTCATCAACATTAAAGATGTCCTCATCTTTAAAACCTTTAGCAAACTCTGAGAATTTTTCAATAAACTTCTCCACCACTTCAGCTGAAACCTCATTCGATTCCCCACACAAAACTTTTTGTGAAATCTCGTTTCATAGTTTGAATTTTTCAAGCCAACTTGCTGATGCTTGGAAGTCCTCTATTTCGAATTATTTTGCAAATTTTTTTGCTACTTCCTGAAGCATAGGTCCCGATATTCTTGCATTGATTGATCTCATCTCTTTAAACCAACGAAACAAAGCTTCGCCCACTGCATCAAGACACGTTTTTCTGAGTTTTCTTTGGAGTCCCTCGTTTTCGGAAGAATATCTTTCCAGATATTCTTCCTTGCATTTTAAAATGTTACTCACAGTTGTCTTGCTCCCACCAAATTTTTCCGTTGTCTTACTTTGGCTGCTGCTTTCTAGAAAATTAAGAAGATCCACTTTCTCCTTTAATTTAAGTTCTTTTAGAGCTTTTTTTTGTGCCATTTTTAATGAAAATTCACAAATAAACGACCGGTTCCATCACGACGCGACACCCAGAAAATAAATGGAATATGTTTCACGTGTGAGCGATACCCGTTGTTTTCCAATTCTGCATATAGCTACACCACTACACACATCCCCCCACTCCCCTGACATTTTTCGACATATTCCAGGAATTCTGGCATTTCCCTCCCATTGTATTATACTGGAAGGGAACAATGAATGGAGCACCACAAGGGGGACGAGTGTTGCTCAGATAAGCCGAATGACTGATAAAGAAATTCCTGGAAACCAGATGGAGAACAAACGGAGGCGTTATTCGTTAAATGATCTTCAGGAAAAATCGCGAAATTCGTCTAACAATCGCAGAACAGAATTGTGAAATTCGTCGAATAACAGCAGAGAAAAGTGCGCAATTCGTCGAATGATCATGGAAAAAAATCATGAAATTCGTTAATAGACAGCAGAAAAATCATGAAATTTGTCAATCGATAGTCGAAAAAAACCACGAAACTAATCAAATAGTCTTGGGTAAAAAAAATTGCGAATATCAACAAATGGTTTAGAGAAAAAAAAAATCTCAAAATTTATCAAATGATTTCTGGGAAAAATCACAAAATGGTTTCAAAATTCGTCGAGCAACAGCGGAAAAACAATCGCATTTTCCATTCAATCAATCACAATTGGCAAATGTGACTATTAAGTTTGGCCAGTGGTGGCAATAAAGTCAATTTCCAAATTTTCAGTAGTACTTGCTGATTGGCGAGTGCTAATTTTGTCCTATATCTCAGAAGTAAGGTTAGGTTTGTGTGAACTCAATATCAATGAGAACTTTTTATAGGAAAATATTAAACTTTACTGTGTAAGTAATGTTATTTATTTATTATTATTTTTATTAGAGTAACTTTTATTTTACATAGTTGTGTCTTATTTTTTAATATCCAACAAAGATGACTAGTTTTAAAAGATTTGTGTTTTCATTTGTCTGCTTTCAATAAATGTGTTTAATTTTCAATATTAATGAATTTGTTTAATATTTCTTTAGACCTCTATTTTTTATAAAATGGAATATTTTTAATAGTTGTTTTCAAACCATGGTTACTTATTATGTGGAACTTAATTTGACAAGATTTCAGAATTTGTTTTAGTGTCAATTTTAAATGGTGTCAATTTAGTGTCAATCAAATCAAAATTTCAAAATAAATTTTTATTGCATCGTGTAGCCTTATATCCTATAGCATGAAAGACCATATTTTTCTCATTAAATGTTATTATGAATGTGATAGCAATGAACGGTGTGCTTTGCAAAGGTATTGTTCAGTAAGAGGAATACACCGAGGTCAAATGATACCATAGGGTTTGAGGAAAATTATGGCAAAGTTTGAAGCCACGGGTTTGTTATCTGTTCGGCATGGGAGGGAAAGGAAACCTGCTTCTATGGAAACCAAGGAAGCTGTTGCATTTGGAGGAAGCAGCAATGGAAAGAACATGGTACATGCTGTCGCAAGTCGAATGGATGTACCATGGAGTACGGTGTACAAAATTGTACGTAAAGTGCTGCAGTTCTACCCAAACAAAATCAAACATATTCAAGAACTTCAATGTATCGATCCTGTTGCAAGAGAATCTTTCGCTTTGGAATTCCTTGCATGGATGAAAGGGGATGAACATTACCCGTGGAAAATTTTGTGGACAGATGGGGCTCATTTTTACATAAATGGTGATGTCAATACCCATAACTGCAGGATTTGGGCCAAATGAATCCCTCATGTTGTGTAACTAGTTCTATTGCATTATCCTAAAGTCAACGTTTGGTGTGGTATGACAGCACGTTTCATAATTGAACCAATTTTCTTTGAAGAGCAGTTGACAGCTGGACTTGTTACATACACTGTGACACAACTTGTTTAACGTCAATGTTAAGACGTTTCGTCATACCTGAACTCCAGCAACGTGGCACTTTAGACTCCACGATTTTTATGCAGGATGGGCCCAACCGCATATTGTTACATGTATCATACAGTTACTTAAGCAACATTTCACGAATTAACGAATTATAGGACGAAACTTCCCCACTTCTCGGCCACCCCGGTCACCAGACCTCAACCCCTGTGCTTTTGGCTAGTTATCTCGAAAGCACTGTTTATGGTGATAATCTAAACAATTTCGCAGAACTGAAAGATGCGTTACACTGACATGTCCGTAACATTCCTCCTGATATGCTAAGAGCTACTGTTGAGAATGCAGTAATACGATTTCACTTGCTTTCGGAAAATGGTGAACGACACATTGAACATGCTTTGTAACATGTTTCAGAAATAATTTGATGAATGATGAAAACACATTTTAAACCAATGTCTTCAAGTCTTATATCATTTAACAATATTGCATACAGAGCCATTTCCCCTCCTGGTGGTGAGTATTTGAACTTTTTTTTTTGGCTGGAAATAAATTTCCATGACTCCTTTAAACTATTATCAAGTTTGATAACATTTGGTCCAGTAGTTTTCCTTTTATGAACATTTCAAAGTGGAACTTTAATTATAACCACCCTGTACATGTGATTAGTTTCATCCAAATCAGTTTATAAATATGAGTGCTATCATATGACAAAGATCAGACATATATACAGGGGGCTGCCGAATTCAACCGACAAATTCAGAGGAGTGATAGTAGGCATCAAGAGGATGAAAAATTGCAATAGAACATGGGGTCGCAAACAACATTTAGTGGGAGTAAATCGCAAAAATAGTTATGAAGGGTGGGATGTCCAGTAGAACAAAAAGGGTTAATAACAAGTAGAAAAATATATATTTGACTTGAAGCAGGATTACAATGCATTACAGTTCAATGTCAGAAAAGAGGTGATGAGATATTTTTATAGGAATTGTTCAAAGTTGCAGTCACGAAGGTCACTGCACAGCCGACACTGACGGAAGAAGGATTCCCGGACATGTTCAAACATACCCAGTGTGCTAGCGATGTCTGCTGAAGTGACGACGATCCGTGCTTTTAGATCTTCCAGTGTATCCACAGGCGACTGATAAACAACCAATTTCAGGTGGCTCCAGAAGAAGAAATTCAAAGGATAGAGTGCCGGGAAGAGTGGAGTTCAAGCAACATGTCTGCCGCACCCAATCCACCTCCGTCTTTGAACAATTCCTATAAAAATGTCTCTTTGTCTCCTTCCTGACTTTGAACTGTAATGCATTGTAATCCTGCTTTATGACAAATAAATGTTTTTCTACTTATTACTGGCCCTTTTTGTTCCATTCTAAGTCACACCCTTCATAGCTATTTTTCTGATTTTCTGCAACTAAAAGTGGTTTGCGACCCCATGTTCTATGGCATTTTTTTGTGGCCTACTATCACCCCTCTGAATTTGTTGGTTGAATTCGGCAACACCCTGTATATATATATATAAATCAACATTTGAATGGTGACAGCCAGTCTATATGCCCTGATAATGATTTGAATGTGGGCTCTCAAGTATGGTACTATATAGTAAACTTGTTGAATATATAGACTTTATTGAAAATATGCACATACTAGCTGTTACCCGTGACTTTGTTCATATAACATTTAAAGAAAATTAATGCATTAATTAAGCAACATATACAATTAACAAACTCTTTATCATGTTTTACAGTAGATAATACTTCTGATAATCACAATATGCATATTTTTGTTATTATAAATATGATCATTTAAATTTCTTTCATAAGCTTAAAATTTCATATTCTTTCACTAAGATTAAGTATGGAACACTTTTTTTCTTTGTTATTCTATTTCACATTTATTCCATTCACAGAAATTGATTTAATTTAAGTTTTCACGTCAAAGAATATTTTTCAAAATGATTATATTGGTAAATATTTTTGAGGAAATTTGTTAATTAACATGTCATTTTAGATATGATTTTTATTTGTAGAATAATCTAAAAATCAACATAAATTATGTTTCTTTTTCGAAACAGTTTATGATATAATATTATTATATGATATTTAAAGTAATATATTTAAAAAAGAAATCAAAATGTGGCGGAGAATAAATGTTTAAAAATAAACAAAATAAGCAAGAAATACTTTTAAACCTCATATATTTTTGATATTTTTTATTTCACAGTGCTACACTTTTAACAGCTGTAGATCTGCCAATAAAACCAAAATGTATATCACACTCCAAAAGCTTTCAAAGCCTAAATGCTTATTTGTTAAGCAACAGAGTTGCTTCTTTGTGTGAATGTCAAAAACAATCTGGAAAAAAGCACCCCAATTATGGAGCATTGTCATATTGACTGTTGTGTGGTAGGTTAGGACTATGGGAGTTCCGAAATTTGACAGAAATCAAGAGTGATTGTGGGTTCATGAAAAAATACCTGAAATTTTTGCGAGAAAACGTTTCTGTATGGAGAGAGGGGGAAGGAACATATAACTTATTACAAGGAGGTCAAATTATGGAAAATATGAATTTTAATTACGTATAGTGATCATATGAAATTGATATTTTAGTCTTATTTTATGAATTTAACTATCAGAAAACCGAAATTTCAGTACTGAAAATGAAAAAAAATACCTGAATTCAGGTATATAACCTGAACACAATCACCCCTGAGAAATGTATTCCAATGAGAGGCAAAAATTAACACTGCAAGGATATTTTCAACTACAGATTTAGATATTTTAAAACTATAAAGAATTATATAAGTATGAGAGCAAGATGACTAATAATTCCTGGATTTTTAATTGGCTGTTCTCTTGATCTTTTCCATAATCATGGTGCCTTTAAAAAAGAGGAGGGGGATTTTCTTGTTTAATTCTTGGTGTCAACTCTTCTGTAAATTTCACGTGAACCATGTCAAATGCAAATTCCATTTTCCAATGAAAATTTCATATGCTAACAACTTTTGCATAAACTTTGATATAATTATTAAATTTTATCAAAATTTAATTTTCTGGAAAATTGTACGGTAAAAGGCTTAAACTTATGCTTTGGCGACCAATACTTTCTATGGAAATTACACTACTTTGTGTAATTACTATAAAATACTAATATTTTGTGAATGAAAACCGGCACATGATTTAAAATATGACGACATTTTCACCGGGATAGATTTACCTCTGAACCGATACATGTTTAGTTAAAACAAATTCTTTCACTTCATGAATCATGCACAAATATGCATTTATATTTATAGATAATGTGCGTGTTTGTCAACTTAACGTAGGCAAAACATTGAGCTAAATTGCTTGAAGTTTTGCTAAGTTTCTCATAATTTTCAAATAGTTAGAATATATGATACAGTAGAAAGCCACTAATCCGCAAAGCTTGGTTCCAAGTGTGCGGATTGGAGGCTTTTTGCGGATTACAGGCCATGTCTATTTAATCTTTGTTTACATTTTTTTAAATTCATATTTTGAACAAATTTAGATTCCTAATACTAAAAAATAAATAAATTACACATTTTAATATATAGATAAAGTAATAACTATGTAAATTTTTTTTTTTTAATTTCTTAAATATGGCATCAATTGTTGTCTGTTTTAAGACATTTGGTTTATAGTGTTGAATTTTATCTTTAAGTAAGAGTTCAATAGTAATATATATGTATTTTTTTATGTGTTTTTCAATTTTATAATTACGATTTAATGAAAAAATAAATAAATTATAAAATATATTGTCTAAGTAAGGATTTTTTATCATTAAAAAAAATCACAAAATCTCAAATTGTATTTTACAAGTATTGTATGAAGAAATGAATATATAAAATAATATACTAATTAAATGTGCTTTCATTTTAAACTATAAAGAAGAATGTTATATGATATATAATACTATATATAAAAATAAGAAAAATGTTAAAATTGGTGAAAAAAAAATTCAAAATTCAAAATTTTGTCACCATTGAAGCATTTTTCAAGAATTAAATTTCTTTGTTTACATTCATAAATTGATTTTGGATTAGAGGCCTTTGCAGATTACAGGTTTGCGGATTAGCGGCGCTCTACTGTATTATGTTTAGGGAATAACACATTATGAATTACTAACTCTACAAGAATTGTTACTTTTCGCCTACAGTTAATTGAGAAAAACGACTTTACTTGAGTGTGGGACGTCACATGCATATTATCTATTTAAAACATGAAAGCATTTAAAGAAATCTAATACTACTGTATTTATAAAAACAATATTATTAAACACTAAATTTAACTCTGAAATTATACTTACCATGTAATTTAAACAGAATTTGCTAAAATTGCATTTTGGAATTATGTGATTTTTGATGCAAAACATTATTTTTCAAAAACATATTGTTCTTTTAAGAATTGGATAATAATTTTGAAGCTGGTGAAATGAAAATGTCGCCACATTGTCGAATTTATAAAAAATATATTAGTTTTTAAAATTAAAATAAATGTTTTACATTAAAAAAATATGTAATTTTTTACGATAAACCATTTTACTTTTAATACCGTTTATTTTAACACCCATTTTTGAAGAAAAAATAATGGAAAATACTGTATTGTTTTCTTTAAATCCAATTTTTATTAATAGTAGGCATCTATCTATTGTCCACCTTCATCCAAAGAACTTAAATATGCCTCCTTGGTTGAAGATCAAGTTGTAAAAAGTTACGATGTAATGATTGCTAAATGGCAATATTTGAGACGATTTTTGATTATGTAGAATAAATTGAACCATGAAGTTTGAATGCGAAAAAAATATGTTTTTATTTCTTAGAAATTTTACTTTAATATTAACAAACCAGTAGAAACAATTTGCCTTGATAAAATTAGGAGCTATGTTATTTATTTGTATCTCCAAACACAAATGTACAATGTCGTTTAAACACACTAATAGTAATCTTTCTAATATGTAAAAAAAATCACATTATCTGCCCAAGATAACGTCAGTTTCTTATTTCAAATTATATTGAGAGAAACTGAATTTTGATTGGTTTATAAAAATATTGTTCATATGCAATTTATTTTATGGCAATAGGAAAGAAATTGCATTAAAAAAAAAATAGATTTCTGTAAGGATAAACTATGGGAGATGTTTGAAAAAAATGGTTAAGAATGGTCTGAGAAATTTTTGATGTCGACAGTAATTTTACTCGTGTTCTAAAACGTATGTACATGAAGTTTCGTTCATATCGGACAAAAACTGTAGATTTGTATAAGGAAAAAACATACCAAGAATGGCTTTTATATATATAGATTTGCTTAAAAATTCCTTAAGGGTTCAAGGGAAGCTGATGACTTCTTATATTTTACCAGCTTAGTCACTCTGTAGTTGTGCATATTGCTGATTTATTAATAGATAAAATATTTTATTAGGATTTCGTTCATCTCACGAAACCCTATTACTCCCGCTCCGTTGTCTGTCTGTCACAGAGCCATTCTCAGAAACTATGTAACTTACAGAGTTGAAACTTTGTGTATATAGCTGAATAGCAACTATAAAGAGCTCAAAATATTAAAATTTGAAAAATTCGTATTATTTTAATAAATAGAGATTAAAAACCAAAATTCTTACAGCCTTTTCCTATTAAATTTAAACATTTTTTGCTATAGCAGATGCCAAAAATTAAAAATCCACGATGAAATTCTTTCTACAATAATTAATTTTCTATCAGACGACTTCCACGTGAAAAAGGAAATAAAAAGTTTTACCAATTGAAAAAAAGATTAATATGAAATAAAATTGATTGACGTCACAGTTGTAATAAAACAGAAAGATTTCTCAATAATACAAGGAGTATGAGTATGTGTATGTACACAAAGCAGATTAATATCATGTCATTAGAGAATTAAAAAGAAAATCTGACGTCATATCATGACCACATAGTTTAACGGATTTGTCAAATGTTTCAGAATAATACAAAGCGAGTATCAATATGAGTAATAGAGAATAGTAAATATATGAATTTGAGGAACATATTGAATCATGATAAAAACCCAATTATGGAAATATTCACATATTTTAACATTTTGAAGGAGTACAACATGTTTAATTTTGAAATTAATTTTTTTTAAATATCGCATTTAGTCCGCATGACAGATATTATTATGACAGAATATAATAGCCGGCTTCTCCCGCTATCGGGCTGGTTTCGATATTCGAAAAAATGAGAAAAATAGACCGGTAAATTTTTACTTTATAAAAAACATGACTTTTTTTTTTTCTTTGTTGCTAAATGAAATTTATTTGGATTTATTAAAGAAAGGATAAAGTGTTTTGAAAGGAATATTAAACGAAACCCTTTGAGCGATCTCCGATCACACTTACCCACTTGTTTTAATTACTTTTACTTAGTGCTTTAATAACTTCGAAAGAGCTTTACCGAGGCTCCTGTGGTCAATACCACACATCCCCGGAGAACATGGCGAATGGAGAAAAACTGACTGAAAAAACAGCATGAGAATGTCCGAAGCAGCTGGCAAAGATGGCAAATGACCGAGAACAACCGTAAAAAAAAGGCCCTTTTCAGGCACCATACAAGTATAAAATTAAGGTATATAACAAACGCATTCGCACCTCCGGAAAGGAGGAGGAGTCAAGAACTAGAGAGCCAATAGGAAAATTGTAGAAATGCTGTCGTAGAGAGCCTCTAAGGCTTTAATAACATTAACACATCTATTTTATACAACTTATTTGGATTAAATTTTGACTTTTTTTTTTTTTTTTTTTTTTTTTTTAAGTTATTTTATCTCGAAAATTTTACATAAAAAGAAAGAGTAACTAAAAAATATATTTTTACTATTTCATTATAAAATATATATATATATATGTTTTTAAAGACAAAAATGAAACAGATAAGTTGAAATACTTATCAATTGTATTTCCTTTTAGGTTTTAGATTTCAACAAAATATATTTAATATAAATTGTGAGATTCATGCACTGGGGACATGGATGAAACAAGTAAGACTTTGGAAAATGTTTACCGAAGTTATCAAAAGTCGAGACTTTTTTTTGTGAGCATCAAAAACTGATTGAAGTTACCACTTTTACATGATTTTCATGGTACATGAAGCAGAGAAGAGAAGGGGAAGACTCCAATACCTTCCTAAATTAAAAATGTTGGCTAAGCTTTGGAATTAGCGTGTTATCCACCATCTTGTTTTTTAAATCAAGACATATTTGTTTTGTTTCTCATTTCAAAAGTAATTTTCATCCATATTTACTTATTATAAACATTTTATTTAATTTTATTGACTAATTTATTTATATCTATACTAATAAAAGAAAGTTTTGCTCTGTGTGTGTGTGTGTCTGTTGGCGATGGCTAGGAAAATCTAGCCCACCTAGAAGGCTGGAAATTTAGGTGCGGATAGTCCAAGGTCTGGCCATGTGCACCTGAGCCTCAGAATTTTAATATTTTGATAATTAGCCTAGATATTAATTAGATTCTCATTAACCATTGCTTCTAAAATATCATCTTTTAAATCAAAATGGCGAAAGAAACGGACAGGCGCATTGGATTTGCAACCGGAAATGAACGAATTAAAAATTATTTAACTAATTAGTGAATTTTAAGAAAACTAATTGAGATATCAAATTGAAAATTTCTGAGCATATGTAAAAAAATATTCTGTATCCGACTATGTGATTTTTGAAAAATTCGGTTGGTAATTTTTTTTAATTTACACAAAAAACTGCCAAAAATCTGCCGGTGCCAGTGAAAATGATCCGAGAAATTTTCAGACAGGGCTTTCATTAAAAACTGAACTACAAAGAGATCTGTTTCTCTGGCCGATCCCTCTCATTTAGTTTGCGAAAATGAAAGGAAATAATTGCCAAATTTTACTAATGAACAAATATTTAGGTAACTAATTAAGATATAGATTTGAAATTGAGGTCGCGAAGGGATGTCATCTGCCGGCTATTTTAGCGTAGCATCTTCGTTATGTTCTAATTATCAGAAAAATGTAATTCTTTTTTTAATGATCGCGTTAATGTACGTGACGGTGGTTCTCTTGAACAAATTATTCATTGTATTTGCGGGTATGGGGAGGGAGGGGTTTAACGCCTTTCTCTGAGATTGTAATTATCTCGGGCCCAGGCAACGCCGGGCGGGTTAGCTAGTTTAATAATAAAAGTTAAAATGCTTTGATTATGAGATGGCTGACCGTGGGCAATAAATCAAAACATTTGTTTTGTTTCTGACATAATCAAGTTAAATAGAAAACAGAATACGAATTTATTTATATTTAATAATAAAAGTTAAAATGTTTTGATTTAAAAACTGAGATGGCTGACCACGTGCCATAAATCAAAACATTTTAACTTTTATTATTAAATATAAATAAATTAGTCAATAAAATTAAATAACCTGTTTATAATAAGTAAATATGGATGAAAATTATTTGGGAAATGAGAAACAAAACAAATATGTTTTGATTTAAAAAACAAGATGGCAGACAGCTGGCTAATCCCAAAGCTGTTCCAAAATGTTTTTGGTGAAAAAGAATTTTTGTCCCTTTTGGTCAATTTGAACCATTTAGCACCCTTTTTAACAAAAATCTTGATTACTCCCATGGGGGTCCAGGGAAAATGCCCACATACACCTGCATTAGTCAGGCTCTGGGATTAAGGTAGATGAAGCCACAGGTTCCAAATCTACTTGGTTCAAATCTTACAAGAGGGAAATGGCTGCTAGTAACACCGATATAAACATATGACTAACGCAGGGTTAATGAAACAGTCCTGCCATTAATTTTTCTAGATACAATTTTTTAAAAAATTTACAGTCTCTGAGTCTTATTATTTATATTTAGTAAAATTTTGTCTCTGCTCTGACAAATACAATACAGTAAAAGTGCCACTTTTTTTTTATCACCAAAACAGAGTTATGAAATGATACATTGAATTTTATGAAATTTCAGAGTTTTCCAACACTAAAAATGAGGCAGTCACATTTTCAACATCTCCTTCTATTTAAATTAAGAAAAGGCATAATTCAAAATGTATATATTCTAGATACATAGAAAATTAATTTTATAACCTCTTTTGCAAGAGAAATTGACCTATTTTGAAGTCAGGGCAACTGGGCCATTTTATAACAAAGAGGGAATTAATGCCAGGTAAACTGACCCTTTATTCAAACTAACTGGACAAACTTAAAATCTAAAACAATTTTTAATTTAATTTAATTTTTGCACTTCCAAAATTTACTTATTTTAAGTTATTGAATCCTTATAAAAATTTTTATTTAGAATGCTCCACACAATTTGTAGGAATTCATTGCTTAATTATACATTTAATTCAGCTATAATGCATAAAATTGTTGTTTATTGTTTCATTAGTTTCTATGTACCTAAGAAAAAAGTTCTTATAATGCTGTATATATCTGAAAAAAAGAAAAGAAAAAAAATTCCTCTAAGTTTGATTTCCCTAGCCTTAAATTGGCAAAAATCATTTGGTGCGTTGGTAGAATTACATGAAGAGAAATTGTGTACACCACCACATCAAATCTGCTCTAATAATTTAAACGATAAGAGAAAAAGGAACTAAGAATTTTTTGTCAGGTGGTGTCTGCCCCCTCCATGATGTACGGCAATTATTAAATCTGTGTTTCATTTTACATTCCTGCATTAAAAAAAATATCTTAAGCAGGAATTCAGGGGAGGGGGGTAGGTCCATCCCCTTGATGAAATAAATTATAAACTGTTTCAAATTTTCGGCAAAATCCTCAAATAAGGGCGATCATCGATTTGGCGATTTTTTTTTACGCACGCCAAGCACTGACGCGCGCCAACCCAAAACTCGGCAACCTCCAAATTCTACCCAATCAGAACGCATGCTTCCTACGGCAAGCTTCTTCACAAAGTAAACACCGAATTTATTCATTTTTTTGACTATTTACAAAGTTTTAGTAATATTTTCTTCACAATTTTTCGATTTTTACAAACTTTTAGCAATATTTACCTGCGTATTTTTACAAATTTTCAATATTTCTTCCGGATATTTCTATTTTTACAAGCATTTAGCAATATTTTCCTCTGTATTTTTACATTTTAGCAATATTTCTCTCCGTATTTTTCTATTTTTACAAACTTTTAGCAATATTTCTTTGGATATTTCAATTTTTACAAACATGCGGTTATTAACTTAACATATGTACGCTACGCGTACATTTACCGAAAAAAAAACCCCTCTCGATGTACGAAACTCAACGCGCAGTGGTTCTAGAATATACGAAACTCATACAAGCAGCGATTAGTAACTTATATATGTACGCTATGCATACATTTTCCGAAAAAAAACCCCTCTGGATGCACGAATCTCAACGTGCAGCGGTTCTAGAATATACGAAACTCATACTTCAATAAAATCAACAAAAATACACTTACCTTTTGTTTGTATTTAATCCAGCGGCATGTATCGAATACAAAAATAAACTGTCTTGTTGCCAAAACGTCTATAGAAAAATAGTGTTGCCACTACAATAATATATATATATAACACTCATATTTCTCATCTTTCGTTTTTTTTCTTAATTATTTCACAGGAATTATCCTTCTATAACATACCACAAAACGTCATATCATTAAACTTCACAAAATACATTCCACAAATGTAATTCAAGAAATCCGACACACAATAATCCAATCAAAATTCTTACATTTTAGCATTGAGCTCAAAATCCAAACCAATCTCCAGAACAAACAACAATAAACCAACCAATCAACCACAGTAGGCGTGGAAGAAACATAACAAACGAACTGGTAGCAAGAAAATCTCATTTATCGCTTCACCAACTTCGACGCCGCCAAGCATCGCCCTTGTTTGAGGATTCAACCAAATTTTCATTTTAAAAAAGCCAGTAGAAGCTTACTTTTAGACTTTTAATATTTATTACATTTCTGTATATTTTTTTATGTTTCTGTTTTAAAAAATGTGAGGAGTTATGTGAACTAGTGATGGCTGTCACAAAAAGCCACACTTAACCACTGCTTTGATCACTTTGACTAATAATGGGCTTCAACCTAGTATAGGAACACCACACTACTTTAAAAAGTTACTAAGGTTTTTTTGTTTTGTTTTTTCAGAATTGGTTACATATTTCCAAAATAAACAGCAAAAGTGATTCATCTTTATCAATGGAAAAATTGTAAAAATATCGTGCAACTATTTTAAGACTTCCCATGGTGCTCTTAATAATAAGAATTGAACATTAATGAAATCTAAAAATTTTGTTTTGTTCAAACATTAAAAAAAAAAAAAAAAAAAAAAAAAAAAATACAAAAAAAATTTTTTCTATCACATTTTTAATTTAAAATTATTATTAAATAGTAGCTAAAAAAAAAAAAAAAACACGTGAAAAAAAAAAGAAAACAAATGAAAATTCTTTTTAGGCTATGCACTATAAAATAAACGCACTAAACAAGGAAAATGATAAAGTAGTGAAGTATTTTTTGAAATTTTATAATGTGGCAAATCATTTGAAAACATAACAAGATTACAAACATGAAATGTTCCATAAATATGTGAAACTGAAAACAGAATCTAAATATTTTTACACATAAAGAGATCAAATATACCTGTCAGTAATCGGTAAACTGGTAAGTAGAAACAACTTATAGTTCGTAAATAAAAGCACGATGCGATGCACCATTCACGACAAAATAAAATCTTGAAAGAATGAATCATTATTGAATGAATCATCAAGGATCAAGGAATGAATCATGTGTTTTATTTTTTAGGGAATTTTTTTTTTCTAAAAGCGAATAATTATGCCAATTAATATATATATATATTATTTTTTATAGCAAATTGTGACACCTTTTTTTATGGTTTTACTTGTAACATATTTCGTATGCATGAACAGGTCATATCTGCTACACAACAAATATCTACAGCGTTCTTCAATTTCCATCAGTCAATCAATCAACCGTAAAGTTTTTAGATCAGGTAAACAAAACAATTAGGAAAACTCTCAGACCGGGGCCTCCGTGGCCGAGTGGTTAAGGCACCACTCCGCTAATCGCTTCATAGCGTAGGAAGCAAGGCCGGCGGTGTTCGACTCCCGCCAGCTCCATTGCACACACTTTTGTGGAGCTCCCGGATGTAATTCTTGGTGTTGTAAAATTTCCTTGTACTTTCTCGTCAAGATTTATGTAAATGTTGAAGTCGTGTATATGTTTCTGTGATTAAAAATAAATGTATATGGATCATTCGAGACGACAGCCTTGGTAGCTATAGGTCTCAAAGCCCACCTCCTTTCAAAGTTCAACTCTCAGACCATAGGGAAAACTCATAGCCTAATAAGTATGTAAACGAGTGTGAATTATTAGTTTTTAAAAATTTATCTGTTAAGATCTAAATGTTAATTTGCTTAAAGAAATGATTTATTTTTATTTATTTCTTTTGTCATATTAAATGTCAAAGTATTTTTCAACAGGGATGGGTTGATTTTGCACAACCCCAGGGCCTGATTAACGCACAGGCCAACTAGGCCGCGGCCTTGGGCCTACTGCTGACGGGGGCCCCAAAATGAGTAAAATGATTTAGAAAAAGTAGGGGAGACCAGTACACAGTGGACCACTTTTTCAGTTAACATTTTTTTTCTCTCTAACAGATTGACCGATCTGTATGAAAATATTTTCGAATATTCCTTAAAGCTTCTTACATCCATCATAATTTTCTCACAACATAGTTTTCAATACATTTTTCAAAAAAAGAAAAAATGATATATATTTGTAAAGTGGACCAGTGTACCCCGGTAGCGGGGTACAGTGGACCACTATTAGGTATTATCTAAAATACAATATAACTCTATTTTTCATTAATCTAATTATTTTTTGTTGCCCCTTTACCCGCAAAATAGCATAGTAATATAAATTTTGAAACAAAAACAAAAAATTAATTATATTTTGAAAATAACAGATTAATACAGGAACAATTGCAATTTAGTTGAAGTTATTACTTAAGTACAAAAAAATCAGCGCACATTAAAATTTGCAAATGAAATTCCAAAGTACTTATGAGTAAGATTCAGCCTGGAATCTTCAAGAAATAATTTTGGGTCTGAGAGCAACATCATGAAATCATTGACATCAACAGCAGATTCATCTACAGTTTCAGGAGAAATAAACTGATTTCCATTCAATTTGCGTCTCATGAATCTTACTTGAATAGAATCATCAACAATTAGACTCCAGTTATATTTATCAAAGGCAGTAAATACAAAACAAAATATTTCTTACACTATGTTAAATAAATTGTTATTTTTATTTGTTTACTTTATTTTACAGTTAAATCTACTTTAAAACAATCTTTCTTTATAGAAAATAAGCAATTATTAAATATTTTGAACATTCTGCATTAGAGGAGCAGAGTGGATTGTGGACCACTGTGCACCAGGAGTGGGTGGTCCACTGTACCCCATGTTGAAGTTCAATAAATAATCATATTAATATTGTTTATAGCTTTCTTTTAAACATATTAACTTTAAAGTTAAATAAAAACAAGTATCTTAGCTTTGCAAAAAAGCTGTTTTATTTTATTTATCTACAACCTTTAATTACTAAAAAAATAAAAATATGATTATGAAAAATTTTACTTTTAGAAGCTCAAAACAACAAAGCAGGATAAAATAGATCAATCTGAGCTAAACATATTTTCTGAAGGCTATAAATAATCATTGCAGTGCTGTTGTCTATTAGGATAGAAGGGAAGCTTTAAAAAATTTTAAATAAATAAAATATTAGGGGGTGGTCCACTGTGCCCATAGGTCCAGTGTGTACCGGTCTCCCCTATCTTAAAAATGAAGTTTTCTGCAATTATTTTCTCAAAAACAGAACAAAAATATTTTGTTTAACTTTCAGCTGCATCATAATATCTAATAATAATCCTCGAAAAAAATTCTAGCTACTATTTTAATTTGAGGGGGCCCCAGACGACCTTAATCAGGCTCTGCACAACCCGAAAAAAACAGAGAGGATTAAAAAAAAAAACACTGGAAAAAACCGAAGTGGGTTTTTTCAAAATCTTATTTAAAATTGCACTTATCCAGGGTTCCCAGCAACATGGAAAGTCATGGGAAATCTGGAAAGTCGGGGAATTTCAAAGTAGTCAGGGAAAGTCATGGAAATTTTAACATGTATAGGAAAAGTCAGAGAATTTACAAATATTTCCTAAAAAGTCATGAAAAGGTCTGGTGGGGGGTGGGGGAGAATTTGAATTTGATTCTTTTTCAGAAAAGTGTTACTATATTTCTCGCTACAGGGCGCCTCTGAAAAATCTCTAGACTCTTGTCGGTTTCAAGATCAAGAAATTCCTCCAAATGCGATGCAGAAAAACCATAATATGGACAAAAGTTTTCTACATTTTTCAGACTTTTTCATGACATTTCACATTCTAGACTTTGTTGTATATATTTTTTTTATGCTGCTTGTTATTTTGTGTTATTCAAGGCAGATTTTGTGTATGCCCGTTTAGTCATGGATTTTTTTTTGGATCTGGTCAGGGAAATTGCCAGACATGACAGACAGACAGATAAATAGGTACACTCACACTACATAGCCAAAAATCCCTTGGCTATTTCGATTTTAGGTGTTTTATCGGATATCTAGAGAAATACTTGACAAATTCTTTTAGAACTTCGGAAATATAAAGAACATGTTTGACTGCATATTTTTTCAATGAAGATTTGGTCACAAGGGCAATTAAAAAACCAATAACAAATGAAAAAAAAATCGGGGAACACCCTGTAAAATAAAATGCATGAAATTTTCTGTTGCTAAGCCTCATGCTATGCGAATATTGTACAACATTCACAGACAGATATAAGCAGATAGATAGAGAAATACAGACAGATATATAGAGAAACACACACACAGATAAATGTACAACAGACAGATAGATCTAGAGAGAAATACAGGCAGGCAGATGGAAATGCAGTTAGATAGACAGAGATAGGCAGACAGATAGAGAGAGCACAGACAGAGAAAGAGAACCTCCCGGAACATTTGATTGAATGTTTCCTCAAATAGTTCAAAAGAGTCATGAAGCAAGTCAAATACAGGTGTACTAAAAAAAAATAATAACAGTCACTCTAGTAGGGATTTTCAACCAAAGAAACCATTGTAACTCAAAAACACTCAATTGTACCAATCTAACAATGGCTTCATTCAATTCAGGACGAAAAAATATTCAAAAACTCACTTTTTTTAACAAGATTTATGATTTTAGTGTGCAAAAAGTATAGTTTTTTTTTTTTTTTTTTTGCCAGAACAACTCTTTTCGCGCCACTGTGAATCTCATCACATCCTGTTACAACATCATTGCCCTCTGTATATACGATCATTGGAGGACTATACTTTCTATTTCAATATATGAAATCATGAAATAATAATTTGTATATATTGTGCAATAATAATTATTATTGGTAATTTTAATATAATAAAGTCTCATTGATAAATTTTTATTAAAGATTTTCTCCCAAATGAATGGCTCCATGCAAAAAGGGCTTCAGTCAACTAAACCAGTTTTGAGAAAATTGAAAAAAACATTGCTGTTTTAACAATATTAAACCAATCAAAATAATTTTTTTCCTTTATAGATAAAAATTATACTAATCAAACACCGCTAAGAATTTTTTTTTTTTTAAATCTACCGTATAAGAACAAAATTCCGTGGTTAACTCAATTTGGTGACTGAACCCTTTTTGCATGGAGCGATTCAAATAAGGTTTTAAAACTCAGGTTTGCATGCATTACACGAGGGCACGGCGTACATGAGTAAATACAGTCTCGGTTTTGGTTCATTGTAGTGACCTCGTAACTTGTGACCCGAGGCTAACAAAAAAGACAGGCTACTGCGGTGCATTCCACTTATCTTTTTTTTACAGACCGCTAGAGTAACGTGATGCTCTTTTCGTACACATGCATTCGAGCATCCGGCAGTCTATAAAAAAAGATAAGCGTAAAGCACTGCAATAGCCTTTCTTTTCCGTTAGCCTCGTTGTGACCGTTTGTGATGTCATATCGACTGGCTGTACTTTATTAGGGTACTTGCAACCTTCTGGGTTTCTACAAATAAAAAAACCAAACATTTTCAAATCATAAATGTTATTTTACAAATTAAATGAAATAAGTTCTACATAGAAACAAGACTCGTTTCATTAAATAATTTTGTCGGATTTATTTGACTTAAGGCTGCTTGTTAGTGAACTTCCTGATTCTCCTCGCTAATGTTAATCCTATGGCCGTAGGATTCATTCGTATATTTAAAATATCTCCTCGGGAAATTAATATTTCTGACTTTTGTTTTCTGTGTACACTTATTAATGGATGTCTCTTTTTTTTCTTAGTTGTCAAAAGTTTTCTAAAATATATACTTAATTTTATGTGAAGTGTTAAAATCTTATACAGTTTTGCTAAGATTTTAACACATAAAATTATAAATAAAGCACATATTTTAGAAATATTTTGACAACTAAGAAAAAAAGAGACATGCTTTAAGAACAGTACACAGAAAACAGAAGTCAGAAATATTAATTTCCCAAGGAGATATTTTAAATATACGAATGCATCTTACGGCCATAGGATTAACATTAGCGAGGGGAATTGGGAAGTTTACTGACGAGCAGCCTTAAAAGAAACAGGAAGCTTGATAGCTATTGCGTAGTATCTATTTGTTATACCTGCTGTTTATATCAGTTTCTTTGGTACTTCTCTATTATCCCGTCGACCACTTTTCATAACATTGCCATTGGAACATCAAAATAAATAAATAAATAAAATATAAGAATTTAAGGACACAGTTGTTATTTTAATTAATGAAATAACAAATAAATCAGTAAACCATAATGAAAAATGCATGCAAATGTCGAATTAAAACCTACTTGATGACATAACAAACACGTTTAATGCTTCTGACATCAAGTAAATGGGACTGCATTTTTGGCGTTCAATCTTACAGTTTGGCGATAGTTTTTTGTTATGAAAAGTGGTCAATGGGATAATAGAAAAGTACCGCTATCTGTTTTATTTACATATCATTCCATTTTTTTAATTATTCTGAATATCTTTATTTATTGACAGTTAAAAATAGAAGTTACACAAGGTTAAAAAATTTTTTTAAAGTATTCAGTTTGATTGAATATGTTGATATTTGACAGTCCGATTAATTTGATACTTGGCCAAACTGAATAGCTTGATATTAATTCAGCCGAATACTTTGATATTATGCCAAACCGAATATTTGACAGACTGGATAGTTTGATGTTCAACCTAAATAAATATTCGGTAGTATGACCAAATACATACCTAATATTCGATGCATACCTAAATTTGGAGTCAAATTATTAATTGCTGAATTAGACAGCAGAAGTATGAAAATGAATTGAAAAAATGAACATAAACATTCATAAATACAAAGTAAATGAATAAAAAATGAATGTTCATTTTAAACATCTCTTTCACTATATACATGTGTTTCATGTTTGCAGGGAGTCGAATTTAAAAAAGTGCAAGTCAATGTTTGGTATATGCTTATAAAATTTTAGCTACCCCTAATTTTTGTTGGGTTACAACCAGGGTTGGGTTTAAGCCGTCAAAAACCAGTTTTAAACCGACGGAATAATAGAGAAGTACCATTTCTTTTAACCATTCACAATTAACTTTCATATCCAAAATTAGAATTTTGTGTTTGTCCTTTAATTTATGGGCATCAGTATATTTTCAGTTAGAGAATTGAAAACTTTTAATTAGATTTACTTTAAAGAAGATGGTGGAAAGTATTCACCACCTTTTTTTTGTGTTACACACTTAGAAATGTATATGTAAATATTGAGTGTTCTTCTTCTTTTTTTAATTCTATAATTAGTACAAGTAAATATATTTCTCCTTGCATTTATATATAATTATTTAGACATCAGAGCGGTACAATGGTTGGTATAAATTTAGCTAACAAAGTGACGGACATTTTTATGAGCGCTGTCTGATGAAAAAAGTGCACTGGAACCATGTTGTGAAGTTTTTATGACTGTAAATTTAAGAGGGGTGTCAGTCACACTTCGTGTGTGGTACCTTGAGTTCGAAGCTAGAGGACTCAGGTTAGACACATTGGCGCCTTGCTAATTTAGGGGGCCAGATAGCTTGTGGTCATTGGCTGGATAGTTCTCCTATGAGCAGCGAAGGTAGGTGTGGTTATTGACACACTGGGCCATTTAGGCACAAGGTCGTAAAAAAGTCAAGTAGAGTGGGAGGTGCCATCACCGACTGGTAAAAAGCCAGAACTTGGAGAAAAAGACAGTCGATAAAAAAATGTGAACGAGTGCGGTTGAAAAGAATTAGTAAAAGAGAGTGCAGAAGTGCTATAGTTGGAAAATAATATGAGAGTGTGCTGCAGATAATTCCTGTACAAAATATGCTACCGGGCTTGTCGATGAGGGTATGCCCATAAGGAATCACTTATCCTAGCCTGCATCAGTGTCCGACCTGGGACCAGTGAATCCCCTAATAACTGGAGTTGAGTCTGTCTTTTAACGACTCAGGTATGATGTTTTCTTATATAAGACCAACCTAATTGTGTTTGTACCGCTCGAATTTAATTGTAATTTTTGTTTGGCAGGAGAACTTGATCATATAGTAATTAAGAATGTTTAATGTTTAAAGTAAATTGTAAAGAAAGAAAAAAAAGGATTCATTTATATATCCTTACTATGTTTTTTTTTTATATGTTTTATTTTTTTTAATGTAAATAAAGTAATTGTTTTCTTACTTTAAAAAATGTGGTCTTAATTTAGTGTTTGCATAATTACTTCTAAAAACCTAAATATTTCTCTAGAATTTTCTGAACTTTAATCTTAGAAAGTTTTTTTTTACTTAAAATTATCTGTAGGGTTATTGTCATTTCTTGTGTCTTATGGAACTCTATACACTCCATTCCCAAAACCAAACTGCCATATATTAGATACTCTACACACAACGCAACAATTAATTTTTCTTTAGATAAATAATTCTCTAGTATCTAATTAGGTAACGATCACGGAGTTTTCTGCAATTTGAAGCCCCTATAGATAATTAATGAGTGATGGTAAAGGTGCACCCCACACCTGATTTTCTTTATGTATGATGATAAACTTTCAAATTGACAGGTGTAACTGGCCTTTAGTAGGATCTGTCGGTAAATCACCCGCAGTATACTTAATAAAAATATTTAATATTGTTTTTTTTTTAAATTGTTAATGTTTATAAATATTAATGTGCCATACGATGTTGACATTTTCCTTTACCACCCTTAAAGTTAGTCTGAAAAATTTATAACTATATCAAGGTATAAACAAAGTGATTTTAAAATTTTCTTTTCAAAGTATCTTTATTTATATTTCGTATATAATCGAAACTTTGTATATCTGTACTTATACATATATCGAATGTCTATATCGTATGTACAGAGGGGTTATATAAGTATCTCTATTTTGAGCTGTCTATAGTTCGAAAGAATGACCTGAATGAAACTTAAATCGGTACACTTACTATTCGAGAAGGGGAAGAAGAATAGAACAATAAAAAATAATAATTGCAATAATCGCCGACAGATGAGTTTGAAATATGTGTAATACAAGAACAGAGAATTAACCGGATGGTACACCTAATTTAATGGAAAATGACACAATGAATGTGGTTATGCTCTCGCATGGTAATGCCAATCATGTTCAGGTTCCACATGGCCATTGTGCTGGAAGACACAATCCAGGCAGTGCACAATGTGCTCAACTGCGGAATGTAACACATCAGGAGTAATGTTTCGCACATGTTGTGATATGCGGTAAAGTCATTGAAGTTTGCGACACCTCCAGGTATACAATATTACAGATTACATTTCAAACTCAAAAGCGCCATCTGTCAGCGATGATTGCAATTAATTTTTTTATTGTTCCATTCTTCTTCCCCCTTCTCGAATAGTAAGTGTACCAATTTTGGTTTCATTCCGGTTATTCCTTCAAACTACAGACCCCTTGCAAATAGAGATACTTATATTATAACCACCTGGTACATACTATATCTATGTCTGTTTTTAATTTTTCACTTCATGTTTTTGTAAAATATAATTTTTTTCTTTTTTAGGTATTTGGAATATTTATTTGCTAATTATTGTTGAAGTTATCCGATGATCTTTTTTTAACACAAAACAAAAACAATTTTGATGAGTACATTTTTAAAATATTGATGTCTTTGTTTTTCAACATTTATATTCATATGGGTGTTGGTGAAATATTTTTCAAAGCTGATTAAACTCGTTACAGACACATTTATATGCAGATCAACTCATTTCTCAAAACTATATGTATTTGATCATTTAAAATATTTTTTGTTGCTTTAATCTTTAATGTGAAGCTAAATTAATCCATTTCAAATGCTGAAGTAGACATGTGATTTTTAGTAAAGGCTGATTATTTATCACACTTTATTTACTAAAAATCTCATATAAAAATCAAACAATATATAATTTCAAACTTCTTAGAAATACATTTGCATGTGAAACAGCATTTCAGTTTAATTAAAATTTATGAAATAAATGGAGTATCAGTCGACATTTCACCAACAAAGTGAAGAAAAAATACATGCATATAATATATGTCAAGAGACTTTACCAAAAAAGGATATGTTAGATCAATGTATCCAAACTCATCCAGCAGAGAGATCTTATGTTTGTCATGTGTGTCAAAAGTCATTCTTAAGAAAATATCATTTAACCAGACATCTTGAAATTCATCGTAGGGAAAAAATCATACATGTAATATCTGCCAAAAATCATTTTCAAGGAAAAGTTATTTTGTGGAACACATGAAAATTCATAGACATGAAGAAAACACACATACATGTAATACCTGCCAAAAAAAATGTTCGCGAAAGGATCATTTGAAACGTCATATAAGAATACATACCACCGGTGAAAAACCATACGTGTGTGGGAATTGTCCAAAATCATTTTCACAACACTCGGGATTAAAAGATCATCTTAAAATACACACTGGTGAGAAACCATTTGTGTGCAATATATGTCAAAAATCTTTTAGATTGAATAAAAATCTGAAAGACCATTATCGATCCCACACTGGAGAGAAACCATTTATGTGCAACGTATGTCAAAGATCATTTTCATTAAAAAGTTCTTTGAATGATCATCTTCGAATCCACACTGGAGAAAAACCATACGTGTGTGAAAAATGTCAAAAGTCATTTTCACAAGCATCAACTTTAAAAGCACATTTTCGAATTCACACTGGAGAGAAACCATTTGTGTGTGGTGTTTGTGGAAAATCATTTACATTGAAAGCAGTGCTAGATAATCATCTTCGAATCCACACTGGGGAAAAACCATTTGTGTGCAATGTATGTCAAAAATCCTTTTCAATGAAAAAAACTCTAAATACCCATCATCAAATCCACTCTGGGATTAAACCATTTACGTGCGATGTATGTCAAAAGTCATTTTCATCAAGAAGCTATTTAAAATGTCATCTTCGAACCCATTCTGGAGAGAAACCATTTGTGTGCGATATCTGCCAAAAGTCATTTTCTATTAAAAGTAGTCTAAATAATCATCTTCGAATCCATACTGAGTAGAAACCATACATGTGTGAAAACTGGTAAATCATTTTTATTGTTAAAAAAAACTCTAGGCTAGCATCTTCGAATCCACTCTGGAGAAAAACCATGTGTGTGCACCATTAAAAATATGTTTCAACATTCCACCAAAGTATGGTGCCAAAAAGGTTGCCATCATCAGACAGTAAAACTTTGTTCCAACATTTGGCACTCCGTTTGGACGAAAAACTTGTGTCGGTTAAACCATGAATTGGTAAAATGTTGAACCACGATTTCCTAAAATATTGAACAAATAATTAGAAAAAAATATTGAACAATGTGTTGAACAGTAGCTACAATTATCCATTGAAAAAATGCTTATCAGACCCTGATATCTGTTAGTGGAATATACCATTCAATGGACCTCCAAGCTCGAGCCGAGATTCAAATCTAACGTTTCTTGATTTGCAACCAGATTTCTAACTACTCAACAAATAGACAGATACCATCATGCTCTAAAGCAGCATATTGAGACTGCATAGAAGCTACTTATTCCAATTTTGGCTGTTACATATTGCCATTGGATGTTGTAAAAGTTCAGCCATTGATGAAATTTCACTCTAATCAGGAATTTGGAAACATCAGTTGAACGATATTTTGGTACTTCGGCTTTTCTTACACCATTAAATGGTTGAATGTTGAGCTGAAAATTTTACAGTATGTAATGTCAAAAATCATTTTCATTGAAATAAACTTTGAAAGACTGCATTTAAAGCTACATTCAAGCAAAAAAAAAAAAAACATGTAGGTTGAAACTTCCAGTAACTTACACTTTAAGGATTCTTTCTTGTTCTAAATCGCAATACTTCCATTTATTTTTACACAGCCTCTGTATATGATGTATTTATTTTTTATAAATATCTCTTAGTATTACTTAGTGCATACTTAGTATTAAGATATTGTTCAATTAGAAAATGCATAACATAGTTAAAAACACTTTAATAAACTCACGTTGATTGACGGCAATGCTTACGATTTTTTTGTACAGCCCTGCAGGAAGTGTGTTTTTAAGTGTGTCGTTCTGTTTCAGTTTTAAGTAAAGTTTAGTATGCTATATGATGTGTTTAATTTCTATAGATAATATACAGGACTAGCCAATAGAACTAGAATTAATTCATTTATTTGGACGAAATTCGTCGAAAGTGCATTTTCAAATATGTTATTCAGTTTAATTTTTCAGCTGAGGGGCTGTCCATAAATGATGTCACACTTTTTTCAATATTTTTGATCCCCTCCCCCCTTAGTCACAAAGTGTCACACTTCAGCAACCCCCCCCCCCCTTGTCGCATGTCACGCTATATTACATAGACATATACTTGGAGTTCAGAAACAAAGCACTACGTTATAGATGATGTTTAAAATTTTATTTTTCAAATTTAATTATAAGTTTTAATGACATTTGTGAGCATAACAATAAAAATTATTCGTGTATTTATTTTGTATAAAATAAGATTAAGGTTTACGACAAAAACATAATTAATATACAATAAAGTAATACAATTAGTAATAAAATATTTATATTTTTTTTTAAAAAGAAAGGAATATAAGTGAAAACAAATCATGTGGAAGTTGTTTTAGTCCGATTAAAAAATACACTCAAATTCTGGTAATTTCAAAATAACTTCAAAATTTAATCTGCTGATTTTAATGATTTTATTTTAACCAAAATGTGGGATGTCACACTTCTTCTTACCCCCTCCAACCCCCTTGTCACAATTTCATGAACCCCCCTCCAACCCCCTTGTCACAATTTCATGAAACCCCCCCCCCCTCCAAGCGTGACATCATTTATGGACGGCCCCTGACCTAAATTTTATTATACACTGCTCAAAACAATTAAAGGATATTTGAAGTTTTATATAAAATAAAGATATAAACGAAATTTTTTTTGCCGAAAATAGAAGAAGAGAATCACAAATGTAAATTTTTCTGGTTTTCAAACCATGGAGTATGCAAATTTTAAGTTCGACGTCAAAAACGTCGCTTCAGCGGCAGCGAATGAAATTTGACTTTCAACTGGATAAAAGACAATGAAGACAAGGATGATCGGCATTCAGTGATTGCTTTGTTTCGATGAGTACGATGTCTCAGCGAAGTCATTTGACAGATTCAGAAGCTTGGAGAATTGTTGGTAGGTTAGAAGGGGGCCAAACTCAAGCCGAAGTAGCGCAAGCCATTGGAGTGTCACAAAGTGTCATTTCCAAGATCTGGAACTGTTTTTTGAAGAGTGGATGTGCAGGCCGAAGACCAGGGCAAGGTCGTACACGGGCAACAACGCCCAATGAAGATCGGTATTTAGCGTTAACAGCTCGGAGACACCGAAACATGAACGCTACTCTTCTCCAACAGCACCTTCGCTCGGCTACAGGCACCACGATTTCAACTCAGACTGTCCGAAACCGGCTCCATGCTGTAGGTCTGTATGCTCGCCGACCGATGGTATGTGTTAGATTAACATCAAGGAATCGTCGCGACCTCAGGGAGTGGGCAACCGAGCATGTCAACTGGAGGAGAAATGAATGGAGCAATATTCTGTTTTCTGACGAGTCCCGTTTTTCTGTGCATCCGGATAATAGGCGTATTTTCATCTGGAGGGACCGTGGCAGTAGGAATAATCCTGCGTTCGTGCACGAAAGTGTCAGATTTGGCGGTGGAGGAGTGTTGGTGTATGGTGGCATCTCCATTGACGGGCGCACTGACCTCTACATCATTCGAGATGGAGCTCTGACTGGTCGCCGATATAGGGAAGAGATCCTCAGACCTATTGTAGTCCCTTACGCTGCAGCAATCGGAGATAACTTCATTTTAATGGACGATAACTGCAGGCCACATCGTGCAAACCTGGTGGAGGATTTCCTTTTCGAGGAAGGAATCGTTCGAATGGAATGGCCAGCGTGTTCTCCAGACATGAATCCAATCGAGCACGTTTGGGACGCTCTAGGAAGACGAGTTTCTGGCCGCCAACAACCCCCACAAACTCTCCAAGAACTGGAAAGAGCTCTTCTGGAAGGATGGGGCAGAATACCCCAACTCGTCATTAATAGCCTCATTGAGTCCATGCCTCAAAGGTGTTCAACGTTGCTGGCCGCTCGTGGAAACCATACCCCCTACTGAAAATGATTTTCTTTGAAGAAAACACCTTTTCTTATTCTTTTTTTCTCATATGCACAAATTGTGTTTTTTTCCTTTTGTACACAAGTGCGCAATAAAATGCATTTTTTCTGCCAAACATGTGTAATTTATTCTCATATAACCTACTATGTCTGTCGACCATGTATCAATCAGCTAAAAAGTTTCCCAGATACAAAATCCACCTAAAACTGCAATATCCTTTAATTGTTTTGAGCAGTGTACTACATCCTTATATATTATACTGTGCGTTACTATGCTGTGCTTAGGTATTATTGTGCATCACAATAACATATATCAATTTAATTAGATTAAAAATAATATAGTAATCATTAAAGTGTACTTCTCCAAGTTATTATTGCCTACAGGCAGTTTTGTAATTAAATTCTTTTGTCTGTCTCTGTAAATAAAGAATAAGTGCCACGCACACCTTTTTCTATAGGAAACTTTGTATAGTGCATATCAACAATTATAAATTATGTATAAATTAATATAAATATATTATGTATGGACATAAATTTATTTCCTATAGCACCGAAACAAATTAACGGAGCTGAATCGTTCTTACACCAATCAATAGAGCATATTTTTGTTACCGTTTTTCATTATAAAGGTAAAATTCACACAAAAGTGTTCACTGTCCTCTTTTTGCATCGGACTTTTCAATTATTGATTATACTGTATAAGTAATATTTTTTTTCTGTTAACTTTTACATGGCAATGAAAATATTATTTTATACAATACCATTTTTTTTAAATTTGCACATTAACTGTTAACAACTTATCTTTGTTGAAGCATGATATTAATTGTTGAAATAATTTCCAAAAGTACTATCCGAACACTGAAATGAGTTTGTTTTCTCTGCCATTTCCTTTAATTTTTTCCCAGGTGGTAAAAACCGGATATTTCGGAGTACGGTAAATACTGGTTTTATAGTGGTACTTACCAGGAATGGAAAATATTCTGTCAACTCTGGTTGTTTCATGTTAGTGGACTGTCATCACTCGACAGTAAGTAGATGCAATAATAACTCCCAACTGAATTGAAAGTCTAAAAAAAAAGTTCGACCCAGAAAGTACGCCAAGGAAAAGAACGATGTAAAATTACCAAAGTCTTATTTATTTGTCTTTTATTTTTGGCCCAAGTTATGAATTATAAGAAAAATTCCACCTTCATAATTCCTCCATTAATATCTGAAGATAGAGTAGAAAAATTAGAAGGAATTCATTCATTACAAGTGACTTAATCTGTACTTAAAGGCCATTTTGTAAAATATTTACGCAATACTTCGATTTATTAACAAAAAAAGATTGCATTTTGAAATCTCTCAATCGTTCTAAAACAGTTGAAGAAAACATACTGTGGTTTTATCTGTACACGAGCAACGAATTCGAAGTTTTACCCAATCACCAATTTTTAAGCCAACTGAAAATATTTGAATGGCATGGAAACAGAAAGCCAATTTAAAGGGAAGGTTTTACTTCTTTGGTCTAAAATTCACGTGATATTTGTGATTTTATTTCTGTTACAAAGAAATGCGATACCACCTTCGGACTTTTTGTATTATATTTATTGACATTTCACTTATATAAATTTTTGTGTGTCAAAAAAAGAAGAAGAATACGCCTTGTGCCATGCGACAGAGAGTACCTGGAGGTGCTTCTCCGGTCACAAGCATCTGAAACAAATTTGGTCACCAAATTATGAAAGGACATTAGATTTTCTGGATCTTATACCACCCTTTAGTTTAAATGTCATTTTTCGCTTTTTTTTTTTTTTTTTTTTTTTTTTTTTAAATTCTGAGCTTGTAAAAATAATTCATCCATGAAAATTATACTTTTCGGTGCTATAAACTCCAGCAAAATGATTATCTTTCTTTTAAATGAAAAATTAATGAAATCAGTCGAATAGTCTTCGAGAAAAAAATGGTCGCCCAGTTTGGAATCGTGGTTTCGAGAAAAACTTTTAAAGTTTTACAATACCATTACGTTAAACGAGCAAAAAAGATTGTAAGGAAGTAGAATATCGCGAAACCGTTTTAGGGCAAGAATCTACACACTTAAAGGATGTAAAAAATGCAATAATAATAATAATAATAAATAGAAAATTTTGATCCAAAGAAGTAGAACCTCCCTTTAAAGAATCTTAATAATAAAGTAAGTAGTAGTCATGTTCACTAAAGCTATATTTCATGCTAGTTTCATCTATTAAAAAATAAATGGACAACGTACAAATAGCACAAATGTAAATATGTTCTTCGAAAGGGGCATACAGCTGTTTCGTTCTAAAGCTCAATCTTCAGTGCAAAGGTTAAAATTATCAGAGGTCAGTGTGTAAAACATATAAGTAGGCAAGCGATACAGCTCGCGGCCAAAAAGCAGTAAGTGTTGAAAAACAAACAACAGAGTACCCGAAGAGACCAATGAGAAGCGCTTAGCCAGTTTGGAAGAGCATAAGCAGGAAAGGGGGTGTGAATTAGGAGAAATGGGGGGATCCAGACTTTAGAAAAATTGGGTGTACTGGACATATCATTAAAAGCAAGCTGCTTCACAAAAATCAAGATCATAAATTGTTCGGAAAAGTTAAAATTGTGATTGTTAGACCGACAATGGTTAGCAATAGCGAAGCGTTTAATGTCACTATTTTTAACATTGGTTTTATGCTCCCCCAAACGGACCTTAAACGATCACTTGGTTTCACCTATATAGTACATTTTATCACACCCGTAAGATACTTTGTAAAATATTCCAATGTGTCTATTGGATGTTTGATATTTGAAAATTTGATTTTGTTAAATAAAGTACAAATTACTTTAAAATAGAATTTTATCAAGATTTTGGATATTTGACGGCTAATTTTCGGAAAAAATGGAAATGTATAGTTAAGTTATCATTGCGAACAGTGTTAACTTTGACATGGATACGTTTAATGAGTTTATTAATCAATTGAATGAACGATTTCAACTGGAAAACCCCGATCAATAGCAGTGGATTTAATATAGTCTAATTTTGATTTGGGTAAACTCTCAGAAGAACAATTGTTTAAGGCACAGTGCACATACGTATTAAAAGCAACCAACTTCTGATTAGGAGGATGGGATGAAAGACAATGAGAAGGTAAAGAAACTGCGAAAGGTTTACGATGAACAGTGGTGTGGAATGAGTTTTTCGCAAAAAAAAAAAAATAACATCAGGGAAGGGTAGACGGTTGTTATTTTCCATTTCAAAAGTAAACTGTATATGTTCATCTATGGCGTTCAAAACGGAGAATATGATCAAGATCATCAGAATTCAGTAATGCGAATCAGTTATTGACATAGTGGATGTAAAATAGAAAAACATAACTTATTAAATAGGTTTGATTCGAAATAATGCATGAAAATACCACTGAAGATGGAGCTGAAGCGTTGCCATCGCAGTAGCTGACAGGAGACATGACATGTTGTGTGGTCCAACAAATCGCGATTTTGCCTTTTTTCAAAATACGCATACAGGGCCTGATTACCAACGGGACAAACTTCCATCAGTAAAAAGGAACAGAAATTTTTCTTTATTCACGACAATAATTTTGCACGCGAATAGGAAGTTTAAGTAAAGTGAAAATTTCTATTAAAATTTACTGGTGGAAGTTTGCCCCGTAGTTAATCAGGCCCTGGACGCATGGTGTCGAGTTCTCCAACAGTTAAATAGTGCTTTTAAACCAGGAATGTGTGGAAGGTGTAGTCGAAGCTAGATGCGATTATGTCATAGTTTGGCGGAGTGTTACGTACTATAATTAACTAACTCACTGATGAAGGTGATGATGAACACGAACCAGGCCTTGTAATTCAACATTCTGGGGGATCAAACGATATTTTTGATTCAAGTTGATGAGTATGTTATAAATTTATTTATAGGTTTTTAGGTGCGTTCGTAATTATATAAATACATAGCACCTATAGTCGTCGCTTGGTCCGTCCGTCTGTCCGCATATAACACAACAGCGTAAAAACTACCCAACCGAATGGTTTGAAATTTAATATATATTATCGTTGTAGAATTCTGTCGAGTCATTTCAAATTTTATGAAAATCTAATCAAAACTTAAATAATATTAATAAAAGTTTTCTTTATTCTATTAAATCCTATCGTACGTAAATCTATATAATAAAAGCGCAAGTTATGTGACTGAGGAAAACAAATACGGGCAAACCACTTCTTATTTCATATGCCAGGCGGCCATTTTAATTCAAAATTATTTTTTCGAATAAAATTACATAAAAGTTACATTTTTAGAAAGATCGTTGAAAAAAATTGTTTGTTTGAGAAGATGAGTGACATTAAAAAATGGATAGATTCTGAGATAATTTCAGTTGAAATTGCGTTAACAGCCGAATATTTCAATCCATTAGAGTAAATAAACACAGGAGATTCGTTCATTATGAGTCATAAAAATATTAAACCATGGACGTAATCACTCGCAAAGCAAGATCTCCATGGTGAATTTTACAGTGCTGTCTGGTGTAGAAAAAAATATTCACATCTGTAAAGTGGCATACATAATAAGAGAAGGCATGCTCAGTTCGCTCATAACAGACGATGTAATTCATTTCACTGAAATAATAACGATGATTTTTTTACATTGTGAAACTAGTTATAAAACGAACGCACGTTTAACGTACAATTTCCAACTTGTTCAAGATTAAAATAGCAGCGTTCACAGTGCTGCATGCATACAGCATACCTGGCAGTTGTGATGAACACTCAGGCACTCTTGCACCTTGACTGGTCCACTAAATCATCCGAGCTTAACACTATATAAAAATTGTGTAACTGTTTGAAATAGCGATCAAAATACCGACAACGGGATAATTAGGTGGTCTTACATAATCTACACCTCATGTGCCAGTAATGTCAACTGGTGTGACATACGTGAAGAACCTTCTAGATTCCCTTTCTCGCTGAATATAGATCGTTACTATTAGAGTTGCAAAAAACCCGTAGTTTTTCATGGACAGGAATAAACCCGGGAATTTTTGGGAATAAACCAGGAATTTTGGGGAATATTGGAAATTTTGGGGGAGTTTTGAAAATAAACAAAACTAGTCACTTTCAATTTATTTATTTTATATAGAAATTTCAGGCACTGTTCTGAAAAGTTTAAAATGGGTTTTTCATTGTTAATTCACAAAACTTAGGATTTTGCGCTCTAAGTTTTTGTAATTTTTAAAAACTTATTTGCTTTACAACAATGGCGGCTGTCAATTGCTAAGAATTTGAATGTTTCTTTAAATATTAAAATTGTTTAATTTCCAATAAAAGTTAAAATTTCAATGCAAATTCACCTTGTTTAATAACTAACATTCATTAAGATGCAACTAAATGTAAATATATTGCTTGAAGGTGCGTAAAAACATACATAAAAAAAACATTTAAAAGCACATTAAAGTCCTTTTAAAAAATTCCAAAACGTTTTCAACCGAAACCCGGTCATCATCAGTGGAAAAAACTAATTCTGTTGAGTTGAATTGTTACCTCTTTGCGTTTTCTTGCTTGCCCGGAATAAACTATTTCACTTCAAGGGTTTGGAAAAAAAGGTGGGATGGGAAAGGTAATCAATGATGCATTAATTCATTCCAGACTGCGTGGATATCATATGATAATACATCGTTACAGACTATTTCTTTTTTACACATTATTTCTAGAGACTCTCTTATAATTGCTTCCAGGAGATTATTTGTGCGGAATATAATTTTGGATCTATTGAAATCAACTTTTATAGGTTCAGTTTGCGCTAATCTTGCTAAGGCAGTGTGGGGTCTATTTAATCTCAGATCTGCTTCATGTTCTTTTATTCTGTCTCGGAATTTCCTCATTGTCATACCTATGTACATAAAATCTTTATTATCTTTCTTGAATGGTATAATATATACTCCTGATCTATTGATAGCCTGGATTGGGTCTATTTTTCTGTTTAACAAAACCCGCAACTTTGGGGGAGGGACTGCGATTAATGTAATGCCAAACCTAAAGAGTGAATGTCTCATACTTTCAAAAAACCGTGGGATGTAGTTAACTTTACAAAACTTCAAACTTTTAATTGTACCTGTATTCCGATTTTCTTCATCTTTCACTTTAAATTTATTTATGATTTTTTCAATGAATGTAATTAGAAAAATAGCAGCCGAGAATTCAGTTCCATCCCGTTTCATTGAAAAAATCATAAATAAATTTAAAGTGAAAGATGAAGAAAATCGGAATACAGGTACAATTAAAAGTTTGAAGTTTTGTAAAGTTAACTACATCCCACGGTTTTTTGAAAGTATGAGACATTCACTCTTTAGGTTTGGCATTACATTAATCGCAGTCCCTCCCCCAAAGTTGCGGGTTTTGTTAAACAGAAAAATAGACCCAATCCAGGCTATCAATAGATCAGGAGTATATATTATACCATTCAAGAAAGATAATAAAGATTTTATGTACATAGGTATGACAATGAGGAAATTCCGAGACAGAATAAAAGAACATGAAGCAGATCTGAGATTAAATAGACCCCACACTGCCTTAGCAAGATTAGCGCAAACTGAACCTATAAAAGTTGATTTCAATAGATCCAAAATTATATTCCGCACAAATAATCTCCTGGAAGCAATTATAAGAGAGTCTCTAGAAATAATGTGTAAAAAAGAAATAGTCTGTAACGATGTATTATCATATGATATCCACGCAGTCTGGAATGAATTAATGCATCATTGATTACCTTTCCCATCCCACCTTTTTTTCCAAACCCTTGAAGTGAAATAGTTTATTCCGGGCAAGCAAGAAAACGCAAAGAGGTAACAACTCAATTCAATAGAATTAGTTTTTTCCACTGATGATGACCGGGTTTCGGTTGAAAACGTTTTGGAATTTTTTAAAAGGACTTTAATGTGCTTTTAAATGTTTTTTTATGTATGTTTTTACGCACCTTAAAGCAATATATTTACATTTAGTTGTATCTTAATGAATGTTAGTTGTTTAATTTCCGTTTGCTGGCATATTTACTATTCAGGCATACTCTATATTAATTTTCTTGTTAGTGTATTGTCACATTGATTTCTTTTTGTTTTGGTCGTTTTCTTTTTTGTTTATATTGTCTGAATCGGAGAGCAGGGGTGATTTTTATATTCATGTCAGACAAGATTAATCTGTCGTACTTTTTAGTTACCCATGATTAAACTATCAACTTACTTATGTTATTATAATTTCTCTTTCTTAATATATCTGCAGCTTAATCATGTATTTCTTTAGTTTTCATGTAAACTGTACTATTTTTCTGTATTTATGCTATTGGTTTTGTTTACATATCTAAAAAAAATTTTACAAATTAAAAAATTCTATGTCTAAAACTTTATGAAAACACCTGGGAATTTTTAATATTTCCCTCCCAAAAAACTCAGTTTTTTCCACCCTTTGCAACTCTAGTTACCATGACCAGAAGCGGTGTTACGTGGCATTACAGAGATATTTTCTGAGGTGATTAATATTTGACCGGTGAATTTGAATCTAATTAAAATTACTTATAGTCAAACTCGTTTAATACGACGACGGCTAAAACGAGGACACAGTTAAAACGAGTAATTTACAGGTTAAAAAGGATTCAACATTTAAACAATATTAAGATTTTTACGAGCTGCAAAAGCAGGATCGCTGTTAATATGAGCAAAACATTGTTCATTTCAATCTGGTTTTCGGAAAAAGTAGGTTAGAATTAGGAAAGATCAAACACTGTTCTCTCCCAAAAATAATACTTCTACATTACAAACGTCTGTCAAAATGCAATGCTTTGTCAGACAGAAATTCCTTCAAGGAGATCCTCCCAACCCACCCTAGAAAATGTAAAGGAATGCCCTGAGGTCTTGAAAGAATGAAACTAAAGAAGAAGAAGACAAGAACATTTTAAAAATATCACCCCTTTGTACGATTTGCAACTGAGCAAAGGAAAGGAAAAAGCATAGCAGAAAACCTTTATTTCTTCCTTTAAATTCGGATTCTGTGTCATATTAACCAACCTTTTCACGTCTCTTTTCGTCCTGTTAAAATGAAAAGAATATGTGAAATCTTCGAAAATTGCAGTGTCTACTGCAATGTTAATCGAGTTTTTCCGGGAAAAAGGGAAGTGATCAGCTGCATTACTGTACATCGTTCATGTTCTTTGGAATTACAATTTTTCTAGAGGCACTTCAGTACTGTGATTTTGTCAAAGGAAAATAACACTCACCAAGATAAAAATGAATATTTTATGGTAACTTTATGATATTAAGTAAATTTTAGCAGCAAGATACTTAGAGCAATCAATAGTAGCATTAGTTTAATTATGTACGTGTTTTTAAAATTGTTATTATCGTCACGGGTATTATGAGTATTTTTACGAGATTAATTCCCTTGCTTCTCGTATTAACAGAGTTCGACTGTATGTATACATACACATATATATATATATATATATATATATATATATATATATATGCTTTCAATTATTAATAATATTTTATTAAATGAACATTATAAACAACTGGTAGTATAAATTCGTTTTCCACATACATTAAGCTATAATTTGTGTAGATCTAACCTTATAGACTAGAGAAAATTTAACCAGGTTCAGTAATGAATTTTACCATTAAATTCTCATTGTAATAAAATTTATACAGCATAAAAAGAAGAAAATAAAACCTACATTTTATATATTATATTATTTTGGTTATAAACTTTTATGGAAGAAAGTAAACTATGAACGCTGACAGTCATGCTGTGGATAAATAAAGGGTTGAAATCAACAAGTCATGACACGGTTTTCGACAACAGATCGTTGTCAAATATTAAATTTCTTTAAAAACAGCAAATAAATCGGGAAAAACACCTTATATAACATGTGCAGGGATTAACACAGCAAGCATTAGAAAGAAGAAAACACGGAAAGGTTTAAAGAAATATTTGAAAAACAGGAAATATATAAATCTATTTTTTTATTGATATTTTATTAAGTATCAAAAACATAAGAAATCATGATACAACTTTTGGCAACAGATCGTAGTGAAAGATTACATTTTTAAAGATAATTAATAAAATAATCCGAAGAAATATGTTGCATATGTGCAGGAGTTAGGACGAAAAATCTCCTGTCAAAATCGGTTTAGTTGGCATCTGTTTCTCTCATTCCATATCATTGGTGAAAGTTGGTCGAAAAATTCTAGGATAAGAACGTCCAAAGAAGAAGAAAAATAATGCTGAAAAAAGGAAATAAAAAGTGGAAAATGGTAAATTCAAGAAAGACTTTCATATCTGAAATCAGTTCGAAAATTGGGAAATTCCAAGAAAAGCTTAACGAATGGATGTGGGATGCAAAAAATTGCTCAAAATATCAGAGGAAAAGATTAAAAAAATATTAAAAAGTAAAATCCCACAAAAATCACTTTCCTCCACTATCGCCGTGATAATGAAGTTTTCAATTTATTTTATGTGCAAATTATTTTTGACGTATGCTATGTTGCACACATATGCTTTCTCTTCAATGTTCCATTATGATCTCTTAGAACATTTTTCTCCCTTGAAATTGAATTTTGACGGATATTGCACACAAATTGCTTTTTTTTTCTCAGAGTCTGTTACAAGATTTTTTTAAGAGTGTTTCACTAAAAATGATTAACGGCATACGTTGCACGCATATAGTTACTCTCCAGATTCAATTCGAAGATGATCTTTTACAACGTCCCTAAAAATGATTTTCAGCATCCGTTACACAGATATGGTTTCTCTCAAGAGTCAATTCGAATATGGCCTTTCAGAGTTTTTTTTTTCTTTGATATGCATCGCACACACGTTTTCTCTCCCTCGTGAATTCGAAGATGATTTTTTAAAGTGGCTTTCACTGAAAATAATTTTTGCCATATGTCCCACAGATATGGTTTCTCTTTATACTGGATTCGAATATGAACTTTTAAAGATCTTGAAATACATCGCACACAATTTTTTTTATGTCTAGTGTAAATTCGAATGTCTTCTTAAAGCTGACTTATGTGAAAATGATTTTTGACACTTCTCACACACAAATGGTTTCTCTCCAGTATGGATTCGAAGATGATCCATCAGATTTTTTTTCTGTGGAAATGAGCGTAAACATACATCGCACACAAATGGTTTCGCTCCGGCGTGGCTTCGAAAGTGGTTTTTCAGATTTGTTTTCTCTGAAAATGGTTTTTGACATACATCACACACGAATGGCTTTTCTCCAGTATGAATTCGAAGATGTCTTTTTAAATGTGTTACCTGTGAAAATGATTCTTGACACTTTTCACACACATATGGTTTCTCACCAGTATGGATTTTAATATGTTCTTTTAAAGTGAATTTCACTGTAAATGATCTTTTACATATGTCGCACACAAATGGTTTCTCTCCAGTGTGGATTCTAATGTGATTTTTCAGAGCTGTTATACATGAAAATGACTTTTGACAGTTTTCACATACAAAGTGTTTCGCTATAGTGTGGCTTTGAATGTGATTTTTCAGAGTAGTTTCAGATGAAAATGGCTTTTGAATATAATCGTACACAAAATGTTTCTCTCTAGTGTGAATTCGAAGATGATATTTTAAACCTGAGAGTTGTGAAAATGATTTTTGACATACATCACACACAAATGGTTTCTCTCCAGTGTGAATTCGAAGATGAGCTTTTAAAGTTGACATCTGTGAAAATGATTTTTGGCATTTCCCGCACATGTGTGGTCTTTCACCAGTATGTATTCTTATATGATCTTTCAAATGTTCCTTGCGTAAAAATGTTTTTTGGCATGTATTGCAAGTATGTGGGGTTTCTTCATTATGAATTTTCATGTGTTCCAATAAATAAAATTTTCTTAAAAATGGTTTTTGACATATATTACATGTATGACTTTCTTCTCTACCATGAATTTGTACATGTCTAGTTAAATAACATTTTTTTGAGAATGATTCTTGACACACATCACAAATATAAGGTTTCTCTGCTGCATGAGTTTTGGGATATTGATCCAACATAACATTTTTTCGCAAATTCGGTTGGCATATATTATATGCGTGCATTTTATCATCATTTTGCTCTTGAAATATACATTGCTCTTCCATTTATCACAATGTACGCACATAAATGTTGAAAGACAGAGACATCAATATTTTAAATGTATGAACTAATCAAAGGTTTTTTTCTTTGGCGTTAAAGATCATCGAGTAACTTTAAGTCGCAAATGAATAACAGTACACAAGAGTAAATGTTCTTTCCAAAAACCTAAAAAAGATAAAAGAAATGTTAAAAAAAACATGAAGTGGAAAATTATAAACAATCATTTTAATATACACATAGCAGCGTAACGACGTAACATACGAAACGTAAAGAAATTATTTTGGAAAAGAAGTTTTAAACCTTCTATTGATTTATATAGGATATTTCAAAAAGATTATTTTATTTTACCTATTCGAGATACGTATAGGCAATGTAAATTGCAAAAGTGTACACAATATAAACTAGAAATTAAGATAATTTTAATGAAGTAGTTCTTCAAAAACTTACATTTAACAAAAAATTGTACGGTCACTGGGTCCTGTAAGTTATATTAAGAAAAATGTGCTCCATGCTGTGAGAAGTAAAACATTAAAAGTCCATTCTTCTACGACCAAAACCACCAAGTTATGATACTTTGAATTTTATGAAATTTTGGAGCTTTCCAGCTAAAAAAAAACGAGGCTGTGTATTTTCAGTACCGGGAAATCTCCAAAATTTCATAAAATTCAAAGTATTATAATTAGGTGAGTTTTGGTAATAGAATAATGGTATTCTTAACGTTGTACTTCCTAGAAAAGTTTCTAAATATAATTTATTAGACCCAGGGACCGTAATTTTTTTTAAATGTCACTTTTTACAAATTAATGCCAGGGTATTTCATCAAAATAATCTTAATACCGTAATAATCTTAATACTTTCTTACGGTATTTTGAACACTTTTGCAATTTTCTTTGACAACATATATTTAACAGATAAACTGTTAAAGATCGCTTAAAACTTTTTGGAACCTATACATAGAAATATTTTTGGAATTGCCTGTATATTTCTATGTTTGTGTATTTATTTATTATAAGTTTTACCATCATAAACAAGAAAGAATGAAGAATGCGTCAAGCATAGATTAAGAAACACATTGCAACTCTTCTAGAACACTTGACAAAACTTAATAACGTCAATAAGATGCCTAAGTTAACATTTTAGAAAACGCATTACACCATATTTAAAAACCAGATTTCAGCAATTACCGTCCACAGCTGAAAAAGTACTTCAATGGTTTTGTGCAGCTCTGTATTTGATCTATAGATTTGTGTATATATTCTACATAGTATGCTAAAATTTAGTTTAGTAATAATACGCATAATAGGGTGAAAATTCACCTTTAGCAATTTCTACCAATAGATGGAAAGATATTTGAATTATTTTGGCCTTGTATATTACCTACAGATTTTTATACAAGCGAATATTAATCTAAAATTTAATTCAGACTCAAACGCGCTTAAAGCTACTGAAATTACATTTCCTGATATCATTCGTAGGCGACCATATATCTAATTTTTTGCGTGGCCCTGTATATGATTTTATTGATATTGCACAAACATATTTCAGTATGCTAAATATGTTTCAACTGGAAAATGTATTAACTCAATTAAAAACCACATTTAGACATTTCACGCTTATACTCAGTAATGCTAACGAATTGTTTTGTGTATGATCTACAGCATTTATACACACCACATTGTATGCCAAAATTTAGTTAAACTTAAAAATGCATACCATAATTGGAAACGTTAGTTCCAGCAATTATCGCTAATAGACAGTATTTAGGATACAGTACTGTATCCGAAATTTTTTTGTGTGTCCCTGTAAATGGATGATAAATGCTATGCACATCACATTCTACAGCAAGCGCATTACGGATTCGAGTAACCTCAGTAATGTGTATCAATTTCATTTTATTTGAAATAATGTGATATAATTAAACTATGCTGCAAATACTTTTTCCCTGTAGAGTATTATGTAACGGAATTCTTTTATGCGGCCCTGTAAATCAATAATACATACTTTGCACTCCATATTCTACAGAATGCATGTTTTAGTGCATTTCATAAATGTATATCAATTTAATTATGTTTGAAATGATGTAACAACATTAAAATGCATTTCAAACGATTTTTTTCCATTGACCGTAATGTAACACATAACTTTTGACTGTCCCTCTAAACGAAGTATAAATACTACACATTTCACTTTCAATAGCGATCGTGCTATAGTAAAGTCAATAACATATAAAATTACAGGACAATCCCAGTATATTTACGAGAGTTAGAGCTCGGCCATACAAACCGAAATGATAAACACTTTTCCAACTATGTTGGGAAGTGTTAAAAATCATGGCTTAGAGCTAGACCGGGAGGCGGCAGCACAGACAACCACCTCATCGAGTTCACGGCTGAAATTTCAGAATTAGTTAAAACTTGATTCGCATATTAAAACGCAATCGGTCTGCCAAGTCATATCTTGGTGGAAAACATCCGAAAACCCGATTTAGGCGGTTTGCTCGTAGGTTTACCATTGTGTGTTCCTGCTCCCAGTCCTCCATGTTTTCATACCTTTGTGTGCAGGAAAACACAATGGTAAACCTACGAGTCAACCGCTAAAATCAGGTTTTAAGGTGTTTTCCACCAAGATATGACTTGGCAGACCGATTGCGTTTTAATATGCGAATCGAGTTTTAATTAATTCTGGAATTTCAGCCGTGAACTCTATGAGGTGGTTGTCTGTGCTGCCGCCTTCCGGTCTAAGCAGATGAGGTCGTTTTGCTGAACTGGCGATCACAGAGCCCAGATATAAGCCAAGTAGAAAACCTGTGAGAAACATTACTGAGAGTATTTACGCAAACGGCAAGTTTTATGAGAATAAAAGCGAATTAAAACCTGTTATTAAAATAATCTGAAAAAAAAATTCTCAAAGATAAATCTTACAATATAAAATTGCACAAACGATGTGATTCACTACTTAAAAGATGACTAAAACACTTTAAAAGAAGTTAGATTAAAATAAAGTACTTTCGGCTATGTACACAGCCTTATTCAGGATTTAAACTGGTGTTAGGAACGTTATTCGTCCTTACTTGTGGGAGGGCCCCCCACCGACCTTCCTGTTTTTCGCCTGATTATTGGTATCGACCATTGAAACCCGGACTCTCTCTGATTTTCTCTGTTTGAACAATGGTCTTTGAGAGTGAGATCTGGACAAGTGACGTTCGTAACACCAGTCTAAACCATGAATCCTGAAGAAGGTTAGGTAGTGAATCACAGCAGTTGTGTAATTTTATATTGAATTATTAAGATGAATTTTAGCATTCTGAAATAGTTTATTTTATGTGATAACACCTTACTCTGACATCTAGAATGATAAACTTTTGCGAAAGAAACATTGGTTTTTAAGAAACATTTTACGAATGAAAAAATATTATTACTTACCCATCATTCGTAGTATACGGTAAGTCTTGTAATCGTTTTAAAAATCGAAAAAAAAAATTAACAGATTTACACGTTTCAGACACTAGAAATTCCGAAAAACATATTTTTAGAAAAAAATATTGCCGTTTGTCTCTGTGTGTGTCTGTAAACGCTCTATCTCCCGAAAAAATTGAGATAGAGACTTGAAATTTGGTATGTACTTAATATGTAATAATGAGAAGAAGCCTATTGAATTTCAGTAATCTCGATTATCCGGAATTATTTTTTTCGGACTCTCGAAATATTCGTTCTGATGAAAGGTATATACAAAATTTCGAAATTATTTATTTAAAGGAGTGAATATAAAAGACAATAAAAAAATATAAATTTTGCATAAAGAATGAAGTTGATCGGGTAATTAGTTGCCGAGGTATTTGTAATCCTATTTCCACACTCTTCGATTTTTCATGACCCTGTATTTCATTCAAATTTCAATTCAAAGATATATTTTAATTGAAAATCAGACGCTTAATCCGACACAGTAAACTCTTATTTAAGACTTAGCGTTCTACAGGTTACTTTTGTGAAAGAATTCCTGTTACAATGTTAACTATACTGAATTTTGTCTTCCGTGATTTTTAGAATTTTTACCGATTTTTATACGTTTAGCGGAGATTTTTTTGCATGGTAATCCGGTTTCAATTTTTTTTGGCCCAATTTAGTAAATGTTGTTGTCTTTTTAATAAAGTTTATTCAGAATTCGTGCAGCAGTTTTTCAATTTTGTGCAATTTTTTATGTGATGTTTAGAGGTTTTTTTTGCATTGTGTGGCGATTTTTTGACATTCTGAAAAGGAATCTGGTTTCAATTTTTTAGACCAGTTTAATAAATTTTTTCCTCTTTTCAATAAAATTTATTTGGATTTCATAGAATTTTGAGCTATTTTTTTTTTTTTTTTTATAAAATTAGTTTTTTTTTTTTTTTTTTTTTTTTTTTTTTTTTTTTTTGTAGCGATTTTTACAGTCAATTTTGTCTTGTCCTCTGAGATTTTTGAATTCTTAAATGAGATTTTTAATGTGTTTTTGAACTTTTTTCTCACATTCATCAGCATTATTTGACATTCTTGAAAGAATTTCGGTTACAATATTTTAGCCCATTATAGTAAATTTTGTCCTCTATGATTTCTGAAGTTTTAGCGATTTTTAAAGTTTTTTGCATTTATTTCTTATAAATTTTAAATATTTCTAATTGTTCCACATTAGCATTTTTTTAAATTTACAGTCACTAAAAAGAGACTAAGGGGACCAAAATGGGTAAAAGATGACCTTTTTCTAAAAAGGAGACGTTAGGGGGGGGAAAGGGGGACCACTTGGGAGGCCTGTGTGTAATACAATATTTCTTAAAAGTTAGATTAGCTGAATCGTCGAAAAAATCTTATATGCTTTAAAAAATTACATATAATCTAACATTAGTAAATTGCAGATTTCAGAATGTTATATTTGTCTTTCAAAATTGACGTTGAGGCCCTTGATCTGAAGATTTACTGGTTAAGTGAATGTGGAGGAAATAAGTCGCACAAGCATTCTTTAAAATACATTTTTGTAAGGAGAAGGTAAACTAAAAAAGCATTGAATCGATTTATACAAACAAAATAAAACCAAACATAATTATTCACCAGTTTTTATAGCAGACGATAATCTTGGAACAGCACGTAAGGAAAATGTAAACTAAAAATCATTGAATCGATTTATACAAACAAAATAAAACCAAACATAAGTATTCGCTGGTTTTCATAGCAGATGATAATCTTGGAACAGCACGTATTTTAATAAAAAATATATTTTTATTTTCAGTTGTTAGGAAAAAATGGCAACAAAAATATATAGTAATTCAATATTTTTCTTTTACTTTCTACAGAAATGGAGTAATTTAGTTGTAACCATTACAGAAATATCACTAAAGTTTACAAAGTAATAATAATTGTTATGTATTTATCCAGCGTTAGAGGGCGTGACAAAGTAACTTTGACTTTGACTCTAAAAAAGACTACAACTTTCACTCTGTTCGGTGTTCTAAGATTCTGATGTATGTTGTTCTACGTAAGTTTTGTGATGTCCCGTAATAAATGTTCGTTAGTTAGTATTCTAGTGATGTTTTCTATGGACCCAAACACAAAACATGATATTGGCGACGAGTTAAAACTGCGATAATTTCTTCTGATTCATTTCAACGTTTTCCTGAACTGTGTAATTACTGCATGTTCTTAGTTTCGATTTCTACAAAATGTCATTCGGCAAGCTCGAAGAATTTCTAGTAGGGAAAACGAATTGGATTGAGTATAAAGAGCGTTTGGATTTCTTCTTCGCCGCTAACAGCATTGCTGAAGCTGATAAGAAGCTGACAATTTTTCTTACAAGGAGACCGCCAAACATGATGCGCACAGATTTTGATGATTTTAAAGTATGTTGTAGGGATCGTACCCCTAACTATTCAGGTCAAAGGTTTCCTTCAAATCGGATTTAGTTTTCGAGAAATTTCGTTTTAAAGTTAAGAATGCATTTCAAATGCCATTACTTCGCGATCCTGGACAAGGTCTCAGTGGTTCCGTGGTAGCGTTCGTGAATTGAGAGCCGCATATGGGTGTTCTGTCCTCTCCTGTGACCTTTTACCTTTTTTAACAAATTTTATATATTTGTCTCGTTATAAGTTGTATGCAGAATTATGAATTCTGCATCTTTGAACTTTTTGATATTTTCCTAATAAATTCCATTTACATTTTCGAATATTTCGTAAAAATTTACGTTTTTTCTTTTTTTTTCTTGTGCAGTTTTGAAATTAATATTTCTATTGACGAAATTCCAAACTAACTAATTCCAAAGACATATCTTGAAAGGAGTAATAAAATATTAAAGCAATAACGATTATATCCAAGTTTTAGCCAGTTATATATATTTTTTTTATGTTATTTAAATACATTTAACTGTAAAGTTCAAACTCACCGTCATTTTTGATTTGCACAAATAAAAAATAATGTAATTACAATTAATTTTTTTTTTCAGTCTAACAAGTCGATGCCATACAGAAAAATTCACCTAGAAATGAAAAATCGTTTGTAAATTACAATACATATAAAAAATATCTGAAAAAAAAATCGTCTGTGACGACTTTTACGGTAATACCAGAATAAATAAAATTTTCTTTTTATCAATTTCGTTTCGCTTCCTTTGCAGACGAAAATGTTTGAAATAATTTCTTTTTCAAATTTAATGCATTTTTAAATATATTTATCACAATTTATGTATTTAAAGAATACATAATATGCTAATTTATACATTCTTCCAATATTGTTAAAACAATTATTTAAAGGCGATTTTTAATGCGAAATTTGTTTAGAATATTTTTGCGATAGGTATAACACAATTAGTTCCATATTTAATAAACTAAAAATGTCGATGTCGGTGATGATAAATATTTTAGTATTTCAGCAGTTAACATATTTCAATATATTTAGAGCAAATCAAATATTAAAAGGATATATTATTTTGTTAATTTTTTCTTAATCATTTAAATTTTTTTAAATAGAAAATGTAAATTTAAAAAAAATGTATTATTTCATAAATACAATAAATAAATAAGTAAATATACATAAATGTAAACAATAATCATTTCAAAAAGACGTGATATCAAGACATAAATTAGTTTGGATTTTCGTCAGCAGAAATATTCAAATAAAAATTGCGCAAAAACTATAAATTTTCACGCAATATTCGAAAATATAAATGGAATTTATTAGGAAAATATCAAAAAGATCAAAGATGCAGAATTCATAATTCTGCATACAACTTATAACGCGACAAATATATAAAATTTGTTAAAAAAAGGGTAAAAGTCACAGCAGAGGACAGAACACCCATCTGCAACTCTCAAATCGCGAACGCTACCACGGAGACCATGTCCAGGATCGCGAAGTAATGGCATTTGAAATGCATGCTGAACTTTAACCCGAAATTTCTCGAAAACTAAAGCCCATTTGAAGGAAACCTTTGACTTGAATAGTTAGGGGTATGATCCCTACAACATACTTTAAAATCATCAAAATCTGTGCGCATCATGTTTGGTGGTCTCCTTGTTAGTGTTTCGGGTCCAGCCAGTGCCGTAGCGAAAGAAAATTTTTGGGGGGGCAAAAGGCAAGATTGGCCGACTCAAAAATGTTTCAAATCCGACTAATGTAAAATAGTCAATCTGTCGCATTATTTCTTAATTAATAGTTTTTACAATTAATTTTAACTGATAATTAAAAATAAAATATATGATTTTGTATTCCTAAAATGTTTCTTATATATAACTCAGTAATCATTTAAAAGATTTACCAAGAACTTTACTGGAGGAAAAAAAAAGAAAGAAAATATGTATTGATAAGAGAAAATCGTACAGTTATATTTGTGAAAAACACATTTGTTTAGAATGATAGAGTGAAGTGAACGGTAAACATCTAACCAAAGGAACCGAGTTTACAAAAATTTCAGTAGAGGCACAGACATTTCGGCACCGACAGGACAAATCCGTCTCCTCCCTTTCTATAAGTTTAAGAAATATATTATTGTGAAAGTCGGAAGTTGTAGAATTCCGACAATGTACAGTTTAGAAAATTAGTGCAAAACTGGATTTGCAGGATTATCTGGAGATCATAAACAAAAGACTTATCTACACCAGACCTAACACCTTTTCTATATCTATCCCTAGTGGTCTGGGCCTGGAAAGAATTTTGCTTTACATGTCAAAGAAAATACGTGTGAAGATTTGTCTTATAAAGAAGATATTTTCTGTTACTGATTGAATATTAAAAAAAAAAAAAAAAAAAAAAAAAAAAAGCAAGAAGTTTTTTAGGTATTAAATGTGTTACGCACGGATATTTTTAAAATTTATTCATTTTCTTTTTTTAAATAGTTTTAAAAAGTCTTCGTTTTTATTTTCCAAACGTTCCTAAAACAGTTCCAAAGGGCGTAAACATCATATCGTTGCTAGAACCGAACCTACTATGCAGAGCTGCCAACCTTAGCAAGAGAAAAAACAGGAGATTCTTCGCAGTTTAAAGGGAGAAAAAGAATATTTTTTTTTAAGTGAATTTACGTAAGAATAAAAACTTATTTTATAATTCATTTAGAATAGATTAATGATTGACTCAATAACTTAAATATAATCATTAATATATATATATATATATATATATATATATATATATATATATATATATATATATATATGAAAGGATAAAAGCAAAGCCCCTTTTTAAAATGTAAAACTCCTTTTTGCCCCTTTTAAAATTTGAAATTACCGTTTTAAAAAATAGAAATTTAAATTAAAACTTTGTAAATGCTTTAGTAATTGTGTCTCAATTGATTGAAATTGCCGTCGCCCCTGTTAAATTAGTTTCCCTGCATCGCATCTTATAACTTTCAAAGATCGTTTTCTCACTCTTCATAAGAATATTTTTGCTGACAGTAGCGCAACTTTAAAGTCTCGCTGCATCCTATCGGCCGATTTGAGCCAACGCCTTTGTCCTGCACAATCAATCACTCAGCTCGCGGCCAATTAAAATTAGAAATACGCCTCTTTTGACTTCGACGACCTCTAGCAGAAATAATGCAAAAACCTCATATTTATACAGTTGCATGGCTATCAGGAGGGAAGTTTTCCGATCTCAACCATGCCCTGACTTCACGCCAATATGCTCTCCAGCGAGGCTAACGAAAAAGAAAGGCTACCGCGGTGCTTTACGCGTATCTTTTTTTACAGACCGGGAGAATCGCGTGATGTTCGAATGCACCAATGCATGTGTACGAAAAGAGCAACACGTCACTCTAGTGGTCTGTAAAAAAAGATAAGTAGAATGCACCGCGGTAGCCTGGCTTTTTCGTTAGCCTCGGCTCTAGAGGGGTTGCCGTGCCGCGTAACTAAATCCCGATGTCCAGAAAGATTTAACTTAGCAGCTCTCACGCCAGTGTGGGCCTGGTTTAAAAGGATTTATGTAATAAAAAGAAATAAACCAGGTTCCGTAATAGACGATGTCTTTCTTTAAACAAAAAATACATTCACGTGGACTTTAACTGAATCCTGGATAGCGCTCACGGCCCATGACTACAGGAATATGCAAGGAAATCGGAGTGAGCGGTCACACGTAAGTACGGACTCGTCATCGGTCCGCGCGGCAGCCTCTACTGGCCCGACACCCATCGAAACAGCGATTGAGGACCCACCGAAGGAGCCACGCTTCTTTATATGTATATATATATATCATCATCATCATCATCAACCGTTTTCAATCCACTGCTGGATGTAGGTCTCCCCCAGATTTTTCCATTGTCGCCAGTCTAGTGCTTTAGTCATCCAATTAACACCGGCCACTTTTCTGATTTCGTCACTCCATCTTACTTGAGGTCGTCTTCTTGGTCGTTTTACATCTCTGGGATACCACTGTAGGGTGTTTGTGCTCCATCTATTGTCTTGTCTTCTTGCAATGTGCCCAGCCCATTTCCATTTTAGCCGTTTAATTCTCTCGATGATGTCAAAAACTTTCGTCTGACTTCTTATCCACGTTATTCTCTTTCGGTCTCTTCTGGTTATGCCTAGCATACATCTTTCCATACTTCGCTGTGTTGTTTGTAATCTTTGTACCATCCGTTTTGTTAGTGTCCAAGTTTCTGCTCCATAAGTTAGTGCAGGCAAAACACATTGGTTAAACACCTTTCTTTTCAAACAAAGAGGCATGTTACTCTTCAGAATAATATTGTTCTTCCCAAAAGCACTCCATCCATTTCTTATTCTTCTATTGATTTCATTCATGATACTGTTGTCTGATGATATTTCTTGTCCAAGGTACACATAACTTTCAACATCTTTAATCTCAGTGTTGTTGTAGACGATTTTCTTTTTTGATGCAAATGAATTGAACATCACCTTAGTCTTTTCCAAATTTATTTTTAATCCCACATTAATGCTAGCTTCTGCCAAATCTTTTAGCATATTTTGCAATTCTTCAGGGCTATTACTGAAAATTAAAATGTCATCAGCAAACCGGAGATGGCTTAAATATTCCCCATTTATTCTAATCCCTTTGTTTTCCCAATCCAGCTTCTTGAAAATACTTTCTAAGACAGCAGTAAAAAGCTTAGGCGAAATGGTGTCTCCCTGTCTTACTCCTCTTCCAAGCTTGATCTTCGCTTTTCCTTTGTCTAAACGGATGGTGGCTGATGCTTTCTTGTAGATCTTCTTTATGATATTGATATAAGGTTTGTCTATACCAATGTCCTCCAGAGAAGTAATTACTGCAGATGTGTAGACCGAATCAAATGCTTTTTCATAATCAATAAAGGCAAGGCAGAGAGGTAAATTATATTCTTTATGTTTTTCTATAACTTCCCTTACTGTTTGAATATGATCCATTGTGCTAAATCCACTTCGAAATCCTGCTTGTTCTCTAGGTTGAGCTGAGTCCAGAGCTGATTCAAGTCTTGTCGTTAAAACTTTGGTGAAAATTTTATAAATCACTGACAGTAAGCTGATTGGACGGTAGTTTTTAATGTTTTCCTTTTCTCCTTTCTTATAAAGTAACACCATCACAGCATTATTCCAATCTTCTGGTACATCTGATTTCTCGAGACATTTGGAAAACAGTATGGCTAGCATTTTTGCAAATTCTTCTCCTGCTTCTTTGATAAGGTCAATTGTAATTCCATCTTCGCCAGGGCATTTACCTTTTTTCATGCCTCTAATGGCTTGTACAACTTCATCTGTCATCACTGGGATTATCTCTTCAGTTTCTGTTATGTTTACTAGTGGATCACGTAGGTTGATTTCCCTTTGATCTTCACATTTATATAGATCGTTATAGAATTTTTCGACAATGTGTACTATTTCATTATTGATTTTGGTGATTGTTCCATCTGCTCTCTTCAGTGCAAAAATACCTTTTCTTCCAACACACAGTTTGCGCTTAGCTGATTTTAAACTTTTGTTATCTTCTAGAACTTTTTTGACAAGATCACAGTTAAATTTTCTGATATCTTCTGTAACACATTTTCTTACCGTTTTACATAATTCTGCATATTCAACTCTTGATTTAGGATAGTTTTTCTTCATTTTAAATTCTCTGCGTTTCTTCATCAATCTTCTTGTTTCTTCTGTTATTTTCTTTGTTTGCTTTACTTGTACTTCACCAGCTATCGTCCTTGCAATTTCTTGTAGAGTATTTGTTATTTTCTTGTTCACTACTGTAACATCTTGTTCTTCTTCTAAGATTGATTGAAGTACTTGAAAACGATTTTTAAGTTCTAAATTAAATTCTTCTTTATGTTTCTGTAGATTTATAATATCGACTGATTTCTTTGAGCATTGCAAAAGCTTCATTCTTTCCACTTTAGTATTTAAAAGCAGTTTGCATCTAACTAACCTGTGATCGCTTCCTGTATTGAAGTTATTGAGAACGCTGCAATCTTGAATAAGATGCTTTTTGTTTGTCAAGATGTAGTCGATTTCACTTGTTGAGCCATTTGCACTACGCCATGTCCATTTTCTTTGTGGCTTTTTCTTGAAAAATGAATTCATGATATACATCTGTTCACATTCTGCAAATTCAATCAATCTGTTTCCTCTTTCATTACGCACCCCATATCCATGATTTCCTACTGAGAATTCACCTTTCTTTTTTTCCCCAATTCTAGCATTCCAGTCTCCCATTATTAATTTTATGTAGCATTTTCCTTTTTGATGCATTGAAGCTACTTCTTCATAGAAATCCTCAATTTCTTCATCAGTATAGCTAATTGTTGGTGCATAAACTTGGGTAATTTGCAGCTTGTATCTTTTTGACACTTGTATAACTAACCTTGCAACTCTATCTGATGCACTATCATATTCTACGATTTGATTCTTCCACCTTTTATGAATCAGAAATCCTACACCACTTGTTTTTCCATCTTCTGTACCTCTGTAGTACAATACATGTCCACTGGCAAGATCAATCTTCTCTTCACCTTTTCTTCTTACTTCGCATAATCCTAGAATGTCCCAGTTGATTCTTTCTAATTCTTCTTCAAGTTCCTGTAAACGACTTTCAGAAGATAAGGATCGTCCATTATACGTAGCCAAGGTCGAACACTTACTTTCATATATTATAAATTACACAAAAAAAATCTTAAGATATCAACAAATGAAACAAACTTTTTTCAAATAAAAAGAAAATATTTATTAGTACTTAATTTGTGTTTTTTTTCGCGATATTTTGACGAAATGTGTTTTTTTTTTCCGCGATCTTTTGACGAAATTACTGGGTTTTTTCTGCGATCTTTTGACGTAATTTCTGGAGCTTTTTCGCGATTTTTTTGACGAAATGTGTGTTTTTTCGCGATTTTTTGACGAAATTTGCATTTTTTCCCCGTTTTTTGACGAAATTTGAGGGGATTTTTTGCGAGTTTTTGACGAAATTTACGTTTTTTTCGCGATCTTTTGGCGAAAATTGTGTTTTTTCACGATCTTTTGACGAAATTTGTGTTTTTTTGCGATTTTTTGACGAAATGTGTGTGTTTTTTGCAATTTTTTGACGAAATTTGCAGTTTTTTTGCCATTTTTTGACGAAATTTGTATTTTCGCCATTTTTTTGACGAAAATTGCATTTTTTTCGCCGTTTTTTTGCGATTTTTTGACGAAATTTGCAGTTTTTTTCGCCGTTTTTGACGAAATTTGAGGGGGGGGGTTTCGGCGATTCTTTGACGAAATTTACGTTTTTTCGTTGAATTGTGAAATTGTGCTCTTTTGACGAAAATTGTGTTTTTTTTTCACGATTTTTTGACGAAATTTAAGTTTTTTCAATATTTTTTGACGGAATTTGTGTTTTTTTTTGTGATTTTGTGACGAAATTTGAAGTTTTTTTGCCGTTTTTTGACGAAATTTGCATTTTTTTCGTCGTTTTTTGACGAAATTTGCATTTTTTCGTCGTTTTTTGACGAAATTTACAGTTTTTTTGCGATCTTTTGACGAAATTTGTATGCTTTTTTTGCGATTTTTTGACGAAATTTGCATTTTTTCGTCGTTTTTTGACGAAATTTACAGTTTTTTTGCGATCTTTTGACGAAATTTGTATGCTTTTTTTGCGATTTTTTGACGTAATTTGCAGTTTTTTCGCCGGTTTTTGACGAAATTTGAGGGGGGGGTTTCGGCGATTCTTTAACGAAATTTACTTTTTTTCCGGGATCCTTTGACGAAATTCGCGTTTTTAGCGATCCTATGGCGAAATTCTAACGAGATCGGAAATTTTATTTTTTTCAGAAGTACGTTTCTAGGAATTTTAAAGTACGAGTGAAAAATGGGAGAAAATTATACTTAAACGTAAAAACGGGAGATTGGACTAAAAAACAGGGGTCTCCCGCGAAAAACGGGAGAGTTGGCAGCTCTGTACTATGTATCAAGTATAAAATTTCTTGAATTTTCTTAAGCGACTTTTGCATTTGGTCGACCTAGTTTATATACTGATAGTTTTTATCTATGTAAGTTGCGAGTGTTACTGTAGGACAAATTTCTGATATTTTCAAATCAATAAATCAGATTCATTTTTTCCCCTATTGGCCTATGTATCGACGGCCGATTTAGCTTTTCCTTGTGTGGGTAAGGTATAGTATATGTCCAACATTTCTGGCTCTGCAGACAAGATTTATACATGATAATTTTTTTTCAGTGGGTAGGCCGACTAGCTATTTATGTGATTCGAAAATGTGACAGAACACGTGACTTTCATACCGGATGACCAGATAGATCTATTGAAACCATTACTTTTTTTACTCATAACATATCTATTGACAGACCGACTAGCTTTTGCCATATGATTGTAAGGGTGTAGTGAAATGCATTCTGAAGACTTAAGTCCTGCCAACCAGAATTTTTCAAAATTGTTTTTTTTTAATCGGCCTACTGACATACTACAGAGACACTAATTAAAACTGCTGATAAGCCGACTGAATCCTTTTACCAAACATTGGGGGGGCAGCTGCCCCCCTTGCCCCCCCGCTCGCTACGCCCCTGGGTCCAGCATTATATTCTATCATACGATCTTTGTGCACTCCTAATAGTCCGAATTCAGTAGGTTTTGCCGATTTGTTGGTAAAATTAGATGAACATTTCTCACCTAAACCTTCTGAAATTCTATGTAGATTTAAAATCAACAAAAGAGACCAACGGAAAAACGAAACTATTTCTGAATTCATGGCCGAGCTGAGAAGACTCTGAAAATTGCAACTTTGGAACACAGCTAGATTCTATGCTTCGAGATAGATTAGTATGTGGTGTTCTTGACGAAGAAATTCAATGTAAACTTCTGTCATATATAGTATGTCAAAATATATAGTAATCCAATATTTTTCTTTTACTTTCTACAGAAATGGGGTAATTTAGTTGTAACCATTACAGAAATATCACTAAAGTTTACAAAATAATAATAATAATATCTCGAAAACTAATTCAAATTTAAAAATTCCGAGACCTTATGTTACATTCTCGGATATCAACGCGGATAAGTGGTGTTAATTTGATCACCCAACGTTTCATATTTTGGGAGGAGTAGCTGTTAAATACAGACAGGCAGACTTTAATATAATAAATATTCTTATTTACTAATTCTTATTTAGTACGAAAAGTTACCAAATCATGATACAACTTTTGGCGGTAGATAGTAGACAAAGATTACGGTTTTTAAAAAGAAATCGGAAGAAATATTTTCATATGGGCAGGATTTGGAACAGATGTCGCAGACGCATCGAGTTGGCGCGATTTTTGTTTTTGTGCCATTTTAGCCAGTTTTCGAATACATGTTAGATGTAGCCTGCGAAAACAGCATGCTAGTTTTATTTTGTTATGAAATTTATTTTATTATGAAACACACAATTTATTCTAATACACACACACATACATACATATATATATATATATATATATATGTTATACATCTTTTATTATAAACACACACGCAGTGTTTAATTTGTAATAAAACACACACGTTGTTAAGTATACGACTGGCCCAGCTATTAATACCACAGAGCTTTGATTCTAGTCTAACGGCTCAAATCGGCGGGTTGCCACATCAGGCAAAAAATCGCCATTTTGCCGCCAAAAAGAAACGTCTGCGACATCTGTACTGGGGAGGCCAAAAAATCTCCCATCAAAATCGGTTTAGTTTGCATCTCTGCCATTTCATATCACGAATTGAAAATTCGTAGAAAATTACAGGATGAAAATGTCCAAAGAAAAAAAATAACTTTAAAAGCAGAAAAAGAATAATTTTATAAAAATAATAAAAAGTGGAAACTGGCAAATTTACGAGCATCTTTCATGTCTGAAATGTACGCAGAAGTCAGTTCGAAAATCAGAAAATTGAGAGAAAACCTTTAGGAATGAAGTTGGGTGCCAAAAAAATTGCTCACAATATCTGTAAAAAAAAAAACTGAACAACAAAAAATCGAGGATTTGCGGGAATTCTCATCCCTGCTTTTGACACATGTGGCACATACATGGTTCATAACCATAAAAAATCAAAACGGTGTTTTGTATAGTTTTGCATGAAAATGAGTTTATAGCATGAATCCCACACATATCGCTTTCCCCCACTATCACTGTGATGATCAAACTTCAATTTCTTTTATGTGCAAATGATTTTTGACATATGCAATGCTGCACACATATGCTTTCTCTTCGTTTGTATTAAAGTATAATCTCTCAGAATTTCTTTTTCCCCCTTTAACAAAATTGAATTTTGACAAACATCGCACACAAATTATAGTATATTGAAGATTAATAAATCAAAATAAGCACATAAATAAATGAGTGGTCCGAGTAGGGCATTTTAACTACAGGTTTAATACACAAACATGAAAACATAACGATCTTTTTACAACTCAACACTCAGTATTTTAATCTACAATAAAAATAAAGCAAATAGATGGCGTAACCATATAGACTCATTTTCAATTTTTAGTGCTGCCATCTAGAGACTATTAACTGCAGTACAAACACTATACAAAGGATTTTTTCTCCCGAATCCGTTCGAAGATGATCTTTTAAAGTGCCTATACCTGAAAAAGATTTTCAGAATACGTCACACACGTATGGTTTCAATCCAAAGTGGGTTCAAATATGGAATTTCAGAGGTTTTTTTAAAATTTATATATATATATATATATATATATATATATATATATATATATATATATATATATCGCACACAAATGGTTTCTCTCACGTGTGGATTCGAAGATGATTTTTCAAAGTGTGTTTCACTGAAAATTATTTTCGACAGACGTCCACACATATAATTTTTCTTCAAAGCGGGTTCGAATATGAACTTTTAAAGACCTTGACATACATCGCACACAAAAATTGCCCGTCTAGTGTAAATTTGAATGTTTTTTTAAAGCTGACTTGAATGAAAATGATTTTGGACACTTTTCACATACATATGGTTTCTCTCCAGTATGGATTCGAAGATGATACATCAAATGATTTTTCTGTGAAAATGAACGTTGACATATATCGCATACAAATGGTTTCTCTCCCGTATGAATTCGTAAGGGGTTTTTTAGATTTACTTTCACTGAAAAGGATTTTTGACACACGTGACTAGAGTTGTAAAAAAACACGTAGTTTTTGAGGGACGGGAATAAACCGAGGAATTTTTGGAAATAAACCCAGAATTTTGGGGAATATTGGAAATTTTGAAAGTAAACGAAACTAGTCATTTTTCAATTGAAATTTTTTAAGAAATTTCAAACACTGTTCTGAATACTTTAAAATATATTTCACAAACACTTACGATTTTTCGCTCTAAGTTTTTATAATTTATTATAACATATCGTTTGTTTTACAACAATGTTTGCTGTGAATTGATAAAGATTTGAATGTTTCTTTAAAAATTAAAATTGTTTAATTTCTGTTTGCTGGCATTTTTACTATTCAGGCATACTCTATATTAATTTTCTTGTGAGTTGCAGTACATTTTAGCATTGATTTCTTTTAGTTTTGTTCATTTTTTTTGTTTGTTTATATTGCCTGAATCGGATAACAGGGCTGATGTTTATATTCGTTTCAGACAAGATGAATCTGTCATCTGCCTCTCGCACTTTTTCCCTATCTACGATTAAAATATCAACTTACTTATGTTATTTTAATTTCTCTTACTTAATATTTTTGCAATTTAAGCATGTATTTCATTAGTTTTCATGTAAACTGTGCCATTTGTCTGTATTTATGTTATTGGTTTTGTTTACATTTGTAAAAAAAATATTTTGTTTACATTTGTAAAAAAAACATTTTGTTTACAAATAAAAAAAAATGCCTTGTCTAAAACTTTCTGAAAACCCCCGGGAATTTTTAATATTTCCCTCCCAAAAAACCCGGTTTATTCCCGGGAATAAACCCGGTTTTTTCCACCCTTTGCAACTCTACACGTGACACACAAATGGTTTTTCTCTTGTGTGAAATCGAAGATGATACATCAAATGATTTTTCTGTAAAAATCAATGTTGACATATATCGCATACAAATGGTTTCTCTCCCGTGTGAATACGTAAGTGGTTTTTTAGATTTACTTTCACTGAAAAGGATTTTTGACACACGTGACACACAAATGGTTTCTCTCTTGTGTGAACTCGAAGATGATTGTTTAAATGTGATATCTGTGAAAATGATTCCTGACACTTTTCACACACATGTGGTTTCTCTCCAGTATGGATTTTAAGATGTTTTGTTAAATTAGATTTTGTTACAAATGATTTTTTACATGTGTCGCACACAAATGGTTTCTCTCCAGTATGAATTCGAATGTGCTTTTTCAGATTTTTGTAACTTGAAAATGACTTTTGACAGTCATAGCACGTAAAAGGTTTCTCTCCAGGTTTCTTTTCGAAAATGGTCTTTTAGAGTACTTTTCTGTGAAAGCGATTTTTGACATACATCGCACCTAAAATATTTCTCCCCGGTGTGAATTGGGAGATGAGATTTTAAACCTGGGAGTTGTGAAAATGATCTCTGACATACATCACACACAAATGGTTTCTCTCCAGTGTGAATTCGAAGATGATATTTTAGATCTGACAGTTGTGAATATGATTTTTGACATACATCGCACACAAATGGTTTCTCTCCAGTGTGAGTTTGATGATGATATTATAAGGCTACGAGTTGTAAAAATGATGTTTCACATATATCGCACACAAACGATTTCTCTCCAGTGTGATTTCGAAGATGATATTTTAAACCTGAGAGTTGTGAAAATGATTTTTGACATACATCTCGCACAGTGTGAGTTCGTAGGTGGGCTTTTAAAGTTGATATCTGTGAAAATGATTTTTGACACGTACCACACACGTGTGGTCTTTTAATAGTATTTATTCTTTTATAATATTTCAAATTATTCTTTTGCCAGTACGTTTTATGGTCGGTACTACATGTTGGATTTTTCCAGTATGAATTTTCTTGTGTGCCACTAAATAACATTTCCTTGAAAATGATGTGTGCATTTTATCATCATTTTGCTGTTGAAACATAGTCTGATCTTCCATTATTTACAATAGTTGCATATAAATGTTAAAATGCAGTTACATCAATATTTTAAATATGTGTTCTTATCGAAATTATTTTACTTTAGCATAAAAGATCATCAGATAACTTTAAGAGAAATAGCAAATGAATAACAGTACACAAGAGTAAATATGTATTCAAAACACCTAAAAAAAAAAAAAGAAATGTAAAAAAAAGCATGAAGCGGAAAAATAAGAACAACTCTTTCAATATAGACATGGTATATATATATATATATATATATATGTATGTATATACAGTAAAACCCCCATAACAGATACTCCTGAATAGAAGACACCTCAATTTAGCGAACACTTTTTTCAAACAACAATACATATGTATTTCTGTATTTTTACCTCTGCAAAGCGGACACTTCATACTTTTTTTATATTGTATAATGCGGAAATATATCCAATTCAGAAAAATATTTCGGTTCCCTGCTATTCCGTTTTACTGCGTGTGTATATATATACCTAGAGAATAAAAAGTTCCGAACGATGTAATATCTCGCGATAATAAAACAAAAACATATGCGTCGAATATTTTTAAAAGCTATTTAATGGTGGCAAAATTAGGCATCCCCCCCCCCCCCATAGCGGGGCAACTTTGAAATTTCAAATGGGAACCCTCTATTTTTTTCAAGATTCGGATTTTACAGAACAAAATACAGTGAATTCTGTCTAAGGCGGACTCTGTGTAAGCCGGAATTTTGTCTAACGCGGAAAATTTTTCAAGTCCCGGCAAACACATAGGGAATAACATTAATTCATGCTCTATAAGCCGGAATTTGCCTAACGCGGAAACGGAAAGGTTTTTAAAGTCCCATCGAAATCAAAATTTTGCGTAAGACGGAAAAAATGTTAAAAAATGAAAGGCATTTGGTTTATGAAACTTCAAAACTGATATACATACATCAAATGCTCAACATTCGTAATAGATTAATAAAGTTGATTCATCAGAACGGAAAGTGTTTAAATATTTAAGGAATAATTTTTTATTCCATTATTTCTCATATGTAACATATGAGTTTGTTTAATGTATAAATGTGTATAAATGTTTTTACCCGTAAAAAAAAGAAAGAAAAAACATCATACCAAGTACATTTTTTGCATTTATCTCAATTATTCAAAAAAAGAAATTGATAAAATAAAATCCCTATACATTAACATTTCTCTCTTTTTCATTGTATTAACAAAAGAATATCACTTTTTTTGCTTGCTTCGGATTTTGAGTTCTGATCATTGTGCAATCAGTCATTTGGTCGCCATAACTCTTTGTCTAATGCAGTGGTTCCCAACGGGGGCCGTACGCCCCACAGGGGGGCAATTTGACTTTTCAGGGGGGCAATTCCAGATTTTTGTGAACTCATAATTTCTTAATTATTTTTGTAATAGTAATGCTGTAGACTGAAAACAAAAGTTACACATTCAAATTAAAAAAAAACAAAATGAAAAAAACAAGTTTTTTATTCACTTTTTAAAAAATCTCCATTCAAAAGTTTTAAATACAATTCTACCAGAATAATTATAGAAAAAATTATTTAAGATATTTAGATACTTTTATATATTTAAAAATTCTTTATAAGGTTTCTGATTTCTAAGTATTTTAGAATTTTAAACAACTTTTTTGATTATTTATTGAATGAGTCGCACTGCAATATGTCACATGGAAATCAATTTTACACATGAAACTATTCAAGTGTATATTTAACAATTACTTGACGACCTTCCTTTACAGAATCTTTTATCACGTTTTATTCTGATTAGAAATTGTTGTGTAATTTAATCGCAGAAATTCTGTGATTAAATAAGACAAAAATGTTTTATTCAAAATTATTGATTGGTCTATCAAGGATTCTGAGCACTCTATACATCACGCATAAGTTGCGACCGTTGCGAAGAGATTAAAAGTGACCCTTTATATGCCAACGATTCTTTAAACTACGAGTAGTATCAGATGATTATAAAAAATATTTGATTCATCCATTACGTTCGGTATGTTTCAGGATCAATGTTAAATGTTTTTTACTCTATCAGTTCATTCATTTAATTTTTTATAAGAATTATATTTTTTAGGGGGAGGGGGGGGGGGGGCATCATCATTTTAGAGATGCTTTGGTGGGGCACGGCCAAAAAAAGGTTGGGAACCACTGGTCTAATGTGAGAGGAAGAGGGCGGGGAGGGGGAAGCTACAATAATTTACATTCTGTATGAGGTGTGGTTTCAGAGGGGGGAGGGGATGGAAGATGAATTCGAAGTGACGTATGTTTTATTTCAATAAATCACATGGTCAGAAAACGAGGTCGTTGCACGTGTTATTTGTTCTTCTCATTTTATATTGTCTACTGCAGGGCTGTCCAACGCGGCGGCCGCGGGCGCCATGACGCCCTTTGAAGCTTTTCTTGGCGCCTCTTCAAATGTTTAATTTTTCTAGATTTCTTTAAACAAAATTCCATCTCCAAAGTTAATTTGCCTTAACCCTTTCATGGTCATGAACGCGTATACGCGGTCAAAGTTTTTTACTTCTAAATGGTCATGAGCGCTTATAGACGATCAGGATTTTTTACTTCTAAATGGTCATGGGCGCGTATGAACGGTTCAGATTTTCTACTTCTAAGTGGTCATGACCGTCTATGTGCGTTTTTCTCACCCCCCAGACTGGGCGGTAAAGAAGGCGTTTGTCAGCACACTCCCCCTTCCCACATATACAATGGATGTATAGGTAGACCATTTGTCAACTAGATTATTTGTATTTTAGGTGAATGCCTTACAGATTTGGTTAGAAAATGTCTCAGAGAATTTCGTTTTCTGTACAGCCTACATCTAGTGACATTGTATTTCAAAACCGATCCTAAAATGAAAGGAAGCAACTTCATAGAATATCATTTTTTAGTTATTATTTTATTTTAAAACTCTCGTCCATACGATTCTAATCCATTACATTAATTATTATTATTTAAAATGTTTTGCCATGTTAAATTTATTTAATTTTTTTTAATGAATACATATGTTTTTATTTTTCTAACAGTATTTCAATTTATTTTGTTTAAATATATTACTAAATAACTAAAATCGATTTTTCTTTCTTTTTTTTTCTTTTTTTCTTTTTTTTACTTACAGCACTTTTGCTTTGTAATAGTAACAAATATAATAATACCCAAATAATATTAATAATACCAAATTAATATTACACTTCAAAAATTATTTACTAATTTACTATTGTTGCTGTACCAATTATAGCATAACTTTAAAAATAAAACAGTGAAACCTGTCTATAACAATACTGAAGGGACCAGAAAAAGTATGAATATAGACAGGTTACATTTATAGGCAAGCTCAAGAATGTTAATTGATTCAGAGTACATAGTAGAATAATTATTATATATTGATGGAATATTAGTTTAACTTTCTTAGAATTATATATGTAGATGGAAAATTTTTTTAACTTTCTAGAATTATACAATGAAATTTAATTTATTTCTTATAAATAATCAGAATTTTGCATTATTAAATAAATATATAAAGAGTGTACAATATAAATAAATCTGATAAAAATCATATTTTTATTACACTTTGTCAGATTTGTAAAATTACACGAATAAGTGATTAAAAAAGAATAGGAATTTACAATTTTTACTCTTAAAAAGAGAAAGATATTTCAGATATTATTTATTCGAATATGAAACCAAAGAAAAATAATTTGTGTAAAAAATGTGTATTTGGATGTCTAAATGTAGACGATAAGACCGGAAATATTACTTCACAGACATTACCTCACAGACATTATTTAACATTCACATTTGGTTTGATATTTTTAAATATAATAGCACCATTTTTGTAATGGAAGAGGAAATCAAGTTTTTGATCAATTAATTCAAAGGCATGTACTGTACAGGTGTCATCATAATTTTCCTTTAGTTTTTATAAAGACGCCCTGTTAGAACTAAAAGAAAATGATGATTAGTACTTTCACTTTATTAGTACTTTCACTGAACACCAATAAAATTGATTGATTAAATTTTAATACTCCTCAATATGTGTAAGAGCCTTAAATATATCTTGAAGAATTGATTTGATGTAAGAAAATTATGCACAAATTTTTCATTTTTAGAGACATTCAGTTGATCACTATGTTCAAAATTGCCATTATAATTGTTGGGATTAAATTAAAGACTGCAAGCAGTTGTAGATGGTTTTATTAGTCCAATTACTCGCATTTTTTTAACATTTCAGCAAAAGTTACAGGCCCGTAGCTGGGGGTGGGGGAATCTTGAAATTTTTTTGCCCGTCCGAGTATGATTGACTAGACCCCTCATCAAAACATTTTAAAATTTCCGTACTTTTCTTTATCTCCTTTTTTTTTTTTTACTTCTTTTTTCAGACAAGACCGAAATCATAGACACCCATCCCAAAGACCCTTGTATAAAACTTTTTTTTTCTCAATCCAAAAGATATGGAGATTGCGATTGCGGCGTAAGACATTTCTGGCTTTGTTGCTCTCTAGAAATCCACTTTACCGCCTCCTCAATGACTCAAATTAACGGCTTTAGAAAATAATAGTTTAAACAGTATCCTGTAAACTATTTGACTCAAACGGATTAGCTGTTGCTTGTGAAAATGGTTTTCTTTGTACAACTGTCACTGTCACAGATGAAATTTACTGTAATCTGGCGCGGTTGTTTCACTATTTCATGGCTTGACAGACAGGTTCCCCAAAACAAGCAAATATTATGTTTTACAACTATGTATTTTTGTCATTGTTAACGTGACAAGGTTGCTATAATTCTGGGCTTTTAGGGGCTTTTCAACAAATGTGGAAAATATCCTTTGACGTCTTTTTTTACACCGTTTTAAACGATAAAAGTTTGTGAAATCAGTATCACTCAGAATTGCAATATCTGGAAGGGATTTTTCAGAATAAAGATGATTTCTAGTGAAACGAAAAAAAAATTGGAAATTTAATAAAAATGTTAAAAGAGCATTAACATTTTTCAGTGGAAGGCTAGTATAGGAGTAAAGTGTATTAGGAAAACTAATGAACTAGATATAGTCATGAATACTAATTGTTTCAGTTTTAGTTAATGTTTCCTAAATTTATTAATTTGAATATACGTACAAAAATTTACAAACAATATTCAATTAATGTTGTTTGTAAAAAACAACATTTTTACCCGCTCAACTATGCGAAACTTTATAATAGATTCACGGATTTGTTTTTACATATACAAACATTAAATTCTCAGGCATGATTATTGAAAGGATTTAGAATCGAACACCATTCTTCATTTTTTGATAAGTGGATTTGACTTTCGTGCATTTAAGAATAAAAATGTATTTGTGGTTGTGTTAGAAAATAGAGTTTCGCCTTGAGAATATTGTTAATAGTCACTTCACTGTTGTTGTGTGATTCCCAAATAAGTATGATTTTTTTTCTTTCTTTTTTCTTTTCTTTTTCTTTCTTTTTTGTATTTTTAAAAAGACAAAATGTTTTCTGATTTTGAACATAGAACTTTCATTTTAATATTTTATACAGAATATTCTTTTTTAGTTAATCATTTTTTTTATTTTCACGATGGGTTTTATTTATGTTACATTATGTTCTATAATAGCGTACATAAAGTCTAATGTAAATCTTTTTTTTTCTTTCGTTCTGTAGATAATATTGAGCAGTCATTGCACACAGATCACCACTCGTATGACAAAATTCACAAAAACGCGTATAATAAGCATGATGCAAAAAAAGTTTAGACACAAAGCTTAGTCTTCAACAAAGCAAGCCATTTTCTTAGAAAAAACTTATATAAAGAATTAAATGCAAGGTGTCGATTAAGTCTCTAAAATCGAAAGCAATGGCTGACCACTTCATTCAATGCTGAACAATCTTATTTAAATCTTTGTTTTCGTGAAAAATCTTATGACTTCATCACGCATAATCTAGACCATAATTCTGTTAAAGAAGTTTATAAAATTTTAATTTCTGGATTTTTACACATAAGTGTTTGACACGAAATTTCACACACAATGTCACCAAGCTGGCAGCAAAGTTGCAAAGTTTTCTGCTAAGATCGACATCTATACCGGTCTATACATTCTACCCAGTATTCAGAAATGACTGTAAAATTACATCACAAAAACAGCGTATATACACGTAAAATATATTTTGACTGTTTATCGAGTTATAAGCGATTCGTGTCACCTGACGACACGATTTTTCCCCTTTCTTGCTCTGCTGCCTCGGATTTCGGATAAAAACGCTGACTTTGGGAGTATGTTCTGAAAGATCTTCTGCCTTTACATGGGTTCTTCACATGGGTTTTCATTTATATATATATATATATATATATATATATATATATACAGGGTGTTCCGTTAAAGGGGTCCAATATTAATAGGGGTAATAGAGGAGATCACATGGAGCATAAATCAGTATATAAAGCCTGGTCGGATCTCAATAGTTTTCAAGTTACAGCAAATAGAATGAAAATTCGGAAAATTGTAAAAGAATCCTCATTGCTAAACTATCGATAATGCTACATAAAAACGAAGCACATATTTAGAAAGAGCAGAAAAAAACCTACAAAATGACATCAATTGTATTAAAATAGCAATATTTATTGACGAGTTACAAGCCCTGAAACAGTGAAAAAAGTACGAAATCCAATATACATCAAAATAGTTAATCGTTAATTCCAAAAAGACAACTCTAGCTACAACAAGGAAAATGTAGTAAAATTTGGTCCATTCCGAAAACTTTCGAAAAAGCTTACAATGAACCATATCGGTTTAATTGTGTGAGAGAAATTAATCAGTTTCTTAGTTACAACTCCGCTTTCTTTGACACTAGCAAAGGTTAAACTCCGCCCATCACGATTGGAAACACCGCCTTTTTAATTACTCTCAACTATACATTTTCGATCATGCTTCTTCTGAGATGCAACATTTTTAATTATTCAAGAGTTGAATGAACCAAAATAACTTTACAATAATAGTCTACATTTTAAAGTGGTCTTTTATTGATATAAAGCTTAAATTAAATTCCTTAAAATTAAACTGGTGGTGAAAATTCGGAAATAATTAAAAATATTGCGATTTGTAACTATGCAAGAAGTTTCAGTACATGTTTTACATGGACAATTATTGTATGTATATGTGCATCATAATTTATGATAGGAAATAATAATAACAAATAGCATAATAATTTTATTAATTATAAATTTTAAAAAGACACTAAATTTTAAATTAATTCATACAAACTTTGTAATTTACAATTTGAGTACACCACAGTCTGTGACTTACAAAATACTGTGCCAAAAAGTGTTGAAAATAAAAGAAAAATGACAAATAAAGAATTACATTCCACGTACTTTATGACATATGTGAAGCATAGTCTTCTGGCCTGCGCTGCACAGTTCAATGTCGGAAGGCAGACGAACGGACATTATTATAATAGGTGTTCGAAGTTGCGCCCATTAACAGAATCGCACAGCCGACAGCGACGTCGTAAAGATTGGCGAACACGCCGAAAAACTCCGACGGAGTTGGGAATGTATCCTGCAGCGACAACGATTCGCGCTAGTAAATCCTCCGGTGTATCCACAGGCGTTTCATACACCAGCGATTTAAGGTGTCCCCAAACAAAAAAGTCTAACGGATTGAGGTCTGGAGAGCGTGCAGGCCAAGCAACAGGTCCACTGCGTCCAATCCATTTCCCAGGATATGTTGAATTCAGGTGATTGCGAACACCTATGAAAAAATGTGCCGGTGCGCCATCGTGCATAAACCACATATTGTGGCGCAATGTTGCTGGCACATTTTGCAGTAACTGCGGTAAGATATCCCGTAGGAAAACCAAGTACGTACTGCCATTGAGTACATCTGGGAGTAAATATGGTCCTATGAGATAATCGCCGAGGACACCTGCCCATATGTTCACACTGAACTTTTGTTGTGCGTTCGACGGGAAAACAGTGTGCGGATTTGTATATGACCATGTGTGCATATTGTGCGTGTTTACCACGCCCTCTCTCGTAAATGTTGCTTCATCAGTAAATAAAATATTTTCCAGAAATTGTGGATTATTTTCTGTTACATTAAGCAACCAGCGTACGAATTCTGTCCGCTGAGCACAATCTGTTACTGATAACAGTTGTACCCGCTGCACATGAAAGGGGTGCATGTTTTCTGCACGCAGAACACGCCACACACTTTGGTGAGAAACACCGACTTCAGACGCAGCAGCTCGTGTACTCGTGGAGGGGTTATCTTTAAAAATATTCAGTACATCTTCTTCCATTGCAGGTGTTCGTACATGTCGAGGTTTCCCTGCATCAATGCTTGCTGTATTAAACGATCCAGTCTCCCGTAATCGTCTATCGATTTTTATGAAGAGTTTCGAACTTGGGCAACGTCTCCTTGGAAATTGCTCACGGTACATGCGCTGTGCTAGACATGCATTTCCATGAGCTTGCCCGTACATCAGATGCATGTCCGCATATTCTTCGTTAGAGTATTCCGGCATAATTATTATACATCAACTTACTACAATCCCACTTACAACAGCCTCCCTTTAACATAACGCCCACTGATGACTGCTGTTTTATTACACTTTTCTTCCTATACACATAGAAAATTTGCATAAAAAGTACTTCTTCTTCATCATCCTGAAAGTTCATGGAGGAAACGCAGCAGTAACGGAGTTTGCTTTAAGACAAGGCGAGAGCTGCACAATATGTCATTCACTTGACCAGACTGAATAATGAAAGGGTATTGATAGAGGTTGATCAGAAATGTATAATTGAAAGATATTAAAACGGGGTGTTTACAATCGTCATGGGTGGAGTTTCGCTCTTTCCGAGCGTGCAACAGTACAGAGTTGTAACTAGGGAACTGCTTGATTTCTCCCATACAATTAAACTGATATGGTTTATTGTCAGCTTCTTCGAAAGCTTTCGGAATGGACCAAATTTTATAACATTTTCCTTGATGTAGGTAGAGTTGCATTTTTGGAATTAACGATTAACTATTTTGCTAAATATTTGATTTTGTATTTTTTCACTGTTTCAGAGCTTGTAACTCGCCATTAATTCTCAATATTCTAAAACAACTTATGTCATTTCGTAGGATTTTTTCTGCTCTTTCTAAATATGTGCTTCGTTTTTATGTAGCATTATAGATAGTTTAGCAATGAGGGTTTTTTTACAAATTTCCGATTTTTCATTCTATTTGCTGTAACTTGAAAATTATTGAGATCCGGCCAGGCATTATATACTGATTTATGCTCCGTGTGATCTCCTCTATTACCCCTATTAATATTGGACCCCTTTAACGGAACACCCTGTATATATATAAATGAATTAAAATCCTGATATATATATATATATATATATCAGGGGTCGATCCAGGAAAAAATTGGGGCCTATTTAGGGCCCCTTCACAAAAATCCATTTGATAAAATGGCCCCTTCACAAAAATCAATTTGGTGAAATGGGACCCTTCACAAAAATTAATTTGATAAGATGGGCCCCTTCACAAAAATCAGTTTGATAAGATGTGACCCTTCACAAAAATCAATTTGATAAAATAGGACTCTTCACAAAAATCAATTTGATAAAATGGGTCCCTTCACAAAAATCAATTTGATAAAGTAGGTCCCTTCACAAAAATCAATTTGATAAAATGTACACCTTCACAAAAATCAATTTGATAAAATGGGTCCCTTCACAAAAATCAATTTGATAAAATGGGCCCCTTCACAAAAATCAATTTGATAAAGTAGGCCCTTCACAAAATTCTATTCCATAAAAACTGACTGTTATTTATTTGTTATTTTGTGATGTTTTAAAATGTGTAATTTGTAAACAAACAAGTTCACCAGAGAGGAAAACTTCAGCAGAAGGATTTTAAAAAGTTTTTTTTTTATAAATGCTTGGTTCCAATTTGATTAACTGAATTTAAACTTTCATTACAAAATGTTATTTTTCACAAAAATATAATAAATTTCACAAAAATAACCTTTATTTTTTACAAAATGGGCCCCCCAAGAAAAAATACCCTGCATCGACCCCTGTATATATATATATATAAATCAACATTTGAACGGAGGGTGGTTTAGGGCTGCAATAGGTAGCTTTTTGTATTGAAAGCTACCTAAAACACGATCCCTGAAGAGACTTATTATCCCGAAGCTACAAAATAAATAAATAAATTGTTCAAAAAAGAAAAAAAAAGGAAGAAATGGAAGTAAATAACAATACAAAAATAACAACCATTTGTTTTACAATTATCTTATTTAGAAAGTCTGCAATCTAAGGCATCTTAGATACATAAAGACTTATTCCTTCTAGGTTTGATTTAATTAAAAAAAATAATATATATCTGAATTTAACTGAATCTGATACCACATATTAGACGATTCTATTTCGCCAGCTTATATTTACATTGATGATATAGTAAATAATCAAGTTTTATTCGAGGAATTAGATGTAGTGTTTCATTAAATATCCCTACTGGGATAAAATATTAAAAGACATTAGATTGTAACTCATTAATATAATGCAAGTTATTTACGAAATAGTTTAGAATTTATTATCTGATAGTTTTTAAAATCAAATGGAAATAGAACATTTTCTATTTATTTTAGTTTTCTTTCCTTCTATGTTTCTTTCCTTCTATGTGAATAGAATGTCACCTATCTGTTTACACAGTGCAAGGAATTTTTCGAAAGGGGATTATAATGGGGTCGGCAAATCAATCAGACTGAGAAACTGCACTTGAAAAGTCTGACCAGATACACCCACAATGGACTTCAATAGGCCATTCATTACCGAAGGTGTTTTTCAGAGGGGAAAGCAATTTCACCATGTTGCTGCTAAACTTTTAACAATGTCAGAACGTTGACCATTTATAAAGATTTTTAGCACGTCCTCGTCTACCCTTTCCAAGTAAAAAATATGAAAACAGCCTGACCGTGAATGGGTTAAAATAATTAATATTCGCATACTTTTCTTTATTACAGGTGTTATTAAGGTTTTTGCCTCCTTTACACGCAAAGTCCTTAAAATCCCCTCCCTTCCCTCCCCCACCCTTTTCATCCCAAACCTCAGAAAAATGTAACGTTAAATTTACTATGCTATGTTTTTTTGTTCAATTTTTTAGATGAGCCCCCCCCCCCTCCAACTTAGGACACAAATGATTTAACCACTGTACATACCATTTTAATAACGCATACCACTTTGTCTGTGTATCCTGTTAGACATGTGGGTATCGCTATCATTGCTAAAGGGAAATAATATGCTTGCATTTTTCGAATCATATGAATAATGGCGCCCTTGATTGTGTGACACAAGTTAAGGTGCGCCCTGGCTTACTGAAAGGTTGGACTGGCCTGGTTTACTGATATTACTAAGTGATAGTAAAAAATGGCTTCAAAATCTAAACTCAATACGCTATCTCTGCGGGATAAAATAGAAGTTATTAAATTAAAAGAAAAATATTATTCTGTAAAAGATCTTTGTATTAAATTTAAATGCGGTAAAACACAAATTTATGATGCTATAAAAAGAAGAACAGAGTTGGAAAAGGAATTGGAAAGCAAATCATCCAACAGAAAGCGGAAAGGTGCTGTGAAAAATGAAGACATTGATGCATTAACACTTGAATGGTTTTCTAACGCTAGAGCTAAAAATTTGCCCATACCTGGAACACTGTTGCGTGAAAAGGCGAAAGAGATAGCCGAAAAATTAGGTAAAGCGGATTTCAAGGCTTCTACTGGATGGTTAATGAGTTTCCTTAATCGACACAATATTGCCATGAAGCAAATTTGCGGAGAGTCGAAAGACGTCCCAGACCAAGAAATTCAGGAATGGAAAATAAATTTTCCTCTACTGATTGAAGGATATCAAGCTAAGGATATATACAATTGCGACGAAACGGGACTATTTTATCGTGCGTTGCCCACTAAGTCCCTTGCAAAAAGAGGAAGTGAATGCCACGGTGGTAAAAACTCCAAAGAGCGTGTCACTGTTTTGCTTTGCGCGAATATGGAGGGAAGTTTAGAAAAGCCCTTAGTGATAGGAAAATCGCAAAAGCCGCGATGTTTTAAGAATGTGAACATTGATAAACTGCCTGTGATTTGGAGATCTCAAAAAAAATCTTGGATGTCGACTGCCATAATGGTGGGATGGCTGACTGAATTCAATAACTGTATTATAAAAGAAAATCGAAACATTTTGTTATTTCTCGACAATGCACCTTGTCATGCCAATTTCGAACTATCGAATATAAAATTACAATTTCTTCCCGCAAATACTACTGCAGTAACACAACCTATGGATCAAGGAGTTATAAAAATGATGAAAACCCATTACAAAAAATATCTCTTGCGGTCCATTATTGCGTCTTTAGATAATTGCTCTTCTGCCACCGAAATGGCAAAAAATATAAGTGTTTTAGATGCTGTCAAATGGATTGCCAAATCCTGTTCAGAAATAACGTCTGAAAAAATTGTTCATTGTTTTAGAAAAGCTGGTTTTGTTTCAGAAAATGGCCATGAATCAGTTGACCAGTTGAAAGAAAATGAGTTACAAAATCTAATAGATGACTTAAAATGTGTTCACAGCAATGAAAAAATTAATGAAGAAGAATACGTATCAGCGGACAATATAGTGTGTACTACTGAAGCTAATACTTCTGTGGACATTTTGATTCAGCGATATCAAGATTTGGAAAGTGCTAGTGAAAATGAAGATGAGCACGATTATGAAAACCATAAAGACAGTGGAGGAATTCAAACGTATCAAGACGCCTTGAGAAGCATTAGGTATCTTGAAAAATTTTTTCTTGCCCAAAAAAATGAAGAATTGATACCCATAATAACGGACTTGCAATGTGCTACTGAAAAATGCTTGGTAAAAAGAAAGACAAAACAAGCATCGATAAAAGGTTATTTTTCGACTGTTTAAAAACCACTATGTGAAGTATGAAGTAGTTGTTAAGGTAAATGATTTTCATTAACTTTTAAAATGGATGAAATTTATCATTGGTACTACTATTTATTTTATTATTCATATAATGTTTTTGAGATTAATAATAAATTTAATAAGACGTATAATTTCATTTAAAAAACTGTACTGAAGATTACGAACGTAAAAATAGGACTTGCGCATATATATTTTATTTATTTATTTTGGCTGTTTTGCATAAGGCGGAATATTGTCTACGGCGGAAAATTTTCTCGGTCCCGATTGATTCCGCCTTAGACATAGTTTACTGTACATTAATTTTATCCCTAAACTTTTTAAGAATCTTTTGTAGATGGCGTTGTAATCGCTAAAAAGTCAAACTATTGTGAATGTCTCCGGAGTGATATTAACCGTTCTGGTTAATATACTCTAATACAGGAAAGAACGCCTGTTCCATTTTCTCCCTCTCGTAAATATCTAACTATTGTAGCAGAGCAGGGAATTCTCGGAATGAACGGAGGGGGGGGGGGGGGGGGGAGTTTTTCTCCAGTGTGTGTTCAAGCATGTTATTTCGTCGTGTTTCTCTTTTTAATGAAAATGACGTTTGACAGACATAAAACACATTTCACATAAAATCTGGAAAAATAGACGTCTGTTTAAAAAAAAACAGAAAAATGCGTGTCGAATATTTTTTAAGAGCTATTTAATGATGCCAAAATTAGGCACCCCTCCACAAGGGGCAACTTTGAAATTTCAAATGGGAACCTACTTTTTTGCAGATTCGGATTCTACGGAACAAAATACATTAATTTTATCCATAAACTTTGCAAAAATCTTTTGTAGATGGCGCTGTAATCGCTAAAAAGTCAAACTATTGTAAATGTCTCCGGAAAAAAAAAATCTAAGGGAAAATAATGCTTCTCATTATTTTGATTATTTCACTCAAAGTTATGTCTCCAGAAATTCGATGAAAATAACTGTTTTTAAAGCATAACCCAGGAATAACGATGAGCTAGTTTTCTATTCCATTTGGGGTGTTTGTTTAAAGTGAGTACCCTCGCCTCTCACTGAACATTCTTTGAAGCACTTTATGCCGTAAGATTTTCAAATTGACTACCACCGTGCGCTTGGCCACCGTGTGCCAATTTTCCAAAGCTCGGGTGTTACTGAATTGGAAACATTACGTATTCTTTCTTTCAGCTCCGCAATGTCGTAGGATTTGGCCTTGTAAACCTTACTTTTTGAATATCCCCAATAAAATTAATAGATAAAACTAATGTATTTTATTCCATAGAATCCAAATTTGCAAAAAAAAATGAGGGCTCCCATTTGAAATTTCAAAGATTCCCCCCCCCCTCCGCATCCCTATGAGGGGTGTCTAATTTTGGCATTATTAAATAGTTTTCAAAAAATATTCGACACTTATTTTCTTGTTTTTTTTTATCCGACGCCTATTTCTGAATATTTTACACTCCGGAGACATTCACAATAGTTTGACTTTTTAGCGATTACAAGGCCAGCTACAAAAGATTTTTAAAAAGCTTATGGATAAAATTAATGTATTTCGTTCCATAGAATCCTAATCTGAAAAACAGTGGGGGGAGTTCCCATTTGAAGTTTTAAAGTTGCCCCACCCTTCTATGGGGCAGGGGGTGCCTAATTTTGGTACCATTAAATAGCTTAAAAAAATATTCAATATGTATTTTTTTTGTTTTTTTTATCCGACGTCTACTTCTCGAGATATTACACCGTTCCGGGACTTTTTATTCACATATAGTAAAACATCCATAACGAGCACTTCTGAATAGAGAACACCTTTTTCAATCTATAACACATATATATTTGTATATTTTTACCTCTGAAAAGCAGACACTTACACTTTTAATAAACTTCGTACTACATTATTTATACAAATATTATATAATAAAGTAGTAACATTTATGTGTTTGTTTGTAAAATTTAATTTTTGGAACTGCCGAGCCGATTAAAAGAAAAATAATGATAAATATATAGCTGAGCTTCAAAATGAATAATGTTATGACACGATCATAACATCTGCTTTTTTTTTAATTATTAAAATTTATTTATGCTAGATTTATTTATTTATTTTTAAATTTAAATAATTTTTTTCCCATTTTTAATTAATTCCCATTTTCTAAATTTATTTTCATTTGATCGGCAACCATAACATTAATTTCTGTATTCTTTTAGTTTGTAAACAAACGCCACTTTAAATTCATTCAGCGGTTGCCAATCATATATTAACTTTTTACCATCAACGCACTAGCTTTAGCGATCGCAAACTTGAGTTGCGAGTCGTTACGTTTAATCTTTAAGCATTTTTCCTGTGGCATTATCTGCGCCTGAGTTTTGAACACCGTAGTAGCGTGAAGGCCTCTGATTGGCTATTATAGTTAGCGTCTGGTCTCTTCTACTACTGGACGCTTGCGTGGAAGCAATTCTGCGCGAGTGCTCCTCAAAATATAATAAGTTTACGTGATAGGCCTAATGTGAGACTAAACAGGTCTCGCAGTAGAGTCCTATTCGTACATCTATTACAATAAAGTAAATTTGCACAATTTTATTCATATATTAATCAGATTTAAAAGAAAGCAATTATTTAAAGTAAAATGTTGAATGCAGTTTTCTATATGGAGAATCTAGAGTGAGCTAGTTGGAACATCTCGATTTTGAAAAGACCTGTTGATTTTAATTCAATCTATTTCTGGCAGACTGAAGGAAGTGTGTTACAGATAAGCTTATGACGACAGTGCTTGGAGGGAGATCAACTATATTGATCATCTTTTAAAGATTGGTAATATATAACCTTTTTGATTATTACTATGTTGTCTGGGACAAGTATAGTGTGCACGTAAATAAAAAGTTCAAGCTACGTCGTGCTGTCAACTTACCATAATATCATGGTTTTATCTTCGATTCACTTGTGTGGTGATAAAAGAACAATACCTACAAAGAATTGTATACTCCTCTGGTGAGTCATTCGTACGAAGAAGGGATAGCTCTTTGATATTATATACACCAACGAACATTCACATTTCTTCTTTAAAAACTTTTAATTGCAACTCGACAAAATAAATAATTACGCCTGTTATATATATATATATATAATCTGATTTAATATATACTAAATAATGATTTCATCCTAACTGATATAATAATTCATAAAGATAAATTTATAATGTAAGGAATGATATGAATAATAATTTTATCAATATTTTGTATAATGTAAGGTAGTGCGCACTTCTAAGAAAAGGTAATTTGTTTCTCATAGAATATATATATATATATATTTTAATAAATATATGTTGCTCAGAAATTGTCTATTTTTTTATGTCTTAATTTATTGTCTATCTGTTATATATAACGTATTTTTTTACAGAGTACCTTTAAATTTAAGAGATAACTTTATAATCTTAAAAACAATTTAATACCTCATGAATAAATATTATTTAACAATATGAAGATTTAATTTAATACTTATCCATATTTATACAGTAAAAGTTTAATGTGGATTATATTTGATAATTCAATTTTCACTCTTAAATTCTTTAAATGTAATCTCTAGTGGCACTATAAACATTGTATATAATATGTTTTTAGCTATGCAGATTTCTCAGTTCATGTAAGAATTGTTACATTTTATCATGAAGAATACGTTAATTTATTTTTTATAATATTCCAAATTTTTATCTTCTTTTCACAATGCATTGTTTTTATTTATATTTCCTCCCACTTTCGATCATTGGCTAAATTATCGTTCATCTATTTTAGGAATATACAAAATTTAAAATAACGTTTTAATATTCAAAATTCTATCTATAATTTCTATGTTAGTAATAACCATTAAATCCATCTTTCCTATAATCCCCCTTTTTTTTCATAACAAATAACTCAATTCAAAACAACCTTTAACCCTTTCGCTACTAAACCGCCCAAGACGCCCGGATAAGCAAACTACTGAAAGACCGCCCGAACGCCTGTTCCATTTTCTCCCTCTCGTAAATATCCAACTATTGTAGCATAGCAGGGAATTCTTGGAATGAACGGAGGGGGGAGGGGAGTTTTCTCTCCAGTGTGTGTTCAAGCATGTTATTTCGTCGTGTTTCTCCTTTTAATAAAAATGATGTTTGACAGACATAAAACACATCTCTCATATTTTTCACTTAAAAATTTGAATTTAAAATGAATCATTAAGTTCAAGACCAAATATCATTGAATTTTCAAAAAAATTACATTTATTATAAAATTACACTAATAACATTAAAATATTAAGGAAATATTAAGGTATTATATAGTTTTATTTTATTTATTTATTTATTTTTTTTTGATAATTTAAACTTTGAAAACCTTGCCGTACAGTAGATACCAAACATTTTTGTTTAGATCAATAAGCAGAAATTCTTTGATTCTTCTCCCGTGCAAAACAGAGAAAAAACTTGTCAAAAGCAGATTTTCTAACTGCATATTTGAAAAGGAAATGACTTTGATATCTATTGCTGTATTTAACAGGCATTACTGAACTTTATATTACATATATGTGATACAGGGGGAAAAATAACATATGCACAGCTCACTGATGATTGTTTTTATACACAGCCTTATATGCGGTTGCCACGAATGAGGGAGTCTTTCCCTAAAAATGACTTTTGATGAACATCGCACACAAATGGCTTCTCGTCGCATGGTTTTGAAGATGTTTTTATGCAAAATGCCTTTCATTGAAAAAGATTATCAGCATAACACACATATATTTTTTCTGAAGATTGGGTTCGAATATGAACTTTTAAAGAGCTTAGCATACATTACACACAAAAATTGCCTGTCTAGTAAATTCGAATGTCTTCTCAAAGCTGACATGCATGAAAAAGATTTTTGATACTTTTCACACACATGTGGTTTCTCTCATGGTTCCACACATGTGGTTTCACATGGTATTCGAAGATGATCCATCAGATATATTTTCTGTAAAAATGAACTTTGACATTACATCGCACACAAATGATTTCTTTACAGTGTGGATTCGAAAATTGTTTTTTAGCTGTGTTTTTACTGAAAGTGATTTTTGCATACATCACACACACAGTCGGCTTCCCTCTGTGAATTCAAAGATGATTGTTTAAATGTGATATCTGCGAAAATGATTCTTGACACTTTTCACAAGAATATGGTTTCTGCCAAGTATGGATTCAAATATGTTCTTTTAAAGTGCTGTGTAAAGTCCTTTTTTAAATAACTTTTCTCTGAAAATGATTTTGTTAGGTATCACAAATGGTTTCTCTCCACAGTGGATTCGTAGATGAACTATTAAAGCATTTTTCACTGAAAATGATTTTAGACATACAGCACATACAAATGGCTTCTGTCCAGAGTGAACTCACAGTTGATATTTTGAATGTGATATTTCTGAAAATGATTCTTGACACTTTTCACATGCACATGGCTTCTCTTAAGTATGGACTCTAAGATGTTCTTTTAAAGTGCTTTTCGTTGTAAATGATCTTTTACATATGTTGCACACATATGGTTTCTCTCCAGAGTGGGTTCGAAGATGTTTTTTTAAAGAGCTTTTCTCTGAAAATGATTTTTGACAGACATTACACACATGTGGTTTCTCTCCAGAGTGGGTTCGAAGATGAACTGATAAAGAGCTTTTCCCTGAGAATGATTTTTGACATATACCGCACACAAATGGTTTCTCTCCAGAGTGGGTTCGTAGATGAATTATTAAAGCGTTTTTGACTGAAAATGATTTTTGACATACATCACACACAAATGATTTCTCCCCAGTATGAATTCGAAGATGATTTTTTAAATGTGATATCTGTGAAAATGATTCTTGACACGTTTCACAAGCATATGGTTTCTCTCCAGTATGTATTCTAAGATGTTCTTTTAAAGTGCTGTTTGTTCTAAATGATTTTTTACATATGTCGCATACATACGGTTTCTCTCCAGAGTGAGTTCGAAGATGATTTTTTAATGAGCTTTTCTCTGAAAATGATTTTTGACAGACATCACACACATGTGGTTTTTCCCCAGAGTGTATTCGAAGATGAACTAATAAAGCGCTTTTTCCAGAGAATGATTTTTGACATATATCGCACACATGTGGTTTCTTTCCAGAGTGAGTTAGAAGATGACCAGTTAAAGAGCTTTTCAATGAAAATGATTTTTGACAGACATCACACACGTATGGTTTTTCTCCAGTGTGGGTACGAAGATGATTTTTTAAAGACTGTTTAGCTGAAAAGGATTTTTGACATGTATCGCACACAAATGGTTTCCCTCCAGTGTGGATTGACAGATGATCTTTTAAAGCTTGTTTCTCTGAAAATGATTTTTGACATATATCGCACACAAAAACTGCGTCCCCAGTATGTAGTCGAAGATGACGATTTAAATTTGATGTAGATGAAAATGATTTTTGACACTTTTTACATATGTAACGCATTTCATATGTATGTATTCTGATATGACGTTTCAAAGAATTACTTCCCAAATATGTTTTATGGCAAGTATTGCAAGCATATGTTTTTCTTTCCGCATGAATTGGAATATGTTGTAATAAATAATATTTCTTTGTGAATGACTTTTCACACACGCGGCACACAAATGGTTTCTCTCCAGCATGGATTGGAAGATGGTCTTTTAGAGCGTGTTTCTCTGGAAAAGATTTTTGACATATATGACACACAAAAACCGCATCCACAGTGTGTAGTTGAAGATGACGGTTTAAATTTGATATAGATGAAAATGATTTTTGACACTTTTCACACATGTATGGCATTTCATTTGTATGTATTTGGATATGCCGTTTTAGAGAATTACTTTCCAAATATGTTTTATGGCAAGTACTGCACTCATATGTTTTTCTGTCCCCATGAATTGTAATATGTTGTAACAAATAATATCTCTTTGCGAATGATTTTTCACACACATGACAAATATGAGATTTTTCTGCTACATGAGTTTGGAGATGTTGATCGGACAATGCTTTTATTTGTAAACTCTTGTCACATATATCATGTATTTTATCTATATTTTGGTTTTGAAATGTCATTGGATCTTCCATCTCCTATTTTTTAGATGTATTAATTCTACTTAAATGCTGTTTTATGTAAGGTGTTTTTTCCCTCGAAAATATTTGAATACATATATTTATTTTAGATAACTTAGAGAATAAGTGCCTATCTGATGTATTAACTTTTCAAGTGGACCAATTTAACTTTTTATTAAAATAAACAAAGGTGGTTTAAATGATGAGATAAAAGTCAGTTCCGAGATATTAGTTTATCTATTCATAAATGTTCTTTTCTCAACTTTAATGAGCACATAAAGATATCTCATAAATGTTTGCATGCGTAAGATGCAGAAATACAAATACATTAATATTTTATTAATGTACTAATCAAAGTCCTTTTTCTTTGTCATGAAAATTATGAAAAAGTAGGTAACTTTAACAAAAAATGTCAAATGACTAAAGTAATGACTAGAGTAAATATGCCCTTTCAAAACCTAAAAAAGAAAAAGAAAATTAAGTGTTTGAAAAAACATGAAGTGGAGAATTAAAAACAATTCTTTTAATGTGTACATACACATGTATCATCATACACTTAAGAAATGCATACGAAATTTTTGTAAAAGAAATTTGGAATACCATTACGATTTTATCGTGATTTATTTATAATTTTTTCACAATACCATTAAAAATGATAAAAAAAGACAATTTTTTTTAATATGTTAGATGTACATTTCTGAATATTAATATTTTAAAAATCAATCTTATTTTATTTTTTATTTTTAAGCAAATGTAAGAGTATGATGAAAAAGTCATTATATCCATGATAATAACTCTTTAATAAATGAAAGCCTATACGTGCAATCACAGGCGGATGTAGATCAATTCATGTGCAACAAATGACACCACTTGTCCAACACTCAAGATTAATTTTAATTCCTTTTTATTTAATGTTTGATATTAAAAATGCTGAAGTTAAACATGGGCTTAGAGTCTTGAACGGATCGGGTAATACCAACGCCCCCTAGATAAGAAAGCCTTGACACTCGTCACGAAAACGTCATACCAAGCATTCAAAACAAAGAAAAAATAATTCTATGAGCCAATGAAATCGAAACATGCAAGTTGTTCGAATTTTTTACTTTGTTTTGCCTGCTTGGTATGACGTTTTCGTGACACGTGTCATGGCTTTCTTATCTAGGGGGCGTTGGTAATACCCGATCCAAACCCGAAAATTCCATTTGAAGTCAACCCACAACCCGACAAAATAATTTTCATCGACTTGAAAACAACATATTTCAACCCGATCCTATCCCCAAATGAAAGGAAATCAATTCATGTTTTAATGCAATTATGAAAAGTAATTTCATCAATACCAATTTTATCTTTCATATAGAAAAATAAAATATCTATATTCTTTAATATTCAAATATAGTAAAACCTCTGAATAGCGGACACCTCAGGATCGTTGAACAGAGTCTCGCATCGCGTTGGGTTGTCCTTAATTTTCCGTTTTCAGGTCATAGTGAATCTAATTTTCTTTCTGTGGATCCGGTTTACTCTATAACATCTCTTACTGGTCAGATTTAGGCTTTGCGAGTCGGATTGCTGGGATCTTCACAAAAAGTTTGAGCAGAACTACAAGTTTCAGATGAAAATAGATACATATTTGAATATGAATATATTCCATTTACTGCATGAGAAATAAAATATATATCAGAAATGCAATCATAGATTATTCTTTCTTTATGGTGCAGTTAAGAAACTTTTTTTTTTCTCTCGTAATATGAAAAATATTAGGTACCAATATTTCGTTCTTGATACACACAAAAATACAAGTATCATATTTGTCACAGTTTATGTACACATGCACATTACGTGTGTGTAGATTCAGAGGTAAAAGCGTACAAATAGGAATGTGTTAGGAATTGAAAAAGTGTTCGCTAAATAGAAGTGTCCGTTATGAAGGTCTTATTGTATGTAGATTTTTCACCTGAAAAAATATTTTTGATATTCTTTTGAAAAATCGAATCAACACGCAATAGTCAAAACTCGACCAGAAACCGATCTGCAACAAAAAAATAGAAGTCAACCTGACTCGAATCTGATCCACAACGAATAAAAATATAGCGCCTATCCGATCCGAATCGCGGGTCCGGTTAAAAGCAGGTCACCCGAACCGATGCAGGACTTTGCATGGGCTCTCCGACAAAAAGGAGGGGAATACATAGTCCTTTTCTAGATTTTAATTCATTTTTCTTCATCTTTGATAAATAAAAGAAAGTTTATTGAGTAATGTAAGATTTTGATTGTAAAAGCAATTTATTTATTATAGCTAGGCATCAGCGTATTTCAAAACTAATCCCGCCCCCCGCCCCCCCCCCCCCCAAAAAAAAAAAGACTTTCGCTCAACTTGATCAACTCCCTAACTCTTGGATTTCATTTTGCTGGTGCTGATGCTAAATAAAGAATCCCGGTAAAAGAAAGAAAAGGAAAGAAAAAATAAATACAATCAATACAAGTTTGAGTCATAATCCTATACTTCGCAAAAAATGCTATTGAAATACGCGAAGCAAATGAGAATTGTCATTCATGAGATTGTCAAATGAGAATGTTGTCATTCCGTAATAAAAAAAACTTACGAGGGTAAGTCATTAAGTAAGTCACAAAAGATAATTAAATACTAACTTACAATGATATTCACTTCACAACTATTTTATTTCTCAACATATTCTCCACCCATATTTATGCACTTATATCACCGTTTTATCAGTGCCCCAACACCAGCTGCATAAAATTCTTTGGGTTGCTGTCTCAGCTACATTAGGACTTCAAGTTGAACATAGGAGACAATTCAAAAGTTTGGTTGGCAACTTCTTCAACATCCACCATACAGCCCCAAGCGATTTTCATCTATTTAGTCATTAAAAAACCATCTTGGAAGCAAGATGATGTTCACAGATGATGAAAAGGTCAACTTGAAGTCCTAATGTGGCTGAGACAGCAACCCAAAGAATGTTATGCAGCTGTTGTTGGGGCACTGATAAAACGGTGATATAAGTGCATAAATATTGGTGGAGAATATGTTGAGAAATAAAAATAGTTTTGAAGTGAATATCATTGTAAGTTATTATTTAATTATCTTTTGTGACTTACTTAATGACTTTCCCTCGTATTTTAAAATTCGAGCAACTTGTAAATAATTTATAGCGAACAAGGTTGGCTTTAAGAGAGGCTGAACAGATAATTTAGAGTAGTTCTGTACATTTGAATATTTAACATTTTAGTAATAGTTCAATTAATCTGAAAACGAATATTCTTGCCAAGTGCGCTGAGACTTTGAGTTGTATGTCAATTTACGCCCTTGACGTTCTAATCTACTGTATGCCTTCAGGCATAGATCCAGGCCATATTTGGGGTCTATTTAGTACATCTTCACAAAAATCCTTTAATAAAATAGGTCCCTTCACAAAATCCCTTTTAATAAAACAGGCCTCTACACAAAATTCCATTCCACAAAAACATATTTTCATTAATTCTTTTTATTTTGTTAGGTTCTAAAATGTGTAATTTGCAAACAAAATGAGTTCACCAGAAAGGAAAACTTTAGCAAAAAGACTAAAAGAAGTTTTTATTAATAAATGTTTGGCGAAAATTGAGTAACTGGATTTCATGTTTCGTTACAAAATGTTATTTTTCACCAAAGCTATAATAAATTTCCCATAAATAACTTTTACTTTTCACAAAATGTGATCCAAGAAAAAAAAACAGTGCCCTGGCTTTCCCCTTTTCAGAGTTTTTTGAGGGAAAGGAAGAGGGATTTGTAATTTACTCTGGATTATTTTTTAACACAATTATTTCAAATTGGTAAAGTAATCATACAAGTTGTAAATTTCCAACTGGACGAAAAAATGTCCGGGCCAGGATTCGAACCTGTATTACTGGATTATTTTACTGGAGTTCCATTACCTGCGATCTTTTCTGTTGAGTTGATTAAAATATCAGACCAGATGCTTTGATCAATAAGGTTAACTGGATGAATTATGCCCTCCAGATTCGACCGGGATAGCTCAGTGGTAGAGTGTGGCGGCTTCAGCCAAGCGATCCCAGGTTCGAATCCTAGCCCGGACATTTTTTCGTCCAGTTGGAAATTTACAACTTATTTGTAATTTAGCTACATAGGCAAGTTTGGTGTCGTATTCCATGTATTTTTACGCGCTGAATCGAATAGAACCAGAACCAACTTGATACAATCACTAGCTTCTCAGTTGTAATGAGACCGTTAATTTTTTGGAAAGATACGCATGTGTCCCAACTTATCCACATAAACGGTCGTTTTAAAAATTTTAGAATGGCACTGCCAACTAAGGTCTACAATACACAAAAACTGCGAAAGTAACTGACAAAGTTCATTAATTTCCGAGGTACATAGAACTTGGATAGAGGAATTGTTTGCTAACTCTGAATTGAATGCAAGCATTATAGCGGGGTAACCGTCTCTCAGTTAGTGATGGGAGTATTTGAATTTAAAATGCCTGAGGTCTCGATTCAGCCAAGTTCCCGAATGATCTCGATTCGGACAAAAGTATTCGAATACAAGCCACCTGGCATTTGTGTGCACGAAAACGAAAACTGCGGTTTTCGACTGTATTCAGTTCTCACAGCTCGAGTTTTCTGTTTTCATAAACTGTGTCAGTGAATGTTAGTATTCAAATAGTAGACTACTACTCGGCGCTGTTTTAGTTTTATTTTTTTTAAGTGTGTATTAGCTAAAGTACACTTTTTAAAGTTAAAGAGCATATGAATTTAAACTTACATAAAATTCTGTAAATTTGTATTTAAACATCATAAATATCAGATTTTATGATTTTTTAAAATATAACAGAAAATAATTACTCATAGTGGAAAAATAATTTGTACAATTCGAAAAGGATTTTCTTTTTTGATTATGAAGATTAAACCTTTGTAACTCAACAACTCCGATTTGAAAACTATTTATTTAGATGTTATAAAACATCATTTTAAGACTGCAAAAAATGATTGAAAAGAATTTAGAACATAAAAATATAAATATATTGACTAAAAGTTTTTTTTTTTTTTAATATCTGGAACAAACAGAAAAATAAATATTGTCAATTTTCCATTACAAAATAGTAAAGTATTTGTTACAAAACTGTAAAAATCTATTCTTGGACGTCTCCACCATTTTTAACTTTTCTAAATTTATGAAGTTAATTATAGAAATAACGATAACCGATTCATTGGAAGATAGCCTAGTGTGCTTTAAAAAAAAACTATAATAATAAAAACGGAAGTTTGTGTGAATGTTGGTGTTTGTCTGCCTCTGTGCTGTTTTCTAAATAGACCACTACATCCAGAGTAACAAAATTTGGCAGGAAGGTACTTGAATATATGAAATTATGCTGACCTAAACCAGCTTTTGAATTTTTTTATCAGATTTTTTTTTTTTTTTTTTTTTAGCGTTTTTGATTGAATTTCGCCGCGATTTTTCCACATTAATAAAAGGAATCCGGTTTCAAACTTTTGCTCTGATATAGTAAAAGTTGTCCTCTTTATAATAAAGTTTATTCGGAATTCCTACAGCGATTTTTAAGCCCCAAACTCTAGGTATGTTTGAATGAATTTTCATTTAAAAATTCGTTTTGATACATTTTTAAAAATATATAAAACCCAAGCAAACCAGAGCGTGCATAGCAAGGGCGCCCATATGGGGGGGGGGGGGCAAGGTGGGGCTTGAGCCCCCCCCTAGATTTTGGTTTTGTCAACATTTTTTAATATAAATCGGTTGCAAGATATTAAAATTTTAACTTTATCTTGTAAAAACAAAGCACAATAAAATCTGCCTCGACAACATCAGAAGGCACCGGAATAAAATCTGCCTCGACAACATCAGAAGGCACCGGAAGAAATTTCCGTTTTAGACGAGTTTCCGTCTTAGCAGGTATAATTATTGGGAATTCATTTTGTCATAACCATAATTTTTTATTCTTTTAAAGCTGGATTCTGATTTAGACAGGTTCTGTTTTCATAAGTTTTTAATTAGTCCTTTCGAATAGTCTGCTTCTTACAAAGAGGAAAAGCACAAGATAGAAAACAAATTCCGTTTTAGACAATTTTTACCTTAGCTGGTGTTACTGTGTGGTTTTTTTTCCTACAAGACGATAACACTTTTTCTGCATAAGGAAGGATTTTGTTATAAACAGGATCCATTTTCACAGGTAAAACTGATTTTGCATGAACAAAACACTGAGAAATTAGAGAGATTTAATAATAAGATGTGAAGGGCACACTGCAATTTTTAATTGAATTTTTTTTTCCCGAATCTAATAAAGATTAGAGTCCTGAATATGTCAGATTGTACGCAGCCCGAACTCAAAAATTCTATCTTAAGTCTACAGAACAAGACAAAATAATTTTCGTCGACCTGAAACCTTATATAATTCTTGTAAATCACACTTTCCTGGTCTATGTGAAACAATGTGGTCAGAAAAGTATAAGTCCACACTATATTTTTCTAATCATTTTGCCACTGTTCAGGGCCCGACTAAGCTCCTTTGGGGCCCGGGGCAGACTTCAATTTTTGGGGCCCCCCCTATACCAAAATTTTCATATGCAATATTTTTGCTAGGATAACATTACACAGTATTTTTACATTAGCGGAGCGCCAGTGATATATATATATATACATATACACACATATATATATACACATGTTTATATACATATAAATATATGTGTATATATATCACTGGTGTTAAGGGACAAAATTAGCACTAGCCACCAGCTACAAGGGCCACTTTCTTACAAGGAAAGAGTAAAAAATTTTTGCATTTCATCAAGCATTCTATTTTTGCTGGTTGAAATATGTTTATAACACATTTTTTATTTGGGCTATTTAATTTTAGATTAATACTAATTGAAATTTTAATAAAAGTTTAGTGTTTAGAACTTTTAAATAAAAATGTGTCCACTAGTTTAAAGAAAGTGGCCACTTATAAACTTGCTACTACTGGCTACTAATGAAATTTCCCAGTTTTCCCCTTTAATTGGCGCCCGGCTAATGGAAAAGTACCCATTGCACATATAAAGTGTTTTTATACATTATAATTTTTGAAATTATAGAACAAATTTAAAACTATACATTCTGATTTGATATCTTGGCTTCTACTAGTTGGATTAGCTGAAATTTTCCCAATCAGATAAGATTATGCTACATAAGACACAAAATTTCATCGTTAATACATTAGTCATTTGCAAGAAACGATTTTAGATAGCAATAAATAACTCCAAAAACTATTCAGGCATTTTGTCTTCTTTTACCAAAGCACGAATGTATTTACCAATGTTTACAAATCAAGGGTTGATCCAGGCAAAATTTGGAGACTCTTCACAAAATTCTATTTAATGGAGAAAAAAAAAAAAAAAAGCTTGATTTTACCCCAACTTGACCCCAATTTAAATATTAAAAATCAGTCGTTTTATTCTTTACACCAGGTAACAAGACAGTAAATAAAATTCATCATTACTTTATGTAAAAATAGGTCGATTAAAACAAATGCAAATTAAATAACATCTTATAAGGTTGTGAACTGAAAATGCAGAAAAGAAAAAAAATTATCATTTAACAAGTAGAAGAGCAAAATTTAAGTAAATATCTTAAAATTTATGTAATGTTTTAAGGAACATAAAATATTTTTTTAAGAATTAATGCACAACTAAAATGAATCACCTGTTGTTAACTATGATGCATTGAGTTAGATGCAACATGGATAATTATGGAATTAAAGATAAAATTACAAAAAATCTCTTTGATAAACACGTATACCAAAAAGATCCCCCATATATACACAGAAAAAAAATTATTGTTAAATATAAATATCAGAAAATTCCATTTTATACATTTCACATGCAAATATATGCAATATCAATATTGTATAATAGTCTTATTTTCTTAAAATTAATTATTATGGAATCGTCAACATATTTTCAATTACAAAAATATATTATATGTATTAGGTTAATTTAATTCACTTGTTTTTTTAAGCCTTGTAATGGTGTTGAACATATTTCTTATTTTATTTTTAGAGGTTTCTTTCTAATTTTGCATTCAGCAAAAGAATCTATTATATCGTAATAATCAAGTTTATTAGTAACATCTCCATTTAAGGATAATATAGCTAAGCATGAGAGCTTTTTCTGATGAAGATAGGATCGAAGGGGAGATTTTAACCTTTTCAGTAAAGAAAATGATTTTTCTCCTGAGCAATTAGAAATAGGTATTGTTAAAAAATTCGTGAAGCAGTTTCTACATTAGGAAATGCTGAAGATAAATGAGGGAACTCCTTTAACATTTGGAGAAGAGTATCATCTTTGTTTACAAATGAGCTAAATTGATTCAGTTCATCAGAAAATTCTTCTTCTAAATCTGACGGATAACTTTGTTGTAGAGATATTACATCTTCATGTGGCGAAGCATTTGAATGCAAATTTATAAGACCAGAAAACTTTTTTGTCAATTTATCATACGGCTGTTTGCAGTTTGAGAGATGGCTTATTAAGGAGTCACAAAGTACATACTGGCATATTTTTATAAATTTATCACGTGGTTCAAAGTGAACCGCAGTACTATTTGTATCATGCAAACATCTACTTCGTGGAGTCATCTTTTTTCTTGTAACCTCATAGGTAAGAGATTGTGGTGAAATTTTTACAGCTTCACTCTCATACATATCAAAATTGTCTCTCACAAATTTAATAATTTCTATTAAAGATGTAAATAAAGGAGATAGCTGCTCTAAATTTCCTGTGGAATCCTGGAAAATTTGGAACTACCCTAACCTCCAGTTTAAGTACAAGGGTTGATCAGCTGATTGTAGATCCCGCAAATCATAGATCTTATATAAAAAGAATGAAAAAGCATATTTTTTTTCTATTTTTTTCATTTTTTCTTATATGCAGGAACATAAACATTGGGCTACGAAAATTTGTCATTTGGGGGCCCCCTTGAGATGGGGGCCTGGGGCAGCTGCCCCGTTTGCCCCTGCGGTAATCAGGCCCTGCCACTGTTAAAGAAAATCTCTGTACTCTTTCTCTAGACAATAGTACGAACCAAGAAACACGCTCACAAACTATTCATTTAGATGCTGCAGCGTCATCTATAAAGTTTATTGTATATCTCAAAATAATTTCTCGATATTTTTTCTATCTGGAGCCAGTTGTAAACAAATTACAATCTGTAGTGTAGATTAAGATTTGCATTCGGCTTATGATAACATAAAGATGGAACTTCTTGAGATTTTTGTTATGCACAGAATGGAATCAAAAGAAGAATTTTCAGAAATTTTCATGGAGCTAATGGAGAATTGTAATTGTAAGAAATTGATATCAAAATGTATAGAACGTCTACTAGATAATCTTACCGTTCGAACCTTCCTATGGTCACTCCTCTTGAATGTTACAGAGCAGCATTTCTAAATCCATATTTAGACTCTAATTATATCCCTTGAGTCAAGGTTTTTGAATCGAAATAAAACGTCATTCAAAGCAATTTTACTTCATCCTAATATGATGAAAAATATGGAATAAAAATGTTTTTGTCAAAGAAATCAAGGAGCTATCTCATTTTTATAACATTGAGAATTTGGAGTCGGAAGCAAGAACATGGTTTGATTTGTGCAAAAGCAAAGACTGTGGTGAGAATACAAGAGAAAAATACTACAAAATCTGTTTTTTTTTTTAAATAGTGGTGTAAATAGAATAGAAAAATAGTCGCCCGTGGCCACCCTGTATATGTCATCTGTTTACAGACTATGTTTACTGTGGGAGTGGATAAAACAGATTTTATGCACCTTCTCAATGCACTAAGTCAATTCTTTTCAAAATGGACTTCGTCTACTATGGTTGTGAGCCCCTTATTCAATACCCTCAGTCTAGTGGTGAAGGTGATTTATGTTCCGAATTGTCTGAAAATTTAAACATAAAAAATATCATGGAAAAATATCACAAATTTTTACAAATGGTCACAGAAAACACCAATTTCGTCAATCGTTCGCAGACAAAAATCGCCAATTTCGTCAAAGGATCAAGGGAAAAAGACGAATTTCGTCAAAAGATCACGATAAAAACGCAAATTTCGTCAAGGAATTGTGGAGAAAACGTAAATTTCGTCTAAGAATCGTAAAAAAAAAATTTTAATTTCGTCAAAAAATCGCGAAAAAACACAAATTTCCTCAAAGGATCGCGAAAAAAAAACGAAATTTCGTCAAAGAATCCTGGGAAAGACGAAAAATTTGTAAAAGAAACGCAGAAAAACGCACATTTCGTTCAAGGATCACGAGAAAAATGCGAATTTCATCAAATAGCGGAAAAAACGCAAATTTCATCAAAAGATTGCGGGGGAAAAAAACTTGTTCAAAGAATCGCGAAAGAAAACAAAATTTCGTCAAAGAATCGTGAGAAAAACTCAAATTTCGTCAAAGAATTGCGGAAAAAACGCAAATTTAGTCAAACAATTGTGAAAAAAAAACGCAAATTTCGCCAAAAGATCGCGAAAAAAAATGCAAATTTCGTCAAAAGATCGCGGGAAAAAATTCAAATTTTGTCAAAAGATAGTAAAAAAACGCAAAGTACCTTAAATATTTACTAAAATGTATGATAGCTTTATTGTAAGTTGAGATTTTTCTCAGCCCCCCCCCCCTTAAATTTAATCATATGGGCGCCCTTGGTGCATAGCCATAACCTTCAAACGGCATAGCACACCCAGTGTACACTATGTTCGTTTGGAGGAATTTTCGATTAAAAATATAATATCATACAAATTCCAGGTTAATTTTGTCTAAAGACTGGCTGCAGCGTCCGTAGCACGTTCGGTGTTTGCGGCCGAAGATAGAAGGGTGGACAACTCGATGTACGCTTGGATTTATTTTCTTTAAAATATATATATCATTAAACTTGGTGTGAGGTAAAGTGTTAGGTAAATTTAAGGCTGTTATCACGGGCCCGGACAGCTAGTACAAAATAATAATAATAAGAAGAAAATATCTGAATTTTTTTTTTTTTGTCAGACCTCATAGTGCAAGACAATATTTACCTATCAACATAAAATGAAATATGTAAATTAACCAATGAGGAAATACTAAATATTCAAAAATAAATCTCTATCAACGTTTTTCAAAATAGAGAAATGAAACAATTATTTTTTTTCATTCTGTCCTGAATTCCCGTTTAAAGATAAGTTTAAAACGTATAAACGTTAAAAGTAAAACTAAATTACAAATTGTCCTGCACGAGTGGGGCGTGGGGGGATGATTTAAGGGATGAAGCCCTTCTGAAATAAAATTCTTAGTTCTTTCTTTCTCTTATTGTTTAATTATTCTAAAATTTTAAGGAAAAATATTTTTTGATTAAAATTATTATAATTTTCTTTCTTTTTTAAAATAATCAGAAACAGAACATTTAATTAAATTTCCGTATTTCTGCATCCTTGCCGGTACTTATGATAAAATAATGTACCAACCACCACACCAAAAAATAACGAAATTCTCGTTACGCCCATATTGACTTTTCTAGAATATCCATACTTAAGGTTATCATGTATCAAGTATATTACGTTTAAATAACAAGGCCTATTACAGAGTTACCACAATTCTTCAATTTCAGGTACTATTATTACTGAATCGTAACCGTAGCATTATTTAATTGCAGAATTCTTGCCATTAACCCCTTCGCGACGAGCGTCTTTTACAGAATTTTTAATCTTTTACCACCGGTTTTTCAAAACAGAAATTTTCACCTAGTTGAATTGAAGAAATGCTAAGATTTAATTAGGCAAATATTACAATAAAAAATAACTGGTGGGAAAAATCGAGGATTCTGAGCATCTTATGCGTCACGTATACGTGTCGCTCGTCCCCAAGGGGTTAAGTAGGGAAGTTCGGAAATAGTGGAGCTCAATGGCACGCATTTGAACCCTATATGCTACCCATTTGAATACTGTACTTTTTTTCTTTTTTTTTGTATGTCACTGGATCCTAAAAATCTTGGGTCCCAGGGACCCAGGATTTTCAAATATCTGGGTCCCTTTTTTAAAAAAGCGGGTCCCCATTCATAATAATTCAAATTCATATTTTAAAGGAACAAATGAATTTGTTTATTTGGAAAAGACAAATGCAATAGTTATTGTTTTGATAATAATTAAATAATGAATAATTAACACCAGTATTTCCCAATCAAATAAGATTTTTTTTTTTTTACTATTAAGAGAAATTTTCTTTGCCTTTTTTTAAAATGTAAATGCTTAATTATAAAATAATGATTATTTGAGTGTAGAAGATAACAAGTATCACTAATATTTGCACTTCTTTTAAAAGGGGGAGGACGGATTTATTGAAAAGGACATTTTTGTTGGATAAAAGAATACTTTTGTTGAGTAAAGGGGCACTTTTTGTTGAATGAATGGATGCTTTGATTAAACTTCCCATTGGATTATTTGTCAGCATAGATCAGTGTTAGAATCAAACATTTTCTTTGGAAAGGAGTTTCAGGAGTGATTCTGAATTTAAAAAAAAAATTTCTGAAATTCACAGCAAATTTTCTGAAAGCTTAGGTTACAGCAGAAAGGGGGGGGGGGGAATCCTCTCTCAGCACTATTTTTGTTGTTGTAGGTCAGATTAACTAACTTTTGAGTCTATTTCAGGCTGAGTGAATTTTCATTTTTCCTTGGCCTTTGGACGATATTCGCGTTTTTTGAGATCCTTCGACGAAATTCGCGGTTTTTTCGAGATCCTTTGACGAAATTTGCCGTTTTTTTTGCGATCCTTCGACGAAATTTGCCGTTTTTTGGCGATCCTTCGACGAAATTTGCCGTTTTTTGGCGATTCTTTGACGAAATTTACCGTTTTTTCGAGATCCTTCGACGAAATTTGCCGTTTTTTGGCGATCTTTCGACGAAATTTTCCGTTTTTTCGAGATCTTTCGACGAAATTTACCGTTTTTTCGAGATCTTTCGACGAAATTTACCGGTTTTTTTTACGATTCTTCGACGAAATTTGCCGTTTTTTTAGCGATACTTTCACGAAATGCGCCGCTTTTTCGCGATCCTTGGACGGATTTCGCGAATCTTCGAAGAATTTACGCGTCCCATGGGACGCATAAGAACTATTTTTTTGCGTCCCAACTCCAATTTTTCGCGTAATTTACGCGCTATAGCGCGTCCGCGACATCGCTGTGTATTGAAATATAACATTTAAAATATAAACAATAATAAAACAAACAATTTCTCATGCTGGAATGTAAAATTGTACAATTTGAAAAAAGAAATTTTCTCTTGATTTTATCAACAGTTAAACAAAAATTGCTTCCTGTCCTGCATCTTCATAAAGTTCTGGGAAGATTAATCATTAAAGGGATTAATCATTTAATTTTCTAAGGAAATTTTCACCATTGAAAAATTATACGAAAAAGAATATTATGACAATCTGAATTTTCATCCGAACTCAAAAACATGAAAACAAAAAAAGATGCTGTGACGGACACGTAATCATAAAATTTAAAAAAAAGAGAGAGAGAGAGAGAGACGAGCGATTTTACGTAGACCAAACATTTGAAGGTTGAGCGTTGAGACAGATGAAATGTCGCCCCTCATCTAGTTTCAATTGAACAATGTCTGGAGTAGTTTTCGTTTTCAGTGCTACAACATTTGAATACAAAGTATTCGAATGTTGGTTTCGATTCTCAAAAGTTTTCGAAAACTAAGGTATCGATTTTTAAAAGATCTCGAATCGGCCCATCACTACTCTCAGTCTAAGACTAACAGTGCTGCACCAAGTCAAGATACTAAATCTTACTCGAGCCGATTTATTTTATTTATTTACGTCATTTATTTTAACACTTTAAGTGTCCTAACCGTGTTTTTCCATCACGTAAATTTTGAATTCAAAGGCTGAATTAACAAAAATATTATATTAATGCTAATTTTTTCCCAGTGCATAAGAAATATTGATATGTAAGGCTATTAAATATAAATCCTCCTACCAATTCTTTTCATATCGATTATTTTATGCAGTGTTGAATTCAGACACTTTTCTCCGGGAGGGATTTCTCTGGCTCCGAGGGGGTGGACAATATTGAGTTCCGGGGGGGGGGGGGGGGGGGGTGATTACACTTTTTGACCGTTAAAAGCATGAAATCTCAAATCTTCTGGGGGTGGGGACATTTCAATGCTCCGGGGAGGGGGGTTCCTCCCGGGCCACCCCCTGAATTCAACACTGGTTTTATGAATAAAAAATTTTTGCCAGACGCTTAAAAGGTTTATAAAAACTTTAACAACTTTATAAAAAAAATCTCACATACACATACAATTAAGACAATAATATTGCCTAAAACTTGATAGTGAAAAAAATGAATCGAACGTTCGATCTCTAATTCCATATAATAATCCCGATCCACTATCGCAATAACTGCATTTGGAAAGAGTAAAAAAAAAAACACTTACCAGGTTTGACTGTTTATGCCTTTTTATTTTATTTTCTTAATTTATAAAAGTTGAAACAAAATTTTTTACCAAGATACATGTTTAAACTAAAATTTTTCCAATGGTTGCCCTTGATCCTTAAGACTAATCAGGAATCCCACAGAGTTTAAAGAATAGATAGAGATGTCATTTACCGTCAAAACGGTTTGTAATATGAAGCCAGTTATCGCTCAAATCACTCGGCCCAAACAAGCCAAGCACGTGGAACAAGGGCTAAGTTCATTGGATGCAGAGAGGTTGCATATGGAACAAGGGCTGAATTCACTGAACGAGGAGAGGTTTTCAAAGCAAGCTGCCGTTGTTTGGGCCGACTTTAGGGTTGCATTTTTCACTTTATGCCAAACCAATACATTTTATCTCTATTTATTCTCTGAACTCTGTACAGGAAACCAGTGCCAATGTGAGTGATAAACCACAGCCAAACTCAATTTTCCCTTACCTTATAGGGAAGTTGCAATCAGCTGATCAACCATTGTACTTCAACTAGAGGTCAGGGTAGTTCCACCAATCAGAACTGCCTGTTTGTAGTGTGTGACCTCCAACATGACGTCAATTGCAACTGCCCTATACGGATTTCACAATCGCCTCTTAGTTTCAGAATCACTGAAGGGCTACTTTCGCCAGTAGATGGCACAAATACCCACCGTAAAGGTTACTTTTATACATAAAAATACAAAAAACCTCAAACTATATGTGTTATAAAAGGATGTATAACATATGTATCTTTTGCCTCGGTGTTTTTCATACTACAAAAAGAAAAATCAAAAGATTTAGAAATAAATAAATACAATGCTTTAAGCAATTTAAAATCTATATTATTAATGTTCAGAAATGTCTGTCTGTGTGTCTGTACCTGGAAAAACTCTGCAACCGTAACGAGTAGCAAAGCGCTTTTTGTTTCAAAAAATTTGGAAAAATCCCGGAATTGTTGACATTCAGTATTGAATAAATCGGCCTTCAATTAAGACAGTTATTAATTAACAAAGTCTCGAAAATTTGTGAAAAAGGAGCATTTTTTCTAAAACAAAGAAACGATTTCAGTTTTGACTGGAACGGGACCCTGAGTCGAGGCTCCTGACCGAGCCAATCAGCTTTCCCAAACACAGAGATCTTTCCATTTTTGAATGGAACAGTACCCTGCAGCGAGGCTAGCATTGCAGCTGCTTTTATTTCTGCTCTCCGTTCAGTTCGCCTTTTTATCTGTTCCAGCTGTGGTTAAAATTTGGAGTCCTTTTTCAAAAAAATCACAAAAATCGAGCCATCCACACAAAAATTTACTAACAGACATAAAAAAAAAATCGCGAATTAACGAAGGTAAAAATCATAAAAATCGGCAGATTGGAAGAGAAGATATCAATTAATAAAATTTTAATTTTGAGTAGAAAAAAAGATAAATTTTAATTTCAATCCTGCAGCAGATGTTTCGCAGCCACAAGACGTCTGGCGCATAATTTATATCTGAAAGACGGGAGAAACCACATTTTCTTTCCATTCTTTATATACTAAGGGATTTTAGGCCCCGTTAATTTTTAAAAAAATATTACATTTATAGATTTGAAAATTATACATACATCCGTATATTTTCGTGTAAATTCTAAATATCTAATTTTCATATTTCTCCGTTAATTACAACAGAAATTACAATATATTTTAATTATTATTTCATTAATTGGATCTTTTCTTTATAATTTTCTTATCAATAGCTGCAGAAAAACGACCACGTGACCTGATATCTTCCGACAAGCTATGGGATCGTGACGGTTGATGTAATTAAGATATATTTGTACATTTGTAATATTTTTGAGGAAATGGCGTTGGACAGGTCAAATTCCATTTAACAAATTTAACATTTTTAAACGTTTGATTATATGTATGGAAAAATTGCCACTATTTTCAAATAATAATTTCAGATTTTTTTTTTTTTTTTTGTTAGGTTTAAGTTTTTTAAAGTCTTTGAACAAGTACTCCGTTAGTCTAAATCAGTTGTTTGAGGAAAAGCAGTGTCATCGCCCCTCCCTCCCCCCCACCCTTCAAGTTTTTTGCTCTTAACTATGGTCTGTTTCTATAATTCAGAAACTATGTTATGGATTTCCCCAAACTGATTCCAAACATCATAATTTAAGTAATAAGGACCCTCTATAATATTTTTAAAAGTTTCTGAGTTTATACCACTCTTTTCGAATAATAATATCAGATTTTATATTTTGATTTCATAATATCTCGAGTTCTAAGAGTGCAATCGCAACGCGGTTTGGCTCATTCGACTCAATATCGATAGCGTTTACCTATTTTAGTTCCAAGTTTCACCACCAGGGGGTGCTTCCAGAAATCGGGTTCTATGGGCCCGATTACGACGGGGTTTGGCTCTTTCGACTGGATTTCGATAGCTTTACAGATTTTGGTCACGTTCGTATAAAACAGATTGCGCCCCCTGGTGGTGGAAGGTGTAATTAAAGGATTTTTCAGCCAACTTGGGTTCTATGGGTCACATGACGACGCGGTTTGGCTCAATCAACTCGACATCGATAGAGGATACTAGAGTTCATCGATTTTAGTTCGTTTTTTCACCACCAGGGGTGTTTTCTTATCTCTGTTACTACGGCCCCAATCACGACGGGATATGGCTCATTCGACTCAACATCGATAGAGGATACTACTGCTTATCGATTTTTGCTCCGAGTCTCACCACCAAGGGGCACTTTCCTATCTCTGTTTCTATAGGAAGGATCACGACGGGGTATGGCTCATTTGACTCAACATCGATAGAGCTTACCGATTTTAGTTCATTTTTTCACCACCAAGGGGCGCTTTCCTATCTCCAGTTCTACGGGCATGAAAACGACGGGGTAGGGCTCATTCGACTCGACATCGAAAGCCTTAATGATTTCAGTTCTGATCGTATAAACAGATTGCGCCACCTGGTGGTGGAAGCTGGAACTAACATATAATGCAGCGCGTGTGCAGCACGACTGCTATACGGTGCCGCAGGCAACGGCGACCCGAGCCGGAGGTTCGTTCAGTTAGAGGTTTATACTATTCAATGTGCAATTTAACCCTCTGAGCGTGTGGAACGTAATATTCCGTTCACTAAACTCCAGGTTTCACTGCAATATATGCAATGTTTAAGATAATATAATTCTATAGATTTAAAGATTTTTCAAAACATTGAAGAGTGATTAATATTCTCAAGGGTTACATTCATATTTGTAATTAAGTTTTATTTATAATGCTGAAAGAATCATATTTTTTTAGCTTTTAAAACAAAATTTAGAGAAAACAACATTACAATTTTACCCTTTTTCAAAACGCTCAGAGGGTTAAGGGATTACCCGGTGTCGAAGGCAGCCGGGACCAGGGTCAGAGGTTCGTTCGGTTAGAGGTTTATACTACTCAATGTGCAAATTAAGGGATTATACGGTGTGTGCGTAGCACGACCGGTATACGGTGTCGAAGGCAGCAGGAACCCAGGTCAGAGGTTCATTCGGTTCGAGGTTTATTTTATTCGAGGTTTTACAAGATTCGAGATTTTACAAGATTAGAGGTTTTTACAAGATTCGAGGCATCGATGTAAATTAGGGGCCCGCTAGCGGGCGAAGCCAGCTAGTAGTTTAAATAGCACACTAAGATAAAATGGAAAACAAACAATATAAGTAAATTTCTATATTTCTATATTACATTTAAATTCTTGATTACTTGAAACATTGAGAATTCTGACCATAAAATACACAGTAAAAAATTTAAAAGATAATATTTACTAGTTTCACAATTTTCAGAAAATTATGTAAACACTACTAAAATCAAGATAGCTTTTTAGAACATTAATTTATTTTTGCACCATTCTCTGGATAGAAAATATAGGTACATAAAGTTGATTGAAGACAGCTTTCGATATTTTTCAATATTGCAGGTACTGAAGATGAAGTGTACAGTGAAATAAAAAAATAATAATAATTACAGATTTCCATTATGTTTAGAAAATACAAAAACAGGAAAAATATAAAATCAAGTATTCGAATTCAGGACAGACTCATAAAAAAATATATTATAAAATAACATTTACACGTTTCACAATATTTAAAGAATAAGCAAGTTTACCAATTTCCGGCAGTCAACTCATATCAATTTTTTTTTCCTCAAAACATGTATTATTTTTGCACGATTCTTATAAGAATGTACACTGAAAACAATTTTCGATAAATTTAACAATTATAGGTGCTGATCTGAAATATATAAGGTTTTATATATGGTGGGATTTTAGATGCCGAAATACAGAAGATTATCACACCTTTTCGACTTCTAAATTAATGATGAAAACATATTTTGAAATTTTTTTTTTTTTAAATCTCGATTATAAGCCTCCTCCAAAATTTAATCCCTTTTGCTTTTGTAAAATGGGGGCTTACAATCGGGATTTTACAGTACATACATGTATAAATTTTCATCTTTTTTCTAAGCCGTAAACTAAAATTTGATGATTTACCCCAATTTTACTTTATATTAGTTTGTGTGAAATATTTTTCAGAAACACAGAGATTCATACAGATTTCTGGTATTAGATATTATGCAGATTTACAGACATAAAATTGCTGAAATAATCATCAGAAATTGAGCTCCAAAAATTAATTATCAGAGGAAACTAAGAGTTTTTATGGAGTTCAATTACAGTAAAAAGTACTTCATTAAATGAGAAATATTTAAAATTTTTCTTCTGTAAAAAAAATAAATAAAATAAAATAAAATAAAATAAAAAATAAAGAAAAAAAAAGTTAGTTTAAACCATGCAATTCTCATACAGAAAAATAAAAAAACATAAGTAAGGAGCAATAAGACATAAAACATGCATCATATTTAAAGGTTTTTTTTTTTTCTTGTGAATAAAACATAATGGTAATTGTATATTAGACTCATGCCATTTTGGCGATTTTAAAACTCTTTACTATCCACAAATACTTTTTGTTTCAAACAAAAAATGTTTAATAATTGTATAATAATCCATGTAATAATAATCCATGATACCAAACTTATAATGAAAACAAGAACAAAAATTTATGCATCAGGCATAGATTAGAATTAATTGAAAAAATATAACCCTAATATCCATTTAAAGTCTTATTGTTTATGTGAAAGAAATTTATTAACCAGTCTGACTGATGAATTTCGACATAAAATGTGACATACAAATACAGTGTACATTGTACATTTATATGTGTTTTTTTTTTGTTTTTTTTTTTGCATAACTAGTTCGATTGTATTTCTAGAATAAATAGAAAAAAAAAAGATTCGTCTTTTTCAATAGAAATGCTATTGTAAAAAATAATAATAATAAACTTGCAATTTATTATTCATTTTTTCTGCAGCTTTTCAACAAGAAATTGTTAACCTTAGTAAATTCGTTTTTTTTTTTCCAAGTCTAAGAATAAAATAGACCACAAACTTTTTTCTTCCTTTTTACTTTATAACTCAAAATTATTATTTAATAGCAAAAGAAATTTAATAAAAAAAACCCTTAAATGAACAATCAATTTGTGCTATACACTATAAAATAAACGCACTTATACAAAGAATGATAATGCAATGAAGTGTGTCTAAATTTTATTACATGGTAAAGCTAACTGAAAACTGAAAAACACTTCTATTTAGAAATATAACAAAATGACTGATATTAAAAGTTCCATAAACGTGTAAAATAAAAGCAGAATGTAAGCATTTTTGAAAGAAAGTATACCTGTTTGTTTGTTTTTTCTGCAGGGATAAGTAATAATATTCAACTCACACTCCCAAATATATATACTAAACTCTAAATCAAATATAAACAAACGAGATCGAGAACCGTTCTAAAAAAGAATGAATCAATCGGAATGAGTTGTGAATCGTTCTTCATATTTTTTTATGGTGGGTAATTATTCACATTAATAAACCCCTATTTTAGATATCTTGTGTACAATTTATGACTTAACTGAAATTCTCACTATAGAATTATACAGAAATTGACGTTTGAAGCGCTTATGCCATCTGGTAGCGAAAAGATTTAAAATCTTGCTTCAGGAAAATCTTTTTTTTGCACAATTTCATATTTTATGTAACATTAGTAAGTATTCATTCCATACTCCATCTACTTAAAAGCAGAATAATCAAAAGCGCAAAAAAAAAAAAAGGAACGATTCACGAATTGTCTAGTTGAATGATTCGTTTTATTTAAAACTCAGGCTTCTTTTGTTTTTATTTGGTATTTGGTTGAGTGTATGTATTTTCGAGTTAAAAGTTATTACTTAACCCTTTATTCATTACTAACAGGTATATTTTCTTTCAAAGAATGTTATATTCTGCTTTTACTTTTGTTAAATCTTACTTAGAAACAAATATAACTGTTTTATGTTTAATTACTGTAGATTAAATAAGATATTAATAGCTGCAATAGATAAGATTTTCTTTCAGTATTTTTCTTTTTATTGGATTAAAAAAGAAATGCTGTGCAATAACTATTCTTTATTTTACTCATTTATTTTTTACTCTTGAAAGTTATTAACCTATAGATTGTATTCCAAATGCTACTCCACTTTTCATTTCTACATTCACAGTTTCTATATTCATAAAAAAAAAAAAACGTACTGGATTCGGTGTTGAATTCAGACACTTTTCTCCGGAGGGATTTTTTGTCTCCAGGGGGGGGATATTACACTTTTTAACCATTAAAAGCATAAAATTTCACATCTTCCAGGGAGGGGGGGGGGACTTTACAAAGCTCTTGGGGGGATGTCCCCCCCCCTCCCTGGGCCACACCCTGAATTCAACACTGACTGGATTCTTGAAATATTACGGCTTCCAGTTTGATTTATACAGAGGCAGCTTTAGTAGCCACGACAGCTTGGGAAAAAATGTTTGCTTCTTTATGAATGAAATCTTTTAAAGAAGCTTTTAATTTTTTTTTCTATTTTTCACTCCTTAGTTTTTAACAACCTGGTCAGTCACCTGACTTTGCCACCCCTTAAAGTCTGCCCAAGATTCACACATTTTGGGATATCCCAAATAGGATTTGACTGTTTTTGGAACAATTTTTGTCTGTGTGTTAAAATTTTGTGCATTTACAATTCCCTAACATTTACATTTTGCTTGTTTTGAAATATATTTACCAATGATTATTAATAATTTTTTTGGACAGAATTCTTTTTCATATCATACTCAGGGGCGTAGCGAGCGGGGGGGCAGGGGGGGCAGCTGCCCCCCCAATGTTTGGTAAAAGGATTCAGTCGGCTTATCAGCAGATTTAATTAGTGTCTCTGTAGTATGTCAATAGGCCGATTAATAAAAGCAATTCGGAAAAATTCTGGTTGGCAGGACTTTAAGTCTTCAGAATGCATTTCACTACACCCTTACAATCATATGGCAAAAGCTAGTCGGTCAATCAACCTATCTAGGTTATGAGTAAAAAAAGTAATGATTTCAATAGATCTATCTGGTCAGCCGGTATGAAAGTCACGTGTTCTGTCACATTTTCGAATCACATAAATAGCTAGTCGGTCTACCCACTGAAAAAAAATTATGTATAAATTTTGTCTGCAGAGCCGGAAATGTTGGACATATACTATACCTCACCCACACATGGAAAATCTAAGTCGGCCGTCGATACATGGGCCAATAGGGGAAAAAAATGAATCTGATCTATTGATTGAAAATATCAGAAATTTGTTCTACAGTAACACTCGCAACTTACATAGATAAAAACTATCAATATACACTGGCCTCCAAAAGTTAAGGTACAACCGGTTTTTTGCGTCTAATTTGCAAATGAATGAATATATAAACAACAAATTTGGAGGAAATGTGCGCTAAACAGTTATTTATTAAATGCGACATAGAAATTTACTTAAGTTAAACGTATAAATGGAACTACAACAAAAAAGCCCTCATGGTGGAAAATTCCATTCTTGGAGAAATCAGTACATCGCAGTATTATGCAGTAAAATGTGACAGAAACATTAAAAAACTGGTTCTAATACGGAATATGCCCACCCCGGACTTGAATGCATTGGCGGCATCGACTTTCCATGCTCTCAATTAAATTGTCGGACACCGAAATAGGTAACGCTGACCAAACTTGGAGTAAGCCTTGTTCCAGCTCATTTAATGACCTTGGAGGAGGACTTAAAGCCGTAACCTGTCTTCCAAGATAGTCCCAAAGATGTTCTATCGGATTCAAGTCTGGAGAGTGAGCTGGCCATTCCATTCTCTCCAAACCGTGATCCTCAAGATAATCCTCAACAACAACAGCTCGGTGTGGTCTCGCATTATCATGCATTAGAATGAAACCATTGCCAATAGTACCGGCATATGGGCGCACATATGAATCAAGGATCTCATCCCGATATCTCGCACCAGTCACAGTTCCTCCATGGAACACATGCAGGTCAGTGTGGCCTCCGAGTGAGATCCCAGCCCAAACCATGATTCCACCGTTTCTGTACCTGTGTGTTTCGACAGTGTTTGATTGATGGTATCGAGTGCATTGTTCTCTCCAGATCAGAAGACATCCTGAATCGCTCTCCAGTGTGAATCTGGACTTGTCTGTGAAGAGTACAGAAGCCCGCTTTTGTCTGGTTCAGGAAACATGTTCTCTTGCCCAACATAAGCGAGCCCTTCTCTGTCGTCTGTTGAGGGGGGGAACACACAACTGGTCACCTTGTATAGAGACCTGCATTGTGAAGACATCTTCGCACCGTAGTAGAGGAGATTCTTCTCCCTGATGCTGCAAAGTGGTCTGCAATGAGTTGCGGCACAGTAGTGCGTCTTCTCCTTCGGGCCGAAAGAGCTAGAAACTGGTCTTCTGCAGGTGTTGTAACACGTGGGCTGCCTGGAACATGTCTTCTGGACACAGAATCTTCGGATTCATACTGATCCCAGAGTCGTTGGACTACACTGCGAGACACATTGAGCCGTCTAGCAGTAGCGGCCTGTGACAACCCCATTTCCATCCATCCTACCGTCCGCCACCTTAATGAATCGGACAAACGACTTCTTCTAGGCATTTCTAGACTAGTGGCTGTTGTGAACAAAACTGACAACAATAGTTCGAATGCAACAAAACTTACACGCGAAATTACGAAAGCTTCATAATTGCATATTTTTCTCTCATTCACAAGTAGCTATTCTTTTCTATAAAATAAAAGTGGTAGCGGGAATTTTTGCATAAGTTTTTTTAAAGCTTATTGTCATTCATATAAGCTATGAAGATTAATCTGACTGCCATTTTTTGTCTGGTGAGCTTCGAAAAACATCTTGTACTTTAACTTTTGGAGGCCAGTGTATAAACTAGGTTGACCGAATGCGAAAGTCGCTTAAGAAAATTCAAGAAATTTTATACTTGTTAAATAGTAGGTTCTAGCAGCGATATGATGTTTACGGCCTTTGGAACTGTTTTAGGAACATTTGGAAAATAAAAACGAAGAATTTTTAAAACTATTTAAAAAAAGAAGATGAATAAATTAAAAAAATATCCGTGCATTTAACATTTAATACCTAAAAACTTCTTACTTTTTTTTTTTTTTGATAAATCTAAAACTAAATTTATATACTTGTGCCAACATAACATAATTACATAATTTTCACTGATTTTTCACTTGTTATTATAAAAATTAGAATTGGAGCCTTTATTAATTACTTAATATTTATTGTATACCCTGATTACCGTAATTTCCGGCGTATAATCCGCGGATCAAACAATTATGTTTCGACCCAGAAATTTTATTTTATGTAATGGAACATACTAGATCGCTGTAAATATTTTACTTCAATTATTAAATAAAATTTCTGGGTCTAAACATAATTGTTTGATCCGCGGATTATACGCCGGAAATATGGTACATGTTAGCGATTACTTTTTTTAAAAACTAAATCATACGCAAGATGAATTATTTTTTTAATAAAGAATTCAGAAAGTAGAGGATTTCAGGAAAAATTAAATTATTAAAAGTAGTTTTATGGTAAAAAAAAACTTGAAGCGATTGCGGAACATTAACACATTTGCACTTAAAACAATATAAATAGTTCAGCGTTTCAGGCCCGTAACTACCGCCGGGGCACTGCCCCGGGGCCCCAAACTAATGGTTAAAAAATTATTGTATTTTAATATCTAATCTAACTTCCTATAAAATACCCAGCACCTAGCTAAAAGTTAATAATAAAAAAAATTCATCAAAGTGCTAGAGTAAATGTTTTTGCGTATCCGTTCAAATACTCCATACGCTTTGCATGCAAAAGCATCTCTAGAGCAGACAGCAGAATGTCGAGTCAAATGTGTCATGTCGCGCCTGGTGCCTGCCGAGTGATGAGTCAAGTGCAAGCTAGGACGTGCAGTGAGCTAGTGCTATTCATGATGAGTCATTCGTTTACTAACTGCTTATCAATATCGGACTGTCAGAGCAGTTGAGAGTCGCATAGTAGTGATAGTACGATAGTTTATAACTTAACCCCTTCGTGACGAGAGTCTTTTACGGAATTTTTCATCTTTTAACACCGGTTTTTCAAAACAGAAATTTTCCCCTAATTGAATCGCAGAAATGCTGTCATTATATAAGGCAAAGCTTACAATAAAAATTAACTGGTGGGAATAATCGAGAATTCTGAGCATCTTATGCGTCACGTAAACGTGTCGCTCGTCCCCAAGGGGTTAATTTTACTTTGCTTGTGTTGAGATAATAGTTTATATTATGAAACGCCAAGTGGAAATAAAAAAAAGACAGACTCTAAATAGAAGAAACTGGGAGGCTGCAAAAAGTTCGAAGAAGTTATCAACATGGCTGCACAGTGGAAACCACTCGACAAGGACTGGTGATAAGAAAGGTATGAATGGTTTGCTTTATTCAGTGTGATGTGTAATTCATGTAAAAATAGTACAGTCAAACTTGAATAATTCGAAATCGTGGATAATTCAAATGTTTCTGTCGGTCCTTTGACATTCCTATAAAACACAATCAGTGGTGGATGAAGCACTCAAGAGGCCCCAGGCGCAATTAAATTTTGAGGCCCTCCGAATATTTTCAGTACCCCTAGTGTGCCTTTTTTAGTTTTACAATTAGAATTACTGAAAGTGTATATTGTTAATTCCATACGATATTATCTCTAATTGGAATATAAAGTTCAAATTATTTTCTATTGCATGCTAATAAAATATTGAAAGTACTTCCCATTCATTACATTATCATAATTTTTAGAACTAAGAGATCACATTTTTATTTAGCTTTTATGTTGAAAAGCACTACGTTCTATTTACTAAACTATCACTTCATTCTATCATTCTAAACAAATGTGTTTTTCACAAATATAACTGTAGGATTTTTTCTTATCAATACATATTCTTTTTTTTTTCCAGTAAAGTTCTTGGTAAATCTTTTAAATAATTACTGAGTTATATCAAAGAAACATTTTAGTAATACAAAATCATATATTTTATTTTTAACTATCAATTATAATTAATCAGTTAAAATTAATTGTAAAAACTATTAATTAAGAAATAATGCGACAGATTGACTATTTTACATTAGTCGGATTTGAAACATTTTTGAGTCGGCCAATCTTGCCTTTTGCCCCCCCCAAAAAGTTTCTTTCGCTACGGCCCTGATCATACTTTATACTCAAAAACTCAGTACCAAGACATACTTTATACTCAAAAGTAAGTGACAGAAAACTAAACAATCTAGCAATAATGCACATTTAATCGGATGTAATACGTCTACTTTCAATTATTGCAGTTTTGTTATTTTAATAGGAAGATGAGAGGTTTTTACTAAAACACAGTAATTTGGAATATATTTAAAGCAAAGTTGACGTTAATATGCATTATGAAATTTACTCTAATAAACTTAACTGTTAAATTAAGAAAGTTCTTTTGAGGTTAGAGACTGCATAAATGTTGATGTGAAAATGCATTAAAAAATGTACTCAAAAGATTAAAAATGTTCTCAGAATTGTACTGTATATCGCTTTGAACGAGGAAAGGAGGACTGCAAAAAAGTCTAACCTAGAGGTCCAGGGGCTAGTTAATCCACCTCTGCCTCCTCCCTTCCCTCAACAATATTTATTTATCTATTTTTCATTTTTATAAATTCTTTGAAAAGTCATGATTATTTTTGCCAGTATATGTACAATGTAATACTATATCTGTATCTCACATGGTGTGGCGAAATTCATTAGTCAGACAACTTAATAATTTTTTTTCATATAAATATGAAACTTTTGAATTATTATTAGAAATTCAGAATATGTTTTCATTAAATAGGTAATGGACGATTCCACTGTTACGTGTGTGACTTTTAGAGAGTGTTTTTTGGCAAATTGAGACAAATTTGGAAGTGAAATCATTTAGATAACGTTTTACTTTTTTTATTGTTATTACAGGACACATATAGAATCATTTTTGTAGTGACACCTTTAGTCTAAAGTAATAACAACTTAAAAAAAATAGTAATGTCGTTGTTACGTGTGTGATTTTTCTGAGTCACACACGTAACAATGACTTTACTATTTAAAAATATATATATATATTACTTTAAACTAAAGGTGTCACTACAAAAATGATTCTGTATGTGTCCTGTAATAGCAATTAAAAAAATGTAAAACGTTATCTAAATAATTTCACTTCCAAATGTGTCTCAATTTGCAAAAAAAATACTCTCTAAAGGTCCCACACGTAGCGGTAGAATTGCCCTAATATGTTTTCATTAAATTATGTACTGTTGTCGTAAAAAAAATAGAGGGTATCTCCTATAGGCATATGTTTGCAACAAGAAGCATAGTAATTCTTTCATAGCCAGAGCACCACTAACAGATGAGAGGTCGTGCTCCAGAGCTGATAGACAAGAGATATTGAATTCAAACCCATGTCATGCTCGCCAGCCTAACTGTTCCCTGTTTTCTTCTAATCATGTGTAAATATTAGTGAGGTTCCTTTAGAAAGACTTCCACCGAGAAACAATTCTGCCCTTTCAGGCAGATAATCAGCCATTGCAAACACAACCACTTTTGTAGCTAGAACATAGGGCAGCAAGAAGCACGAGGTATATAGAGTTTTTTCTTAAATCCAGATGTTATAGACTGTATTCCATTGTATACCCTCCACTTCATCTCTTGTTAACTGCTTGTTAATTATGCAAATTGGTTATACTTATTACGTATATAGTGTATGGAAATATTTTAACAAACTTCATTCATTTTTCATACAGAATTACTTTTTTTTTAATTAAAATTATATCGTAGATGTCAGCAGAAGGAAATCCAGCGAGAAGCAAGATTTCTTTCTTCTTTTGGGGAGTGTGTAGGAAGAGCCCAGTTATATATGTACAATTACAAAAAAAGAAAAAAGAAACTCATCGCCAAATTATTGCAGAGGGTTATAAGTGGTATTGTTTGAGTAGCATTCGTGTCTTTTTTCCAAATATGAATATAAATTTTTAAATAACGCTTTTCTGCATAATAAAAATTTTAGAAAGCAGACCATAAAAAAGTAAGTTTATATAATTTTTCCTAAATTTTTATGGTGTTAGAAATGAAAGTTTGTTAGGGGTTTATCTATAAATTTCAGAAAACAAAATTAAGATTTGCAAAAGAAAAAAAAATCCAGAAAATATTCAATTAGTTACCAAGAATAATTAAATGCATATTAAACTCAATGTATAAGAAAGCTATATTTAATATTTTTTCCCCGTTGGCTATCTAAAATTCTCTGATTTGTGAATGTCAACGATTACAGGATATGAATTCCTCAGACCATCGAAAAATAAAATTTATCTATATCTCAAAAACTATTCATTAGATTGAGCTGTAAACTTATATACCCATGTGTTTGCGATTGTAGTTATTTTTATGCAAAAAGTAATGTATGTCACAATTTATATATTGGGTCATCCAGAAAACTCTGTGGTTTTTCAAGTTTAGTCTAATTATTTTGCTACTGCTGATAAGGAGTAACCTGGAATGACCCAGATATGTACATTCGATCTTTTCTGCTTACGCTGCATAATTCTCGCTTGTGTTGGGCAAAATTTTTCTTTCAGTGCAGTGCTAAGAATGGAAAACCAAAAAGTTCCTTTTAGTCATTATGTTATTTTATTTCAGAAAGGTACAAATGCTAGTCAGACTGATTGTAAAACTTGTGCTGTGTATGGACAAAGTGCTGTTTCAGATGACACAGTCCAAAGGTGATTTGAGAAGTTTAAGTGCAGAAATTTCAGCCTCGAAGATGATGTACGAAGTTTCACGTTTTTACCTATTTATTCTCGATTTTCACTCTCACACTGAAAATTCTTTCAAAAACTGATCACCTGTAGTCGTGTATAGACTCACATTCTTTATTATGCTTTTCTGCGCTCTTACAGCTTATGACACAATCAACTATAAAATAATTGCAAGTTATAAGAAAAAACATTAATTTATCATTAAACAAACATTTAAACGATATTAATAAAAACATCTGATGCCTCCTTGAATTTTAATTATTTTAAAAAATCTCTGTAAACTTTGTAATTTTTAACAGAGGAAAAATTTCAAATGTCATTTAAAAGAGAGAAAAAAAACTTAAAAATGAAGAAGATATACCAAATTACGACGGCTATTCATGTACGAAGTTTTTTAAAAATGAGATATTACTTTTAAAACATTTTTTAAATATTATGCAATTATTTTCGGTATCGGGCAGGCTTGGATTTAAAATCATCGGGCTCGGGCGGGCCCGGGCTCCGAAAAGAGAGCCCGAACTCATCTCTAATGGTCACTATTGCATTGTACACATTGATGCTTCTATTGAAGAGAAAAAGCAATCAGTAAAGTATGAAACAAATGCTAAAGTAAGTAAATAAATTTTTAAATATCCATTCGTCAAAACATGATAGCAAGTTGGATCAACGCAATATTATACTGCTAATTGTTGCTGGTTGATGTACTCAGATTTTTAAAAGTATTTATAAAAAAGAGAAAGTCAAAACTAAAGTTAGTTAACATTTTTACATTTATATTGCATTTCATAATATACATTTTCTAATGTTCTTCTTTGATGGTGTATTTTTGGTTCTCAAATGTGGCACAAAAAAAATTCATTCAAATGTAGCCCAAGAAAGCTAAATGATTGTCAGCCCTGATTTAAGAAACATTGCATGAACACATACACATATGTATATGCCTATATGAATGAATAATCAAATTCTACCATAACCTAAGAATAAATAATGCAATTGTTTAATGTATGAATTTTGACAAATTTGATGTTTAATTCAAAGTAAAAATGTATTACAGTTAGTGTTGTTTATTATTTTTGTTTTTTTTTCTTTTAGGGGCAATGGCAGATTGAATACACAGCTTTATTTCTGAAGTGCCATTTCTTTGGGTGTAAAGGACAACAATATCTCTTCATACAAAGAAGTTTCTGTTGTGATATGAAAGAAAACATTTTCATTTAAGAAAATGTCAGGGATTACAGGGGAAAAACCTTTCCTGAGTAAAGAGCACTCTATTCCTCAAAGTAGTGAAAAAAAATATTTTTTAACTCATACGAAAGAAAAACGTTTTGTTTGTGAGGTATGTTCCAAAAGATTTTTCACGAGTAGTAATTTAAGAAGTCACCTGTTGACTCATACAAAAGAAAAACCTTTTGTTTGTGAAATCTGTTCCAAAGGATTTTCTCAAAATGGTAGTTTAAAAAATCATTATTTATCGCACACAAATGAAAAACCTTATGTTTGTGAAATATGTTCCAAAGGATTTTCTCGCAAAGATAAACTCAAAAGTCATTATTTCTCTCATACAAAAGAAAAACCTTTTGTTTGTGAAATATGTTCAAAACAATTTTCTCGAAATGCTTATCTAAGACGTCATCATTTGTCTCATACAAGATAGACCTTTTGGTTCTGGAATATAACTCTAAGGAATTTTCACGTAATGAACATCTAAAAAAGCATTTAAGCAGTCATGAAAAAAAAAATAAAATGAAGAGAAAGAGAAAAAAGAATGAAAAAAAATTCTTTATCCAGGATTTAAATGTGCTCATCTCATGATGTATTTATTTAATATTTATCATATTTAAATTGATATCTAAACTTCTAAGAAAGATACAATTACATTTTGTACTGTGTTTACACTCCCATGTTCTGTAAATTGTCTTCCAGATTTTTAGTTTTGAGAAAAAATTTTGAAAATGCTTTCTCATGTACAAGTAAATACAAAGATATATTTTTACTTTTTATAATCATTAAATATTTTTTATAAATTCCGAAGACAAATTTCATTTCTCTTTGTACTCAAAAATGGAAAAGTTTATTCTTTCAGAAGATGTGTCAATTTTAAACTGAGTTAATAATTGAAATTAACTTTTCTATATACATTTGAAAAGAAATTTATAAATAAATGTTAATTCTTTATAATAGCGGTCTCTTAAGATGCATCTCCAAACTTAGTTGCAGGCTTAGCTTGGCCAAATGTTTGAATTAATACATGCATAATGTATACACACATAATACATAGATATAAAATATATTTTACGTATGTACATTTTGTATGTATTATTGTAAAGAAAACTTCTATAGATACAACACACTTTTTCTTGGGCAGCGAGTAAAGTTTTGCTTATTTATGCGGTAAAACGCAGATGCAGTCAGATAATTTTATATATGTATATGTATGTATTATTTTGTAAATACCGTACACCCATTTGATACAGCACTCCCTCAGATCCACACAGCTTGGGACCAGAATTTTGTGGATTTCTGGTCATTGTTTTGTTTACATTTTTTAAACAGTAATTTGACTCTAGTAAAGCATTGAAAAATTATAATGAATCATTACAATAAGTAAAATAATAAATTAATTAAGTAAAATATCTATACTAATAAAAGAAAGTTTCGTTCTGTCTGTGTGTCTATTGGCGATGGCTAGGAAAATCTAGCCCACCTAGAAGCTTAAAAATTTAGATTTAGGTAGTGCAAACCCTTTCCTGATCATCAGGTAGAACATCAATGTGCTATAACGATTGCTCAAAACGTTAAAATTTCGTTAATTTGTTGATTGGCTTTGATCTGAGCTCGTTGATTTTGAAGACGGTGACAAATTTCTTATTTCAAGATAGCATAACGTCATTTTCACAGGCGCAAACTTTAACACGTACTTTTATGCTTAACCACCATGAATTCAAATAAAAAAATATTTTCTATTTAATTGTAATGAAAAAAAATGGCACCAATAAAGTTATAATGCATAAAAATAACACAAACCCAATAGACGCTATTCTCGTGACGTCACAGTAAATAGGTAATTTTATTCACTTAAAAAACAAAGTAAACATGCAGAAATATTTTTCCCGAAATTTAACCTTTAAATTAAAAAATATGCGTGCTAAAAGCATGTCTGAATATTTTTCATTATTTCTCTTTTCTCTGCAACAATGGAATTAATCCATAGTTTCCCATCTACTGTTTGGACAGGTTAACACTGGAGTGGTTACCTACAATTTTCACCACTTGGATTTTATACACTGATGTCCAGAAATTAAGGGGCAGTGACCGATTTCAGACGTTTAGTCGAATATCTACTGGAATTCGTGATACCCATGAACGTTGAAGATCTAACGAACATGCTTGACTTCATGTTTTCCAGTGAAGATTTTATGACGAGGACAATTCAGGGAGGCAAAAATAATTTTAATAAAAAAATAATATTTCCGATCACCCAAGTAACAGAAAATACTAAAAATGATCTGTACTGTCGCAAATGACTATGTAGGGCCTGTTCAACATTTGTGTAAACATAGCACGTATATTCATGAATATGTTAACGCTTCTGTGAAAAATTGAAAATGTTTTTTTTAAAAGCATGCAAAGTTTTCAACCGATTTTAACACCACTTTCCAAAATCTTGTAGAAATAGTGTATTGCAATTAAAATATTAATATATGGAATATTGGATGCGATATGGGTATTTGTATGCAATAAATTTTAACTGTGCATGCATGAACTACAGCAAAGATTTTTTGTCATGATTTGATAGTCAATACTATAAAGCAACTCATATAAAAAGGCCAGTCAAATATTGTGAAAACGCAAAAAGTTACAGACAATGCAGTGAGCTAATTTGGGCTAGGAATCCCATAGGATTATATGGGATTTCCTCCTCAATTTATCAATTACTTCACTGCACTGCCTGTATCTTTTTCAGTTTTCACGATATTTGATTGGTCTTTTTATATAAGTTGCTCTATAGTATTGACTATCAAATTATGACAAAAAATCTTTGCTGTAATTCGTGCATGCACAATTAAAACTTATTTCATACAAATACCCATATCTCATCAAATCTATACTATTATATAAAGAGGAAACGGTGACTGACTCATCAACGCCCAGCCGAAACTACCAAATGAAATTCAGGAAAACACATCTACTAAAAAATGAATAAACACGCATTTCAGTGATTTTAGAAATTCTCCCGATTCCCGAAGGGTTTTAAAGGGGGTGTTTTTGAAAATTTTAGGGCATTTCGCCATATTTCAGCAGCTGTTTTATGTAGGTGCGCGAAATTCAGGAAAACAAATCCACTAAACAAATGATTAAACACATATTTCAGTGAATTTAGAAACTCTCCCAAGCCCCACAAAGGTGGTTAAAAAGAGATTCGAAGTGTTAGGTCATTTCGCCATATCTCAGCAATAGTTTTTGGTAGGAGCGCGAAATTCAAGAAACAAATCTACTACAAAAATGGTTAAACATGTATTTCAACGATTTTAGAAATCCCTCCTCCCCGAACAGGATTAGAGGAAAGTTTTAGGTCATTTCGTCATATCTCAGCAGCAGTTTTAGGTATGAGCACGAAATTCAGAGAAACAAATATACTAAAAAAAATGGTTAAACATATATTTCAGCGATTTTAATTAAAGTTCTAAATTTGTAAGTACTGCAATTTTGTCTCAGTCCCACTTTTATCCAATTTAGAACAACTTTTTTAAAGTACCTACACTTCTCTACCCTACATTGTAGTCAACACATTGTCTACCCGTGCAAAGCCGGGACCGGGGCGGGTTGCTAGTATTCAGTATATTAATAATTTAATTGTAGTATACTATTTCTACAAGTTTTTGGAAAGCGGTGTTAAATTCAGTTAAAAACTCTGCATGCTATTAAAAAAAAAAAAAAAAACTTTTTGAATTTTTTGTAGAAACATTAACATTTTCATGAATATACGTGCTATGCTTACACAAATGCACACAATTGTTGAACAGGACCTATATAGTCATTTGCTACAGTGACAGACCATTTTTAGCATTTTCTGTTACTTGGGTGATTAAAAATATTATTTTATAATTAAAATTAATATTGCCCCCCTCCCCGTCCCCTTAATTGTCCTCGTGACAAAATCTTCACTGAAAAACGTGAAGTCAAACATGTTCTTTACATCCTCAAAGTTCAAAGGCATTTCCTCACGAATTTCATTAGATATCCGACAAAACGTCTGAAATCAGTCACTGTCCCTTAATTTCTGGACATCAGTGTATAAACAGATTGATTTCTATAATCCTAAAATATGCAAATCTAAAATTACATCTCAATCCGCAAAGTAGTTTTTGAGTTATGTTTAAAATATTACCCTCATTGCAGTTTTTTTTTTATGTAATGATTAAATATGAATTAAATTAGGAGTTCCAAACTTCATAATTCTTAAACTACTCGACCAAATGACTTCCCATGTAGTACCAAAGATAAATTTTTCTGATAAGCCAAATACATTAAAATTTTATATTGAAAATTTCAAATTGTGTTATAATTTCAAAATGGAGATGGCCTCCTAAGCTAAAGATTGTGTAACATAAATGTGCTGTGTGATGGAGGAAAATGGATTTCATTTTCAGATTTAGCATTGACAAAAGTATACAATTCAATTATTGCAATTTCAGTCTCAAAAATTATTTTTCAATTTGTAGACTAGTGTTTACCATACAAATTTAAGAAAACTTATAATAAGATGTACTATTAATACTCCAAATGAAAGGTTGGTTTATTTAGCAAAATTCTTTTATATGTTTTAAACTTTTTTCTGATATTTTTTTATATAATGAATGCCTTGCCTGAGGCAAAGTATATAAGAGCATTCATGCATCTTTTTCTGTTAGGGCGATGCATGTGTTTGTGCTGGTTCCTTTTTAGGGTTTCGTTCATCTCACGAAACCCTATTACTCCCGCTTCGTTGTCTGTACGTCACAGAGCCGGTTCTCAGAAACTATATAACTTACAGGCATGGAAATTTGTGTACTTATAGCTGAATACTTACTATGAAGCTCAAAATATTAAAATTTGAAAAAATCTTATTATTTTAATATATAGAGACAAAAAAAAAAACAAATTTTTAACAGCCTTTTCTTATTAAATTTAAACATTTTCTGTTATAGCAATTGCCAACAATTAAAAATCCACAATAAAATTCTTTCTACAATAATTAATTTTCTATTGAAAGATTTCCATGTGAAAAATGAAAATGAAATAAAAAGTTTCACCAATTGAAAAAAAAAGATTAATATGATGTCATATTGGTAATAAAGCGGAAATTTTCAAACGTTTCTCAATAATACAAGGAGTAGGAGTGTACGTAAATACAGAAAGCAGTTTAATATGACGTCATTAGAGAATTAAACAGAAAATTAATCTGACGTCATATTGGAAGTTTAACGGATTTTTCAAATGTTTGAGAATACAGTATGGGACCTCAAATCCGGAACGTTCTTCATACTAAAATTTGCTATTTTATTTCGCGATCATTTGATGAATTTTGCAATTAATTTCTGTAATTGGTTGACAAAATTTGCGATTTTTTTACACGACCCCTCGAGGAAATTCGCAATTTGTTTCCTCGATCGTTTGACGAAATTCGCGATTAATTTCTGCAATTGTTCGACTCTCTCTCGTTTCTGTGCTCGACTATCTCTCTTTTTTTTGTGTGTGTGTGTGACCGAGTGATGAAATTTATGATTTTTTCCATGACCGATTAACGAAATTCACAATTTTTTCGCCAAATGTTTGATGAAGTTCTCTATTTCATTTTTTTAAATAAACAACTCCGCGGAAATCGCTGATCTATTTTTAAAAAAGTAAGAAAAGCTAAAATCTGTGGAAAAGTGGCATCGCTGCATAATCTTATTGTCATTTGTAGACTCATTTTTTGAGTAAATACCTAAAATCCAGAAAATTCCGAAATCCGGAAAGGCAGTGGTCCCGAGTATTCTGGATTTGGGGCCCCATACTGTAATACAAAGCGAGTATCAATATGAGTAATAGAGAATAGTAAATATATGAGTTTGGGGAACGTGTTGAATCATGATAAAAACCCGATTATGGAAATATTCGCATATTTTAACATTTTGAAGATCTCCGTACAACATGTTTAATTTTGAAATTGATTTTTTTTTTAATATTGCATTTAGTCCACATGACAGATATTATTACGACAGAGTATAATAACGGGCTTTGCCCGCTATCGGGCCGGTTCAGATATTAAAAAAAATGAGAAAATTAGACCGGTAAATTTTTACTTTTAGTTTATGAATTCGGTTTGTCTGTCTGTGCATAAATATAGTCGGATTGTCATGCAATTGATATATGTTAATGAGGTTTACTATGGCATGTTCGGTTTTGAAAATGAAGTATATGTAGCGTTTATACTTCATTTACAGGCACATTGAAAAGAATAAGGTTACATTACGGTCTATGGGGGAAAAGCAATATCGGTGTATTTTAAAGTTGTCAGAATTTTTCAAACATATTTAAATTGATATATATCAGTGAGTCTTACTATAAAATATGGTGTGCAGAGTTTCCCCCAGGTTTAAAAAAAGGCAGGGTGCTGCTGGTGAGAAAAGGGCACTTTTTGGATTTTTGAGGACACTTTTCAGATTCTTAAGGGTGCTTTTTAGGTGCGTTCGTAATTATATAAATACGTAGCACCTATAGTCGTCGTTTGGTCCGTCCGTCTGTCTGTCTGTCTGTCCGCATATAACAACGCAAAAACTACCCAACCAAATGGTTTGCAATTTAAAATATATTATCTTTTCAGAATTTTGTCGAGACATTTCAAATTTTATTAAAATCGAATCAAAACTTTAGGAGATATTAATAAAAATATTTATTAAGAAATTTGAATTTTTTTTTTTAAATTGGTGCTTTTTTGTTATAGGAGCTTCCGAAGTTTAATCGTCAAGCGACCGAGATACTTATTTTATGACAGAAATTAATCTGCAGACGATATAATTCATTTCACAGAATTAAAAATCATCAAGATCTGAATATTTATATAACTAGCTGATACATATATATCTGAATATTTATATAACTAGTTAAGATATTTGTATGAACAGTGTCATAAAATATATACTTAACTATCTGTTTAACCCGTTCTACGCACGGGATATCATGAATTTAATTCTAAAACGTGCGTACGAACGCACCTCGTTTGTAACGTTTGACGTACAATTTCCAACTTGTTTTAATTGTTAAAGGTATTCTTTTGGTTTTTAAAGCCACTTTTGATATTTCAAAGTCAAAACACTCTTTTTAAGACAACATTGAGTCAGTTTTTACTATGAAAGCAAATTTTTTAATGCAAAAAGGAGAAAGGGCACTTTTTTTACTGAGGGCAAGAAGGGTGGTAATTATTTTATTGCAGGGGGCAGGCAGGGTATAGCACCCTTCTGAAACTGTTTAGGGAAAACTCTGATGGTGTGCAAAATATTTATCATTCATTTGCAGGGACAAAGCAATTCGGTTACACTGCTGTCTAAGAACAATAATTGATGGAAGTGCATTTTAAGTTGCGATACGCGTTTTAGGTAGATTCCGTAAGAAATACTACATATTACATTCTCCCCTATGGTGGAATTTCTTAAACATTTCTGCAGATCTATGCCGATCATGACTCCCAGATCCCAAAACCACCCTCCAGTTCAAAACTCTATTTATATATATAATATATATATATATATCACTTTTTTATGGGCACGATAACTTCAATAATTCTGCACAAATCTCTTCCAAACTGATACAAAAAATCAAAGGCATAAAATCTCGGTCAAGTTCGTTAATGTGCAAAATCGAACTGGGTGGGATGGGGGGAGGAAGAATAGAGGCTTTTTGTGAAAACAGAAAAAAAAACGTAACTTCTTAATTATGATACGTATTGAATCCGTTTAAAGTTATTATTACTTCTAGGAAAAGGGCTGAAAAGTTATGTATAACAGATTTTTGATCTCATTAAAAATGGCCTCAAGGGGGGGGAGATAAAATAGGGGTTTAAGAAGAAAAAAATCATAACTCCATCAATTCACCAGATATCGAACTGGGTTAAATTTATTATAAATCCTCTTATCGACAACTTTTATATTGACATTTTTTTTTAAATATAGGACCAACCCTTCTAGCAAAAAAAAAAAAAAAAAAAAATCCCTGCCGGCCCCGCCTACAGACACAGGTAAATTTCGAAGTGGGCGGTCCCAACTGCCACATCATGGTAAAAAGGTCATTTCTTCTGCAATTCCAAATAAACAGGCGCCCCACGATCTGCATCTTCAAAATTTACCTGTGCCTGTAGGCCGGGATGTCAGAGATTTTTAGTATTTAAATTAAACTTATTTTTTGCCTATTACTTGGTGTGGATAAATTTTGCAGATGATATACAGGACAGCACAAAGATCTCGAGTACATTTCCGTTTAACGGAAATTGCTGAAGGGAAATGTACTACTGTGCTATGTGTTTCTAACTGAACTAAATTTTAGCATATTATGTAGCTATATATTTACTGCTTTTTCCAAACTGTTTATTTAGACATCATCTTTCACCTTATTAATCGGTGTTTTGTTAAAGTATTCTGGAAATGTTTCTTAATCTATGCTTGAAGCATGATTTTTCATTCTTGTTTACAAGCTTTGTTTCTGGTTAGTTTCTCAGTAAACAAATATAGTATGCAAAATTCTAAATAATAAATTGCATTATAAGTACTTGATAATGAAATCAAGTAAGATAAAGAAGCCAATGTAGTAAACATGAATTCACTCTAAAGATACAGCAAGTGTGCTTAGTAGATTGAGCAGATGCAAAATTTTGTGAAAACCACTTTGACGTCATATCGAAATGCCGTGTCGGTTATTGTTATTAAATAGCTTATTGACCCGCAATTGTGGATTCATGTTTTCATGAAAAGTTTGCAAGTTTCTCACTGCAAACTTCAATTATATGAAAGCGCTTGTGAAATCTTTATTGTTGCATATGTTTATGTCTGTAGTCTCTTCAGTTGTGTTTTACAGATGCCAAAGCGGGATATGTATACAGTAAAGCCCTGGTTATCCGAAAATCATGGGACCAAAGGATTTTCGGTTAACCGGGATTCCATAGGAATTTTCAGATAACCAGGAGGCTTCCTATATTTATTCTACCAGGTGGCACTACTCACCCTTCTCACTCCCGCGCAGTCAGGCAACGAGTTCGTGCCTGCAGATGCAGCTAGAGATCCTATAATAGCCTTATAGGAGCATTAGATACTGCAGTAACAGCAAGAGTCCGTATTCTATGCGATTTCCCCTTCCTGTTTACATGTGTTTTAACTTTATTTATGATGAATAATACTTTAACCTTTTGATTACAGGGTTGGGACACATGTCGTACCAGAGACTATTTCTTTATTCTCTTCTCACCATTTTTTCAATATCAATACATGCCATACACTTATACCAAGATAATTTCATGAGAAATCTACCACAAATAAGCATTTTCATTATCCACCTCTTTATTTTTCTTCATTACATCATTTTTGTCCTACTATTTTATATGAAAATGACTGAACATTTTTAATGCAGCATTATATTACACTTTTTTCGTTTTCTGAAATTGGTTTTTTAACTTTTTTTTTTTTTTTTTTTTTGCATTTTATTTAGTTTTTTTCTATATTCAAATTTGAAGATTCGTCTGAACTTTCATCTAAAATATCAAGCCTGTGTTTAATACTTTGTCTTTTTTAAACACTAAATCAGATATTTCTTGATTGTCTGTTGATTTAGAATTTACAGAAAGTTCTACTCCACCAAATATAACATGGGGTAAATCGTCGCATAAATTATTTTCTAAGACATATGTAATAGAAAATAATTTATGCGACAGGAATATATAATAAGGAAGATATCTTCCTTATATGTTACAATACTGCAATCAGGTGGCAAACAAACGATTTCCGGAACATACGAAAAATCATCCAAATTAAAAAAATTGTTCAATCATCTTCCATGTAAAATAGTCAGAAAAAATGATGTAATGATGAAAAATAAAGAGATGGATAATGTAAATGCTTATGGAACTGGTAATTTAATTTTGTTTTTTATTATAAATGTAAAAGTTGGACTAATTTATATGAAATCTTCTAAAAATATTAGTTTCAGAATGATATTATACCTTCTATAGCTAATAAAATGAAAAATAAATACCACAAATGCACGGAGGCATATGTACAAGTTTTTAAAAGCATTACCCCCATTAGGCACCATTTCTCCCATTTTAGAAACAACTTATGCTTTCGGTAATTGTGATTGATCTATTATACATATTAATTCCGGATTGAAGTTGTTTTATATAATACACTGTTATAAACATATTTTAACTAGTTTTTTTTTTAATATTTCTTTCAAATACTGCCAAAAAGCTATTTTTCGCCTTTTTTAACACGTTTTAAAAAATAGAAAATTCTAATGATGCTTAAAAAAAAAATCAGATGCCATCTAATATATTCAAAATGTAAATAACATGAACCTTTTAACAATTTATAAAATACGCACTTTAGAAAAAAATCCTAAAACAATGTTCCCAAAATGGGAGCAATGGCACTTAATGGGTTAAATAACCAAAACATAATTTTTGACACTTTTAAGAATATTAGTATATCTGTATTTTTGCCACTGTGGCGAAAACTTGCCAACCCTGTATGTCATCCCATTGCAGTAATAATATCCCTCTAGCTCAGCATCGCTATTTGTTTGCAGACTACCCACAATAAGTTATGGAACTATTTACTTCAAATTCAAGAGCATGCCTGTATTTAGGATGTATGTCGCTCCGATGCTTTAATATAACCCCCTCTTATTTGAGCTAAAGTTTGGCATTGCTATTCGTTTACAGAATACCAACAATAAGTTGTGGAATTATTTATTTCAAATTCAAACTATATTGAGGTAATTAAACTTAATTGAATATTAAAGCAATAAAACAATTGTGCAAGTTATAAACATAATTTATTCTGAAAAACAAAAATATACAATAAATGTACAGTTACAATATCATTTTTATTCCTCTACTCAAGAAAACTGTCAAATATTCTTAATCAAATCGAACATCTTTTTTTATTTTATTTTAAAAAATTGAATATATTTTTGATTGAAATCAATGGCCATCTGATGACACTTTTTGTAATCTTCATTTAATAAAATTTGGTTTAAAACCTGAAGTTTGACACTATTTTCTAAGAAATGATTTATTTTTGTAGGGTAAAAACGTAGTTTGATACCTTGAAGCCACAGTGCGAGTATATGAAAATTTTGCGTAATTTTAGATTACTGTAACCTGAATTTGAGAACAATCATCAGCAAAATCACACATTTCTTTACTAAAATTTATATAGGAGCAGCAATCTCCAAGTAAAGTGGTGTACAAATGGTACCATTATCATGTCAAACCATGGCCTAATGCTGTTTTATAAGGATAAAATCAATAAAAGTATTTATTTATTTAAAAGTGCTAATCAATGCACTTTTGTTAAAAATTTTTATTAGTATTAATCTAAAATTAAATATCCAAATAAATATGTTAATATTAACATATTGCAACCAGTAAAAGTTGAATCTTTGATGGTATGCAAGAAAATTTGTAGCCGGTGACAAGCACTAATTTTGCCCTTTGTCCAGGTTTATAGGTTCTGAGGATGTTTGTTTTGGTTAGATATGGGACAATGTAGCTAGCTATAGCACCTCTTTAACCCTTTCAAGGGCGGTAGTATAGTTATGAAACCACTTAATTTAATTCTCAAATGCAACAATGGCACCAGAATTTTGGTGTAAAAATTTTCGCTTGTAATGTATGTGAAATATATACCTTTTTCTTATTTCCAAATTAATTTGTTCTTAAATTCCGGTGTCATTCATTCATTTTAGCAATGTAAGTGCTTTGCCACTGAAAGGGTTAACAAGCCCTTAAATTTAGTATACTATCAACTCTGACAATTATGTTGTAGATAGAGAATTGAATACAAATTATGACTCAGTTTTTGACGGCACAGTTATTGAATCTGATCTTCAGTATATTTTTCTGTAGAAGTGATTTCTGGCATATATCACACACTAATTGCATTAACACTAGAAAAAAAAAAAAAAAAAAAGATTGTTTGAAGTACTTTTGCATGAAAAGATTTCTAACATCGGTCTCACACAAATCACTTTTTACCAGTATTGCCTTGAAAATTAAATTTCAAACTTCTTTTGTATGCAAGTAACTTTTCCCATTTATTGGATTCATATGGTTTCTCTCCAGGATGGGTTTCAAGATGTTTTTTTAAAGAAGTTTTCTTTGTAAATGATTCTTGACAGACATCACACACCAGTGCTTGAGAGTGGCTTCGAATATGTTGTTTTAAATATCTATTTTGTGAAAATGACTTTTGACAGATATCACACATATATGGTTTCTCTCCTGTGTGCTTTCGAAGATGATGTTTTAAAGAGGTTTTCGACGAAAATGAGTTTTGACAGATATCACACAAATGTGGTTTCTCTTCAGAGTGGGTTTGAAGATGGGCTTTTAAAGAGCTTTTCTGTGAAAAAGATTTTTGACATACATCACATACAAATGATTTCTCCCCAGTGTGAATTCGAATATGAGATGTTAAATGTGATAAATATACAAACGATTTTTTACACTTCTCACACATGTGTGGTCTTTCATCGGTATGTATTCTTAAATGTTTTCTCAAACGATCTTCTTGCAAAAATGATGCTTGACACTTCTCACACGTGTATGGCCTTTCACCGTTATGTATTCTTAAATGTACTTTCAAATGATCCTTTCGCGAAAACGTTTTTTGACAAGTATTGCATGTATGTGTTTTTTCTTCTCTATGAATTTTAATGTGTTTCACTAAATAACTTTTCCTTGAAAATGATTTTTGGCAGGTATGACATGTATGATTTTTTTCTATATAATGAATTTGAATGTGTTCAGTTAAATAATTTTGTTTTGAGAATGCTTTTTGACACACATCACAAACATAAGATCTCTCTGCTGCATGAGATTGGAAATATTGATCTAAAATGGCTGTTTTTGGTAAACTCTCTGGACATACATTAAATGTATGTAATTTTTCTTCATTTTGCTGTTGAAATGTCGACTGAACTTCCATTTTTTACAAAAGGGTTATGTTTATTAAATACACTGAAAAGCTGTTTTGTATGAAATTTTTAAAGAGATTTGAATACATATATATATATAATTTTATATTAGTTCTAATATATAAGCTTGTATAAATAAGTAGTGCTTATTATAAAACATGTGCTTATCCATTATATAAACTTTCTTTTAACTGGAGCAAATAATATTTCTACTGGAAGAAACAAAAAGGGTTTTTATGGTCAAATAAATCATTTCTGAGAGATTAGTTGATCTACTTGTAAATAATCTTTCTATCAACTTTAAGTAGCTACTAAATGTACCACATTAATGTTTATATCGTATATCTGTAGAAAGACAAAGCCACCAATATTTTAAATATGTACTAATCAAAATTATTTTCCTTTAGCACAAAATAGAAAACTTTATTCATTTGCTACATTTTCTTATATTGGAGTAAATATCTTATTCCTAAAACCTAAAAGAAGAAATGGAAAAATAAATGATTTGAAAAATATGCAATGTAAAATTAAAAACAATTGTTTTAATATAGACATATCAGATAAATAAGAAATGAAAAAAGAAATTTTATAAAGCACTATAATATGAAAAGATCAGTACTTCTTTGTTACAGCATCCTCTGAGGATGAATTGTCAAACAATCAAGATGTATCGCCAAATTATCAGGAATATATAAAAGTATTATCATATGTGATAATTTCATGACATATACATCCAAGTTTTAGTCATATATTACATGTGTATAAGATGTATATAACACATATAATATGCAAATATTACACATTGAATTGATATACCTGACATATATATGAGCATTCGGAGAACATATATGCGTGTATATGATGCATATATAAGCTTAGCGATGACTTTGGCGAAATAGTAACTTGCAATCTTGGCATAATCGTAATTACAGGGGCTGCTATAACAAAGCAGTACCAAAAGATCTTTAAATCTTTAAGACTTCTTTAAATTTGGTCCTTCAAATCTTTCTACAAACATAAAACAGACATATAATAAAAGAAACATTCAACAGTGTTGAATTCAGACACTTTTCCCCGGGAGGGATTTCTGAGGCTCCGGAGGGGACATTAATACAGTTCCAGGTTGTGGGGGGTTGTGGGGTTGCACTTTTTGACCTTTGAAAGTATAAAATCTCAAATCTTCTGGGGAGGACATTTTAATGTTCCGGGGGAGAATCCCCTGAATTCAACACTGACATTCAAAATGAACATTTAATATTTATTTATTTACTTTATATCCAAGGTATTCTTTTTATTATTATGTTTTCATACTTCCTCTTTCTAACTCCAGAATAAATCATTTGGCTGCAAGTCTTCACCCGCCTGTCTATATTTAGTACGTTGTACAGTAAATTACAAGAAGACAATTCTTTAGAGACGAATATTTCTGAATCCTTAACTAAATCAGTTATTGATGTTAATATGGTATTTAATAATGTTGCATCAGAAAATATTACTTATGAAATATATTCAGAGCATCCTATAGTAATTAATTCCTCTGATCATAGATAACTCAGTTATTCATACAAATTTATATTTGTTGATAGTGTTGAAAAAATTATTGGAATAAATGCAGCAGTGCTGAATGAATTATGCCAAGTCCTTTAGTTATTTTTCTGACAACATAGAAAACTCAATTATTACTAATGAAAAATGACTTGATGACATTGGTTTATGGCTGCACCAATGATCAGCAATAGAAGTTTACAGAGGAAAAAGAATCAGTTCGTATGACTCTTAATTAGACTTACATTGAACAATCACAATTGGCATTTTTTTCTGTTTGTCTCGCTTACTCTGTCTGTCCATCACAGAGTCGGTTCTCAGAAACTGTATAAATTAGAGACTTGAAATTTTCGGTACTTACAGCTGAATACCTACTGTCACGCTGAAAATCATAAAATTTTGAAAAAGTGGTATTATTTTAATATAGAGATTTAAAAAAAAATCTAACAGCCTTTTCCTATTAAATTTAAACATTTTTCGTTATAGCACTTGCCAACAATTAAAAATTCATAATAAAATTCTTTCTACAATAATTAATTTTCTGTTGAAAGATTTCCATGTGAAAAATGAAAATGAAATAGAAAGTTTCACCAATTGAAAAAAATATTAATATTACGCCATATTGGTAATATAAGGGAAATTTTCAAACATTTCTCAATAATACAAGGAGTATGAGTATTTGTGTTAAGCCACGCTTGCTAAAATACACAGGCTGCTTACATAACTTTAAAAAGCTTGCCGTTTTAAAAGATCCCATGTTTTTTTTTTTTTTTTTAAGTTTTGCACAATTCTGGCTTAAGAAAATGAGATTCTTTGCTAAATGTTATAAAGAAATATGAAAACAAACCTGATGAATGGTACTTCTTTTCTATTATTTTAATAGTGTATATGAATTTATATATGATATTTTGTAATTCTACCATTTAATTTGCTCTTTTTCATTATATTGTAATTGTTAACCCTATGTTCTCAGCAATATCACTCAGACTAATCCCTTTGAGGGAAGTCCTAGTTAAAATAACTTTTTTGTTTGTTTGTTTGGCTGCCATCTATGTTCTTATTGAGATAGTGTATTGATAATTATAATTAAAAATTTTTCATTTGGATTTATTTATTAAAAGATAAAGTGTTTTGAAAGGAATATTAAACGAAACCCTTTGTGCAATCTTCGATCACACTTACCCCCACTTGTTCTACAAATTTCTTTAGCCGAAAAATGTCTAATTCTGTAATAACTGATTGCCGTTGGTGTATTTCACAAGCTGGGATTCAGTATTTTGCTGCTGGGGTTCATTTCTCCTCCTTATTTATGCAATACTAGTTGACAGATTTTCAACTTAGGTTTCAGATTCTGTCTTTTCCTAAACGTTTCTTAAGATAAGGGGACTTTATTTTTTAATCATGAGTAACCACGTGCTACACTACATTTTTGTAAGCTTTTCTGTAATTTTCTAACAAAGCGTATATAAACTTTGCTTTAATGTAGTAACTGAACGTTAAAATCAGATTATTTACCATAAAAGTTTAGTCTGTACATTTTATAGAAATATTTAGAATAATTCTACAGAAAATCAGTGTGAAGGAGAATAAAATGTATATTTCAAGTTTAAATTATAAAGAAAAAAATTATCTGGGTTTAGCAACATCTTACTACAAATTGAAGGCACTCTTACTCTATAAATTAGCATTGTACTATTCATATGCAATTAAAAGAAAATTTTACAAATTCGCTCTGAACTGTAATTCCATTACCAAATAATTGCCCAACATTAAAAAAGTAAACAAAATGTGGCATTTTTTTTTATTTTTAAATGAAAATGCAATTTAAATACAATAAATGGAATTAAAACATAAGTAGACCATTTATATGACTTTCCCTTTTTTTTTTTTTTAAATATAATTCCTTGAAAAGTAATGTAATTCTGTAACTCACTAAGTATTTTTATTGCCACTAATGTAATATAGTAATTATGTTAGTTATAATATAGTAATTATGTTAATTATAATATAGTAATTATGTTAATTACAATATATTTATTATGAACATATATTAAAACCTTCTCAGGGGCCTGTCCAGACTTTTTTCTCAGGGTCCGGTTTTTGTGAAATTGTGAACAGCTTTTTAGATTTGTAAAAAATCTAATTATAATTTTGTGAATTTGAAATGATCGTTATATTTAGGTTCTTGTTTATACATTTTTAAGAAGATATATGAATGTAAAATAGATATTTTTTCTTTATATATGTAAAAGTGACAGGTCAGATTTTACTTTTAAATGATTAATTTGTGAAATGTTATGTTTAAAGATATAAAAATTTTGTGAAAAACCTATCTTTAAGGACAAAGAATTTTGTGAAGGGTCCTGTTTTAGGGAAAATAATTTTGTGAAGGGTCCTTTTTTAGGGAAAATAATTTTGTGAAGGGTCCTGTTTTGAAATGAAAAATTTTGTGAAGAGTCCATTAAAGGACCCAATTTTTTCCTAAACAGATCCCTGCTTCTATATTAATTTTTTACTTGAATGTACCATTAAGAAAAGCTTCATATGATATTTATAGTAACATTATTCAAATAAGCTTAAGCATGTTTATAGTAACAGAATTACTCTATACATTAGTTGTATTAATCATTTATTAATTAATGTGATTAGTACATATAGTTTTCAAATTCTGTCTGTATTACAACAAAGCAGAGTTGGACAAATTTCAGTTATCTGCAATGCAATTACAATTTAATTATATGTAATTATTTATAGTTACAATTACATGCCATAAAAAATTATTTCAGCACTGTAGCCGGAACTGCACTCTATCCCATTATTTGATGAAATTTCTGTACATACAATTAAATTATTATTACATAGCAAATAATTGTAATTACAAATTTGTCCAACTCTGCAAGAAGCATCTTCCATGTAAAAATTACAATGCAAAAACTAACTAAAATATAATATATTTTATATTATGTTTTTGATCTCAAACTTAGGGTTATATAAAATTATCTAATCTAGATTTTTTTTTTAATTATGTGGACTAATTCAAAAACATAACAAAATAATTTATTAATAAATGAAATATTTGCACTAAAGCACAAAATTTGGTAAAAACAGCAGTGATTGTGTTCCGGTATTTTGTACACCACTGAATTTATATAGCAATATTCTTAGTACGTCATCACAGAACTTATTGATTAAAGAAGAAAAAGATTGCTATATAAATTTAGTGGTGTACAAAATACCGAAACACAATCACCCCTGTAAAAATTAGAAAATTTTGTATTTTTGCTACCTATGCCTTTTTTTTTTTCAAATAATTGCCTTAAATTGAAAAGTGTAAACATATTCTTCAAGAGATTTTTTTTGTTGTTGTTTAAAGTTCCCTAGTTGATATGAAGTTGTGATCGAAGAATAGGAATGAGCATCACTGCATAGTATTTAGTGGTATTCTGTCAACAACTAATATATTTCCTATTATTCAGCTTTTTATATTATTCAAACAGGATTTTTGTTTTACTGATTTTGTATAACTATTAAATGGCTGTGCTTAAAATTTGATCTAATTTTCATTTCTACCGATATAATGTGAATTCTTTCTACAAAGACATGCAACGTACACATCATCATCATCATCATCAACAGTTTTCAATCCACTGCTGGATGTAGGTCTCCCCCAGATTTTTCCATTGTTGCCTGTCTAGTGCTTTAGTCATCCAATTAACACCGGCCACTTTTCTGATTTCGTCACTCCATCTTACTTGAGGTCGTCTTCTTGGTCGTTTTACATCTCTGGGATACCACTGTAGGGTGTTTGTGCTCCATCTATTGTCTTGTCTTCTTGCAATGTGCCCAGCCCATTTCTATTTTAGCCGTTTAATTCTCTCGATGATGTCAAAAACTTTCGTCTGACTTCTTATCCATGTTATTCTCTTTCTGTCTCTTCTGGTTATGCCTAGCATACATCTTTCCATACTTCGCTGTGTTGTTTGTAATCTTTGTACCATACGTTTTGTTAGTGTCCAAGTTTCTGCTCCATAAGTTAGTGCAGGCAAAACACATTGGTTAAACACCTTTCTTTTCAAACAAAGAGGCATGTTACTCTTCAGAATAATATTGTTCTTCCCAAAAGCACTCCATCCATTTCTTATTCTTCTATTGATTTCATTCATGATACTGTTGTCTGATGATATTTCTTGTCCAAGGTACACATAACTTTGCACATCTTTAATCTCAGTGTTGTTGTAGACTATTTTCTTTTTTGATGCAAATGAATTGAACATCACCTTAGTCTTTTCCAAATTTATTTTTAATCCCACATTAATGCTAGCTTCTGCCAAATCTTTTAGCATATTTTGCAATTCTTCAGGGCTATTACTGAAAATTAAAATGTCATCAGCAAACCGAAGATGGCTTAAATATTCCCCATTTATTCTAATCCCTTTGTTTTCCCAATCCAACTTCTTGAAAATACTTTCTAAGACAGCAGTAAAAAGCTTAGGCGAAATGGTGTCTCCTTGTCTTACTCCTCTTCCAAGCTTGATCTTCGCTTTTCCTTTGTCCAAACGGATGGTGGCTGTTGCTTTCTTGTAGATCTTCTTTATGATATTGATGTAAGGTTTGCCTATACCAATGTCCTCCAGAGAAGTAATTACTGCAGATGTGTAGACCGAATCAAATGCTTTTTCATAATCAATAAAGGCAAGGCAGAGAGGTAAATTATATTCTTTATGTTTTCCTATAACTTCCCTTACTGTTTGAATATGATCCATTGTGCTAAATCCACTTCGAAATCCTGCTTGTTCTCTAGGTTGAGCTGAGTCCAGAGCTGATTCAAGTCTTGTCGTTAAAACTTTGGTGAAAATTTTATAAATCACTGACAGTAAGCTGATTGGACGGTAGTTTTTAATGTTTTCCTTTTCTCCTTTCTTATAAAGTAACACCATCACAGCATTATTCCAATCTTCTGGTACATCTGAATTCTCGAGACATTTGGAATACAGCAAGGCTAGCATTTTTGCAAATTCTTCTCCTGCTTCTTTGATAAGGTCAATTGTAATTCCATCTTCGCCAGGGCATTTACCTTTTATCATGCCTCTAATGGCTTGTACAACTTCATCTGTCATCACTGGGATTATCTCTTCAGTTTCTGTTATGTTTACTAGTGGATCACGTAGGTTGATTTCCCGTTGATCTTCACATTTATATAGATCGTTATAGAATTTTTCGACAATGTATACTATTTCATTATTGATTTTGGTGATTGTTCCATCTGCTCTCTTCAGTGCAAATATACCTTTTCTTCCAACACACAGTTTGCGCTTAGCTGATTTTAAACTTTTGTTATCTTCTAGAACTTTTTTGACAAGATCACAGTTAAATTTTCTGATATCTTCTGTAACACATTTTCTTACCGTTTTACATAATTCTGCATATTCAACTCTTGATTTAGGATAGTTTTTCTTCATTTTAAATTCTCTGTGTTTCTTCATCAATCTTCTTGTTTCTTCTGTTATTTTCTTAGTTTGCTTTACTTGTGCTTCACCAGCTATTGTCCTTGCAATTTCTTGTAGAGTATTTGTTAATTTCTTGTTCACTACTGTAACATCTTGTTCTTCTTCTAAGATTGATTGAAGTACTTGAAAACGATTTTTAAGTTCTAAATTAAATTCTTCTTTATGTTTCTGAAGATTTATAATATCGACTGATTTCTTTGAGCATTGCAAAAGCTTCATTCTTTCCACTTTAGTATTTAAAAGCAGTTTGCATCTTACTAACCTGTGATCGCTTCCTGTATTGAAGTTATTGAGAACGCTGCAATCCTGAATAAGATGCTTTTTGTTTGTCAAGACGTAGTCGATTTCACTTGTTGAGCCATTTGCACTACGCTATGTCCATTTTCTTTGTGGCTTTTTCTTGAAAAATGAATTCATGATATACATCTGTTCACATTCTGCAAATTCAATCAATCTGTTTCCTCTTTCATTACGCACCCCATATCCATGATTTCCTACTGAGAACTCACCTTTCTTTTTTTCCCCAATTCTAGCATTCCAGTCTCCCATTATTAATTTTATATAGCATTTTCCTTTTTGATGCATTGAAGCTACTTCTTCGTAGAAATCCTCAATTTCTTCATCAGTATAGCTAATTGTTGGTGCATAAACTTGGGTAATTTGCAGCTTGTATCTTTTTGACACTTGTATAACTAACCTTGCAACTCTATCTGATGCACTATCATATTCTACGATGTGATTCTTCCACCTTTTATGAATCAGAAATCCTACACCACTTGTTTTTCCATCTTCTGTACCTCTGTAGTACAATACATGTCCACTGGTAAGATCAATCTTCTCTTCACCTTTTCTTCTTACTTCGCATAATCCTAGGATGTCCCAGTTGATTCTTTCTAATTCTTCTTCAAGTTCCTGTAAACGACTTTCAGAAGATAAGGATCGTCCATTATACGTAGCCAAGGTCATCAACTTATGGCAGCCAAGCCGAGCCCGGTGATTCTTAGCACCCTCTGTCTTCATGTCTTTCTGATCGCTGCCTTAATCAGGAACATGCAGACTGCTGGGAATTGAGGGCCGTGATTTGTTTTGTGAATTCATGGTAAAATAAGGGGGAGGTGGCCAAATTCCTCCACGCTGGCCAAGCGGGTTGGAGGAAGCCCATCCGCGTTCGTTCCCCATGCACTAGGCAAGGGTACTAACAGGCTGCACCGATGGAAGGTGTGGATTGGACATTAAGTCTCTGCTCCCAGTCGATTCTTTTAAGCCCTCCTCTGAGGAATTTAAAGGGAACGTACACATATATATATATATATATATATGGAAACGGTCAAATTACTCGAGAATTATACATCGGATTGAAAAACGGCAAAATGCATGTTCAATATTTTTGAAAAATCTATTTAGGGATATGAAAGTTGCCCCCCCCCCCCCAGGAAAGGGCAACTTTGAAACCTTAAATGATGTCCCCCTTTTTTATTGCAGATTCGGATTCTACGAGAAAAAATACGTAACTTTTGTATTGAACATTTTCTTCGAAACATTGTAGATGGAGCTGTAATCGAGTGCAATGCTGTGAGAATAGTTACCATTGCAATGTCTGGAAACGCTCTAATAACTCGAGAAATATACATCAGATTGAAAAACAGAAAAATACGTGTTTAATATTTTAGAAAAATGGTAACTTTGATATACCTAAATAGATTTTTCAAAACTATTGAACATGCATTTTTCCGTTTTTCAATACGATGTATATATATTTCTCGAGTTATTCGAGTGTTTCCAGACATTGCAATGGTAACGATTCTCACAGCATTGCAGTCGATTATGGCACCATCTACAATGTTTTGGAGAAAATGTTCAATACAAAAGTTACGTATTGTTTTCCCATAGAATCCGAATCTGCAATAAAAAATGGGGGTCATCATTTAAGATTTCAAAGTTGCCCCCTTTCCCCACAGAAAGGGCGGGCGGGGGGGGGGGGGGCAAAGTTGGGGGGCAACTTTCATATCCCTAAATAGATTTTTCAAAAATATTGAACATGCATTTTGCTGTTTTGCAATCCAATGTATATTTCTCGAGTTATTTGACTGTTTCCAGACTTTTTGGACACCCTGTATATATACATTATTACATTAAAAACAGAAAAAAGGTCTCATTGTATCAGTAAGAATATTTATTTATTGTATTGTATGTACGGTTGAGTATTAACGGATTGAAACTAATTTGATTTGGCTTTGAAGGATACACCACAAAAATCCGTTACTTTTATGGAGGATACTCTATGGTTAGGCTTGCTAAAATAATTTGTCCAGAGTGCCAAATTCTTTTGCCTTAGTGAGGCTAATTCTTTTTTTTGCTCAGAGGAGCTATAAGCTTAGGCACGGCACTACAAACACAGTCCTGAATGTCATATGCAAAAACAAAAGTGTTCAATACTAATACATAGCTGCAAAACAGTTGCCGATAAAAACAAGAAGATTGATTTTCAGATTTTTTTTTAATTTCAAGTTAAAACCAGAAAATTTTATAAAAGATAGGAAGATATTTATAACACTTAATAGTACTGTGACTATGGTGTAGCAGTCCACAGTTCATGCCAAGACATGCAAGGATTTTGGTGCATTGTACAGAGGATATTTTGCACATATTTTAGATGCTCAATTTGGTAACTCTTATTCTGAACTACCTTCGTACACTGTAACTTTCATGACAATAATGCCCTTTGTAGTTTTGTAAGAGGTATTTTGGCCCATTCCTCTTGAATAGCTTTTCAAAGTCCATGAAGGGTTGTAGGCGAACGTTTGGATAACAATACTGACGTTATTAAAAGTGCACAATTTGTTTCATTGCATCGGCAGAAATTGAACAAAATATTTGATAAATGTATATAAAATTTTTATGTACGTATTTTTTAAATTAATCAAAATTATCATTAAAATGTGTTATAATTAATTTGTTTGCATCATAAATATGTTTTACGAGATGCAGTCGATCACTGCTTCCAAGACATTAAAAGTCAGTATGATCTGGAATCTGGCAAGTCAAATCAGAACGATGTTAGATCTGAACCGAGTAGGTATTATGAATATGTGAGCTGGGTAGCAGTAGCGGTATCCGAGATTTCTTTTTTTACACTATGACACTTTGCACTCCAAAGCGATCACACTATGGCACCACCCTTTTTCACTTATAAATGGAATTCCAGATCTCAAAAATATTGCATACAGAAATGCATAAATTTCAGGCTAAACTGTGACAGAAGTTGAGATATTAAATGATGGCTTTTTGCATTTATTTTGATCTCAGCTAGCCATATATATATATATATATAGAATGCTGGTTTTGGTGTGATAAGGTTTTGTTGCATCACTCAAGAAAATGCCATCTCTCATACTTAAAATGGTGTCCTAAATTGTGTAGAATAAGAAATATTTGTTTATACCAGTAGTAATTATTCCAACTGAATGAAGTGTCCAAGTCGGGAATCAAACCTAAGAAATTTTCTAGTTTAAATTGCCAATGCTTTATCACTTGAGCTACCTGAATAGCACAATTCCCTCAGACAACTTTTTGGCAATGACATTTGGTCTGCTATTTTAGATATTATCTGAATACACAAAAGGTTTTTATTTTATCTGTATTTGATTCTTCAACAAATATGTAGACAATCATCTTTTCGGTCTTGTGCTGTGAATTGATGTGAAAAATCAATACAACATTGAAGCCACACATGAAATCCGAATGTTTAACAGATGCTACTCAAAAAAAAAGGTTAGTCCTTTTTTTTTTTTTTTTTTTTTTTTTTTAGAGCTGTGTTTAAGTAAGGAACCCCACATGAGGCCTAGGTGAGTGAGGGGGCTAAATTAATTTCCTATAAATTTTTCTTTAACCTTATAAATTCCAGTTATCACAATCATGAGCAGGCCTGTATTTAGGATGTATGTTTACCCAATACAGTAGACTCCTTCAAATCTGCCACCCTAAAATCCGCACTTTGTTTCTGATGTACACTGAAACTTAAAATTAAGATGTAGATGTAAAATTCCAGTTTTTAAATCTGCAAATACTTAAAATTCGCACTTTGTTTCTGATGTAAACAATGAAACTTATAATTAAGATGTAGGTGTAAAATTCCAGTTTTTTTTTTTTTTAATATCATTTTGTATGCATTTTAATATGCAATTCTGGTAAATACGATTCAACTCATGTTTTCTCATGAAGAAAGTGTAAATTTATTTTTGAAAAAATTCAAGATTGTGTTGACATCAGTGGCGATCGCAATATTTTTGCCAAATAATTTATGTATTAATCAAGCTTTTTTGGTTATTAAGTATGTCCAAACATGAAATAAAACTTTGTTATTTTAAGATTTTTATGTGAATTATAAATGTAAATTTATAAAGCGAGATACAATGATTAATTCAAGAAAGGAATTATCTCATCATTGCTATGCATATTTAGTTTATGCATTGTTAATTATTTACTTGACCTTTACTTTTAATTTATGATTTTAAATATTTTTTAAATTTTCTTAATTTTTATTATTTTACTTTATTGTAAGCATTCATTATAATTTCGAGTGCATTATTAAATTCAAATTATTGTTTAAGAAATGTAAACAAAACAGTGACCAGAAATGTGCAAAATTCTAAAATCTGCACAACCTCTGGTTTTAAGCTATGCAGATTTAAGGGAGTCTACTGTACTAACCCCCTCTTTCTTGAGCTGAAGTTCAGCATCACTATTCGTTTACAAAATATTACCAGAATTTTTTTGTTATTCAATGCTGAAGCTAAAATCAGGCTGTGAATTAACATATCTTTTTCAATTTGAAGACCTTTTACTTATTTAATGTGTGTTATCAGTGACCAATCAAAACAGTGACCAGAAATCTGCAAAATTTAAAAATCTGCACAACATCTGGTTTTAAGCTATGTGGATTTAAGGGAGCCTACTGTACTAACCTCCTCTTTCGTGAGCTGAAGTTCAGCATCACTATTCGTTTACAGAATAACATCAGAATTTTTTTGTTATTCAATGCTGAAGCTAAAACAGCTAAAATCAGGCTGTGAATTAACATATATTTTTCAATTTGAGGACCTTTTACTTATTTAATGTGTGTTATCAGTGACCAATCAAAACAGTGACCAGAAATCTGCAAAATTCAAAATCTGCACAACATCTGGTTTTAAGCTATGTCGATTTAAGGGAGTCTACTGTACTATCCCCCTCTTCCGTGAGCTGAAGTTCAGCATCACTATTCGTTTACAGAATAACACCAGAATTTTTTTGTTATTCAATGCTGAAGCAGCTAAAATCAGGCTGTGAATTAACATATATTTTTCAAACGACCTTGTACTTATTTAATGTGTGTTATCAGTGACCAATCAAAACAGTGACCAGAAGTCTACAAAATTCAAAATCTGCACAACATCTGGTTTAAACCTATGCAGATTTAAGGGAGTCTACTGTACTATCCCCCTCTTCCGTGAGCTGAAGTTCAGCATCACTATTCATTTACAGAATAACACCAGAATTTTGTTGTTAGTCAATGCTGAAGCTGAAATAGCTAAAATCAGGCTGTGAATTAACATATCTTTTTCAATTTGAGGACCTTTTACTTATTTAATATGTATTATAATAAAAAATTTAAATAAATATATTTAAAATAAATATTGTTGTTGTTAAAATAATAACCAAAACATAATTTTTGGCACTTTTAAGAATATTAGTATATTTGTAGTTTTGCCCCTGTGACAAAAACTTGTATGTCACTCCAGTGCAGTAATAATATCCACCTAGCACATCATCGCTACTTCTTTATAAACTACCAACAATAACTTGTGGAATTATTTACTTTAAATTTAAAATGTATTGGGATAATTAAACTGAATTGAATATTAAAACAATTGTGCAAGTTATAAACATAATTTATTCTGAAAGCAATAATATATAATAAATGCACAGTTACAAAATCATTTTTATTCCTCTAATCATGAAAATTGTCAAGTATCTTTAATCAAATTGAACATCTTTTTTTTATTTTCTTTAAAAAATTGAATATATTTTTGATTGAAATCAATGGCCAACTGATGACAGTCTTTTCGTTATTTTCATGTAATGAAAATCGGTTTAAAACATGAACTTTGACACCATTTTCTAAAAGATAATTTATTTTTGTAGGGTAAAAACATAGTTTGATTCCTTGGAGCCAGATTGCAAGTAGGGGAGACTGGTACACAGTGGACCACTTTTTCAGTTAATTTTTTTTTCCTGTTTAACAAACAGACCGATCTGCCTGAAAATATTTTTGAATATTCCTTAAACATTTTTACATTCACAGAATTTTCTCAGAACATAATTTTCAATACATTAAATATATAAATATATATACACCTGTAAAGTGGACCAGTGTGCCCCGGAAACGGGGCGGGGCACAGTGGACTGCTATTAAGTACATTATCTGAAATACAATATAAATCTATTTTTCATTAATCTAATTCTTCTTTATTTCCCCTTTACCTTCAAAATAACATAGTAATATAAATTTGCAAGTAACATTTAGGTTGTAGATAGAGTTGAATACAAATTATAACACAGTTTTTGACAGCACAGTTAACAAATATGATCTTACAGTATATTTTTCTGTGGAAGTGATATTGGTATATATCACACACAAATCACATGTACCCTATTATTTTCTGAAGTACTTTATGCATGAAAAGATTTCTAACATTGGTCTCACAAATATCATTTTTCACCTGTGTCACCACGATAATGAAATTTCAAACTTTTTTTGTATGCAACTAACTTTTCCCATTTATTGCACACATATAGTTTCTCTCCAAAATCGGTTCCACGATGTTTTTTTAAAGAGCTTTTCTTTGAAAATGATTTCTGACAGAATTATGTTGTAGATAGACGGTTGAATACAAATTATGACTCAGTTTTTGACGACACAGTTATTGAATATGATCTTCCAGTATATTTTTCTGTAGAAGTGATTTCTGGCATATATCGCACACAAATTGCATTAACACTAGAAAAAAAGAAAAGATTGTTTGAAGTATTTTAGTATGAAAAGATTTATCACACAGGTCTCGCACAAATCACTTTTCACTAGTATCGCAGTGATAATTAAATTTCAAACTTCTTTTGTATGCAAGTAACTTTTCCCATTTATTGGATACATATGGTTTCTCTCCAGGATGGGTTTCAAGATGTTTTTTTAAAGAAGTTTTCTTTGTAAATGATTTTTGACAGACATCACACACATGTGTTTCAGAGTGGCTTTGGAGATGTTGTTTTAAATATTTTTTCTGTGAAAATGACTTTTGGCAGACATCACACCTATATGGTTTCTCTCCTGTGTGCTTTCGTAGATGATGTTTTAAAGAGGCTCTCGATGAAAATGAGTTTAGACAGATATCACACAAACGTAGTTTCTCTCCAGAGTGTGTTTGAAGATGGTCTTTTAAATAGGTTTTCTGTAAAAATGACTTTTGACATACATTACATACAAATGATCTCTCTCCAGTGTGAATTCGAATATGAGCTATTAAATATGATATATATATAAACGATTTTTTACACATATTACACGCATGTGGTCTTTTGCCAGTATGTATTTTTAAATGCCGTTTCAAATAACTCTCTTGCAAAAATGATGCTTGACACTTCTCACATATGTGGGGTTTTTCATCGGTATGTATTCTTAAATGTTTTTTCAAACGATCTTCTTGCAAAAATGATGCTTGACACTTCACACACGTGTATGGTCTTTCACTATTATGTATTCTTAAATGTACTTTCAAATGATCCTTTCGCAAAAACGTTTTTTGGCAAGTATTGCATGTATGTGTTTTTTCTTCTCTATGAATTTTAATGTGTTTCACTAAATAACTTTTCCTTGAAAATGATTTTTGGCAGGTATGACATGTATGAGTTTTTTCTATACCATGAATTTGAATATGTTCATTTAAATAATGTGTTTTTGAGAATGATTTTTGACACACATCACAAACATAAGATCTCTCTGCTGCATGAGTTTGGAAATATTGATCTAACATGGATGTTTTTGGTAAACTCTCTGGACATACATTAAATTCATGTAATTTTTCTTCATTTTGCTGTTGAAATGTCAACTGAACTTCCATTTTTTACGAAAGGGTTATGTTTCTTAAATACACTGAAAAGCTGTTTTGTATGAAATTTTTTAAGAGATCTGAATATATATATATATTTAATTTTACATTAGATTTTTATATATAAGCTTTTATAAATAACTAGTTCTTATTATGAAACATGTGCTTATCCATTATATAAACCTGTTTTTAACTGGAGCAAATAAGATTTCTACTGGAAGAAACAAAAAGGGTTTTTATGGTCAAATAAGTCATTTCCGAGAGGTTAGTTGATCTACTTGTAAATAATTTTTCTAACAACTTTAAGCAGCTACTAAATATACCTCATTTAATCTTTATATTATGTATCTGTAAATGGACAAAGCCACCAATATTTTAAATTTGTACTAATTAAAATTATTTTTCTTAAGCACAAAATAGAAAACTTTATTCATTTGCTATTTTTTCTTAAACTGGAGTAAATATATCTTATTCCAAAAACCTAAAAGAAGAAATGGAAATATAACTGTTTTGAAAAATATGTAATTAAAATCAAGGGTCAATGCAGGCAAATTTTGGATCCTATTTAGAACCCCTTCATAAAAATCTATTATAAAACAGGCGCCTTCACAAAAATCAATTTAATAAAATGAACCCCTACACAAAAATAAATTTGATAAAATGGGTCCCTTCACAAAAATAAATGTAATAAAATGAGTCCCTTTGCAAAAATAAATTTGATAAAATGGGCCTCTTCACAAAAATCAATTTGATAATAATGGGACCCTTCACAAAATTCATTTCAATAAAATAGGCCCTTTCACAAAATTCTATTCCATAAAAACTTATTATTTATTAATTACTTGTTATTTTATGACTTTTGATATGTATAATTTGTAAACAAACAAGTTCACCAGAGAGGGAAACTTCAGCAAAAGGATTTTAAGAAGTTTTTGTTAATAAATGCTTGGTACGAATGAGTAACTGGATTTCAACTTTCGTTACAAAATGTTATTTTTCACAAAAATAACCTTTACATTTTACAAAAATAACCTTTACATTTTACAAAATGGGCCCCAAGGAAAAAAACCTGCATCGACCCCTGAAAATTAAAAATAAAGATTATTTACATATTGAAAATAGTATTAACTTACAATTTTCAAATAGCAATACCCACTTTTGATACCACATTTCAGTTCCTTGGATCAGGGAATCCTGGAAAAAAAAATGTATAAGTTTATATACTTTATTTTAAAGAGTTAAAAGAGCTGAAAGTTTGAGGATGTTAAATGTTAAATCCATGAAAATAACTATCCAGAAATACTGGTGCAAGTTTGTCCTTGTAATAATCAGGCCTTGTTTCTTATAGAATTTTTTTTTTTTTTTTTAAATGGTGCCCTTTTTCCCCAAAAAACAAAAGATTATCCATTCCGTTCTTTGTGCACTGATAAAAAATAACCCCCACATTAATCCAGAAGCACCTGAATCTGAAAAAATTTTTTTTTATCAAAACCTGCAAATCACATTAACTGAAATCCCATAAAGCGAGCAAACCTGTATACACGGTTGCTGTTGTTACTTATACAGGAAAATAACATTTCTTGACTTTTCCAAGTGTATTTTTAAAAAAATCCTTGTCTGGGGTGGCATGCTTACTACTGTACATGCTGGGGGTAAAATAAATATTGTATTACTTGAAATTGAAAACACTAACATTTTCAAAATACAGATAACATTTTTTAAAAAATCTGTTTTTAATCCCTTCTCCACCACCAAATCAGGCTGTGCAGAATTTTTCCACTTTAAATTACTTCACTAGGTATATGATTCTTGCTTGAATACTTCCCCGACACACAAAAATAGCATTTACAATTTAGTTTTTTAACCACTGGTCTGGTACACGGTGACACCAACTTACATGGGTCTGTGCCCCAAGGGTGCGAGAAGTCTATTCAAGTCAAGACTGAAAACTTTTCTGAATAGTAAGAATAACAATATTAATAATAATATTAGTAATAATTATAATAATAGTAATAATAATAGTAATAACTTTAGTAATAATATTAATAATAATAAATATATATAATAATAATAAGGAATAATGTCACATTTTCTTCTGCAACCGGCTGAAGAATTTTACGATCAACTGATGAATTTTACAATTTTTTCCTGCGACTGATTGATGAATTTTACAATCTTTTTACATGAACGATTGAAGAAATTCACGATTTTTTTCTGATGCTCGGCTGAAGAATTTCGTACTTTTTCTGGTGATTGACTGATGAATTTTGTACTTTTTTCAGACGACTGAAGAACGAATTTCATTGAAATTGAGAATTTGAAATGTTCTGCAGAGAAGCCATTGTTCTACGACGTTTTGGGGCACACACACACCAAAAAAAAAAAAAAAAAAGGAAGAAGAGAAAAATGTCAATGAAATCCCTTTTCCATGATAGACTGCATTCATTTCTTATCTAAGGTAATAAAAATAAATCATATTTCAGGTTTTTATTATTTTGTAGAATGGTTGATGAATGTATTAAATTTTCATTTGACATTTTAATTTTAAAACTATCTCTCTTATAAACAGTACATGATGGAGGAAATTCGATGACATATTTAGAATCAGGAATGTCAAATGCATAAAAAGTTCTTCAAATTTTTTTTTTTTTTTTTTTTGGCAAGGAGGAACTTTTTTTTTTTTTTTTTTTTTTTGCAGACCAGTGTCATTTAAGTGCAAATTTTTAGTGGAATCTGCTTGTAAACTCTCAAAAATCCACACATCATTCGCAATGTAAACAAAGATATTTTCAAGTAAGGTTCAGTGAGAAGAAATCAAGATGGTCAAGTTTTACTGATGAATTCTAATTTGGATAATTTGTGCTGAAGTCAGTGAGAGTCAGTTTTTGTGAATATAGTTACTCAGCATCTTGCAGTTAAAAAAAAATTACAAGTGGTATCTTGTACTATTCAGAGCATTCGAAGATATTGAATATGACTTACTCATGGATTTAAATATTTCAACTTTTGTAATGACACAGACATTTTGTGACTGAAGAACTGCTGATTGTTTACAAATTGCAAAAAAAGATTTTAAAATATAAAATTAATGCTCTTAGTCTTAAACTACTATTGCTCAAATGTTTAACAAGTTATAATTTGTAAAAGAGATTATAATTTATCAAAATTATACCCTGAAAAAAACCTTTTTTAAATTAATTATTTGTGTTTTCACTAGATATATTAATTTTTATTAGCATTTATATTGTGTACAACATAGTTATTTCATAAAGATATGACTATTTGGACTTGCCTAGGAGTGTCCTTTCATCGTTTTGGACTTCCTCCAAATTTTTGGGCTCATGGACTTGGTCTAGCCTATTGGCTAGATCATTTAGCATCTCATAATTACATGGAAAACAATAGATTTATTGATGATCAAAATTAGAGACTATCGACAAATGTGTAAGAAAATAAGGAGAAATATGCAAAAAATCAGAAGTACAGGAAAACATGTGAAAATCAGGAGACTTGGCAAGTCTGAAATACTAAAAGCAAAAATCTTTTCATTTAACACTAGAATGTCCGGACATTTTACTCAAGTTTTATAAAATATTTTACACCAGAATTTTTATTAAAACTATTTAACTAATTTATTTAATTATTTTTTTGCATGGCTTACATTTAACTTTTTTATGAACAAATTTCGGATTTGAATCAAAATATATTTATTTGGTACTGGTCAAAATGACCTCTGTGGTTGTTCTAGTGTTAATATTATAAATACATAAACATCTGCTTAACATAATTCTCCTTTTCTCCTCCACCCCCAAATAGAGAAAAAAAAATCATGCTCCTCCCTGTCTTTCCTTCTGCTGGTATCCATGATGTAATAATTAAAAGTGCTTCTAAATGAAAAATGAGCAAAGTAGTTTAAATATTTACAAAGATTATATGTAATAGATAAGCAATTTGTGTAATTAACATGCAGTACAGGGAGTTAACAATGACTGACGCAGTGGGTATTTAATCACAATGGTATATTAACGCGAAAACACATACTTTCTTTAATGTTAATCCTAGGGGAGATTTTAAAAAATATATCTCGTTTGTATTTCAGTGTTTTAAAATGATTTCTTTTTTAGCATTGGATATCTGAGGTCAATCTCTACAAAGGCCATCTTTTACTTTTTTGATTTTGTTTTCACATTTTTTTTATGAGTTTTTTTTTTCAATAAAAAAAACTTTTAAACAAAATTGCAAAAGTAAAAAACGGCCTTTGTAGAGATCAACCTCAGCTTATCCAATGCAAAAAAAAAAAAAAAAAAAAATTGTAATATTGAAATGCAAACGAGATATTTAAAAAAAAATCTCCCATAGGATTAACATTAGTGAGCGGTGTTTTCACATGAGTGAAGTAACACTTTAACAGCATATACCTCCTAGATTTAAAAAAAAGCTCTGTATACCCAGTTCTTGCTGCTTTATAGTGTAGCTACAAAAGTAGTGATGTTTTTTAAGGCTGAATATCTGCATGAGGGGTCAGAATTAGGGGAGGGATGGGGCAACTGCCTTCTGTGGAAGTCTTTCTATGGGAGCCTAACTTGGATTTACACACGATTTGAAAAAAACTATAGAAATCTCCAAATGGTTACGCTGGGGAACACGGGTTTCAATCCAGCAACTCCTGTCTATCAGGTTTGAGAGCACAACCTTACAGCCACTGGTGGGGTTCAAACTATGAAAATGAAAGAACTGTTATATGCTTCTAGTCGCAAACCTATTATACCTATAGCATATGCCTTCTGATATTTTTATGACAGACAGAACAGAATTTAATGAAAACATATTACATTACTTGGCACAGATGTCATATATGCACCACATTGGTGTGATTTTTTTCTCCTAGCCAATTTGGCGAAAATTTTGTTTTTGAATATTAGTTACAAATAGCATGCAATAATAGCACGTGATTTTTTATTTCAATATAAAAATAAAATAACGTAATAAATGAAACAGCTTCTATTAATTTAAAAAAGGAAATAAAAATAAATAAATGATAGTTTGATATAAATAAATATTGATATACATAATAAAAATAAATTATAGAATTAAAATAAAAAGTAAAAGTAAATAAACATTTTATTTTTTTTAGCCAAATTGGTAGAGGAAAAAAATCGTGCCAATGTGGTGCGTATATGACATCTGTGCCCACTATTCATTATTTACGTGAAGAAAATATATATTAACTAGTCTGACTTAAAAGTTTCAGCAAAATATGTGATATACACATACAGTGTACATATTAAAATTGAAAATTAAGTAAATAAATACAATTAAGGGGAAGGAGAGAATGATCATCACACTACTTATGAATGTGTCTTTATTTGTTTGTTATATAATTAGTTTGATTATACTAGAATATAAACAAAAAAAAAAGGTACTTTTCGGTTAGCCGAGTGCCAGTGATATATATACATGTATATACATACATACACATATCTACATATATATATATGTGTGTGTATATGTACATATGTATTTATATATGTACATACTATGAACATACTATGTACATACACTGGCGCCCGGCTAACCGAAAAGTACCAAAAATAATTATTCATCCATTTCAATGGAAAGAATACAACTAAAATAAAACTATCTATGGAGCTTTTCAAAAAATGACAGTTAACACTTGTCTATTTTTCTTCAAGTCTAACAATAAAATATGAAACAAATTCATTTCCTTTCACATCTATAACTCAAAATTATTATTTAATAGCAAAAACATATTTTTTTTAAAAAAATCGTAAATGAACACTTAATTTATGCTGTACACTATAAAATGAAGGCACTCATGCAAAGGGAATGATAATGTAGTGAAGTATTTCTCTATGTTTTATAAGGTAGCAAATCTAATAGAAAATTGAATAACACTTCTATAACAAAATGTCTGATATGAAAAGTAAAGTTAAAGCACAATGTAAACATTTTTAGAAAGAAAATGTACCTGTTAATAACTAATGAAGAGATAAATAATAATTTGTAGCAGGTAAATACATGTTGTTGTTGGTTTGGTTCGTTCTATAGACCCAGTAAGCAGCTCTCTATTTCTGTTTAGCTGCTTACTCGGACTGGTAAACACATACACACAACAACGAAATAAAAACAAAGCAGGCGTGACTTTTTAATAATGTGAATCATTCATTCGGAATGATTCGTAAATCATTCTTAATATATATTTATTTTATGGATTTTTGTTATTCTACTTTAATGTAGAAAAGGATAATTATTCCCATTGATAAATGTCCATTTTAGATATTTTTAGAGTGCAATTTATGGCTGAACTCAAATGTTCGCGTCTAAGGAGGATCCAATAAATGGAGTAATGAAAAAAAAGGACATCACTTGAAGCCGTTCCGAGTCCGCCATATTTAGCTGTGTCTTGTTGGTCTATGATTGGTCTGATCGGTAGGAGGGGAAAAAGGAAAGAACTCGATTTTCGGCTTCAAAGCTTTCCACTGTGGAAGATTGATTTTTCTACTTCTCTCTTTTCATAGTTTGTTTATTGAGAACATACATCTGACTTGTGTGCTTGACATCAAGTGCCCGCTTATAAGTCATCGTCAATATACAGGGACGAGATAGTCACAAGAAAATTTACAACACCAGAGAGTTACATCTGGAAGATCCACAAAGTGTGTTCAATGGAGCTTGTCGGACCACTTGGACTTGGGGAGTCGAACCCGCCGACCTGACTCCTACGCTCTCAAGCGATTAGCCACTCTTAACCACTCGGCCCCCTTTTCATAGATCCATGGTAGCGTCGGCTCACGACCAACGAAATACAGAGACGGTTCATGACTTTTAAAACGTCACACGGAGTGGATCATCTTTACACAGCGATTGGCACCAAACGATGGACGCGTCGCTTTGTACACGTACCAATCGCCGTGTGACGTTTTGAACGTCATGCATCCGTGACCTGCGTTATACATGGCTGGTGCATGACGTTTAAAACGTCTGATGGAATGGATCATTTTTACACGGTGATTGGTTCAAAACGGAGGGCGCGCCGCTTTGCACCAATGACCGTGTAAAAATGATCCACTCCATGTAACGTCATGCATCGGCCTTGTATAACGTAGGTCGCGATGCATCGGACGTGTATTTCGTTGGTCGCGGTCGGCTTGAATTTTACTGACGTTGTCATGTAAATAAACTTTCTCGAAAATAAATTAGCCAGTGGTTTGTAGGTCGTATATTTCCCTGTTCACTTTTTAAGAAGAAAGATATTTATACTAATGTAAGAAAGTTGTTTGTCTTTCTGTGTGTGTCTGTGTGCGATGGCTAGCAAAATCTACCGCACATACAAGTCTGAAACTTTGGTTGTGGATAGTCCGCAGCAGGTCCAGATGCACTTGAGGCTCATATTTTTAATTTTTGAAAACCTGGGCCCCTTTAAGTTTTTGTACCCTAAATTGTTAATAACGTGCCCCCCTTTTTATCCGATCTTCTTCGTTTTTGGGACCCTTTACCCATTTAGTTATTCCCTATTTCTACATTCCAGTTAAGACCCTGGGGCTCGGTACAGGGATCCTTGAAATTTTTGTTCCTTGAATTTAATGCGTTCTTCTTTGTTTTGAGGGTCTTTTCTCCATTTAGTTATTCCCCATTTCTACATTCCAGTTAAGACTCTTGCCGTCTGGGGCCCCTTGAAATTTTTGTTCATTAAATTGTTATTAAATTGCTCCCTTTTAATCCGATCTTCATCGTTTTTGGAGGCCTTTTATCCATTTAGTTATTCCCCCATTTCTATAGGGCAGTTGCAATTGACGTCAGGTTGGAGGTAAACAGTACAAATAGGCAGTTCTGATTGGTGGAATTACCCTTACCTCCAAGTGAATACAATGGTTGATCAGCTGATTGCAACTGCCCTATATTCTAGTTAAAACCCTGGGACCCAGGCCGGGGCGGGGCCCTTTGAACCTTTTGTGTGCCATGCATTTTTCACTCCTCTAATTGTGTCACCCTCTCAATACATAACTTTAAAAAGTTGAGTAATGGACACCTCTCACCGGGACACCATTCTCATATTTTTATTAGGGCCCTAGGGGCCTTTTTAAAGCAGTTTCCACCATTTTTGGCGCTTTCTTTAATATTTTATTCTAATCATTAAATCATACCCTATGCTTAATTTCGATTAACTGAAGATCTAAAGCATTAAGTACTAGGACCTTTTAAATTTGTTTTCATCTTAGGGCCCTGCTCAAAACAATAAGTTGGCCCCTTTTGGGCTCTCTTAAAAATCGTCCGATTCACTAGCTTTTTTCAACAAACAACGTTTTAGGTCCTCCAGCTATTACATGAATCACAAAAATAAAATTATCGGACCTCAGCTACCGCCAATTTTGAATATTAATCTCCTTCTTTGGTGCAGCTTCCTTAAAAATTAGCCGATTCTCTTCCAATTTTCTTTAACATAGTTCTAGGGTCCTCCAGCTACCTTATAATCTACTAAAAAAAATCCTTAGCCCCCAGCTACCACCTTTTATGAATATTATAATCTTCTTTTTTTGGCATCAACTTACGTTTACTCATTACAGCCGTAAATTAAAAATCGCGTTACTGTTAAAGGTAAGTGATTAAGTTTAGAAGAGGAGGGGTGAATTTCATCCGTAAATTAAGTATCGCGTGAACATTAAAGGTAATTTGTTAAATTTCCGATTTCAACGGAATTGATACATTCAACTTAGTTTACGATTGTTTTACATATTTTAGTTTCATCTTCCACCGCGAGGTGGAGCATTCTTATCTCGGGTTCTATGGCCCCGATTACAACGAGGTTTGGCTCATTCTACTTGATTTTCGATTGTCTTACAGATTTCAGTTCCACCGCCATGGGGCGTATTCTTATCTCCGGTTCTATGGGCCCGATTATTACAGGGTTTGGCTCATTCAACTTGGTTTTCGCTCGTCGCGTGCGGAGCACTAAAAGTATAAGGAAAGGGCAGCTGACGTCACTGTTGGTTAGCAAGAAAAGCCTGCTTGTTCTGTATGACTCCTACTGTACACATGAGATGGGGCAATTTGATTGGTCTACGTTAAAATGGTCTGTGATATGATTGGCCTACGTCGCCATGACGATTCCTGCAATGATTGATACGACACAAATGCAGTGGTAGATTGGTTGATGGAACTGTTTGTTTGTAAACATGCCTTTTCTTAAACGCTGTCTTAGGCAGCAGTGTACTAGGTTCGTTCGGAAAGAGGTTTGTTGAGAACCCACTCGATGCCGCCGAAGGCTTTGGGGCCCCGGTAGCTAAATTCATTTGAACCATTTTATGCTGCCGACGGCAGTGGAGCTCCCGTTAGATTCATTAGAAAAAAATTCTGAAGATATAAAATCATACAAACTTGAGTTTTGTTTAAGGTTATTATTATGGGTTCGGGCACCGCCGGGCGGGTCAGCTAGTAATTGCAATAAACTTTGGTTTTTCTACCCTTTTTATATACTTGTGAACTTTTCAATATAAATGAAACCCTGCCTTTTTGTTTTTGTACTCTTTTATATGCATTTCACCAACAAATGTACTGAATAAATTCTAGCACAATCTTTATTTTTTTCATTAATCATTCATGGTGAAACTTTTGTGAAGATTTAACCTTGCATGAAATTTAAATCATTTGAGATCATATACAACTTCATTATATTAGCCATATCTGAAAATGTGTACACATATTATCATGTATTATTTGTGGTCATTTGAGTGTCCCGCAGTAGCGCGGACGAATAAGCTCGGTTCCCGTAAGATCACCGAAAGTGAAGCAGCATCGACCGTGGTCAGTGTTTGGCAGCCTGACAGCCTCAGCTGCGGCTGCTGTGGGACCGTGTACGTTAATGGGAGCTGGTGCAAGTAAAATCTGTTCATGGCTCCAATGTCCTCCAAGTTTAGAATAAGTGTTACCTCTGGGGTTGCTAATCCAGATCTCTCATCTGGAATTGGTTCAAAATTAAGAGTACAACTCTTCTGGACGGGGCTTGTGAGTGTTTAAGCCATTTGGTAGACCTCCCTATACAGCTGACTCTTGTGGTCATTTGAATAATGTTTAGATTTGTTATTCATATTTGAAAGGCATTAATGTTTCACCTCAGAAGAGTTTAATCCACAAATCATGTAACTTTAATCAAAATGAATGTTCCCGTAACTTTGTGTTAAAATTATTTGGTACTCTCTAAGTGAGGATTAATAAATCTGACAGTTATACCATGTTCGCATCGGACATTTAAGATAGCTTAGACCACTATTTTTGAAGTGGTACCCTCTTGGAATTGAATACCTGTCCACACCGCAAAACTCATCTAAGATAACTCACTGAACATCACTGTGTCCGAGATCTGAACAAATATATAGAATGTGCACAAGCGCATATGTTAAAGGTAACCTCAACAGCCAATCAGAGTGAGTGGTACTGGCTGTATCTAACAATAGAAAGTTCGAACTCACTATCACTAAGTGAGTTTCTGAAACTCCCTCAGTGAGTTCAGCGGTCTGAGATATCTTAAATATCCAATCTGAACCGGGTATTATCCCATTAAATTTGTAATATAGTCTTTGATTGGTCAACAATGTCAAATCTTATTTATGTACGTAAATCAATTTGCATAGGCAGGACCGGCACCAGACGTGAAGCAGCCACCTCAGAGCGCATCCCTAGAAGAGTGGCATTTGGCTCACATATATTGAACATATAATCCATTACGTGTGGCAAAACTTAAGAAACAAGAGAGAGAGATTTTTTTCTTATTTCAAATAGAAATACGGAGTACATTGCATATAATTGCAGTCACAGAAGTTGCATATAATTACACTCACAGAATTCCAGTTACAATATTTTAGTCTACTCTAGTGTAAATTTTGTTCTATGCGATTTTCAGCATTTTCTTGCGTTCCGCAGCAAATTTTTGACATTCGTAAAATTAATTCTATTTCAGACTTTTAAGCCTAATATAGTAAATTTTGCTCCCCTACTTTTTCATTTGTTCCTGGATTTTAGATTCTTCACTCTTCCTCTTGATAAAACTATGCAGAAAATCCCCCTAGATGTAGCCATAGAGTGTTTTTCAACTTTTTTCTCACATAGAAATATAATAGAGAAAAAACGGCTGTAATTCTTCGACAAGAAATTTTCTGCTGGATTTAAATCAGCATTTAAATATCAATTTCAAGCATTCTGGCTTTACTGGTAGTCTTACCATCCCCAAGATTTATCCCTGAACTTTTAGATGTAAATTAATTCTTGTTGTTGTTGTTATTTAGTTCAATGCAAATAACTGTTGCTAAAAATCAATGAACACTGTGGCTACCACTTAGACTTAACATGACTTGCCTTAAAATAGGTGGTAATTTTTCTTATCATCCCCGTTCTATTTCACTGTTAAATGGATGATAAGGGTCTCACAGAGATAGTACAGTATTAAACATTAACGCAGAGCAAAAACATGTTCAATTATAGGAATTATAGGAACAAGAACAAGAAAGTTTAAAACTGGAGATTTAAAAATGCTATTTTATTAAGTTGAATTTCACAAATTTCTTATTCTTGAAAGTTAAAATTATGGGAGAATGGTTCATATATAGGACAGTGTATTGGAAAATAAACAGTATTGCTTGAATATGTAAATATACTTTAAAAGACAAACCAAAATAATTTTAATTGAATTTTAAAATAAAGATTTTAAAATCACACCAAGGTGTCAATGGAATTTTGGTCACTATTTCTTTTAAAACACATATTTTGAATTCATGAGAGATGTGAATGGAAAAGCATCAGTGAATAAATTTTATATATCTTTTCATGTTAAAAATAATGGTTGCACATGTGAATATAAATGGAACGAAAAAGATAAAATAAAATAATATATATATATATATATATATATATATATATATATATATATATATATATATATATTAATAGCATAGTGTCACTCAAAATTTGATATAATTATTTTTAAGACCCATACTTATAATTCTTAGAACCATAAAGTAAAGTGCTGCATCGTTAAATTTTAGCCCATTATGGGTTTCTGTATTGATACCATTACTTTTTTGTAGTTAATGATGAAAAGATGAGATTAATGCAATGAGTTTATAGTCATGATTTTCATTCCCTTTCAATTTTCCATTTAAAAATAGAAAGAAAACTTTCGTGAAAATTACGTAATAAAAATTTTCTTATACCATCGTCATAAAATTCTCCAATGCAACGACATTGTTTACTTAGCCATTTTACACACGTTGACTTTCAAATGTTTAATTGATCTTATTTAATCAATCACAAAATCAGTTGTAAGTTGTTTCAACAGAAGTTGATTCAGCCTTAAAATCTCTCAGCCAAAGGACAATGAATGGAAACCCGATCACCACTGGTTGTTCAATTATAATTTAATCTTCTATAATCGTTTTAGAGCCAATCAAATTTTAGAGTTAGCTTAGAGTTTGTGGTGTCTGAACAGTATGGGGATTGGCGAGTGTAGTTCGTACAGGGCAGAGCCCCCTAGTAAAGCATAAAATTTTGTTAAAACTTGATACTAAATCATATAGTTTGTTTTTTATAAGTGTAAAAAGCAAATTGTGTCTGTATCCAATTAGTTGGTCTTCTGTTTTTTTAAGCAAGTGAAAAAAATAATTTAAAAAAACATTTAGAATATTGTTTTATTAAGTTTTCCTGATAAATGACATAGGTTTTATTAGGTCTGAAAATAATTATAATCAACAGTAAGTTGACTATTTTGAAAATATTGGACATATATAAAAAAAATATCGGACATATATAAAGAAAAATATCATATATATAAAAAAATATCGGATATATATATATATATATATATAACTATTGGAAATTTCTGATATTTTCAAAAATATCATGATAGTTAGGAATCCTGCCTTTGCCGTTAATAACAGTAATTCACAACTTGCTGTCCTCAAAGTTTTGCTGCTTTGTGAAGCTCCACATGTTGCACAGTAAGTTTGAACTATTTTAATACCCACCGCCAATAATTGTGATGGTGATTTCTAGTTTCATAGTTTTAACTTTTTCTGCAAGACACCCCCTTTGTACAGGTCTCTAAGTTCTAAAGGCTCTTGGTTGCATATGGGACACAATGCAGCTCCATTAGCCCTTCTATCTTATGGCCTTAGAAATTAGGAAAACACCAACTCTAACATTTATGATGTAGATAGAAGAGGTTTGAACACAAATTATGACACAGTTTTTGATGGTATGGTTTATGAATATGATCTTCCAGTATATTTTTCTGTAGAAGTGATATCTGGTATACATCGCACACAAATCACATGTCACATTAGGAAAGCAAAAATGATTGTCTGAAAAACTTTTGCATGAAAAGATTTCTAACATTGGTCTCACACAAATCATTTTGCAGTGTCGCTGTTACAATCAAATTTCAAACTTTTTTTGTATGCAAGTAACTTTTCCCATTTATTCTCTCCAGAGTGGGTTTCACGATGTTTTTTAAAAGAGCTTTTCTTTGAAAATGATTTTTGACAGACATCACACACATGTGTTTCAGAGTGGCTTCGAAGATGTCTTTTTAAATATCTATTCTCTGGAAATGACATTTGACAGACATCACACACATATGGTTTCTCTCCTGTGTGCCTTCGAAGATGATTTTTTAAAGAGATTTTCCATGAAAATGATTTTTGACATAAGTCGCACACATATGGTTTCTCTCCAGAGTGGGTTTGAAGATGATTTTTTAAAGAGTATTTGTTACAAAATGATGTTTGACATACATTGCATACAAATGCTTTCTCTTCAATGTGAGTTGAAATATGAGCTGTTAAATGTGATACACACGTAAACGATTTTTTACACTTCTCACACACATGTGGTCTTTCACCGGTATGTACTCTTAAATGATGTTTCAAATGTTCCTTTCGCATAAATGATATTTGGCACTTCTCACATGTGTGTGGTCTTTCTCTGGTATGTGTTGTTATATGATGTTTCAAATGATCTTGTTGCAAAAATGTTTCTTGGCAGATATTGCACGCATATGTTTTTTCTTTGTGAATTTTAATGTGTTTCAGTAAATAACTTTTCCTTGAAAATGATTTTTGGCAGGTATGACATGTATGAGTTTTTTCTATACCATGAATTTGAATATGTTCATTTAAATAATGTTTTTTTGAGAATGATTTTTGACATACATGACAAACATAAGATCTCTCTGCTGCACGAGTCTGGAAATATTGATCCAACATGGCTTTTTTTGATAAACTCTCTGAACATAATTTAATTGTGTGCAATTTTTCTTCATTTTGCTGTTGAAATGTCGACTGATCTTCCATTTTTACAAAATGGTTATGTTATTAAATGTACTGAAAAGCTGTTTAGTGTGAAAGTTTTTTAAAAGGTTTGAATTCATATATATTTAATTTTATATTAGATTTCCAATAAATAAGCTTTTATAAATAACCAATCCTTATTATAAAATATGTTCTTTTTTGTTATATAAACCTGCTTTTAATTGCTGCAAATAAGATTTCGACTGAAAGAAAAAAAAAACTGTTTTCAAATAAATCATTTTCAAGAGATTAGCTGATCTACTTGTAAATCTTCTTGTATCAACTTTTAATTAGATCCCAAAGTTACCAAAATTCTTTTTCTTTAGCATAAAAGGGAAAACTTAATTTTTATTCATTTCTTACTTTTTCTTAATTGTTTCTTTATTAAGTAGGAATGAATATGTTATTCCAAAAACCTAAAAGAAGAAAAATAAAAATAAACATCTTGAAAAATAGGCAACGTACAATTAAAAATAATTGTCTTAATATGGATATAACATAAACAAGAAATAGAAATTACTTTGAAAAAGAAATTTTGTAAGGAATTATAATTTGAATAGACTGTTTGGGAGAAACTATAAAAATTATTGTTTAACAACAAGTAGATCAGTGCGTAAGGAGGAGGGCAAGTGGAAAATTACCTAAAGCTGTTAAAATTTTATAAGCATATACAGTGGAGACTCGTGGGTTATTTAAAAGGAGGTTCACAATACAAGGTGGTTATAATATAAGTATCTCTATTTGGAGCTGTCTGTAGCTCGAAGGAATGATCCGAATGAAACCAAAATCGGTACACTTACTATTCAAGATGAGGGAAGAAGAATGGAACAATAAAAAAATAATTGCAATAATCACCGACAGATGGCGCTACTGAGTGTGAAATGTAATGTGTAATACAAAAACAAAAAAACAAGACGTCAAACCTGATGGCACACCTAATTTATTGGAAAATGTCGCAGTGAACATGGTAACACTTTTGCGTGGCGGTACTGATCATGTTCAGGTTCCACATGGTGATTGTGCTGGAAGACACAATCCAAGAGGTGCACGACGTGCTCAACTGCGGAATGTAACGCATCAGGAGTCATGTTTCGCACTTGTTGTGATATGCAGTAAAGTCATGGAGGTTTTTGACACCTCCACGGTACACAATATTACACATTACATTTCACACTCAGTAGCACCATCTGTCGGCGATTATTGCAATTAATTTTTTTATTGTTCTATTCTTATTCCCCCTTCTAGAATAGTAAGTGTACTGATTTTGGTTCAATTCTGGTTATTCCTTCAAGCTACAGACAGCTCCAAATAGAGATACTTATATTATAACCACCCGGTATATAAATTTCAGAAATAAAATAGACCAGTGAACAGGTCAGACAGTCGACAGATTGTAATACATTTGAATTTTCAAAAGTTAAATGAAAATAATGCATCTAAACAAAATAACAAGCACTTAGCAGAATTGTGACATCTTACTTTCTATGAAGGTAGATTATATAATTAAACAAATAAACAAACAAAATAGAACTGAATATAGGAAACCAGGGGAGATTTCCGATAAACAACAATCAAGAAAGAGACAACGAAATATTTGAACTTTCACACACTGAAGGTCGCGCGAATGGCCTTGACACTCCCATTGCTGCTAGCTTTCGGCTGCATAAGCTGGTTTTGAAAGGAATTTCTTCGATAGCACGTGTGTTACAGTAATGTTTTGCTATGTACAGTCGTGGAAAAAAAAACTGGACACCCCCCACTAACTCTCCAACAAATTATAGTAGAAGGAAGTGACTGGTACCAAACGATTGGAAATAAAGTCTACTTTTAAATGATGTATATAACATTTGCTTAGGGGGCCATCTACATATTAAAACAAACCCAAACTTTGTTTTTTTTCAATAGCAAGACCCAAATTTGACAACATATTTGAAATCTGCAGTTCAAACTATGCCTAAATACCAAATTTCATTAAATTCCTACGACTAGTTTCTGAGAAATTAATTACTTTATTATGAGCATATTTAAGGGGCTGTATGCTGTATCCAAATTGAAGTTCGGTACTCGATTGTTGAAATGCTGCAGAGTGTCACTTCTTTTAATGTATTATGTTTTATTGATATGACCATTTTACTCACTTAATAAGTTTCGGTTATTGAGACACTTGAAAATGCCTAGCTATATAACGAAAACATCTTCCAGCTTGCCACATGCCAATCATTTGGCCTTTCGTTGCTTCAGTTAATTGTGGGGGCATTTTGTTTCAGCAAATACTCTACGCATATGCACTTCAAACAAAGAAACTTCACTTCAAACAAAAAAACTGCAGAAAAACAATATAGCTTTATTAGACTGGAAAAGAAACTATAAATCCATTTAAAGGTAAAAAAAAAATGATTAAGTTTTTTCTAAGGTAGAACTGATCATATTTTTCAAAAATGAGCTTTATTAATTTAAAAATAAAAGCGAAACTATTTTCCATAAATGACGTAAACATACATCTCATGCAAATACGTTTTACATAATTTTAATGAAAAATTTTAAAGCAGACATTGAAAAAGTAAAAGAAAAAAAAAAAAATATATATATATATATATATATATATATATATATATTTATTTATATATTTATATACTAATAAAGGCTGGGGTTCTGGTGCCTCACTATCTTATATCTTACTACAATCACAGGTCGTTGTCAGGTTTGTTGTGCTCCCGCGATCATTCACTTACGCTTCAGTTTAAGCTAGCTTTCAATTTAACGTAAGATCGCGGAGCATTGAAATACGGTTCACGCATTGTTTATATTGTAAGACAGACTTAATCTCTAAGTTTATCAAGTCACTATAATCCCAGCCTATGAGTATAATATTTTCTCAAACAGCGATGAGAGCGCTACGACCCGAATATCGATTCTTACCACTAAATTTTAATAGAATTAATTCTTTAACGTAATGAATTTCAGAAATTTTGTCCTTGAATAAGGTAACAAATACTATTAAAATTTAGTGGTGTCAATCGGGATTTCGAGTCGGAGCGCTCCCATCCCTGTTCAAACTATGCTTTAATGCACATCATAGACGGCCCCTTAAAGCAGCATCTTGCCGTTTTTTAAGCATAATTTGAAAACTACTTGGAAGAAAAATTTGAAATTTTGAATACACATAAAGCAGGAAATAATAAATATAAATCCATCAAAAAATTGTAGGTTGCAATTCATAATTTTTTCGAATATTAATTTCATAATTCATATTATAAAATTTTAAAAATTACAAATTTAACGTAGTTATGTTTGGGTTTTTGAGTTTTATAACCAAACAAAACGTTAGCACATTAGGATTATAATTTCAGGAGATATTAATAAAAATATGAAAATGTAATTTAACATTAGAAGCTCTAAAATTTGAATGTTTATAACTCGAAAACTTATCATCCAAATCACTTAAAATTTTGTATCTAGGCATAGTTTGAACCGAAGATTTAAAATATCATGTCAAAAGTGGGTGTTGCCATTGAAAAAAATAAAGTTTAGGCTGGTTTTAATATGTAGATGGCCCCTTAAGCAAATTTTATATACATCATTTAAAAGTAGACTTTATTTCCAATCGTTTGGTACCAGTCACTACCTTCTACTATAATTTGTTGCAGAGTTAGTGGGGGGTGTCCAGATTTTTTTCCCACGACTGCACATATCTTAAAAAGGTGAAAGGGGTGGGGTGTTTTACACACATCCTAGAAATTCACAAAAATCTGGAGATGTGATTATTATTTTATTTAACAGAAAAATTCTAACACAAATTTAAAGTGGAATGATGTCACCTTGTAGTTAAAACTGATAAAATACTCATTAAAAACATGCTTAAAATGTGCTGAAAATGAGACAGACATATGTAAAAGATATTAAAACATATTTAATCCCAAGATCTTTCTAACACAAACATGTCCACCTTCAAGGGGAACTGCCGACTGATAATACAATTATCATTTCCACTGTGCCATTACCTAACAGAGTTTGAACAAGATCTAGTCTATTTATCTGTAGGGGTATATGAAAAATCCCTTAGTTCAGGTGCTGGAGTCTTTGATAATTTCAAAATATTAAACAATATCTTAGGTACGTTATAAGATAAACTATCATTACAAGCTCTATTTCCTTTACTCAAAATTTCCAATGATTCTCTGATTTTAGCAAAAATCAGAGCTAAAACTTCATCTGTCTAATATCCATAATCAATCATTTGACTTCAAAAGTCTTCCCCAGCCTCTCTATAGCTATTACATGCAGTAAATTACCCAAATAAAATTCTTTAGACATGAATACCTTCTGAATCCTCAGCTAAATCAGTTACTGGTGTGAATTCAATGTTTGCTGACTCTGCTGCAAATTTTCAGATTTTTTTATACAGATCGAACAAAGAATCGAATATCTTTTTTTATTTTCTTAAAAGATGGGACATATATTTTGATTGAAATCAATGGCTACCTGATGAAAGCCTTAATGTAATTTTTATATAATGAAAATTGATTTAAAACATAGACTTTGCCAACAGTTTCTAAAAGATAATTTATTTTTGTAGAGAAAAAAACATTGTTCAATTCGTTGGAACCCGCGTGAAAGTATATGAACATTTTACGTAATTTTGAATGAATGTAATTTGAATATGAGAACAATCTGCAGCAAAACCACAAGCCGGGGTCAGAAAAACTGCTTTTTTATTGTAGCAAACTATAACTACAACAACTTTATCGAAAATGTAGTTAACTACAACTACTTGCTTTAAAAAGTACGACTACGAACTACTTTTCAAAAGTAGTCACTACTTCGCTACTTTCAGATTTTGTCAAAGAATTCAATTTACACCCAAAATGAAAGACACGTAAGAAAGATAACATACAAGAAAATGTTTTGTGTTTGTCTCCAAAATAAGTTTATACACACATTACATATTATGTAGAAAAATTAAGAGAGATATTATAATGTAGAAAATTACAGAAAAACAACTCTAAATGCAAACAATAAATAAATCTGTAAATAAAACAATTACAAATAATAAGAAAATCGTCATTGTGTCGCATATCCTGCCAGCAGCTACAGATATTCAAGCGGCGAGGCAGGATACGAGACACACCAGGAATTTCCCAGAATGTAAGTCAATCCATGCGACACCGCTGTCAAGCCTGCCCGACGACTTCTGGTAGTAATTTCGAACACCTTCTCTAGTACAACCTTTCAATAAAATGTTTTCTGTCCCATTAATGTGTTGCAGTTTCTGTTCTTTTTCTCTGCTTCTTTGAACCATAGCTCGCAACTACGGCATTTTCGACCATGCATTCCTATGTGATTCCGAGTCGTCTCTGTGCCCTCTACACCTCCTGCAAGTTTGTCGGTCTGGTAGTGAAACACCCTGTATACACCCCAGTTTAATTAACTTGGTTGCCAGATAAAAAAAAAAACTTGGTTGCAACCTGGCTACTGCATTTGTCAAGCCCTGACTGTAATGACAATTTTTAGATTCATAGTTTTAACTTTTGCTGCCAGATACTACTTTTGTGCAGGTTTCCGACTTCTGAAGGCTTTTCTTTTAGTTACATATGACATATGGGGAAATACGGATCCATCAGTCTTTTTTTCATATGCCCTTGGAAATTAGTATAATATCAATTCTGACATTTATGTTGTGGATAGAGGACGGTTGAACATAAATTATGACACAGTATTTGACGGTACGATTTCGAATATGATCTTCAAGTATATTTTTCAATAGTAATCTTTTTCTTTTATGCTTGCTTTTTCTATTTTATGCTAGAAAAACTTTAAGTTATTGTAATTTCATGTCATTCAAATGTTAACGGATTTAAATTCATTTATTCAATTCCAACTATTAGTTCACACTCTCCCTATATATATTTACTAGCTGTTACCCGTGACTTCGTTCACGAAACATAAAAAGAAGAAGAAATACATCAATTAAGCAAAATATTTTACTCCCGATAGTTAAAATCGTAAATAAATAACTAACTCTTTATCACATTTCATAGGAGACATTACTGTATTTTTGTTATAGGATTTTAACACAACTTAGTCTTAAAAAAGTGAAATTTGTGCTAAATAATCGCGAAAATGAAATGGCAACCAATGCAAAAAGGAGGGCCAAATAAAATCGTGAAAATAGATGAATTGGGTAAAAACGAATGTCAATTTTACCTAATAAACAATTTTACTTTTAACGCCATTGTGAAACGTTTTAACAGCCGACCTTCAAAAATAATTAATTGGAAATAGCATATGCTTTTTCTTTAAATTTAATTCTACCTGTTCAATTCTGAGAGTTTGTGTGACATCCTCGGATCAATGATTGCCGGTGTTAATTAAATCACGTTGCGTTCGATAGTCTAGGAGTAGTTGCGAAATACAAACACATGGTCAGATTTTAATATAATAGATTCGTGTTAATTTTCCTTTTCTTAAAACTGTGATGTGATTTTTAGCAGAAAACTCTTTTCTGTATATAACGGATACTCATGCTTAATAATCAGTATAGATAAAAAAATGTTTAAATTTTTCATTTTAAATCTGGCGTGAAACTCGTCTACTTTCTATACTTACTGATCCTTGTATTATTAATGTACGGAATTGATTCACACTCATTTTAAAACATATTGGAAAATTCCCTTTTTGTTTCAAATATGACGCCAGTTTTCGCCCAGAGAAATTCCTTTTTAATGACATAATTCTTATTAATTTTCTTTTCCAGACAATCAGGAAGTAAATTTTAGCAGAAAGCTCACATTTGTATGTAAATGATATTCAAGCTTATTATTAATCAGTATGGATAAAAAATATATTTCAGGTTTTCATCTTAAATATGACGTCCATTGTATTATCTACTTTCATTATATACTGATATGGATGCTCCTTGTATTATTACGAATATTTGAAAATACATGTTTTATTTATGACATAATATTTGTCCAAGCCAAAGACAATCCTTTTCATAGTTCCATGGTCCAAGCGAAATCTTTTCTTATTAAAAAAATTATTATTCATTTTTCCTTCTAATTATAACAGTCTTTGACAGAAAATATCTTCTCAACCTAACAGATATTCATACTTCATGTATAATAACAAATACTCCATATTTCCGTTTCAAATATCATGAAAATTCATCTTCTTTTGAATTCTTTTTAATTTTCATTTTTTACGTAGAAATCGTTCAATTGAAAAATAATTGTTGAGGAAAAATTATTATTCCATGTTTTGTATTTATTAGCAACGATAATGCTTAGCAATGTAAAATGTTTAATTAAATTTTACAGAAAAAAATATTCATCGATTCTCTATGAAAATTATAAAATGTTTAATTATTAAGAAAATTATTTGAAAAAAAAAAGCCTATGTTCAGTTCTGGGTTATAATCCATCTATATGCAAAGATACGGGGTCATTAAATACTCCGTTTTGACGTTTACATTCACACGCACAATCAGGTTTCTAATATTGCAATTAGGATGAGCTTTCAAAAAAATTATCTTTTAAAATAACAACTAATGTTTTGTTTACTCTTTTAATACTAAAAGAAATGTGAAAATAAAATCCAGTTGCCAAAACACGATTTACAATGTGTCTTGATTGTAACAATATACTTCACGCTCTGGAGCTTTAATTTCAATACTGGCATTGGGGAAATTATGTTACTTTAACGAAATAATATTAAATCTTTAGGTTTTATCAACAAAAATGGAACTATTAACATTCGTCTTTTTTTTTTCAAATAATAGAGTTATTTTTTTAGTTTTAAGAATAAAAAAACTATTTCCCGCTCTCCATGACGTCATTTTCGACATGGATAATTTTGCGGAGCATATTATTGACATTTTCTTTTCAAACTTCTTTTTACTTTTTAAAAATACGGCATAGTTATTAGCCGCGCGCAGACGGTAAAAAGCCAAGTATTGTTTCCATACAAAAGAAAAAAAAGAGAAAAAGTAAACAAAATACCCAAGATCATTTTATTTCAACATCAAACATATCCGCTTTATTTTCAATGTATGACGTCATATTTGTATGTTTCCCATAGTTACGCATATTAAAACCTTGTATTATTATCAAAATCTAAAAAAAAAAGAGTAAATTTTATTTCTAGTAATGTTATTTAATCTTCTTTTTAATTCTTACATTTTTTTAATTGCATTTTCATTTTTCACGTGAAAAATTTTCAATTGAAACTAAACTGTTGAGTAAAAATTATTATTCCGCGTTTTGATTTAGGTTGGCAACGATAAAATGTTAGCAACGGTAAAGTAAATTTAACCATTTTAAAAATTTTTAAGGAAAAAATGTTCATTTATTCTCTATGAAAATAATGAAATTTTGAATTATTAGGAAAAATACTTGAATAAAATAAACAAAAACCAGCCTATATTCATTCTCGGATTATAATCAACCTATATGCAAAGATGCAGGATATAATTAAATTCTCCATTTTGACGCTGGCTTCAGCCTAACTTTTGCACACAATCGTATTTATAATATTATTAGAATATATCTTATTCAAACTTTCAATCATTAATAAAATACTTTTTATTCATCCGCTCAAGTTCAAATACTTTTTTTAAAACTTGCAGTGGATGACACTTGATGTTAATACAGTTTTTTCAAATATTAATTCATTAATTTAATTTAATTAATTTTAGTTTTATATGGGAGAAAAAATATCAACATGCAGCCGAAGCCGACTTATTTCATTGTAACGCCTCCTCTATGCCGACCCGATAATGTTGGTAAGTGGTAGCGAATCGAATCAATGGCAAAGAGAATTCTTACATAATTAGAAAATAGAACTTTTATTGTATAACAATATCGATTCTAATATTAATATATACAAGGGGAAATTACATCATTTAAATATTTTCGAGGGTCATCAGCTTTCAATTAATAGTCTAAGGACTTAGAGTCTACCTCTCAAAACGATAGTTTCTGCAAAACACAATATGCCGTAGTTTCAAAGTTCAGTTCACTTGGGCCTAGATGTACCCGTTCCGTCACTCGGAATACCTTGGTTTTTCTGATAAGACAGAATTATGACCTCCTTCACTGGCATTCCCTTCGTTAGGGTTTTCTCTGATACGTGACGTATCAATACGTTAGAGGTATGACCTCTCCAGCGTCTTAACTACGCTAAGTCCGAAACAGATGTTTCTTACTCTCTCTCCTGAGAGTAACCTCACTTGTTGTGATCTTTTCCCAAACTGACTTTCTAACTCCCCAACCTCACTTGTTGTGATCTTTTACCAAACGGACTTTCTAACTCAACATCTCTCACACGGGATTTTTCACTAGGGGCGGGGATTTGGTCGAGGCGGAGCATCTTGAAACTCCTCAGCCTCTAAGCAACTCTGGGATACGACACTCCCGTTTATAACAAGTCTGTTATTGGATATTCCATAACAAAGGACATAGAATCGTGTGCAGATATCGTCTCCCTCGACACCGGCATAGATCAAAGCACAAGGCTTCTACTGGGGTGATCTTTTTCGATGCATCAATGTCCGAGCGTTTAGCTCGTAGCACAAAAGACATTCGGCGTTTTACTTTATTTCAAAGCTGCACCAGCGTGGGAAGATATGCAGGAAAAAGTTCTTTCTCAGCGTTCTCACGGGAAAGTCTAAGGTGACACACACTACACCTGGGTGAAGAGACTCAATTCTTTACAGCACCCCCTCCTCATGACGATTCTTAAGGGTGAAACACTAAGAATCTCTAAGTGGCGGATAAAGAATTGCAAGCTCAAATTACATCAGTGGCAAGAAATAAAACATACATGAATAAATTAACACTACTTTCATTTTCTTTTTGCGCGCCCTGATATAAAATATGAACAAATATTGAAATAAAACATAGTGAAATAAAAAATACCTTAAAATAATTATGTACAACAGTTTATCCAGAAATCTCATTAAACTCTACTCAGACAATCAGCATGCGGGATATCTCTGCCTGGGCGATGAGAAATTGCGTAATTATAAGGTTGTAGAGCCAAAGACCACCTTAACAATCTAGGATTATTTCCAGAATTTCTTTTTAGAAATACCAAGGGATTGTGGTCAGTTTCGATAGAGAAGTTTTGTCCATCAATATAATGCCTTAATTTTTTTTATCGCGAAAATGATTCCAGCACACTCTCTTTCAGTGGCGCAGAAGCTTTTCTCACTATCGGTAAATTTGCGGCTTAAATATATAATGGGGTGTTCATCCGATCCCTCTCTTTGAGCCAAAACAACGCCAATACCGAAGTCACTAGCATCATTTTGTACTATAAATTCTTTCCGAAAATTAGGAACGTGTAGCACCGGTTCTTCCGTAAGTTTTGTTTTCAAAGTCTCGAAGGCTTTGCCCATTTCGTCGCTCCATGCGATCCGTTCCTTTTTATTTTTCCCTTTTAGTGCTCTAGTCAATGGTTCTACAATCACTGCATAATCTTTTATGTAACGGGAATAATATCCAGCCATTCCCAAACATCTACGAATTTCAGTTTTCTTCTTCAGAACCGGTAATTCCTTAATTGTCTTTATTTTTGCCTCAGCTGGTCTCCGACGCGACGTCCCTCTCCCACAATATGCCCAAGATATTTTACGGTTTTCTGGGCGAACTTGCATTTCGCCAATTTGATTTTGAGTTTCGCACCATTAACCCTTTCTAGTACTATTTCTAGATGACGCATGTGGTCCTCCCAACTATCCGAAAAAATCGCCATATCATCTAGTTATGGTAAAACTAATGAGCGCCACCGGAGCCCTCACGGTGCCGAGCGAGCCCTTCTCGTCGTGCCCAAGTTCTGAGGAACTTTTAACGCACCAGCGGCTTTGTCTCGCAGCGGCGCTCCGACCGATTCAGATGGGTCGCATTCCAGCGAGGCCTCTTCATCTTTGCCCCGGTGTCGACGACAGAGGTCGTTACGATCCGGCGGAAGTTCCCACCATCAAAGGAGACTTCCCCACATGACACCTGATGAACCGTAGAGACTGTCGGACGGCTTCATCGCCGAACACCCAAAAGGGAGTCGGGTCATCCACCATATGTCCGGCATCCCTACGGTCCTTGCTTTCCCGCAGAGTCCGATCGTGAACATGTATGGAGGGACAAGCCACTGGTCTCATCTTCCGCGGGCATCTAGTTATGGCAAACAGAATTCCTCAAGCCCTCTCAATACTTTATCCATAAATTTTGAGAACCTGTAGGATGCATTCAAGAGTCCAAAAGCCATGACCAGAGGGTAATAAGATCCAAAGCTTGTAACAAAAGCTGCTAATTTCTGAGTCCTCGGGGTCATTGGAATTTGCCAGTAGCCCTTCGTTAAATCTAAAACCGTAATATACTTTGCACTAGAAACTTTCTCTACTCTTTCCTCAATATTGGGTAGCGGATAAAATTTTACTTTTGTGATGGCATTTAGTTTTCTGTAGTCTATACAGGGTCTCGGATCCTTTCCTGGAACTTCCACGAGTAATATTGGAGAGCTAAATTCAGATTCACCTTCTACTATAAGATTTAATTCTAACATTCGCTTAATTTCTTTGCGAAGTATCTCCGTTTGTCTGGGTGATGTTCTATAGGGTCTCGACCAGACGGATTTTAGCTCTGACAATTCTATATCATGCTCGATAAGGTCCGTACGTCCTGGGTCATTCGAAAATACAGTCCCATAACGATCTAATAAATTTTCCAACTGTCTCTATTGTTCGGAAGTACATCTAGTTGTTAAATCACTCTCTCTAACAACTTCATCGAACATATAAACTTCGGAATCGGCAATAGGAAAAATTATGTCTAAATCTTGTTTATCCTCAACCTCGTTTATCTCTCGCGTTAAAATATTTACTAACTCCACCCGTTTTTTATAGGGCTTTAATAAATTAACGTGATAAATTTGGGATTTCTGTCGCCACCCAGGAACATTCACAGTATAATTTGTTTCCGAGATTTTCGATTCAATTTTTCCCGGACCTATCCAACTAACTGACATCTTGTTTGGTTTACTGGTTGCTAAAACCAGAACTTCATCTCTCACATTAAATTTTCTCTCTACCGCTTTTTTGTCAAACCAAAATTTCCTTTTTTCCCGTTCTGCTGACATATTTTCAACGGCTAGATCTTGACATCTTTTTAATCTGTTTGTGAGATTAAACACATATTCCGTCACTAATTCATTTTCCTCCCCTTCTCCCATCCATTTTTCAAACAATAATGTTTCCGGGGTTCTCAAAGTCTTTCCGTGCACTAGTTCAGTGGGGCTGAAACCGGTTGAATTATGCGGCACCGTCCGTAACGCTAACAATGCATAGGGCAGGTTTGCTTCCCAATTCGATCCGTTTTCTACACATAGTACTTTCAAAAGCCTCTTAACTGTCCTGTGCCATCGTTCAACACTATTACTTTCGGGTCGACACACACTTGAGTTTCCTATCTTAACTCCGAACTTTTTAAGAAAGGCGGTCGTTAAATCGCTAACAAAACTCCGGCCCAGGTCTGTCTGGATTTTCCTTGGAAATCCTAATCTACTGAATATCATCATTAGGGCTTCGATAATGGTCTCAGACCTCATATCGGACACCGATATAGCCTCGGGGTATTTTGATGCTAAACATACCGCAGTGACCATGTATTTATTCCCTTTGTTTGAATTATGTAAGGGACCCACACAATCACAGCTTAACTTCGAAAATATTTCACCCACTATTGGTACAAGTTTAAGCGGCGCTTTCTTCCTTTCCCCGGCTTTTCCGATTCTTTGACACGGGTCACATGTTTTGACAAATTCCTCAATTTCTTTGATCACGTTAGGCCAAAAGAAATACCGCAACACTTTATCCTGTTTTCGTTTCACCTAGGTGAGACGAAATTCCTTCATGACACGCGCCTAATATATCTACTCGAAATTTCAAAGGAACATCCAGCTGTGTTCTCTCGTTCCCGCGATTATCTTTCGTGTTTCTTATTATCAGAGAGTTTCTTATTTCAAAGTGGGACTTTTTAACCTTAGCCTTTTCTCTAATCTCTTTGAGATATTGATCCCTGTCCTGCTCCACTTTAAAATCCTCCCTTCCTATTTTTGCCAGATTCGTGAATCCATCTTCTACTAAAAATGGCAGTAATCCTTTCTCTACACTGTCCAATTCTATAGGACACCCCAGGTCCTCACCCTCTTTTTTTGAAATCCACGTTTCCGCTTCATCGCTCCCGCGAGAATTTTCCCTTTCTCCCTCGGAATTTACAATCTGTTTATCTTCCAGATCCGGAGTTTGGTCAATATTTCTTCTCGTTTGAGCACGCGTCAAAACGGCATTCACTAATTTGGGGTTTTCCCTTTGCCTGCTCTAACAACTTTTGAGTCTCATTACCTAACAAATAGTAATTCATGTCTGAATCTCTATTGTTTACTCCTGCCTTGGTTTAGAATAACTCACAAAAAATATAAAATCAACTCTGTTATCTTTAAATATGAAATGAGTTCGATATTTTTTTTTCAAAGATCTCTCATTTACAGTTTCAGCTGAAATTTTTGTAACACTGTCTGCATTGATTTAATTCTACAATAACTTAATCTTAACTACAAAATTTGTCTATTAAATAAGTTACAGTTATATCGGAAATATATCTCATACTTCTCATTTATTTTTCTACCGGAGCAATTTCTCAAAATATTTACTCTCACAAAAATAAACATACAACTCTTTTTTGTCTTTCTAAAGCCTACAACACTGTCGCTACAACACCTATACAAACACTATTAACAATTTAAGCCACTCTGAATAGTAAAAAGAGCCTACCTTCATTTCTAAGAATCATTCAGGGCGTCAGTCCACAGATGCACAGATGGAGGTCTCTATCAAGATCTTTGTCAGACTCTTGTCAGGTTTGTCTTTCGTATGGGGAACTCTCTAGAACTCTTGTCAGATTTCTCTTTCGGATGGGGAACTCTTGTATGGGGAATTCTCTTTCGGATGCTTTCTTGATCCACGGGGAAGTCTAGCGAGACTCAGGTCACAAGGAGACTCTTTCTTGGAGCACTTTGACGATTCAAATTTCACTCTTTGTCTTTAGAGATTGTCCTTAATTCTTGCTGATTAATCCCACCGCTGCCACCAGTTGTAATGCCTCCTCTATGCCGACCCGATAATGTTGGTAAGTGGTAGCGAATCGAATCAATGGCAAAGAGAATTCTTATATAATTAGAAAATAGAACTTTTATTGTATAACAATATCGATTCTAATATTAATATATACAAGGGGAAATTACATCATTTAAATATTTTCGAGGGTCATCAGCTTTCAATTAATAGTCTAAGGACTTACAGTCTAACTTTCAAAACGATAGTTTCTGCAAAACACAATATGCCGTAGTTTCAAAGTTCAGTTCACTTGGGCCCTGATGTACCCGTTCTGTCACTCGGAATATCTTGGTTCAGATCGCTCGGGCCTAGATGTACCCGTTCCGTCACTCGGAATACCTTGGTTTTTCTGATAAGACAGAATTATGATCTCCTTCACTGGCACTTTCTACCGGAGCAATTTCTCAAAATATTTACTCTCACAAAAATAAACATACAACTCTTTTTTGTCTTTCTAAAGCCTACAACACTGGCACTTCTACTTTCCCTTCGTTGGGGTTTTCTCTGATACGTGACGTATCAATACGTTAGAGGTATGACCTCTCCGGCGTCTTAACTACGCTAAGTCCGAAACAGATGTTTCTTACTCTCTCTCCTGAGAGTAACCTCACTTGTTGCGATCTTTTCCCAAACTGACTTTCTAACTCCCCATCTCTCACAGGGGATTTTTCACTAGGGGCGGGGATTTGGTCGAGGCGGAGCATCTTGAAACTCTTCAGCCTCTAAGCAACTCTGGGATACGACACTCCCCTTTATAACAAGTCTGTTATTGGATATTTCATAACAAAGGACATAGAATCGTGTGCAGACATAAACTCGTGTGCAGAGATCGTCTCCCCCGACACCGGCATAGATCAAAGCACAAGGCTTCTACTGGGGTGATCCTTTTTGATGCACCAATGCCCGAGCGTTTCGCTCGCAGCACAAATGACATTCGGCGGTTTATTTTACTTCAAAGCTGCACCAGCGTAAGAAGATATGCAGGAAAAAGTTCTTTCTCAGCGTTCTCATGGGAAAGTCTAAGATGACACACACTACACCTGGGTGAAGAGACTCAATTCTTTACATCATACATTAGTTCCATTTAAAAGCACTCACTTACAAGTCTTGATAGCGCTGTCGGTTAAGCTCTGAGCTCATAACCACAAGGTCCCAGGATCGAGCCTCCCCTGGGACGGAAGGAAATTCTCCAGGACTCGAAAATAAATTTTTCTTATATAAGATATTTAGCAGGATATGAATTTAGGAATAAATACCATCAGTGGCGAAGCACGATCGCATAGATCGCTGGAAAAAAAATTCTTTTTGACCTAAGTAGGAATTACTTTTTTTTACATACTAATTTTTTTATATTACTTGTTAAGTTAAAGTTACTTAAAAACAAATGATTTGTAGTAATTAGTATTGAAATTTAATCATGTTTTGTCTTTTGCCTATTCTAATATATATATTAGTAGTTTTTTTCTTTTATTCAGGGTTATATTTTTTTTAACAGAAAAAGATAAACAATTAAGTAATTTCTATGTTTTTCATAATTATAAATCTTTGTTATTTATAATTACTAAACATCCTATTGAAGTGGCTTTTCTTTTCCTACATACTTGTACATGTTATTACTTACTTTTCCAATGACAAATGTTTTCTAACAGAATTTAAATAGAGAAGCTCCTCATTGCAAGTAACTTGTTTTATAGTACAAAGAAGACAGTGAACTATTCAAGAAAGTGGCACAATTCTTTTCATGATCAGTATTATTTTATCATAGCTAGTCTTACATCTATGGACAAAATAAGGACAAAAAATTCAATAACATCATTTTTTCTTTAGAACTGTTGAAAACACAAGAAAAATAGACCACCATCGGAGTGAACACTTATTCTCAAAAACAGGGAATATTTGAAATAAAAAACGTAACAGATTACAGCCTGAAAATGCTGAGTGCCTAATGTCTCTACATCATAACTGTACTTTAATAAAATGTAATTATAAATAATTAGTTGTCATATTTTAAATATTATATTTTTATTTATATATAAATCCTATAATTTCATTTTTGTAAAAACATGAGTATTTCTGTGATGTCTCTTCCGAATGTGTGAGCTTTCTAAAGGAAACAGGCCGTTCTAATTACGAACACAAGTTTAATATGGTAACATAAAGTTGACATGACGAGGACAGATGACAAGCACAGGAACATAAATCAACATAAAAGATTATTCATATTTTTCAAGATTCATGACCGGTAACATTTACGGCCATTTTCATAACCAATTCTGGTTTCTCATATCACAAACGACGTTCTTCGCCGCTGACGTTCTGCGTTCTACTGCCGCGCTTTTTGTTTTTTCCAGAAGGGAGCGCTACTAGAGCAAAAAAAGGCATGCGCAATCCTCACACCTCCCCCTTTCGAGAATTTGGTTTAGTCTTTTGAGACAAATCAATATCTGGTAAATATCTAAATAAACAAGTAAAACATATTAATACTAAAATTCAAACATTTAAAGAACATCAAAGAAAATAAACAAATAGAATACACTATAACACTAATACTAATATTTTAAAGTTCTAGGATAAAGTTAAAGTTTTCAAAGTTAAAGTTCAGACTTGTAACACAGAAAATAAAAAGAATGTTCAAAGTTTTTAAGTCCAATGTGAGGCATGTAGCCTACTTAGAGAGTCAGCATTCGCGTGGAGTTTCCCACGTCGGTACGTTATTTGGGCTTGAAAGCGCTGAAGTGCAAGGGCCCATCTTTGAAGGCGCGCACTTTGAGGTGCACAGTCCGTGAGAAATTTCAAAGGATTATGGTCGCTCACCACAGTTACCTGCGAACCATAAATATAGTGTTCGAACTTTTTCAGGGCGAAGATAACAGCATAAGCTTCCTTTTCGATGGTAGCATAACCCTCTTGGCATTTGGAGAGCTTTTTGCTTGTAAAAGCAATGGGGTGCTCTTGTTCATTTTCATCTCATTGAGATAGACAAGCGCCTATCGCATACGAAGAAGCATCTGCGTGTATAATAAATGGTTTCTGAAAGTTCGGGGAATAACAGATGGGTGATTTACTGATCGCCTGTTTCAACTCAAAAAAGGCTTTGTCACAATCCTCAGACCAGGTAACTTCATCAGGGGCACGTTTCTTGGTAAGTTCAATCAATGGACGAGCTATGTCGGAGAATGAAGGAACATAGGATCGGTAGTAAGATAAAAGACCTAATATGCTTCTGCCATCTTTCTTTGACTTGGGAACTTCTAAGTTTTGTATCACTGATACTTTGTCGGGATCGGGTGCATGTATACCGGATCCTACCACATGACCTAGAAATTTTATTTTTTCTCGTTTTCGCCGTCTTCCTGTACTAAATGCATTGTTCATTCGACAAAAGCCATCTCGTGTATACTGTTTCTTCCTTTCCTTTATTTTCACTTTAACATAATTTTTAGAAAGTTCAGTTTCATTTTTATTTTCGTCGATCGTCACTTCCTTAGTCTCTGTAAACTCATCAATCTTCTTGGATTTCTTCTGGCAGTTTTCTAACATCATGTTGTCAGGATGATTTAACTTAAGGAATACATCAGGTTCTTTGTTTGCTATTTCATGCGATTTCACACAACCATTGACTATAAAGTAGTCGGAATTTTCATCGTAAACAAGAGATTGTTTCTCGCTGAACTCAATCGTGTTGGATTCGGAACTTCCATCAAGTGTTTCTGGCATTGTATTATTGAAAACAGAGTAAGATTCTTCTGTTGTCGTGACATCAACTTTTGAATCTTTATTTTCAGAAATTATGCTTCGTCTTATATTTTCTTCCTTCATGTCTTCTGATGCAATCAAATATTTATCCGAAGCACTTGCATTCTTTTTAGCATAAATTGCGGTTTCGTATTCGGTTTCTTCATCTGGTGTGACTGCATAGTTTGAGGGTTCGAAAATTGAAATTACATTGTTAACTATGGGAGTATCTTTCATGATATTGTGTTCACTCTGTAAATAATTTTGGACTTTTAAATCTTTTGAATTATGTAAAATTTCTTCTGCTTGCCTAATTTGGGGATCTTCTTCCTTATAATAAATTTCCGTTTTGATTTGATCTCCACTCTCTATTACGATTAAATCGGTAACAGTACATATGTCATTTTCAATATTATTAGTTTCTTTCATGATCGATTGTGTAATACTAGTACGCAGGTGAGGGTTATTTTTTGTCTCATCAAATAATTTATCCAAGTGATATAAGAAATTCTCATAAACGAAAAAGCTATTAAATTCATTTTTGTTAGCTGTCGAACACTGATTTAACGAAGGGTCATTTTTCTGTTGACTTTTAAATTTCTCTGAATCATTTATAAAAGTATCAGGGTCGTCGCCAGGTGTTTGGTCAATGTTCTCGTTTGCATTCGCATTTTCAACTGACACATGGTCTAAAATTGAAGCAGACAGATCTACAGTGTTGGTTTCTTTCGTATTGTCACTTATCGCGTCAACATTACAATTTAATGCCTTATCATTTTCATTATATTTATCCAAATTATTTAATTCATTATATGTATCAAGAGAAAGTAATAAATCATTAATTAAATTATCAACCACAGCACATGTTATCATAATATTAGGATATATCTTGGGGTTTAATTTATCAACTGCAATACTCAATGGGATATTTATCAAAGGAGCTTTCAATTGGTGTCCGAATGCAGATTGCAATATTATGGTACCACAAGGATTTTTAAAGTATTCGGGTACACAATTAGCCTTTATTATAGAAATTTGAGTTCCACTATCTACTACGCCATGTAATATTTTATTACCACATTCGATATCTACTGTCGGTAATGTTTCAATTAATTTTGTTTCGTTTTGCGGTGTTTTCAAATCAAATAACTCATCTGACCTTATTCTAGCAGTGAGTGCTTTTTCATTTGCATTCGAATTATCTTTCCTATCAAATTTATTGGCATTGTCAAATAAATAACTACATATTGTAACATTATGGTATCTGCCGCAATTCGTGCATTTTTTATCTTTTATGGTACAATCTTTAGCGACGTGTTTACCTCTCTTCAAGCATAAAAAACAATGCCTTCAGCTCTTAATTTAGCCATTTTCTGCTCAACGGATAATTTATTACATTCCTCCGTCGAATGACTATTACAAGAACAAAATATACAAAAGGTTTCAGAGGTGGCTTTAATATGAGATACTTCAGAATTAATTCTATCACTAGCAAACATTTGTCTACGAAATGCAGGCGAATCATTATTATACGACTGTTTTGAACTTGGGCTATCTAAATTGCCAGTTAAATAATTTTGTTTTTCTCTCGACTCTATTTCGGTACGAATAAATAATAACAAATCATCAATGTTTGATTGCGAGTCACTAGAATTTTTTATACATTGCTTATTATATTCTAACAAAAGATTATTTGGCAGGGATTTAAGAATTATAGGTGTCAACAGGTTATCAAATCCATTTGATTCAATATCCAAAGACCTGAGACTTCTTATTTGGGATTGAATAGTATCAAATAACTTTCGCAGAGCGATTACATCATTTGTTTTCAATACGGGTTTCAAAGATAATAATGTCTTTATGTGTGTCGTCACAATGAGATCCTTCCGACCAAATTGTTGTTTCAGAATTTGGATCGCTTCCAAATAATTTTTATCTGATAACGCAAACCCGGAAATAGAATTATATGCACTACCACCTAAATAACTTTGTAAATAGCTCATTTTTTCAATATTTGACAGTGAATCATTATCATGGACTGCTATTTTGAATGAGTTCCAAAAGTTTTGAAATTTACTTATTTCGCCGTAAAATTTCTCAATCTTTAATGTAGGGAATTTAACAGATTGCGCAACTACTTCTGCATGCTTATTATCGACGTGAGATACGGGGGAAATTTGGCTTTTGCTATTATTTTTCAATTTCTTATTAATTCTAAATCTCCATAAAGTTATTTTTTCATGATATTCGATGGAGGCCTTCGCGTCTTTTTCGATTTCATCCTCATCATTAATTAGCACTAAAATTTGTTCATCTTCTCGTTTAAGATCGATACCTTTTTGTTCTAGCTGAGCTAAATTCTCTTCTATTTCCTCATAATTCGGTGATTCCAAAACCCATGCATCTTCGATTTTTTTAACAATAGAGGTAATAGATGCTTTTTTTACCCCCCTAGTTTTTTTAAGCTTAGTTAACTGATCAGTCATGCTTAAACAATAAAAAAAAATGTACCTTACCTCTGATTAAGGTTATCCAAAATATTTCACTATAATATTTCACTATAATGTTTCACTATAATATTTCACTCCGTAATCCAGTAATACAGCCTGTTTTTCATCCATTAATTCTGACACCAGTGTGATGTCTCTTCCGAATGTGTGAGCGTTCTAAAGGAAACAGGCCGTTCTAATTACGAACACAAGTTTAATATGGTAACATAAAGTTGACATGACGAGGACAGATGACAAGCACAGGAACATAAATCAACATAAAAGATTATTCATATTTTTCAAGATTCATGACCGCTAACATTTACGGCCATTTTCATAACCAATTCTGGTTTCTCATATCACAAACGACGTTCTTCGCCACTGACGTTCTGCGTTCTACTGCCGTGCTTTTTGTTTTTTCCAGAAGGGGGCGCTACTAGAGCAAGAAAAGGCATGCGCAATCCTCACAATTTCTTTTTGTTAACATTGTTTTAATAGGATAGTGTTGGTAAGAACCAAATTAATTTCACTCTAACTTTTCTGGTAATGTTAAAAATTTGATTTAAAAAATGAGTCACTATTCGGCAACTGGATATTGAAGTATTCGGCCAGACCGAATATTCAGTTTGAGTGCTGAGTAAGCAGGATATCTGGCAGAAGCCGGATATTTGGTGTATTCCTAGTGAAACCCTAAACCAAACCTGAAACAATTAACCATATGCTTACAGGCCAGGAATAGTGACTATTTTTGTATCTACCATAATTTACAAAAAATTTCTTTGTGATAGATTTCTCTTGAAATTATCTTAATATAAGTGGATAGTAGAGATTATTTCTCAAAAAATGGTAAGAATAAAATAAAAAATAATTCACAGGGACCTTACCCCCGGCCTTAGTCAAAGGATTAAAGTCAACCAGACCTGCAAAGAAAAAGAGCAGCGTCAACCCACCTCAAACCAAACTGCAGGTCAGGTCAGAGTAAAATCGGGTTACCTGACTCTGCGCAGAGTAGAGTCCTGCATCGGGTCAAGTTGGCACTGTATTTTTTCATTGCGGTTTGGGTTGGATTCACTTTCATTGTTAATGGTTCGGGCTGAGTTCAGGTTGACCCACTTTTTCAAAAGAATGTCTACAATTTTTTTCCAAGTTAAAAATATATATAATACTTCCATAATGGACACGTCCGAAAAGCAGACACCTCTATTTAGCGAACACTTTTTTAATTCCTAACACTTATATATTTGTATGCCTATTTATACCTTGGAATAGTAGGCACCTCTAAATCTACGCACACGTAGCATGTGTATGTGTGTATAAACTATCAAAAATACGATACATGAGTTTTTGTGTGTATCATAAACGAAATGTTGTTAATGTTTTTCCTATTCTAAGAAAAGACAAAATGGTTCTTAACTGCATAGTAAAGAAAGAATAATCTATGATCACAGTTCTTATACTATACATTTAATTTCATTCATAGCTTTCATTTTAGTAAATTAATATATACTCATTCATATTCAGATATGTGTTTATTTTCATCTAAAACATAGTTCCCATATTGAGGTTTTAAATCTGGACATCTTATTCAACAAAGTATACTTTTTTAAATTTAAAATCTACAATAAAACTTTTTTTTAAATGTAATAAATAAGTAAATTTAATTTTAAAATATGAGAGTTAAAAAGTGTTAATTTGATGAAAGAGGATTTCACAAGACCTGCAAGTCAGTATTTTCTGACTTATTTTATACTACGACTTATGTTGTACATTTCAATTCAGCTTGTCATGTGATTCATAGTGGATTTTTGTTGCAACGTGTGATGTGGCAGTCAAATGATTTATTTTCATCCATCCTGAAAAAATATGTTGATTACAATAAAAGGCTAGGTGGGGGCCACAATAATTTTTTATAGTTACCCTAAAGTTTTTGCAGCCCGAGTTTAAATCAGCAGTGTATCAGATAAACAAACACATAGCTGGTCATGTTATGTTTGATGAATCGATGTCATGCACAATGTCTAAAGAAAAGTGAAATCCCTCCCGGAGTAAAGTGTCTGAATTCAACACTGGGTCAAACAACTCTCTACGCCTGGTAGAACTTGAGAAATTCAAAATTGAAAACATTTATACAAGCCAAAAAATTATGATTTTTCGAAATTAAACAAATTAATTGTATGAAAATTTACTGAGATAAAAAAATAATAAAAGTATATTCTCATTTATATCATCAGGAAGAATAAGCTCACCTGGTATGAGGGGAAAAACTTAGTACTAAGAACCATTTATCAAAATTCGCTATATATATTTTTCTGCGAATAAAATTCGCTATTTATTTCCGCCTAGAACGTTTTCTCCCTATTCGATTGTGTAAAAAATTAAATCATGCTAATCCAGAACTGATATAAGAGCAATAAAAGAGAAAGCCATAGAGCCAGTCCCTGCGACCATTATTATACATTTCTAAAAATAGCTATTGGCTTTCAGCAGTCATCTATAAGTGCACTGCAATTCCTGGAAAAGATGAAATGATGGAAAAATTCACAGAGAAAGTAACAGGATTTTATCATCACTAATAACATCTTTTCACCACTAATTATATTTTGCTGCCCTATGCAGCTACACATGTTGCATAATTAGTTTGAACTGCTTTAATACCCACCAGCAATGATAGTAACGATGATTTCAAGCTTCATAGTTTAAAATTTTTCAGTCAGATAACCCCTTTGTGCAAGTTTCAAGGTTCTGAAGGCTTTTGTTTTGGTTACACATGAGGCACTGAAGCTTCATGACCCTCCTCCCTTTGATATGCCCATGGAAACTAGTATAACATCAACTCTGAAATTTTTACTGTATACAGAGATGAACATAAATTATGTGTATTTTACGGTATGGTTTACAAATATGATCTACCAGCATATTTTTCTGTTTAAGTGATTTCTGACATACATCATACACAATTAACATCTTGCATTAGGACTACAAAAATGATTGTCTAAAGTATTTTTATGTAAAAATGATTGTTAACATTGATCTTAGACAAATAATTTTCATCAAATGTTACTGTGATGATGACATATCAACCTTTTTATTGTATGCAATACTTCAGCCATATATTGAATTCATGCGGTTTTTCTCCAGAGTGGGTTCGAATTTTTTTTTTTTTTTTTTTAAGAACTTTTCTGTGAAAATGATTTTCGAGACACATTACACTCCAGAGTGGGTTCGAAGATGTTTTTTTAAAGAACTTTTCAGTGAAAATGATCTTTGACACACATCACACATATATGGTTTTTCTCCAGAATGGGTTCTAAGATGATCTCTTAAATTGCATTTCTTTGAAAATGATTTTTGACACACATCACACATATGTGGTTTTTCGCCAGAGTGGGTTCGAAAATGATCTGTTAAAGATCTTTTCACTGAAAATGATTTTTGACACACATCACACACATATGGTTTCTCTCCTGTGTGGTCACGAAGATGTCTTTTTAAATAACTTAACACTGAAAATGATTTTTGACACAAATCACACACATATGGTTTTTCTCCAGAATGGGATCGAAGATGTCTTTTTAAAGAACTTTTCTGTGAAAATAATTTTTGACACACATTACATACATGTGTGTTTTCTCCAGAGTGGGTTCGAAGATGATGTGTTAAATTGCTTTTCTGTGAAAATGATTTTTGACACGTAACACACACATATGGTTTTTCTCCAGAGTGGGTTCGACGATGATTTGTTAATGTGCTTTTCTCTGAAAATGAATTTTGACACACATCACACACATATGGTTTCTCTCCTGTGTGGACACGAAGATGTTTTTTTAAAGAGCTTTTCTTTGAAAATGATTTCTGACAGACATCACACACAAATAGTTTTTCTGTAGAATGGGTTTGAAGATGATATGCTAAAGAACTTTTCTGTGAATATGGTTTTTGACACACATCACACACATATGGTTTTTCTCCAGAATGGATTCGAAGATGATGTGTTAAATTCCTTTTCTGTGAAAATGATTTTTGACAGACATTACACACATGTGTTTCAGAGTGGCTTCGAAGATGTCTTTTTAAATATCTGTTCTCTGGAAATGACATTTGACAGACATCACACACATATGATTTTTCTTCAGAATGGGTTCGAAGGTGATATGTTAGACTGCTTTTCCATGTAAATGATTTTTGACATAGGTCGCATACATATGGTTTCTCTCCTGTGTGGATTTGAAGATGATGATTTAAAGAGTTTTTTCCAAAATATGATTTTTGGCATACATTGCATACAAATTTCTCTCCAGTGTGAATTCGAAGATGAGCTTTTAAAGTTGATTTAAGTGAAAATGATTTTTGGCACTTTTCACATACGTGTGGTCTTTCACCTGTATGTATTCTTAAATGTTCTTTCAAACTGACTAGTGTCAAAAACGATGCTTGACACTTCTCACACACATGTGGTCTTTCACCGGTATGTATTCTTATATGAAGTTTCAAATGGTCCTTTCGCAAAAATGTTTTTTGGCAGGTACTGCATGCATGTGGTTTTACTCCACTATGAATTTTCATATGTTCCTCTAAACACCTCCTCCCTGAAAATGATTTTTGGCAAGTATGACATGTATGAGTTTTTTCTGCACCATGGATTTCAATATGTGTAGCTAAATAACGTTTGCTTGAGAAAGATTTTTGACACAGATGACAAACAAAAAATCTCTTTGCTGTATGAGTTTGGAAATGTTGATCTAACATGGCTTTTTTTGGTAAACTCTCTTGACATACATTATATGCCTTTAATTTTTCTTCATTTTGCTGTTGAAAAGTTGATTGAACTTCCATTTATTACAAAATTGTTACTGTTAATAAATGCATTTAAAAGCTATCTTAATGAGAAAAAATATTTTTAAGAGGTTCGAATATAAATATATATATATTATGGTGATTTCTAGTAAATAACCTTTTATAAATAACCGGTCTTTACTATAAAATGAGTTCTTATCTCATGTATGAACCTTTTAACTGGATCAATTAAGATTTCTATTAAAAAAAATGGTTTTAAATGGTGAAATAAATCAGTTTTGAGAGATTAGTTGATCTACTTGTAAATTTTCTTGTATCAACTTTAATTTGGTCCTAATGATATCTTATGAATGTTTATATTGTATATCTGTAGAAAGACATAGGCCACTAATATTTTAAAGACATATTAATCAAAATTCTTTTCTTTAGCATAAAACAGAAAAACTTAAAAAAAAAAGTAGTAACTGAATAAAGGTTAACAGGAGTAAACATGTCATTCCAAAATCCTAAAAGAAGAAAAATAAAAATAAATGTTTTGAAAAATATCTAGTGGAAAATTAAGAACAATTGTTTTAATGTAAATATGTCATATACATAAAAAATACAAAAAAAAAAAAAAAAAAAAGAAGAAGAAAAGAAAAAGAATTTTTTTTGTAAAGCATTATAATTTGAATAGATCTGTTTGAGAGCAATTATAAAAAATATTGCTTATGGATATACAGGCTATGCTTAAGAGGCTACTTCACTCGGGCGAAAACACCTGCTCGCTAATGTTAATCCTACGCAGGAAATAATTTATGATATCTCGTTCACATTTCAATATTTTTAAATGATTTTTTTGTTGCATTGGATAGCTGAAGTCACAATCTCTATGCACGCTCCTTTGTACTTTTTTGATTTTGATTACAATTTTTTTTATTAAGATACTTTCACTTTCGGAACCGGTTTCGAAAGTGAAAGTACCCTCAATAAAAAAAAGCTGCAACAAAAATCGAAAAAGAACAAAGGAGCGTGCATATAGATTGACATCAGCTATCCAATGCAACAAAAAATCATTTAAAAATATTGAAATGCGAAAGAGATATCATATTTTATTTTCCCCATAGGATTAACATCAGCGAGCAGGTGTATTCGCCTGAGTAAAGTAGCCTCTTAAGCACAGCCTGTATATCCATAAACAATATTTTTTATAATTGCTCTCAAACAGATCTATTCAAATTATATCGTAAATTATTTCCCCCATAGGATTAACATTAGCGAACGGGTGTTTTTGCCTGAGTGAAGTAGCCTCTTAAGAGAGGGAAGAAGGGAAACTGGGTTGTAATCCAACAAAAATTAGGGGTAGCTAAAATTTTATAAGCATATACCAAACATTCACTTGTACTTCTTTAAATTCGACTCCCTGCAAACATGAAACACGTGTATATAGTGAAAGATATGTTTAAAATGAACATTCATTTTTTATTCATTTACTTTGTATTTATGTTTATGTCCATTTTTTCAATTCATTTTCATACTTCTGCTGTCTAATTCAACAATTAATCATTTGACTCCAAAATAGGGATGCATCAAATATTTAGTATGTATTTGGTATTCGGTCATACTACCGAATATTTGTTTAGGTTGAAAATCAAACTATTCAGTATGTCAAATATTCGGTCATACTACCGAATATTTGGTTAAGTTGAAAATCAAACTATTCAATCTGTCAAATATTCGGTTTGGCATAATATCAAAGTATTCGGCCTGTCAAATATTAACATATTCAGCCAAACTGAATACTTAATAAAACCTAAACATTTTTTTAAGCCTTGTGTAACTTCTATTTTTAACTGTCAATAAATAAAGATATTCAGAATATTTTAAAAAAAAATAGAATGATATACTTAAATAAAACAGATTGCTTTTACATTATTTATTTTCTGTTTAAAAAGTGACATTTAAGAAAATCAACTGGGTCATTCCATGGTAACTTATGTTACATTTAGAATAATTGACTTCAGTAATTTTAGTAGGATATAACACTAAAAAATATTCAAAATGTAATGTTATATGATTTATTAATTAAACCTAACAAAGCTAAATTTGGTTAAAAATTACTTAAATTTAGTACTATTTCTTGAACGCTAAAAATTATATTTACTATCAGGGATCTGTTTAGGAAAAAATTGGGTCCTTTAAAGGACTCTTCACAAAATTTTTCATTTAAAAAAAGGATCCTTCACAAAATTATTTTCCCTAAAACAGGACCCTTCACAAAATTCTTTGTCTTAAAAATAGGCTTTTCACAAAATTTTTCCATCTTTAAACCAAACATTTCACAAATTAATCATTTAAAAGTAAAATCTGACCTGTCACTTTTACATATATAAAGAAAATATATGTATTTTATATTCATATATCTTCTTAAAAATGCATAAACAAGAACCTGAATATAACGACCATTTCAAATTCACAAAATTATGATTAGATTTTTTACAAATATATATAAAGCTGTTCACAATTTCACAAAAACAGGACCCTGTGAAAAAAGTCTGGACAGACCTCTGACTATGGTAACTTACATTTCTGACAAAAAGAACGTAAGTTTCCATAATAAATACAATGGCCAGTGTTAAAAAAAATAGCACTAAGGATAGGTAATTTTTATCCAAATTTCGCTTTGGATAGGTTTAATTAACAAATCATATCAACATTACATTTTCAATATTTTTTGGTGATATATTATGAAAATTACTAAAGAAAATTATTCTAAATGTAACGCAAGTTACCATGGAATGACCCTGTTACTGATTTTCTCTGTTCCCCTCATTCTGGGGTAATATATTATGTTTATTTTAATAAAATTTTTAAATAACTGGATTTATATGTATAAAAAAGAAAAAAAAAGGATTACTTTGATTTTTTACCAGCAATGCAGAGTTTAATTTTGTTAAAAATTACTTAAATTTAGTACTATTTTTTTAACACTGGCCATTGTATTTATTATGGTAACTTACTTTCTTTTTGTCAGAAGTTACCACAGTAAATATAATTTTTTGCGTTCAAGAAATAGTACTAAATTTAAATAATTTTTATCCAAATTTAGCTTTGGATAGGTTTAATTAACAAATCATATCAACATTACATTTTCAATATTTTTTGGTGTTATATTATGAAAATTACTAAAGAAAATTATTCTAAATGTAACGTAAGTTGCCATGGAATGACCCAAATGATGACATTCATAGGAATTAAGGATGTATTGGAAAAAAATTTTAGGAGTGATAACAGACATAAAGACAAACAGTTTTGTAAAGGAAACCAGGATTGCAAATCACTTACAGTAGAAGATCTTTATAACGCAATTCTCTATATAACACACAACTTCTCAGATGTAAACAATGAATTTTCAGTTAAGAAACACCTGAATTCCTACGTTATAAATAGTTGCTATTCTCTAGAGGACTAAATCTGATACATTAATTTAACTTTATCTCCTTAATTCAGAGCTAATTACTGAAAAAATTGCTATGATTTGATACAACTATGTTTGGACAATGTTTATAAAGTAAATTTAACAATGTGTGGAATGATCTATATTATGCAAAAAATTATAATCTGCACAACTCCTGGTAATAAAGATTGCAATATAAAGATACTCTAATGTATTTTGGCATGTTTCACACATATTTGGCCATGTTTTACAAGCTAAATTTAATGATGTGTGAAATGTGATCTATATAATGCAAAATTCTATATAACGCACAACCTCATGTCTTTAGGTTTGCGTTATAAAGATCTTCTACTTTACTAGGTCAAAAATATAGTGTATCTCACTCCAAGTTGAACATGGATTTTCATTTGTAACATTAACACTAATGAAGATATTGGAACTATATTTTGGTACTTCTTCATTATCCTGTCGACCACTTTTCATAACAAAAAATTCTCGCCAAGCTGTAACGCCAATTAAAAAAACCCTGTGATTTTTTTTTTTGTACTTAATTAATAACTTCAACTTATTTGCTATGATTCCTATATCTTAATCTGTGTTTATTTTCAAAATGTAATATATTTTTAATTTGTTTTGTATGTCTTTTTGTTTAAAAATGTTACTTGCAAATTTGTATAATTATGTTATTTTGAGTGTAAAGAGGAAATAACGAAGAATTATATTAATGAAAAACAGATTTATATTGCATTTTAGACAATACATAATTTAGCGGCCCACTATGCCCCAGTAGGTGGACCAGTATGCCTCACTTCCAGGGCACACTGGTCCGCTTTATGGGTGAATAAAAATATTTTTATTTGGAAAAATGTATTGAAAACTACGTTCTGAGAAATGTAAAAGGGTTTAAAGGCTATTCAAAAATATTTTCATGCAGATCGATCTCTCCGCTAAAAAGACAAAATATTAAAACTGAAAAGTGGTCTACTGTGTACCATTCTCTCTTATGCCTCATTTTCTAAGAATACAGTACGATAAGTTACAGAAAATTTTACATGGAATTTTTTTTTTTTTTTAAACAGGAGTAATCATGTTTTACTGTTAAAAACAAATATCTACTTAAAGTGCATTCACTAAGGAAATTAAGCGTGTCTGTGTAGACATATTTTTCAACAAAATAATGAAATTTATCAAACTGACAAGTCACAGATTATGATTAGAAACTATTTATCTAAATTTAAAAAAAAATGTGTGTAAATCAACATTGTCAGTAGTATAACAATGAATTCCACTAAATTGTGGGACACCAAGATGACAAAGTTAAATAAATTCTTCATTATTAACTACTTACCCTCTAATTTATATGCACAAACATTAACATAAACGAGTAAGTCAATTAAATGTGAGCAATCAAGAAAAAACATTAAAAAAGCAACTTTAAACTAATTCTGCAATGCTGCAGTTTTTAGATTCAGGATCACTACACTTCTTATGAATGTGTCTTTTTTTGTTTGTATGTTGCATATTTAATTTGATTATACTTCAAGAAAAAATGCTTCACCTTTTTTAATGGAAAGATGCTATCATAAAAATAGCATGTAATTATTTTGAGATTTTCAATGAAGCTTTTCAACAAAAGATTGTTAGAATTGTTTTTCTTTTTTCACCTTTAAAGTCAAACAATAAAATAGGCCACAAAAAATTTCCTTCCCTTTCATCTATAACTCAAAACTATTATTTAATAGCAAAAAGAGAACAAAAATCGTAAATGAACAATCAATTTATGTAATATAGTATAAAATAAAGGCACCGTTGCAAGAAAGTAATAATGTAGTACAGTGTTTCTCTAAATCTTATAACAGGCAAATCTAATAAACAACATCTCCATTAAAAATATAACAAACTGACTGATATGAAAAGTTCCATAAATATGTGAAAGTAAATGCAGAATGCAAACATTTTTAGAAAGAAAATATACCTGTTAGTAATTAATGAAGGGATAAGTAATAACTTGTAGATACACACAACCAAATCAAAACAAAAGAAGCGTGATTTTTTAAAATAATGATTCATTCATTCAGAGTGAATCGTAAATCATTCCTTTAATTTTTTTAGGGATTTAATCTTATTACGATTTAAAAGAGCCTATAGATGGCGCTAATCAGAACTGTCGGTACAAAAATCGCTTCCTTACACTTTCAAAATTAATAATAATAATAAAAAGAAACAAAAAGAAAGAACGAAAACCGGAGATTTTGTGAAAGAAAAGGGCAACTGATGTCACTGTTGGTTAAATTACTATTGGATAGCAAGAAAAATTCCTACTATCCGCATGAGATGAGGCGATTTGATTTGTCTACGTTCTGTGATATGATTGACAGAAGAGTTTGTAAACATGCCGTTTCCAGGGGAAAGAAAAAAAGTAAAAGTTTGAAGGTAAAGTAAACAAATCATTTTTACTTTCTTCAATCCTTACAAGAAGAACAGGTTGGATTCATGAAAAATTTTGACTTCCGATTTTTAGTGGATTTACGTTTTTGAAGGACTTGAACACCATTTGAATGTTTTTAGAAATTGTCTGTCAGTATGTAGCAAAAATTTTGTGGACGCTCTATCTCAAGAACTAATGCACGGAATTTCATAAAATTTTAGAATCAATTAGATCTTGTGCTTATTAGTTTTTGGTGTAAATCGTCCAACAGGTGGCGCTGCTATGCTGCATTTTTCATGATTTCCTCAATAGTCTGTCTCATTGATTTTTACCAAACTTCAGATTCAGTTAGACGTTGACATAAGTTGTTCATGATTAGATTTTGGTGTAAATCGCCCAGAAGATGGCGCTTTTATGCTGCTTTTTTCAGGATTTACACGATTTTAGCGATAGTTATAAACCGAAATTTAATGAAATTTAATCAAACTTCAAATTCTGTTAGAAGTTGACATTAGTTGTTGGTACTGATTAGTTATTCGTGTAAATCATATAAAAGGTGACAAAACTGTGCTGCGATTTTCGTGATAACTATATCTCAAAAACTAATGCACGGAATTTAATCAAACTTCATATTCTGTTATGCGTTCACATAAATAGATCCTTATTATACTACGTTCAGATCGGATAGTTAAGATATCTTAGACCGCTGAACTCACTGAGTGAGTTCCAGAAACTCACTTAGTGAGTTCGAACTTTCCATGGCTAGATACAGTCAGTACCGCTCACTCTGATTGGCTCTGGAGGCCGATTGGCTGTTGAGTTTGCTTTTAACATATGCGCATGCGCACTGGACACGGTGATGTTGAGTGAGTTTTTAATGCGAGTTTTTAATGTTGAGTGTTTAATGCGTTTGGCGGTGTGGACAGGTATTCAATTCCGGGGAGGTACCACCTCAAAAATGGCGGTCTAAGATATCTTAAATGTCCGATGTGAACAGGGTATTAGGCTTGGGTATATGTTACTCAACAAGTGTCGCTTTTATATACTTTCGGTTGGGAATTTTGGTTGCAGACATCTAATAAGGGGATGAGGGCCGAAATTAAATTATTTGTTTGAAAATGCGATGCTTTTATCTCCTTTTTAAATGTACACAATTCAACGAACTTATACCTGTAGAACCCTCATATTGGGCATAGATTGTCATTTAATTTTGGCACTGTGACAGAGTATTTTGAAGTATTAACATGTATGAGATAGATGGAACTTTTGGGGTTGGGATATCCGACTAGTTTAATTTGAAAATTTTACTTTTAAGTAATTTTTAGTATCGTTCTGAATGTTTAGGTAGATTTTTTTTATTATGAATTCACAATATTTATGATTTTGCATTCTATGTTTTTATAATTTATTAAAACGTATTCGCTTCAACAACAATGGCGGCTGTGAGTTTGTGAGGATTTGAATATTTATTTAAAAATTAAAATTGTTTAATTTATGTTAGCTGACATATCTGCTATTCAGGAATACTCTATATTAATTATCTTTAGGCAAGACGAACCTGTCATGCCTTTCTCACTTGTCACTTATCGACTATTAAAATATCAAATTACTTATATTATTTTAATTTCTCTTTCTTAATATTTCTGCAGCTTAAGCATACATTTCCTTAGTTTTCATGTAAACTGTGCTATTTTTCGATATTTATGTTATTGGTTTTGTTTACATAGGTATTGGTAAAAGGCATTTTGTTTACATTCGTGCAGTGATTTTTGAATTTTTGCCCAGAATGCTTGATTGGTTCGGTGGTTGCTTCCATTTCAACCTCAGTTACGCTCAGAATCGTCATTTTTTTCCTCTTTTTAGCTTATACCCCGTTCACATCGGACATTTAAGATATCTTAGACCGCCATTTTTGAGGTGGTACCCTCCCGCAATTGAATACCTGTCCACACCGCAAAACTCATCTAAGATAACTCACTGAACATCACCGTGTCCGAGATCTGAACAAATATAGAATGTGCGCATGCGCATATGGTAAAGGCAACCTCAACAGCCAATCGGCCTCCAGAGACAATCAGAGTGAGTGGTACTGGCTGTATCTAGTAATAGAAAGTTCGAACTCACTAAGTGAGTTTCTGGAACTCCCTCGGTGAGTTCGGCGGTCTAAGATATCTTAAATATCCGATCTGAAACGGGTATTAGCGAGAGTTGATAATTCTTTACAGAAAAAAAATCATGATTCTAAAAGGGAAAGGCGGGTTATTGATTATCCGATTTGGGTTTTTTGATTAGATTTTTTTTGTATTTCCTTTTTTATGAGTTTTTTAACCTCTTTTTTCATGTTTTGCAGCGTTTTTTTTTTGTATCAAATGACGTCACAAATTGCTCACTAGATGTCAAACACCTTTGGAGGGCAATTGTGATTGGTAGCTGATAGGGTTGTAGGCACAGCTGGAAGTCAACCGGACAATTGTGATTGGCAGATGAAAAGGTCGTCAGCTAATTGCAATTCGAACAGCGAATTGTGAATTTTTCGCGATTTGTTTTATGTGATTTTTAGAGTTTTTTCACGTACGTGACGTCATTTATGTATTTGATTTCAGAAATTGGCAACGATAACTTACTGTTTTTGTTTATCAAAAAGAAAAAGAGCCATTTTGTTTCTGTTTCAAAAGTTGATGATAATTCCTAATTTTTTAACGTTGTTGGTTTAATTCTGAAGGGGGGAGGGAGGCGACGGTAACCTTTTTTTTTAATTTTGACCAACAACTGACCCGCTTTGAATCAAATGATCCAGACATTTGAGTGAGTGGTATAGAATTTACTTCCGCTTCGGTGTCCATCTCTGTATTTAATTTTCGAGAGACAAAGAGTTACCAGAGGAACGGTTTCGTCAGCGGTTTTTAGAGTGGTTTCGTATCATTTTTTTACGGACCGGGCAACGCCGGGCGAATCAGCTAGTATATAAAATATTCTGATTTTTTAAGGAACTATGTACATTTTCATCACCAATAACAATTTCAAATGTCAGGAAAAAATGAACTTTTACTCCTAGTCAACTTTTAATGTTTATTAACCCCTTTCTTAATTTAGGAAATTATGCTATTATGTTTTCCCTGTAGGAATAAGCAACTCTGTAGAATATTTAGTTTCAGTTAAAATAATCACAGGGTACAACTATTGGTAAATTAAGACAAACAAACAAGTAAAGTAATAGTACTTAAAGTCTAAAAATAGTACCTCTTTTCTAGTATTATATGTGTTATAAAATGTCTAACCCCATTCCTTTTCAGACGCGGCGATCATGTACGCTATTGGCGCCCGGTGCGCATATTAGCAAAACATACACTGATTCATGTACAGAGAAAAATAGACCAATCACCTGGCGCTCTAGCGTTTCAAAACTCCGCCCCTTGCTTCGCTGGCGTGTAGCGTGGCATGGCATGGTACGGAACGTTGATCTTTCGTTAGCCTGAGAAATAAATTTTTACTTTTGTCGACAAATTTAATTATCTCATCAAGGATCGATTGATATTTACTATTGGTGATTTACCCCATTCTTTTAAGAATGAAATGATCAAGATTAATGATAACTCATCTATCTATAATAGGAATGAAAACTAATATTAGTTTGAATGTGAGAACATTTCAACCAAATTGAAATAAAATGTTTGCTGGTAATATAACATGTTTATAATGTATTCTAATTAAGGTTTTTCTGTTTATGAATTGTAAGTAATATTATTTTAAATAAAAATGCTTTCTTGCACCAACACAAGGTTTAAAACAAATATTAACTCTTGCTGCTTTTCAATCTCAATAAAATCTGGTAACTGTGGAAACCTGAATAACATTAGGACAGTTAAATTTTGCCCAAATTCTTAAACAAGTTGTTTACAACACAGCATCGATAATCAATCGCATTAGTGTTAAATATTTATAAAATATTAGAATAAGTTTATTTCAATATTAATACATTTCGAAAATAAAGTATTATATTTTTTTGGAAATAATAGTATGTAATCAAATTATAAGGTCATATGTTTAACTCATGAATTCACAAACAATATCTTTAATCGAAACAACTGCAGTCTTAAATTTAGTCTTTAAATTATGTTATTTTAAAATTTTATCTATGTTGTTTCTCTTACTGCGATTAATTACAGTGGTTGCAGTTATTATTCACTTACAGTTTAAGTAATAACTTTTGTTTATTCAGATCCCATGTACTTTTTCCCCATTTATGTGTTTGTTTTTTGATTTCTGCTCTTTATGCACCTGTTAAAGGACAAAATTTGCACTTTAAAGTTTTTTTATTTTCTGAATTAATTTATTATATTCTTAATTATTATTATATTTTAACTTAAACTGAAAAGAAGTAATTGCAACAAAATATATTTTTCTATACATTCTTATTAGTACCGAATTCAGAATGCAATGATATTCAAAAAGTATAGTATAAGATTATAAATTATGGATGCTAATCAAATTAAAGTAAATCTCGAAGGGATCGCATCTGATGGCCCGGTGAACTCTTGCGATGTCTTAGAGCCTTCATAAATGATTGCCTTTGCATTACGGGTAGTTCACCAGGAAATGTAAGCAACGTGAAAATGGAACCTGTTTATAATGGAATGTTGCCTGCTTAAAGTAGAGAATTTCATGGCCGAGTGAAAGGAAGAAATGCTGATGTGGAAGCCTGCCTAAAATAGTACTTTTCTTCTGGTCCCACTCAGGACATTCTGTTATTTGGCAATTATCTATAATTTATAAACTTATAGTACTGTGTTTTTGAAGTTTGATGTAATTTGAATTTACAAATTGGAAATAGTAAGCATTTAAAATTTTAGACGTGAAAAAAAAATGTTAATTTTTGAAAAATAAATGTTATTAATTGCAGAATTTTAAAATAGGTGCAAATTGGATATTTTTTTATTCTTTACAGCTTCATTTCCTTGGCTATTTATAATATTTGGCTAGAATTCACACTTTATTTTGTCTGAGTTTTATCAAGGTTGCTATATAAATTAAATATTATCAAATTTTACCTCTCAAAAGTAAAAATTAAAGCAGTATTAATTTTCGTAAAGGATGTTTTGTGCCTGCATCAAAAATAAATCTTTTCTGAATGAAATCAGAACCAGTATATGTTTGGGTACTTTTATGTTAACCAGGTGCAAATCTCATCGATAGAAGCTGTATCTTTTCACATGTCTAAATTAGAAACAGTTCTTTGATGTTGATATAAAATGTTTGGTTTGTGGTATTATTATTATTATTTTATTTATTTATTTATTTATTTTTTTGGGGGGGGGGGGGGCATTTAAAAAAAATTAGTGAAATGCATGCATTTTAAATCTGATTTATATAATATATGTATTGTAAATGAAAGTTATGTATCCTAAATGAAATTAGTAAAAGGCTTATATTTCAAATTAAATACAAATTATGGTGATGGGAGCAATATTTGATAATTTATCACCTGTGCCTAGCTAACGTAAAAGTATGTACCTATGTTTGTATGTAAACAAATGTTTCACTTTTGAATTTTTATTTTCAAAAAGTACTCGTTCATTAAAAAAAAATCTACATTCCCCAAAAAGACCTTGAGTTTGTTAGGATAAAAAACCCAGCACTTTCTGCACTGCCACATCTTCTGCCTTTACCAAAAAATGGAAAACGCGTCTCAATTACAAAGTTTCTGAATAAAAACACCTGCCAATTTCATGCCTTTCAGAAGAAAAATAAATTAAAAAATATGTCATAAAGTAGCCAGTTTGGATTTGAGAACAGAGGGAAAAATCCTTTTACACTCACGCGCCTATGTTTGACGACTTTTTGATTGGCGGAATTTCCAAGACCACACCAAACCGATTACTTAATACAATAGCCAGGTTAGCATTAAAAGGAAAAATCTCCAAAATTTGGTGACTTTTTTCCTTTTTATAACCGATTAAAAAAAAAAAATCTGTGTGTGAGTGTAAGACATCATAGCCATCCTTTTTTTAATCGAATGTTAAATTGATAATTTTTATTTTTTATGACACATTTTTTACATTTCAGAACATCCTCTCCCCATATCTCCTGTGTCATTTGCTCAATTTTCATTTGTACCAGAAGATAAAGAATGTTAAACTGAAGATTTCATTATATTGTCCTTCTTTATAAAAAAAAATCCGCAACTGAGGGAAGAAAATACGTATCTTAAAGAAAAGTTTCAATTTTATTTTTTTACAGGTGAATATGTTACAGATAGGGATTTAAAAGTTCTTATAATAGGATTTAATAAAATTCCATTTGAAAATATGTTTTCATTTTTAAATTTTCCCGGTGATGATGATGATAAATCGTTGTCTATAAAATAAATATTTTATGTTTTTTGGTGAGATTAAAAACCGTTCTGATAAAAGAAATGTTGGCACTAATATTTAGAGGCTGCCAAAGTACAATTTCCCGTATCATTTTTATGATGACCAGGGTTGTAGTGGGCAGCTGTCCGCCTGGGCTGGGTTTTTTACAACCTTAATGATAATGCATATCAAGACGAAAAGAGAACTTTATAGAAAGCAGGATTAAAATTTACTTACTTAATGAATAATACAAGAAACATAACTGTACCAGTCTTGTTTATATTTAATTAGAATGGCTACTTAATAAATGAAATCAAATGTATATCACATAGATATAAGTCACACTCTTTATCTATTATGTAAATTTTCTGGTACAAAACAGTTTTATTTTACTTGATAAATATCAGAAGGTTCTCAGCTATGAAGATATATTATGCTATGTTCAACACATACATTTCATTCTTACAACATTCATTCAACATTTCTATTGCAATAATGAAAAATGTAGTGATGAAACAGCATGAACATCATTTTGGAGCAGCAAAAAGCCCTTTTGGAGCAGCAAAAATACTATTTTTGGATACTATTTTTGAGCAGCAAGATTGCTTTTTTTCTTGTTGTTGTTAGAAGTACAACAAGCTTTATGGGAGGGGGGGGGGGGCAATAACAGGTAAGGGGAAAAAAGAGGCAGTGAATAATTATTTTAGGAAAAGAGATAAATAAAGAGTTAAGACAGGACAAAATAAAGACAAATTTCCAAACAGACTGACAGAACAGACCATTTTTTAACAGTTATAAGATAACAAAAAAATCCCTGACGGCTCGGCCTACAGGCACAGGTAGATTTCGAAGATGCAGACCCTGGGGCGCCTGTTTGTTGTGAATTGCGGAAGAAATGACCTTTTTGCCATAATGCCACAGTTGGGACTGCCCACTTTGAAATCTGACTTGTTTGCAGGCAGAGCCAGCAGGGATTTTTTGTTTTAATTTTTTTTTTTTTTTTTTTGCTATAAGGGTTGGTCCTATAAAAAACTTGTCAATATAAAAGTTTTAGATAATATTAAGAGGATTTATAGTAAATTTAAGTGGATTTAATATCTTGTGAATTGACGAAGTTATGAATTTATATCTTCTAACCCCCCCCCCTCTCTTGGGGCCATTATTTTTAATGATATCAAAAATCTGTCCTACATAAATTTTCGGCCCTTTTCCTAGAAGTAATAAGAACTTTAAACGGATTCAATACATATCATAATTAAGAAGTTATGGGTTTTTTTCTGTTTTCACAAAAAAACCAAGAGGCAAATTGGAGGTCACATGGTAATATTAGGTGAAGTTTTTGAATAGGAATAATTTCTTCTAAATGAATTGTATTAAAAACAAAAAAATTAACCATATATGAATAGGTTATATATACAAATAAGAAATTTTTTTCTTGTAAGAGTAAGATATTTTCTTTTATCAACATTTGCTAATCTTATGATAATTTCAAAGGAGTAAGTTTTTTTTAAGTTATATTTATATTTTATTATTAAATAACACACAATTGATAGCTTTGCAATTTAAATTAAAGGGATCATATATGTATTTTAAGAACAGAGGAAAATATTGAGATCATTATTAAGACTGTAAAGTCATTCCCATCTATTAGACTATTAAATGTTCACAAAGATTGTATTTGAGATCAGGATTGCTACTTATTTCGGCAATCAAATTCCTTCCGCTTTCCTGAGCAAAAATATAAATTTGCTCTGAATAATTCCTTTGAGAATTTTCAAAATTGCAACGGATACTCATTTTTAAATTCCCTCAGTTTTTCCAGTTTTCCCTATACAGTGGCAACCCTGAAGATTATTATTTGTGAGGAAGGTGGAATCATAGTCCACATTTTGGCATTTTAACCCAATTTACCCGGGGAAAATTGCCCATTTAACCCGGGTTTTTTAATAAAACCCGCCTGGGTTGGTTTTTTTTTTTTTTTTAAACCGGGTTTTTTACAACCCTGATGATGACAGACTTAATTTACAACAAAATAGTAAATATTATTTAGTCCAGTAAACAACAAATTCAAAATTATATGCCCCATCTGTTTAAGAATAAGTGCCCTAATTGTAGATACCACTGAATTCAAATCCCTTTGGCCCTAGGAGTCACTTTGAGCTGCTGTAAAAATAGAAACAATTGTTTCATAGGTATTGCATCTTCTGGTGCAATATCATTCATGTTGGATGCACAGGGAGGGACTGTTTCAGACAGAGATAATTTCTTGAAATCAAATCTTTTAGAATCATTCGAAAAAGGAGATTCATTGTTGGCAGATAGGGGATTTATTGTGCGAAAAGAGCTTGAAACCAAAGGATGCAAATTACATACCCCCACTTTTAGACAAAAATAAATTCAACATAAAAGAATGTAGGATAATAATTTTAACAATATGCCACCAAGTCCATGTTGAAGTGCTATACTTGGAATTAATTTTTTTCTCGTACAATTACTGTTCTTTCACTGTAATTAATTAGTCAATAAATTTATATTATTGCCTTTTTCATTAATTTTGATAATCCATTAATTAAATGCTAAGTAGGATATTATGATATAATTATAACAATATAGTATATATATATATATATATATATATATATATATATATATATATATGTCACATTTTTCAGAAAATGACAGCATTCGGGTGATTTAAATATAACATCCTTTATTAGAGGAAAGCCTGCTACGGGCAGTAGAATTTCATGGTTGCATATATGATGGTTTTCACGCTGCAAGTGGGGTAGAAGTATATTAGAAATTCCTCATCTCCGAAGAGTTTTCAGTTCAAAAGACCATGTGGTTTTATTAATTAAGCCGATAAACTGATTAAATTGGCTACCCTGCTAAACTTGTGATTATGTGTCATAGGCCTGTATCCAAAGTGAGGGGCGATTCATTAAAAAAAAAACTAATTAATAGGTTTGATTTCTATAATTTTCCCTCATATATATGTGTATATTTTTCAGCGTTTCACCATACATATTCAGTTTTTTTTTTATAATGATATTTGTTACATTTTATTATTAGATAGTAAAAAATATTTAATCTTATTTAATTTTAATGTTTAATTATTTGTTATATGTGCATGTAAACTATCCATGTAAATATGTGATTATTATTATTCAACTGGAAATTATATTTTTTTTACATAAATGGAAATTAATATAGACATTTTTTAATAACGTGAATTAACCTATATTATTCACAATTAAAAAGAAATGGTGCATCTAGTATTTGTCGAGAATTAAATAAAAATCATCAGCCTGCATAAACCAAAAAATCATCACATGACATCAGCCAGTATGCACGTCAGGACACATTGCCGTTATCATTATCTTTTTACGCGCAAAGGTTTCGCTATGGTACTCTATTGTGAAATTTGGTAATTTTTGAAATTCAATATTTGAAAAAGGCATAATCATTAGATTCGAAATTTATATCAAGAAAAAACAATTTTTTTCCTTTCTAACGCAGTTTTGTCTAACAATTTTCTAACAAATACTTTTCGAGCTATTCATTTTTTCAGTAACTTCAAATGTTTCATTTTCCAAGATTAATTTGTGGCAACGATTAGCAAAAAACCAGTCATCAGCAACGCGTAGCTTTTTATTAAGGAGGATGGTTACTCACCCTAAAAATTCTCAATGAAATATAGCCTCTAGCGTCAAATTGTCACCAAGCTTGGCGACACTTAATGAAATAGTGCCAAATTTGGCAACAAACATACCCTGTTTAAGTTGACATCATAATGATGAATATGTATTGTATGTGTGATGCATGTATATATAATATATATATGTTACAGTCATTATGATTAATCCGATCATTATTAATAATAACCGGTTATTATTAATATTGACCATAACATATATATATATATATATATATATATATTTCAAATAAAATCTCATGCGTGTACATACATATATAAAGTTTATTAACATCCTTAAAATGCACTTAAAGAAATAACAACCAAAGTTTTGCCACACGGACTAGAGCAATATTGCGATTAGAATATCAACATTTATAATAAAATTTATTTTAAGAAAGTAAAATATAGAAAGACGGACAGATAAACTAAAAGATTTGACTTACCAACATTTTTGGAAAAGCGTATAAAAATTTCATTCTGTTTGAAACCATGTAACACCTTCAACTTCAGGCTAATTTTCTGTAATTGGAGTTTGGCGACCAATGCTGGTGTCAAATATGAGCGAGTACAAATGATTGTCTATGCAACTAGTATTACTTAAATGTTTATCGTACAAGAAACACAAATGGTTACAACCAGGGCTTGACAAATGCTGTCGCCAGGTCGCCACTGGACTAAGTTTTTTAATCAGACTTTTTTGTTTTATTTATTTTTTTTTTACAAAAATTGAACTAAAAAATGAGCACAAACGACATTTTGGCGAAAGGCAAGTTTAAAAGGCATTTTCCATTTCATGCACATAAAACGCCATTCTTTTCCGCTTTAGTCCGCTAGCATGTCATGTGATTAGAATGTGGAGAGATGGGGGGAAGTTACAATAAGAAACATTGTCAATCCAACTTATATGGCATCTAAAAATTGGATGCAACGATAAAAACGGGTTACGCTTTTTGTAAGTTTAAATCAGATTTTTGTGTTCAGAATTAAAACTAATTAATTTATCACATTCATTTTAAAGAATAATAACATATAAGTGATTATAAGTAATTCATTCGAAGTAAATCTATAAAACTTCATTTTAATAAGAATATGCATCTTTTAAATATTTCTTCCCTGCTTAAAATGCTTGGCGTCTGGCGGCTGTATGCACCACACACGTTGAACATTAGTTCAGCGTCACTCTGTCTTGGCGACAAGTGTCTGGTTCTGGATTGTTTCTCAATAATATTTTATAATTGGTTTTAATTTTTTTTTACTGGCGACTAGAATTTATACCTGGCTACCAGAGTTTTTCAAATTTGTAAAGCCATGGTTACAACAATGTAATTAGTTTAATTTGCCAATTGAATATGTTGCAAACTGTATACAGCCAAATCAGCACCTCCTATTTTAAAAGTTTAAAGGCAGTTTCAGACATTTCTGATTAATTGTGTGACAAAATCTACTTACTTGTCAAATTTCATGATTCTACGACTGTTCGAAGTACTTTAGTTACTTTATGATCCCCTGTGAGTCAGTGATAAAAAAGCCCTTTTTCGGTATTGCATATTTCGAAAAATATTAAATACAGAAACACAAAATCGTGGAGCCTAGTTCAGTTTGATTATATTAATGTGTGTTAAAAAGGAAAACTCTCTAGCTCTCCCCAAAACGAAGTTATGAGCGTGTGAAAAGTAGGCCGAAATGGTCTGAGAAAAGGTAGCTACATCCTGTGTGAACTTGGTGGACGCACTGCCGTGCTCCCAGATATAATTCTAACAGATGATATACTTGCCAAAATAGGGAAACATCTGTAAAATTACACTTTTCAGAAATTTTAAAAGAAAATTTCCAGTCAAATTCAGTTCTTGCTGTTTTAAATGAATACAAGGTATGACACCCTTTGAAATAAACATATCAGTGTTATATTACAGTAGAAGACATCTAATCCTCATAGCTTGGTTCCAAGTGTTGTACGGATTTGAAACATTTTGCAGATTACAGGCCATGGCTATTTAATCTTTGTTTACATTTTTTAAAATTCCTAATTCCAACCAATATAGATTGTTTAATCTTTAAAATAAATAAATTTTGCATTTAAACTTATAAATAAGGTAAGAATTAGTTTAAATAATAATAATAATATTTTATTATTTAAAGAAAAAAAACCCCATTTTATCAAACTAAGTGATTTGTTGTATTTTTCCCGTTTCTCCAAAACAACTTAAATCGCTATAGACAAAAATATTTTTAACAAAATTGTATTTTAAGATAGTAAAATAGAGAGATATGAAATGCATTTTAGAAACAAACAGGGAAAGAAAATTCAAATTATTTCAAGTTTTACAACTATTTTTATGAAAATGCAGGAAAGCCCTCAGATGCTCAGAGGGTTAAACGCATTGATTACACATATCAGGTCAGCTTTAAGACATTTGGTTTCTGTTGATGAATTATATCTGGCAATCTATCAATAGTCATAGGTGTTTGCCGAGTAAAAAAACTTTGTTGCTCTAAGAAAAAAAAAAAAACCTTTTCTGGCCTAATGCAAAACCTTCATCAAAAGTTCTGGCACAGATGTCATATACGCACCACATTGGCACGATTCCAATAGAATGGCAATTTTATGCCTCACATGGTAACCCGGTTATTTTGTTTATATTGCTGTTTATTTACTTTTATTTTAATTCTATAAATTGTTTTTATTTTGTATATCAATATTTAATTATATTAAACTATCGTTTATTTATTTTTATTTCCTTTTTTTAAATAATAAAAGCTACTTCATTTATTACGTTATTTTATTTTTATATTGAAATAAAAAATCACATGCTATTTGTAACTAATATTCAAAAACAAAGTATTGCCAAATTGGCGGGGGAAAAAATCGTGCCAATGTGGTGCATATATGACATCTGTGCCAAAGTTTTTTTTTCTCCACTTCTTGTCAAAATAATTATGTCATTGCATAAATAAGCAATGACATTCATAGGATTTTTTAAATTCAATTTACTTCCTAAAATAATATAACTATTGTGATTTATCAAGTTTTTAATGATAAATGAATAACTTTAAATGATTTATTTACAAACTAGCTTACCCGCCCGGCGTTGCCCGTGCCAACACAACCTTAAATGTACCTGAAATCAGTGTTGAACATTTTATTATTATTAAACAAATCTAATGTTGGGGGCCCCACTACCTTAGACAGCAAACACTGGGCGTGCCATACACACTCCCATATATTACTGTAAGTCGAGTCGAAAGAGCCATACCCCTTCATGATCCAGCCCATAGAACCAGAGATAGAAAAGCACCCCTGGTGGTGAAAATCGAAAAGCTCTATCTATGTAGAGTCGAATGAGCCATACCCCGTCGTGATCCAGCCTATAGAACCAGATATAGGAAAGCACCCCTTGTGGTGAAAATCCGAACTAAAATCAGTCAGCTCTATCGATGTCAAGTGGAAAGAGCCATACCCCATTGTGATCCAGCCCATAGAAACAGAGATAGGAAAGCACCCCTTGGTGGTGAAATTCAGAACTAAAATAGGTAAGCTCTATTGATGTTGTGTCGAATGAGCCAAACCGTGTCGTGATGTGACCCATAGAACCCGAGTTAGCTGCAAAATCCTTTAGTTACACCTTCCACCGCCAGGGAGCACAATATGTTCTATACGAACATAACTGAATTCATTAAGGTTATCGATGTCGTGTCGAATGAGGCATACCCCGTCATGATCCAGCCCATAGAACCAAAGATACGAAAGCGCCCCCCTGTTGTGAAAATCCAAACTAAAATCAGTAAGCTCTATTGATGTCGGGTGGAAAGAGCCATACCCCGTTGTGATCCAGCCCATAGAAACAGAGATAGCAAAGCACCCCCTGGTGGTGAGAGGAAGTTGATGTAGAATAAATGTGATATTTAATAAAAAGTCGTTCCCACCCCACCCCCTTTATCTCGCCATTTTCGCTAATTATTACAAATATACAAATGTTTCTTAATTACATCTAATGTCCCGATCTGATAATGGGGTTTCCCTATCTACCTATCCTAATCCGCTTTTCCCTATCATAATAGAAAAAAGCATATTTTATCAAAGAATCGCTGGCAAACGCAAATTTCGTCAAAGGTTCGCAAGAAAAACACGAATTTTATCAAATAATCGCTGTAAAAACATGAATTTCGTAAAAGGATCGCTAAAAAAACATGAATCTCGTCAAAAGGCAGCAGAGAAAACACGAATATTGTCAAACGATCATTAAAAAAGCAAATTTCATCAAAGGATCACGGAAAATGCGAATTTCATCAAAGGATTGCGGAGAAAACGCAAATTTTGCCAAAGGATCACAGGAAAAATGTGAATTTCGTCAAAGGATCGCTGAAAAAAAAAAACACGAATTACGTCGTAGGATCACTGAAAAAACATAAATCTCGGCATAAGTATGTGGAAAAACACGCATTTCGTTAAAGGATCACAAAAAAAGCAAATTTCGTCAAATGATTGCAGGAAAAACTTGAATTTCATCGAAGGATCGCAGAAAAAATACGAAATTCGTCAAAGGATTGTGGAAAAAATGCAGATTTTGTGAAAGGTTCACAGAAAAAACTTTCGTGAAAGGGTCGCGGGAAAAATGCAACTGTCTTTATTAAAAACAGCACACACACAAACAAACCTATTCTGTCTTCCACAATTTAATTTGTAAATATGAAGTTAAAAAAAAAAATCCCTGTTTTCTCACATATTATGAGTTTTATCAGCAAGTTAAAACATTAAGTAAATATGAATGATTTGCGAGCTGTTTCTATCAAAAATTCAATCACATCGCCCAAAAACCCTCAACAAAAATAATTATAAAGAGTGCGATGACAACATAAATTTGCATGTCCGTTCTTGGGCGATTCTTATAAAACACAAAATTTGTCACAAATGGTGATTTTTTTACAATATGCTTACAAATTAAAATGGTTTATAATTATTTAAAAAAAAAACTCGGCCAGAAATAACATTGATTTTACATTTTTAAAGACTATAATTATTTTGAAACAGTTCCGCAAATCATTCATATTTATTTATTGTTTTACTTTCTGATGAAACTCATAATGTGAGAAAACAGAAAATCACAAAATTGATCAATCAATAGTTGAAAAAAATCTCAAAAATCATCAAATGGTCTCGGGGGAGGGGAAATGCAAATATCGGCAAATAGCTTTAAAAAAAAATCACAATTTGTCAAATGATTTGGGGGGGGGGGGGGGGGTAATTGTGAAATGTACCAAATGGTTTTGAAAATAATCAAACGACAGCAGGGGTAAAAAATCTTTTTTCAATCAATCATCACAATTGGCGAGTGTGACTATTAAGATGGCCAGTGGTGGCAAAACAGTCAATCGACAAATTTTTAGTATTACTTGCAGATTGGTGAGTGCTAATTTTGTCCTATATGCGAGTGATTCTTATGAAACTCATGTCACAAAATGCACATCATAAATATTTCACGGACTGGGAATTTATAATCAGTTCATCAAAACAATTTAATAATTACCGTCAAATCTCGTTAATCCGCCCCCCCTAAATGCGACGGAAAATCGTAAAATAACCAGGGGGGGGGCGCTTGCACGGTATTAGAATTGTATTATATGATATTTATGGATGGTGGTGGTGGTTGGATGCTACCGGCCGATCGTCGCAAAGTATGCATTCTATAAAGTGACAAAAGAAACAAATTTGGAAAAAAAAAAATCCGTTCTCAGGTGATTAAGATTTAATAATTATTTACTGAATGTTTTCATTTTATTCAAAGTAAAGTTCAAGAAAAACATTAGATTCTTGGACGACTAAAAAAGTTCTTAAATCATAAACATCACTCAAAAACGCCCCAACAAAAAAATCATGAATATATAGAAACAGCTCAGAAAATCTGTTTCATTAAGAATATTTTTCTTGGGCGACTAAAAAAGTTCTTAAATGAAACTTCTTAAATGGAGTTAAAAATGGTTCTTAAATGGAGTTCAATAACAAATCTTAATGAGAACATACATCTTAACAATTTATCGCATGTTATGAATTCATCAATCTCGGGAACTAAAAATGTAGTCCAAAACAATTACAGGAAAAAAATTGTAAACAATAAATTACTCAAAAATTTAATGTAAATTGTTTGTTTCCATCAAAAATATTTAATTTGTAAGTATGAGGTAAAAAAAAAATCACAATGGATTCCTAACCGCCCAAGAACTCAAATTATTTACTGAATATTTTCATACTAAAAATGCTAAAAAAATGAAACAAACTAACTAAAAATACAGTCAAAAACAGTTTTTTAAAATATTATAAGCGTTGCACAAATTATTGACTGAATATTTTCATACTAAAAATGTTAAAAAATGAAACAAACTAACTAAAAATACAGTCAAGAATAGTTTTTTTAAATATTATAAGCGTTGCAGATACATGAAGATATACTTTCTGTTCAGTGAAGTGTAAGATGAAATAGGCCTAAACCCCAGTGACAAAACTAACTATCGGGAACTTAATATGATATATATTGCATATTTCAAACTATTTTTGAAATATTATTAGCGTTGCAGACACACGAAGATAGTTCTGTCACTGGGTTTAGGCCAATTTCATCTTGCACTTCACTGAACAGAAAGTAAATAAATCGTCGCTGGTAGCTAGATCCATAGAGTAATGGAATATCTTTAATCTGTGGCTAGATCCTGGATGCTGCACCTGCTCTCATTGGCTGGCTGCTTCGTTGCCACGGATGGTGTTGCCGAGGCTATTTCATGGGAGGAGCTTGAAATAGCCTCGAACCCAAAATTCCATATACACGTTTTAATTTTTTTTTAAAAATCTAAATTAAAATTTAAAAATCCGACCGTGAGGTATACTGTCCGGTGATAACATCTACACATGACAAAAATTTTTGAGTCCTAGGTGATATAATTACGGAGAAATCCGCGGGCAGGCAGACAGACACTTACTCTTTTATAGAGATAGAGAAGATAATAATATTAAAAAAATACAATTTTTTTTAAATTTAGTTTTGGATCAAAATTATAGAGTCTGATAGAGTCTACTTCCAAGATAATAGATGTCTGGTGTCACCATCTATTTTTAAAAATGAGTAGTAAAGTTTTAATTTATATTTAAGTGTGTCGCTCTGTTAAAATAATCGTAATAATATTTAAAATATATTAATAATTATCTTCAGGTACAAATGAAGATAAAGCAGATGACACAAGAGATATTGGGAGAAGATGTTCTGAAATGTAAAAAATGTGTCATAAATAATAAAAATTATCAATTTAACATTCGATTAAAAAAGGATTTTTCCCTCTGTTCTCAAATCCAAACTGCCTACTTTATGACATATTTTTTAATTTATTTTAGTTCTGAAAGGCATGGAATTGGCAAGTGTTTTTCTTCAGAAACTTTGTAATCAAAACATGTTTTGCATTTTTTGATAAAGGCAGATCTTTCAAAAATACTATCAAAGTCGGCATTTTAAACCAAATTCTGATTTTGCTGCACATGAAAGACGAAAAACGGGCGTCACATGACCAGAATCATTTATAACTCGATAAGTAATCTAATTATCAAAATATGGAAAATTCAGTTAGATTACAAATCGCTCCAAAAGTCAAGGTTGCCAATTTCATGCCTTTGCATTAAAAAATGCATCAGAAATTGTGTCAGAAAGTTTCACGTTGTTGAGCAAGTCATTTGAGCATTAGTAAACCAAGCATTTTATATTAACATCAAAGCACCGTTTCTAATTTAGACACGTGCAAAGGTAAAGCTGCTATCAATGAGATTGCACCTGGTTAACATAAAAAATACCCAAAACATATACTGGTTCTGATTTCATTCAGAAAAGATTTATTTTTGATGCAGAAACCAAACATCCTTTACGAAAATTAATACTGCATTAATTTTTACTTTTGAGAAGTAAAATTTGATAATATTTAATTTATATAGCAACCTTGATAAAACTCAGACAAAATAAAGTGTGAATTCTAGCCAAATATTATAAACAGCCAAGGAAATGAAGCTGTAAAGAATAAAAAAAATTTCCAATTTGCACCTATTTTAGATTTTTGCAATTTATAAAATTAATTTTTCAAAAATTAACTTTTTTTTTCATGTCTAAAATTTTAAATATGTTTGCTATTTCCAATTTGTAAATTCAAAATACACCAAACTTCACAAACACAGTACTATAAGTTTATAAATTATAGATAATTGCCAAATTACTGAATTTCCTGAGTGGGACCAGAAGAAAAGTACTATTTTAGGCAGGTTTCCACATCAGCATTTCTTCCTTTCACTCGACCATGAAATTCTCTACTTTAAGCAGGTAACATTCCATTATAAACAGGTTCCATTTTCACGCTGCTTACATTTTCCTGGTGAACTACCCGTAATGCAAAGGCAATCATTTATGAAGGCTCTAAGACATCACAAGAGTTCACCGGGCCATCAGATGTGATCCCCTCGAAATTTACTTTAATTTGATAAGCATCCATAATTTATAATCTTATACTATACTTTTTGAATATCATTGCATTCTCAATTCGGTACTAATAAGAATGTATATAAAAAATATTTTGTTCCAATTAGGTCTTCAGTTTAAGTTATAAAGTTCAGTTTAAATTAAAATATAATAATAATTAAGAATATAATAAATTAATTTACAAAAATTAAAAAAGAAAAAACTTTAAAGAGTAGAAATCAGAAGACCAACACATATTGTGCTGTCCTCTAAAGAAAAAACCCATTTTTTTTTAAATTTTCTCTACATAAAGTCTAATAAAGAATTTAAAAAAATTAAGCATGGCTATATTTTCACAGCTTGTTCTGACCAAGATTTTAATGTTCAGCATTTTTTATTTTATCACTTTATTACAAAATGGCAGCTAATTAAGCAAGAATTAAAAAAAAAACACTTTTCCAAAAAATAACCTATGTTACCTGAAAAACACCCACACCTGATATAATCAGCTAAAAATGAAGCATTTTATTACATATTAAAATGGTTTAACATTAAAAAAAATTATGTAGATCATTCTAAATTTCTATTAAAACAAGAAAATCTGTAAAAATGAAGCTTATGTTTGCCAGAATTCTGCAATTGTTAGTTTACATTATTTTAAAATTAAATAAGCACTCCTTAGACATTTTAAACTATTTTTATTATTCTAATTTGGGCATAAAAAAAAGACTTTAGTGAAACATTTGATGTAGTACTAGAGTGAGGGTTTTTTTTTTTTAGGAATCATTTCACTGTGGGTTTTTTTTAAAGAGGACAGCACAATAAATGGGGAAACAGTACAAGGGATCTGAATAAACAAAAGTTATTTAATAAACTGTAAGTGAATAATAAAAGCAATCACTGTAATTAATCACAGTATGAGAAGCATCATAGATAAAATTTTAAAATAACATAATTTAAAGACTAAATTTAAGATTGAGTTGTTTTGATTAAAGACATTGTTTGTGAATTCATGAGTTAAACATATACTGACCTTATAATTTGATTACATACTGTTATTTCCAAGAAAATATAATACTTTACATTGTATTAATATTGAAATAATCTTATTCTAATATTTCATAAACATTCGACACTAATGCAGATTGATTATCGATGCTGATCAACTTGTTTAAGAATTTAGGCAAAATTTAATTGCCCCAATGTTATTCAGGTTTCTGCAGCTACCAGATTTTATTGAGACTGATAATATTTGTAACTAATTACAGCTTTATATCAGATCTCACAAAATTTTTGGCAAGGAAAACAAATGAAGTGCAAGTGTACAGTAGTGACATCAACATTAGATTAGTTCTATCTTCTAAACAACATTCCATGCCACGCCACACGCCAGCGAAGCAAGGGGCGGAGTTTTGAAACGCCAGAGCGCCAGGTGATTGGTCTATTTTTCTCTGTACATGAATCAATGTATGTTTTGCTTATATGCGCCCGGTGCATTTAAAATACGTCATGGGTGTAAAGTCGTTCAAGTTCCCTGTGAATGGACTTTACCCACGAGTGGCAACAGCCACTCCTCTGAGGGTATATGCCCACCGAAAAAGGCTGTTTATTGGACAAAGGTGAAACTGTGTTAAAATGTTCTTCACGCCTATTGGTGTTTTTCTTCTATATACCCCGAGGCTAACGAAAAAGACAGGCTACCGTGGTGCATTCCACTTATCTTTTTAAACAGACCGCTAGAGTGACGTGATGCTCTTTTCGTACACCTGCATTGGTGCATTCGAGCCTCACGTGACTCCGGCGGTCTGTAAAAAAAGATAAGCGTAAAGCACCGCGGTAGCCTTTCTTTTTCGTTAGCCTCGATATACCCTCAGATGACGTGAAATATGTAAAGTTCATTACACCTCTGGGGGTGCCTAGTCAGATGAAGGTCTAGTCACCAGATCAAGGCTCTAAATAACGAAACCAACTACAGTAGCGATGGCATGACGTATGGGTGAGCGATGCAGTGTGGAACTAGTAAATATTCCAGCACCTCACATCCATCTGGCATGACTTCGCTACACTGTGAAGTGCTGAACCGTCTCATCCAAAATCAATTAGTAACCGGCCAACTAAGAAAAAGCAATTAAAGCAAAAAAAAAAAAAAAAAAAACGCACTGCAGCCACGTCAGCCTATAGATTTATCAAACACATCTTCGCCATGCGGAGAGCAGACGAATCCTTGCCTCGTTGCCAGACAACAACCCATTATGCTGGGCAAAAGCCTGACAGGTAGGGACCTGGTCAGCGGTCTAAAATAAATGTTTATTAGAAATTTGTTTTAATTTCTTACATAAATAATTCCATTAAGGGAAATTCTTCCATCTTATAAAAATTGTAAGGTGAGGGATATTTTAGTGCATATATACTATGAAAAATTATATTTATTATTAAAATTGGTTATTTTCTATTTTATAACTAGACATCCACATTTTATGGTTTAACATGTTAAAAAGTACTATTTAGAATAACATATCCCTTCCCCAAATTAATTTATGAAACTTTTTTATGGCACTGTTTTCACGTTTATCTTCGCTCTTATACTTTTAATAAGGTTAACTTTGCTCCTCAAAATAAAGTTAATGAATATTTTCACTTCTTCAAAAAACCCTAACTATATAGCTGTTATATATACAAACTAAACTATTGATAGTGTTGCCAACTGAATTGGGAATGCTGACTAGGAAGGAAATTGAGGGGGTGGAGGAAGGGAGGGGGCTAAAGCTCCCCCTTTCAAAATTAGCATTTTTATGAGCTTATAGGCCACCAATCCTTCTCCAAAACCAAATTTTGTCCACGCTACGGACGGTGGCCCTCCCCTTCTAAAGGTTGTGAACCCCTAGATTAGTATAATAAAAAATTTAAAACTACTTGCTAGGTAGTAGCAGAGAGTAGAGGTGGAACATTTGGGTAAAGAAGGGTTATTTAGATGAATGATTATTCATTTATTGTTACTAGAGAGCAACAAATACAGCAGATTTTTTAAAAATAGAGTTTTAAAGATTTTTAATTTTGTACGTATGTGGCGCAGACATTTTTTTAATAGAGAGATAATTTAGTTGAAAATTATCTATATATTTTTTAAAGAGAGCAACAAATAAGAATATTAAAAAAAAATTAAGTTTTATATTCTGGGGTGGTGAGGGGGAAACATGAATTTAGAAGGAGAAGGGAGGGGTGTAATTTAGTTGATTTGGTATTTACTTATTGTTAATAGAGAGCAATAAGTAGGATAGAAATTTTCTTTTATAAATAGTTTAAAAGTTTTATTGCTACGGGGTGGCAAAGGAGGTTGAGGGTGGGGGAGAAACAAACATTTTGGGATAAAAAGATACTCTAAATAGCCTATTATTTATTTATTGTTACTAGAGGTCAACAAATAGAACATATATTTTTTAATAAAGAGTAGTTTTAAAGATTTAAACTTTGTATGCTGAGAGGTAGAGAAGGTAAGGAGAAGTGTAAATTTCGAAGGTACGGCAGGTAACTTAGAAAACTAATTGTTTACTTATTGTTACTAAAGAGGAACAAATGGGACCGAAGAATTTTTAAAAATAGTTTCAAAGGTTTTTTGCCAGGGGCAAAGGGGGGAAGCAGACATTTTGGGGGTAGAGAGATAATTTAAATGCCTGATTATTTATTTATTGTTAACAGAGAGCAATAAATAGAGTATTTTTATAAAGAGTTTTTAACTTTGCATGCTGAGGTGCGGGAGGGGGGGGGGAGGAGGAAGCATAAATTTTAAATGGAGGAGGAGGTTGTAGTTTAGATAATGGATATTTTACTTATTGTTACTAGCAAGAAACAAGTAAAAAAGGAGTATTTAAGATTCTCAAAATTTTTAATTTTTATGTAGGGAGTGGAGCAGAGAAGGGAAGCAGACATTCCAAATGGGTGGAGGGGGGGGGGGGTCATTGAGATTATTTATAAACATAAGTGGAAATCTGCCAAAAAAAATCAAAAGCTGGAAAACTCTGTCATTTGGATTTTTAAAATCAATTTTTCGCACAAAAATGTTTGTGTATGGGGGGGGGGGGGGCTTATATTTGGAAAAGGGCAAGAAAATTAAAATTCGCTTAAAAGTTGGTGGGGGGGGGGGGGGTTCGAGGGGTCTTACAATCGGGATTTTACGGTATATGTATAGAAAATTATTGTATCTTTATTTATATTATCTTTCAAATGAATATTATAAATCCACACAATGCTTTAGAATCAATTGTATATATTTATTATTTCGGAGAATATATAAAACATTCAGAACTAATATTATGCACCCCCTTTTTTTTCTTTTCTATTTCTTTATTGTATTAAAAAATGTATTTAAAGCTAGTTTTTTAAAAAATAAATAAAATGTTTTCTTCTGAATTTCGGGAAGTTTCATGCAAAATATTTTGAAAATATTAAAAACACGCTGTTATTAGAGTATTATTAGTGTAAAGTGAAGGCACCGGACTATCCTAGTTTATGTATATTTTAGAGAATGTATATTTATGGAATTAGAAGAGGTCAAAATTTGAGGATACTAATGTTAAAGTCAAGTAATAAACTTTATTTTTTACCTTCCCAAAAATGATTGATTTATTTTTTTTATTTCAGTGAGGTACACTGAATGAACCCAAACTTATTCTAGACATTTTTCTTTTAACTCAAAAGCATACTTTTAATTATGAATATTATTAGTAAATTCATATTAAAAATGATTTATGCCCTACATCAATTCTTACATAAACAGAATGAGCATCTTCAAAAACATAGGCGTGTAAGCTGTTTACGGATCATTACAATCATTATCTTTCGAGATAATAGTGAAATTTTACTTTTCGAAGGTCTAAAGGGACTATTCTGCCACCGTTCAATCACATATGAGAATATCGACAACAGAAACCAGAAAAATTATGTCAAAAAATTTTTGAAAGTAAATTTGGACGATGAAACTTATGCTATAGCTATACATAGATTACTTCTGAAATTTTACTGGTGTTATTTTGGAGGTATTTCATTTGAGATGTTAATTTGTTTATTTTTAGGTGCGTTCTTAATTATATAAATACGTAGCACCAGGGCTGTAGCTAGAAGTAAAGAATAGGGGTGCTCAAGAAAATGTAGTGGGGGCTCATACTATTTCTCTCTCTCTGACACATGCACGCACAAACACAGATATATATGTTCAAAGTATTATATAGAAAGGTAAATTAGTGCCTATTCATATTACAGACACTATATATCTTCTTAAACTGTTTATAATAATTTTATTCGATGCTAAGATAAGTAAAGGCTGCAGACAGGGATATAATGAAGGATACGGTGGATACGTCTTATACCTTCTGGATTATTTTAAGAAATACTGTATACCCTCTTCTCAAAAACACTATAGCATATACTCTTTAGGGTATGCCCTCTGGTTTTTTACGATTATATCACTAGCTGCAGAATGAAAAATTTCAGTGTATAATTATACTAGTGAAATAATAAGTATGGTGATGACAATAAGGAAATAAAAGGCAGACAGTTCACTTGTTTCAAAAGAATTTCAACAATTAATTTTTTTCTTACTATTCCCCGCCCTTAAGGATTCTAAAGTTATGCTTTTATAGGATAAAAAACATTAGAAAAATCAAGGTTGTATTTTGCATTTTAAAATTATTTTTGTGTCTAGTCAAATGTTAAAACCACTTGTATTTATTAGCTTTTTTCATTTGTATCATTTATAAATCATGGATCTTATATATAATATATATTTTTAACTTAAGATGACTCAAATACGAAACATAATGTTTATCATAAGCATCATATTTACTATCAAACTCATTAGAATAACTTTGCTTTATGCTAATAATGGAAAACGCTGCAAAATGAAAACTTTCAGTGTATAACTAATGCAAAAATCGATGTTTGCATCAGCAAAAGGTTGCTAATTCTGAGTATGTGCAGATAGGATGCGTGCCTATTGAAGCACTTATTTGCAGTTTTTAAATAATTACTACAATTTAGTATTTATGCAAAACTGTAAAAAACCCCATGACTAAGTTCAATTGTTGAATAGAGTTTCATTGGGATTTTTGAAACAGAATTTCATTTGGTGGCCTTAACAAATTTTCCAGGGGGAGAGGGGCTCAAACATTTTTAGGGGGTGCTGAGCCCCCTCTAGCTACGGCCCTGCGTAGCACCTATAGTCATCGTCTGGTGTACCGTCTCTCCGCAGATAACAGTATAAAAGCTACCCAACCAAATGGTTTGAAAAATAATATATATAATCGTTGCAGAATTTTGTCGAGTCATTTCAAATTTTATGAAAATCGAATCAAAACTTAAAAAGATATTAATAAAAGTTTTATTCATTCTATTAAATCCGATCATACGTAACTAATTCAATGACATCCCATGATCGGTAATAATTCTAGGTTGTCATGGTGATAACGTCGTAACGATGGTGTCATATTATTTCCGTATTACTGAATTTATAAACCGAATTTCTATACAGTAGAGTCCCGCTTAACCGAGTCAAAAAAAGAAAACAAAAATCCTTTTGACTAGAAAATCAGAATTTTATGACACTTCATTGACAATGACAGTTTCTTACCCTAAAGGTTAAACTCAACCAGTGGTGTACTCGTAGATTATCTCTCTTTCAATTTAACAATGTACAGAGTACAGAGTAGTATCAGTACTAAACAAGCGGGTTTGTATTGAGTAATTGACCATTGAGTAATTCCAAGGGCATGCAGAGCAATCTCATATATATATTGGGTTGAGGAATAAGTAATTTCGTTTTTTCCCAATAGATGACTTTAAAGTCGCATATCTGTAGTAATGCTTATTCAATGAAGCCATATTATATACCGTTTGAAAGTTAACAGTCCATAGAACATTCTAAAGATAAAGGTAGCGTTATCTGTCTACTCAGTCAAAAGTTATTGCGCTTTGAAAATGGAGACTCCAGAAGGTCATTTTCGTCATATTTTGCTTTTCTATTTCAGAAAAGGTAAAAATGCAGCGCAGGCTCATCAAAAATTGTGTGGTGTTTATGGTGATGAGTGCTTAAGTCAACGCCAGTGTCAGAATTGGTTTACTCGTTTTCGTTCCGGAAATTTGATGTTCAAGATGAACCTCGCCCAGGCCGGCCAAACGTTGAAAAAGGTCGATGAAATTCTTAACAAAATCGAGGTAGACCAACATACTTCATCTCACGACATCGCTATGGAACTAAATATCGATCAAAAATCAGTTTTGAACCATTTACATACGATTGGATACCAAAAGAAGCTCGATACTTGGGTTCCGCATGAATTAACAGCGAAAAATTTAATGGGCCGAGTTTCCATTTGTGAATCGTTGCTGAAACAAAACGAAATCGAGCCATTTTTTAAACAAAAGATTACGGGCAATGAAAAGTGGATCACGTACGATAATAATGTGCGAAAAAGATCGTGGTCGAAGCCCGGAGAAACTTCACAAACGGTGGCCAAGCCCGGATTGACGCCAAAGAAGGTGATGCTGAGTGTTTGGTGGGATTGGAAAGGCATTGTTCATCATGAGCTGCTCGAACCTGGCCAAACCATTAATTCGACTCTCTATTGTCAACAACTAATGCGACTGAAGTAAGCGATTAAAAAATACGACCAGAATTGATCAATAGGAAAGGCGTTGTCTTCCATCACGACAACGCCAGACCACACACATCTTTAGTGGCTCGGCAAAAATTGAGAGAGCTTGGCTGGGAAGTTTTGATGCATCCACCCTATAGCCTGAACCTTTACCCGTCCGACTACTATTTGTTTCGATCTCTGCAGAACTCTCTTAATGGTGTAAAGCTGGCTCCAAAAGAGGCTTGCTTGTGAAAATCACTTGGTTCAGTTTTTCGCCCAGAAATCTCAAAAGTTCTACAGTGACGGAATTATGGTTTTACCGGAAAAGTGTCAAAAGGTCATCGATCAAAACGGGACGCATATCATTGATTAGTGTTTGAAATTTATATGAATAAATTCTCTTTGAAAAACATGGTAAAAAACGAAATTACTTTTTCCTCAACGAAATATATATATATATATATATATATATATATCAACTGAATGACAATCCGAATATATTTACGCGAGTTAGAGCACGGAAAGAAAGACAGACAAACCGAATTCATAAACACTTTTCAACTTGTTAGACACGTCGGTCACTTTTATTAATTTTAATCGTTTATTTATTTGCCAAAATTGGCTTTCATACAGTGAAGCAGTTTACTTAAACAAGACATCTTAGTTACATATTTTATTACATAACTTATGCAAGTCTTATTTTTTCCTCATAAACATTTAAAATCACATATAAAGTTATTCAATAAAAACACAATTTCTCAATGTGAAAAATAGTATTATGAATAACATATGAAGAAATGATTATTTTTAATACACACAAGCTTTTAAAAATTTTTATTTAACAAGTTTTATTTTGACATAAAAAAAAAATTGTACTCTCTCTTTTATACACGTACTAGAATCTCCTCAAAAAATATGTATTTCCTAATTTCTATTTTTAATCCCTTCCTTTGAAGTTGTCTGGAATAAGTTACGTAATCGCTTAGCAGCAGAAAAGACAGAAAAAATGTAGATACATCATTTATATAATAAGTCTTCAGAATACCGATTACTAACTGAAAATGGATATTCTCAAGTATTATATCACATAGTTTCATTTATTTATATATTACTTAGTTTTAATCAATTTTAAAAGAAAATAGCAGTATGTAAGAATGTTTCCTTTTTCATGTATTAATTTTTATCATTGTTTAATTAAATATAATCTTTAAAATGTATACTAGATGTGGAGCTATGTAATATAGAATTTCAAAATACACTACCTTGGAGTCTAATTTAATGTATTCTTCTCCATATGCATATATTTTAATTTCAGATATAATGATTTCATAGTTGCCTTCTAGCGGTTATAAAGACTTTTATTTATTTGATAAACTTTTAAAAAATATATAATTATTTTACTAGGAAATATTTATTACGTTAATAAAAATAAAGTAAAATTCAATATGAATTAATAATGCACATTTAATATATGAATTAGTAATGAATATTTAATACGAATTAATAATGTACATTTAATATGAACTAATAACGTACATTTAATAAGAAATAGCTCTAAACCACTTTTTTTTTTTCATAATAAAAGCTGTTTTTTTTTTCAATTAAAATCGGCTTTTCTTAAGTGGTTAAAAAAAGGCAGTTTTTTTCTCTCCCGCTAAAAGCAGCAACCTTGGCCTTTATGCAGGTTTCTAGGTTCTGAAGGCTTTTCTTTTGGTTATATCCGGGGCAATGCAGCTTCAACAGCCCCTTTATAATATATCTCTGGAAATTAGTATACTATCAACTCTGACATTTATGCTGTACGCGTTGAACACAAATTACCAATATGATTATCCGGTATTTTTTTCTGCAGAAGTGATTTCTGGCATACGTCCAGAGCCTGATTAAGATCATGTGGGGCCCAAGATTCAGCAACTTTTCTGGGGCCCCCTTCAAACCAAAACAGTAGCTATAATTATTTTTTTCGGGAGTATTCGGGGTTATCATTAGATATTATGACATTCTTGTAATAAACTTTTTGTAAATCATTTTATTCATTTGGGGGCCCCAGGCTACAGCCTAGTCAGCATGTGCGTTAATCAGGCCCTGCATACGTCACACACAAATGACATCTAACATTATAAATATGAAAATGATTATCTAAAGTACTTTTCAATGTAAATTATTTCTAACATTGGTCTTGCACAAATAATTTTTCTCCAGTGTCGCCGCGACAAGAAAATTTCAAACTTCTTTTGTATGCAAGTAACTTTTCCCATTTGTTGCACACATATAGTTTCTCTCCAGAGTGGATACCAAGATGTTTTTCTAAAGAGCTTTTGTTTGAAAATGATTTTTGACAGACATCACAGACATGTGTTGAGTGGGTTAGAAGGTGATTTTTTAAAGATATTTTCACCGAAAAGGATTTTTGACAGACATCACACACGTATGGTTTTTCTCCAGAATGGGTCCGAAGATGTGTTTTTAAATTGCATTTATCTGAAAATGACTTTTGACAGACATCACACACATGTGGTTTTTCTCCAGAGTGGGTTCGCAGATGATAATTTAAAGAGGCTTTCAATGTATACGATATCTGACATATGTCACACACATATGGTTTCTCTCCTGTATGGTCTCGAAGATGTCTTTTCAAAGAGCTTTTCAATGAAAATGATCTTTGACAGATATCACACAAATGTGGTTTCTCTCCAGAGTGGGTTCCAAAATGTCTTTTTAAAGAGTTTATCCCTGAAAATGATTTTTGACATACATCGCACACAAATGATTTATTTCCAGTGTGAATTCGAAGATGAGCTCTTAAAGTTGATTTAAGTGTAAATGACTTTTGACACTTCTCACACACGTGTGGTTTTTCACCGGTATGTATTCTTAAATGTTGTTTCAAACTTTCCTTCCGCAAAAACGACATTTGACACTTCTCACACACGTGTGGCCTTTCACCGGTATGTATTCTTGTATGATGTTTCAAATGCTCCTTTCGTAAAAATGCTTTTTGGCATGTACTGCATGTATATGGTTTTTCTCCACCATGAATTTTCTTGTGTTCCGCTAAACAACTTTTCCCTGAAAAAGATTTTTGGCAAGTGTGACACGTATGAGTTTTTTCTGCATTATGAATTTGAATATGTGTAGCTAAATAATATTTGTTTGAGAAAGATTTTTGACACACATGACAAACAAAAAATCTCTCTGCTATATGAGTTTGTAAATTTTGATCTAACATGGCTTTTTTTGGCAAACCCTCTTGATATAAATTAAATGCATGGAATTTTTCTTCATTTTGCGGTTGAAATGTCGACTGAACTTCCATTTATTACAAATTCGTTATGGTCATCAAATCCTTTAAAAACCTGTCTCATGTAAAAAAAAATATATATATATATATATATATATATATATTTTAAGTGGTTTGAATATTATGTATATTTAATTTTATATTATATTCCTAATAAATATCATTTTATAAATAACCAATCTATACTGTAAAACATGTTCTTATCTGTTGTATGAACCTTTTAAATGGATCAATTAAGATTTCCATCAGAAGGAACAAAAATTGTTTTAAATAGTCAAATAAATCCTTCTCGGCAGATTAGTTGATTTACCTGCAGATCTTCTTGCATAAACTTTAATTAGCACCTAAAGATACCTCATTAATATTAATTACCGTTTATATCGTAAATCTGCAGAAAACATAGCCACCGATATATTTTCAAGATATTCCAATCAAAATTAGTTCACTTTAGCATCAAATAGAAACCTTACAGAAAAAGTAGGAAATGAATAAAAATACACAGGTGTAAATAGGTTACTCCCAAAACCTGAAAGTAGAAAGAGAAAAATAAATGTTTTGAAAAATATGCAGAGTAAAATTAAAGACAATTGCTTTTATATGGACATGTCATATATATATGTATAAGAAATGAAAAGGAAATTTTGTAAAGAACTATAATTTGAAAAGATCGGTTCTTTTTTGTTATAGCGCATTCGAGGATGAATCGCCAAGCAACCAAGATGTATCGTGAAATTATAAGAAATATATAAAATGATTATCATAGGTGATGTATCATGATGTATGACATTTCATGACGTACATGTCCAAATTACAGTCACATATGACGCAGATATGGCATACATGATATGTGTGTAAACCATATATGAAGTACATATGACATATAAGATGCAAATATTATGCAAATATATTGTACATGGGGCTTATATGAACATTTTAAGTACATATATGCTGGTATCATATATTCTATACGAGGAGAAATTGTGTGTGTGTGTATATATATATATATATATATATATGTGTGTGTGTAAATTTTATCTTAAAAACTGATCTAACGATTTTGACGGAATTTTGTATCCTACCGTTTTGGGGCACCAGAAAAACATTGGGCTAGGTCACATGTTCGAGAAAATTCGATTAGTGGGTCATTTTGAGTCACCATGGGTCAGGGTGAACCTACAGTGGTGGCCAAAAGTGTGGGCATTTTTTGAAAGTTTCATGTTTTTCAACTTTGTGTGCTTGTAGAATATATTAATTTTCACTTAAATACAAACGTTTATATATCAAATTGAAGGTAATTTAATGTAGAATTTAATAATAAAATCAGTATTACAATATCTGTATTACAAAAAAGTTATGCAACTAATAGTAAGATCTATTTTAGATTTTCATTTTTTAAAGTGATACTTACACAATCAATACTTAGTAAGACACCCTTATTTTTTAAGACAGCTTCACAGCGTCTTTTCATCGAGTGAACGAGTGTTTGGAGTTCATTTTTCGTAATCACATGGTGCCAAGAATCAATTATAGCTTCAATAAGTTGTCTTTTATTGGATGGACGTTTTTTTCGTACAAGAATTTTCAAACGTCGCCACAAATTTTCAATTGGATTGAGATCAGGGCTGTTTCCTGGCCATGGTAATATATCTATGCCTTTATTTTGAAACCATGTTTTGCATACTTTTGCTGTGTGGCATGGAGCTGAATCCTGCTGAAAAATAAATGGTGCGTTGTTGGGGAAGAGATCCCTGATGGAAGGTATCAATTTTGGTACCAGGACAGTTTCGATGTATTTTTTGGCATTCAGGATGCCATCAATCACTTGAATTTGGCCCATACCATCTGCAGACATACATGCCCAAATCATGACATTTGTTGTTTTTTTTGTAGTTGCTTCAATGCAATCAGGATGAAGTGTTTCTCCTACTCTACGTCTCACGTATTTTCTACCATCCCTACCAAAGGGCGATATTTTACTCTCATCGATCCAGATTACTTGCTTCCATTGATTTTCTGACCATTTAATGTGTTCTTTTGCCCACTTAACTCGTTTTTCGCGTTGCTTTTGATTTAAATATGGTTTTCCTTGGAATTCTAGCTTGTAGTCCAAATCCTGATAACCTTCTTCTTATTGTTCTTGAACTTACTGCAATACCCGCTGCATTCATTTCACATCTAATGGCATCTGATGAAAATTTTCTATCTTGAAGGCATAGCCGTTTAATTTTTCTATCGGCAGTAGCACTTGTGAATTTTTTTCGGCCTGATTTGGCCTTATTTTCCACTGATTTCGTTTTTTCATAACGTAAACAGAACTTTCGTACACCAGAACAAGTCACTGAACCACCAACTTGTCTTGCAATTTCAGCATAAGAGAGGCCATTTTCTCTCAATATGACAATTTGGCTTCTTTTTGTAGATGTCCAATTAGTTCTTCTTGTTGATGACATTGTTTAAAATTACACTGCTCAAAACAATTAAAGGATATTGCAGTTTTAGGTGGATTTTGTATCTGGGAAACTTTTTAGCTGATTGATACATGGTCGACAGACATAGTAGGTTACATGAGAATAAATTACACATGTTTGGCAGAAAAAAATGCATTTTATTGCGCATTTGTGTACAAAAGGAAAAAAACACAATTTGTGCATATGAGAAAAAAAGAAAAAGAAAAGGTGTTTTCTACAAAGAAAATCATTTTCAGTAGGGGGTATGGTTTCCACGGGCGGCCAGCAACGTTGAACACCTTTGAGGCATGGACTCAATGAGGCTATTAATGACGAGTTGGGGTATTCTGCCCCACTCTTCCAGAAGAGCTCTTTCCAGTTCTTGGAGAGTTTGTGGGGGTTGTTGGCGGCCAGAAACTCGTCTTCCTAGAGCGTCCCAAACGTGCTCGATTGGATTCATGTCTGGAGAGCACGCTGGCCATTCCATTCGAACGATTCCTTTCTCGAAAAGGAAATCCTCCACCAGGTTTGCACGATGTGGCCTGCAGTTATCGTCCATTAAAATGAAGTTATCTCCGATTGCTGCAGCGTAAGGGACTACAATAGGTCTGAGGATCTCATCCCTATATCGGCGACCAGTCAGAGCTCTTTTCGAATGATGTAGAGGTCAGTGCGCCCGTCAATGGAGATGCCACCATACACCAACACTCCTCCACCGCCAAATCTGACACTTTCGTGCACGAACGCAGGATTATTCCTACTGCCACGGTCCCTCCAGATGAAAATACGCCTATTATCCGGATGCACAGAAAAACGGGACTCGTCAGAAAACAGAATATTGCTCCATTCATTTCTCCTCCAGTTGACATGCTCGGTTGCCCACTCCCTGCGGTCGCGACGATGCCTTGATGTTAATCTAACACATACCATCGGTCGGCGAGCATACAAACCTACAGCATGGAGCCGGTTTCGGACAGTCTGAGTTGAAATCGTGGTGCCTGTAGCCGAGCGAAGGTGTTGTTGGAGAAGAGTAGCGTTCATTTTTCGGTGTCTCCGAGCTGTTAACGCTAAATACCGATCTTCATTGGGCGTTGTTGCCCGTCTACGACCTTGCCCTGGTCTTCGGCCTGCACATCCACTCTCCAAAAAACGGTTCCAGATCCTGGAAATGACACTTTGTGACACTCCAATGGCTTGCGCTACTTCGGCTTGAGTTTGGCCCCCTTCTAACCTACCAACAATTCTCCAAGCTTCTGAATCTGTCAAATGACTTCGCTGAGACATCGTACTCATCGAAACAAAGCAATCACTGAATGCCGATCATCCTTGTCTTCATTCTCTTTTATCCAGTTGAAAGTCAAATTTCATTCGCTGCCGCTGAAGCGACGTTTTTGACGTCGAACTCAAAATTTGCATACTCCACAGTTTGAAAACCAGAAAAATTTGCATTTGTGATTCTCTTCTTCTATTTTCGGCAAAAAAAATTTCGTTTATATCTTTATTTTATATAAAACTTCAAATATCCTTTAATTGTTTTGAGCAGTGTAGTTTAATTAAAAATAGGACTTTAAATATTCGTAATCACATGGTGCCAAGAATCAATTATAGCTTTAATAAGTTGTCTTTTATTGGATGGACGTTTTTTTCGTACAAGAATTTTCAAACGTCGCCACAGATTTTCAATTGGATTGAGATCAGGGCTGTTTCCTGGCCATGGTAATATATCTATGCCTTTATTTTGAAACCATGTTTTGCATACTTTTGCTGTGTGGCATGGAGCTGAATCCTGCTGAAAAATAAATGGTGCGTTGTTGGGGAAGAGATCCCTGATGGAAGGTATCAATTTTGGTACCAGGACAGTTTCGATGTATTTTTTGGCATTCAGGATGCCATCAATCACTTGAATTTGGCCCATACCATCTGCAGACATACATGCCCAAATCATGACATTTTTTTTGTAGTTGCTTTAATGCAATCAGGATGACGTGCTTCTCCTACTCTACGTCTCACGTATTTTCTACCATCACTACCAAAGAGCGATATTTTACTCTCATCGCTCCAGATTACTTGCTTCCATTGATTTTCTGACCATTTAATGTGTTCTTTTGCCCACTTAACTCGTTTTTCGCGTTCCTTTTGATTTAAATATGGTTTTTCCTTGGAATTCTAGCTTGTAGTCCAAATCCTGATAACCTTCTTCTTATTGTTCTTGAACTTACTGCAATACCCGCTGCATTCATTTCACATCTAATGGCATCTGATGAAATTTTTCTATCTTGAAGGCATAGCCGTTTAATTTTTCTATCGGCAGTAGCACTTGTGCATTTTTTCCGGCCTGATTTGGCCTTATTTTCCACTGATTTCATTTTTGCATCACGTAAACAGAACTTTCGTACACCAGAACAAGTCACTGAACCACCAACTTGTCTTGCAATTTCAGCATAAGAGAGGCCATTTTCTCTGAATATGACAATTCGGCTTCTTTTTGTATATGTCCAATTAGTTCTTCTTGTTGATGACATTGTTTAAAATTAGTTTAATTAAAAAAAGGACTTTAAATATTCAAAAACAGCAATACTCTATTTAATTGTACTAGTATGCATCATTCCGCAAAATATTTCCACAACAATAACTCTTTTACCATCCAACTAACCTAAACTATAGTGACTACAGACATTCGATTGGTCCTCAGAACAGTGTTTGTGACTGGCTAGTACGCTTTTATTACAAAACACGTCCTTATTCAAAACGATTTGTGTTTGTTTGTTCTACTAAAATGAGCATAACTTTTTTTGTAATACAGATATTGTAATGCTGTTTTTATTATTGAATTCTACATTAAATTACCTTCAATTTGATATATAAACGTTTGTATTTAAGTGAAAATTAATATATTCTACAAGCACACAAAATTGAAAAACATGAAACTTTCAAAAAAGGTCCAAACTTTTGGCCACTTTTGGTAATTGTATAGAGCAGTTCACATCACGTGACTTTTACCGGAGAGCAATGAAAAAAGCTGTAGGACACACAAATAGAAAAAGCATTGATAAAGGTAGCGATAGCTATCCTACAGCAGCAGCAAAAACCTGTTCGTGACGTCACCTTGCACAGCTCTATATAAAAAACGGTTCAAACGATTTTGACTAAATTTTGTATCCCACCATTTTCGGGCACGAGAAGGCTATTTTGCTGGGTCACATGTTCGAGAACTTTGGATTAGTGGGTCACTTTTGGGTCAAGTTATTTTTATCTAAAAAACAGCTCTAACAATTTTGATTAAATTTTGTATCTTACGAGTTTTGGGCACGAGAAAATCATTGGGCTAGGTCAAATGTCCGAGAAAATTCGATTTGTGGGTAATTTTCGGGTCACTGTGGGTCAAGCTAATTTTATCTAAAAAACGGCTCAGACTATTTGGACTAAATTTTATATCCTAAGGGTTTCGGACACGAGAAAACAACTGGGCTTGGTCACATGTTCGAGAAAATTTTATTAGTGGCTCATTTTGGTCATAGATAATGAGATTTGAACTCAAAGCTAATTTTGAGCGTAGCTCGAGTCAAAATTAGCAACATTTATTATTTAATTATTTTGTGTCCAAAAATGTTTAGTTTGTTTTTCATGCTTCCTTTAATCTAACTCTATAATTAATTCTTTGATTCCAGGGAAGACCATAGCTCGGTCTTCCCTGGTCGTATAATACACATATAAGCTTTTAACGACCTTAACATCATAACAATTTCAGGGGCCGTTGTTACAAAGAAATAACAAAAGGACTTTTTAGGACCAATTAAATTAAAAAAATTATACCATCACACAGGGCAGTGTTTATAGGGGTGGGGGGGGGGGGAGAGACTAGGTCACCCAAGGCTGCTTTAAATTAGAGGTGGCTAAAATTTTATAATCATGTACCAAAAATTGCCTTGCAGTCCTTTAAATTTGACCCTTCTAATCTCTCTGCAAGCATAAAACAGACGTGTAATGAAAGTGACATTTAAAACGAACATTTATTATTTAATTATTTTGTGTCCAAAAATGTTTAGTTTTTTAGGGTTTCGTTCATCTCACGAAACCCTATTGCTCCCGCTCCGTTGTCTGTCTGTCACAGAGCCATTCTCGAAAACTATGTAACTTACAGAGTTGAAACTTTGTGTATAAATCAGAATATCAGCTGTGAAGAGCTGAAAATATTAAAATTTGATAAATTCGTATTATTTTAATAAATAGAGATAAAAAACCAAAATTCTAACAGCCTTTTCCTATTAAATTTAAACATTTTTTTTTTTTTATAGCCGATGCCAAAAATTAAAAATCAACGATGAAAATCTTTCTACAATAATTATTTTTCTATCAGACGATTTCCACGTGAAAAATGAAATAAAAAGTTTCACCAATTGAAAAAAAAAGATTAATATGAAATAAAATTGATTGACGTCATAGTGGTAATAAAACATAAAACGGAAAGATTTCTCAATAATACAAGAAGTATGAGTATGTGTATGTGCACAAAACAGATTAATATCACGTCATTAGAGAATTAAAAAGAAAATCTGACGTCATATCGAAAGTTTAACGGATTTTTCAAATGTTTCAGAATAATACAAAGCGAGTATCAATGTGAGTAATAGAGAATAGTAAATATATGAGTTTAATAAACATATTGAATCATGATAAAAATCCGATTATGGAAATATTCGCATATTTTAACATTTTGAAGGCGTACAACATGTTTAATTTTGAAATTATTTTTTTTTAAATATCGCATTTAGTCCGCATGACAGATATTACAGTGAGAGAATATAATAGCGGGCTTAGACCGCTATCGGAATGGTTTAGATATTCGAAAAAAAGAAAAAATAGACCGGTAAATTTTTACTTTATAAAAAAAATTACTTTTTTTTTCTAAATGAAATTTGTTTGAATTTATTAAAGAACGGATAAAGTGTTTTGAAACGAATATATTAAACGAAACCCTTTGAGAGATATTCGATCACACTTACCCACTTGTTTTTTCATGCTTCCTTTAATCTAACTCTATAATTAATTATTTGATTCTAAAAGTCTCCCCCCGCCTTTCTATAGGTAGTATATACAATAAATTACACGAAGACAGTTTTTTAGAGATGAATGCTTCTGAATCATTAGCTAAATCATTTATTGGTGTGAATCCAGTCAATCAGTTATTGGTGTGAATCATTCACCCATTTTGTTGCAGAAAATAGTACTAATTAATTATGCTCATAAGTCATAACATCCTATAGTAATTAATTCATCTGACCATAGATAAGTTTGCTGTAGAAAAATAACCTGTTCATATGATTATTATTAAACTAGCTAGTTTGTGCCGGCTAGCGGGCTCTTATTTACACCAGGGCCTTGAATTCATACGAACCTCGTAAAAAAATGCCCTAATACTTCGTTAACACCAGACAGCGCTACAAAGCATATTTTCAAGCGACATAAAAAAAGAGCACAATATATGCATTTTACAACGTAAATTTCAAGTAATTTGGGCAATCTACGTCATTTCGAACTTTTACACTGCCCTGCTAACCCAACTATATCAGAGTAAACATTTCATTATTTAAATTCCTATTTCCCAATTGTATAAAACTGTAATAAATTTCGATCATTAAAAAAACCATTTAACTAAATTGCAACTATTAATTTCATTAATATGACTAATCTTTTTTCTTTCACTCAGGGGCGCCATTTCGGGGGGCCTGGGGGGGGGGGGGGGGCAACCGCCCCCCCCCCCCCCCCCCCAAGGAATTTGAAATTTCAGAAAATTTATCAGTTATCACAGGTTAGAGCAAAAAAAAAAAAAAAAAAAAAAAAAAATGATCAAAAGCTAAAATAACGTCAGATTTCACAGATTTGATTACAATAAAAAAACTAGTCTGACGTGCCAATCCCAAAACTTTGTTCTATCTCATACAGATTTCACATACACCAAAAACAAATCAGCACCAATTTATATTAAGGTCTAACTGAATCTAAAGTTTTATTAAATTATGTGTGTTAGTTCTTGAGATATAGCTATCGTAAAAATCATGAAAAATGTAGCATAGCAGCGCCATCTGTTGGGCGATTTACACCCAAAAACTTGTAACCACCCATTTATATCAATGTCTAATTAAATATAAAGTTTTATCAAATTCCGTGCATTAGTTCTTGAGGTACAGCGCCCGCAAAATTTTTGTCAAATACAGACACTGAGACACACAGACAGACTCGCAGACAGAGAATTTCTAAAAATAGTCCAATTGTGTTCAGGACCTTCTAAAACGTATAAATCCGTCGAAAACCAGAATTGGTAAGTTTTCATAAATCCAATGCCTTTTTCTTGTAAAGATAGAAGAAAGTAATAAACATTTAATAAACACTTTAAAAATTGAAATGTTTTCTAAAGCCTTGCTATAGCAACATTATATAAGTGAGACATTTATCATTAATGAGTATTTTGGCTAGTTTTAGAAATATATGTGAGAAAAAACTCTATGAATTGCTTCTGAGCTGTGTACAGCATGATTAAAAGAAAACTCGTCACCCCCAAGGCTAGAATTTTAGTGATAAATACTCTCTTTAGCCAAAAATTTAAAGGGAATTTTTTAATATTTTTTCGGGGGTGGGGGGGATGGGGGAGGTGTATTTAATTTCCGAATTATATGATTTGTTAATTTTGTTTTATTAGTGTCACATTATATTTACTCCAATTGTTATAATGCGTTTAAATCATATGCTTTATTAAATGATATTATATATACTGTATGCTCTTAAAAATCTCCACAGCCTGACACTAGAGTCCTGTCCAGATTTGGTTGAAACCGACCCGAATCCTCACTTTAAACCGACAGACTCCCCCACCCAATGCAGGAGCAAGGGACATGAGACTAAGGGTTTTGCAGATTTCTGAATTGTATGGAATTTAGATCATAGTCTGCAGAGGAAAGCAGAAAATGATTCGGGAAAAATTTTTACTGATAGAAAATCATTAATGAAAATTTTCTTATACCTATGGATTACAACATTTGCAAATTTCATAACTTCTTGATGGTGTTTGTGTGCTGATTATCGCGTGACCGATTGAATTTCACGACTTTTTTTCGTGATTGTTTCATTTCTTTTTTGTGATAATTTTCCAAAATTCGCTATTTTCTGTGAATTATTGACGGAATTGATTTTTTCGATTATTTGTCTAAATTCGCGCCATTGTTTTTTCAACGATCGATGAAATTCGCTATTTGTTTTCGCCATCTTTTGACGAATTCGCGATTCTTTTCTACGATCGTTTGTTGAAATTCGGAAGTCATTTTCCGCAACCGACTGACAAAAGTAGATATTTTTTGCGCGATCTTTGACGAAATTCCCCTTTTTTGCGCGATTGTTTGACTACATTCGTGATTTTTTTTTCAATCTTTTGACGAATTTCGCGATATTTTTCCGCAATAGTTATACTAAATTCGCGATTTTTTTCCGTGATGGATTGACGAAAATCTCTATTTGTTTCAGTGATCTTTGGTGAAATTCGCAATATTTTTCCACAGTCTTTTGAAAAAATTAATGATTTTTTACGTGACCAATTTTGTCAAATTAACTATTTTTTCTTAATTCCAATTCGTAAAATTCGCGATGTTTGCCGCGATCGGTTATCGAATTGCTTTTGCGTAAAAAAAAAAGAAAAAAATTCGCGGACTATCCACTAAAATTAAAAATATATTCGCTGAAGAATCACATGTCTGTGAAAGAAGTTAAGATAAGAAGGCAAAATCTCACGCTGCATTTTTTATTGTGGAGGCCTATTTCTATTTTGTGCACCATTTGGGCAATACTGCACGATATTTCAACAACAACAAAAAAATGTTCCCCAGTGGCAGAACTATCTTCAAGTGTCTGCAACGCTAATAATGTTTTCAAAAATAGTCCGCAATACGCAATATATATCATATAAATCTATTCTTGCTGCTGTTGTAGTTGTAGTGCTAATTAATTAAGGCATCAGCATTTATCTGCCTTTCTGAGTAAAAAAAAATTCTGAAATTCACAGCAAATATTCTGAAAGGTTACAGAAGAGGGGGTAGGGGAGAAAATCCCCTCTCGGCATTAATTTTTCTTGTTGCAGGTCGGATTAACTCTGCTTTTGATTAGAGTCGATTTCAGGCTGAGTGTAGATTCTTGCAAATTGGGTTCGGGTTAACCCGATTTTTCAAAAGTTAGTTCAGTATATTGTTTCAGATTAAAAACTATGCCTATATTAATAAGCATAGAACTTTGTGTGTCTGCTGTTTTCTAAAGGAATGCTGCATCTTTTCCTGGACTATTTCACAAAATTCACGTTTTTTTCGTGAACCTTTGACGAAATTGGCATTTCTTTTTTCCCCCGCGATCCTTTGGCGAAATTCACGTGTTTTTTCGTAGCCCTTCGACAAAATTCGCACTTTTCCCGTGATCCTATGACGAAATTAGCATTTTTTCTGTGGCCCTTTGATGAAATTCGCATTTTTTCCACGATCCTTCAACGAAACTCATAATTTCTTTTACAGTCTTTTGACGAAAATCAAGTTTTCCCGCGTCCCTTTGACGAAATTTGCATTTTTATCGCAATCTGTCGACAAAATTAGCCATTTTCCCAGATCCTTTGATGAATTTCACGATTTTCCTTTGGCCTTTGGACAAAATTCTCGTTTTTTCCGTGATCCTTCGACGAAATTTGCCGTTTTTTCGAGATACTTCGACGAAATTTGCCATTTTTTCGAGATACTTCGACGAAATTTGCCGTTTTTTCGAGATCATTCAACGAGATTCGCCGTTTTTTCGAGATCACTCGACGAGATTTACCGTTTTTTCGAGTTCCTTCGACGAAATTTTCCGTCTTTTCGAGTTCCTTCGACGAAATTTTCCGTTTTTTCGAGATCCTTCGACAAAATTTACCGTTTTTTGGCCATCCTCCGACGAAATTTGCCGTTTTTTCGCGATCTGTCGGCAAAATTCTCCGTTTTTTCGCGATCTGACGACGAAATTTGCCGTTTCTTCGACGAAATTGACCGTTTTTTCGTGATCCTTCGACGAAATTAACAGTTTTTTCTACGATCTTCCGACGAAGTTGGTGTTTTCTGCGTATCCCTTCGGCAAAATTTGCATTTTACCGCGATCCTTCAAAGAAGCTCATGTTTTTTTGACGAAATTCACGTTTTTTTCTCGGCCTTTTGACTAAATTTGCGTTTTTTTCGCGATCTGTCAACGAAATTAGCCATTTTTCGCGAACTTTAAATTAATTTCACATTTTTTTCCGCGATTCTTCGACGAAATTCGCCGTTTTATTCGCGATCCTTCGACGAAGTTTGCCGTTTTTTCGTGTAATTTACGCGCTGTAGCGCGTCCGCGGCATCGCTGTATGTTTTTAGTTTGCAGGTGCCCTAAAAAGTCTGCGACGCCCGTCGCAGCGTCGCGTAGATTCGGCCACGCCCCCCCCCCCCTCCCCAAGAAACTCATGAAATGGCACCCCTGCAGTAAAACCTGCAAAGAAGGAGTTGAAAAGGACTGTAAAAAAGCTCCATTTTAGACAGGTATCCATCTTAGCAAGTATAATTGTATGGCTTTTTTTCGTTGAAACTTGATTTGTTTTGCCCGTTTGAGAAAGTTGTGTATTCATGTTATAGACAGGTTTCGCTTAGACATGTTTCACTGTAATACACCTATGCTCTTCAGAAGTGCTTTATAGAAAAGAGGTTTTAACAGTTTTAAAGAATACCTGAAAAAAACGGTACCTGTCTATAAATAAAAACTTTCATAATGTTTTAAAATTCTACTTGCTAAGACGAAAACCTGTCTAAAACGGAATTTTTCAGAGGTCACTTGAGATTCCGTGTTAGAAGTATTGCTGTCTCTGTATATATGATTCAGTAAACGTTTCTCGTTCGGAGAGGTTGCGGGGAAGGGGGGGGGGTGCAGCCCCCCGAACTCCACCCTTGGCTATGCCACTACCTTAAAAAAAACTTTGCCCCCCCCAAGAAAGTTCTGAAATGGCGCCCCTGCTTTCACTACAAAGTTACTATGTTAAAATTCAAAATTTTATCTGCATTGTTCCTTATCCATATATTTAAAGCTGTTTGGTAATTCTGTCAAATCTATTCCATCGAAATTCGATCGAATACGCATGCGTCAAAAAATCACCGGCCAATGAGGTGAGGGTCTATGACTGTCTCTACAAACGTGTTTGGGATCGTATCATCTGTTGTTTTTTTCTGTTGTCACGTTGCGTTAAACCTAGGAAGATATTTATCTAGAACTCACTGTGGAGTGTTTAGAAGGTATTTATTTTATTTATTTATTTTATTTATTGTAATTTGTATGAATACTTAGATGTCCATTTCGGATTTACTGTTTAAAAATGAATTTAGGCTCATAAGTTGGCGAAATCCCGATGGAAATTTTTTTTTAGATCTCTATCATTTTGTTTATATAGTACAGAAAATAATTATTCAAACGTGTAGAACACGTAATACAAAATTGGACCACTTATGGTCTGTTTATTATCGGGAATGAATCTTATGGTGTTCCGATTGATAATGAATTCGATTATGTAAATATAATGTCAAAAGACAGTACGCACGGTAGTAATATTTTTATTATTATGTGTTCGAAAAAAGCAGAATCTGAGCATCTGAATATAAGTTATAAAATAAACAGAAATATATTATCTCTATTCGATTTAAAAGTTTTGTCATTACATAAGTGGGCTATTTTATTTGTAAAGAGTATGTATGCATTATATTGTTTGTATGTATACAAATCTTTATAATGTTTTGATTTGCAAACTCTTAATATTTGAATAATGTTTACATTATATTTGTTTGTATGTATACAAACAATATATGTATACAAAGAAGTATATATACAAACAATGTATAATGTATCATGTAACAATATTAATATTTACATTGTATTGTTTGTATGTATACAAATCTTGAATGTTTTAAATGGGCAAATTTGTAATGTTTTTTCTGTTATTTTTTTTAAATGTCAAAAAAAGATAAATTTTCAAACTTGGTATAAATAACTTAGGTACTTTTCTCTATTATCCCATTGACCACTTTTCATAACAAAACAGAAATATATTATCTCTATTCGATTTAAAAGTTTTGTCATTATATAAGTGGGCTATTTTATTTGTAAAGAGTATGTATGCATTATATTGTTTGTATGTATACAAATCTTCAGAATGTTTTGATTTGCAAACTCTTAATATTTGAATAATGTTTACATTATATTTGTTTGTATGTATACAAACAATATATGTATACAAAGAAGTATATATGCAAACAATGTATATAATGTATCATGTAACAATATTAATATTTACATTGTATTGTTTGTATATATACAAATCTTGAATGTTTTAAATGGGCAAATTTGTAATGTTTTTTATGTTATTTTTTTTAAATGTCAAAAAAAGATAAATTTTCAAACTTGGTATAAAAAACTTGAGTACTTCTCTATTATCCCATCGACCACTTTTCATAACAAAATACTATCGCCAAACTGTATGATTAAATGCCAAAATTGCAGTCCCATTTACTTGATGTCGAAAACATTATACGTGTTTTTTATGTCATCAAGTTGTTTTTAATTCAACATTTGCGTGTATTTTTCATTATGTTTATTTGATTTATTAGTTATTTCATTAATTAAAATAACAATTGTATCCTTAAATTCTTATATTTTATTTATTTATTTTGATATTCCAATGACAACGTTCTCCCATTTATTTGGCGATAGTTTTTTTTTTATGAAAAGTGGTCGATGAGATAATAGAGAAGTACCAAAACTTAATTACGTATATGAGTATATTCTTTGACAGTATTAATCATTACTCGATATTTTAAAACTGCATCATATTTGTAGAATTATATTAATTTAAACAATGCTTCTATTGAAGTGTGAAGAACCATATACCTCTATGAAGAACCATATATTTACATAATTGTCTTCATTAGCAATCGGAACACCATAAGATTCATCCCCGATAATAAACGGACTATAAGTGGTCCAATTTTGTATTACGTGTTCTACGATATTTTTACATACATTTAAATAATCATTTTCTGTACTATATAAACAAAATGATAGAGATCTAAAAAGACAATTTCCATCGGGATTGATTTCGCGAACGTTAAAAGAGCCTAAATTCATTTTTAAACAGTAAATCCGAAATGGACACCTAAGTATTCATACAAATTATAATAAATGAAATAAATAAATACCTTCTAAACACTCCACAGTGAGTTCTATATAAATACCTTCCTAGGTTTAACGCAAAGTGCAAGAAAAAAACAACAGGAGATGATCCCAAACACGTTTCTAGAGACCGTAATAGACCTTCACCTCATTGGCCGGTCCTACCGGAAGATTTTTTTTATGCATGCGTATTGGGTCGAATATTGTTGAAACATTTGACAAAATAAGCAAACTGTTTCCACCTAGGTATTTATACACAATACAACAAATAAAATAAATGCCTTCAAAACCCTTTTGATCATCACATCAGCGTGCAAGACAATTTTTTTACCGGAAACCGTTTGATGAATTTCATTATTTTTCCGTTATCGATTGACAAATTTTACGATTTTACCGCTAACGATTGCTGAATTTCACAATTTATCGACTATTGATTAACGAATTTCATGATTTTTTCCATGAACATTTGTCGAATTGCACAAAAAAAATTAAGAATATCGTCAAATTGTCTTGGGTAAAAAAATTTTGAATATTGTCAAATGCCATCGAGAAAAAAGTCTCTTTGTCAAATGATTTTGAAGAAAAAATCGGGAAATTCACAAAATGGTTTCGGAAAAAACTTCACCAAATGGTTTCAAAATTCTTTGAGTGACAGCGGGAAAAAAAATTTCATTTTACATTCAATCATCGCAATTGGCGAGTGTGACTAAGTTTAGCCAGTGGTGGCAATAACATCAATCACCAATTTCCAGTATTACTCGCCGATTGGTGAATGTTAATTTTGTCTTATATCACAAACTGTATTTACATATACTACTAGATATAATGATTATGAACCATGATTTTTCTGTTATTGGGCGAGATTCATGTTTTTTCAGCAATTCTTTGACGAAATTAGTGTTTTTTCAGCGATCCTTTGAAGAATTTCGCATTTTTCTCACGATCCTTAACGAAATTCGCATTTTCCAGCAATTCTTTGATAAAATACATTTTATTCCGCAATTTTTAGACGAAATTTAGTAAAAAAGCGTGATCTTTTGGTGAAATTTCCTTTTTTGCGATTCTTTGACAAAATTTGCTTATCTTTCGCGATCCTTTTGCATAATTACGTTTTTTCTGTGGTCTTTTAACAAAAGTCATGTTTTCCCATTATCCTTTGATAAAGTAGGGTTTTTTCCTCAATCATTTGACAAAATCTGTTATTTTCCCCCCGCGAAGATTGGTTAGATGTTTTTAGTCTGCAGGTGCCCTTAAAAAGTCTGTGACGCCCGTTGCTGCATCGCACACATTCTTCCATGGGGCATTGAACGAAGTAAATTCAACCTAAAGAATCATTGTTTCATTCCTGACATTTCTCGAAAGAAACAACGTTCAACTCATTGACTGAATTGTAAAGGGCGAAATGTGTCAATTAGCAGAAAGTGCGCAATTTGTTCGTTCATGGAAAAAATCGTGAAATTCGTTAACCGATAGTCGATAAAATTCGAAATTCGTCAATCGATAGCGGAAGAAGTGCAAAATTCATTAATCTACACAGTGGAAAAATCGCAAAATTCATCAACTGGTTTCGGGAGAAAAATTTTTCGAATATCGTCGAATTTCTTCGAGAAAAAAATTCACAATCTGCCAATTTCGGGGATGAAATTTACCAAATGGTTTCAAAATTTGTCGCGCGACAGCAGAGAAAAAAAATCTTTTTCCATTCAATCATCGCAATTGGTGAGTGTGACTATTATGTTTGACCAGTGGTGGCAATAAAGTCCATTGCCAAATTTTCAGTATTACTCGCTGTTTGGCAAGTGCTAATTTTGTCCTATACTTCAAAACCCTTTTTATCATCACATCAGTGTGCAGGACAATTTTTTTTACGGGAGACCATTTGATGAATTTCGTGATTTTTCCGTTATCGATTGACCAATTTTACTGCTATCGATTGTTGAATTTTATAATTTATCAACTATTGATTAGCGAATTTCCTGATTTTTTCCATGAACGTTTGACGAATTACGCAAAAAAAAAATAAGAATATCGTTAAATTGTCTTGGGTAAAAAAAAATTTAATATTGTCAAATGCCTTCGAGAAAAAGGTTGCAAGTTGAAATGGCTGTGACTTCTTTTTCATGTTATGCATCTCCGGTGTCCATCCCCCCCCCCCCCCAAGTGGGACACTTTTCTAAATTTTGCACATACCCCTCATGTGATATATGGGTGGAAAAGTCTTTGACCACTTATTCATGTTATGCATCTCCGGGGTCCATCCCGCCCCCCCCCCCTAAGGGGGGCACTTTTCAAAATTTTGTTGACACCCCTCATGTCATACATTGTTGGAAAGGTCTGTGACTGCTTAATCATATTATGCATCTCCGGTGTCCATCTCCTCACTTTGCCCCCCCCCCCAAAGGGTAGTTTCTAAATTTTGCACATTACCCTCATGTTATATATCATTGGAAAGGTCTGTGACCACTTAATCATTTTATGCATCTGCAATGTCCATCTCCCCACTTTGCCCCCCCACCCCCCTAAGGGATACTTTTCTAAATTTTGTTGACACCCCTCATGTCATATATCATTGGAAAGGTCTGTGACCACTTAATCATATTATGCATCTCCGATGCCCATCTCCCCACTTCCCCCCCCCCCCAAGGGATACTTTTCTAAATTTTGTTGACACCCCTCATGTCATATATTGTTGGAAAGGTCTGTAACTGCTTAATCATATTATGCATCTCCGATGTACATCTCCCCACTTTGCCCCCCCCAAAAGGGTACTTTCTAAATTTTGCACATTACCCTCATGTTATATATCATTGGAAAGGTCTGTAACTGCTTTATCATATTATGCATCTCCGATGTCCATCTCCCCACTTTGCCCCCACCAAAGGGTACTTTCTAAATTTTGCACATTACCCTCATGTTATATATCATTAGAAAGGTCTTTGACCACTTAATCATATTATGCATCTCCGATGTCCATCTCCCCACTTTGCCCCCCCCCCCCCCGTACTTTCTAAATTTTGCACACAACCCTCATGTTATATATCATTGGAAAGGTGTGTGACCACTTAATCATATTATGCATCTCCGGTGTCCATCTCCTCACTTTGCCCCCCCCCCCCCAAGGGGTACTTTCTAAATTTTGCACACAACCTCATGTTATATATCATAGGAAAGGTCTGTCACCACTTAATCATATGCATCTCCCATGTCCATCCCCCCACTTTGACCCCCCAAGGGTGTACTTTTCTAAATTTTGCATACACCCCTCATGTGATTTATCGATGGAAAAGTCTGTGACCACTTAATCATATTATGCTCCCCACTATGAAATTTGTCAAGTTAAAGCAACTATAAATTTTACTTTTATGGTATTATCAAGTTGTTTGCCGTCAAATTTTGACGGGTTCCATCTAGTCGTTAATAACGTGCACTCTTTTATTCCGATCTTCTTCGTTTTTTTTTTTGGGGGGGGGGGAGGGAGGGCTTTTTCCATTTTGTTATTTCCCCATTTCTACATTCCCCTTAAGACCCTGGCACCCGGTCCGGGCCCCTTGAACTTTTTATGCGCCATTCATTTTTTATCCCCCTCCCCCTAATGGTGTCACGCTCTCATTGCATAACTTTAAAGTTGAGTCTTGGATTCCTCTCCCCGGACCACCACCCTCATATTTTTATTGGGGCCTTATAGAGCCATATTTAAACATTTCTTTAAAATCTTATTCTAATGATTAATTCATACCCTATGCTCAATTTCGAGTAATTAAAGATCTAAAGCGCTAAGTAGAAGGACTTTTTAACATGTTTTTATCTTAAGGCATTGCTCCCAACTATCAGATGTCTTCTATTGCCCCCTCCCCTTCCCTACTATAGCTCCCTTAAAAATGGCCGATTCACACTAGCTTTTTTTTTTTTTTTTTAACAATTTCTTAGGTACTCCTTAAGTATGTTCTCAACTGTATGCGTAGCAAAAGTTCATCTTCACATTCTCAAAATGTCACATCCCCAGTAATGATGAAGCCATTTACTAAAGCTGCAGCTCGTAAAAGCAATGTCTGTATCTGTAGAAGAAAAAAGGGAAATCTTGCATTTTAACAGATTCTCCAGTAAAAGCTGAAATTGGAGCTACCAAGCAGAATTTCAGCAAAAAAAAGGAAATAAAAGACCACCTTCAGAACAAAATAGTAGTTCAGAATCTGATAATAATGAACTTGTTTTATCAAGTACTACAGATGATGACAGTGTTACAGTCGGGGCTTTACAAATCTGATAAAATATGGTTGCGAGCAAAAAATTCTAGCCGCCAGTAAAAAATATTTATCCCCTCCCCCCCACACACAACCTCCCCCAAAATGGATTTAAAAAAAGCGCTTTTTTTTTTAATCAATTGACAAAATATAATAACAAGCATAGCTTAGAATATTAAATTAGTATTATGTTATATTCTTACATTTTTAATTGAGTTTTATAGTTTTACTTTAAATGAAATACTTATGATCACTTATATGGTTTTATTATTTTTAAATATATGTAATACATTAATCAGTTTCAATTCTAAACATAAATATCTCATTCGAAACTTACAAATAAACTTGAAAATTTTTTAGCATTGTATCAAGTTTTAGATGCCACAGAGGCTGGATTGACACTACTTCTTACTGTTTTATTATCTCCCCCTTCAACATTTTGATGATGTTATATGCTAGCTAGCTAGAGCTGAATAAAATGGCGATTTCTGGACATGAGATGGTAAATGCCGTTTAAACTACATTCTTCTATTTATTAAAAGTATGTGGAAAGAGCAAGATCGTTGCATCACACGCACGAGTAAAGGCGAGGAAAAAAATAACATTTATGTTTATTTCTTAAACCAATTTTTGTACATAAGTAAGAAAATCCAGAAAAAAAGCCAGGTAGATTTAAAAAATTGGACGCCAGTGCCGACCATATTTGTTAAGCCCTCGTTACCACAGATCAGTGCCGAAACTAGCCTTTTTGGCGTTCGGGGAAAACATGGATTTTAGAGCCCCCCCCCCCTCCTCCAAAAAGAAAATTTCCAAAGCGAATTTTTAGTTTCTAAAATTTAAAGTATATAAACAGATAATCTGTAATACTGAATTAAATAATCAGCTTTGTCAAATACTGATTCATTAAAACCTTGAAAATGGAATCAAAAGGAACCGAAAAATATTCCGCTTTATACAGGTTTTCATCTTAGGAAGTATAATTATTTATATTCTCAGGGACGGAGTTAAGGGGTCGCGATGGTCTCAATCGCGAGGGGCCCCGCATCCAAATGTCCCCAAAATCCTCTTTTGAGTTCAACGAGAAAAATTATTTTTTGATCAAAGGATTTTCTTAGCACTTTTTTTTAATTAGTATTACTACATAATTTTCATGTAATTTAAATAGAATACTTTTTATACCATTTGCTATTCCCAGAAATGTTTTCGTTATGTTTAAATGTTTTTCCTTGTCTTCTTTTCTATTAGCAATTATCAGAACTCTGAACGGTTGTGGAGGGTTGGGGTGAGACTCACACTTGGATCTGAGCTGAAAGGAACCCTGTTACTGTTAGAGACTTTTATGACGATTTAATTACACATATTCAGAGTCTAATTAAATCAGATCTGATAAATCTAAATCTGGATCGTGACACTGGGGCCCCTGATTTAGAGATCCCCCACACTTGGTATGCTGTTTACATAAAGCTGATATTTAGAATGCATTTGACTTTGTTACTGATTATAATTGATATTTTGCATTTTTAGAGTAGGATAAGATTAAAAACAAAAAGAAATTGAGCTTGACTATTACAGGGGCACACGATGTATTTGCCCCGGAAATTTACATCTGGATCTAAAAAAATAATTACAGCAAAAGAATGTGGCGGCAAAACACGTAAGAATAGAAAAAATACGATTTTTTTTTTGCAAAGATAAAGGCAGAGACGACTTTATTAGCCATGGCACTATGTGTAAGGTTCTTTTCTGCGTCTCTACAAATGCTATATTCTTTAAAAAGAAAAAAAGGGGACGAGAGGTTACTACTTTATCTTGCATATGTTTCATTCTCTTAGTTTTTAGCGTCGTTAGCAATAGCCACCCTCGCGCCCTTTAAAGCCGGATCTGTATGTAAAAAAGTAATTGGAACAAATGGTATGGCGACATTTTCATTTATCTGGAAATGGCCAAAGGACGAGAAAATAATTTGGGAGGATAAAGGCAGGGGCGGCTGTGGTTTTATTAGTCATAGCAACTTGGGTATGGTTTTCTCCCTGCACCCCTACAGATGACATTTTTTTTCAAAAAAGTTTTAACAAAGAGTTTTATCTTGCGTATTTTTCAAATTATCCTTTCAAATATTATTTGTTTTTAGTATCCCAGGCAGTCGCCTAACATCGCCCCCTCTAATAATACTAGATTGGATCTGGATAAAGAAGTAATTTCAGCAAAAGTAACAGGCCGGCATATTCTAGTAGTCGCCAAGGGTGGCAAAACCCTTAGAAAACTTTCGTAAAAAGACAAGTAAAAAACTTTTTGGAAAATAAAGCCAGGGACGAGATTTTTCACTGTACCTCTACAAATGCTATATTTAAAAGAAAAAAAAATTCTGAGAATTTTACTTTGGGCATTCATCTCCCAATTTGTGTTTATTGTCCAGGGCAGTCACCCCTTGCCCATGACAAAATGGAAAAAGAAGAAAGCTCCACGCTGTGAGAAAAGGGAAAAAATAGAACAGCCTTCATGGAATATTTTTATCTAATAGACAATCAAAGTGAGGGAATCGTTTGCCAATTATCCATGCTGGACAGTACAGTACCGTATCCAGACGACGACATTGAACAGTGTCATATACAGACATGAGTAGGGACTGACCTTGAAAAATGTTAGTGATTCTCCTAAACCACAGGAAGAGATTTAAATGATAGACGGCATAGACATGATACATTTGGAATGGGGGAAAGAAAATAGCCTAAGAGAACAGTTCGTTTTTTATTCATTTGCTATCTTGTATTGTAGACGAATCTTTTTATCTATTTGTCTATTTTAATGCATTTGGTTCAGTTTTTCTTTTGGATTTTCCGGCTGCGAGACTTTTTATACAAATTTCATATATATATACATTTCTATATCAAACAACAAACAAAACCTGCATTTGGCGCCCCCTTCACCTTCTGTTCTGCTGGCGCCCAGGGCACGTGCCCCCTCTGCCCCCCCCTTAGTTTCGGCCCTGCCACAGATGTGTTAGAAGAAGCGATAGATTACCTTCTTAGAAAATTATCCGGGGAAAAAACTACTCACTTCTATGTTATCTGAAGTAGTTGCCATCCTTGCCTATGATGAATTTCAAGTAAAAATGTTAAAGCACATAGGGCAGCGGTTCCCAACCTTTTTTCTCTCACGTACCCCTTGCTTAGACTTTCCATTTATGCGTACCCCTTCTCACATAAACCCGTTCCAAATAATATACCCTTATGCTAGTTACCAATGTTAGATGCAGTTTTCTTAAGAATTCCAATTTTCAACCACTGAACACTGAACTTTTGAAACATAACATAATATCAACATAAAGTCACTCAAAACACTAAATATTAGCTAAATATTTTAAATTAAGCACTCACAAAGAAGAAATAAAGCCATTAATACACGTTAATAAGTTTATGCTAATACTGACTAGTCGAACTCTAAAATGGTGACCTGATATCAAATGGGTTTTAAATGAACAACATGGAAAACTGAAAACCTGATACGATTCATGTTTTTTCTTAGATATTTGTAGAATTTTTAGAAAGAAAAAAACAACAATACAAAAGGAGGAACACATACGAAATCGCAAGATGTTATTAGGAGTGGACAGAGATAATGGCAATAAAATAATCAACCAATTTCTAAGTTTAGGTATTTTCCTTCATTCTCTGCGAATACCCTATTTTACTTTTACACAAGTCTCGCTTTGTGAACGAAATATTTAGAGTTTTTTTTATTTCTTTTTATTATATTTTTTGCGTTAGCCACCATTACCAATGTAATTTTCACGTACCCCAGGTTGAGAACCGCTGGCATGGGGAATAGCAATAAATTTGTTCATGGAACTGATGATTCCTATGATATTTGCTTATCAGATATTGAGTGTAAACGTAAATTCCCATATCCAATTTTCACAGGTGGGTCAGAACAACAAATCAGACAGGTGATTTTCGAAGTTGACTACGTGTCATATAATGGTAATTAATCAGGACTTTTGCTATTTTGCTGTATTTAGAAATTATTCTTGAACGCTAAAGTTTTATTCTTTGTGTATTTCCTTGAAAAAACAAGTTGGAAATTGTACGTCAAACGTGACAAACGAGGTGTGTTCGTACTATAGCTAGTTATATAAATATTCATATCTTGATGATTTTTAATTCTGTGAAATGAATCATATCGGGGCCTCCGAGATGTCGCTGTGTGTCCTACATCGGAGGCCCCGATCATATCGTCTGCAGTTTAATTTCTGTAATAAAAAAGTATTTCGGTCGATTGACGATTAAACCTTGGAAGCTCCTATAACAAGAAAGCACCGATTTTTTAAAAAGAAATTCAAATTTCTTAATAAATGTTTTTATTAATATCTTCTAAAGTTTTGATTCAATTTTCATAAAATTTGAAATGTCTCGGCAAAATTCTGCAAATATAATATATCTTAAATTTCAAACCATTCGGTTGGGTAGTTTTTGCGTTGTTATATGCGGGCGGATGGACAGACAGACGGACCAGACGACGACAATACGTATTTATATAATTACGAACGCACCTAAAAATTAAGTTTTAGTTTGTGGACACAAAATTAGTGCAAGTATATGACTATTGCCTGATGTCCCAAGCTACAACAGTATGTTGTACATTGGAACAGTTTGCCATTCCTACTTTAAATGAGTGGCAATTTTTTATTTCCAAACTGCCTGAATTTTAAAAAAAAATTACAGAAATATATTGGTGGCTGAAATGTTGCTTTTAAATTTTAAATATGAGTATAATTTCATCAAAGTAAAAAAAATAAAATGTGAAAATTGTCCCAAGGTACAACACTCTCCCTTACATTTCGTTTATTAACGGAAATTACTGAAGGAGTATTTACACAGTGCTATGCATTTCATAACTCAACTAAATTTTAGCATACTATGTAGTATAGTACATATACAAATCTATAGTCCCTTATACAGGGCTGCACAAATGAATTCAAATATTTTTCCAATTATTGATTGTAATTCCTGAAAATGAATTTTCAAATGTGTTATGTATTTTCTAAATTGTTTACTTTTACGCATCATCTTTCACCTTATTAAACAGTAAAGTTTTGTTAAAGTATTCTTGATGTGTTGGAAAGTGTTTTATAATCATTATACATAATGAAAGTAGAAAAATAGGAAAGATGATAATAATAAAATGAACTTTTATTTATGAAGCATCTAAAAGTAACAAACATTAAAATCTCATACAGCACAAAGAAAAATTTCACCAATAAGAAAACCGAAGTCTTATTCAAATATGAATATCTTCATCATTATTACTATTATTTGTAATTTAAAATCATCATTTAAGTTGAATAAGGTGTTCATTCTTACTTAACATCGCAATTATGAAAAAAAAATTGGTCAAAATATGAACTGAATAGTTTTTTATCGATGATCGTTCATAATGTCATTTTTAACATAATAATTATTTGTACTACTCATTTTTACAGACATTATTTTATTTACAAACACATAAACAAGCAATGTACATGTCTAAAAGTATTTAAAACTACAGAAAACTAGTCAATCTGTTAAACAGCCAATTAAACAACAAATCTCCAATTACAATTGACTTCAATAATGTTGAAAAATTAGCCAATTATAATAATTTAAACTACACATTATAGAGAGAAGCCATAGAAATAATTTCATCGAATTCAGAAAAATGCAACGATATTGTCCACGCAAAAATAGATAACAGATGGCGCCATAGGTTATTAAGAAAAAGAAAAATGGGGGTTTTCAACAGATTGACTTGGACTTGGACGAGATTCTTCATAGAGTACCAGGAAGATATCCTTCCACACCTCTGATCATAACCTGTGGGATATAGCACTTTATGTCATAGCCAATGTCCAGAAAACGTAGCTCTGGAAACACGGGAAAAAGGAAAAAAACCCAAACCAAAAAAGATTAGAAAGCCCCAAACAGGCAGCAAGGAGTTTAAAAAAAAAGATAATAATACTAATACTATAAAAATGCAATTTAGGGAAAAGATTGAAAGAGAAAAAAATGACAAAAGTATATGCAACATGTACAAAATTGGGAGAGAGTGAGCAACCAGGAAGTTATGCCCTATCAAATCATGAGGGAGAAAATAAAAACTAACCCGGGTCGATGTTTTCAGGAAGATGAAGGGTCGCCCTGGGTCTTCGCCAGCGAACTCTTTCATCATAGTTTGAAATAAGCTGCAGTGCAGGATTTGGAATATCCTAAACATTGTTGAAAAATTTGGTGGCTTGATTTTAAATCATAGTTCTGATAGGTTCAATTCTGAGATCATTATGAATTGTTGTGTTCCTACGGTACCATGGAGACTGAACAATTCCTCTAAGGGTTTTGTTCTGTACAACCTGAATTTTCTGTAGATTGGTTTTGGCCGCAGAGCCCCAGATCTGTGCACAGTAGACAAGTATGGGACGGAGGCCTTAAACAGCAGTAATTTGTTTCCCATACTCATCTCATTTGAATACAGGAGATGGGCAAAGTCGTGCTTTGCCTTGTAGAATTTTTGGACGCTATAATCGATTTGCTTTCGCCAAGTAAGAGTACTGTCCAGGAAAACACCCAGATATTTAACCTCCCGTCCAAAGCTGACAAAAGAGCCATCAAGATATAATGGTGGTGGGGTAGAGCGCTTACGTGTGAAAATGACTGCCTGTGATTTGGTGGGGTTAATTTTGATACGCCATTTGGTGAAAAAGGATTCCAGTTTGTGAATGTGTTGCTGCAGATGCCCGTGCATAGTAGGACAGTCCTTGTTACGAGCCATCACAGTGGTGTCATCCGCATAAATAGCCAATAACGTATGTGGAGATGTAGGGATGTCAAAGATATAAGCTTTGTACAGCCAAGGGCCCAACTTAGAACCCTGTGGCACGCCCGCCTTAATCAGGCGAGGTGTTGAAATGTTATTGGCATAGCGAACGCAAAATGTTCTGTTACGAAGGTAATTAAAAACGAAGCGCACATGAGCAGTAGGGACTTTACATTTAAGTAGTTTGTAGATAAGTCCTGAAATCAAGACTGTGTCAAAGGCCTTCGCAACATCGATGAAGAGTGAGCCAACATACTCAGAGTTGTCAAGTCCATCATGGATGTACTCGACCACCCTAAGCAGCTGGTGTGCAGTGGAGTGTTTGGGCCTGAAACCAAATTGTTCAGGTATGTCAGGTAAAAAATTTTGAAGGCGTGAGAGAAAAATATGCTCTGTCAGCTTGCTAAGAACAGGGAGTAAACTAACCGGTTTGTAATTCCTGGCTAGAGAAGGGTCTTCCCCGGGTTTCCTGATAGGAATAATAACAGCTTTTTTCCAGACATTTGGGAAATATTGCAGCTTGAACATGGCATTGATGAGGTCAGCTAGATAGATGGAGTATTGGATTGGGAGATTTTTGATGGCCGAATTGGTAATCCCATCATGTCCAGGGGCTTTCCTATTGGGGAGATTTTTTATCACTGTTATGACTTCTTCAGGGGTAGTCGGTTCAATTGATCTGACAGCCTCTAAGAACCTACTGACAACATGATCGACCCGATCAATAGTTCTTGCATTGAAAATATCACTATGAGGTTGAAACTTCTGCGAGCACCTTCACTTTTTCACTGTCGAGGCATTTATTTCCAGTATCCGTATGAAGAGGAGGAATAGGGGTAACTGATTTTCTGACTCTTTTTAGATAATTCCATAATGAGTTATCTGTAGGAGTCAGTGAGATGATGAAGTCCGTCCATTTTTCATCTTTGAAACGACGAATATCACGTTTGATGATGGCATCAAGCCGTTTCCAATCAGATCGGATACTGGTATCACCAGAATATTGCCACAACCTTCTAAGTTGGTTCCGTTGAGTAATTTTATCTCTAATTGCTTTAGGGAGTGTTTGATAATTTTGAGGGGCCTGGTGACACTTAGATGCCTCCAGGGAATTTTGGATTAATTTAGTAAGGTTGTTGACAGCATTTTCGATATCCTCAACAGTATCAATATTGCCAAAAGGTGGAGGTGAATTATTGATTGCATTTGAATAAGAAATCCAATCATAAACACGGGGAGTAATAAGGGACGGGAGTAATGGATTGCAATCAATATTAATTTGTATTGGGAGGTGATCAGAAGTAAGAGCCGAAATGGGTGTAATGGTATAGGGAAAGGGAATATTATTCAGTAGAGCCAGATCAATAGTCGTACCATTGCCTTGAGGGCCATAACGAGTGGGAGACGTGGGGGCGACAATTTAAATGCCAGAATCAGTGCAGTAATTAAGCAGGGTTTCCCCTAATTTATCCATGTTGGTATTTGGGCACCAACTGGGATGATGGGAGTTGAAGTCACCTGCAAGAATTACATTATTATCTAGCCTGAAAAGATTATTAAGTTCAGAGGGTAGAGCCGAATAATTTGAAATCCGGAGATAAATGGAGGAAACTAAGAAAGAATTTTGACGGTCTAAATAAATTTTAACATTAGTGTTTTCTAGCATATTAAGTGAGAGGGAAGGAATGTGTGCATGAGTGACCCTACTACTCACGAAAATAGCTGTCCCACCATAAGGTGAAATAACATTATTCTCCATACGAGGAGTGAAGTAGCCTTTAAAATTTCGAATAGTGAGGTCCCTAACAATCGAGTTGCGAACCTCCTGTATAAGAATAAGATCAACAGGGTTCTGATTTACAAAATCCCTGAGCTCAGCTAGCTTGCGTCTGAGACCATTGGCATTCCAATACAGAATTTTAAAAACACCCATTATTTGGTTTTGGATGAGCTGGCTAAGGCCTTCTGGCCATCGGTACCAATAGCTTTTAGCAATTCTGACATTTTTTTGTCACAATATAGTTTTTGAAATTTAATGAGTACATTATATAAATTATTCAGTTTTTCAATGATTGTATCAATATTAGTAAAATTATTAAGAACAAAATTAAGTAGAAAATTATTATCAATATCAGTTATAGTATTAGAAGTGTGCACAGTATTAACAATTTCAGATTTTTCCTGAGAACCGATTTGCTTATCAGATTTTGGAACCTGAGCACTATTTCTACTGGGAGTATAAGAGTTTAATGTTTCAGAAGTTTTATTATTTTCCTGAATAGCAGAATTTGGGATAGAATTGGTTTCATTTTTTCCTTTCAGGGAGTCGGAAAATGAGATATTTTGTTTGACATGTTTGTTAACGAAGGTATTAGCAGTCCTAAAAGTCTGAATCCGATTATTAGGTAAATTTTTAGGATTCATTGGGCAACCGCCAAAATTTGCTGTATGGTTCCCAGAGCAGTTGGCACATTGTAGCATTGTTTTGCACCTTTAAACTTATAGACCACAACATGAACAAAAAAGCCGCAAAATTCTCTAACATCAAAAATATTTCTAAAGGTCTCATTCCTAAAAACGTCGACCAGAAATAGGGGCATGGGTTTTTTAGTTTTAAAATATTTGAGTTGGGCAACTCTGTGCACATTATAATCAAGATTAGCAAGTTCTTCTTTAATTTCTGAAATATCAAAGTTAATGGGGAGGCCCTTAATCAAAACTTTCCTAGGATGCTCACTTTTGAGCTTCATCCCATAGAATTCAATTTTCTGGTCAACAAAATAGTTTTGTATAATTCTATATGTCTCAACAGATTTTGGAAAAATTTTTATACAGTCTCCCTGAACACTTTTAAAGACTTTACAATTTGCTAATTCATCAACCTTGGTGGCAATTTCCAGCCAATTATCGGTTGTTTTGACATATATAGGTTCAATCCTGGGCTCTTTAGGGGCTGTTGTATCAGAGTCCCCAGGATTCCTATCAGTGATATTTTTGAGTTTGCCAAAGCTTCGAAAGAATTTGAAATTTTAACAGGGGAATCTCCTCCAATTTTAGTAACTTTGGAAACTTTATGTGGTTGCTGAAAGCCATCAGTAGAATTTTGATCGGAATCATTGGCTCTTTTAGAAGAGCCACTAGCTTTCCGAATTTCCGGAAAATACACATCAAACGATTTCATAAATCACAAACTAAATTAATTTCGAAGCAAATACGAGAAAGAATATTATTTTCCTGCACATTAGAGAGATTTTGATCTTTTTGATTATTGGCGTATGACAAAAAGATGTTATCCCACATACCTCTAATTGACGAAATGAATTTCGACTCAGATCTGCGAGAAGTACTAAAAATGGTACTGGCATCGTTCATCACACGGATAACATCTTGTCCCAGGGCATTGTCATCAGTGGTAGAGGCTTTGAAGCTATAAATCCAGTCATTCAATGGTTTGAGTTCATCCGGAAATAGATTCTGCTCGTTATTAACAACATCCATATATATGGCCCTCGTAAAATATGAAAATTCCACAGAAACAACTAAATTCTAGCAAGAACTGTAGATATAGATATTACCACGAAAATACATATTATTACACAAAATTATGAAACACGACCCCAAATAATAAAATATTATTAAGATCCTATGCTACACTAAGCAACATTCAACAAAATGTTACTACTACATAAAAGAAAAGATTGACTGACGAAGCAGAATGTATAACATCAGTGACTGAAGATGCCTGAGAGCGACAGGTGAAAATATTTTCACTGTTTAACAACTTTTAACAGATTGACTGTTTTTGTGTAGTTTAAAAAGTATTTTTTAAGACTTTTAGACATGTACATTGCTTGTTTATATGTTTGTAAATAAAATAATATCTGTAAAAATGGGGAGTACAATTAATTATTATGAATTGAATATTTTTACTTAAAATATTTTCAAACACAATAAATACACAATATAAATCATAATAAAATGAATAATGGAAAATTTATATGATATATGGAAACACATGAAATTACTTTAGTTATTTAAAAGTGACTGTCTTGAGCACATTTAGTCACAAACAAAATTTTTTTAAATACCTAAACTAGCTACTACCATCATCACACATAGATTAGTAGTAAATTTATTATTGTTAAGGTGCAGGCAGCATACACAAGTATGGCAACAATGGGGAAAAGAAAACCTGCTAACAGAGCAGTGTGTTATAATGTGAAAGGGAAATGATTACTTACAATTGATAAAGATGATAATCCAGAAATGTTTGTGTATTGTATTATTCAAAGAGAAATCTTACCAGCAGAGGACCAAGCTTGGTAATCACAGATTTTGATTATTTTTATATATGTTGTAGAATGTAGAGTAGAAGCCCCTTAGTCTCAGGTTCAACGGATTTTATACAACGCTCTTCAGTTCTCGAGAAATAGGGAGTCTAATATTTTAACACAACTTAAATACTTACTTTGTAACGAAATTACTGGGTTGGTCGTAGCTCAGTTGTTATGGCGTCTGCTCGTTGATCCCCGGGTTCGAGACCGGGACGAACTACGTTTATTTTTCTCATTTTCTGTTTTCTAAATATACTTGTAATTATTATTTAATAATCCTAATTAAAATATTGTGCATTAATTATAATGTTAACCTATTTATTTTTTATTTGTATTTGTAAGTAAATTGTTTTATAAAACATCATTAAACAGTTAATTTTTTTTAATCACTTTTAAAATGTATTTCATATATGCTTATCGATGCAATAATATTGAACAATTGTGTCAATTCGCGATTAAGAAACATCATTTATATATTGCCTTAACAAGGGAAGTCAATGCGTTGATAATACTACTCCGTTTTTAAAGTAAGAAGCATAATTATATTCCCAGTAGCAGAAAGTCATGGTTGTGTCTGCGACAGCAATTTAGTGGGATGAAAATTGTCTGCAGAAATCGCGTGCTGCAATTTTCTTATATACATTACTAGCTTACCGCCCGGCGTTGCCCGTGCCAACAACCTTAAATGTACCTGAAATCAGTGTTGAACAATTTTTTATTTTTAAACAAATCTAATGTTGGGGGTCCCACTACCTTAGACAGCATACACTGGGCGTGCCATACACACTCCCATATATTACCGTAAGTCGAGTCGAAAGAGCCATACCCCTTCATGATCCAGCCCATAGAACCAGAGATAGACAAGCGCCCTTGGTGGTGAAAATCGATAAGCTCTATGTCAAGTGGAATGAGCCATACCCCGTCGTGATCCAACCCATAGAACCAGATATAGGAAAGTACCCCTGGTGGTGAAAATCAGAACTAAAATCTGTCAGCTCTATCGATGTCAAGTGGAAAGAGCCATACCCCATTGTGATCCAGCCCACAGAAACAGAGATAGAAAAGTGCCCCTTGATGGTGAAACTCAGAACTAAAATAGGTAAGCTCTATTGATGTTGTGTCGAATGAGCCAAACCGTGCCATGATGTGACCCATAGAACCCGAGTTAGCTGCAAAATCCTTTAGTTTCACCTTCCACCACCAGGGGGCACAATATGTTCTATACGAACATAACTGAAATCATTAAGGTTATCGATGTCGAGTCAAATGAGGCATACCCCATCAAGATCCAGCCCATAGAAGCATAGATACAAAAGCGCCCCTTGGTGGTGAAACTCGGAACTAAAATCGGTAAGCTCTAGTGATGTCGAGTCAAATGAGCCAAACCGTGTCGTGATGTGACCCATAGAACACGAGTTAGCTGCAAAATCCTTTAGTTACACCTTCCCCCACCAGGGGGCACAATATGTTCTATACGAACATAACTGAAATCATTAAGGTTATCGATGTTGAGTCGAATGAGACATACCCCGTCGTGATCCAGCCCATAGAAGCAGAGATATGAAAGCGCCCCCTGTGGTGAAAATCCGAACTAAAATCTGTAAGCTCTATTGATGTCGAGTGGAAAGAGCCATACCCCGTCGTGATCCAGCCCATAGAAACAGAGACAGCAAAGCGCCCCCTGGTGGTAAGAGGAAGTTGATGTAGAATAAATGCGATATTTAATAAAAAGTCGTCGTCCCCTCCTTTATCTCGCCATTTTCGCTAATTATTACAAATATACAAATAAATGCTATATTTAATAAAAAGTCGTTCCCCCCCCCCCCCCTTTATCTCGCCATTTTCGCTAATTATTACAAATATACAAATGTTTCTTAATTACATCTAATGTCCCGATCCGATAACGGGGTTTCCCTATCTACCTATCCTAATCTGCTTTTCCCTATCATAACAGGAAAAAGCATATTTTATCAAAGAATCACTGGCAAACGCAAATTTCGTCAAAGGTTTGCAAGAAAAACACGAATTTCATCAAATAATCACTGAAAAAACACGAATTTTGTCAAAGGATCGCTAAAAAAACATGAATCTCGTCGAAAGGCAGCAGAGAAAACACGAATATTGTCAAAGGATCATTAAAAAAGCAAATTTCGTCAAAGGATCACGAAAAAATGCGAATTTCATCAAAGGATCGCGGGAAAACCCAAATTTCGCCAAAGGATCACAGGAAAAACGTGAATTTCGTCAAAGGATCGCTGAAAAAACACGAATTACGTCGTAGGATCACTGAAAAAACATGAATCTCGACAAAAGGATGCGGAAAAAACACGAATTTCGTTAAAGTATCACAAAAAAAATCGTCAAATGATTGCAGGAAAAACTTGAATTTAATCAAAGGATCGCAGAAAAAATACGAAATTAGTCAAAGGATTGTGGAAAAAATGCTGATTTTGAGAAAGGTTCGCAGAAAAAACTTTCGTGAAAGGGTCGCGGAAAAAATGCAACTGTCTTTATTAAAAACAGCACACACACAAACATCCCATTCCCGCTAATTATTACAAATATACAAATGTTTCTTAATTACATCTAATGTGCCGATCCGATAACGGGGTTTCCCTATCTACTTATCCTAATACGCTTTTCCCTATCATAATAGAAAAAAGCATATTTTATCAAAGAATCGCTGGCAAACGCAAATTTCGTCACAGGTTCGCCAGAAAAACACGAATTTCATCAAATATAGGCTGAAAAAACATTAATTTTGTAAAAGGATCGCTAAAAAACATGAATCTTGTCAAAAGGCAGCAGAGAAAACACGAATATTGTCAAACAAATCATTAAAAAAGCAAATTTCATCAAAGAATCACGGAAAAATGAGAATTTCATCAAAGGATCGCGGGGAAAACGCAAATTTCGCCAAAGGATCACAGGAAAAATGTGAATTTCGTCAAAGGATCGCTGAAAAAAACACGAATTACGTTGTAGGATGACTGAAAAAACATGAATCTCGACAAAAGTATGTGGAAAAAACACGAATTTCGTTAAAGGATCACAAAAAAAGCAAATTTCATCAAATGATTGCAGGAAAAACTTGAATTTAGTCAAAGGATCGCAGAAAAAGTACGAAATTCGTCAAAGGATTGTGGAAAAAATGCTGATTTTGTAATAGGTTCGCAGAAAAAACTTTCGTGAAAGGGTCGTGGAAAAATGCAACTGCCTTTATTAAAAACAGCACACACACAAACCTCTATACAAACACACCTATTCTGTCTTCCTGCCTGAGGAAAGCACCGTAATTATAACACCTAGGCCTGATTTTTTAATTTCAATTTAGATTTTTTTATAATTATTATTAAAACGTGTATACGGAATTCTGGATTCGAGGCTATTCCATGCTCTCCGCCAATCCACAGCAACAAAGCAGACAGCCAATGAGAGCAGGTGTGAATATGGGATGATCCAGGATCCAGCGACGGCAGTTCATGTTCACAGCTGAAAGGGCTAGCCACAGATTTCATTATTTTGTTTATGTTTGAGTTTTATTTTAAAGAAAAGGTATATATTTTTGGCTAATTGAGGTTCACATAAGTTAGTTTCAATTGTATTCATTCTTTGTATGCATAGTTGCCCCCATATATTATGTGTTTGGTAAGAATATATTTTGCACTTTACTGAATGTTTTCATAGCGCTAGACATATCAGCTCATGTTCTTAAATTAAACAACCTGTTTTCAATAACAAATCTTAATCAATCAAATTAATCTTACACTTTACTATAAAATGTACAGTTCTACAATTTATCGCATATTACAACGTTCTTGGGAACTAAAAATGTAGTCCAATAACAGTAAACAGAAAGAAAATTGTAAATAACAATAAATAAATAATCATAAATTTCACATCATTGAATTAACAAACTCATATGTAAGATACAACATTAAACTGATATGCCTCATCAACTGTTGTCGAAATCAATATAATGTAAATAATTCTTAAACATTATGAGTTTGCCAAGAAATTAAAACATTCAGTGCAGTGTAGGATGTATTTTTTCCTCAAAACAATTTAATTTGTAAATATGAAGTAAAAAAAAAAAATCACCGTTTTCTCACATATTATGAGTTTTATCAGCAAGTTAAAACATTAAGTAAATATGAATGATTTGCGGAGCTGTTTCTATCAAAAATTCAATAACATCGCCCAAATACCCTCAACAAAAATAATTATAAAGAGTGCGATGACAACATAAATTTTATACCACATTGCATGTCCGTTCTTGGGCGATTCTTATAAAACACAAAATTTGTCACAAAATGTTGATTTTTTTACAACATGCTTACAAATTAAAATGGTTTATAATTATTTAAAAAAAATCGGCCAGAAATAACACTGATTTTACATTTTTAAAGACTTCTTCTTTATAATTATTCTGAAACAGCTCCGCAAATCATTCATATTTATTTATTGTTTTACTTTCTGATGAAACTCATCATGTAACAAAACGGTGATTTATTTTTTTTTTACCTCATACTTACAAATCAAATTGTTTTGATGAAAAAATACACCCTACACTTCACTGAATGTTTCCAATTCTTAAACAAAATCATAATATTTAAGAAATATTTACATTACATTGATTTCGACAACAGTTGGTGGGGCATATCAGTTTAAAGTTATATCTTATATATATGAGTTTGTTAATTTACAATCTTTCTGTTACAGATTTTGACTATATTTTTAGTTCCCGAGAACGTTGTAACATGCGATAAATTGTAGAACTGTACATTTTATAGTAAAGTGATTAATTTGATTCATTAAGATTTGTTATTGAAAACAGTTTATTTCATTTCAGAACATGAGCAGATATGTGAATGTTTTGAAAACATTCAGTAAAATGCAAGTTATATTCTTACCAAACACATAATATATGGGGGCAACTAAACATACAAAGAATGAATACAATCAAAACTAACTTACTTTAACCTCAATTAGCCAAAAATATATTCCTTTTCTTTAAAATAAATCTAAAAAATAAACAAAACAATGGAATTTGTAGCTAAACAGCCGCGTAAGCTACGAACTAAACTGTCGTCTCGTCGCTAGATCCTGGATCATGACATAATCACACCTGCTCTCATTGGCTGGCTGCTTCGTTGCCACGGATGGCGTTGCCGAGGCTATTTCATGGGAGGAGCTTGAAATAGCCTCGAACCCAAAATTCCATATACACGTTTTAATTAAAAAAAAATCTAAATTAAAATTTAAAAATCTGGCGGCGAGGTATACTTTCCTGTGATAGTATCTACACATGACAAAAATTTTAGAATCCTAGGTGTTATAATTACGGTGAAATCCTCGGGCAGGCAGACGTACACTTTTACTCTTTTATAGAGATAGAAAAGATAAGTGTGTTAAAAAAATATGGTTCTTACTGATGATGTTATAAAAATATAACTATATTATATAGGTCATAATTTTATAGCAATGACACCTTGAAAATCTAAATAAATATTATAAAAAAAATCTGAATGAGAATAATTTTTTAGATACACTGGAAGAAAATCTAATTTCATTGAATAATATGCATAACATAATACAGATATAATACACAACCTCACCAAAAAAAAACAGAACTTTAACGCCCTCATGCAACCCCCCTTGATGGTCTTTTGATGAAATTCACGTTTTTATAGCGGCCCTTTTACGAAATTTGAGTTTTTTTTCGCGATCTGACAACGAAATTAGCCCTTTTCTGAGAGATCCTTTGATGAATTTCGCGTTTTTTCTGTGATCTTTCAACGAAATTCGCCGCTTTTTTTCCAAGAACCTTCGACGAAATTCGCCGTTTTTTTCAAGAACCTTCGACGAAATTCACCGTTTTTTTTAAGATACTTCGACGAAATTTGCCGGGTTTTTTTTCAAGATCCTTCGATGAAATTTGCCGTTTTTTCGAGATTTTTTGACAAAATTTGCCATTTTTTCGAGATCCTTCGCCAAAATTTGCCGTTTTTTCAAGATCCTTCGCCAAAATTTGCGGGTTTTTTTCAAAATTCTTCGCCAAAATTTGCCGTTTTTTAGAGATTTTTCGACAAAACTTGACTTTTTCGAGATCCTTCGACAAAATTTGCCGTTTTTTGGCGATCCTTCGACGAAATTTGGCGTTTTGTCACGATCGTTCGACAGAATTCGCCATTTTTAGCGATCCTATGACGAAATTAGCCGTTTCTTCGACGAAATTGGCTGTCTTTCCGTGATCCTTCGACGAAACATGTTTTTGACGGCCTTTTGACGAAATTCGAGTTTTTCCACGACGTTTTGATGAAATTTCCGTTTTTTTCGCGATCTGTCAACCAAATTATCCATTTTCCGCGATTCTTTCCTCGGCCTTTGGCCGAAATTCGCGTTTTTTTCGTGATTCTTCGACGAAATTTACCGTTTTTTTCAAGATTCTTCGATGAAATTTGCCGTTTTTTCGAGATTTTTTGACAAAATTTGCCATTTTTTCGAGATTCTTCGCCAAAATTTGCCGTTTTTTCAAGATCCTTCGACAAAATTTGCTGTTTTTTTCAAGATCCTCCGCCAAAATTTGCCGTTTTTTAGAGATTCTTCGACAAAACTTGCCGTTTTTCGAGATCCTTCGACAAAATTTGCCGTTTTTTCGAGATCCTTCGACAAAATTTGCCGTTTTTTCGAGATCCTTCGACAAAATTTGCCGTTTTTTCGAGATCTTTCGACAAAATTTGTCGTTTTTTCGAGATCCTTCGACGAAATTTGCCGTTTTTTCGAGATCTTTCGACGAAATTTGTCGTTTTCTGGCGATCTTTCGACGAAATTTTCCGTTTTTTTCGATTCCTTCGACGAAATTTGTCGTTTTTTGGCGATCCTTCGACGAAATTTGACGTTTTTTCACGATCGTTCGACAGAATTCACCATTTTTAGCGATCCTACGACGAAATTAGCCGTTTCTTCGAAGAAATTGCCCGTTTTTCCGTGATCCTTCGACGAAACATGTTTTTGACGGCGTTTTGACGAAATTCAAGTTTTTCCACGACGCTTTGACGAAATTTCCGTTTTTTTCGCAATTTGTCAACCAAATTAGACATTTTCCGCGATTCTTTCCTCCGCCTTTGGCCGAAATTCGCTTTTTTTCCGATTCTTCGACGAAATTTGCCGTTTTTTTTTTCAAGATCCTTCGATGAAATTTGCCGTTTTTTCGAGAATTTTTGACAAAATTTGCCATTTTTTCGAGATTCTTCGCCAAAATTTGCCGTTTTTTCAAGATCCTTCGCCAAAATTTGCCGGTTTTTTTTAAGATCCTTCACCAAATTTGCCGGTTTTTAGAGATTCTTCGACAAAACTTTCCGTTTTTCGAGATCCTTCGACAAAATTTGCCGTTTTTTGGCGATCCTTCGACGAAATTTGCCGTTTTTTTCGGATCCTTCGACGAAATTTGCCGTTTTTTCACTATCGTTCGACAGAATTCGCCATTTTTAGCGATCCTACGACGAAATTAGCCGCTTCTTCAACGAAATTGGCTGTTTTTCCGTGATCCTACGACGAAACGTTTTTGACGGCCTTTTGACGAGATTCAAGTTTTTTCACGACGCTTTGACGAAATTTCCGTTTTTTTTGCGATTTGTCAACCAAATTAGACATTTTCCGCGATTCTTTCCTCGGCTTTTGGCCGAAATTCGCGTTTTTCCGTGATTCTTCGACGAAATTTGCCGTTTTTTCACGATCATTCGACGAAATTCACGTGTCTTCGGCGAAATTTGTCTTGTTTCGCGATCCTTCGACGAAGTTTGTCGTTTTCCCGAAATCCTACGACGAAATTCACCGTTTTTTCGGGATTCTTCGCCAAAATTTGCCGTTTTTTTTTAAGATCCTTCGCCAAAATTTGCCGGTTTTTAGAGATTCTTCGACAAAACTTTCCGTTTTTCGAGATCCTTCGACAAAATTTGCCGTTTTTTCCGTGATTCTTCGACGAAATTTGCCGTTTTTTTTTCCAAGATCCTTCGATGAAATTTGCCGTTTTTTCGAGAATTTTTGACATAATTTGCCATTTTTTTCAAGATCCTTCGCCAAAATTTGCCGGTTTTCAGAGATTCTTCGACAAAACTTTCCGTTTTTCGAGATCCTTCGACAAAATTTGCCGTTTTTTCGAGATCCTTCGACAAAATTTGCCGTTTTTTCGAGATCCTTCGACAAAATTTGCCGTTTTTTCGAGATCTTTCGACGAAATTTATCGTTTTCTGGCGATCCTTCGACGAAATTTGCCGTTTTTTCACGATCGTTCGACAGAATTCGCCATTTTTAGGGATCCTACGACGAAATTAGCCGCTTCTTCAACGAAATTGGCCGTTTTTCCGTGATCCTACGACGAAACGTTTTTGACGGCCTTTTGACGAAATTTCCGTTTTTTTCGCGATTTGTCAACCAAATTAGACATTTTCCGCGATTCTTTCCTCGGCTTTTGGCCGAAATTCGCGTTTTTCCGTGATTCTTCGACGAAATTTGCCGTTTTTTCACGATCATTCGACGAAATTCACGTGTCTTCGGCGAAATTTGTCTTTTTTCGCGATCCTTCGACGAAGTTTGTCGTTTTTCCGAAATCCTAAGACGAAATTCACCGTTTTTTCGGGATTCTTCGACAAAATTTGCCGTTTTTTTCTCGATCCTTCGACGAAATCCGTCTTTTTTCTGCGGCCCTTTGACGAAATTTTTCTTCTTTCTGTCAGTCTTCTATGAAATTTGGATTTTTTTGCGATTCCTCGACGAAATTCGTCTTTTTACAGCGATCCTTTGAAGAAATTCGCCGTCTTTTCGCGGTCCTTGGACGGAATTCCCGATTCTTCGAAGAATTTACGCATGTAAAAACGGATGGAACGGCGTAAGAAAAATTTGTTTGCGTCCCAAAGCAAATTTTTCAATTTTTTTTTTTTTTTTTTTTTAACAAGTTGGTAAATTTATTTGCAAGGTCTAAAATAAATCTGGGACGCACGTCACGCACTTTCTGCTACCAGGATTTTATTAAAATGTAGCATAAGAATTAGATTACAACATATTTTTCTGCATATTAAAGATTTTTAAATTTGTAATACGTATGCCTGCGCTTTGAATTAATTTATAATTAATAAAATAAGGCACGATTTTTTAATTTTTACTAGTCAATAATGGATCCATTAAAAAAATCTTTTTAAATGATGAGAAATGTTGGTCCTGCGCTGTCAATTCTTGTGAAAATTAATAAATTTGAAGCCATGTATATCTGAAAACTTAACAGATGTTACTCAAAGTACAAGGTAGTCGAGAAAAAAAAATCGAAAAACTGTGTTTATGACTTAGATATGGAGCCTTATATGAAGTGTAAGTGAGTGAGAGAGTTAAATCAATTTTATATCAAATTTTCTTTAATCTTCTAAGCCCCAGCTATCACAATCAGGACGCATATCACACCAATGCAGTAACAATATACCCTCTTCCTTCAGCTAAAGTTCAGCATCGCTATTTGTTTACAGACTACCAACAACAAGATGTGAAATTATTTACTTCAAATTCAAAATGTATTGAGATAATTAAATTTGGTACTTTTCTATTATCCCGTCAACCACTTTTCATAACAAAAAACTATCGCCAAACTGTAACGCCAGATAAACGGCAGAACGTTGCCATTGGAATATCAAAATAAATAAATAAAATATAAGAATTTAAGGACACGATTGTTATTTTAATTAATGAAATAACTCATAAATCAGTAAAACATAATGAAAAATACACGCAAATGTCGAATTAAAAACGAATTGGTTGAATTCGAATGGGTTGAAATTTAATATATATAATCGTTGCAGAATTTTGTCGAGACATTTCAAATTTTATGAAAATCGAATCAAAGCTTAAAAAGATATTAATAAAACTTTTCTTCATTCTATTAAGTTCGATCATACGTAACTAATTCAATGACATCCCATGATAAGTAATAATTCTAGGTTGCCATGGTGATAACGTCGTAGTTAAGATGGTGTCATATTATTTCCGTATTACTGAATTTATAAACCGAATTTCAATACAGTAGAGGCGCGATTATCAGAGTCCCGCTTAAGTCACACACACACACACACACACACACACTAAACAAAAAACAAAAACTTTTGACTTGAAAATTAGAATTTTATGACTTTTCTTTCACCTCCACCTTACACTTCATTGACAATGACAGTTTCTTATCCTAAAGGTTAAACTCAACCAGTGGTGTACTTATAGATTATCTCTATTTCAATTTAACAATGTACAGAGTACAGAGGAGTATCAGTACTAAACAAGCGGGTTTGTATTGAGAAACTGATGGAATTCCAAGGTCATGCAGAGCAGCCTCATATATATATATATATATATCAATTGAATGGCAATCCGAATATATTTACGCGAGTTAGAACACGGAAAGACAGAGAGACAAACCGAATTCATAAACACTTTTCAACTTGTTAGACACGCTGGTCACTTTTATTGATTTTAATCGTTTATTTATTTGCTAAAATTGGCTTTCATACAGTGAAGCAGTTTACTCATAAACTACCATTTTAAAGTGTTTTTTAGGGTTTCGTTCATATCACGAAACCCTATTACCCCCGCTCCGTTGTCTGTCCGTCACAGAGCTATTCTCAAAAAGTATGCAACTTACAGAGTTGAAACTTAGTGTATAAATCTGAATAGCAGCTGTGAAGAGCTCAAAATATTAAAATTTGAAAAATTCGTATTATTTTAATAAATAGAGATAAAAAACCAAAATTCTAACAGCCTTTTCCTATTAAATTGAAACATTTTTCATTAGAGCAGATGCCAAAGATTTAAAATCCACAATGAAATTCTTTCTACAATAATTAATTTTCTATCAGATGATTTTCACGTGGAAAATGAAAATGAAATAAAAAGTTTCACCAATTAAGAAAAAAGATTAATATGAAATAAAATTGATTGACGTCATAGTCATAATGAAACGGAAAATGTCTAAGATTTCTCAATAATACAAGGAGTATGAGTATGTGTAAGTGGACAAAGCAGATTAATATCACGTCATTAGATAATTAAAAAGAAAATCTGACGTCATATAGGAAGTTTAACTAATTTTTTAAATGTTTGAGAATAATACAAAGCGAGTATCAATATAAATAATAGAGAATAGTAAATATATGAGTTTGAGAAACATATTGAATCGTGATAAAAATCCGATTATGGAAATATTTGCATATTTTAACATTTTAAAGGTGTACAATTTGTTTAATTTTGAAATTATTTTTTTAAATATTGCATTTAGTCCGTATGCCGGATATTATTATGACAGAATATAATAGCGGGCTTGGACCGCTACACTGTAAAAAATTTTCGGAACGTTTCAGGAGATTATCCTGAAACATTTCGCATATTTTACCGGAATTTCGAATTTCTTTATGTCCCACGTCAATTACGGCAATAATTCGTGTCATATATTTGAGAGGTTTCAACTTTTCCGTAAACTACATTCTGCGCATGCGTGCTTCATGTTTTATGTTCCATTAGCCATTTTGATTACTAAAGAAGAATAAAAAACAGCTGCCTAGGTAAGTAGAGACAAATGCAATCTGAACAAATGCCATGCTTTGTTTGGATATCAACCGATAAAGTAAGTAGCTAATTTAAAACTTTTTATGCTTTATTATTTGAATTTTATTTTATCTGTAATACGAAACTTTAAAATTTAATTGCTTAAATAAGACACTGAATGAAAAAAGCATATTAATTATTTTTTATAATCTCTAATTATGAAATAATTATTCTTTGTAATAAAAACTGAATGTATCAGCCAATTGAGAAAATGCTTTTTATTAAAATGTATAGATAAGTAAAATTTTTCAATTTTCTTTTCAAATAAGCTTCCTACTATTTAATACGAATAATGCATTAATAAGTTTTAAACATTATGAAATTTATTTTTTAAGATAAACATCATAATTTATTTTTAAAATTATATAGAATTGCATTTAGCTTTTTAACACTTTCCAAACCAGTTGAAAAGTGTTTATGACTTCGGTTTGTCTGCCGTATGCCCGTGCTCTAACTATCGTAAATATACTCGAATTGACCTGAAATTTTTGTACATGATTGGCACTTATTATAGCATGATCCCTGTTGAAAATTAAGTGTGTAGCATTTATAGTTTATATACAGGGGCAATCAAAAGTATTCAGTTACATTGACGGTCAATGAGAAAAAATCGTTTCAAGTGCATTTTAATGATGTTACGCCATTCGAAACATAATGAAATTGATATACAATTATGTAGCGCACTAAAACATGCTTTTTCTAAAATAGGGTGTACAAAGCATTCGTTATTCATTTACAGGGTCACACAAAATAATTCTGTCACACAAGGTTCTACAGGAAAAAATCGTTTGCCATGTAATTTAATGATGTTTCAATATTTAAAACATAATGAAAAATATATGTATTACTGAGATGCATTATAAATTGCTCCCTGAATAGCATGGTGTGCATTGCGTTTATATTTCATTTACACGAACACATAAAAGAATTCGGTTACAATCTTTGTTCGATAATTACAGTCTATAAATGCGTTTTCAATTTTGGTTTGGATTTTTAGGTTTGACTAAATGTTTGCCTAGAACGTGGTGTGTATATATTCTGTTGATCATATACAGGGCTATACAAAAAAAATTCGTAAGTATTTCTAACTTTGAGAGTAAATTGCTTAAGGGTATCTTTAATTGTGTTACGCATTTTCCTGCTCGCAACTATATTTAGAATACTAATAGAAGTTTATGGAATATAAATAAATTCATATACATGGCTACGCAAAGAACAAGATACGTTGTCGTTTATGGTTGGTAACTGTTGGAAGTGAGTTTTAAGTTGCCTTGTTCGTTTTTTACCTGAATAAAAGTTTAGGTTAATATGTGGTGAGTACAAAATATACATGTCTGTACAAAAGATTTCGAGTGCATTTCCATCGATTGACGAAAATTGCTAAATGGGAATTTTCTAACGGAACTAAATTTTATCATGCTATATAGTTTATATCCAAGTCTATAGGTCATATACAGGGCTGCACTATATAATTTGACTACTTTTTGACTATGGAAGGTAAATGCTAAAACTGGATATCTTCTTTCACCTCATTTAACGGTGAAGTTTCGTTACAGTTTTCTAGATGTGATGGAAAGTGTTTCATAATCTATGGCTGACGCATGATTTTCCGTTCTTGTTTAACCCTTTAACTTGGTGCCGTTTGCATGGCGCAAACACCAAAAATTCACAAATTTGCCACAAGTATTTTCGAATAGAAATTTTTGCTTTTATATTTTGGAGATTTTACACGTAAAAATTATTATAGAAAAATACTGGTTGTAAAATATCGTACTTTTGACATATATCGGTGTCCTTCAAAGGATTAATGCATTTGGAATCGTAGAGGAAATGTTAATGCTACAAGTGTTTTTATTTATTTATTTATGTATTTTTTAAATGAGTAATAAAATCAAGTCCATGTTCAACTTTTGAAATTTTCAAAAATTTATATATTTTATTAATCAGTTTTTTTACTTTCTTTAATTTATAAATTAATTAAAATGTCCTTTAAATACACCATTAAGCTTATGTGATTAACCATTGGGGAAAAGGTTGTTGTTTTCGGTCGAGAATGGACCTCTTGACGTCGTCACTTTATTTTTTTTTAAGCGTTTTTACGTGTTTTTAACGAAATTCTGTAATTTTAGAAGAATTTTAAACGAAATTCTGTAACTTTAGAAATTTTTTTAACGAAATTCTGTAACTTTAGAATTTTTTTAACGATATTCTGTAACTTTAGAAGAATTTTTCTTTGAATAGGCAATAGAAACGCATAAAATCGTTACAAAAATGTTAAAGTTACAAAAAGGATAGTTGCAAACTGTAAGATATGAAAAAAAGCCGAATTCAAAATTTGACGTCGGATGAGAAGAAATCGTCTTATAAATTTTTTGTTTCTGTTTTCATTAATATATTGTAAATTTGGTACTTTCATGTTATAGCGGCCCCCAAGGATGAATCGCCAAGCGACCAAGATGATTTATCGCCAAATTATAAAGCATGTATGACATAATAATATATGATGTATATATATAGATAATATTTCTTGACGTATGTGGCCAAGTTATAGTCTTATATGATGCATATATGATGTATATATATGACATGTGTATATGATGTATATGCGACATATAAGACGTAAATAATATGTGTATAATGACGTATGTGGCACATATAGGAGTGTTTGGAATATATATTTGCGTATATAGGATGCATATATAAGCTCTGCGATGATCTTGGCGAAATCAAAACAGCAACCTTGGCATAATCATAATTGTGGAAGCCGCTATAACTCAAAAATAGTTTTTTTTTTTTTTTTTTTTTTTTTTTTAAAGCTTTCGGCACATTTTTCCAATAGTTATTGTAATTTGTTAAAATATAATTTTTTTAATCTAAATTGTTTTCAAAAATCTTATCCGTTGATAAAACCATACAGTACTGTCTTTTTTTTTATCGTATAATTAATTATAAACAAAATTAGTTTAATAAATTTGTGTCTTAGGGAGCAGTTGAAATAATTTAAGAATATTTAATATCCCGCCTTCCCTATTTATAAAATATGATATATGCAAAATAAGTGTGATGTACTATTTCTCTCATTTTATTATGTAAAATTTGGAGAAAAAAATTTAACACATAAAAGAAGTTTTTACACGTTTCATTCTCATCTTTAGTATTGCTTATCGAATGTTCTAGCAAAGATGTAAATTATCAAATCAGAAAAAAATTGATTAAAAGGAAATTTTATATTTTCTAAAAACTTATGATTTTAATAAAGAAATAAAAATAGAGTTTGCATTTTTTAAAAATATAATTTTTACCAGCAAGACCGAGCTCGGACTTCAGTTTTCGCAAATATTTTTTATATGTTTAGTCATGAGTTTCGATTAATATATTTTTGTTGTACAGCTTCGATTTTGTTACCTGATAAATAAAAAATAATATTTTCAGAATTAAAAAAAAAAGTTCTGAAAAAAAGATGATCCGTGAAACTGGAACATTTCAGTATTTTGATATGTTCCGGAAAAAAATGGTGGCATTAAGATGCCACGGCTTTTTGCTGTTACGTTTCACAGCAAAGTAGTGAAACATTCCAATGCCGTAAAGTTGGAATGTTTCAGCATTTTGACATGAAAGGTTTCAGAAAAAAGCGTATCGTGACGCTGAAATATTTCAGTATTTTGATATGAAAGGTTTCGGAGTATATATTACGGAATGTTTCGGAAAAATTGGAATGTTTCACTACTTTGCTGTGAAAGGTAACAGCAAAAAGCCGTGGCATCTTAATGCCACCATTTTTTCCCGGAAACTTCCGGAAATTTTTTACAGTGTATCCGGCTGGTTTAGATATTCGAAAAAAGGAAAACATAGACCGGTAATTTTTTACTTTGTAAAAAACATGACTTTTTTTGTTGTTGTTGTTGCTGAATGAAATTTGTTTGAATTTATTAAAGAAAGGATAAAGTGTTTTGAAAGGAATATTAAACGATACCCTTTGAGCGATCTTCGATCACACTTACCCACTTGTTTTAAATTAGTTTTAAACACATTTAATTGAGTTAGAATTTAATAAATAACCTAATTTCTCAATAATGAAAACATTAATATTGGAATAACACATAGATGAAGCTCTTGAATTGTAGTCAGAATTACAAATATGTCAGATAAATTTTTAAAAGGGCTACCAATTGCTGTATCTGGTTTACACTGGCCTTTAACATCCCCCGTCCTAATATTTACTGGTTTAAACATTTAAACAAGACAGTAGTTTCTTAGTTACATATTTTATTACTTAACTTACGCAAGTCTTATCTTTTCCTCATAAACATTTAAAAGCAGAGATATAAAGTAATTCAATAAAAACACAATTTCTAAATGTGAATAATAGTATTACGAATAACATATGAAGAAATAATTATTTTTAATAGACACAAGCTTTTAAAATTTTTAATTTAACAAATTTTATTTTGACATTAAAAAAAAATTGTATTCTCTCTTTTATACACGTACTAGAATCTCATCAAAAATGATACATTTCCTAATTTCTCTATTTAATCTCTTCCTATGAAGTTGTCTGGAATAAGTTACTTAATCGCTTAGCAGCAGGAAAGACAAATAAATAAATAAATAAATAAATAAATTAGATACAACATTTATATAAGTCTTCAGAATACCGATTACTAACAGAAAATGGATATTCTCAAGAGTATTATATCATATAGTTTCATTTATTAATATATATTACTTAGTTTTAATCAATTTTAAAAGAAAATAGCAGTATGTAAGAATGTTTAATTTTTCATGTATTGCTTTTTATCATTGTTTAATTAAATATAATCTTTAAAATGTATAATACATGTAGAGCTATGTAATATAGAATTTCAAAACACCACCTTGGAGTCTAATTTAATATATTCTTCTCCATATATATTTTAATTTCAGACATAATGCTTTCATAGTTGCTTCTAGTGGTTATAAAGACTTATTTATTTGATAAACTTTTAAAAAATATATAATTATTTTACTAGGAAATATTTATTACGTTAATAAAAATAAAGTAAAATTCAATATGAATTAATAATGCACATTTAATATATGAATTAGTAATGAATATTTAATACGAATTAATAATGTACATTTAATATGAACTAATAACGTACATTTAATAAGAAATAGCTCTAAACCACTTTTTTTTTCATAATAAAAGCTGTTTTTTAAAATTACAAATATAACATACATAATTACAATTATAACATATTAGGAAATTTAATATTTGATTGAACATTATTTATACTTTGTATAGTTGTGATTGTGCGTTGCCGATCACCTCTGTTTAAGGTAATATTGATGTGCAGTTTTCATACATTTATAAATTAACTTATACAATAACAAATTAAATTATACAATGATAACATTGGTGATTATAACTCATATATATATATCTATTTGCAATATATATAAAAATAAATATATATAGTTTTTATTTTTGTCTATGAATAATTAAAATTAACAAGTATTTTAATTACTGCATTACATTAATTTGATTGAAAAACAGTAGTAATACTATTAATTATCAACATTATAAATTTTGAGATATTTTGAATTGTTTATGAATTATTTAATTAGATATTTAAATTAATCTATAAATATAAAATATATTTACAATGTAGTATAAATTAAACATTAATTATTTAAAAACAAGTCTAATATATATTTAAGTAGTAGTAAAAATAAAACATTAATTATTTAATAAATGTCTATAATATCAGTGGATTAACACAGCTGGCAGCAAAAATAATTTGAATTAAAATAATATCTCATTTACATAATATATTCTTGTTAAGAATATCTGAAATGCTGTGCAAGTTGAATTAATTCTGTGTAGATTTATTCATATAGTAGTATTATATTTTATTTGAATTTTAAGTAAAACTACAAGTTAGTATTGTTTTTTAAAGTTTATTTATATAAATAAATCTAATGAAGTGAGTATGTAACTAATAAAGTGGATATTTAACTAAATATTAATTATGAACTATTATAATACCAATAGATGGCGACACTTTACCTTTCAGGTAGTTGTAGATAATATTGTTAATATTATATTTAATTTAACTATAGAGGGAGCTATTGATTGTATATTAATTTTACTTTCAGGAATTAAAATTGGATGGAGTAATATATATTCACGGATATAAATTTGTTATAAGTGTATTAAAACCAGAATTATTTTGAGTGTTTTTGAATCATTTTGTGATTGGGTGTCATTTATGGGGTTGTGTTTTAAAAAAAGTGTGCTCTCAACTTGTCTTACAAATCATTTCTCTCAATTCGACTTAGTTAACATGTATGATGCAATGCCATGTGGATGTGAATATTATGTAGACGTTGTGACATTTTAAGGATTCTGTATAATTATTGTGAGTAAAATATTTTATCTACACTTTACGCGTTCATATTTCCAATTTTATTATTTCATAACTGTTATCTCGTGGTAATTTAGTGAGGTGTTAATTACAGTTTTTTGGATAATCGATGTGAGTGAAATATATTGTATTTTCTTAATGGTTTTTTATTTCCTATTTAAATATTTCCAAATTTTAATATTTCCAATTGTTGTCTGGTAATAATTCAGTGTACCTGGATGATTCTACTGATCTTAGCATTATGCCAGTAGAATTATGAAACACTGAATTATTATTTAAAACACATGTGGGTGCATCCAGGCTGATGAGTACATGTGCATGTGTTTTTCCATGTCCAATTCATATTTAATTCTCATGTGGTCCAATTTTCCATTGTGTATGGTTCATATTTTATTTGTTAATCCATTTGTGTTTACTTAATTGCAACTCCAATTTATAATTTTTTTTTCCCCCTTTCTCTCTATTTCTTTTTTCAAAATTCTTTTGGTATGAGTAAAATTTGGCCAATTACCATTGAAGCATCAGCTATGGTAATATTATGTTTGCACATGTTAATTATTAGCTATGTGGTATTCTGTATACACAGTATCATTGATTATCTCTTTGGAGATTTAAGTAAGAATAGAACTTGATATGTTTTTTGAAATTCATAGATATTATAATTATATATATATATATATATATATAATTTTTTTACTAGGAAATATTTATGAGTGCATAAAAATAAAGTAAAATTCAATATGAATTAATTAACAATGCACATATAAAATATGAATTAATAATGTACATTTAATATTAAATAATAACATACATTTAATAAGAATTAGGTTATTAATTAAAATCGGTTTTTCTTAAGTGGTAAAAAAAGGCAGTTTTTTTTCCTCGCTACAAACCAGCAACCTTGACGTTTATGCAGGTTTCTAGGATCTGAAAGCTTTTCTTATATTCGGGGCAATACAGCTTCATCAGCCCCTTTTTAATATACCCTTGGAAATTAGTTTACTATCAACTCTAACATTTATTATGTACGCGTAAAACACAAATTACGAATATGATCATCCGGTATTTTTTTCTGCAGAAGTGATTTCTGGCATACGTCGCACACAAATGGCATATAACATTATAAATTCGAAAATGATTATCAAAAGTATTTTTGCATGAAACTTATTTCTAACATTATTCTCGCACAAATCATTTTTCTCCAGTGTCGCCGCGACAATGAAATTTCAAACTTCTTTTGTATGCAAGTAACATTTCCCATTTGTTGCACACGTATGGTTTCTCGCCAGAGTGGGTTCGAAGATGTTTTTCTAAACAGCTTTTCTTTGAAAATGATTTTTGACAGACATCACATACATGTGTTGAATGGGTTAGAAGATGATTTTTTAAAGATATTTTCTCTGAAAAGGATTTTTGACAGACATCACACACGTGTGGTTTCTCTCCAGAATGGGTTCGACGATGATTTTTTAAATTGAATTTACCTGAAAATGACTTTTGACAGACATCACACACAAATGGTTTTTCTCCAGAGTGAGTTTGAAGATGATAATTTAAAGAGGCTTTCCCTGCATACGATATCTGGCATATGTCACACACATATGGTTTCTCTCCAGTGTGGTCTCGTAGATGTCTTTTTAAAGAGCTTTTCAATGAAAATGATCTTTGACAGATATCACACAAGTGTGGTTTCTCTCCAGAGTGGGTTCCAAAATGTCTTTTTAAAGAGTTCATCCCTGAAAATGATTTTTTACATACATGGCATACAGATTTCTTTCCAGTGTGAATTTGAAGATGAACTTTTAAAGTTGATTTAAGTGAAAATGACTTTTGGCACTTCTCACAAACGTGTGGTTTTTCACCAGTATGTATTCTTAAATGTTGTTTCAAACTTTCCTTCCGCAAAAACGACATTTGACACTTCTCACACACGTGCGGCCTTTCACCGGTATGCATTCTTGTATGATGTTTTAAATGCGCCTTTCGGAAAAATGCTTTTTGGCATGTACTGCATGTATATGGTTTTTCTCCACTATGAATTTTCATGTGTTCCGCTAAACAACTTTTTCCGGAAAAGGATTTTTGGCAAGTATGACATGTATGAGGTTTTTCTGCACCATGGATTTGAATATGTGTAGCTAAATAAGATTTGTTTGAGAAAGATTTTTGACACACATGACAAACAAAAAATCGCTTTGCTATATGAGTTTGTAAATTTTGATCTAACATGGCTTTTTTTGGTAAATTCTCTTGAGATACATTAAATGCATGGAATTTTTCTTCATTTTGCTGTTGAAATGTCGACTGAACTTCCATTTATTACAAATTTGCTACAGTCATCAAATCCTCTAAACACCTGTCTCATGTAACAAAATTCCTAAAGATACCTAATTAATATTAACTTTTATATCGTATATCTGCAGAAAGACATAGTCACCGTTACTTTCACGATATTCCAATCAAAATTATTTATGTTTAACATAAAATGGAAAATTTTCAGAAAAAGTAGGAAATGAATAAAAATACACAGGTGTAAATATATTATTCCAAAAACCTGAAAGAAGAAAGAGAAAAATAAATGTTTTGAAAAATATTCAGGGTAAAATTAAACACAATTGTTTTGATATGGACATGTCATATACAAATGTATAAGAAATGAAATTTTGTACAGAACTATAATTTGAAAAGATCGGTACTTTTTTGTTATAGCACCTTTCGAGGATGAACCGCCACGCAACCAAGATGTATCGCGAAATTATAAGAAATATATAAAATGATTATCATATGCGGTGTGTCATGATGTATGGTAATATGTACAATAAATTACACGAATACAGTTTTTTAGAGACGAATCTTACTGAATCATTAGCTAAATCAGTTATTGGTGTGAATCCAGTCAATGAGTTATTGGTGTAAATCATTTACTAATTTTGCTGCAGAAAATAGTACAAATGAATTATGCTTGTAACGTCATAACATTCTATAGTAATTAATTCATTTGACCATAGATAACTCATTCAATATCTATTGATTTTGTCGCAAAAAATACTGGAATAAATACAGCAGTGCATAATGAATCATGCCAAGTCTTTTTTGACTAATCTTTCTGACTAATTTTTCTGACACCACACAAAACTCAGTTATTAATAATAAAAAAAGTGTTGATGACACTGGTTTATAGCCACAAAGTCTAAATGATCAGCAACGGAAGTTTGCTGTGGAAGAAGAACTTGATCATACGATTATTATTAAACCAGCTAGCAGGCTCCTATTTAGATCGGGACTCGAATTCATACGAACTTCGCAAAAAATCGCTCTAATACTTCGTTAACACCAGGCAGCGCTGCAAAGCATATTTTTAAGCGACATTTAAAAGCAAAGCACAAAATACGCATTTTACAAAGTAAATTTCAAGTAATTTGGGCAATCTATGTCATTTCGCTCTTTTACACTGCCCTGCTACATCAGAGTAAACATTTCATTATTTAAATATAAAAATGTAATAAATTTCGATTACTAAAAAACCATATTAACCAAACTGCAACTATTAATTTCATTAATATGACAGTTTTTTTTACTACAAAGTTACTATGTTAAAACTCAAATTTCATCTGCATAGATATAACTAATACATGTTGTACCACAGTATTGCATAATATTCCTTATTTTTTAATTATATTTTATTTGAAATATTCATTTTATTTATAGTATTACAATGCAAGAAAAAATGATAAAATATTGAACAAAGTACAATTTCAACAGAAAGTTTTTTTTGTTTATATTAATTGCCGATAGCTTGCGCCAAAATAATAATATGGAAGAAAATTATCCCAAATTAGATCCTGAATTATTTTAAATATGCCTAAAGTTACCTGTAATAAATTTTGATCAATAAAAATCGTCTTTTATTAAGTAAATTGCAACTATTAATTGCGTTAATATGACTGATTTTTTTTTCAAATTCTCTTATTAAATTACAAATTTATTTTCACTACAAAGTTTCTAGCATGTTAAAATACAAAATTTTATTTGCATTGATTAATTCATATATGTAGTACACGGCATTATACAGGGTGTCCGAAAAGTCTGGAAACGGTCAAATAACTCGAGAAATATACATCGGATTGAAAAACGGCAAAATGCATGTTCAATATTTTTGAAAAATCTATTTAGGGATATGAAAGTTGCTCCCTAACTTTGCCCCCCTGGGGGGAAAGGGGGGCAACTTTAAAATCTTAAATGATGACCCCCACTTTTTATTGCAGATTCGGATTCTACGGGAAAAAATACGTAACTTTTGTATTGAACATTTTCTTCGAAACATTGTAGATGGCGCTGTAATCGAGTGCAATGCTGTGAGAACCGTTACCATTGCAATGTCTGGAAACTCTCCAATAACTCGATAAATATAAATCAGATTGAAAAACGGAAAAATACGTGTTTCATATTTTAGAAAAATGGCAACTTTAATATCCCTAAATAGATTTTTCAAAACTATTGAACATGCATTTCTCTGTTTTTCAATACGATGTATATTTCTCGAGTTATTCGAGCGTTTCCAGACATTACAATGGTAACGATTCTCACAACATTGCACTCGATTACAACGCCATCTACAATGTTTCGAAGAAAATGTTCAATACAAAAGTTACATATTTTATCCTGTAGAATCCGAATCTGCAATAAAAAATGGGGGTCATCATTTAAGAGTTCAAATTTGCCCCCTTCCCCCCGGGGGGAAAAGTTGGGGGGGCAAGTTTTATATCCCTAAATAGATTTTTCAAAAATATTGAACATGCATTTCTCCGTTTTCCAATCCGATGTATAATTCTCGAGTTATTTGACCGTTTCCAGACTTTTCGGACACCCTGTATATTCCTTACATTCTAATTAAATTTTACACGAAATATTAATTTTATTTGCAATATCTTCAGAATTCATAACATGCATAACAAAGTACAATTTCAAAAGAAAACATCTTTGTTTATATTAATTACCGATAGACGGCGCCCAAAATAATATTTAGAAGCGCAAACGATGTACAGAAGCTCTAAAATCCGCTGTCTTGCTTGATCATCTCCTGAGATAAGGGACTGTCAACCAAATTTCACATGAAGTTATCTCAGAATATATACACCTATTTTTAAAACGAATTCTTTTAAAATAAAAGAAAGTTGTTTCTCTGTGTGCGATGACTATCGAAATCTACCCGCACGTCGAAGTCTGAAATTTTGGGTTACGATAGTTCAAGGCAGGTCCTGATGCACCTGAGGTTCAGATTTTTAATTTTTTAAGACCCGGTCCCCTTTAAGTTTTTATGCCCTTAATTGTTAATAACTTGTCCCATATACACCTATTTTTAAAACGAATTCGCTTAAATTAAAAGAAAATTGTTTGTCTGTGTGCGATGGCTAGCGAAATCTATCCACACGTCGAAGTCTGAAATTTTGGGTTACGGTTGTCCAAGGCAGGTCCTGATTCACCTGAGGCTCAGATTTTTAATTTTTTAAGACCCAGTCCCCTTTAAGTTTTTATGCCCTTAATTGTTAATAACTTGTCCCAGTTTTATCCGATCTTCTGCGTTTTTGGAACCTTTCTACATTCCAGTTAAGACCATGGGGCCCCGGCCCGAACCTCTTGAAGTTTTTGTGACCTAAATTGTTAATAATGTGCCCTCTTTTATTCCGATCGTCTTCGTTTTGGGGGCCTTTTCTCCATTTAGTTATTCCCCCATTTCAGCATTCCCCTTCAGATACTGGCACTCGGTCCGGGACCTCTTGAACTTTTTGTGCGCCATTCATTTTTAATCGCATTGTGTCACTCTCTCAATGCATAACTTTAAAGTTGAGTCTTGGATTCCTCTTTCCGGATCACAGCCCTCATATTTTTATTGGGGCCCTCGAGCAGATTTAAGCATTTCTTTAAAATTTTATTCTAATGATTAATTCATACTCTATGCTCAATTTCGATTAATTAAAGATCTAAAGCACTAAGTACTAGGACTTTTTAACATGTTTTTATCTTAAGGCTTTGCTCTCAGCTATCAGATGTCTTCTATTGGCCCCCTACTATAGCTCCCTTAAAAATGGTCCGATTCACTAGCTTTTTTTTTTCCTAACAACTTCTTAGGCACTCCAGCTACTACATGAACGACAAAAAAATTTCTCTGATATCAGCTACCACCAATTTTGAATATTAATCTCCTTCTTGGGGCCCTTGGTGCAGCATTATCAGATTTTCTTGCAATTTTATTTAACATAGTTCTTGAGTCCTCCAGCTAATTTATAAAGCACTAAAAATTTCCTTATACCCCAGCTACCACTTTGTTTGAATACTAATCTTCTTTTTCGGCACCAACTTACACAACAGCCATAAATTAAAAATTGACAACAACATCAACTCTCAACAGCCCTAAATTAAAAACCGCGTTATTATTAAGGATAAGTGGTTAAGTTTAGAGAGGGTGGAGGTATTTGATCGAGATCGGGACTGAAAATTTCTTCCCGCCCAGACATCTAGGAAAAATGTCTAGGTCCGGCTCGGTCGAAAAAAAAATCGGTCTGGGCCCAAGTCTGCAGGAAAAAGCCCGGTCCGACCCGTAAATGTGTGATGACCAGGTTCAGTTGGTTTCGATCTTCAAACCATGTGTTTTGGTTTTACCCCAATGATCATAAAAAAATACTATTTTGAAATATTTCGAGTATATTTAAATAAATCGTGTTGTACCTCCGGTCACTGACAATTTCTAATAAACTAATGGCAACTGTGATATTTTGTTTAATTCTAATACTGACCTATAACCAACAAATCTCCCTATAGATTAATGACTTCGAGAGATTAATGACTTATTATAGATTAATGACTTCGTGAGAAAAAGAAAATTTCATTACTTCAAAGTAAAATATTTTTCTCATTCTAATTTCATTTTCTACCTTTGTATTTTTACAAGTCGACTGCATTTTATTTTTATTTTTTTTATAAAAGAGAAGATTTTTTAAATGTTTCGGTTATGAGAAAATAATGATAGCACATCTAGATAGACTATCATTTTTATTTTACTTAAACCATGTGATGATTTTACTTTGGGACAGTAAAATATGTTGTATTGCGACATGTCCCAAGGTACAACATATGCACGGTTCTTAATAATTTGGGTAAATAAGCATATTTTTTTATTTTAAGGGCAATTCCACAAAACATGTGAAATGCAGTGATTTAGATGAGACGACAAAGTCTACGGTTCATATATCTCCCAAAATCATTGCACCAAAAAACATCAAACAAATTGGGAGCATGACTTCTAGTGAATGTGATATTAATGTCACTATGATTGATGCAGTGAATGCTATAGGAAATTATGTAGCCCCCATGTTTTTCCACATGTCCATTTTAAAAGCCACATGTTAAAAGGAGCAGCCAATGATGGTATAGGTGGAGCTAACCCTTCAGGGTGATAGAATGAGGTTGTATTTTTGCAATACATTGAACACTTTATTCAACAAGTGAAGCCATCAAAAGAATCTACGGTGCTGTTAATCATGGATTGTTTGTTAACCATGACAACCATTTATCAATTCCTACAATATAGAAATGCTGGGAAGTTGGAAAACAATTTCTATAAACAATTCCCCATACTTGCCATAAACTACATCCACTTGACCATCTGTCTTTGGGTCGTGCAAAACATACTACAAGATTTGTGGTAATGAATGGATGATGTCACATCCTGGACAGCCAATGACAATATATGCCAGGGGGCGATGCAGGTTTTTTTTTTCTTAGAGCCCATTTTGTGAAAAGTAAAGTTAATTTTTGTGAAATTTATTATATTTTTGTGAAAAATAACATTTTGTAATGAAAGTTGAAATCCAGTTACTCAAATTCGAACCAAGCATTTATTAAAAAACCTTTTTTAATCCATATGCTGAAGTTTTCATCTCTGGTGGACTTGTTTATTTGCAAATTACACATTTTAAAACGACACAAAATAATAAATAATTAATAGATAGAAAATTTTTATGGAAAAGAATTTTGTGAAAGGACCTATTTTATTAAAAGGAATTTTGTGAAGTGAGCCTGTTTTATTATAAAGAATTTTGTGAAAGGAACGATGTTATCAAATTGATTTTTGTGAACGGGCCCGTTTTATTAAATAAATTTTTGTGAAGGGGCCCTAAATAGGCTCCAAATTTTGCTTGGATCGACACTTGTATGCTGTAGCAGAGTTGTTGGAAATGCATTTTATAAAGCTTTCACACCATCTAATATCATTAAAGGTTTTGAAGTAACAGACATTTATCCAATCAATAAAAACATATTCAGACAAGTTGAATTTTTAGCATCATATGCAACCGGATGACCACTTCATTCAACTGAGATATTTCATGAAATAGCTGAATCTGCAGTTGTAAATGTAGCAAATGTGTTATCAACTTTATGCGTAGCAAGTTCATGTTCACATTCTCAAAATGTCACATCCCCAGTAATGATTAATCCAAAGTCTGTAGAAGACTAGTCGTTGGGGGCCACCGTAATACTTACCCATCATGGGTAAGCATAATATACAATATGAAAATGAAACATGTGTAAATTACTTATAAAAAATGCATTTCAATTCAAATAAAATCATGGCTTGATGACATCATAAACTTAAAATGCTCTATTACTGAATTGCGTAAGAGAAACATCCTTATAATTCTAAAAATGATAATGCTATTAACTAACAGTTTACTGCGTCGGATTAAGCGTATCATTTCCAATTAAAATATATCTTTGAATTGAAATTTGAATGAAATACAGAGTCACGATAAATCGAAGAGTGTGGAGAATGGAATTACAAATATCTCGGAAGCTAATTATCCGATCAACTCCATTCTTTATGCATAATTTGTTTTTTATTGTCTTTCATATTCACTCCTTAAAATAAACAATTTCGAAAATTTTTATGTACCTTTTATCAGAACGACTATTTCGAGAGTCCGAAAAAAATAGTTCCGGATAATCAAAGTTACTGAAATTTAATAAGCTTCTTTCCATTATTACATACTAAGTACATACCAAATTTCAAGTCTCTATCGCAATTTGTTCGGGAGATAGAGCGTTTACAGGCACACACACAAATAGACAGACGGACGACATTTTTTTTTCTTCTAAAAATATGATTTTCGGAATCTCTAATGTCTAAAAGTGTAAATCTGTCAATTTTTTTTTTCGATTTTCAAAACGATAAGTTTTACCCTATACTACGTATGATGGATAAGTAAAAAGAAAAATCTTGCATTTTAACAGAATCTACAGTAAAAGCCGAAATTGAAGCTACCAAGCAGAAAACTGTTTTAGCAAGAAAAGGAAATAGACCACCTTCAGAACAAAATAGTAGTTCAGAATCTGGTAATAATGAACTCGTTTTATCAAGTACTACAGATGATGACAGTGTTACAGTCAGGGCTTTACAAATCTGATAAAATATGGTTGCCAGCAAAAAATTCTAGTCGCCAGTAGATAATATTTAAATCCCCCCCCCCCTCCAAAAAAAGGGATTTAAATAAAAAACACAATTTTTTTTTATCAATTGATAAAATATAATAACAAGCATAGTTTAGAATATTAAATTATTATTATGTTGCATTCTTACATTTTTAATTGAGTTTTATAGTTTTACTTTAAATGAAATACTTGTGATGACTTATATGTTGTTATTATTTTTAAATATATGTAATACATTAATCAGTTTCAATTCTAAACACAAATATCTGATTCGAAACTTAAAAATAAACTTGAACATTTTTTAGCATTGTATCAAGTTTTAGATGCCACAGAAGCTGGATTGACACTATTTTTTACTGTTTTATTATCCCCCCCCCCTTCAACATTTTGATGATGTTATATGCTAGCTAGCTAGAGCTGAATAAAATGGCGATTTTTGGACATGGGATGGAAAATGCCGTTTAAACTACGTTATTAAAAGTATATGGAAAGAGCAAGATCGCTGCTTCACGCGCACGAGTAGAGGCGAGAGAAAAAATAACGTTTATGTTTATTTCTTAAATCAATTTTGTACATAAGAAAGAAAATCCAGAAAAAAACCCAGGTAGATTTAACAAATTGGTTGCCAGAGGCGACCATATTTGTTAAGCCCTGGTTACAGTCATACCACAGATGTGTTAGAAGAAGCGATAGATTACCTTCTTAGAAAAGTATCCGGGAAAAAAACTACTAACTTCTATGTATCTGAAGTAGTTGACATCCTTGCCTATGATGAATTTCAAGTAGAAATTTTAAAGCACAAAGGGGGTAGCAACAAATTTGTTCATGGAACTGATGATTCCTATGATATTTGCTTATCAGATAGTGAGTGTAAACTCCCATATCCAATTTTCACAGGTGGGTCAGAACAACAAATCAGACAGTTGATTTTCGAAGTTGACTACGTGTCATATAATGCTAATTAATCAGGAGTTTTGCTATTTTGCTGTATTTAGAAATTATTCTTGAACGCTAAAGTTTTATTCTTTGTGTATTTCCTTCAAAAAAAACTAGTTGGATGTGTCAATCCCAAAACTTTCTTCTATCTCACACAGGTTTCGCATACACTAAAAAGAATCAGCACCAATTTATATCAAGGTCTAACTGAAACTCAAGTTTTATTAAATTCCGTGCATTAGTTCTTGAGATATGACTATCGCTAAAATCATGTAAATTCTTCAAAATGTTGCATAGCAGCGCCACCTGCTGGGCGATTTTTACCAAAAACTAATCAGCACCAATTTATATCAGAGACTAACTGAATATAAAGTTTTATTAAATTCCGAGCATTAGTTCTTGAGATAGAGCGCCCACAAATTTTTTGTCACATACAGACAGACAGACAGAGTCACAGACAGACATTTTCTAAAAATAGCCAAATCGTGTTCAGAACCTTCTAAAACGTATAAATCCGTCGAAAACCGGAAGTCGAAAATTTTCATGAATCCAATACTTTCTTCTTGTAAAGATAGAAGAAAGTAAAAATTAAGTTTTAGTTTGTGGACACAAAATTAGTTCAAGTATATGACTATTGCCTGATGTCCCAAAGTACAACAGTGTGTTGTACATTGGGACAGTTTGCCATACCTACTTTAAATGAGTGACAATTTTTTATTTTCAAACTGCCCGAATTTAAAAAAATAAATTTTACAGAAATGTATTTGTGGTTGAAATGTTGCTTTTAAATTTTAAATATGATTATAATTTCATCAAAGTAAAAAATTAAAATGTGAAAATTGTCCCAAGGTACAACACTCTTCCTTACATTTCATTTATTAACGGAAATTACTGAAGGAGTATTTACAAAAGAGCTGTGCATTTCATAACTCAACTAAATTTTAGCATACTATGTAGTATAGTACATATACAAATCTATAGTTTCTTATACTTGTCTGCACAAATAAATTCAAATATTTTTTCAATTATTGATTGTAATTCCTGAAATTGGATTTTCAAATGTGTTATGTATTTTCTAAATTGTTTACTTTTACACATCATCTTTCACATTATTAAACAGTAAAGTTTTGTTAAAGTATTCTAGAAGTGTTGGAAAGTGTTTTATAATCATTATACATAATGAAAGTACAAAAATCGGAAAGATGATGATAATAATAAAATGAACTTTTATTTATGAAGCATCGAAAAGTAACAAACATTAAAATCTCATACAGCACAAAGAAAAATTTCACCAATAAGAAAACCAAAGTCTTATTCAAATATGAATATCTTCATCATTATTACTATTATTTGTAATTTAAAATCATCATTTAAGTTGAATAAGGTGTTCATTCTTATTTAACATCGCAATTATGAAAAAAAAAATTGTTCAAAATATGAACTGAATAGTTTTTTATCGATGATCGTTCATAATGTCTGTCATTTTTAACATAATAATTATTTGTACTACCCATTTTTACAGAGATTATTTTATTTACAAACACATAAACAAGCAATGTACATGTCTAAAAGTCTTAAATATACTTTTAAAACTACACAAAACTAGTCAATCTGTTAAACAGCCAGATTAAACAACAAATCTCCAATTACAATAGACTTCAATAATGTTGAAAAATTAGCCAATTATAATAATTTAAACTATGCATTATAGAGAGAAGCCATAGAAATATTTACATTGAATTCAGAAACATGTAACGATATTGCCCACACAAAAATAGATAACAGATGGCGCCATATGTTATTAAGAAAAAGAAAAATGGGGGTTTTCAACAGATTGACTGACAAAGCAGAATGCATAACATCAGTGACTGAAGATGCCTAACGACAGGTGAAAATATTTTTACTGTTTAACAACTTTTAACAGTTTGACTGGTTTTGTGTAGTTTTAAAAGTATTTTTTAAGGCTTTTAGACATGTACATTGCTTGTTTATATGTTTGTAAATAAAATAATGTCTGTAAAAATGGGTAGTACAAAGAATTATTATGAATTGAATATTTTTACTTAAAATATTTTCAAACACAATAAATACACAATGTAAATCATAATAAAATGAATAATGGAAAATTTATATGACATATGGAAACACATGAAATTACTTATACAGGGTGTGGCAAAAAAACGATCATCAATGTTTCTGTTGTTCTAACACGATTGTTTGAACCTGTTTGATTTTAGTTTTTTTTTTAATTGGATAGCCCATGTTTTTCTGTACTAGTATGTCTAATTACATAATTTTTAATGTTCTTTTTATATGTTATTTTCAGATGTCCATCCAACGTACACAAATTTTGATGTTACATAGTCTGAAAAAGCGCAACTGTGAGATCGCTCTAACTCTCGGCATAGACCCGGCCACTGTCTCCCGGAGAATCAAACGATACAAGGAGCTGGGCCATGGTGGCCGCCGTCCATGAAGTGGCAGAAAGTGCACCGTCAGAACCGAAAACAGGTTCGAGGGTGGCTTAGGCGAAATTCGAGGGTCTCGATGTGAAAAATCGCCCATGATATTGGAATCAGCGACAGATCGGTTTGGCGAATAGCCAAAGAGGATCTCCATTTAACGCCATACAAGCTGCAAAAAGTTCAACTCCTTACCGGCGATAACAAGCGCGTACGACTCGAAAGATGCAACATACTTCTTCGTCGACTGGGACCGCATCCTCTTCACGGATGAGAAATTGTTCACCGTCGAACAAGTCCACAATCACCAAAGCGACAGAAGCTGGTCCGCCCAGGCCCCCCGCAGCTCTGCCGTTGTCGAACGCCGGCAAAATCCTCAGTCCGTAATGGTTTGGGGCGGAATTTGGGCCAGTGGCAAGACTCCACTCGTTTTTGTGGACCAAGGGGTCAAAATCAATTAAAAAGTGTACCAACGTGACATTTTGGAAACCGTGGTACTTCCGTGGGCCCAGCAGCACTTCAAGCATGCAAATTGGACGTTCCAACAGGACTCAGCCCTGGCTCACAAGGCAAAAGCGACAGGTGCAGAAGCCATTTTCTAGACTTCATCTCGTCTGCAGAATGGCCGCCTTACTCACCAGATCTGAATCCGATGGACTACAGCATATGGTCCATTTTGCAGACCAGGGTCTGTGTTAAGTCCCACAAAAGTTTGAAGTCTGTAAAGAAATTGCTGCGCCGGGAATGGGACCGATTGTCGCTGGAGGAGGTGCTGTCGCGGCCAAAGATTTTCAGAAGCGTTTGCAGCTCTGCAAACACGCTCAAAGCGGCCATTTTGAAACCAATTGAATATTTTATAACTGTAGTTGTTCTTTATTGTTTTTCGTTAATAAAATTTGTTTTTATTGCAAAAAATCTTGATGATCTCTTTTTTGCCGTACCCTGTAGTTATCTAAAAGTGACTGTCTTGAGCACATTTAGTCACAAACAAATTTTTTTAAATACCTAATCTAGCTACTACTATCATATAGATTAGTAGTAAATTTATTATTGTTAAGGTACAGGCAGCATACACAAGTATGGCAATAATGGAGAAAAGAAAACCTGCTAACAGAGTAGTGTGTTACAATGTGAAAGGGAAATGATTGTACTTACAATTGATAAAGATGATAATCCAGTAATGTTTGTGTATCGTATTATTCAAAGAGAAATCTTACCAGCAGAGGACCAAGCTTGGTAATCACAGATTGTGATTATTTTTATATATGTTGTAGGGTAGAAGCCCCTTAGTCTCAGGTTCAACGGATTTTATACAACGCTCCTCAGTTCTTGAGAAATAGAGTCTAATATTTTAACACAACTTAAATGCTTACTTTGTAACAAAATTACTGGGTTGGTCGTAGCTCAGTTGTTATGGCGTCTGCTCGTTGATCCCCGGGTTCGAGACCGGGACGAACTATGTTTATTTTTCTCATTTTTTGTTTTATAAATATACTTGTAATTATTATTTAATAATCCTAATTAAAAGTTAAAATATTGTGCATTAATTATAATGTTAATCTATTTATTTTTTATTTGTACGAGGGGCAGTCGGAAAATAAGTTTCCCCTGGCAACTGTGGACAGAGGTGTGTATGAAAGACAAAAAATTTAATGAGACATTAAAGATAAAACATAACTTTATTTTTCCACATAAGTACCAAGTGCATTGAGACATTTGTCATACCGCTTTATAAGCTAAAAAAAGCCCTCCAGGAAAAAATCAGGGCTTTGCATACGGACGAAGCATTGAACGGCTATGGGCGGAAGACGACACAGCAGGTGAACGCGAACGTGCAAGACACCGATACACCGTTGGGTAGAGGTCGACCGCGATCAAGCAGATGGCGCTGTTGCTGCCTTATGCTGCGCATAAGGCAGCAACTGCAACTGTTATTGACTGCAACAGCGCCACCTGCTCGATCGCATTCGACCTCTACCCAATGGTGTATCGGTGTCTTGCACGTTTGCGTTCACCTGCTGTGTCGTCTTCCGCCCACAGCCGTTCAACGCTTCGTCCGTATGCAAAGCCCTGATTTTTTCCTGGAGGGCTTTTTTTAGCTTATAAAGCGGTATGACAAATGTCTCAATGCACTTGGTACTTATGTGGAAAAATAAAGTTATGTTTTATCTTTAATGTCTCATTAAATTTTTTGTCTTTCATACACACCTCTGTCCACAGTTGCCAGGGGAAACTTATTTTCCGACTGCACCTCGTATTTGTAAGTAAATTGTATAAAACATCATTAAACAGTTAATTCTTTTAATCACTTTTAAAATGTATTTCATATATGCTTATCGATGCAATGATATTGAACAATTGTGTCAATTCGCGATTTTAAAGAAACATCATTTATATATTGCCTTAACAAGGGATGTTAATGCGTTGATAATACTACTCCGTTTTTAAAGTAAGAAGCATAATTATATTAAAATGTAGCATAAGAATTAAATTACAACATATTTTTCTACATATTAAAGATTTTTAAATTTGTAATACGTATGCTTGCGCTTTGAATTAATTTATAATTAATAAAATAAGGCATGATTTTGTCATTTTTACTAGTCAATAATGGATCCATTAAAAAAAAATCTCTTTGAATGATAAGAAATGTTGGTCCTGCACTGTCAATTCTTGTGAAAATTAATAAATTTGAAGCTACGTATAATATCTGAAAACTTAACGGATGTTACTCAAAGCACAAGGTAGTCGAGAAAAAAATTCGAAAAACTGTGTTTATGACTTAGATATGGAGCCTTATATGAAGTGTAAGTGAGTGAGAGAGGTAAATTAATTTTATGTCAAATTTAATCTTCTTTATATCAACTTTAATCGTCTAAGCCCCAGCTATCACAATCAGGATGCATATCACACCAATGAAGTAATAATATACCCTCTTCCTTCAGCTGAAGTTCAGCATCGCTATTTGTTTACAGACTACCAACAACAAGATGTGAAATTATTGGGAATTTAAGCGCTCGAATACGCCATCTGGTGGAGAAAAGATATAACTTCTCGCTTCAGGAAAATCCCTTCCAAGCCCATTGGATTACATGCATTTTTAATTTGTTCATAATGATAATTTTTTTGCACTATTTTAGATTTCATATGATATTTGTGTTCTGTGTGTGTATGACAAAGTAAAAATTATCCAAATTTGAATATCTAACACTTTCAAACGCGTTTACAATAAATAATGGTTTCAATGGAACTTTAGCATTAGTTAAAGGGACAATTTTCCTGTATGATCAGTGCCTCTAAAGGCCGTTTTAAGTCCCAATTTACTTCAAATTCAAAATGTATTGAGATAGTTAAATTTAACTAAATATTAAAGCAATAAAACTATTGTGCAAGTTGAAAACATAAATTATTTTTAAGACAAAATCAAAATTTTTCAGAGCGAATAGAGAATCAAATACATTTGTTTATTTTCCTAGAAAATGGGATATATTTTTGACAGAAATCAATGGCCACCTAATGGCAGCGTTTTTGCAATTTTCATGCATTGCAAATCAGTTTGAAATATACTTTGCTGACAGCTCCCAAAAGATAATTTATTTTTGTAGGGAAAAAATGTTGTTAGGAACCTAAGTGAGAGTATATTCCAGTATCTTTTTCTGTGGAAGTGGTTTCTGGCATATGTGACTCACGAATGGCATCTAACATTTTAGGAATACGAAAATAATCATCTAAAATATACTCTTTCATGAAAATTATTTCTAACATTGGTCTCACACATATTATTTTTCTCCAGTATCACCGCGATAATGACATTTCAAACTTCTTTTGTATGCAAGTAACTTTTCCCATTTGCTGCACACATGTAGTTTCGCTTTAGAGTGGGTTCGTAAATGATCTTTTAAAGAGCTTTTCTCTGAAAATGATTTTTGACAGACATCACACACATATTTTGCAGAGTGACTTCTAAGATGTTTTTTTAAAGAGCTTTGCTGTGAAAATGACTTTAGACAGACATCACACACATATGGTTTCTCTCCTGTGTGGGTTCGAAGATGTGTTTTTAAATTGCCTTTATCTGAAAATGATTTTTGGCAAACATCACAACGATGTGATTTCTCCCCAGAGTGTCTTTGAAGATGGTCCTTTAAAGATCTTTTCCACAAAAATGATTTTTGACACACATTGCATACAAATGATTTCACTTCAGTGTGAATTTGAATATGAGCTTTTAAATTTGGTAAATGTAAAAATGATTTTTTACATGTTCTACACACGTGAGGTCTCTCGCTGTTATGTATTCTTAAATGTTTTTTCAATTGATCCTTTCGCAAAAATGTTTTTTGGCAGGTATTGCATGTATGTGTTTTTTCTTCACAATGAATTTTCATGTGTTTCGCTAAAGAATTTTTCTTTGAAAATGATTTTTGGCAGGTAGGACATGTATGAGTTCTTTCTGTACCAGGAATTTGAATATGTTCAGTTAAATAATTTTGTTTTGAGAATGGTTTTTGACACACATCAGAAACATAAACTATCTCTGCTGCATGAGATTGGAAATATTGATCTAACATGGCTGTTTTTGGTAAACTCTCTGGACATACATTAAATGTATGCAATTCTTCTTCATTTTGCTGTTGAAATGTCGACTGAACTTCCATTTTCTACAAAATTGTTATGATAATTAAAATGCACTGAAAAGTTGTCTTTTGCGATTTTTTCAAAAAGAGGTTTGAATACTTATATAAATAAATATATATATATATTTAAATTTATATTAGATGTCAATAAATACTCTTTTATAAATAACCACTCCTTGTCTTCACAATAAAATGTGTGCTTATCTGTTTAAATATGTGCGTATATGAACCTGCTTTTATCTGGATCAAAAAAGATTTCTACTGGAAGAAATAAAATTGGTTTTTAATGATCAAATAAATCATTTCTGAGAGATTAGTTGATCTACTTGTAAATCTTCTTGCATTACTCTTATTTATCTCCTAAAGACACTTTATTAATGTTTATATCATACATGTAAAAAGACAAAGCCACCAATATTTTAAATATGCAGTAATCAAAAATATTTTTCTTTAGCACAATATAGAAACTTTATTTTTATTTATCTGCTACTGTTTTTTTTTTAAATATAGGAGTAAATATGTTATTCCAAAAACCTAAAAAGAAAAATAAAAGTAAATGTTTTGAAAAGTATGCAATAAAAAATTTAAAAAAAATTATAATTTAACAAATTAAAATAACCACTGGAAAAATGTTCCAAAAGCTTTAAAAAAAAAGTACTGCACTTTTGTGTTATAGCGCCCCCCAACAATTATGATTATGCCAAGGTTGCAGTTATGATTTCACCAAGATCATCTCAAAGCTTATATATGCATCCTATATATGCATATTATATATTCAAACACTCCTATATGTGCCATGTACGTCATTATACCCATAATATTTACGTCTCATATGTTGTGTATATGTTACCGTGAAAGACCGAAATTGGAGAATGTCGACTTTTACCGGTGAATGTCAACAAACACCAAATACATCGGTGAAAGATCGAATATTTCATTACATTCTTGTACATTCGGACCCTCACCGGTGTATGTCGACAATCACAGATATGCTCTGGTGGAGGTCGGAAAGAGAGGACCTTGAATCTTTCTCCCTTCTTTACACATACTTAATCAGTTCGTTATTTGTAAAGAAAAGTTACTATCCATAGATGAAATTTATTTTAAAGAAATTTCGCTGAGAGAAGCAGCTGTAGCTAATTCGAGAAGCGGTGGGCAAGGCTATACACGCTGTCATTGCAAAAAGAAGTGTTCCACAAATAAATGCAGTTGTAAAAGCAAGGACCTCTTGTGCAATACAAAGTGTCATAATAGTTTAAGTTGTTGCAATAAATAAGATTTGAATCACATAATTTAGTAAGTTTTTTATTACTATTATTTTATTTTCTCATTTAGAATGTACTGTATAATTAAGTAAGTTTTTAACTTCTATTATTTTCCTTTCTCATTTTGAATGTACTGTGTTTTAAGTTCTTAGTCATTCCTCTCAGAATGAGAGGCGAAAAATTTATCGCGACTGAATTACGGAGAAAAAAATATAAATCTCGGACATGTTCAACATTCACCATTAGTGCATGGTGAATGTCGACATTTACCGGTGTAAGTCAGAAATAAGGGTATTTAGCAAATATTTCGGACATACACCAAGCAACTATGTGTTTGTTGACATTCACCGGTGAAAGTCGACATTCTCCACATTTCGGTGTTTCACCGTAACATATACATCATATACACATGTCATATATATGCATCATATATGACTATAACTTGGCCACATTAAGACTCCTATAATAGGGGCTGACGCATATCCATTTTGTTTCGGATTATTGGTGCCCAGTTCAGCATCAATCTACCGCAGCCGGAGTTGGGGTTGCCTAAGACTCGGTTCTGATTAGCTTGGTTTTTTGACTGGGCTGCAATTCGGGCACCAAATCTGCGAGGATGCGTCAGCCTCTATTATAGGAGTTCTAGGCCACATCAAGAAATATTATATATATATATATATATATATATATATATATATATATTATATATATCATATATTATTATAATGTCATACATGCTTTATAATTTGGCGATAAATCTTGGTCGCTTGGCGATTCATCCTTGGGGGCCGCTATAACACAAAAGTACCAAATTTACAATATATTAATGAAAACAAACAAAAATATTTTATCCTTGGTGGCCACTATAACACAAAAGTACCAAATTTCTACTTTATTTTTCATATCTGATAATTTGCATCTATCCTTTTTGTAATGATTTTATGCATTTCTATTGGGAATTCAAGCGCTCGAATACGCCATCTGGTGGAGAAATGATGTAACTTCCCGTTTCAGGAAAATCCCTTGTAAGCCCATTGCATTATAATTATATGCATTTTTAATTTGTTCATAATGATTATTGTTTTGTACAATTTCAGATTTCCTGTAATATTTGTATTCTGTGTTTATATGACAAGGTAAAAATTATTCAATTTTGAATATCTAACACTTTCAAACAAATTTACAATAAATAATGATTTCAATGGCACTTTAGCATAAGTTAAAGGGACAATTTTCCTGTACCGACGGCTGCGATCGCGCCTCTAGAGGCCGTTTTAAGTCCCATTTGTCTATTCCAAGATAAATTCTTCTTAAGTTACAGAATTTCATTAAAAACGGTTAAAACAGTCAAATGCGAACATCATTTGGTCCAGTCTCGACCAAAAGCAACAACCATTTTCCCAATGGTTAAAAATTGTTTTAATACGAACATATGATATATATAAAAAATGAAATAGAAATTTTGTAAAACAGTATAATTTGAAAAGATCGATGCTTCTTTGTTATAGTGACCCTCGAGAATGAATCGCCAAACCACCAAGATGTATTGCCAAATTATAAGAAATACAGTAGGCACCCTCAAATCTGCACAGCTTGGGACCAGAGGTTGTGCAGATTTTTAGAATTTTGCAGATCACTGTTTTGTTTTGTTTATATTTTTTTAACAGTAATTGTTTATTGAACAACATACATCTGACTTGTGTGCTCGACATGAAGCCTGCTTATAAGTCATCGTCAATATACAGGGACGAGATAGTACAGGGAAATATTACAACACAAGAGAGACACAACCTGGGAGCTCCACACAAAGTGTGTGTGCAATGGAGCCAGTGGGAATCGAACCCAACAACCTCCTACGTTCGCAAGCGATTAGCGGCGTGGTGCCTTAACCACTCGGCCACGGAGGCCCCTTAACAGTAATTTGAATGTAACAAGTAAATCTACAGATCACAGGCCTCAACGTCAGCTCTACAAATCATTGTTCATTAATCTCACTAATTTTTAACATTATCTGTATAATATTTGATATCCTAAAATTCAATCTTTTTAAGTTATTTATAAATTTATAAGAATATAAAATCTATCAAAAGTTCTGGAAATTTTAGAAGTATCGCATTAAACACAATGTTATTCAATGACAGGATAAACCACTTATTACTGCATTTTTTCAGAATAACAATACATTACTTCAGGACGGTTCCGCCCCTCTGAACCCCTCGTTGTCGCTTTAATTTTCTATTATCAATTTCTAGTAATTGTGCTATTTCATTTCTTGAGTATATGTCTGAATGTATTTACTATATTTTAATTTCATTAGAATAACCATCTCTTTGTACAAAAGATTTTATCCTAAACTTAAACGAATATTTATATTTCATCCACTAAACATCACATGTTGCTGAAATTGAATAAAATTTCATGTATAAAATATACTTATACAAATGTAAATTCCTCTTATGTGCCCTATATTCAATTTACACATTCAACGTTTTTATTATTTTCATATGGAAAACCGATTTGGTAATCATTTTTTAGTAGTTAAAATAAATTCTCATCTATTTCATTAAAAAAAGCCTATTAATGGCTTAAATCACCTGAAAATTAGCTATTTTTTTTTTTTAATTTCACGTAAAAAAAATGTGATTCACTTGAATTTTTCTTTGTTGAAATATAGTTGCCTAACAACCATTTAATGAAAGAAATAAAAAAAATGCATTGGAAATTTTTGTAAAATTGAGAAATTAAAATGTTTCATATCTTTCAAATTAATGCATAAAATTTCCCAATAATTTATACAATTAATTTCGAAATTCTAATAAATATATTAGCAAATTTTCAAAGCGATTGGATTAAATTAAGATCTCTATTTCATAATAATTGAAGAATTACAAGAAATTTTTCATATAAATTTATAAAAAGTAATGATTCAGTGTTTACATTAGAGATGAGTTCGGGCTCTCTTCTCGGAGCCCGATGATTTTAAATTCGAGTCCGCCCGAGCCCGATACCGAAAAAAATTGCATAATATTTAAAAATTGTTTTAAAAGTAATATTTCATTTTTAAAAAACTTCGTATGCCAATGTTCATCCCGTGCACATAATTAATTTTATGGGAATTTATATTCAATCTTATCAAAAGAGAAGTTTGATATCAAATAAAAATATACTTCCTTAAAAGGATGTAAATATTTTTCTCTTCCATCAAGCAAATCTGATGTGCACATTAACGAAGTGTGTTTTATGAACAAATGCATGAAATTTGCAGAAATTACTATTTCTATGCCGAAGAATCGAACAACTTTTTCTCTTTCCTATAAAAGGTGTATATTGTAACTTATAATTGATTTCTTAATTAAAACAATATTTCGTTTCCCTGAAAATCAGCTTAAATTAAAAATTTGACACAGTTTTCTGGAAGATCCCGTACTTTTATAGGAAAAGTGGAAACACTCTTCGATTGCTTTCTATCAAAATAACAATACATGACAATTATACCTACTTACGAATGAAAGTGACTTCGTAAATGTGCAGAGCAGAGCTTTAGAACGAGCAGAGTTCATATTTAAAAATAAAATCATTAATGTTACTTTCATATGAAGAGCGAGTATGACTCGGACACAATAGAAGACTAAAAATTTGCAAACCTAAGTCAATGCTGATTGACTGAAAACAAAATAAAAATATTAATCTAGCATTAGATCTCTAAAAAAATAAAATAAAATAAACGTTCCAATTTAAAAGATCCTACACTGTCACAAACGAAAATCTAGCAACAAATATTATTCGTGCCCCTTCGCATTGACGCCATATTACCCAGTCGTCAGTCGCAAATATTGTAAATTTTCTTTTAAAGTAACATTCTAATACGAGAAATAAAAATAAGATTCCTTTTTTCCCTTCTATTCATTCTGATCAAAATAACACTAAAATTACTTGAAATGGAATATGAAAATTTTTAGGGGAGAAAGTTATTTTTATTCTTTCTATATGAGAACAAATGAAATTGCCAGTTCAGTTTCAGAAAAAATGAGCCCGAGCTTGCCTGGGCCCGAAGGCTGTTATAAAAATCGAGCCCGAGCCCGTGTCTAGCCTGTCTCATCTCTAGTTTACATATATAGACATCACATTTCCATTATAATATTTTTTCAAATGATTATTTATTAACTTAAAAAAAAAGTTTTTCTGATGGTTGTTTCTATACCCACTCCACATCATAGAGTGGGGTGGAATGGGTAACTATAAGTTATAACTTATAAGTTAAAAAGGCATTCAAAGCAACCAATAACCCAATTTTAATGTATTATATATTTTAGTTTTATTACATCAAATTATTTATTGACAATTATATTGATAAATTTCTTTCTCATTAAATACACAGTGTGTTATTAAGTGTTGGCTGGCTAAGCTTTCTGACTAGTTGTTTACTGTCAATTTCTACCTTTTCATCTTTATTTGAAAAGGTATAGAAGTTCCTTACTGATGATTTATGCAGGAATTTTACAACATAAGTAAGAGGATCTGATGTTTCAATCACTTGGGCAATAAAATATTGTTTAGATTTTTTCCCCTAAGTAGGGTCAGGTGGGCTGGAACAGGGGTGCAGAAAATGTTTTTACTCCCAACATTTCCCCCAATCCATATGAAAATTAACCCAAAATGTTATATGGTATAGGCTTACATAGGCTTCTGTATTACCGTAGGTATAGTAAATTTTGCAACATACAAGTCGCATCTTTAAAAACCTATAGACTGAACTTGTAACATGCTTAGTTATTGGAAAGGTAAATTAAGTTAATGCAATGTAAGTTTCAATCTAATTCTTATGCCTAATATTTATTAATAAATACACAGTTTTAACCAACAAATACAATGTTTTTGATTACCTTTTCTGATAAATTGTCAATTATTGAGAAACTGCAATCTTCCACTCTCTTTGTGGATGTTGTCAATCATTTTTGATGTTTTGTAGATCTTGAGTCTGTTTCTTGAAGAAAATCTAGTAAAATGATAATTTCCACCATAAAAATGTATGTTTAAGGATGCTTTTAATAGTTCCGTAGCTTTATGCACTGGTGGTCATTCCATGATATAAACACTTCATGAAAGAGATTATCAGATTTTAGGGTTCTGTTATAAATGTGTTTTCCAATAATAGAGCCAACAGATCCACAAACACAGTCACTGTAAATTTTTAAGCAGTTTTCAAGGAGCTAAAATATTTCTGGTACCGCTGTCTTGATCTAGAAGTGATGGTTTCTTTTCAGAATTTAGGATTATTTTATTAAATTAAGTTTTTAGAATAATTTTCTTCCAAGTTGTCCATAGATTAAAAATATTTTTCTCATTATTAAATTTAAATTATTTTCTATTTTTGGTCACCCATTCAGTGAGAGCTTGTAGTGAGTTTTCCACCAGTGATGGGTGTGTGATCTTCTTGATTTGATTCTCTTTCTAAAGTTTTCTCTTCCCTGATTTTTTTTTGTCAGAAAATTATTATCTTTTAAAAAAATTTTCTAACGTAATTCATAAGAAAAGAACTTAGAAATTTCGATTATTGCAATTGCATAATTATTCCGGAACATCCGCATTTTTCTACTCCAAAAATAAATTTCGACTTTTTTGTCCCATGTATAAAGTTGACCTCCCTCCCCTACTTTGAAGCAGATTATTTTTCCAAAATTTCTCGACTTATACGTGAGTATATACGATACATATTATTCTCAGATCAATTTTGTGAAAGTCGCCATATGAATCTTTTTATTTGTAGGGAAACATTTTTCTATCTCGGGGAATTATGTAATTCATTATTAAAATTGAAATCAATTGTATATTTTTCCGAAAAATTTCCCCCAATCCTAGATCGCCGGATCGGACATATTCTGTACTCCTGGGGTGGAATAGGTAATACTGTTTTGTTTCTGAATTAAAATCATAGTATGTAAAAAAAAAATATTCGTAAATCATGTATATAATTTATCAACCATTCAACTTTCATTTTAAGTTTAGAAAAAAAGATTAGCAACATTTAGTCCATTTAGAATTAATTTTGAAAGTGATGTCAACATCACTTAGTGCTGCATTAACTTTATTGTTAAAAAATTCAGAAAGCCCATTTTCTATACATACACTACTACACAGCCATCAGAAAAACCTTTTTTTAAGTGTATTTAAAGGATATTTAAAATGTTATAAAGAAAAATAGCATTATTTATGTATTGAGTGTTAAGCCTAATCATATGCCCATTTCACCCCACTTTACATTTTCAATTATAACTTTTAAAAAATAAAGAAATTTTCTTACCTATTTTTTTCAGTCAATAAAGGACACTGCTATGTACAAACTATGCAGTAAAAAAAATATTTTTGCAATAAAATGAAGAGACAATAAAGTTAATGCAGCATTAAGTGATGTTGACATTCACCATGTGGATTTCAAAACTGATTCTAAATGAACTAAGTGTTGCCAATATATTTTTTCTAAACTTAAAATGAAAGTTGAATGATTGTCATTTTTTTTTTTTTTTTTTTTTTTTACATAGTAGGGTCAGGTGGGGTAAAATAGGTAAAAAAAAGCACATTTTACAGTTGCACCTTTATAGGGAAAAAAAATAAAATTTCCACCACTGAAAAAACAGCTCAGAATATGCAAATGGACACATCTTATTACATTTTAAGAAAAATACTTCTGAATTAATAAATTTTTGGAACCGATAAACAAGATTTAAAATGTGTTGTTTATGACTTGTTTTACACCATACGGTGGGGTAAAATAAGTCATGCTAAAAACAGGTTCGATTGCACAATTTATTGAATACTATTTATGTAAATATGTATATAAATGTGAAAAGAATGAGGATGAACACTTATATAAAAAAATACTGTCTCCTGTGATTCATTTCTGGTTCTGGAAGGACCTTAACTATTTGTGCTACATCAACTTCAGATATATCATCTATTTCTGGGAACACAAAGTGAGAACTTCCACTTTGCTTGGCAAATTTTACAATGTAGGCATCATTAATTTGTGAAAGTATGTTGCAATGAAATATTTTCCTTTTTTCCCCAAAAAAACTCTACTTGCACCCATTTCCCAACTTTTAAAGAATGCTCATTATCAATCTGCTCTGAATCAGAGCATGTTGTATTTTCTTCTGAAGAAAAGTTGAAATTTTCTTCTGTTTCTTTAGAGACATCTTAGTTGTTTTATTTTTTCTGTGGACTTTTTCAGCATCAAGTCTGTCCAGTGTTGTTGCAGTTGTGAGAATTTCACCTGTTTTTCTTTGCAGTTTTTAATTAAATTTTAATAAAATTTCAGGCTTTTACTTTTCCAATTCTTTCTCCCAACACTTTTCAAAATTTCTTACCCAATCGGGTTCTGGAGTACTGTTTGGAAAAGGACTTGGCTTACTTAAATATTCTAAATAGCTATTGACCATTCTAACAAGGTCACTTCAATCAAGAGGAAAACCACATGAAGCTCTGAACTACATGGCTTGAACAAGACATTGTTCTTCTAGTGAGGTCAGATATGTATTTCGTCCTGAACCTTCATGTATTGGTGGGTTTACAACATATCTTTTAAGTGTATCAAATGGTATGTTATATTTCTTGGCTGCACTATGTAAACACCATGAAAAAATAAATATGGAACAATTATTTTAAATTATGCCTGAAAGTAGCATTTTAAATTTTGCTTCAGTCTATTTTAAAATCAAAATAAACATATTTATCACCATAAAAGTGATTTAAAAAGAAAAATTGCAATTATATACATTCAGTATGCTAAACCTAACCTGCAGTAAAACATGACCTATTTTACCCCACACAGGTTTCTTTGTCCTAAAATATTTGTTTTTGCAGTTATATTTTTAAAAATGTAGAAAATTAATCTTGATAAAGTATTTTATCTAATAGAATTATAAAAACATGTGAACTTATTTCTAAATATTCTGAAATCAAAAGTTTTTATGACCAACTTATGCAAGCTTCAAGCACCAAAACATCAAATTGTTATAAACTATAACTGCAGAGTAAAAATTGAAGCTAATTTTACATGTAAAATAATGACAAGTATCAGTATTACTATATAAAAATGACAACACAAATATAAAAACTAATTTGTTTATTTTTTTAGAATCTTTTCAAAACCGACCTATTTTACCACACCCGACCCTATGATTTTAATTCATAAACAAAACCCAACCAACACTACCCATAAATAAAACACTACCCATTCCACCCCACCTGACCCTAGTTGCCATATTTAAAACAGTTGCAGAAGTATCTATATACGTATAACTATATATGATATAGCATATAGAAATATTCTATTCATTGATATAGTTTATTTATATTATAGTCATTCTGGTGGGTATAACAAAACGCTGGAAATAAAACTGCTGTCATCATTAAGAGCTACAAACTGTCAATTTGTTTTTATGTATTTAATAAATGCATACTAAATTACTATTTTATATTATTTATCATTTTTAACGATTTTATGTATTTATCAAACTACCGTTTTGAACATGGTTGGCAATGATAAACAAAATTGGTGATTGACAATCCTTTTTGGCAATTTATCTACCTGGCCCGAATAATAGGTACATAACATGAAGACATATTACCCAAATAGTAATTTATATGCTCCTTATTTCTATATATAAAAAAAATATTAACCAGTCTGACTAATGAATTTCGGCATAATATTCGATGTGCCCATACAGTGTACATAACTAACAAATTTAATAACAATAAAGTGACCATGATTTTTTCAGTATTTTTATAAAAATGAAAAATTAATCATCTTTTTCAATGGAAAAATGCTATCATAAAAATATCATGCAATTATTTTAAAACTATCTATGGAGCTATTAAAGAAAATATTGTAAACATTAACCATTTTTTAAAAAATCTAACAATAAAACAGGCCACAAACAATTTCCTTCTCTTTCACATCTATAACACAAAATTATTATTTAACCCTCTGACTGCTCAATTTTTTTTTCAAAATCCTTTTGACCAATATCTAATCGGTCTTTATCTCTTATACTATTACATATTTCAAATCATCCTGTATATGAAATATGTAGTAAATTTACCATTTTCATTTTCAATCTTAGACTGTGAAATTTTTAATACAAAATTGCTTAAAAAATTGTAAATTATATAAATTTTTCTACAAATGTCTTGCCTGTGAAAATCGCTGGATAAGCAGTCAGAGAGTTAACAGCAAAATGACATTTAAAAAAATGAAGGCTAAGATGCTTTAACACTCACGCAGAAAAAAAAAAAAAATTAATCGGTTAAAAAAAGGAAAAAACTCGCCAAATTTAGGGGATTTTTTCCTTTAATGGCAACCTAGCCATAGTATTAAGTTATTCGTTCGGCGCAGTCTTGAAAATCGCGCCAACCAAAAAGTCGCCAAACTTTTGTTACATGTTTGCGTGAGTATAAAGCATCAGTTCCAAAATGAACACTCAGTTTACGCTATACACTATAAAATAAAGTCACTCATGCAAAGAGAATGATAATGTGTTTATCTAAATCTTATAACGTGACAAATCTAATCGAAAATAGAATAACACTTTTATAAGAAAACGACTGATATGAAAAATTCCATGAATATATGAAAGTAAAAGCAGAATGTAAACATTTTTAGAAAGAAAATATACCTGTTAGAAATTAATGAAGGGATAAGTAAACATTTGTAACTAGTATCTATCGCCCACAACCAAATAAAAACATAGGATGTGTGATCATCCTTTACATATATGAATCATTCATTCGTAGCAATTCGTAAGTCATTCGTCATATTGATTTTTGAACTAGAAATCTTTATGGTTGATTGATTGACTGATTAAAATGTAAGAATGAAGAAACTGACATACGTGGCATGAATACGAAATACTTATGCAAATAAACCCATAGTGAAAACGTGAGCTAAGCCACAACTTGCTATAAAAAAATAAAATACATGTATATTAATAGGCTATAACTATTTACTTTCAGGAAAAAATAATAATTCATGAAACAGAGCTTTCACGATTCGAGATTCGCTCAGAAAAAGAATGATTCATTCTATTGAATCAGATGCGTTTTATTTTTTATTATTTTTTTTATCTTGTGTGTGTATTTAGTACTATTTACGCACTAAGAGTTATTACTTATCACTTTACTGATTACTAACAGGTATATTTTACCATTAAAATTATTTATATTCTGCTTTTAGTTTCACATATTAATGAGACTTTTCATATTCGTGTTTTTTTTTTTTTTTATATATATTTTTAATTGAAATATTTCTAAGTTTTCAGTCACTGCTTCATCATTTTCCTTGGATAAGTGTGCTTATTTCATAGGGCATAGCATAAACGTTCTTTCATTTCTGATCATGTATTTTCTTGTTTTTCTTTTAACTAATGTTAAGTAATAATTTTAAGTTAAAAATGTACAAAAAAAAAAAAAAAATTGTGATTTTTTTTTTTTTTTTTTTTTTTTTTTAAATCTTTGACTAAAATGTAAAAATGTCGATTTGATCGGTGTTAACAATCTTTTGTCGAAGAGCACCATGGAAAGTTTTAAACAGGTTGTATATTTTCAGAATAGCTTCTTTCCATTGAGAACAGTGTTGAATTCAGGGGGTGGCCTGGGAAGGACATCCCTCCCCCAGGACAGAAATGTCCACCCCCCGGAACATTTGAGATTTTATACTTTTAATGACCAAAAAATGCAATTTCCCCCCCTCCCTCAGAGAAACAGTAATCCCTTCCGGAGACCAATGTCTGAATTCAACACTGATTGAGAAAGATAAATCATTTTTGCTGTTTAGAATATTCTGGAAATATAATAAAACTAATCCTGAAAGAAAAAACAGAACAGATGTTTTACACTCACACACCGATGTTTGGCGACTTTTTGGTTGGCACGATTTTCAAACCTGCGCCAAACCAATAACTTAATACAATGGCTAGGTTGCCATTAAAGGAAAAAATCCCCTACATTTGGCGACTTTTTTCCTTTTTAAAACTGATTTTAAAAAAACTATGCATGAGTGTATGATATCATAGCCGAAAAAACTATTAACTAGTGTCATGATCTTTTTCCTATTATCATACACACACACACACATATATATATTCGTTTTTATTACTTTACTGAAAAATCCTAATTTTTTTTTAGCTTTATTCATATTTTAAATAGTAATGCTTAATGTCAGTAGTCACATAAAGTATGCCGAAGCTCATTAATCAAAGTGATTAATTTGTTTATTTCATACAAGGAACTTTTAAAGAGTATATACTCAGAGCCTGACTAATGCAGGAGCCCCTGCCTAATTTCATGCAAATTCGTGGCTACTGCTTTCTGTTTAACATAATAAAACAATTTGCCTTAATATTATGTAAATTTATACGAAGGTACCTTAGTGCATGAGGAATGCAGTAACAATATAACAAGTGTTGAATGTTGCTATTTGTATAAATGCATGTCTGCACTTGCCATTCCATATTAGGGGATCACCCAAATGCATCTTGAGTCAATACAAAGATTAAGTTTTATAATGTGGTAGAAAATTTTGTATTGTGACAAACAGCCAAGAGTGACTGAAAGACAGCCTGCATTTGCACTTTAAAGGCTCACATGAACCTTTATGTGCTTATACAAAAAGAGTAGTGATTCTATCATCTGTTAAGGTTGTGACCATCTTTCTTTTGATGCCCTGTATACAGAGGTGAATAATACGTGGTTCGAAATTTATGTATACATACAATAGATATGAAGCTTAATACTAGTCACTTCAGCCTAATTCACTAACTATTTTTATGGATAGATAGAATGGGTCTCCCAGAATGATGTTTGCCCAGGACCTTAGATAGTCTAATTTGGGCCCTGTATATACAGTTGAACCTCGAAAATTTGGACATCCAAATTCTGGAAATCTCTAAAATCTGGACATTTTCCCGATTCTAGTTTTATTAATTTTTAAAATAAGACTTAACTGTAATTTCCATATTTTTCATGGAATGCAGTTAAACCCTTTTAACTGAACACTAAATAAATAAATATGGACATAGTCTGGTATATTTTTATACTATCTGACAGTTAATTAAAAGACTTTAATTATCTGTCTTTTACTTAATTATTACAAAAACTGGCAATTTAAAAAAAGTCATAAAAAAATACAGGATTTCCAATAAAGTGAGAGAATTTCGCACTTTTTACCCATAAGAACATTGAAATGTTTAAAAAAAAAAATCCCCATAAAAAATACTTTGTCAGGTTCCTTATTTTTAATTGAGTATTTTTTAATGCATAAATAATTTATGTACATAAAATTAAAATGGAAATGAAGCAATACGTAATTACTGTAATACCCCATTTTTTCGTCCCTCCCTGGCAAATTTGTAAACAAATTAAAAATTTTCCAAAAATCCTGAAAAAGCAGTTTTTCTAGCAAAGAAATCCTATTACTTTTCTCTCTTATCTGCTCTTTCCCCTACCCTTTCTCCTAGCAATGAAACTTTTCCCTTTGTTCATTCTCCTGACTTGATCTCTCTGATTGGCCGAATTCTGAGTGTGCCTTTAGACGATAGGCTTCCCGTTATCATGAAAATCAGATTTTCTATTTTCGAAAACGTGTTCTAAGAAAGAAGGGGAGGAAGGAGATAAATAAAAAAAGCATGGTGATGTTTCGAAAATATTTTATTTCAAAGGGTTAAAAAAAAAAAATTGAATGGATTTCGGTGTGCATAAAAAGAAAAGTACGAAATTTAACAAGTAGTTAGTTCTTTCGTATTTTTTAACAATTTCCCCGATGTGAAGTTGTAAAAATGATCTAAAAAAAAGAACACATGTCCAAAGGTTCTGTTCATTCAACGCTTGTCTTCCATGGAGTGTTGTAACTGGGCTACCTCTGATTATTTTGCGATTTTTAACCGTGTTTACAGGGGGGATTAACGAGATTTTACAATGTCTGGATGTGCATGAAAAAAAGTTAAAAATATTTAAAATATCGAATCATAAAGCATGTTAACTCTTTAATAAAATGAAAAAAAAAAAAAATGCCAATTTTTTAAAATGAAAACTTTTACTAAATTTTGGTTTCAGATCGTTCAGTGTTCCGGTTTTTAGAGCATTATGGATATTGGGATAATAGATTCTATACTGTATTATCTGTTGTATACTATATTATAATTTATTGTGTTTTGGGCAATTCCATGCTCATAGGGAAAATTTTGAAAAAAAATTTTTTTTAGTTATAAAACTGTTTCAGATATTTTTGGGTTAAAAAAAGTACAGTTCTTTAGCAACAACATATATATATTTTTTTAGAATTTAGTATTTCAGAAGTGGCAACATTCTAAACTATGCTTGAGTTTGTTCTATTTTGGAGTAAATACGTTGTTGGATTTTGAAGGCAATTTAATTTTGTTTTTATGTTTTATAGAATCATAAACAAGGTTATTTTTACTTAATTGTGACTTAAATAATAGCAAAACAGTTTAAACAAGTATTTCAGTTGTAAATTACAGCAGTTTCAAAGGAATTTTTAATGGTTTGCTACATGTAACATAAGTTACCAAAAACAATTGTTTGTTTCTGGTAAAAAAGATAAAAGATAAATTTAATCTTTAAAGCATCTTTTTCTCTTTCCACCAGCTCTGTACTAAGCAAAAAATAATACTTTGCTCTTATATATACCTTTTTTTCTGTAATTAGCAATAGTTAAAATTCGTAACGTAAGTTACCAATATGATGAAATGTAAGTTTCCATACACATTTCATATTCTATATAGAAGTGAATCATGTTTACTTACTAATATCTGAGATAAATAATTAAAAAGGAGACTTTTCTTTGTTCCTTTGTATTTGTTCTTACAAATATATTTGTATAGAATAGTATATTTGATAGTGTATATAATATATATCGGGTGTCTGAAAAAGGTTGGACGGATTTGAAAGAATTATAACCCTAAAAGTAATTGAGTAAACCCAATTATTTTCTTTTCAAAGTACTCGGCAATTATCCAAGATTTGTTAGATGTAGCTCTTTTAAAGTCATTACATTCAGACGATGAATAGAATCGATGATCTCAAAAATGCAAATCGACCACACATTCGCAATTTTCTTCGATGATTCTGGAGTGGAAAGCGTATAAGTCTAAAACTATTCGAGGTATGGGGAAAAAGCCAATTAGAAAGTTCTTCAGCATCGTCGATTTAGTAGGAAAGGATCCCCTATGTAGACGAGTAGCGCAAACAAAAAGAGAAAATTTCGAATGTGTGGTACGATTTGCATTTTTCTGATCATCGAATTTGCGCATCGTCTGAATAAATAGACTTCAAAATAGCTGCAACTAACAAATCTTGGATAATTGCTGAGTAATTTGGAAAGAAAATAATTTCATTCACTCAATTACTTTTAGAGTTATGATTTTTTCAATCCATCGAACCTTTTTCGGACACCCTGTATAATATATTTGATCAAGAAAATAAAACCACCAGTAGTGGTTAATGCCAGAGGACATTTCAAATTAAAAAACTAAAAAAGATTACATTTTATAATATTTTTGTTATATTATGTAACTTATATCTACAATTTCAATTATTTTTATACTATTTCATTATATTTTATGTAGTTTCATTATTATGTTTAATTATTCAGTGTACTGTAATAAATATGATGCAAGAGAAAAACACTTTTGTAAAAATGAAATGTGTAACGTAAGTTACTTTAAAAAAAATATATAATAAATTTAGTTGTTGATATAAAGTTTTAAAATTTCATAAATTACATTACAAAAATCTTAAAGAATGGAATGTATATATACTTTTTAAGCCATGTCATCTTCAATAGAACATAATTTTATCCAAACGTTAATAGCAATATAACACTGTTCCCTTTTTCAGTAACGTAAGTTACCACAATAAATATAATTGCCAAAGTTCAAGAAATAGCACTAAATTTAAGTAATTTTCATCCAAATTAAGCTTTGAGTAGTTCTTATTAACAAATCACACCAACTTTACATTTTTAATACTTTTTTGGTGTTATATTAAGAAAAATAACTGAAGCAAATTGTTCTAAATGTAACGTAAGTTACCATGGAATGACTCTTTTAATATGTATATTTAATTTCAGCATAAGTACTAAGTTTTCCTATTTTATTATTTAATTTACCAATTTGGTCATAGTTTATTTGCACTTGGGACAAAAATTGCATTTTGTATGTTATATTGTTATAAAAAATATTTTTTAACAGACTTCCAAAATCCAGAAAATTCGAAAAACCGGAATCATCGCGGTCTTGCCGATTTCGAATTTTCGAGGTTCAACTGTACTATGTTAACATTTTCATACACCCTGTTAAGGAACGTATTATTGCTTCGCGCCAACACCCTTTAAAAAATTAAAACATATGAACTAAATAAAATTAACTCACTGTATTGCATGTTAATTACCCAAATTGTTTATGGATATATAATTTATATATAGATTTAAACAAACCTAACTTCATTTCTCATAAAATTCTTTTAAATTTTTACTACTACACAGGGTTTGTATTTCACTCAAAATTTTATGAGTCACCCTGACTCACTGAGGAAAAAATTGTGAGCCAATCACTGAAAAAATATAAGTCAATTCAGAAAATTTTTATAACTCATTAATATACTTTTTTGAAAATTTTCTGCAATTTTTGTTATTTTGCAGCAGGGTTGACAAATAAACCATTTTTTTTTAATACCGGGTTTTTAAAAATATTTCCTATTACATGTACATGGATATATGTTGATAAAAATAAACATTGTTGGATATTAGTTAAGGAATACTTTATCTGAAAATAGTTTAAATTGAATAATTACAGTCAGTTATGTAGAAAATTCAAATCATATACAATTTAAACATTATTAATAACAGCTGTGCCTTATGTTCAAAGAATCAACTGCTTTGAACTTTGTTATCATGAATCTTTACCAAGAATCCTTTGATAACTAAAAGATAACGACTGGATGTACTTTAATGAACAAAATTTATTTTACCACAATTATTCAAAACATTTTCCTAGAAATCCTTGCTATCTTGGATGTTCTTTTTTTCTGTCAGAGCACTATATTGAGCAATTATGACCATTTCTGATTAAATCTACCCTATATATATAAAATCCTAATGAAACGAATTTGTGAAACGATTTTATGAAACGAATTTATGAAACGATTTTATGAAACGACTGATTAAACGACTGAATATGCTTCAGGGCTATTTTTAATAAAATATTAAACGCTTGATGGTGAAATTAATACCAATTGTCCATAAAAATCCGCGGATGTCAAAACTGGTAATAGAATTTTGAAATTGGAATTAGTTTTCGAGATATTAATTTTTATCTAATTTTAATGACATTTCTGTAATGATGGCAACTAATTACTCAGTTTTTTTGTGACAAAAAAGGGAAAAAAATCGAAAAGGATCCCGATAGGATTATTGATTTCATTTTATACGTCATTTTCAAATTGAAATTGAATTTATCTTTTATTTCAATCGATAATGAAGACAAGATTGTGATTAAATTATGTTTTTCAGGAAAATTTGAGAAAAAATAACATTCCTATCGTCAGGATTCAATCGTCTGTCAGCATTTAATTTAATTTATAAACTGAAAATATTTTGAATAAATTCGTCCAAATGACGTCATTTATGTAAACACAAAAGAAAGGGGGGGGAGGAATTAATAGTAATTATTATTTATTGATATCATTTTGTTATTTTTTTGTAAAATTTAATTAAACGAATTTATAAAATAACTAATTCGGATATTTGAAACGAATATATAAAATAATAATTGCCCAACTGAACGCAAGGAGAATAAAATATCATGCTTGGTTTTCTTTCCAATTTGAATGAGAATATGACATCAATTATGGTAAAATGACTGGCAGCAAGTAAAAAAATGCTCCCTATATATTAGAGAAATGCTATTTAAGTTTAAAATAAATGAATATTTCAGTAGCATTACTTTTTTAATAATAAATTATATGTTTACGCATAAATAACAAAGAGAAGAAAAAAACTACAAATAATTAAATTACTATACTCGAAACACACTTAAGGTGTAAATTACGTTATATATTAAAATGATTTTCATTACTTTTCCAATTTAGGGGCCGTCGCGAGATACAGAAAGTGACCTTGGCAATGAATTGAAATTTGGCAACATGTTTTCTAAACAATCTATTCACTTTTTGATATACACAAGCAATTAGTATTTCGATATTTATACAATTTATTTAATATAAAGAAGCCATTTATCTATTTTTATGTACAAAAAGAGGTAAATTGAAAGACAATTATAAATAAATTGTATATATACATATAAATACATGTATAAACAAGCATAAAAGTTCGGTGCTTTTGGCGTTGACGACCTTTTTGGGGCCTTGACGGAACAGAGAAAATAGATTTGGCGGAAAAGGAAATTTGGCAACATGCTTTCTGTCAACCTATTCACTTTGTCATTTCGTATACAGAAGCATTTTTTCAATATTTATGTAATTTGTTTAGCGTAAAATGTCATTTATCCTATTTTATATATAATCAGAAGTAATGAATATAGAAAAAACAATAATAATATACGTATAATTAAAATACGCATATAAACAAAAAAATCGTCGAATTTGTTTCCACGGCTGTTTATGTCATTTGGCACCAAATCTCACTTTCTGATGCCCGAAGTGCGCCAAGCTTTTTAAAAAAGCGTCAAGACCCCTATAATAGAAAAGCACCAAAAGTTCATTGGGTTTGTTTTCATAACTTTTGGCAACAAATATATGTATATTAACGAATCTATTCGTTTTTGAAACTCGAATTACGACAAACCTGAAAGCAAAGGATCCTATACTGGAAAAGTACCCGACTTTCTTATGGACACTATTCAAGTGACATAACATGGTGTAAAATTATCGCGGATAGCATATTTGTTTAAATATCTCATCAATTGATGCCGTTTAAATATCTCATCAATTGATGCCGAATAAATACAGGCATGCATATACAAAATAGCAGATGGAATTTTTCTCATCCTTAAACGCAAAGGAAGAATAGAATACAGATCGTTGTTATAAAAGTCCGAGAGGTAGCCACAATTTAAACCTAACCATTTTATACAAGCTGGTTTTCAAGGTGTAATTGATTTTACTTATCAATCCCGAAAACAGTCGTCAGTTGTCGCAACAGCTGTGTTTGAGGCCATGATAATCAAAAAATGCCCCATTAAAACGTTAAAAGCATGGCAACCCAATTACAGATTTACCAATATTTTTAAAACAAAGCATGCTGTCATGTTTTAGAGGCCTCGAAGTCTGAGCGGGGGTTGGCGAGCATAGCTCGCAGAGGGTAGACCCTCTGGTTAAAATATAAAAAAAAAAAAAAGCTTTTCATACGGAATGATTTGACATTTAGCAGTTCAGTCTTTACACTGTCTTTCAAGAAGTACTGTGTACTGTCACTGTTACTTGATACTTCTCCTCCAAAATTGCAAAGGTTTTTTTTTCTTTTTTTTTTTCAATAATTTTCCCAATTGAGAAAATTTTCTTCTACAGTTTCACCAAAATCTTTAAGATCATCTTATTTTGTTAATAATTGTAGTAAATCATTTGTATTTTTTAAAATGAAAATATTTTATTCTAATTATTTAATTATATATATTTTTTAGCTTTGTTGTTTTCACATGTTTATATAATGTTAACTATGGTTTAAGATAACTCTTTAGAACATTAGCTGTGTTCATCAACACAGGCTAATTTTCATCGTAGACATACACAAATTCACTATTTTTGGTACTCAGGGCCCGCTTAAGACTTAGAAGTAGGGGAAGCCCGACGTCACACAGGGTGTCCCCCTTTTACTCTGCCAATTATGCTTCAACAATTTGAAATTTTACCATCAAAATTTCGAGTAAACAACACTTTTAATATTAAACTAAAACTAACTACCTATATACATATGAAAAATATTTTATTATGTACATAATTATACATAACAAATTATATTTGTAAATCAATTTACAAATATGGAACAGGCGTGAATATTTGAACTTCAAAATATATTTTATGCTTTACAAATTGCAGGATTTGCCAGTGCTAAGAACAATGCATGGGCAACAAATATTTGACGTAAATTTATGCTTGGCTGCAACCAGAGATGGATCTAGACTAAATTTTAGCCGGGGCAAAGCTTGTAGATTTGCGCCCCTCCCTCCCCCCTGCTCTCAGGAATAACAGAATAAAATCTGCGTAAACAATTGCTTAAGGAAGTAATATTAATACTCAATACTCAAAATCTGTATTTTTACTATGCCTTTTTTCTATATAAAAAGTACAATATTACACAATACAAAAATTACAGAAAATATACCTGTTATAACATCTACAATACCTATTACAGATTTACTTTGCGAGCTTTCTTTGATGCAAAAGTTTTTATTAAGTCGTCATAAGGTAATTAGCAAGACATCTCATTTTCTAAATTTATTATACACAAATTGGATAATGGTTGTTCTTTTGTTAAATTTCTTAGATATCTTAAATCAAATTTAATTTACTTCTTTCATTAGAAGCGACGGATACAGGTAGTGTTAGGAATATTTTTAGACAAGTACTTAGATTTGGATAAGCATCCTGAAGTCCATATAAATTTATCACTCTTAGCAGTTCAATAGCCGAACTTTACTTCATCTTTTGGTCTAACTCCAGTTCATGATATTTGAAGCTTTCGACTTCCAGCAGAAGTTCCTCTTTATCTATATCATTTTTATACATATTTGCCAACTGCTCACTTTGCGCTTGTAATTCTTCTTTCGACATTTTTAGGAAATGCCTTCCATGAAGAAAACTAAACATGCCATTGAGATTCTGAATAGCTTGAAATCTGTTTCTTAATTCAGTTAGGATTCTGTCCACTACTTCAACGATCTTTAGTTTCAATTTATCCTCATCAGGAATAGCACTACTTTCATCTTCACACAGCTCATAAAAAAAACCCTCTTCTTTTTTGTCTTCCTCGTTTCCCTAAATTTTGCCGCAATACCATTTGCATCCTGTATTGCATTAGTTGCAATACTTGCCCTTTCTCAATCTAACATTTTAATGATACCATTTTAGTGTTTTACAGACGTCAATCGTCATGTTTTTCCTTTGAAAAAGTTTGTTCACTAGATCGAGTTGAGCCAGCACTTTATGCCAGAAACATGTCATCACTATGAAATCAAATTTGGTAATATTAAAGAGTAGTGAATAAGCTTCTGTTTTTGTTTCAGGAGTGGCTAATGGGTCAGTTTGTAATTCCTTTAGAACATTTATGATATTTCCAGTATGTTTATAAATTGCTGTTACAGCTTCACGTTTTGAGGACGAAAGAGTATAGTACTTTTTAATTTTAGTGAAAGAAGAACATATTTTCTTAGAATGCCCCATCTACTAGTTGAGACACTAAAATATTTGTAAAGGCAATTTAAGATGCCAAAAAAAGTGTCAGCTTCTTGTAAAATTTTGGCAGCATTTGCGCCAACAAGATTGAGGGTATGAGCAGAACAAGGAACAAAAAATGCTAAATCATTTGCTTGCAATATTCGAGTTTGGACTCCTTTTTATTTTCTGGACATATTGAAACCATTGTCGTAGGATTGGCCCCTACATTTACTTATATTATATCTAGACCATCATTTTCTAATTTCTGTAAAATGAGTTCAGTAAGGACTTCTCCAGTTTTTTGGCTGACATTGAAGAAGTCAATAAAACTTTCGATTATTTCAGGACCATTTTCACTCATCTTTACGTATCTAATAACCTGTGACATTTGATTTAAATGGCTTACATCAGGAGTAGAATCGAACATGATGGAGAAGTATTTTGCTTCTTTGATATCACTAAAAATATGTTCTCTTATTTTCGCAGCAATAATCTCTAGAAATTCATTTTGAATGCTATGTGAAAAATAACTAACTTGACCTCTCTTATGACGGTTAATATGATCGCGAAGATTTGCATGATAATGTGATACTAGCTCAATTATATTTAAGAAATTCCCGCATTTAGGATTAGATAAATTACGATTTTCATGTGATTCTCTTAGAGAGCTACCTGGTTGCTTACCTTCATGAATATCGCTCGGCTTAAGCCATGAGAACATACTAGATGATAGCTGTGAAACCTCCTCTTCTCTTATTTTTAGCCTTCTTTCTGTAATAATCACCTAAATGTAAAAGTCTTTTAGACATAACCGAAATAAAATACTGCATACGCTGTAAAACAACATAGAACAATGTCAGAATAAAGATGACACAAAATCCTTGAATTATAATTAAATAAAAATTTCTTAAAAATACTGGTGGCAATGTGATATTTTATAAAATGCAATACAGATTAATTTATTTTTTATTTCTGATCCTTATGCAACGAAAGTAAACCGTCGTTAAACAAAATAAAATTGAGTACCTTTTCATATGAATTTTTAATTTTCCTTTATTCTTAATCTTTTATGATTCCTCATTTTTGCGCCCTTCCAAGTCTTGCACCCGGGGCAGCTGCCCCGGCTAACCCCCCCTTACATCCGTCACTGGCTGCAACACAATTTTGATTCTATTTTATAAACAGAAATTTGGTATCACCTGAATGCTAATTACTTTCCCCTTAATTTAAAAAAACCTATTCTCATATTTTATGTCATTTCTCCACTCTTTATGAATATAAACAAAATATAACTATACAGATTAAATTTTCTGTTATATTTAGCTCGTTTGAAATTAAAATGTAAAACATAAGAAAAATGAAAATAAGTTGCATTTAATCACTGTTTTTATACCATTTATTATATCAACATAGAAAAATAGAGTATAAATGTGTCCGTAATATCCTAAGGGAAATTTAGTAGCTATAATAAAGAAAAAAACACACTTTTCACCCTGACTGAATTTTTTTTTCTAAAAATTAATTTTGAAAAATAAATTTGGGGGCCCCTTTGTATTTCAGTGGGTAAGTTCAGGCTTCACGGGCCTATTTGGTAAACAGGCCATGCTCGTACTGACTGCAGAGATAAAGTGCTAAAAGTATAATTTATTTACATCCATTGATTCGAAACATTTAAATTACAAAAAAGAGAAAATATTATATTAAGAGTTTTTCTAGAAAAAAAAAACAGTTGGTTTAAACCATGGTTAAAACAGTTTGGTTTAATTTCTCATATGGGAGAATGAAATGCCCTGACTTTTCCAGGTTTATTTTTTAAAAAAATTCAGTCTAGCAGGGTAGTCCCCCAGAAAGACTTGCTCTTAGAATATTCATAATAGGAATTGTTTCCTTAATAATTTATGATAGTTACAAACTTTCAAATAAAATTTTCTCCAAACTGAGAAAAAACAAGAACGAAAAATCATGCGTCAAGCATAGATTATGTAACCTTTTCCAACGCTTCCAAAATAATTTTACAAATCATTACTGTTTAATAAGCTGAAAGATAACATCTAAGTAAATAATTTGGAAAACGAATAACATATTTAAAAACGTAATTTCAGGAATTTCCAACATATACAATATTCGGAAAAATATCCGAATACTTTTATTCAGCCCTGTATAGGATCTATAGATTTGTATATATACTACATAGGATGCTAAATTTTAGTTTAGTTAGGAAACACGTAGCACAGTTTAAAATTCTCCTTCTGGAGTTTCTGTCAATAAACGGAAATGTGTTCGTGAACTTTTGTGCTGCCCTGTATATGAAATACAGAATTTATACACACCAAGTAATAGACAAAAAGTGAGTTAAATTTAAAATCGCGTCCAGCAACTTAAAATGCACTTCCAGGAATTATTGTTAACAGACAGTAGAGAATTCTTTTGTGTGTCCCTGTAAATGAACAATGACTGCTATACACACAATATTCTGTAGTAAGCCTCTTGTAATGCACCTTAGTGATATAAATAAATTTCAATGCGTTTGAAATAGTGAAACATTATTTAAATAAACCGCAGACGATTTTTCTCCATAGACGTAATGTAACGGAATTCTTTTGACTGTCCCTGTAAAGTAACTATAAGTGCTATGCACACCCTATTCCATATTAAACTTCTTGTAATGCACCTTAGTGATATATATCAATTACAATGTATTTGAAATTGTGTAACATCATTAAAATAAACCGCGGTTTCCGTAATGTAATGGAATTCTTTTGAGTGTCCCTGTAAAAAAACTATAAGTGCTACACACTTCAGTTGAAATAGGGAACATGCTATAGATAACGACAATAACATATAAAATTTGCAAGGCAATCCGAGCATATTTACGGAAGTTAGAGCATGGATAGACGGCCATACGGCAGACAAACCGAAGTCATAAACACTTTTCAACTAGGTTGGAAAGTGTTAAAAAATATTGCAATATCTTTGTATTGAATTATAGTTCACTTCAGCAACTAATACAAACTCACTTAAATCTAACTTTAGGCAAAGGGGAAGGTGAAGCCAACATTTCCGATGATAGGAGTAGAGGAGATTTGAAATGATGTATTAGGTATATAAATTCTCACTTCAAACTGGATTGGTGTGGTTTAAACCAAACGGTTTTAACCGTGGTTTAAACCAGCTGGTTTTTTTTCCTAAAAAAATCCAACTGTTTTTTTTAGAAAATCTTTTAATATAATATTTTCTCTTTTTTGTAATTTAAATGTTTCGAATCAATGGATATAAATAAATTATACTTTTAGCACTTTATCTCTGCAGTCAGTACGAGACATAGTGAATTTGTATATTTCTACGATGAAAATTAGCATGTGTTGATATACACATCTAATGTTCTAAAGAGTTATCTTAAACTATAGTTAACATATATAAACATGTGAAACCAACAAAGCTAAAAAATATTATAATTAAATAATTAGAAAAAATATTTTTATTTTAAAAAATGCAAATGATTTACTAGAATTATTAACAAAATAAGATGATCTTAAAGATTTTAGTGAAACTGTAGAAAAAAATTTTCTCAATTGGGAAAATTATTGAAAAAAAAAAACAAAAAAAAAAAACTTTGCAATTTTGGAGGAGAAGTATCAAGTAACAGTGATAGTGCATAGTACTTCTTGAGAGAAAGTGTAAAGACTGAACTGATAAATGTCAAATCATTCCTTATGAAAAGTATTTTTTTTAATATATTAATTTAGTCAGAAATGGTCATATTTGCTCAATATAGTGCTCTGACAGAAAAAAGAACATCTGAAATAGCAATTATTTCTAGGAAAATGGTTTGAATAATTATGGTAAAATAACTTTTATTCATTAAAGTACATCCAGTATTTATTTTTTAGTTATCAAAGGATTCTTGATAAAGATTCATGATAACAAGGTTCAACTGTGTAAAGCAGTTGATTCTTTGAACATAAGGCACAGCTGTTACTAATACCGTAAAATCCTGAAAATAAGCCCCCCTCCCACTTTTAAGCAATTTTGATTTTCTTTTCCATTCCCAAATAACACCCTCCCCCCCCCCCCCCCCACACACACACACAAACAGATTGTTTTGCACAAAAATTTATTTTAAAAATCCAAGGAAGAGAATTTTCAATCTTTTGAAAATTTTGGCAGATTTCCACTTTTGCTTTTATTTGATGTTAATGAAATCCCTCCACCCCATCCCCACATGAAATGTCTGCTTCCCTTCTTTGCCCTCCCCAATACAGTTCAAAATTTTGAGAATCTTAAATTATTCTGTCCTTCTTGCTGCTCACTAGTAATAGAACAATAAGTAAAAAATCAGTCCTCTAAACTACAATCTCCCCCTCCATCCAAAATGTATGTTTCCCCCTCCTCCCTCAGCATACAGTTTAAAATCTTTAAAACTCTTTATGAAAAAAATATTCTATATTTGTTGCTCCTTAGTAACAATAAATAAATAATCAGCCATTTAAATTATCTCTCTACCACCTTTTCCCTTCTTTTGCCCACCCAGCAAAAAAATCTTTAAATTCTATTTAAAAAAATTCTTTTGTCCTATTTGTTGATCTCTAGCAACAATAAGTAAATAATCAATCATCTAAATTACCCCCCCCCCCCTCCACTCCTCTCTGTCTAAAACACACACTTCTCCCTCCCTCCCTCTCCTCCCAGGATACAAAGTTTAAAACTCTTTATTAAAAAAATATATGCTCTATTTGTTACTGTCTAGTAACAATAAATAAATAATCAACCATTTCAATTATCTATCTACCCCCCAAATGTCTGCTTCCCCCGTTTTTACCAACCCCTATAAAATATTTTTTTAACTATTTATAAAAAAAAAATCTTCTGTCCTATTTGTTGCTCTCTATCAACAATAAATAAATAACAAAACATCTCAATTACAAACCCCTTCCTTTGAAATTCATATTACCCCCTCATCTCCAAGAATACAAAGTTTAAAATTTGTAAAACTCTTATTTGAAAAAATCTTTTGTCCTATTTGTTGCTCTCTAGTCAAAATAAATGTATAATTTGTCACCTAAGTTTTCTCTCTACTCCTTGACTATAAGCCCCCTCCCACATTTAACCCTTTTTTATTTGAAAAAGGGGGGGGGGGGGGCTTGCAATCTGGGTTTTACGGTAATGTTTAAAGTGTAAATGATTTGAATTTTCTACATAACTGACTGTAATTATTCAATTTAAATTATTTTCTGATGAAGTATTCTTTAATAAATGAATATCAACCCTGACTAATGTGAAGGTGGAGTTCAAAACTTTTTACTATTCAAAAAAAAAGAAACTTATTAATTTATTAGTGAATTTATTTGAAAAAAATACAGCACAAAAGTCAGTGCAATTTATGATATTCTTTTGTACCAATGACAGAGTGTGTCGAACCAAATTTTTTAAAATTTAAACCTCAAGCGGATCTTTACCTAAAGTTTAATGAGACACTGCCTTTTTAAAAATTATATATCTTCCATATATTCTGGCATATAACCTGCACATTTGATACAAGAAAATTCATCCAAAATTACAGGTGCATGTTATACGCTGGTTATAAAAATGGGAGATTAAAAATTCAGAAAAAAAAAACATATTATAAAATCTAAGATTTCTAATTTAATGGGCATGCTACAGTAGAAGACCACTAATCTGCACAATTTGGTTCCAAGCATTTTGCAGATTAAAGAATTTTGTGAATTACGGGTCATTCTATTTAAAATTTGTTTTTTAAATTCATGTTTTGGATTAGATTGTTAATGGTTAAAAATAAATAAATTACACTCTTAAACATATAAAGTAACAATTATTTTTAAAAAGAACATTCTGATTTTTTTATATTTTAAAAATATATCTTCAATAGTTGTTAGTATTAAAACATTTGGTTTGTATTTCTGTATTGTATCTTGCAAATAAATAGCCATATTTGTCTACAGAACTGAACCACAAAATTTTGTCTAGACATTTAAATATCCTTAGCCAAATATTGTAAATACATTTGAAAGGATTAAATAAGTGCTTATTGATTTTTATATTTATGAACAAAAAGACTGATTAAAGGGATTTATTGCTTGGTTTTTGAATACATAGTTTTATTTTCACTCCCATAAATTGTAATTATTTGAAGATGGAAGATTAAAAATAGTGTCTAAGTAATCATCTTTTATTAATACAAATACATTTTTAAAGAATACATTCATGAAAATAGAAATTTTTCACAAAATTACATTTCTTTGTTTTCATTCCCATATGCAGTGTGGTTTACAGGCATTTGTGAATTACATGTTTGTGGATTAGCATTACACTTTACCGTATTTGTTTGTTTAAAAAAAAATAATTTTCACCATCAGAGTTATAGTCAGGGCTTAACAAATTTGATAAAATCTGATACCAAGTAAAAAATTCTAGTCGCCAGAAATAGAAAATATTTAACCCTCCTCCCTTCCCCCCATCATTGATTTTCAAAAAGCAGGAGGTTTTTTTAAAAGACTTAATTGAGAAAAAATAATAACAAGCATAGTTTAGAATTAATAATTACATAGTTTAGAATAGCACTGGATTTTTTAAATGCGATTTTTAGCATTTCTTCATGTTTCTCAGCGATTTTTTTGACATTCTTTGAAGGAATCCTGTTTCAATATTCCTTCCCCCATCCTGTCTCCATTTCATTCCTGCCCAGTGTAGTAAATTTTGCCCTCTTTTTTAAAGTTTTATTTTTTATTATTTTTTTAATAATCCATGTAATTTCTCTTTTTTCCTCTTTTAACCACAAAAATAGAGTAATTTAATTGCCATTTACACAGAAAATCTGTTAAAAGTTACAAAAAATTAATATATCGAAAACTAATTAAAATTTTAAAATACTGAGAGGTTATATGACATTTTTGGATCCATGCAGATAACTGGTGTTCATTTCATTGCCCAATACTCAATATTCTAGAAGGAGCAGTTGTGAAATACGTACAAACAGCCAGATTTCAATATAATAGATATTTGTTCATAATACATAAAATTGCATGCATCTTGAGATATTTTGGAGGGTGCATTTATATATTTATAATATGGTCTAACTTGCCGTATATCTGGTAACATCCTCAAAATTGTTGTTACATAATTATTCTAAAGATGTATAAAAAAATATTCATATATTGATATATTAAATTGATTAAAAATGAATGTTTATTCCATGTTTATTTATTATTAATTATTATTACATGTATTTTTAACTTTACTGTTCTTGTTATGTAATGTAATAACCTATAGTTACTAATTTTCATTAAAATAATTAATAACTGTCGTTTAAAATGCACAGCACATGCTCAATACCTAAGGGGGAGGGAATTAAAAAAAATTGGACCATAAAATGGACTGGCACCATCCAGAATATTAATCTTTGGGCTCTTCTGAGCTTATATCAATTGAGATAATGTGGCTGTCATATTTTGTGCACTCAAGACCTTCTGGCGCCTGGACTATAAGGAAATATTAATTTTCACGTTTACAGTTGACTATTTTAAGCACCTGCTTTTTTTACAAATATGATCTCATGATTTATGGTTTTCAAGTTTATTTTCAAAAATTTGGGAGAATTTTGTTTATCATTGTACAGGGTAAGTCAAAATGAATATAGCGATTACAAACGGCTAAAAATATTTAATGGAAAAGAATGTATCGATATGATTGACACAGAATGTAGACGGAACTTCAAAATTTTGTATACACATGTCATAGATGTTCTATGTGACTTTAATTGGTCACACGGACAACATGTAGGCGGTAGTCCATTTCCTGCTATACATTCGGAAGCATTTGTTCAGTCACCGACGCAAGCGCAAAACAAATGCGTACTTTGAGTTATTCAATTGTTTTGGGCATGTGAGGCAGATACCTTCACATAACCCCACTAACAGTGTCTTTCACATAACCCCATACTCAAACGACGCATTTGTAATGTTCTTGTGACGGTGACTGAACAAATGCTTCAGAATGTATGGCGTGAAATGGACAACCGCTTAGATGTTGTCCGTGTGATCAAGGGAAGTCACATAGAACATCTATGACGTATGTATACAAAATTTTGAAGTTCTGTCTACATTCTGTGTTAATCTTATCGATAAATTCTTTTCCATTAAATAGTTATAGCTGTTTGTAATCGCTATATTCATTTTGACTTACCCTGTATATCTTGAAAATGGCACCATATGAGCGCTGAAACATATGTCGATCATTAAAAGGTATTTATAAGCCTATTGTGCTTCTCTTTGTATTACTTAAGCATTTTATCTATATTTTAATTATAATTAGTGATCTTATTATGCGATTATGTAATAAATTTTAGTTTTAAATATCGCTTTTATTGTATTTCTTTCTCTATTTTATGTTTCTCAAGATATATTAGAAGATTCAAACTTAAAAGAGTGCAAGGCAATTTTTGGTTTTTCTTATAAAAATTTAACCGCCTCTGATTTTAACCATTCTTGGGTAACCTCCCCTCCCCCCCCCCCCCCCCAAAAAAAAAAAAAACTTTAAGCACCGGCATGTATGTTGGTAAACAATAATTTTTTTAGAACTGCTCCGAAAGACAAATCTTCAATTAATAACGATTTATAAAATTTCTTTTTCAAAGTAATTTGTTTTTCTTATCTATATAATGTCCATATTAAAACAGTTGTTTTTAATTTTACACAGCATATTTTTCAAAACATTTATTTTTCTTCTTTTAGGTTTTTGGAATAGCATATTTACTCCTGTTTAACGAAAAGTAGCAAATGAATACAAATAGTTTACCATTCTACGCTTAAGGGAAAAAAAAAACTTTTGGATCTAATTAAAGTTGATACAAGAAGATTTGCAAGTAGATTAACCAATCTCTCAAAAATGATTTAGTTGGACATTTAAAACGCTTTTTGTTTCTTCCAGTAGAAATATCTTAATGATCCACTTAAAAAGGTCCATATAAAACCGATTAGCTCACGTTTTATAGTAAGGAATAGTTATTTATAAAAGGTTATTTACTAGAAATCTATTATACTATTAAATAAGTATAAATCAATGTATTCAAATCTCTTTAAAATATTTTTTCATAGAAGACAACTTTCTTGTGTATTTAATAACGGCAACAATTTTGTAATAAATGGAAAATCAGTCGACATTTCAACAGCAAAATGTAGAAAAATTACATGCATTTAATGTATGTCAAGAGAATTTACCGAAAAACAACATGTTAGATCAACAATTCCAAGCTCCAACGGCAGATATATCTTATGTCTGTCATGTGTGTCAAAAACCATTCTCAAACAAATATTATTTAACTAGACATATTCAGATTCATTCTGCAGAAAAAACTCATACATGTCATAATTGCCAAAAATCATTTTCAAGGAAAAGTTCTTTAACAGAACACATGAAAATTCACAATGGAGAAAAGACACATACATGCAATACCTGTCAAAAAACATTTTTGCGAAAGGATCATTGGAAACATCATTTAAGATTACATACCGGTGAAAGACCATACGTGTGTGAGAAGTGTGAAATGTCATTTTTGCGAAAGGATCGTTTGAAACATCATTTAAGAATACATACTGGTGAAAGACCATACGAGTGTGAAAAGTGTCAAAAATCGTTTTCACTTATATCAACTTTAACAGCTCACCTTCGAACTCACACTAGAGAGAAACCATTCGTATGCGATATATGTCAAAAATCATTTTCAATGAAAAGCACATTGACAGTCCATCTTCGAGTCCACTCTGGAGAGAAACCATATGTGTGCGACCTGTGTCAGAAATCATTTTCATTTAAAAGCACTTTTAAAAGACATCTTCGAAAGCACACAGGAGAGAAACCATATGTGTGCGACCTATGTCAAAAATCATATACAGGAAAAGGCTCTTTTAATTATCATCTTCGAACCCACTCTGGAGAGAAACCACATGTGTGCGATGTCTGTCAAAAGTCATTTTCAGAGAGAAGCGATTTAAAAAAACATCTTCGAACCCATTCTGGAAAGAAACAATATGTGTGTAATGTTTGTCAAAAATCATTTACACAGAAAAGATCTTTAATAAAACATCTTCTAACACACTCGGAAACACATGTGTGTGATATATGTCAAAAATCATTTTCAAACAAAATCTCATTAGAAAAACATCTTAGATCCCACTCTGGGGAGAAACCCTATGTGTGCAATAAATGGGAAAAGCTACTTGCATACAAAAAGAGTTTGAAAATTCATTAACACGGCGACAGTGAAGAAAAATGATTTGTGTGAGAGTAATGTCAGAAATCAATTTCACGCAAAAATAATTTAGACAATAATTTTTGTAATTCCTATATTCCTAATATTAGGTGCTATTCGTATGCGATGTATATCAGAAATCCCTCCCACAGAAAAATATCCTCGAAGATCATATTCGTAAACAGTACAGTCAAAAGCTGTCTTATAATTTATGATCAACACTCTATCTATAACATGAATCTCAGAGTTGATATTATACTAATTTCCGAAGGCATATTAAAGAGGGGGTGATGGAGCTGTATTGCCCTGTATGTAAAAAGAGCCGAAAGAAAAAACCTCAGAGCCTAGAAATCTGCAATAAAAGGGGGTATCTGGCAGCAAAAGTTAAAACTGTGAAGCTAGACATCATTGTCACAATGATTGCTAGTGGGTATTAAAGCAGTTTAAACATACTGTGTAACATATGCAGCTGCACACAGGGTGGCAAAACTTTGACGACGACAAGTTGTGAAAAAATGTTATTAGCAACAAAGTCCTCTTTCACTACGAAATTTTCTGTCATCTCCAAGAATCGTAGTTTGCTTTTAGAAGATTGCTAATTACCAGTAATTATTTTTCGAATTGTATAATGATGGTGGCTATGACTGGCTTTATGGCTTTCACTTTTACTGCTCGTACATCACTTCCAAATATCGCATAATTTTAATTCTTACATTATCGAATAGGAAAACAATGTAATTTTGAATGAAACTTGTTTGAAAACTATAGCTCAATTTAGTTATCTTTAACGGCTTTTTAAATATTTTTCAAGAATGTTTTTGATTTTTATCTCAGCAATGAACATTTGTTGGCTAAAATAATGTAAATTAATTAATGACAGATGAGATGGCCCAGTTGACAAATGATTGCCCAAATTTTTTTTAAAGCTTTTTCTTTCTGTCTTTTTTCCTCTTTTTTTACGATATTCTGCCTTAATTGGGTCCACTTCCAAGTGTTGCTATCATGGCTATAATCTCCTTTAAAATGAATGTGAATGTCAATAAAGATATTTAACAATACCTCTTTGCCAGATCACATTTGATCAAATACATTGTTTGGCTATGGGCCTCGATACAAAAGCTTAATCATAAGATCAAAATAAGAATAAAATATGGCGATTAGCGCTAAATTAAAATTTGACAACAAATAATAGATTTCAATTTTTAAAAGTAATGTAATATAACCATTTCATTTTCTTTATATTATATATATATATATATATATATATAACTACTGACAATAGATGAATTCAATTAAGTGTAATTGATATAATTTTTCACAGAACTGTTCCAATATAAGCAATTGACACCACGAGTATATAAATAGAAAAGCTGTTAATAAAGGAATGTCAAAGTCTTAAAAATAGGTTTTGACAGACGCGTGTTTTTTATAAATAAATATGACATCACTTTCGCATTTGAAAAGCATCTATTAATAATTGATAATATAATTAATGATGTCATCAAAATATATTTTTTTAATTGCTTTCATCATTATAGAACAGCATTGCATCATGTTTTGACCAGGGTTGTTTGATTTAAATCGGCTTGATTTAAATCGTGATTTAAATCATTATTTAAATCAAATGATTTTTTAAAAAAAATCTTTGATTTAAATCAGTATTTTTAACATTGATATTTACAGGCTGAATAAGGATTGAATTAATCATTCGTGTTTAAATAAATGTCATAATTGATGTCAGATTAAAATTACCTTTTAATAATATTAAAAAAAATCTTTCATAAAATAATTATTTTCAACTTATAAAAGCAAATGCAACACTACATTCAAAATATTATTTATCCATGGTGCATCCCAAAAACAAATACTGATAAATGCTCTCTCATTTTTAAACTTTTGTCTTTCCTAGATGATCACTTCACTTTTGCTTTATGTTGAAGCTAAAGTTAAATATATTCAATATCAAAGTATTTAATATAATAGTATTTTATTTCATTTTCAGTGAGGAATTACTTCCTGTAAAGTAGATTATACACGATTCACAAGTTTGTTTTATGTTTAGTTGCAAATTTCAATATCCAATCTGTTGATGGGGGATGTATTGATCATATAATATGATCAATACAAGGACTAAATTGTATCATAATAAATATTTAGACTGTTTGTCTAACACAGAATTATAGAATTCTATGTTTCTTCCAGGCTCTTCCAGGCCGGGGGCCGGCGCGCCCTCAGCCAGGCAAAATTTCACGCCCCTAAGCCGCTCCAATATTTTTCCACACACATATATACTGATTAGTGTACTAAATTTCGAGAATTCGCTTAGGGATAATCATCAACTAATAGACAGATTGCAAAAGAGAGGGATTTTTATTGTCATAAAGAAATTGACGTTACATCAAAGCAGTGGCATAGCCAGGGGTGGGGGTCCAGATGCACTGGATACCACTAATTTTGTAAAGTTTTCTTTGATTTACCTAATCGGAGAACTTTCTGCAATAATCAATGCGAAGAAAACTTTATATTATTACTGGTATACAGAGCATTTGGAAACCCCCCTCCGACTACGCCACTGCATCAAAGGAATTTTCAGAATCGGAAACCAAAGCAGACGTGTTTGCATATGATTGAGGATAGAAAACGGACACCTAGGGAAAGTTTTAACAGCCCTGGCGCTCCGTGGCTACTAAAGCTCACGCCTATGTGCTACTCCCGCGCCCTGAGAGAGTTTGTTTTCATCGGTTTTTAGGCTGATATTTTTTAGGTCTTAATCTCAGATCAAATATTTTGCGTGCCCTCCATTGTGGTACCTAGGGGACCTTGCGTCCTTTTAAAACCGTCCCTGAATGAACTTATAATTGAAACCTTGCTTTTCGAAAAACAACTTTATAAAAGAAAGAAATATTAGAAGGCACAAAAGCTTTGTGTGGATTTTGTTGTTGACTGGAAAACATAACCTGTCTTTTCAAGGAATTCAACCTCGATGACACTTCTGGATTGCAATTCTGCAAGCTGGGATCCCGCGGCCAGAGTTTTTTTCATTCAAAATACCTACCAAAATTTTCGGTTAGCTTTATTTAATGACAGCTTTTCCGTAATTAAATAGCTATTCGGAAATCCTGGTATGCATTTTAAATAAAAAATTGTGTTATTTAATCACGTAAAAATCAATCATTAAATAAAGCTATGATTACTATTCAGAAACTATTGTAGGTTTTTTAAATTATAAAACGCTGGCAGCAAACTCCTGTCGCTTGCAGGATTACAATCCCTGGAGGATTTCTTTCAATTATGGAAACTTAATTTCCCTTGACCTTTAATTATGACAAGAAATTTGCAAATCATGGGAAGAGTGTGCTGAGAAAAGTAAATGTACTCAATTATTGTAACGATTTAAGGCTACTAATCGCTATTTTTCATGTCATTTTTCAGTAGAAACTGTTTTATAGTGAGATATCAATTCAGCTTAAAGAATGCATAAAGTCATTTTTAAGCACACAAAATGCCTCTTCCTCTTCCTACGTCTCCTTATCCCAAATTCTGAAAGTGTAATATTTTCACAAGCAAGTGTTATTTCCCCATTCAAATACCCCTATATTTGTACATTCCAAATACTGCTACTTATGTGGTTCTTTTTCAAAAGAAAAAAATCTAGCATAAGTTTTAGTTTCAAAATTTCTATTTCTATACTGAAAGTACATTTTTGTTCTCGATATACAGTCGAACCTCGTTAACGTGAACACTCAAGGGGAAACTTTTTTTGTTCATGTTAAAAGTAGTTCGTGTTATCCGAACTTAAATACATTACATATAACTGGACGGGGCAATCAGAAACAGTTCGTGCTAAAAGTAATTCGCATTAAGCATGTTCATGTTCATGTTAACGAGGTTTGACTATATATATTTGGAATGAAATTTTTTGAATGAATATATTTTTTGCATACCGAATCTTTATTTTGTATGTGTGATGAGGCAGACACCGTCAGAGAACACATTTAAAGATGCTACTTTACTAAAGAAAAAGAAAATCTCTAGTAAATAAACGGCATTTGCTGTCAAATTATATCAGAAATTGCATCTATACCATGTTTATAACTGACTTGATAACTAATTCATATTACGTCAAATAAATATATATTTTTTAAACAGAGGTTGGAGCACTTAGCACTGATATTCTTTCATTTTAGTAGCCATAAAAGTAAAATTTATTTGCATAATATTTTTAGAGATATTTGTTTAAATACAAATGGTTAATGGGGAAACATTTCTGAAACCAAGGAAACCAAATTAGAAGCAATTTTAATAGGTAATTCTAGAAGTGCCTAAAAAATTCTTGCCTAAAAAAATCAACAAATCAGCTGAAGTTTCTAATTAAAATAGTATCAATTATTTGCATATTTTAATATTATATTAGCGCAGTTTTGCCAGCAAACATAACTGTTGGTCAAATGGGAACTCATATCTTTAGACCGACGATCAGCTAACCGTTGGCTCAGACACAGTATTAGCTATTGGAAGCAGCCAAACTCAAACACTGGCCAACGAAGCTAGGAAACAATGGACTAATAATATCCAACAATTCTGTATTGCTTGGGTGAAAAAAGAATTGTATAAAAGGAAAGAGTTAGTCAAGTCATATCCCACAGCACGATGTAGGTTTAAAAAAATCATAAATACCTTCAAACTTATAATAATGTCTGAAATTGCTAAAAAAGTTAAACAAGTTTTTTTTTTTTTCGTTAATGGACACAACTATGGATATATCAAGTGTGTTAATTTACAATCCTGGGAAAAAAAGTGATCACTCTCTACCAATTCTTCTAAAACTAATTGTAAATAATTTATAGGTACTAATCGATTAGAAATAATGTCTACTAATTAAAGCTATGGATTAAGTATGTTACAGGAGTCGTCTACCTATTAAAAATTATACTAACTTTGAAATTTATAATAATAACACCTATTTTTGAGACCATATTTGAGTTCCTTGGATCAAGACAGCCCACGAAAAGGTATAGTTTAAATACTTTATGTTAAATTTTCATAGAGCTGGAGGAGTTTAAAGTTTGAGGATGCTAATGTTAAATCCATTTGACAAACTTATAAAAATCATCCGGTTGAATTTTTATTAATTTTTTCATGAAATGCACTTAATAGACCCAAACATATTCCAGTTTTTTTATTATTATTATTTTTTTTTATCCAAAGACATTTTTACAAAAATTATGAATTATCACATACATTAATTTCTGTTTAAAAAAAACTGTGTGTAAGTGTACAGCTTATTTGAATAATTAGTTTTCGAGTTGCAGAGAACCTTTCTACAATCTAAAGAGATTGTCTTCTCTTTTCAAAGAATCTACAGAAAATAACACGTAGACACTTACCAGAAACATTTTGTAGCATTTACTTTTATATAAAGAAAGTTTATTATAAATTTAAATTTCCTGTATATTTTTACTGCTGACTAAATGAGTGTTCAGTACTTTTTCTCGTAATATTTAAATTTTATTTTCCAAAATTTTTAGAAAAATTCCTAATACATTTTCTTTTATAACACAATGAAAAATTAAGATAAGTATATTCCCAGACTGTTTTAATCTGAGAGAACTCAAACGTAGGTGTTACAATTTGAAAAACAGACGTTCGTCCATTTTTAGGATTTCGTTCCTCTCACGAAACCCTATTAGTCACGCTTCGTTGTCTGTCAGTCACAGAGCCGGTTCTCAGAAACTATATAACTTACAGTCATGAAATTTTGTGTACGTATAGCTGAATATCTACTATGAAGCTCAGAATCATAAAATTAAAAAAAAAATCGTATTATTTTAATATATAGAGATAAAAAACCAAAAATCTAACAGCCTTTTTCTATTAAATTTAAACATTTTTCGTTGTAGCAGTTGCCAACCATTAAAAATCCACAATAAAAATCTTTCTACAATAATTAATTATCTATTGAAAGATTTCCACGTGAAAAAAGAAAATGAAATAAAAAGTTTCATCGATTGAAAAAAAGATTAATATGACGTCATATTGGTAATAAAAAGGACAAATTTCAAACATTTCTCAATAATACAAAGAGTATGAGTATGTGTAAATACAGAAAGCAGCTTAATATGACGTCATTAGAAATTAAAAAGAAAATTAATCCGATATCTAACATTTTGAAGGTCTCTATACAACATGCTTAATTTTGAAATTGTTTTTTTTTTTTTTTAATATCGCATTTAGTCCACATGACAGATATTATTATGACAGAGTATAATAGCGGGCCTCGCCTGCTATCTGACCGGTTCAGACTTTTGAAAAAACGAGAAAAATAGACCGGTAAATCTTTACTTTATAAAAAACATGACTTTTTTTTTTTTTTTGAAAATGAAATTTATTTGGATTTATTAAAGAAAGGATAAAGTGTTTTGAAAGGAATATTAAACGAAATTCTTTGTGCGATCTTCAATCACACTTATCCACTTGTTTAATATGTAGACAATTCCCGAAACAAAATTTATAAACAAAATTTAATAGTAGAAATTATTCTCAATAAATTGGTACTTATGTATTTTTTGTATACCTTATTTGCAGTATAATTAGTAAGGAGTGATCCCTTTTATACCATGACTGTTCTAAGGTATCTATTGACAAAAAAATAAAGTAGGAAAGTTCTAGTCTACAGTCAATCTGCTACAAGGTAATCTTTATTCAACTTTCTAGAGTTTTTAAATATTACATGACATAGTTTGAAAAACTGTGTAGCATTGTGAAGGTTTAATGGAACAGATGCACGGGGAATATAGCGAAGTCGTTTATCTAAACTCAGGAATATAGTATTAAGCCCTTTTCTTACTTGGTGCTATGCGAATGTGTTAAACTTTGTCAAGTCAGACACAACACAAGTAAGTAAAATTGATTTAGTTCGTTAAAATTTTTGCGCCCTCTGAAAATCCAAGGTTTGTGCCCTTTCCCTCGGCCCAGTCCGACCCTGGTTTCTTCTATAACTGAAAATAATTTAATCCCTGTGACTGATCCCTTTGTCCTTTCCTTTCCTAGAATCCATTGCTTACTGCAATGAAAAATATAAGATATGTTATTATACCTTATTTCTCAGCTAAACAGTCATTTCTACTGTTAAGTAAGCATAATTGATTGCTGAAATTGTAAATGGCTGAGGGCTGGATAACACTAACAATTGATAGATTCGTTCATTTAGTTATGCAATTACCTTGTGTCTTGTAATCATTAATATAGTATAGTGTGAAACACAATTTGGGACAAGAATATCAGTACAGAGAGCTTTTGGATACATTGATACATAAGAAAAATGGCTGGCAAAAAGAAAGATCCAATGGGGCTTTATTTTACAGGGAAAAAAAAAAATCTGGAAAATGTGTGAAAGCAATATGCAAACCATGTAGTGTAGAAATGGTGGAGATTGTGGCAAAAATAAAAAACACTAAGAAACTTACAGTCTATGTGATAAAGATGACATTAGTGAATCTGAATCTGTTGAAATCAGGTTGGTTTTTTGCCTATCAAAAATGCATTTGGAAATATATTTTTGTGTTTTTCAAAATGTATTTTTTGTCAGGACAGTGGAAAAAACAGACAAAAATTGGCAAAAACGGAAATGGACCAAGACTGTAATTTAAATAACTGATTTATCTGTTAAAATTATGATTTAAACATTGAAATCATGTAATTTTAATTAAAATCCTTAAAACCCTGTTTTAAAATACTAGCAGTTTTTGCCAGTGGCAAAAATTATGGCAAAAAGTATTTTTGCCGGGACAGTTTTTGCCACTTAGACAAAAATTGGCCAACTATGGTTGAAATACACACATATATATATATTTAGCATTCTTTGCTGCATTTATTGTGTGATTAGCTATTATGTATATTATTGGAGTAATACTTTAATGAAAAATTTAATAACTTAAATTAACTAGAAATTTATACACACAACACACATAGGTATATCTTATCTATAACAATTTAATAGTAGAATATGATAGTAAATCCAAATTTGTTTGCAACAATCTTTTTTTAAATTTTTATCTAGGAACTGTAATAAAATTAATAGAAATGTGTAAATCTATGCAGAGAAAATAAATAAATATATGCACAGTACACAAATAGTACTAATAAAAAAAAATCTTATTTAAATAAAAAAAATCTGATTTAAATAAAAAAAATCCGATTTAAATCAATCCGATTTTTTTGATTTTTAAAATAAAATCGTGATTTTTATCAACCTTGGTTTTGACATTGTAATAGTATCATTTGTACACTACTTCACCTAGAAATGGCTGTGCGTATATAAATTTTAGTAAATGAAGATATGCAGGGTTTTGCTGAAGACTGTTCTCACATACCAATGGTCAATCCAGGAAAACTTTAAGATCTATTTAACCTATTCACAAAAATTCATTTAATAAAACAGGCCCCTTCAAAAAATTCCTGCTCCCTTCACAAAATTCCATTCTATAAAAACTTACTCTCCATTTATTATTTTTATTTTGTTAGGTTTTAAAATATGTAATTTGCAAAGAAAACAAATTCACCAGAAAGGAAATCTTTAGCGGAAAGACTTAAAGAAGTTATTATTATTAAATGCTTAGTTTGAATTTAAGTAGCTAGATTTCATCTTTCGTAACAAAATGTTTTTTTTTTTTTTTTTTTTTTTTTTTCACAAAAATATAATAAATCTCACAAAAATATGATAAATTTCACAAAAATAACTTTTACTTTTCACAAAATAGGCCCCAAGAAAAAAAAAACCTTGGACCCAAAATTAAGTAAAATTTCCATATACTCCCATTCAGGTTTCAAGGAATCGAACAAATCTTTTCTCCTACTAAAATAAATTATCTTTTACAAAATTTTGCCAAACTTGATGTTTTAAACCGATTTTCATTACATAAAAATTACGAAAAGGTCATCAAGTTTCCATTGATTTAAATAAAAAAAATTATCCCATTTTTTAAGAAAATGAAATAAGGCATTTGATCCAAATAAGGATATCTGAACATTTTCATGTCATGTGTTTAATATAATAAAAAATATTTTGTTATCGTGCATTTATTATATATTTTTGTCTTCAAAATAATTTATGCTTTTTACTTGAACTATTGTTTTATTGCTTTTATATTCAGTTTAGTTTAATTAGCTGAATATAGTTTGAATTTGAAGTAAATAATTCTACAACTTATTGTTGGTAGTTTGTAAACAAATACAGATGCTGAACGTTAGCTGAAGAAAGAGGGGAATTATTATATTACTGCACTAGGCCGACATACATCCTAAATAATGCTTTTGACTATCATGAATGTGACAGCTGGAGTTTAAAAGATTAAAGAAAATCTGATATAAAATTAATTTAAACCTTTCATTTACCAAGACTTCATTCGTCGCTACCATGTCAAACTATTGAATATGAAAAAATGCATTTTTTATTCGTTTTAAATTCAACTGTCACCACTAAATTTTATTAGAATTTTCTCCTAGTAAAAATACTAATAAAATTTCTTTGAAGAACAGGGTTGCAGTTTGGCCTGCTCAGAGATTTCTAATTCCTACTGGAAATTTTAAGAAAAAAATTTAGTTTAAGTAGTCACGAAATGTCTGTCATTAAATAAAGCAAAAATATTTTTTTTTGAAATTTCTGGTGCAGATTCAAAATTTCTGAATAAAAAAGGAGGCCAAATTGGCAACAATGGTGAAGAATACTATTAAAATTTAGTGGTTATAATCAGTCCATTTTTAAAAGTAATGCAAAATGCATTTTTTCACATTCGACAGTTTGACGTGGTAGTGACGATATGAGGATCCTTATTTAACCCTTTCACGCTCAAGGGAAATATTTTTCCCTTCTACAAATATCGTTATTGATTGTTCAATTATTATTGAATCGTTATTTTTTTTTTACTGAATGTCAAAATAAAACGTATGTCCAAGGCGGCAAATGTGTTTCTGAACGAATAAAAAAAAAAAGAACTGTCAAACTTTATTGCGCCAAAACCAAAACATTTGCGGACTGAACTACTAATATCTTGAAAGTGTTTTGGACTTGAGAAAATTAGAATACCATAACTAACTATTTATTTTACTTTTCTGATAATTTTTATTATGTTTTTTGTATTACAAAGCAATAAATAAAATACCGATATAATAAACCTAACTCTTCGTTTATTTACTTTTATGGTCCATAGGGAAAAATATTTCCCATGAAATTATAGGAAACCTATATACCCTGCTATGTTTTTCTGGTGATATTCTCTTACTTTACACCCACAATAGCTAAAATATTGTGTTGTATTGGCATATTTAGTCTTGGACATCTTATGGTCCTGTAAGGGTTAAGTCATAAACAGTTTTTTGAAAGATTTTTCCAAACGAATTTTACTTTGAATAACATCTCTTAAGCTTTCAGATTTAATGTATGTTTTCAAATTTGTGTTCATTTTTCATACAAGAATTGACAGTGCAAAACTAAAAAATGATGCTCTATCGATTTGTTGAATAAATTAATACATATATATGGACAGAGAGAGAGAGAGGGGAAAACTTTTGTATATTCTGATAATATCTGAAATAGCAGACCAAAGGTCATAGCCAACAGGTTGTGTGAGTGAATTGGGTCGTCCAGGTAATTTAGGTAATAAAGCATTGGCGAAATAAGACAAAATCTGTTTTGGGTTCGACTCCCGACTTATATTCTTTTTCACTTAGTTGTCATAAAAATGATCAGGCCCTGCCCATCTTTCGAGTGTCGCTGTAAATGAACTACTATAAATGATACAAATTTCATTTTCAACATCAAATATGCCATAGTAAACCTCAATAACATATATCAATTGCACAGCAATCTTGAGTATATGTGAGTTAGAGTACAGATAAACAAACAGGGGCGCAGATCGAGTTGCACCTGACCCGAACCCATCTAGTAAGTCTTGTGATTAGACTGTGGTGGGGGAGGGAGATGTTTCAATAAATCAATAATGAATAGTGTCAATTGCATGTAAAATTGGGTACAATGCTAAAAAATGCTGACCTCGACAGGAAAAAAGGCAAAAAATTGTAGCACTCAACTATTCTACATTTTAAGCCTTTAACAAACAGAATTTCTGGAATATACTAGTTAATTCAGCCTTTATAGTATTTCCCTTTTTTTTTTAGATATACATAATTTATGTTAAGTTTCATTAGAAAAATTAATTTATATTATCTTTCAAAATTATATGTACTATTCTAAACTATGCTTGTTATTATTTTTTCTCAATTAATTCCCAAAAAGCTTTTATGGTTTTTTTTTAAAAAAATCAATGATGGGGGCGGGAGGTATTTTTTACTGGCGACTAGAATTTTTTGCTGGCTACCAGTTTTTATCAAATTTGTAAAGCCCTGTATATGGCAGAGATTAGTTTTCAAAAAGTGGTACTAATAGAATAAAAAATAGTCCACTGGAATGAATATGTCCAGACCGTAGCCAAACGGTCAAAGTCAACCTGACCCCTCAATGAAAAAAAGCAGTGTGAACCCGGCTCGATCCGTATTGGGAGACGGACTGTGTCAGTTTCGGGTAAAATTGGCTTGTCCGATCCAATGCAGGACTTTACCTGAGACTAACGATTTTGCAGATTTCTGAATTGTATAGAATTTAGATCAAAGTCTGAAGATGAAGGCAGAAAATGATTCAGGAAAATTTTTATTGAAAGAAAATCACTAATGAAAATTTACTTATTCCAATGGTCACAAAATTTGTAAATTTTGTGACATATTGGTTATATATTGGTATATATGTTTCTGGGATTGATTATCTCATGACCAGTTGAATTTCATGGATTATTTTTCTATGAACATTTGACGAAATATGCGATATTTTTTCTGTGATCGTTTCATGGAAATCATTTGTTATTCTTTATCATTTTTTGAAATTCGCGATTTTTCCTGTGACCGCTTGATGAAATTGATTTTTTCCAGAGACCATTTGTCGAAATTCAAAATATTTTTTGCGACTGATTTACGAAATTTTCTATTTGTTTTCTGCTATCTTTTGACGAAATTTGAGATACTTTTCTATGATTGTTTGTTGAAATTCGGGATTTGTTTTTTTTAAACTGACCGACAAAATTTGTGCGATTGTTTGATGAAATTATCTCTATTTTTTTGTGTGATTGTTAGACTAAATTCTTGATTTGTTGTAAAACCTTTGGACGAAATGTGTGATTTTTGCGTGATAGTTATACAAAATTCACGATTTTTAAAAAAATGTTTTGATAAAATTTGCGATTTTTTCCCGCTATCAATGGACAAATTTGACTTTTTTCTGTGAATGAATGCTGTAATCTGCGATTTTTTTCCGTGACCAATTGACAAAAATTCAATGGCGGATCTAAGGGAGGGGCGATGGGGCGATCGCCCCCCCCCCCCCTTGGGCTAAAAAAGGGTCGGTAAACCGATATTAGAGGCCTCCAAGGGAAAGGGCCTGTGGCGAAGCCCGACCCAACCCGCGGGTCGGGCCGGGACAGGTCTTCACTCTTTAATGTTGGGTCGGGACCGAGCCTTATTTTTTTCTGGAGACTTGGGCCTGGACCGGTCCTCGCTTTTTCTGAAGACTGGGGCCGGATCAGACTTCTTTTTTTTCGGGTGGAACCTGGCTTAGATTTCGTTCTTTCTAGATGTCTGCACGGGCCGAAATTTTCAGACCTGGTCCCAGCATAAAAGCTGAAAATTCTGCCCGGTTGCGACCAATGGCGGATCGATCGCCCCCCCCCCCCCTCCCTTGCGCTAATAAAAGGTCTGCAAACTCGGACCTTGCCTGTTCTCCACTCTTTCCTGGCTGGGTATTCCTTTATTCTGTAGACTCGAACCGGACTGGGCTAGACTTCTTTTTTCTGGACAAGTTTGGCATGGAATTTATTCTTCCTAGAGATCTTTACGAGCTGAAATTTCCAGACCCGGGCCCGACCCGGTATAAAAACTAAGATTTCAGCCCGTATGAAAACCATTAATTGGCTCGTGCATACATATCTCTAAATTCCCCCCGCCCCCAAGCCTATATTCGGGTGGCATTTTTTACTTTCTTCTTATTATTATACCGCAGACCAGGCCCCAACCTGCCGGGCATTATGCCCAGCTTAAAGAGTTTGTATACCTGGCCGCGGGGCAAAATTCGCCTAATCTCCTCAAACGGAGATCCACCTGATTAGCTTCTTGGGTGTAATTGACTGCAACGCTATTTCATGAGAGTTACTTAGTTACTGTGTTGGCCGGTTCTAGTTTGTTATTAATTATGGGTTTCTGGGTATGTTGTCGAATAAGGAGAGGGCCTTGCTTTCGAGCCATATTCACACTGACTATGGTTGCTAATATAGACAAATTAATATAATTCAGTTTAAATATTTGTCTTTCCGCTATGTATTATATCTTGTCTGTAGTGTTCTCTAGTGGTTTGCTACAGCTTCTCTGCTTGATGGCTCACGGCATCCGCCCAACCTCACTGAAATGGCAGATTTAAAAAAAAAAAATTAAAAAAAGAAGAGAGAAAGGAATTGGTCTCGTAATTTAAAACCTTGATCAGGTGACGAGACTTTCACCTGACTAGGCACCTCCAGAGGTATAATTCAAAGGGAACTTGGAGGACTTTGCACCCACGACGGATTTTACATGCACCAGGCGCCATTAGCGTACATGGCTTCATTGAATTTTTTTGGTGCACATTGTCCTTTTAGTATATATATATATATATATATATATATATATATTTTTTTTTTTTTTGGTGCAGTAAAAGTAAAGTTCTTTTAATGCCTTTTTTTGTGCAAAAATAGAACATTTTTTACTTTCTTCCATCTTTACAAGAACAAAGTATTGGATTGGTACAAATTTTCGACGTATTTGTACAATTTAGGAGGTCGTGAACACGAATTGACTGTTCTTAGAAAATGTCTGTCTATATATTTGCGACACAAATTTTGTGGGTGCTCTATCTCGAGAACTAATGCGTGGAATTTAATGAACATTCATATTCGGTTAGACCTGGACATAAATTGGCGCTGATGAGTTTTGGTTTAAATTACTCAACAGGTGGTGCTGCTTTGCTGCATTTTTCACGATTTCCGCGATAGCTATATCTCAAGAATTTACGCACGGAATTTCATTAAACTTTAGATTATGTTTGACCTTGGTATAAATAGATTTTTATGAGAATTTGGTGTATACCGCCCAACAAATGTCGCTACAGTGATTTGTTTTGCACGATTTCCGCGTTAGCTCAAGAGCGAATAGATTGTCATTTAATTTTTATTGCAGACGATTTGATTTATATATAGAAGAAAGTTTTGTGATACTCACAACATAGTAGTATTTATTTGTTTCCGTAAAAATTGTAGTGATGTTGTGCATTTTTTAGCATAATGTTTAGAATTTAATTTGGTTTAATAAATCAAACAGATATATTTTTAACTAGCGGGTTGTGCCAATCCCAAAACTTTCTTCTATCTCATACATAATATACTTCAAAATTCGCTATCACAGAATTCTGTTTTACGTCAGCTGCTTGCAAAGCGCCGGGTTACCTTCGAAAAAGAACAGCCGATGTTAAATTATGAAAAATTGCACAAAAATCGCTATCACAGTGCCCATTTCCGGCTGAATATCCCTAAATTCAATTAGGAACTGCTGGCCATAGTCGAAAACCTATAAATAAAATTTGGTTCAATTCTATGCATAACTTCATACACTTTCCAATGATACAACAATGAAAATGGTACAAAAATCGCAATTACAGCGTCCCCATCCGGCGGAATATAAACCCAAATTTAAGTACTACCTGATAGCCGTAGTCAGAAACCCTATAAATGAAATTTTGTTTAATTCTATGCACAACTTCATACACATTCGAGGATACAAAGAGGACACACACACGGACAAACAGACATTTTGTAAAAACGTGTTTTTCGGATTCTCTTTCGGTGTAAATCCTTCGAAAACTGGAAGTCGAAAATTTTTCAATTACAATACTTTCTTCTGTTATATATAAACGAAAGTAAAAATATACTTTTTTTCTTTGTAGAGCTTTAAAATTATTACTTTTGTTTATTATTTGTTTATTTAATACTAAACTACGTTAATATTAATGAATATTCATCTGAATGTAATTGTATAATTCCAATATTTAATGAGTGTTTATATACACAATTATCTAACTGTCATTAATATTGTTTTCATTCTGTATTCCATCAATTACGCACATAATCTGAAAAAAAAATCTGCGTATAGTAAGTGGGCTTTATGAATAGTTTTAATTGTAGAATAATGTTGCTTCAGAAATATCTGCATGTTTTGTAGAAATTAAGTCTGGCGGTGAAGTACCAATTAAGTTTTTGTACGGGCAGATCCGGGCTTGGGGCAAACTTTTAGCTTTTATACTGGAGCGGGCCAAGCCGAGCTCGGGCTTTTATACCGAGCAGGGCAAATACTTTTTGTACAGATCGGGCCTGGCCCGAGGCTGGAAATTTCGGCAAGTGTAGACCTCTAACCTAGATATCTAAGCTAGTTTTAATGTTTTTTCTAAATGCTACTTTCAGCCAGCGTCCCATAGCTAGTGAATATATGTTTCGTTAATAAGTTACAAAACAGACTTTACTGAATTACAGCTGATCTTTGATATAAAGAAACAAGCAGTCTTATACCCAGTTAGTGTTTTTTTTTTTTACAGAATTCTGAAATGTGGCGATCAATCAAAGCTTAAAATTGTCTCTATGATTATATTAGCCTTCAAACAATTGAGCCCTTATGCGACTTCTGGAAAAAATACTCTTAAAAAAGGGTGCTAAAGATTAAAAAGGTAAAGACATTTGCAACATTTGTTTATTATTTTTGTTAATAATCTCAACAACAGTAAGCCCAGTAGTATAATGCTCAGCTTTTCTCGTTACCACGCTACAATCGACCCAGTTCGACTGGTTCAAGGTTAACTCAGGTCTAATCCATTCGGGGTGTATAAATTGAGTACCAATCTTACTTGGGGACTAAACATTGATGGTCCCGAGTTAGGTGACAACTTGATAAGGGCATTATAGCATCCCAGGGCCCATAGTAAAAAAAAAAAAAAAAAAAAAAAAAACAGGGTTCGATACTATAAGCCCTAAGCTTAATGAATTGTAAGTTTAGTTCTCAAAAACGAACTCTCTTTTTTTCTGACAGATTTACAAAATCATTGCTATTCATACACATATAAGAATACAAGATCAGTAGCAAAGGCTGTGTTTTAAGCGCCCGTAGCAATCCAAAAATTTGCTCTCGCTCAATAGAGACTACTGTAGTTTGTTGTACCGTAATTTTTAATACAGCAATGTTTTGGAATTCCTAAAAAATTTAGCGCACTGGGCAATTTTCAAGATATTACAAAAATCCCATTTAAAAGAAATCAACCTTTTGAACGTACAACTTAAAATTCCACCTAGAGACCTGCGCGGATCTGGTTGTCCCGAACCGAATCCAAAATTTCCATTGTAAGCAAAGCCGAACCCCGAAAAAAAATCTTCATCCTCCCGAAACCGAAATGAAAGAAAATTAATACAAATTTTAATAGAATTATAAAACGTAGTATTCCATTATATCTCTAATTTCAATTTTCTTTTATATAGAAATATAAACATATATTATATATATACTCACTAATATTCAAATACTGTAAAACATTTAAATAACGGACACCTCGGTGCCATCGAATTTATCTCTTACTCGGAGGAGTGCACAAAATATGCAAATATTTGTAATGGATACTGTCTCTAGTCTATGTTCTCTGGAGTGACTGTACGGAGGTCTTACTGTACATACTATTACTTCTGAATTTGCAGATAAACTGGATGGCTCCAAGGAGTCCGTAATTTTGGTAAATAAAATATTTAAAAGGTATCCCCTACATAAAGCTTTCCACTATTTGAGACTATCCGTTATGAAATTTTTACTGCATACAGATTTTATCGGAAAAATATTTTAGACATACTTTTAAGAAATCGGGTCAATCCGAACGCGACACGCATGAGTGAAAAAACCCAACCCGATAATTTAATTCAACCCGACCCGCAGAAAAAAGTAAAGATTAACCCAACCCGAACCCATCTTGTACCAAAAAACAAGTTAACCCGACCCGCAGTAAACAAGTAGGAGTCAACCCGCCCCAAACCCGACCCGTAGCAAAATAGTAGAAGTAAACCTGACCCACAATTTAAAAAAATTAGGCCCGACCCGACCAAGATTTCGGGTAGGATATTAACCTCCGAATTTCTGATATCGCCCCCCCCTTGAAGACTCTCTAGATCCGCCCTTGCAAAAATTGCTATTTGTTTCCACTATCTTTGGCAAAATTTGCAATATTTTTCCACAGCAGTTTGAGAAAGTTAGTAATTTTTACAGCTAACAATTTGCAAAATTCACTATTTTTTTCCGCGTTCAATTATATAAATAAGCTAATTTTGCGTAATTCCGAAAAAAAAAAAAATCGTCAGACTTCTACGCAAATTAAAAAATATTCCTGGTCTGTGAAAGAAGTTAAGAAGGAAAAATCCTTCACAGAATTTTTTATTGTGCAGGATTTTCTTATTTTGTGGGCGATTTTCTTAATCTCGCATGTTATTTCAAACTGTGTCCCTCAAAGAAAAGTCCCCCCACCCTCTCGCAAGAAACTCTTGAAATGGTGTCCCTGCAATAAAAGCTGCAAAGAATTAATCGAAAGAGGCTGGAAAAAAAGCTCAATTTTAGACAGTTCTCTGTCTTAGCATGTATAATTTCATAGTGCTTTTTTGTCGAAACTTTTTTCCGGTTGAGCCGGAAGAATGTATAGACAGATTTTGTTTTTACAAGTTTTATTGCAACACACCTATGCTCTTCAGAGGTGCATTATAGAAAGAATGCTTTAACAGTCTTAGAGGCTACCTTTAACAAAGGTAACAAAACCTGTCTATAGAGAAAAACTTTCATAGTCAATATCTTGGAATTATACCTGCTAAATGGAATTTTTCATCGTTTTTTTTTTTTTTTCGTATTCAAAGTTTTTATTTCTTTTGTATCCATGATTCAGTAAACGTTTCTCGTTCAGAGGGGAGGTTGTACCCCACCCTCTGTTATGCCACTGCCGTCAAAGAAATGTTCCCCCTCCCCAAGGAAGTTTAGAAATGGCGCCCCTGCAAACAAACCAAATTCACTTTTCAACTATATTGGAAAGTATTAAAAATGGGCTAAAACTTAAAAATTAATATAATATAAAATACTGTTTCAAAATGCATGTTTTCAACAACATATTTTGATTAATTAGGATACATCAGTTCTGCCCATATTTTCTTGATAAAGTGGCTGCCCTAATTATCAGAGGTAAAGTCAATATTTTTCAGTTTTGTCCCAAACAACTGGAATCTACTCTATTTTTAAAAGCTGCAAACCAGGGAATGTAATCAAGGATTGGTGTTAAACAGATAAATAAGGTTTCAATTAATATATTTTATAATTACTTAATAAGGTTTTTAATTAGATTTGTTAATTTATGAATGATTGTTAATCAAAATCAGTTCAATGATAAATATGTTTTTAATAGTGAATGTTTGAAGGATTGCCATATTACTTGGTATTTTCTTTTAAAATTGATATTTGAGATTTCATTTATAAAGAGAAAAAAATTTTATATCATAAAAATATGTATTTACTCAGAGCAGGGATGAGTAAACAAAAGACAACGAATGTCTTCAGGAAAGAGACACCGAAAAAAGAGCTATAAATATAATTATTAATGTAAATTGAAAATAAATTTTGTATTTTATATTTTATTCCAAAATCAAACACATAGACAACTATAACATCGACAGATACTGTTAAACATAATTTCTAACCTAGGACACAGTATTACGTAATATGTGCTGAAGCAAAGAAACTGCATAAAATCAAAAGAGATATAGTTAAAAAGTAAATAAATAAAAATATGCAGAATAATTCTACAATGTTTATTTTAAGCAATATAAATACTAAAAAGTAATCAAGCCCGAGCTATTATTAGGAATTAGATTAAAATTTTTATCTAACTACATTGTTTTTATTTTATTAACTCATTAAACCTTAAAATATTTATTTATTTATTTGTAAGCTAAAGAGAACCACATTAGATAATAATTGAGGAATTTATAAAAGCTTAGCACAACACGAATTGTCTTATGGCGAATAATTTTAGATTTCAGAAGCATTTTACCAACATTTTGTAAACAAATTCAAAATATTGGTACAAATAATAAATATATATTTTTTTAATGTGTATGCATTATAGTAACGTATGCATTATTAAATATTGTGTGTAAAAAAACAAATTCTTTCTCATTTTTAAAACGAATAATAAAGTTTAAAAATAGTTTTCATTCCTGAAAAGACACACTAATAAAGCACATATCTGAATTTGAATGACTGTGACTTGATATTCGAATTTAGAATGACTGATCAAATAACGAATATCGTTTTACCCAAGAGCGATAAATCGCCAACCTAGAAAATCTCAATCAGATGCAAAATTCGCCAAGGAATCACGCATGCGCAGTTCAAGTGAGGAATAGCTTTATTTGCTCGTTGATTCAATAACATGAATGAATGATTCATTCTTTTTCTGAGTGAATCTCGAATCGTGAATGCTTTTGCGATTTTTTTTTTCCTGATAGGGAATAGTTATAGCCTATTAATATACATCTATTTTATTTATTTATAGCAAGCTATGGCGTAGTTCACGTTTTCACTATAGTCTTATTTGCTATGTATTTCGTATTCATGCCACTTATGTCAGTTTCTTGATTCTTATATTTCAATCAGTCAATCAATCAACCGTGAAGATTTCTACATGTAAACAAGAAACAACTAGAAAAAGAAATCGCAAAGAGCGATAAGTATGAAAATGAATGTGAGTTATTCTATTTGAAATTTGCTATTAAGATTATAATACTGAAATATTTATTCTAAAGAAATTATATATTTTAGTCTTTTGAATTATCCTTACGTAAAATTTTTAACCATATCCAATGGACTCTCCTTAATTCAAACTCACAGGGAGAAGCATTGTGGGAGATTTCATTTCCAGATAAAAATCTTTTTTTTATTGTTTATACAAATACAAATGCAAAAAAAAAAAAAAAATAATAATACATAAAATATTTTTAATGTTGTTATTAATAATAACAGAAATTGGTAGGGGAGACCGGTATACACAGTGGACCACCCCTAATATTTTATTTAATTAAATTTTTTTAAAGTTTCTCTTCTATCCTAATAGACAACAGCACTGCACTGATTGTTTATAGCCTTCAGAAAATATGTTTAGCTCAGATTGAACTATTTTATCCTGATTGGTTGTTTTGAGCTTCTAAAAGTAAAATTTTTCATGGAACTGATGCTTTACACTCACGCAAACATGTAAACAAAAGTTTGGCGACTTTTTGGTTGGCGCGATTTTCAAGACTGCTCCAAACGAATAACTTAATACAATGGCTAGGTTGCCATTAAAGGAAAAAATCCCCTAAATTTGGTGACTTTTTTCCTTTTTTTAACCGACTAAATTTTTTTTTTCTGTGTGAGTGTAAAGCATCTTAGCCTTTTTCATCATCATGTTTTAATTTTTTTAGTAATTAAAGGTTGTAGATAAATCAGATAAAATAACTTTTTGCAAAGCTAAGATACTTGTTTTCATTTAACTTTGGTTGAATCCTCGAATAAGTGAGGAAGTTGGCAGTGTTGGATTTGGCGAGCTGATAAATGAGATTTTCTTGCTACCAGTTTGTGTCTTACATTTTTTCCACACCTACGTTGTTTGATGTACAAATTTGATTGGTTTATGAGTAAATTAAATCCTTTGGTTGGGTTGGTTGGTTTATTGTGTGTGGTAATGGTGGATTCATAGAGTTGGGAGGTAGCTACATGCCTACGTTGTTTGATGTGTAAATTTGATTGGTTTGTGGGTAAATAAATCGTTTGGTCGGGTTGGTTGGTTTCTTGTGTGCCGTAATGTTGGATTCATTGAGTTCGGATGTAGCTAGAGATACAGCATACCATAAAAACAAAAACGTTTTGCAGTATAAAGCCGGTTTTTTCTCAAATTACTAGGCCGAAAGAAGAGAAGCATATGGAATAATGACTGAATTAATTGGACGGCGTTAATTTTTCAAAGGAAGACGTAAACATTGATTTTATTTCATTTTATGAATATTTACAAAGTTTTAGTAAATTTTACTGCAATATTTTTCGATTTTTACATACTTTTACCAATATTTTCTTCAGATATTTCAATTTTTACAAACTTATAGCAATTTTTTTGTTCGGATTTTTCCAGTTTTACAAATTTTTAGCTATTTTTTCTGCCGGATGTTTCCGTTTAAAAAAATATTTAGCTTTTTTTTCCTCCAGATTTTTCCATTTTTACAAATTTTTAGCTATTTTTCCATTTTTACAAATTTTTAGCTATTTTTCCCTCCGGATTCTTCTATTTTTAACAATTTATTCCTCCGGATATTTGTATTTTTACAAATTTTTGGCTATTTTTTCTTCCGGATTTTTCCATTAAAAAAAAGTTTTAGCTATTTTTTCCTGCAGACTTACTGACGGCGGCTTAATGAATTTCATGCATTCTAGAGATTGCTATACAGCGAGTTTCATGCGTCCAGTGACTTTTTTTTTCGGTTAATGTACACGAAGCGTACATACATAAGTTACTGACCGCCGCTTTAATGAATTTCATGCATTCTAGAGATTGCTGTACAGCGAGTTTCATGCGTCCAGTGATGTTTTTTTCGGTTAATGTATGCAAAGCGTACATACATAAGTTACTGGCCGCGGCTTGAATGAATTTTATGTATTCTAGATATTGCTATACAGCAAGTTTCATGCGTCCAGTGATGTTTTTTTCAGTTAATGTACGCAAAGCGTATATACATAAGTTACTGACCGCAGCTTGAATAAATTTTATGCATTCTAGAGATTGCTATACAGCGAGTTTCATGCGTACATACATAAATTACTGACCGCGACTTGAATGAATTTCATGCATTCTAGAGATTACTATACAGCGAGTTTCATGCGCCCAGTGATGTTTTTTTCCGGCTAATATACGCGAAGCATAGTCAACCGCGTCTTGCATGTATTTCATGCATTAGAAAAATGGGGAATATCGAAATTTTCCCCAATTATAACATGTGTGCTTTGATGCAGAGAATTGACTATTTACAGAATTTTTATGAGAATTTCTTTCATGAAGTAAACATTGATTTTATTTCGTTTTGTGACAATTTTCAAAGTTTAAGCCATATTTTACTACTAGAAATTTTTTAATTGTGAAAGGTAATAAAGTATTAAACTTGATAAATATTTCTAAAAAATTCATAGAAAAAAATAGATAAAAATTTGTAAAAATGGATACATCTGGAAGAAAAAAAGCTATAAACATGTAAAAATAGAAACATTTTGTGGAAAAAATGGGTAAAAGTATGGAAAAATACGGAGGAAAAAGTAGCCAAAAATTTGTAAAAATGCAGTATCCGGAGGAAAAAATAGATAAAAATTTGTAAAAATTGAAAAATCTGGATGAAAAAAATAACTAAAAATTTTTAAAAATGGAAAAATCCGGAGGAAAAAATAGTTAAAAATTTATAAAAAAAATGGAAAAATCCAGAGAAAAAAAATAGTTAAAAATGGAAAAATTCGGAGGAAAACATAGAAAAAAAAAAAGGGAAAATACGGTGGCAAAAATAGCTAAAAATTTATTACAATTGAAAAATTATCTAAATTTAGGATGAAAAAATAGCTAAAAGTTTTTTTAAATGGAAAAATTTGGATGAAAAAATAGCTAAAAGTTTTTTTTAATGGAAAAATTCGAAGGAAAAAATAGCTAAAAATTTGTAAAAAAGCAAATTTCCGGAGGAAAAAATAGTTTAAAATTTTTAACAATGCAAAAATCTGGAGAAAAATTAGCTAAAAATTTGTAAAACTGGAAAAATGCGAAGGAAAAAATAGCTAAAAATTTGTAAAACTGGAAAAATGCGAAGGAAAAAATAGCTAAAAATTTGTAAAACTGGAAAAATACGGAGGAAAAAATAGCTAAAATTCTGTAAAAATGGAAATATCCAAAGGAAAAAATAGCTAAAAATTTATGAAAATGAAAAATCTAGAGGAAAAATTGCTAAAAATTTGTAGAAATAAAAAAATACAAAGAAAAAAAAAAGCTAAAAATTTGTGAAAATTGTAAAATCTGTTGGAAAAATAGCTAACAATTTGTAAAAATGGAAATATCAGGAGGAAAAAATAGTTAAAAATTTATCAAAAGGAAAAATCCGGAAGAAAAATATGGAAAAATCCAGAGGAAAAAAATAGCAAGAAATTTCTAAAAATGGTAAAATTCGGAGGAAAAAATAGCTAAAAATTTGTAAAAATGAAAAATTCAAAAGAAAAAAATTGTTAATTTTTTTTAAATTGAGAAATTTAATGAAAAAATAGCTAAAAATTTTTAAAAATTGAAAAATCCAGAGGAAAAATGTAGCTAAAAATTTTTTTAAAATAGAAAAATCCGGAGGAAAAATAGCTGAAAATTTGTAAAAATTAAAAAAAAAAAAAAAAAAAAAAAAAAAAGGAAAAACATACCCAAAAATTTATGAAAATGGCAAAAAACATAGCAAAAATTTGTAAAAATGGAAAAATGCGGAGGATAAAATAGCTAAAAATTTGTAAAAATGGACAAATCGAAAGAAAAAAAAATATTTAAAAATTTGTAAAAATGGAAAATACAGAGAAAAAATTTTTAAAAATGGAAAATACAGAGAAAAAATAACTAAAAACTTGTAAAAATGAAAAATCCGGAGTAAAAAATAGGTTAAAATTGACAAATCCAGAGGAAAAATAGGCAGATCTTTTTTTTAATGGAAAAATCTGGAGGAAAAAATTTGTAAAAATAGAAAAATTCAGAGAGATAAATTGCTAAAAATTTGTAAAAATGGAAAAATCCGGAGGAAATAATAGCTAAAAATTTGTAAAACTGGAAAAATTCAATAGAAAAAATTGCTAAAAGTTTGTAAAAATTTAAATATCTAAAGGAAAATATTGGTAAAAGTTGGTAAAAATTGAAATATCTGAAGGAAAATATAGGTAAAAGTATGTAAAAATCGAAAAATGTGGCGGTAAAATTTACTAAAACTTTGTAAATATTCTTAAAATCAATGTTTACTTCATGCAATGTTCGCAGTTTACTCTGTGAAAGAATTGGCTTGATGAAGTGTGTAAGTAATAAGTCGTCTGCCGAAAAGCATGTGTTCTGATTAGGTAGAATTTGGAGGTTGCCGATTTCTCGGTTGGCGTGCGTAAAAAAAATCGCCAAATCGGGAAGCTTGCTTATTCGAGGATTCTGCCTTAACTTTAAAGTTAATATGTTTAAAAGAAAGCTATAAACAATATTAGTATGATTATTTATTGAACTTCAACATGGGGCACAGTAGACCACCCATTCCTGGGTCACAGTGGTCCACAATCCACTCTGCTCCTGTAATGCAGAATGTTCAAAATATTTAATAATTGCTTATTTACTATAAAGAAATATTGTTTAAAAGTAGTTATTTAACTGTAAAATAAAGTGAACAAAGAAAAATAACAATTTATTTAACATAGTAAGAAATATTTTGTTTTGTATTTACTGCCTTTGATAAATATAACTGTAGTCTTATTGGTGATGATTCTATTCAAGTAAGATTCATGAGACAGGAAATTAAATAGAAATAAGTTTATTTTCCCCAAAACTGCAGATGGATCTATTGTTGATGTCAATGATTTCATAATATTGCTCCCAGACCCAAAAGTATTTCAGGAAAATTCCAGGCACAATCTTACTCATAAGTATTTTGGAATTTCATTTGCAAATTTTAATGTGCGCTGATTTTTTTATACTTAAGTAATAACTTCAACTAAATTGTAATTGTTCCTGTATTAATCTGTTATTATTTTCAAAGTAAAATTAATTTTTTGTTTTTGTTTCAAAATGTTACTTGTAAATTTATATTACTATGTTATTTTGTGAGTAAAGGGAAAATAAAAAAGAATTAGATTAATGAAAAATAGATTTATATTGTATTTCAGATAATACTTAATAACGGTCCACTGTGTGCCGGTGGGTGGACCAGTGTGTCCCAGAAGTGGGACACACTGATCCACTTTGCAGGTGCATATAATTTTTTTTTTTTTTTTTTTGAAAAATATATTGAAAACTACGTTATGAGAAAATTATGATGAATGTATAAAGGTATAAGGAATATTCAAAAATATTTTCATGCAGATCGGTTTGTCCATTAAAGAGAAAAAAAATTTTAACTGAAAAAGTGGTCCACTGTGTACCAATCTCCCCTACTTCTATATTATGCTGTTGACCTTTTTTCATAACAAAAAACTATCGCCAAGTAAACGGGAGAATGTTGCCATTGGAATATTAAAATAAATAAATAAACAAAATATAAAAATTTAAGGACAGAATTGTTATTTTAATTAATGAAATAACTAATAAATCAGTAAAACATAATAAAAAATGCACGCAAATGTCGAATTAAAAACCACTTGGTGACATAACAAACATGTATAATGCTTCTGACATCAAATAAATGGGACTGCATTTTTGGCGTTTAATCTTACAGTTTGGCGATAGATTTTTGTTATGAAAAGTGGTCAACGGGATAATAGAGAAGTACCCAGAAATTAAATTAGCCATTCTCTAGCAACTTAATTATATTTTTAATCAATTACAGAAAAAATATATAGGAGATTCCGTTACATACCACTATGAAAGATATTTATCCAGGGTTGTTTACCTAGGCTTATTGTTTTTAGCCTTAATTAATACCTTTTCTGTTTGCAATATTCCTTTTCTGAAGGTGTTTGCATTTGTATGAATTTGCATAAACATTCAATTCACTGAGTTATGAATTGTTTTGTTGAACGTGAGGACTGTTCATTGCTTGATGTGTGTTCGGGACCCGAATCTTCGTTACACGTATCACATATCTCCCACTTTTTTCAGTATCTTGACTTTCATTTCAAGAGAGAGAGAGATTTATATTTTCCTCTCACCGCCATACCTAGCAGAGGACCTAGCAGCACAAATTTTTACTGAACACCGAACAAGAGAAGGAAAGCAATGCCACCCTTCCAGTCACAATGCTACTGCAATCTTTACACCATGAAAATGCATATTGGCCCTTCTTACTTAAACTTTCTTATCTCCTGTGCACGCAAAAAAAAAAAAAAAGTATATTCTCATTTATATCATCAGAGAGAATGATTCCAGTAAGTTTCATCAAATCTAAAATGGTCAGATTGAGTCACTGGTTGATTTGACATGGAATGACTAGTTGCATATTAAGATAATACCAAGTTGATAAATATTAGCTTCTGCAAATATTCCATGCGTAATGTCCAATGTTTACATCTGATATTTTAGAAAGAAAGGGCATATTATAAAATTTTCAGTAAACTGGGCATTATACATTGAATATTTCCAAAAGCTAAATATTTATTATGAAGCTACTCATGTTTGCACTGTTAAGTCAGTGAACACAACATGTGAATTACATTATAAAAATATACGTATATATAGAAGTAGTAAGAAGTAAAATAAGGGGTAGGGAGGAATATAAAAGATATTAAGGAAGTAAAATAAATAATATCAATCCTACTCTTATATATCATAGTTTATGTATAGCCAACTATACAGTATTGATTTCTAGTGATCATAAACATTTTAAAATAAAATTTGATAAGCATGAATTATATGGTAAACTGCATGTTTTTCTGAAATGGATATATGCTAGCTTATAAAGCTTAGACTCTGTATAATCTAGGTGTTTGTTCCAGTTAACTGCTCTTTTCACCTAGTTATACAAGTATTTTTATAAATTAATCAAAAGTATTATTTTATAACCTTTATTATCAATATCATCTGCACAATACTTATGTTTATGCATTTCCTTCCAGGTATAATCATTTACCTTTATGAAGTATTGCTGAATCAAGTGTCAGAATTGTGAAATCAAGTGCCTATCAATTGCCTGTTTTAAAAGTGAAATGGCAAAGGATTAAATTCTTTCATATCATTGAATTTTGTGGAATGTTTAAAAAGTTGAAGATCATTTGGATGGTTTATTTCTTTGCAAAGAGCAGTGGTAAAAAAGAAAGTGGAGAATTATAAAAGTGAGATATTTAAAATTTCATCTTTCCAAAAACACACAAAAAAAAAAAAAAACACAATGCTTAGTTATTATTTATTAAAAGAGCCTATTTATACTAACATATTAGGAAAAATAATGAAATTTATTTGATCAGTACTGCAATGATCTGTCAAATTTTAACAAACAGACAAAAAACATTTTTTATTTTTATTATAATCCAACAGCTTAAATATGCTTATATAATAAGTGTTCATAAAAGTAACATCCTAGAAGTTTATTATTTTAGTGTAATTTAATAGTTGGAGCTAATTTAATTGTATTAATTTTTATTATTATTATTTTTAATTTTAGGTAGATTTCGTAAGAAATACTACCGATTACATTCTCCCCTAAGTTGGAATTTTTGAAATTTTTTTGCAGATCTATGCCGATCATGACTCCCATAACCCAAAACCCACTTCAAAACTTTATCTATCTATGTCACTTTTTTATGGACACGATAACTGCAATAATTCTGCACAAATCTCTTCCAAACTGATACATAAAATCAAGGGGCATAAAATCTCGGTCAAGTTCGTTAACGGGCAAAATCAAACCAGGGGGGGGGGGGGGGGGAGGGAATGGAGGGGCTTCTGGTGAAAACAGAAAAAACCCATAATTTCTTAATTATAATATGTATTGAATCCGTTTAAAGTTATTATTACTTCTAGGAAAAGGGCCAAAAATTTATGTATGACAGATTTTTGATATCATTAAAAATGACCCCAAGGGGGGGGGGTTAGAAGAAAAAAATTCATAACTTCGTCAATTCCCAAGATATCAAATCTGCTTAAATTTACTGTAAATCTCCTTAAAATTATCTACAACTTTTATATTGACACGTTTTTTATAGGACCAACTCTTATGGCAAAAAAAAAATTAAAAACAAGAAAATCCCTGTTGGCTCCACCTACCAGCAGACCTGAAAACAGAAAAAAAAACATAACTTCTTAATTTTTATACATATCGAATCCGTTTAAAGTTATTATTACTTCTAGGTAAAGGGCGAAAAATTTATGTATGACAGATTTTTGATTTCATTAAAACTGCCCCCAAGGAGGGGGGGGGGGGAAATAGGGGTTCAGAAGAAAAAAAATTCATAATTTCGTCAGTTCTCAAGATATTAAATCTGCTTAAATTTATTATAAATCTTCTTAATATTATCTGCAACTTTTATACTGACAAGTTTTTTATAGGACCAACTCTTACGGTAAAAAAAAAAAAAAATCCCTGCTGGTTCCGCCTGCAGGCAGAGGTATATTTCGAAGTGGGTGGTCCCAACTGCCACATCATGACAAATAGGTTTTTCTTCTGCAATTTCCAATAAACAGTTGCCCCACGGTGTGCGTATTCGAAATCTACCTGTGCCTGTAGGCCGAGCCGTCAGGGATTTTTTTTACATACATTATAACATCCTGTTTGGTGTGAAACTAAATTATTAACAAGTTTCAAAACAATTTTGATGAATCCGTTAGTAAATGAAATTATTAAAAGCACTTTAGTCAGTTTTTAAAAATATTATATTAACGGAAATATAATCTTTATAAAATATTCTGTAGAATACTCAACATTTTTTTCATGTTTTATTATAATTTTAAGACTCTATTTTTCCTTTCATGAAATAATAATTGGAAATATAAAACAATTCATATAAGTGGAGTGGCATTTTAAGGAATGCATAATGCCTTGTTCATTTTTTTTCATAAATATAAATTTTAGAGAAAAGTTCCTCTACATGAATCTATAAATAAAGTTCTGCATCTCTGCACAACCAGCATACTGAAAATGAGCACATTTCTGCCTTGAGAAACAAGCAAGTGCAATCGTCACTGCCTCCTTTGTCTTTGTAGGATTTTCTAATCTGCGAGAACTTATCGGCATCTGAATTCGAGGCCGATTAGCTCAGTTGGTTACACCATCATGCTAATAACGTGAAGGTCATGAGAATTCAGATGCCGCTAAGTTCTTGCAGATTAAAGAACCCTACTAAGACAGTGAGAGGCACTGCCAATTGCAGTTGCTTGTTTCTCGAGGCAGAAACGTGCTCATTTTCAGAATGCTGGTTGTGCAAAGATGTATAACTTTTTTACCAATTTAAGAAAATGATTGCATTGTATAATTTATATTTATATATGTGTTACATTTAAATCAAAATACTTATTTTGACATTAGACACTTATATTTATTTATTATTCACAATTAGTAACTGCTCATATTTTATCTATGTATCGTTCATGTGTATGACAGACATGATTGTTCATTAAGCCAAATTTCAAATTAAATTTATGCTGAAATTTTTGTTTAAAAGAAAAGGAAAAAGCTCCTATTATGTTATCTTAAGATGTAATAACTGTTTAATATCTAAATTGACTTCGGTTCAAACTGCTTTGATTTTAATTATCCTGTGGCTCTTAGACCTTTGTTCCTTAAATTAAGCCATGTTCATGCTACGTTGATTATCAGTACATTGATTTTAATTGTGAACTTTATTCTGAGATAAATTGTTAGGACTAACATGAAATTTAAAAGGTGAAGATAATGTTTTTTTTATACTCAATTTTTTTAATAAAAGACCATAAATATAAAATTTAATAACTACATTATAAAATTGAGACTGAATTCACTTGTTTAAGCAGCGATAACAACCAAATTCAAATTACTAATTTTATTAATTTTTTTTCCCTTGGAGAAACTATTATACAGGGGTGTCCCTTCTTATTGTTGATTAAAAGCTAATTCTTAAACTGTTAGTTTCAGAGGTATGATTCCAATTGCAAGAATGTTTTGAATGAATCAAAACCAAATTTTGCATTTCCAATTAAAAAATGTTTATTTTTCATCATATGGAAATCCATTTGCATCAAAATATATATATATTTTTAATTACAAAGTTTAATTTTTATGTAGTCTCTGGATCCTATAAGTTACGTTAAAAACAACTTTCTTCATGCTCTAACAGTTAAAATAGTAAAAACTAAAAACTGCATCTTTGTGTAACCAAACTTACTAAGCTATAATGCTTTGAATTTTATGATTTTTTTTAGCATTTTTTGGCACAAAAAATGGAAAACTCATTTTAGTGCCAAAAAATGTTAAAAATTCACAAAATTTAAAGTATTATAACTTGGTTTGGTTGGAATAAAAATGATTTTTTTTTGTTTTATTTGTTAGAGTAGGAGAAAGTTTTTCGAAATATAATTTATAGGAACCAAGGATCCTAAAAAAATTTAAATTTCATAAATAATAATAATAATAATAATAAATTGATAAAAATGGATTTTTATACGATGAAGAACTAACAAACATTTTTGTAATTAGAATAGAAGTGTACCTTTAAAAAGAATAATTTAGGAATTGGCTATTGCAATAGACTTCCTCAAATCCGCACATCGTTTCTGATGTAAGCAATGAAACTTACAGTTAAGATGTAGGTGTAAAATTCAAGTTATCTAAATTTTTATATTATTCTGTACACATTTTAATATGTGATTCTGGTTAATAGGATTCAGCTCGTGTTTTCACATGAAGGAAGTAATAAATTTATTTTTGAAAAAATTCAAGATAGTGCTGACACTGGCATTAGTAGCAATCGCAATGTTTTTACCAAATAATTTATGCATTAATCAAGCTTTTTTGGTTATTAAGTAGGGCTAAACATGAAATAAAATTTGTTATTGTAAGATTTCGATGTGAATTATTAGGTTGGAACAAAAATGGATTTTTTTGTTTTGTTTGTTAGAGTAGGAGAAAGTTTTTCGAAATATAATTTATAGGGACAAAAAATCCTAAAAAATATTTAAGTTTCATAAATTAAAAAAAAAAAATTTCTTTGATAAAAATGGATTTTTATATGATGAACTAACAAACATTTTTGTAATTAGAAGTATACCTCTAAAAAGAATAATTTAGGAATTGGCTATTACAGTAGACTCCCTCAAATCCGCCACCCTAAAATCCACACATCATTTCTGATGTAAGCAATGAAACTTACAGTTAAGATGTAGGTGTAAAATTCAAGTTATCTAAATTTTTATATTATTCTGTACACATTTTAATATGTGATTCGGGTTAATAGGATTCAGCTCGTGTTTTCACATGAAAGAAGTAATTTATTTTTGAAAAAATTCAAGATAGTGCTGACATTAGTGGCAATCGCAATATTTTTACCAAATAAGTTATGTATTAATCAAGCTCTTTTGGTTATTAAATATAGCTAAACATGAAATAAAAAATTTTATTGTAAGATTTCGATGTGAATTATTAGTGTACATTTATAAGGTGAGTTTCACTGAATAATTCAAGAAAAAAATTATCTCATCATCATAATGCATATTTAGTTATGCAAATATTAATTATTTATTTGACCTGTACTTTTAATATTTTAAATGTTTTTTAGATTTTTATTATTTTACTGTATTGTAATCATTCATTATAATTTCGAGTACATTATTAAATTCAAATTATCGTTTCAAAAAATGTAAACAAAATAGTGACCAGAAATCCGCAAAATTCTAAAATCTGCACAACTTCTGGTTTTAAGCTATGCGGATTTAAGGGAGTCTACTGTATTATTATTAGCTATATATTATTATTGGTCAATGATAAGAAGAGACATCCTGTATATATATAATATTTTATATCTTTAATAATATATAAACAAAATCTTTTTATTCTCCCAAAATAGTTATTATTGAGCTGTCACACACCTCAAAGAGCTTTAGTAATCATGAATCAAAGGCAAGCTTATAGGAAGAAAAACTTTGTTTGTCCTATATGTCAGAGAGCTTTCAATCAACGCTATAATTTAAATGTTCACCAACGTGTCCACACAGGTGAAAAACCTTTTGTATGCCCTGTCTGTAATAAACCATTTGCTCAGAAAGACCAGTTAACACGACATGTTCGAATGCATACAGGAGAAAAACCCTTTAGTTGTGAATTGTGTGAAAAATCTTTTATTGTGAAAGCAGAACTGAAACTTCATCTTAGAATGCATACTGGAGAAAGACCTTTTACATGTGACACATGTAATAAAACATTTACTCGACAAACCCATTTGAATAACCATTTTCGCGTTCATACTGAAGAAAAGCCTATGATCTGTGACATTTGTCAAAAATGCTTCCATTTGAAAAGTAGTTATAAACGGCATATGTACACTCACATGGCAGACAAACCTTATGTGTGCCATGTATGTGAAAAAGGATTTCCTAACAGAAACAATTTTAATCGCCACCTTAGAATTCATTCAGGAGATAAACCTTTTGTGTGTAATATTTGTAATAAAGCAGACTCAGATGAAAGTAATTTCAAGAAACATCTTCGGACACATAACATAGATCATAACATCGTACTGGAAGACTGATATTACAGAAAAGTTTCATGTTATTAAACCAGTTATCATGGATTTCTGAAAAACGAAATCCAAGAAGTTACAAGATTTTTGAATAAATGTGCCTGTAGTCCACTGTTAAGATTGCATTTTTTCTTTTTGAAGGAGAATATAGTCATAAATTAAACAAAACTGAAAATTTTTTGATGGAATCCCAAGTGCAAGACCAAGCATATCTACATAAGATAAACACATATCTACATAAACAAAACTGCAAAAATGTAGCTTTTTTTCCCCTCAAAGCATTTGTTTCAGTCTAATATATTTATTATTTTATTGGTATGTTTTATTAGTATATTATAATTGTGTATAAAAATTTTTAAACTTACTATACTTTGTATTATACTGCATTTATTTTTCTAAAATTAGATTCAAATTAATTTTATTAATTGTGTGGCACTCTGGTTTTTAACGAGAAATTAAGAATATCATATTGCTTGTCTGCCATTTTCTACTTTAAAAATTTTGTCCGTGTCTTTTAACTTAGCTTTTAATTATTAATAATAAGCTTTTACTGATTTTTTTTCAAAATAAAGAATTAATGCAAGGTTTTAATGTTTTTTCAGCAGGGGACTATTTTTTCCTGAACAACCCTGTTTAAGATTTTTTTGTTATACATAAACTTAAAACGAAAAACAGAACTAAAAATTGTCTTAGAAAGTCTTCTTAGCATCATAGAAAATTCATAAGGGACAGTCCCTCCCCTGACAAAAAATCCTTAGTCCCTTTTTCTTTTTGTTTTAATGTTTAATCATTTTAAGTCATTTGTGAAAAGTAAACTTTATTAATTTTTTTCAAAATCATGGGAGAAATGGAAAATTTAGTTAAATTTGAAAATCCTGGGATAGGTAATTGTTTTTTTGTTTTTTTGCCTCCATTTTGTAAATAGCTATAAAAGCGATATATCATCATTACAATTCAGAACTATCAAATATCAAAATAAATCTCTCCTTTTGTCGAAACCAAAAAATTTTCAAAGGGAAATACGAAATCATTTTCAATACTTTGTCACATTAGTTTAAAACTTTACAATAAATAATTACTTTACAAAATATAATACTTTACAAAACTTAACTATCAGAACCATCTATATACTAGCTAAGATAAAAAAACAAACTTTTTTTTAACATTTAATAGTCCTGCATTGTATTGGTGATGTGATGCTTATAGTTTTGCTGCATACCCAGTTTGTTAAATAAAACTCAAAATGTAATGCTCATAAATTTTTCTGATCAAAATCTTTAGGAAAAAGCTAGTGTACATTATAAATAATGTATTTATAAGAATTAAAAATAAATATAAAACACAGTTCATTTTTACAATTGATGCAATAAAGGTGTCTTCCATTAATTACATCAGACAAATTTCATGTTTTTTTTTAACCCTCTCTACTCCTAAATCGCATGTTGTCACATTCGAGTGATATCCTCCTACTATGATGTCACATTTTTTGTAACTGTTTAATCTAGAGAGAATTTTATGCAAATAAGTTATATGTAATCTATTATCTATTGATATAAAAAAATAGCATAAAACCATTCAGATCTTGTGTGCTTTCGCTTTAAATTTTGCAATTCAAAAAGAAAGGGAAAATATACCTGACCATATAGTACCTGAGACAAAAATACATATTTTTAAAAATGAACTTTATTAAGCTGCTTGCAAATAATACATACATAATTGTTTTTATATTTTAAATCTGATGTCACAATGTACTAATCCCCTCCTTTTCCCCCGTCAGACTTTGTGGATCCCCTCTGGAAGTGTGATGTCATTAATGGATGACACACACACACACACACACACCCTTTTTTTTTTACCTTTTTTTCTCAGATCTTATGAACTTTCATTTTTAAATGTACTTGTATTAAATCTTTTTTATTTTAATGAGCAAAAATAATATGGATGATCATTATATTTTATCTATTAATATTTTTTCTGAAATTAAACATATTTTCCCATTATATTGTACATATATAAGAAAGTAATAATTTTCACTTTCATTACCTTGATTAATGTATCTGAAAAAAATTTTAATTATAAATATTTGTATTTGCATATTTATTTTTGTCATGATCTAATAAATTTATACTTTTATTGCCATATTTTAATTGTATATAATATTTTTTTTTTAATTGACTGTCGTTGGTACTATACTGCAATTATTTTTCTAAAATTTGACTGAATTTTTAAAAAATTATTATTTGTGGGACATTTCTTGTTTTTAACGAGAAATTAAGAATATCATGTTGCTTGTCTGCTATTTCTCATTTTTAAATTTTTTCAGTATTTTCTAATTTAGTTCTTCTAATTTAATTATTAATCTTTGGAAAGCTATAAAGTAAAGTTTTCTATAAACATGTGTTAATGTTAGAATCTAATTTCTCATTGGACATGTTTAGACTGTAACCTGGCTAAGCATTTTATTGTGCGTCAAATGCTATCTAATCTAAGCAGAGTTAGAAAGTAAGGGAAAAATCAGATGTCGATGACATTTAACCATTATTCTTTCAGGGATCATTCTAGAACATAAAAAAGGGCAGGGCGCACATTACATAATAAGGGCACTTTTGTTGAAAAGGGCACATCATTTCATAAAAAGGGCATTTTTGTAATAAGTGCATATACGAATGTACTGGTGGGTAGAGAAGTCTGGCAACAGCTTAAAGTACTCCTTAATTTAAAAAATCCAATAACATTTCTAATTTCCATAACTTCACCGTTTGAAAAGTATTAAAAATAGCAAAATTAAACTTATGTTCTCGATTTTTATTGTAAAATTGTTTACTATATTCATGGTCATTTTCTCCTTTTCCTACGATATTCAAAAACCTCTCTCTCTAAAATTTTTATTCACCAGATAACTTTTTCCCGGTCTTAGCAAAGCTGGTTTTGAAAAAGCTACAAAAATAAAAGTTTTAAAGCTACGTCTCAAATTTTTTATAGAACTTATGTAAGTTATCATGTGGTCAAAGCCCATAATGCCTGATCCAATACTACATTTCACTAGAGAAGGTGAAATTCATCAATGATATTAGTTACCCTTTATGTCTTGTTCAATGGAAAAAATGATAAATGGAAAGATGAATCACTCAAAGTCAAAGATTAGACATACCAGGGCATTTCACAGAGAAATAAAGAAAGAAAGGAGTACTCCTCACATACCATACTAGCATTCTAAAAATAAAAGATAGGTAAGAATTTTTTTAAGTACAATGGAAACAAGGCAGGATTCTACCCAGGAATAAAAGGAGGGTAGAAATCTACCTGGAAAAAGGGCAAGGAGGGTGGGATTTTATCTAAAAAGGGCATGAGGGTAGGCCGCTCCTCTGAAACTCTCTAGAGTGATCCCTGATTCTTTAGTTGCCAAAATGTTCATCTTAAATTTAAAAAAATTGGAATTTGCACGTATGTACATTGAATAACAGATGTGTGCAACAGTTATCACAATGACTTATAATATTAATAAACAAGGGCATTTATAAAGAAATATATTCATTATGAAAATTGTTATTTTATGAGGTCTGGCCATCTTATTCATCCATATTTTACATCTTTCTTTTATAAATACTAGACAATCAAGTTTAGTCAGGGTTCATATACCTCAGGGGATCTTGAGAATCGGGGAAATCTCAGGGGAAAATTTTGGTTGTAAAATCTCACGGAAAAGCCTAAAATGTACTCCAAAACCTGAAAAGTGATCAGTTACTCTGGGAAATGCAAGCTATTGCTGTTATTTGCATACACTGTAATTGTGACGTCCTAATGAAACCAAACCCAGACTAAAAAAGCAACTATTCAAACATAAAAATATTTAATGAAGAAACATACGAATTTGATAAAAATTTAATTTGTTAAAAGAGTTTGTTAGAGAACGTTGACAAGATTTCTTGTGAGACAATCATTGATAAACATTTTGCTTGATGACAACCCATTGTCCCATTTATTAAGGATTTTGCTAATTCTTAAGTGACAATTTCTTCTGTCAAAAGATTTGTTCATTTTTTTTAAATATGTAATTCTTTAATATATTATAATGCAACTATAAATGTATAAAGTTTTTCATTTTTGAGACCCGTGTACATGCTTATGATTCAGCAGATTTTTGGGCAAGACTTAATGTTTCAAGATAGTTTCCAATTTTATACAACTAAGGAAAAGGGAAAATTAAATAATTTTTTTAATATATATGATGTCTAACATTATTTTTTAGATTACCTTTTTTGGTGGGTGGGGCATGATACAGGTTTAAAAAATATTGTTAATTGTTGATATGGAAAAATTATTGATCTTGGAAAATAACTCAGGGGATTTTCCTTTTTTTTTTTTATCGAAAAGAGTATGAACTTTGTTAATCCATACAATCTAACATACAACAAATCATCAACTGTAGGAAGTAACAGACAGAGTCTTGTTTGTCTTTTAATTAAATTAAAATACTGTATATACTTGCGTATAAGTTGATCCCCTAAGTTTTTACTTCAATTTTGCATAAAATCAAGAAAAGGTGGGAGAAAAACGTGCGCTCCATATGGTAGGAGAGATTCGCCAATGCGAAAAAGTGGTAAGTAAACAAAAACAAATCAATGAAATATTTTTTAATGATAAATTATTATTATTTGTATATTTTAAATATTATTTTATTATTCTTACACATAAAAAGCGAGAATTTTGGCAGTATTTGAAGTTGATTTTTGTTGTCTTGACTCTCATATAAGTCAACCCCCTCCCGAATTTGCTTGCCGAAAATTGTCAGAAATTCCTCGACTTACATCCGAGTATGTACGGTAGTTAAAACCTCTCTCATGTTCAACTGTACTTAAAAGAAGAATCATTGTAGAATGTAATATTTTTTTTAACCACTTCAACGACCACAGAGATAGAGAAAGTCTTATTATTCCTGACTTATCTTGGGGCTGCTGTTGAAGTGGTTAAATTACATAATGATGAAAATGATAAATTATTTTCAGTCAATAAACTCTGACAAATATACTGACATGGAATATTCAATTTTACATTTTGCCCAGACTTTAAAATCTTTAAACTCCTCAAATTATTATGTTTTTGACAATGACGATATTATCTGGCAAAGCTTTAGTTACATCTTTGAACTAGCTATTTACTTTCTGGTTTTCTCTTTCATTTAAATTGGTTACATTGCGTGGATTAAAAATTTGAAAATTGCCTAGTGGTTTATCATTTTCAAGATTATCATATCTGTGGTTTAAAAACAAAGAAAAAAATTAAGGATAAAAAAAAAAAGACAACTCAGTATAAAATCATGGTTGTCAATTTATAGAAGCAAAATATAATTAATCAATGCTAATTGCGAATTTTGTATCTAAATAAAGATATTTGCATTAATGTCAAGAGCATAATGTCTATCTATAGCAGAAGTATGTTAGATAAATTCTTGTGCACAACAAGATATTGAGATTCATATCATATAATTATTAAGTGTACAAATTTGAAATTAATAAACATTTATTTTTAATCAATTTAATATTTCAAGTAATAAGCTGAATATTTTTTAATACATCTTTAGAATGATAATGTAACAACAATTTTGAGGCTGTTACCAGATATACGGCAAGTTAGACCACATTATAAATATATAAATGCACTCTCCTAAATACCTCAAGATGCATGCAATTTTATGTATTACAAACAAATATCTATTATATTGAAATATGACTGTTTGTATGTATTTCACAACTACTCCTCCTAGAATATTGAGTATTGGGCAATGAAATGAACACCAGTTATCGGCATGGGTCCCAAAATGTCATATAACCTCTCAGAATTAAAAATTTTTAATTAGTTTTCGATATATTGATTTTTTGTAACTTTTAACAAATTTTCTGTGTAAATGGCAATTAAATTACTCTATTTTTGTAGATAACAGAGGAAAAATGAGAAATTACATGGATTATTTAAAAAAAAATTGCAAAATTTACTACACTGGGCAGGAATGAGATGGAGACATGATGGGGGAAAGAATATTGAAACAGGATTCCTTCAAAAAATTTCTGTGAAGCATGAGGAAAGGCTAAAAATCACATTTAAAAAAACTGGTACTATCCTAAACTATGTAATTAATAACTCTAAACTATGCTTGTAATTATTTTTTCTCAATTAATTCTTTAAAAAAAAACCTCCTGCTTTTTAAAAATCAATGATGGAGGGTTAAATATTTCCTTTTTGGGCGACTAGAATTTTTTACTGGGTATCAGATTTTATCAAATTTGTAAAGCCCTGACTATAACTATGATGGTGAAAATTATTTTTCTAAACAAACAAATACAGTAAAGTGTAATTCTAATCCATGAACATGTAATTCGCAAATGCCTGTAATCCACACTGCATACATGGAATGAAAACAAAGAAATGTAATTTTTTGAAAAATTTCCGTTTTCATTAATGTATTCTTTAAAAATGTATTTGTATTAATGAAAGATGATTACTTAGACAATATTTTTAATCATCCATCTACAAATAATTACAATTTATGGAAGTGAAAATAAAACCATTTATTCAGAAACTAAGCAATAAATCCCTTTAATCCATCTTTTTGTTCATAAATATGAAAATCAATAAGCACTTATTTAATCCTTACACATGTATTTATAATATTTGGCCAAGGATATTTAAATGTCTTGACAAAATTTTGTGGTTCAGTTCTGTAGACAAATATGGTTATTTATTTGCAAGATACAGTATAGAAATACAAATGAAATGTTTTAATATTAACAACTATTGATGATATATTTTTAAAATATAAAAAATCAGTAAGTTATTTTTAAAAATAATTCTTACTTTATATATTTAAGAGTGTAATTTATTTATTTTTAACCATTAACAATCTAATCCAAAACATGAATTTAAAAAACAAATTTTAAATAGAATGACCCGTAATTCGCAAAAATTCTTTAATTTGCAAAACGCTTGGAACCAAGTTGTGCAGATTAGTGGTCTTCTACTGTAGCATGCTCAATAAATTAGAAACTCTTAGATTTTATAATAAGCGTTGTTTTTTCTTTTCTGAATTTTTAATCTCTCATTTTTATAACCAGCATATAACATGCACCTGTAATTTTCGATGAATTTTCTTGTATCAAACGTGCACGTTATATGCCAGAATATATGGAAGATAAATAATTTTGTAAAAAGGCAGTGTCATATTAAACTTTAGATTTATATAAAGAAATGCTTGAGGCTTAAATAATAATTTTTAAAAAAATCGGTTCGACACACTCTGTCATTGGTGCAAAAGTATGTAATAAATTAGACTGATTTTTGTTCTGTATTTTTTCTAATAAATGCATTAACAAATTAAAAATTAATAAGATTTTTCTTTTTTAATAGTAAACAGTTTTGATAACTCCACCTTTACTGGGTTGATACTCATATGGGAGAATGAATGCCCTGACTTTTCCAGGTTTATTTTAAGAAAATTTAAGTCTAGCAGTATAGTCCCCAGAAAAACTTGCTTTTAGAATTATAGGAATTGCTTTCCTTAAAAATTTATGATAGTTACAAACTTTCAAATAAAGTTTTCCCAAACTGAGAAAAAAAGGATTACAATATCTTTATATTGAATCACAGTTCACTTCAGCAACTAATACAAACTCACTTAAATCTAACTTTAGGCAAAAGAGGAGGGGAAGCAGACATTTCAGGTGGTAGAAGTTGAGGAGATTTGAAATGATTTATTAGTTATATTAAATGTCACTTCAAAATAACAAATATTGCAGAAAAATTTCTAAAAAGTTTTAATTTTTTCCTAAATTGACTTATATTTTCTCAGTGACTGGCTTACAGTTTTCTCATAAGTGAGTCAAGGTAACTCATAAAATTTTGAGTGAAACACAAACCCTGTGTAGTAGTTAAAATTAAAAATAATTTTATCTGAAAAATGAAGTTAGGTTTGTTTAAATCTTTATATAAACTATATAACCATAAGCAATTTGGATAAGTAACATGAAATACAGTGAGTTCATGTGTTTTAATTTTTTAAAGGATGTGGGTAAGAAGCAATAACATGCTCCTTAGCAGGGTGTATGAAAATGTTAACACAGTATATACAGGGCCTGACTTAGACCATCTGGGGTGCTCTGTGTTACGATTGCCTCCCTGGCGCTAGTCAGATGATTTTTTGTCTGTTGCTAGTGGCAACGGCCTTTTTCTGTTTATTCTGATTTCGTTCTTTCAGTAAGATGATGATGTAACTTTCTGAACCAATCTTTCGGTAATAATTTTGAACGCTCAAACGAGTGTTATAAAGAATAATATTCTACATTTAAATGTAAATAAATAGTCTTTATTAAGTTTTTAAAGAAAAGGTTTTGAGTATCATTTGCAACATTTACACAATAGCTGAACAAGTTATTTATTTGATCAAGATTTGATTCCTGAAAATAGAATGAATAGCGTATTTCTAAAAGAACCTGCAGTCTGATAAAATGAGAAGCATCATTCTGGAGGACCCCTTTTATTTATCCATAGAAATTGTTAGTGAATTAGGTTGAAGTGACTAGCATTAAGCTTCATATCTATGGTATGTATACATAAATTTTGAACCAAGTACTATTCACATCTGTATACAGGGCCTATATATGGAATGACAAGTGTAGACCCCTAATATGGAATAGCAAGTACAGACATGCATTTATACAAATAACAACATTCAACACTTGTTATATTGTTAATGTATTCCTCATGCACTAAGGTACTTTCGTATAAATTTGCATAATATTAAGGCAAATAGTTTTATTATGTTAAACAGAAAGCAGTAGCTAAGAATTTGCATTTATCATCACTCAAGGGAGGGGCGATCACCCCATCACCTCGTCCTTGGATCTGCTATTGCACTCAGGGCCGTTTAAGACTTAGAAGTAGGGGAAGCCCAACGTCACACAGGGGGCCCCCCTTTTACTCTGCCAATTATGCTTCAACAATTTGAAATTTAACCATCAAAATTTTGAGTAAACAACATTTTTAATATTAAACTAAAAAAGTGCATATAAAAAATATTTTATTATATACATAACAAATTAATTTTTTAAATGAATTTACAAATATGGAAGAGGTGCGAATATTTGAACTTCAAAATATATTTTATGCTTTAAAAATTGCAGGATTCGCCAGTGCTAAGAACAATGCAGTGACAACAAATATTTGACGTAAATTTATGCTTGGCTACAACACAATTTTGCTTCTATTTTATAAACAGAAATTTGGTATCACTGAATAGTAATTACTCCCCCCCCCCCCCCCCAGTGACAGAACTATTTTCAAGTGTCTAATGTTTTCAAAAATAGTCTGCAAAATACAATATATCATATAAATCTATTCTTGCTGCTGTTGTAGTGCTAATTAATTAAGGCATCAGCATTTATCAGCCTTTCTGAGTAAAAAAAAAAATTCTGAAATTCACAACAAATATTCTGAAAGGTTCCAGCAGAGGGGGGGAGGGGAGAAAATCAACTCTCGGCAATAATTATTTTTGTTGCAGGTCGGATTAACTCTGCTTTTGATTAGAGTCGATTTCAGGCTGAGTGTAGATTCTTGCAAATTGGGTTCTGGTTAACCCGATTTTTCAAAAGTTAGTTCAGTATATTGTTTCAGATTAAAAACTATTTCTATATTAATAAGCATAGAACTTTGGGTGTCTGCTGTTTTCTAAAGGAATGCTGCATCTTTTCTGGGACTATTTCACAGAATTCACGTTTTTTTTGTGAACCTTTGACGAAATTAGCATTTATTTTTTCTCCCGCGATCCTTTGGCGAAATTCACGTTTTTTTTTTCCATGGTTCTTTGATGAAATTCACGTTTTTTTCGTGATCCTTTAATGAAATTAGCAGTTTTTACCACGATTCTTTGACGAAATTGGCATTTTTTTCTGCGGCCATTTAACGAAATTTACGTTTTCTCTGTGGCCCTTTGACGAAATTTGCGTTTTTATCGCAATCTGTCAACGAAATTAGCCATTTTTCCAGATCCTTTGATGAATTTCGCGTTTTTCCTTTGGCTTTTGGACAAAATTCGCGTTTTTTCTGCGATCCTCCGACAAAATTTGCCATTTTTTCGAGATACTTCGACGAAATTTACTGTTTTTTGGCGATCCTTCGACAAAATTAAGTTTTTTCTGCGATCCTTTGACGAAGTTGGCGTTTTCTCCGTAGCCCTTCGGCAAAATTCGCACTTTCCTGTGATCCTTCAATGAAACTCATGTTTTTTTTTTTTTTTTTACTGCCTTTTGACGAAATTCACGTTTTTTTGTCACGGTCTTTTGACTAAATTTGCATTTTTTTCGCGATCTGTTAACGAAATTAACTTTTTTCCACGATTTTTAAATGAATTTCGCATTTTTTCCTGTGATTCTTTGATGAAATTCGCCGTTTTTTCGCGATTCTTCGACGAAGTTTGCCGTTTTTTCGCGTAATTATCACGTGCTATAGAGCGTCCACAGCATCGCTGTATGTTTTTAGTCTGCAGGTGCCCTAAAAAGTCTGCGATGCCGTCGCAGCGTCACGTGCATTCTGCCACGGGGCTTTCCCCTTTTTTAAAAATAACTTGTTCTCCATATTTTATATCATTTCTCTACTCTTTATGAATGTAAACAAAATATAATTATACAGATTAAATTTTCTGAAACAAATGAAAATAAGTTGTAATCACTGTTTTTATACCATTTACTATATCAACAGAAGAAAAAAAAAAGACTATAAATGTGTCATTAATAGTCTGAAGGAAAATTTAGTAGCTATAATTAAAAAAATATATACATTTTTTACCCAGACTGAAAAATTTTTTTCTTTAAAAATTATTTTTGAAAATTTGGAGGCCCTTTTGCATTTCAGTGGGTAATCTCTGGCTTCACTGGCCTATTCGGTAAACAGCCCTGATTACACTGGGCAAAAAACTTTGGTGTTCTGGGCGAATTATTTTAGCAGTCCTATGATATTCTCCATAAAAGTAACTGTTTCCTGTGGTACAGCCGTCAAAACCAAAACAGTTTTAATTTATTAATACTCGACCGTGCATAAAATACAATAGCTACAGAAATATTTTTACTGGTGTGCACTGAAATATAGTGATGGCTCGACAAGGGGTTCACAATCACTTTACTACCAGCATTTTATTATATTAAATTTAACCTTATCCAAATCATAGAATGTTCTATGATTAAACAAGGGGAAATTTAGTTTATTTAAATACTGATAGTAAAGTGATTTTGAACCTCTACTGCTGAAACCATTCTTTCTGCTTTTGATATCACATTGTACATATCTCATCTGTTTTTATGAATAATTCACAGTAAATTGGTAGAAACGAAAATAAATCAAATTTCAAGCACAATCATTTAATAATTATACATTATACAAAATCAGTAAAAAAAAAAAAAATCATATTTGAGCAATATAAAAAATTAAATAATGTGAAATATATTAGTAGTTGACATGAATACCACTACCACATGGAAAATACTATGTGATGTAGATGTACAACAGCAAAACATAAAATGCAAATTCATATTCCAACCATGAAACCTTAAACAACAAAAAAAATTTCGTGAAGTTTACAATTTCCCATTTGTAATGTTATCTTATAGACTAACAATTCCTTCAATTTAAAGTAATAACACATTTTTTCATTCAGATATTTCATAATTTAAACCCAAAATATGCACCTTGTTCTCCACTGTCTTGATTTTCTGTGGAACTATTCTAATTATTATCATTTTTTTTTAATGCAGAGACAAAATGTTTATGATCAAAACAGAAATGAAATAATTTTCTGATTTTAACATTCAGTTACATTGAAATGAAGTCATTCTAAGTCTATATACTTTGTAAAAAAAAAAAATTACATAAAAGCTTACAAAAATTTAGTGTATTGTTCATAATTCCAAAAAAACTTTCACTTATCTTAAGAAACTTTTACGAGAAGAGATAATCAGAAACCGGAGTTGATCGTTTGGTGTGATTTTTTTTTTTTTTTTTTTTTTTTTTTAAATGCAAAGACAAAATGTTTATGATCAAAGCAGAAATAAAATCATTTTCTGATTTTAACATTCAGTTACATTCAAATGAAGGCATTCTAAGTCTATATACTTACTAAAAAAAAATTACACAAAACCTTACAAAAATTTAGTGTATTGTTCATAATTCCAAAAAAACTTTCACTTATCTTAAGAAACTTTTACGAGAAGAGACAATCAGAAACCGGAGTTGAAAATCTTTCCCATCTGCTTCTGATCATTGCAGCCGAGTATTGAATAAATGAGGAGGAGAAATGCATATCAGTAGTAATAGCCAAGTACTGATTACAAGTTTATGAAACCCACTATCCAACGGCAATAAATTATTATTATGGAATTAGGCATTTTTCGGGTAAAGAAATTTGTAGAAAAATGCTCATATTGATTGTTCAATGTCAGTTTTATGAGAATCGTATGAACAGGTTCTTTTTTCACAATAAATATCCGTTGCTGTTCATTTAGATTTTGCGACTATAAACCAATGTCACCAAGTTATTAATAACTGAGTTTTCTGTTGTGTCAGAAAAATTATTAATTCATTAGTCTTTGCATAATTCATTTAGTAATGCTCCATTTATTCCAATATTTTTTGCAACAGAATCAATAATTATTGAATTTACATGAATAACTGAGTTATCTATGGTCACAGGAATTAATTAGTATAGGATCTTCTGAGCATAATTCATTAGCTAAATTTTCTGAAGTGATTCCCATGGATAATTGATTTAGGTAATGATTGAGAAGTGTTCATCGCTAAAGAATTATCTTCGGGTAATTTACTGCACGTACTAGCTATGGAGACGAGGGAAGACTTTTGGTGTGAAATGATTGATTATAGAATTAAATAAAAGAAGTATGAAAAAAAATTAGCATTCTTAGTCACAAAATAAATAATAAATTGTAAAATATAGATACAGCACTGGCAAGACTACATAGAACCAAGACTTTAAGAATTGATTTTTAAAATAGTAAAATAATTTATCCCTCAAGGTTTTATTTTCCATCTATTATCCGTGAATCAGTAGAAATCTAAATACGTAATATGAGCATTTGCAATGAATCCACCTCATTTGAATTACCTAAAATTTGGCACAAGGTACTTTTTAATTTTAAAAAAGCAATAAGGAAATATAAATTTTCATGTTTGCAGTTGACTATTTTAAGCACCTGCTTTTTTTACATATATTATCTTGTGATTTATGGTTTTCAAGTTTATTTTCAAAATATTTGCGAGAATAGTTTGTTTATCATTTTAGATCTTGAAAATGTCACCGTATGAGTGCTGAAGTATATGTCGATCATTAAAAGGTTTTTATAAGCCTTTTGTGTTTCTCTTTCTATCACTTAAGCATTTTATCTATATTTTAATTATAATTATTGATTTTATTATGTGATTATGAAATGCACTTTAGTTTTAGATATCGCTTTTATTGTATTTCTTTCTATCACTTAAGCATTTTATCTATATTTTAATTATAATTATTGATTTTATTATGTGATTATGAAATGCACTTTAGTTTTAGATATCGCTTTTATTGTATTTCTTTCTCTGTTTTATGTTTCTCGAGATACTAGAAGATTCGAATTTAAAGGAGTGCAAGGCAATTTTTGGTTTTTCTTATAAAAATTTCGCCGCCTCTGATTTTAACCATTCTTAGGTGACCTCCCCCCCCCCCCCCCCTAATCCTTTAAGCACCGGCCTGTGTGTTGGTAAACAATAATTTTTATAACTGCTCCGAAAAACATCTCTTCAATTATTCAATTAATAACGCTTTATAAAATTTCTTTTTCAAAGTAATGTCTATTTCTTATGTATTCAATGTCCATATTAAAACAGTTGTTTTTCTTTTTACACTGCATATTTTTCAAATCATTTATTTTTATTTTTCTTCTTTTAGGTTTTTGGAATAGCATATTTACTCCTGTTTAAGGAAAAGTAGCAAATGAATAAAAATAAAGTTTTCCATTCTGCGCTTAAGGAAAAAAAAATAATAACTTTAGGATCGAATTAAAGTTGATACAAGAAGATTTACAAGTAAATCAACTAATCTCTCGAAAATGATTTATTTGGACATTTAAAACACTTTTCGTTTCTTCCAGTAGAAATATCTTAATGATCCACTTAAAAAGGTCCATATAAAAACAATAAGCTCATGTTTTATAGTAAGGAATAGTTATTTATAAAAGGTTATTTAATTACTAGAAATCTAATATAGTATTAAATATATATAAATAAATAAATTCAAATCTCTTTAAAATATTTTTTTACAGAAGACAACTTTCAAGTCTATTTAATAACCTCAACAATTTTGTAATAAATGGAAAATCAGTCGACATTTCAACAGCAAAATTTAGAAACATTACATGCATTTAATGTATGTCAAGATAGTTTACCGAAAAAAAACATGTTAGATCAACAATTCCAAACTCATACAGCAGATATATCTTATGGCTGTCATGTGTGTCAAAAACCATTCTCAAATAAATATTATTTAACTAGACATATTCAGATTCATAGTGCTGAAAAAACTTATACATGTCATAATTGCCAAAAATCATTTTCAGGAAAAAAATCTTTAGCAGAACACATGAAAATTCACAGTGGAGAAAAAACACATACATGCAATACCTGTGAAAAAACATTTTTGCGAAAGGGACATTTGAAAGAACATTTAAGAATACATACCGGTGAAAAGCCGCATGTGTGTGATAAGTGTCAAAAATCATTTTCACATATATCAACTTTAAAAGTTCATCTTCGAATTCACACTAGAGAGAAACCATTTGTATGCAATATATGTCAAAAATCATTTTCAATGAAAAGCACTTTGACAGTCCATCTTCGAAGCCACTCTGGAGAGAAACCATATGTGTGCGAGCTGTGTCAAAAATCATTTTCATTTATAAACACTTTTAAAAGTCATCTTCGAAAGCACACAGGAGAGAAACCATATGTATGTGATGTCTGTCAAATGTCATTTTTTGAGAATAAACGTTTAAAAAGACATCTTCGAAGCCACTCTGAAACACATGTGTGTGATATATGTCAAAAATCATTTTCAAACAAAAGCTCATTAGAAAAACATCTTACATCCCACTCTGGGAAGAAACCCTCTGTGTGCAATAAATGGGAAAAGCTTCTTGCATACAAAAAGAGTTTGAAAATTCATTTGCACGGCGACACTGAAGAAAAATGATTTATGTGAGACTAATGCCAGAAATCAATTTCACGCAAAAGTTATTTAGACAATAATTTTCGTAATTCCTATATTCCTAATATTAGGTGCCATTCATATGGTATGTATGTCAAAAATCCCTCCCTCAGAAAAATATGCTCGAAGATCATATTCGTACACAGTACAGTCGAAAGTTGTCGTATAATTTATGATCAACACTCTATCTATAGCATAAATATCAGAGTTGATATACTAATTTCCGTAGGCATATTAATGAGGGGGTGAAGGAGCTGTATTGCCCCGTATGTAAAAAGAACCAAAAGAAAAAAAAAACCAATGCCTAGAATATCTGACAGCAAAAATTTAAACTGTGAAGCTAGACATCATCGTCACAATGATTGCTAGTGGATATTGAAGCAGTTTAAACATATGTAACATATTTAACTGCACACTGGTCGGAACACTTTGACAATGACAAGTTGTGAAAAAATTTTATTAGCAAGAAAGTTCTCTTTCACTACGAAATTTTCTGTTATCTCTAAGAATTCTAGTTTGCTTGTAGACGATTGTAATTATTTTTCAAATTGTATAACAATGATGGCAATGACTGGCGTTACAGCTTTTGCTAAATATATTTCAAGAATGATTTTGTTTTTTTATTTTTATCTCAGCAGTGAACATTCGTTGGCTAAATAATGTAAATTAACTAATGACAGATGAGGTGGCCCAGTTGACAATTGATTGCCCTGATTTTTTTTAAAGGGTTTTCTTTCTTTCTTTTCTTTTTCTTTTTTTTTTTTTTTTGCGATATTCTGCTTTAATTGGGTTTATTTCCAATTGTTGCAATTATGGCTATAATCTCCTTTAAAATGAATGTGAATATCAATAAAGATGTTTAACAATTCCTCTTGACCAAATCAAATTTGATCAAATACATTGTTTGGCTATGGGCCCAATACGGAAGTTTAATCATACGATCAAAATAAAAATAAAATATGGCGATTAGCGCTAAATTAAAATTTGACAACGAATAACAGATTTCAATTTTTTAAAAGTAATGTAATATCACAGTTTCATTTTCTTTATCTTTTTTTTATATGTATATACAACTACTGACAATAGATAAATTCAGTTGAGTATAATTGATATATTTTCACAGAACTGTTCCATATCAGCAGCTAACACCAGGAGTATACCCCAGGACATAGTGATAGGGTTAAAAGAAAAATAATTTGACTACCAAAAGAAAATTTTATGACATAATTGCCGAGACGTCAATGAGGTAATAAATGTTTGAAATGCATTTTAATAATATAATAACATTTGAATATGAAATGAGTTATTGTGGTAAACAAAAAAAAAAAAATATTTTATTTTTATTTTGGATCCAGAACGGATGTATAGTTATACTTTCTGTATTTTGTTGAAAGATTTTTTTGTAGCTGGAGAAAAAGTAAATATTAACTTTTGTATTTATTATAATAAAGTTTTATTGCATTTTATTTTGTTGTTTTATTCAAAAGAAGTACATTAAAAGGTGATATACAAATAAGTATAATCAAAAGTTCTTATAAAAGTAGTTTTCTATTCAATTTATATACAATTAAGTTTTATTTTAACTATGATAAATGCATTTTAAATATGATATTCCTGAAAAGACTATAAAAAATAATAAAAGTAACCAAAATATTGAAAAGAAGACTGTGAAATATGAAGGGTGTTTCAAGGTGTTTGATGAGGTTTTTAATGTATGGAATTATTAAAGATTCTCAGAAACAGAGATAGAAGTATTCTCTGGTAGATTTGGATAATTATTCTAATCTCTATAGATTTTCACATTATGTAGTTTTTTGAGCAATTAAAAAGCAAATTTAAATTAAAAAGAAAAGTTACTAAACAAGTCTATAAAACAAGCATAACTTCTTTGATGAACATTATTGCAATCATTTCGACTTATAGAAATAATTATTAATAATGAGCTGGCGATAGAACAGAAAACAGTTAAGATGCATCTTTCTAATGATATTGCAGTATTCATATAATTCCATCAGGGATGTTGACAGAAGTTGTGTCATCTGATAAGGATTATACTTAAGGGTTACTGTATACACATATATCAACTACTAAAACTTCTTTTTATAAGTATTCTTGTAAGAATAACAGGGCCCTGAAAAGCTCAGGGTCTAGTACAACTTTCTTCAAAGCCACCTTTCCTATCCCCTGTAGTAGAATTTTCAATATGAAACTTCAACAAACCAAAATTTACTAGGTACTTTTATGTTAGCTGGGCACCAGTGATATATATATATATATACTAGCTGACCCGCCCGGCGTTGCCCAAGCCCTTGTAATAAACTTAAATCTCTTAAAAAACAGAACTCTGGCCACGGTCTACGATGGCTTCGGAACCATATACCCGGCATGCTCGTACGCTCTAGAAAATCATTTATTTCCCCCTACCACCGCCAGGGGAGCATTCTGTTCTAAACAAACCTCTTTCCGAACGAACTTCTGAGACAGGTCCCCACTGCCTACATGACTGTATAGTAGGCGCACTACAAAATTGAGCTGGTTTCGAGAAGATTGGAACATTATTAGGCCAGTTATTGCAATAAGGCACAGTTAGAGAAAATAACCTTGAGTGAGGTGCCGATGGGAGGGGATGTTCGAGTGTCCTTCAGAAAATGACTAATTAGGAGGCCCACTATGCATGCATAAAAATTCGTTCGTTTTGTTAAGCTAGGAATTTAATTACAAATTTGGCTTAAACTCTTATTTGTAAATAGTGGTAACCGCTACTCATAAATTTAATTTAATGTTATAAAGGGTGACTATTAAGTTAAAGATAATGTATGGAATCACTTGCGTTGAAATCGGAAAGATAGTTGCTGATATATAGAAACGGGGCATAGTTAGAGAAAAACCTTGAAGGAGGGGCGGGGGGGGAGGGTTGTTCATGTACCCTTTAGCAAATGACTAATTAAGAGGAGCACTATGCATCTTTTGAAATTCGTTCGTTTGTTTAAGCTAGGAACTTAATTACAAATTTGGCTTACCCAATTATTTGGAAATAGTGGTAACCACTACTCATAAATTTAGTTTAATGTTATAAAGAGTGACAATTAAGTTAATTATAATGTTTGGAATCACTTGCGTTGAAATCGCAAAAATAGTTGCTGAGATATGGAAACGGAGCATAGTTAGAGAAAAAACCTTGAAGGAGGTCCCGGGGTGGAGGGGATGTTCAAGTGCCCCTCAGCAAATGACTAATTAGGAGGACCACTATGCATCTTTCAAAATTTGTTCGTTTGCTTAAGCTTTGAACTTAACTACAAATTTGGCTTAAACTATTATTCGTAAATAGTGGTAACCGCTACTCATAAATTTAGTACAATGTTATAAAGAGTGACATTTAAGATAATTATAATGTTTGGAATCACTTGTGTTGAAATCGGAAAGATAGTTGCTGAGATATGGAAATGGAGCATAGTTAGAGAAAAAAAACCTTGAAGGGAGGGCCGGGGGGGAGGGATTGTTCAAGTGTCCTTCGGCAAATGACTAATTAGGAGAACCACTATGCATCTTTCAAAATTCGTTTGTTTGCTTAAGCTTTGAACTTAATTACAAATTTGGCTTAACTATTATTCGTAAATAGTGGTAACCGCTACTCATAAATTTAGTTTAATGTTATAAAGATGGACAATTAAGTTAATTATATTGTTTGGAATCACTTGTGTTGAAATCGGAAAGATAGTTGCTGAGATATGGAAACAGAGCATAGTTAGAGAAAAAAACCTTGAAGGGAGGGCCGGGGGGGGGGAAAGGTTGTTCAAGTGTCCTTCGGCAAATGACTAATTAGAAGGACCACTATGCATCTTTCAAAATTCGTTCGTTTGCTTAAGCTAGGAACTTAATTACAAATTTGGCTTAAACTGTTATTAGTAAATAGTGGTAACCGCTACTCATAAATTTAGTTTAATGTTATAAAGGGTAACTATTAAATTAATTATAATGTTTGAAATCACTTGCGTTGAAATCGGAAAGATAGTTGCTGAGATATGGAAACGGAGCAGAGTTAGAGAAAAAACCTTGAAGGACGGGTCGGGAGGGGGAGGGGGGGGAGGGTTGTTTAAGTGGCCTTCAGCAAATAACTAATTAGGAGGATCACAATACATCTTTAAAGATTGATTCATTTGATTAAGCTAGGAACTTAATTAAAAATTTGGCTTAGACTATTTTTTGGAAATTCTGGTAATGCTTTCTAGAAATACACCTTGAAGCTTAAATGTAATTAGACCCTTGCCCCTCTTCATTCCCGCAAATATAAAAAAAGAATCTGTTAAATAAAGTTTTCTGTATTAACAATCTCCATCATAATAATAAATGTCATGTAAAAAAAAAAAAACTTAAACCCGACTAATTGTCATGAAGAAAAATGCACATGAAAAATATTTCAATCAGGGGGACGTATGTTTAATTTGTCATGAGCAGGTGGGGCGACATTCGCATGGCTCTACGCTCATAACTTCAATCCATATTGACACTATTTAGTTAGAAATCCTTATTTATGCATCGCTACTCTGGTTTATTTAATTACTTCTGTGAAGAATCGATGCAACCAACCAGTGAACCAACGAACCCAAGAGAAAAAAAGCGTATTTTTTATCAGTTTTTTGCATAAATTAAAAAAAAAAATTACCAACCGAATTTTTCAAAAGTCACATAGTCAGATACAGAATATTTTTTTACATATGCTCAGAAAATTTTAAAATTGATATCTCAATTAGTTTTCTTAAAATTCGCCAATTAGTAAAATAATTTCGAATTCGTTCATTTCCGCTTCCAAATTCAATGCGCCGGTTCGTTTCATTCACCATTTTGGTTTAAAAGATGATATTTTAGAAGCGATGGTTAATGAGAATCTAATTAATATCTAGGCTAATAGTCAAAATATTAAAATTCTGACGCTCAGGTGTATCAGGAGAGGGTTTGGACTATCTAAATTTACAGACTTCTAGGTGCGCTAAATTTTCCTAGCCATCGCCAACAGACAGACACACAGAGCGAAACTTTCTTTTATTAGTATAGATATGTATATGTACACATATTAATATACATATATATGTAAACTTTTTACGAAGATTATTTAATATTCCACGAGAAAATGGCAGTTTGTTAAAGATGGTGAATGATTGCAGTCGATATTAAGAATCATGGCGAGGAGGTTAGGCAATGATGAAACACCACAAGAGTCTCTTCAATAATCAGCAGCCATTTTCCAGATAAATTGTTTATTAATGAACAGGAGCGATGCCAGTAACAGTTCCCACAGTATCAGGTATAAACTTATAGCCCTCGCCTCAGGCTTGACGATAACTCATTTAATAGATCTTAAAAGGCTGTTGTGAAATTCTAAGTCGCAGAACACCAGATAACGAGTTGGTCAGCACTTTCAAACACGACAAAAATCTGCTCTCCAAAAGCTTGTAATCCAGTTTTGTTAACCGCATGTAGAGTTATTGAAACGACGTAACGTATGCAGGAACCAATGAGTGAGACAAAATTAAGCTAAGCGAATGAGGTGCGATGGAGAAGATTTAACAAGAAAGAATCCCCAACACAATGGCGCATTGATTTTGATGTGAAAAATACCCAGCGCGTGAAGCAAAGCATGGAATAAAAAATGGCTCTTAAAAACATTCGAAATGACAATAAGTGTCTCTCAGAATTTTATAGATTGGGGAGTTGATAAAAGTTACGAATGAACTTAAAGTTTTAGATTAAGATTTGGAATAAGATAATTAAATTAATATACGTATTATTACTTTTAAAAGGACATTAAATAGGAATAAATATTATTAAGAATTAAGGAAATAATGACTATGTCAGAAGTTAAGATTAATTTAAAGGAATAATGCTAAATAAAATTTTTATATAACCAGGGCTAGCACTAGGATTTTTCAAAATTTTAGGGAGGAATTTTAGGAATTTTTTTCCAAATTTTAGGGGCATTTGCGATATTTTTAACATTACAAGTATGTAATAACAGTATTTTCGTGCTAGTCAGGCACATGTGGTACACTGCCAAAGAATATTCCCATCATTCCAATGTGCCAGCCCTTGTTCCATGTGCTTGTGTTGTTTGTTGCGAATGAGGGCATTTAAATTTGCACAATAAACGGCTTCATATTACAAACCATTTTGACAGCTTATGCTTAAATTAGAATTTTTAATTCCTGGATCATTGAGCCCAACCAGAATTAATGCTCTCTTTCTCTCTATTTTGGATGTTCTCAGTGAACCTAGAGAACAAGAAGCAGGAAGCAGGGGTGATTATGAGAAAAAAAAAATTCTGAAGCTAACAGAAAAACTTCTGACAGGTTTTTTTCACACTTCTTTGTCGAAATTTGCATTTTTTCCGTGTTTTTTTGACGAAACATGCATTTTTTCACGATTCTTTCATAAAATTTGCCTTGTTTGCACGATGTATTGACAAAATTCCACGTTTTTTCGTGATCTTTTGACGAAATTAGTGATCTTTTGACGGAATTCATGTTTTTTTTCGATAGCTTTTGTCGGAATTAGTGTTTCTTTCGCAACCTTTAGACGGAATTTGCTTTTTTTCGCGACCTTTTGACGGAATTTGCTATTTTTTGCGACCTTTTGACAAAATTTGTGATTCTTAGATGAAATTCATGTTTTTCCCGCAATCTTTTGACGAAATTTGTATTTTTGTGCGATCGTTTGACGAAATTCGCCTTATATGCACGATTGATTGACAAAATTTCGTGATCCTTCAACGAAATTGGCATTTTTTTCCACAATTTTTTGATGAAATTCATGTTTTTTCCGCAATTCTTAAACGAAATTATCTTTTTTCCTTGATTTTTGGATGAAATTGGAGGGGTTTTTCACGATTTTTTAAAAAAAATCGAAATTCACGTTTATTCCACGATCTTTTTAAGAAATTCTAGTTTTTTTTCCCGAGATGTTTTTAAAAAATTTACGATCCTTTTAAGAAATTAGTGTTTGTCGCGATCCTTAGATGAACTTTGAGTTTTTTTTTCAGGATTGTTTGTTGAAATTAGCCTTTTTTCCCCCATGATATCCTTGGATGAAATTTAAGTTTTTTCCCCTATTCTTTGTCGAAATTTGCTTTTTTCCGCAATCTTTTGACGAAATTTGCATTATCTTAGCGATCTTTTGACGAAATTTGTGTTATTTTAACGATCTTTTGACAAAATATGTGTCTTTTTCGGTGACCATTTGTCGAAATTCACAATATTTTTCGGTGAAATTTTGTCGATCTCGAATTTTTAGGAAAAAGAAGAAAATTTTAGGAGAATTTTAGGGGATAAAATAATATTTAGGAAATTTAGGATTTTTAGGGGGAATGCTAGCCCTGTATAACATATATATGTGTATATATCTATATATATGTGCATTACAGGGATCTGTTAAGGAAAAAAATGGGTCCTTTAAAGGACCCTTCACAATTTTTTTATTTCAAAACAGGACCCTTCACAAAACTATTTTCCCTAAAACAGGACCCTTCACAAAACTATTTTTCATAAAACAAGACCCTTCACAAAATTCTTTATCTTAAAAATAAGTTTCTCACAAAATTTTTCCATCTTTAAACAGAACATTTCACAAATTAATCATTTAAAAGTAAAATTTGACCTGCCACTTTTACACATATAAAGAAGATATATGTATTTTACATCCATATATTTTCTTAAAAATGTATAAACAAGAACCTGAATATAACGATCCTTTCAAATTCACAAAATTATGAATAGATTTTTTACAAATATGAAAAGCTGCTGACGATTCCACAAAAACAGGACCCTGTAAAAAAAGTCTGGACAGACCCCTGGATTATATATGTATATATATCACTGGCACTCAGCTAACATAAAAGTACCACTTATCAATATATATATATATACAGTAAAACCTCCATAACGGACACTCCCGAATAGCAGATACCTCTATTTAGCGGACAATTTTGTGATCCCCAAACCCTGTATAATTGTACATTTTTAACTCTCAATAGCGGACACCTCCAAATAGCGAACAAATTCTGAGCTCCCGAGGTGTCCGTTATTCAGAGGTTTTACTGTATATATCAAGATAGCTCATTTGATTACTTAATTCTCAGTTGAGTAACAAACTTGGTCTAATTAAGCATTAGTCACACAGCATCTCACAGATAAACAATTATAAGTGGAATAATGTAGTCTTGAAAGTACTCATCCGATACCGCATCAAGGAAGAAGGTTAGAAACTTACTTTTAATAAGACTTGGTTCACATTAATTAGATGATAAAATCAGTGAATAAAAGCAAACAATTAAAATCAGAAATATTCTCTCTCTCTCTATATATATATATATATATATTTAAAAAAAAAAAAAAAAAAAAAAAAAAAAAACATTAAGGGGAGGATACTGCTCATGAGCCTGAAATAAAGGTCCACTTCAGATTTTTTTTTTTTTTTTCATAGAAAGAATAAATTCAACCCAAACAATAACAATAATCTTTAATTTCCGAAAAGAAAAAAAAGCTGATTGTTTGAACCATTTAAATGGTGCTTTATAAGGCATGATGAAAAATGTTCTTTCAAGAAAATGATGCTTAAGATTTTACTAATAAAAACTGTATAATCATTATTTTGTAACTTACAGTTAGTCTGTGATTTTTGGATTTACACCTACGAAGCAAATAATTCATCATGTGTGCAGTTATGTCCCATTATACCTGTTTTTTAGTTAATCAGCACTTACTTTCAATGGACTGTAACTTCTTAGATTTTCGTATAATTGTTTTAGGGCTTATTCTACACACTATAAACAGGGATCCAAAATTTGCAAAAATAAATAAATACATATTATATATATTATGAACGGTACCTTCCACCTAAATAATAGTTTTCAAAATTAATTTCTTTAAGTGACAATACACAATACTTCTTGAAAGAAGGTGTAAAAACTCAACTATTAAATGTCAAATCATTCCAGGAATTCGTTATGAAAAGCTTTTTTTAAATTAAAAAAAACCATAATTGCTCATTTCGTGTTCTGACAGAAAAATCAGGCATCCTAGATAACAAATATTTCATTAAAAAAAATTGCAATAGCTGTGAAAAAATTAATTATATTCATGAAACTACATAAAATATTTATTTATTATTATTAAATCAAAAGATTCATGATAAGATTTTTAAGATATCTATGTTTCACTGTGTAGAGCAGTTTATTCTTTGAACATAAGACATAGCTGTTACCAATAATGCTTAATTTACAAATGATTTCAACTTTTTTCCATAACGGACTGTAATTATATCATTTGAATTTCAAATTAAGTTATATTACCTATCTAATATCCAAAAATATTTATTTTTATGAACAAATATGTGTCTATATGCAATAGAAAATAATATTTATAAAAAAAAAAAAAAAAAAATCCAGTTTAAACAAACAAACAAACAAACAAAAAAAACAGTTTTTTTTAAAACCCTGTTAAATAACGTATGATGTTTAAAAGACAATGTCCTCGTTGACTTGCCTTAGGAAAGACTTCAATTATGTACCTCTGAAATAAAACAATATTAATTAAAAGCCTCTTGAATTACTTCCTTTGAGATCTGCACCCCTATTCTTATCCCCTAGTTACAGGGTTGCCAGATTTTATTAGCCAGGCTAAAAAAAAAGCCTAAAAGAAAAAACAGTATGTGCGATTTACAGTTAATTCACAATAACTTATTGTTAATGTAGTTATAAAAGTTTTCTACAAAAAAAATTATAAACTTTTATTAAATATTAAAAAAAAAAAAGTCTTTAGGACTCCTAAAAGACAATTATGAATGAAGTATGTCTAAAAGAAAAATTTGAGAAGAATGTATTAAATTAGACTTGAAGATATTTTAAAACTCTAAATTACATAGCTCCGCATATTACTATACATTAAAAAATTTTGTTAACCAATGATAAATCTCCACACATAAAAAATACATACATACTGCTATTAACGTTAAAAATTGAATTAAAACTAAATGCTATTTTATCCGATTATGTATTTGTATCTATTAACTGATACAGTATTTGACAAAAGAAAATATTTGATAAATATTTAATAAATAAAAATTATCTGACTTGAGAACACCCATATTTAGTTAGTAATCAGTAGGTCTAATGACTTACAGAAATTATATATTTTGATGAATATAAAATAAGGTTTTCGGGTACTAAGCAGATTCATTACTTATTTCAGGTAAATCCATATAAACAGATTAAAAAATGAAATAATATTGAAAGATGAATGAGGAAGGAGATAATATTTGAGATTTTACTACAAGCAGGTATGTAAAAAAAGAAAACTAAAATAAAAAAGAATGTTTTCAAAATAAAATGTTAAAACAAAATAGGAAAATACTTTTTGCTATTCAAAAAAGATATTCATGCATATTTTATTCCTGAAAACTGTTTCAATATTGAGAAATAGTATTTATTACGCTACTTTATGCATGATTTTAAATATTTATGAAAAAAAGATTATAAGACTGACCAATACCCCTTAAATTTAGTAAAAAGTAATATAATATATAACAAAACAACTATTGTCCTAAAATTACAATATTTCATTATTGAAAGCAGTAAAAAATAAAAACAAAATCACGTTAAAGGCCAGTGTACACAAAAAAAAAAAAAAAAAAGCAATTGGTATGCCTTTTTAAAATTTAGCTGACACATTTACAAATCTGGGTACAAATCACTAACTCCATAACTATTCCAATATTAATGTTTTCATTATTAAGAAATTGGGTTATTTATTGAAATTTAACTCAATAAAATGTCTTTAAAATCAGCTTAAAAATACTTTAGCAAGTGCAGTTTATAATTAAAAGGCTTCACTGTATAAAAGCCAATTTTGGCCAAAGAGAAAAAAACCTGTTTAAACCATTAAAAGCCAACCACCTGCTTTTAGGTAGATTTCGAAAGAAATACTACCTATTACATTCTCACCTAAGTTGAAAATTCTGAAAATTTTTTGCAGATTTACGCCAATTATGACTCCCAGAACCCAAAACCACCCCCAGTTCAAAACTTTATATATATATATTAGAGATGAGACGGGCTCAGCCCGAGCCCGATTTTTTATACCAGTCTTCGGGCCTGGGCTCATTCTTTCCGAAACTGAATTTTATTTATTCTTATATATAAAAAAAAATAACTTTCTTTTTCTCCTAAAAAATTACATAATCTTTTACAAATCATTTTAATGTTATTTTGATCAAAATGAATAGAAAAAATGTTTCTAGTATACTAGACTGCTACCTTAAAAAAAAAAAAAAAAATGTTGACATTTGCAGATTTCTGTGTGGCATTGACGCGATGCAAAGACTGGGTGATAGCACCAGTGGAAAGTGGCGCGAATAATTTGTTGCTGCATTTTCGTTTTTGACGGGATATTTTTTAATTGGAACGTTTAGTTTTTTTTTTTTTTTTTCAGAGATCTAATGCGAAATGAATATTTTCTTTTATTTTTAGTCAATCAGCATTAGCTTAAGGTTTGCAAATTTTTAGTCTAATAATGTGTTCGAGTCATAATCGCTCTTCATATGAAAATAACGTTAATGAATCTATTTTTCATAGTGAACTCTGTTCGTGCTAAAGCTCTGCTCTGCATATTTCCGAAGTCACTTCCATTCATAAATAGATATAATTGTCATGTATTGTTATTCCAATTCTGATAGCAAACAATCGAACAGTGTTTCCCCTTTTCCTATAAAAGCATAGAATCTTTCCGATAACGGTGTAAAACTTTTAATTTAAGCTGATTTTCAGGAACACGAAATATTGTTTTAATTAAGGGATCAATTATAATTTACGATATACACCTTTTATGAGAAGTAGAAAAATGTTGTTCAATTCTTCTGCATAGAAGAAGTAATTTCTTTAAATTCCATGCCTTTATTCATAAAACTCACTTCGTTAATGTATCCATCATATTTGCTTGTTGAGAGAGAAAAATATGAGAATCCTTTTAAGGAAGTATATTTTTATTTGCTAGAAAACTTCTCTTTTGATAAGATTAAATGTAAATTTCCAAAAAAATAATTATGTACTGGTGAGTAACAGTTATTTTCATATATAAAGTTTTTTAAAAATGGGATATTACTTTTGAAACAATTTTTAAATATTATGCAATTTTTTTCGGTATCGGGCTTGGGCTCTGATGACATAAAATGTTTCGGGCTCGGGCGGGCTCCGATTCCAAAATTGTCGGGCTCGGGCTCCAAAAAGAGAGCCCGAACTCATCTCTAATATATCTATCTATCTATGTCACTTTTTTATGACCACGATAACTGGCAAAATCGAACCGGGGGGGGGGGGGGAAATGGGGGGGCTTTTTGTGAAAACAGAAACCCCCCCATAATTTCTTAAATATTATACGTATTGAATCTGTTTAAAGTTATTATTACTTCTAGGAAAAGGGCCGAAAATTTATGTATGACAGATTTTTGATATAATTAAAAATGGCCCCGAGGGGGGGAAAAAAGGGGGGTTTTAGAAGAAAAAAAATCATAGCTTCGTCAATTCACAAGATATCAAATCCGCGTAAATTTATTATTAATCCTCTTAATATTATCTAAAACTTTTATATTGACAAGTTTTTTATAGGACCAACTGTTATAGCAAAAAAAAATTAAAAACAAAAATATCCCTGCCGGCTCCACCTGTAAACAAGTTATTTTTCGAAGTAGGCGGTTCCAACTCCCGCATCTTTTCGAAACTGATACATAAAATCAAGGGGCATAAAATCTCGGTCAAGTTCATTCATGGGCAAAATCGAACCAAGGGGGGTGGGGGGGGGGGGGCTTTTTGTGAAAACAGAAAAAACCCCATAATTTCTTAATTATGATACGTATCGAATCCGTTTGAAGTTATTATTACTTCTAGGAGAAGAACCGAAAATTTATGTATGGCAGATTTTTGATATAATTAAAAATTGCCTTAATGGCGGGGGGGAGGTGGGTTTTAGAAGAAAAAAAATACATAACATCGTCAATTCCCAAGATTTCAAATACGCTTAAATTTGTTATAAATCGTCTTAATATTATCTAAAACTTTTATATTGACAAGTTTTTTATAGGACCAACTCTTATAGCAAAAAAAAAAAAAATCCTGCTGGCTCCGCCTGCAAACAAGTTAGGTTTCAAAGTAGGCGGTTCCAACTGCCGCATCATCGCCAAAAAGGTCATTTCTTCTGCAATTCCCGACAAACAGGCGCCCCACGGTCTGCGTCTTCGAAATCTACCTGTGCCTGTAGGTCGAGCCGTCAGGGATTTTTTTTATTCTAGCTGCTAGCTGGCTTTTATTGCATAGTTATGATGCTCAGCATCCAAGCAACTCTTAGTGTATGGTGATAAAAATTTATTTTGTATTTTCATTTCACAAATTGTCAATACATTAATAATAATTCACTGCACTACTTTAAATGACCTTGGCACCTGAAGCTAGGTCGCCATCATCAGCATACTTTTTTCTATTCAAACAGCACTACGTATATCATAAACAAAACACTCAAACAAATAGTAATTCAGGGAAACAACTGAAAATTTACAAAAGAAGAGCTCATGTATGATTTGTTTTCTACTCTTAAATCAAATATATAAATAAATTAATGTTTTATGTAGAATTTTATAACAAAGAGTCAAGTTTGACTCATTAAAGCATACACTCGGCAAACATTGTCTAATTTTTTATCTCAGCAATTGCATTTAAAAGTATATTCTAGTGGTTTGTATTTTCTTTTATTCAATGAGTAACTTTAAAAATGTATATCTAAATGGTATTTCCAAACATCTGGAGGCACAGCAGTGCCTCTGCCAAGTCGAGAGAGCATAGCCGTAAGGATACTTTTCTGGAAGCAACTTAGGGCACTTTTGACCCCCTCATATCTCTGCGCTGGAGTTTCTCAAAAACCCGGAACTTCATTTTTCTAGAGTATTTGGCACACAGAACCAAAATTTTAAATTACAAGTTTCTGTCTTTTCTAGTTCAGATGATATATGAACACAAGCATTCGATTTTTTGTCGCTCACTCACTCACGCGTCATCAAAAAGATTAGGTAGATCTAGAAACTTGACATTTGGAAAAATGGTAGTGTTTAGGATACAAAGAAAGAAAAAATTACAAAATCTGGAAAATTCGAAAAAAAAAACCATTTGAAAATTCAACAAATTCCATCAAAATTGAAAATAATACGATCTTGTAGTCTTAGAAACTTAAAATTTGGTGTGAAGGTAGTGTTTAGCATCCAGAAAAAGAAAACATCAAAAACACCAAAAAAATCAAAAGGAAAATTTAAAAAAATTGAAAAAATTGAAAATTTGAAGACAATCTGATTTTGTTGCGATAGAAACTTCAAATTTGGAATAAAGGTAGTATTTAGAATACAGAAAAAGAAAAAAAAAAAAAAAAGAAAATTTGAAAAAAAATTTAAAAAAAATTGAAAAAATGAAAATAATTTGATCTTTTAGCCTTAGAAACTTAAAATTCTGCGTAAAGGTAGTGTTTCGAATTCAGAATAAGAAAAAATTAAAAACACAATAAAAATCGAAAATAAAATTTAAAAAACCGAAAAAATCGAGAAACATCAAAAATTTGAAAACAATTCGATTTTATAGCGCTAGAAACTTAAAATTTGGAATAAAGGTAGTATTAAAGATACAAAAAAAGAAAAAAAATCCAGAAAATTTGAAAAAAAATTTCAAAAATTTGAAAAAAAAAAAAAATGAAAATAATTTTATCTTTTAACCTTAGAAACTTAAAATTCGGCGTAAAGGTAGTGTTTGGAATTCAGAATAAGGAAAAATTAAAAACCGAAAATAAAATTAAAAAATCAGAAAAATCGAAAAACGAAAATTTGAAAATAATTCGATTTTGTATGACTAGAAACTTGAAATCTGGAATATAGGTAGTACTTAGGAGTCATTCCATATAAGAGTCACCCAGGCTGTGATTAAATGGTAAACAGATTCATGTGATTTTTTTTTCTCAGTGAGATGACCATTAGAAAGAAAGAAATCCAGAATATTAATGCTGTGGGACCATTGGTTTTGATTTAGTGGGGGGTCAAAAGTCAGTGCCCCGCCTGAAAAGTTCAAATTTTATGTTTTGCATAGTATTTCTCACAGTATGCATTGAAGTTATCCCACAAAACAAATTACATGGCTGTATTATAAAAGGTTGGCCCTTTGCTATTCAAGAATAAAAATTATGGGATATGTGTAATGCAGTGAGCTAGATGACCACAAAAGTTGAATTTTTTTCGAAATTTCACTATAGTTTTGACACATGTAGCGCTTTGCATTGAAATCATACCATCATTTTTTATTGCTGTATGCTTCCCTATGGTGAAATGAAACACAGAAAAGTAGGCACCACGGGCAAACTTTAATGCATTCCAAAATTTTATGCCAAATTTGTCATGCCCAGATCCAGGCTTAAATGAATGTTTTTCAGACCTTAAATTTTATTACTCTTTAGTTAGATGAAGAGATTTAGACATGAAATCAAACTTCATGATTGCTTTCATTGCATATGCGCGCACACACACTTAAAAAAAAAAAAAAGAAGAAAAAAAAACAGGCGTTAACACATGCAATAATTAAACTGATAATGTAAAAAATGAGTAGCAGATTTAGTAGGTGAAAATTTTCTGAACTATTTTTTGATGGTGCAAACCTAATTTTGATAATCACATTAGGTATGAATTAAATTTTCCTATAGATTAACATGAGATTTCGCAAACGACGATGTTCTCTGAAGCGTATTCAAAACATTTTACGTTAATAATGCAGATTAAAAAGTTTCAGTAATATGTAAGGAATTTTTTTACATGGTCGCCATTTTTATATGTAAAAGCATGCAATTTGCGCACCAGTAAAGTGTTTTGAAATCGCATAACGTTTTTCATTTTCCTTTAATGTGTCCACCATAAGTTATAATCGTTTGCACTTTTATCATAATCGTCGGTACGATACGATAATTCAGCGAAAGAGATGTGTTTTATTTACTTCTGTATATAACGCAACCCTATGCTATACAACATCAAGCAAGGTTACTAAATAACCATTTTATCTCATGTTGGCAAAGCTTTGGCTTTGATTCACTGTGATTGGTTGCTCGCGAGCCCGAGCTTCCCAGCAGCTACTGTCTAGTATTTTGTTGACGATGATGCTCACTGTTTTCTACTTCATGGTTTTCTCTTTAGCGAGTTCGAACCAATTCAATCCCAGAATTACTTTATCGCTAAAAATTTGTCGCCAATTCTGCGACTTGGCGCCGTTGAAGGATTTTTTACATTTTGATCACGTGATATTATTTGTTTACAATGAAAATCAAGATGGTTGATTGATAGATTATACGCAAGTTCTTAAAGAGTAATCACAAAAATTAAACTTAAGTATTTTATAAAAATAACTTTGAGTATTCTATCAAAAAAAAAAGTTGTAGAATATTTCATTCCACAGAAAAAAACTAAGTTTTTAACTGAAGCGTTTAGTGGTACACTTTTTTGGGTTCAAAAGTAGTCTTTCTACTAGCGAGGCGGCGCTGCGATTTCTTCTCTCCTGATTCGCTCGTTTTCCGGACCGGCGCGAGCGCGATTTATTAATCTTCTAATTCTAATATCTAATTTGAGATTTTGAGAGGTTTGTGGTTGAAACGGATGTTTGCTTTTAATAAAAATATTGAAAATGCGACCTTCGTAAGTGTTTTATTCTTATTATCATGTTTTGAATATGGATAAATTGTAAGCAACAACAACAAAAAATTTGAAAAATTCATTAGTTTTCATCGTTATTATAATTTTTTTCTTTTTTTCCAGTATTAAGCATACATTTATGTATGATTTATCCGGCATGTTTGTTATTTTTATACTTATGCTATAATACTTATACTTATGATATAATTTTTTTAGACGTCCTAAAACACCTAGAAAACCCAATGGGAAATTAAAAAGTACTAAGGATCCTATAGAGGTGTATTGTAGAATACGTCCTGTTGACGATGACGAGGATCAAGTGTGTGTCAGAGCTAAAGACGACAAAACTGTTGTTGTATTCCCCCCGGAAGTTTCTCAGAATAGTAGAGTAATCAGAGAGGTGATTTTGAGATTTTATTTTCTTTTAAATTTTCTATTTCCTTTATAAAATCTTTATTTTTGATAAAGTTAAACGAAAATGCGAGTTCGACTTGGAATGAGGTACACTGTATTTTTAATATCCCCATTTAAAAACTGTTTGTTTTGTGACTTATTATAACCCCTGAAAACTGCATATTATCTGCCATTATGTTTAGAAACACCCAGTTGTGAAAAAGCAAACAGTATTCAGCAACTTGCATTTATGCATCATTAGTTCCCATGAATGTTGTGGTTAACATTAATTTTCTAGTTACTTTTCAAACAGCTAATAAATATAAAAGCTAATAAATAATAAATATATCTCTTATTTAAATATGATTCTATTTCTTAATTTTTCTGATTATCTTTATTTTTTGACAGTTAAAAATAAAAGTTATCTAAGGTTTTAAAAATATTCTTAAAAGCGTTTTCTTTAAGTATTTAGTAGTATTAAGTAGAAATCTTAATATTTGGCCAAACTGAATATTCGACAGGCCTAATTGTTTGATATTCGGCTTAACTGAATATTCAGTAGTATGGCCGAATACTGAATACATACCGAATATTCGGTGCATCCCTATTTATAAGAAGGATATATCATCCCTATTTATAAGAAGGAAAATAAAGTCAGCTGAAAAAGTAATAAAGCAACGCTGAAGGCTATTTTCTATTTACAGTTTAGTGCATTCAAAAATCAGACACAAACTGGGGAATGAAAAATCTGGAAAATTGTATTTTTTTTTTATACAAAGCCTTGAATTCCAAGCCCTTAAGTGCTTTGAAAAAATCATAATAAATTTTTCATATCTTCTAAAGCAGGGGTTCCCAAACTTTTAGACCGACGTAACCACTAAATCGAAGTTCATATACCACCAGGCATCAAGCTTAATAGGAAAAACTATGAAAGTGGAACTTCCCATATTTTGCTCAGTTTCAAATCACCATTTTAAATAACTTTACTATATTAAAAACCAATTTCCATGAAATAGAAAGAAACTCACACATTTGGTACAGAGGAAGAGAAAATTTTCAAATCACAGATTTGAGTAAATAATGAATTATGTTTCAAACAAAACTTAACACTGAAATAACCAGTACAAAAGAAAAAAAAAAGTTTTAACTCTTCCTCTTTGAACAAGCTCCTCCTACTTTCATGGATTCAGACTTTACCTTCAGATAATACAGTTTAAAAAACATGTTTAAAACAGTTTTTCTGCTAATTAAAACTGTTTCATTGATTAATTTTTAAATTGAGTCTTTATTTACAAATTTTAATTTCTTCCTGTCTAAATGTAATAATTACATGTGTTTAATTTTGGAAAAGGGTTGTATCATAATCAGCGTATGCAGATGACCATAGGCGTACAGTTTTGAAAATTATTGGTGGGACTCAACTATTTTTTACACTAATATTTGTATGTGAGTGTAAAAAAGGTCGTTTACCAATTTAATGTTGCTTTTTTAACTCTTTTTTAAAGAAATTAAGCATAATCGTATACTGATAAGCACAAGTTAAATAAAACATTCAGACAATATAAAAATTCAAATGTACAGAGCCGTTTATAAAATGATACTCGTTAATATTCACGAATCGTTTATAATAAAATCACACCGAAAGTTGACTTTGAATAATGCGTTTTTTTTTTTTTGGAATATGGAGTTTTTTTTTTTTTTTTTTTTTAATCTAAAAAGTTCAAACGTTGAGCATTTTATTCTTAATTGAAAAAAATAGAACATAAAATGAAAAAGTTTTCATAATGTCGTTTATCTTTATAACATAAAAAAAAAGGATTTAAAAATTCTATAATATAGTAGCAAGTAAAAAAAAAAATTTTTTTTTTTTTAATATTACAAGGGAAAAAAAGTGTTCATTTTAGAAATTATTGGTGGGGCTCGAGCCCATACAACTGTATTCCTGTGGTAAGAACACCAACAACAGAAAAAGTGACTGAATTTCCAAAGTGATAAATTCATGTCTCTTTTGATTTTATATTATGATGCTGATGTTTCATGTTACATACCGGCATCGAGCTTTGTGTACCAGTACTGGTACACATACCATAGATTGGGAACCCCTGTTCTAAAGTATTAATCTACTTTTCATTTCAATATTTCTGCTTATTAAAAGTCACCAAGGTAGTTCCAAATTAATTTTTCCCATTGACTTTCAATATATCAGATATTAATAAAATTAGAAATGAAAATGGAGGTGACTCTAAAATGTATTAATTATTATATTTTTTAACTTTAATCTTTTGAGAAAAACCTTGAACATTTCTGTCATATATTTAAAATAAATTGTACTAACCAATGTGTTTATACAATATTTCAGGGTTTAGATGCTTTACACTCACGCTAAAAAAAAAAAAAAAAAATTATCGGTTAAAAAAAAGAAAAAAGTCGCCAAATTTAGGGGATTTTTTTCTTTAATGGCAACCTAGCCATTGTATTAAGTTATTCGTTTGGCGCAGTCTTGGAAATCGCGCCAAACAAACAGTCGCCAATCTTTTGTTTACATTTTAGCGTGATAGTAACACATCTGTTCCTATTTCAGAGTTCATTCTAGGCGTTTTTCGCGGGGCGGGCCGCCCTGCCTGCCCTTGTTTACAAAATCTGCCGCCCCGTGTGCCCTAACACCCGAAAACTCGGCTGAATGAAAAAAAAAAAAAGCTCTAAGTAAAGTTTATCGTTAATTTCAAACGAACTGTAACTATTTCTATCCAATTCATTGCTTTTTACACTTCCTGCCCCCCATCCCCACCCACGTTCCCAATAGCATACACACGCGGACACCAATTATTTTCAGTTGAATGCCCCATTCCTTTCAGCTGAAGGTCCGAGCCGTGCGTTAGTCATAAATTACTCACTCCCTCTCTCATGTTGGTGGAAATGTCAACATAGGAACAACAACAGAAAAGAGATCCCCCCAAAGATATCTCCTGATATTTTCTCTCCAAAGGGTAGTTGGGACATATGAAGATGACCAAAAACACAAAAGATACAGTTCATAGAATTGGTTTGTAAACTGAAAGAAACGTACGCGCAATGGTAGCATAAGAAGAAATATTGAAATCATCTTTCATGTTAGTGAAAGATGTAAAAAAAAAAAAAATCGATTTATTAGAAAACTAAACTGATTTTTTTATTAAAAAGTTAATTATAAAAAATATTTTTGAATCCCGGATGTCTCAATCTGTTAATTCTATAGCATGCATAAATCGGGACAGTACGCATGCCCGGCTGTCTCTTTAAAGGGCCCTTGGCGCAAAAATAAAATTTAAGACCTTACAACTTTTTTTACAAAGTATAATAATAATAATTGCTTCGTCAGGGGCTCCATATATGCGCGGAAACTAGGCACAACCCCCCTTTTTTAATACTATCTTTTTTTCTTTTGTCTCGTTTCAATACCTTCTACGCTTCTATTCGCCGCGCCGTACTCCCCACTTTATGGCCATCATTCTTCGCACGTTTTCATATTTTATGAAAAGCACTCCGTATTTTCCTTATTTTCCCAGCTTTGATTCATCGAAAATTTATTTTTTCTTACTCACTTTACTATAAAATGTTTATTTTGAATAACTGAAATAATTGAGCCTCATTTTAACTTTCAGATGTTGACTCATGAGGACGCATATTCTTTAAAGTCTTAAATGGAGGTTTTATAATTAATAATATAAACACGCCACGAAGGAAATGCAAAACATCAAGCGCTGTGTTGAAAGCTAAAAGTTTACTATTTTCATCCTTTATCTTTCTTGTTCTAAAAGTCTCTGTGTCCTGCCTGAATACAATTAGCTAGACTAAGTTTTTTATCCAAAATAAATTTCGTTTCAGCTTATTAATTTTGTTCCAATTTAAGATCTCGGCAAATCATTCGCATTCCGCGGGATGGATCTCGCAATCCTCAAATTCTGCTTATTAATTAACCCGAACTCTAATTAACCCGAATAAACTCTTTAAAGCCAATCTATAACCCAATCCGAATCCAACAACAACAACAAAATTGATCTACTCTCGCCTCAAAACTCGAAATACTTCAACGTGATATCCACAATCAAAGAAAATTTGATAATTTAATATAATTATCGAAAGATAATTCATAATCATATCTCAATATCTATTTTATCCTTGTATTTGCGGAGTTTCGCTGATCATTTATTTTTCAAACGAACCTAGAATTCACCGGAGTTAGCCACTACCTTCGTCATTGCACATCCCGTGGAGAGGGGATAAGCCCGCTCTGATCACGAATCAACCGAATATTGAATTATTGTGCTTTTATATTAAAGCCCAGATTAGATTCAAATTTTCAGCATCGTCATTCACGTTGCCAAAATTTCCCGGCAGGGCCAAACCAAACAATTTTTTGGGACTCGGTACAGTATAAAAGTTAGGTCCGCCTCGGCCCCGGCCCGGTATAAAAGCAAAAAGTTCAGCCGACGGAATTTCTACAAAACATGCCGATATTTCTGAGTCAACATTACCCTAAAATTAAAATTATTCAAAAAGCACACTTATGCATAGATTTTATTTTCAGATTATGTTCGAAATGCATGGAATGCAAAATATCAACAACATTAATGACCATTTAGACAATTAAGTACATAAACACTGATTAAAAAATTGATTCAGACAATTACATTCAAATGAAGATTTAGTAAGAGAAGAAAAATCAGGATATGAAAAATCCGTTATAGACAGTTTCCATTCTTAGCAGGTACATCGTCTATTGTATATGTATTATATTCTTTTTGCACAGATAAAGGTATGTTCGTTTAAGACAGGATTTCGTCATAGACAGGTACTATTTCATACGTTTTATTATATTTTAATTAATTAATTAAATATATTTATTTATTTTTGCCTAGAAAAATGTATGTGCTATTCTTTAAAAATAATTTTAATTTTAAAATAATGGCAATTTAAAAATTTATACATTTTTTGCAAAAGTTATTTTGCCGGGCCTCATTTTACTGATTTTGCATGGGTCTGAAAATTTCGGTCCTGACAGACCTCTAGGAAGAATGAAGTCCAAGCTAAGCTTGGCCTAGAAAAAATAAGTCTGGCCGGCTCTGTCCGAGCCTGCAGAAAAATAAGTTATGCCCGGTTCTAGTCTCGTGAATGAAAATTTTCCCGAGCATGACCCATGGGCCCGGCCGATGAAATTTTTTTTTTTATGTAATAGTTTTAGAGATAATTAATGTTGCTATTCTGCACTGGCGCAGCAAAGGGGAAAGGGGAGATTTGGGGGTTAAAACTTCTCCCAGAGCATTTAAAAACTGATAAGATCTTGTGTTAAGATAAATATAGGATATGTAAAAACCAAAGTAAAGAAAATCATAAACAGCGTGAAATTTTTATAATATAACCGTTTCAAGGGTTCATAATAAGATCATCTATTTGAACACAAAATTAATGAAAGAAAAAGTTTGAAGCAATATTAGCAAAGTAGTATGTATGTATGTAACTGCTTTTTCTCTTTCCCCCCACCTTTTTTTTTTTTTTTTTTTTTCTTGTCTGTAGATTGAAGGAGAGACTTTTATGAAACACAAATGCTAAATTATCATTTCTTGTGCTTTTCATTATGTCGATTTTTATGTTTCACGTATTTAATAAACTCTACCTTATGAGCATGTAGTAATGCAATGAAATTGTCCTCCTCCCCTGCAAATGAAGATCGTGACTGCGCCACTTTAGTCTTTATTCTATGGCTGGCGGACATATAGTCTAAAATGTACTTTAAAATTTTCGCATAAATATATATGAAGTATAATTTTTTGTAAACTTCTTCCGTTATAGAGTTGTAGCACCTCGGAAATTTGATTTAAACCGCCAATTTTGACACCATATTTTGAACGACGTCCCGTTTTTATCGAAAAATTGAAAACGCTATTCGATTTCATAGTCTCTGAGTAAGAGCATAAGCCAATTAATTGCATTTACGAATAGAAAAGAATTCAGAGATGAGTCAGAAAATAGTCACTTTGGATTTGAGAATAGTGTTAAGGAGAAGGCCAGCTCTGCACATAGTCCTTCACAAAAACATTTTTTCGTTGGAAAATAATAAAATTGAGTTTTTTCTGTTTGTCAGTTGGTTTCATGTAATTATTGGAAGAGGAAGAGTCAAATTTAGGTTAGGTGTCTGTAGGATACTGGCGATGGAAACCAAGCAAAAATAACTCGTAAATTACTATGTCAACCATTATCCCTTTGATTTTATTGCCCTTCGAAGAGGAATAAATAAAGAAGAAAAAGTATGGGCATTGTGTAGAAAGACACCCCTGTCTTGCTCCTCCCACCCCTGAACGTGAGGCCAGTTCAAAGAATATATTAGTCAGGTTCTTTGGTGAGACTTTTTCTGAGCACAGATATTCCCAAATTAGATAATTTAATAAAAAAACCATGAGTTAAAATTTTTTGGCATTGGTAAATAATATCGACATTTTAAGTCTGTTTACCAGTCCGATTTATTGACGATCTGAGACAGTAGAAAAGGGAGAAATATATTTGTTTTCTGTCTCTTAGTAATATTTAAAAACATGAAAGTATTGCTCCCTCAGAGGATATGATTGCTCCCCCATTTTCTTTTCCTTTTCGGGGGGTGGGGGTGGCCCATTTCTAATTGGAGCAAAGGCGAATGATGAAAATTTGACCATCTTCTTTCTGTATACGGCTGATCGGCCGTGCTTTTTGTATAGTCAGCATTTCGAGTATCAGAATTGTCTAGTTACTTTTATTTCTAAAAATTAGTGGAGTTTTGAGTGCGTAATTTGTATTTTAAAAATCTGTTATTCAGCGATAAGGGCTTCAGAGAAAAATGAGGGAGAAAATACTGCATTTGGAGAAAAAAAAAAAGTTATAAGTTGACCTCTCCTCCCCACCCCCGACACACACCAGGAAAATATGGGTAAATATTCTTCTCTCTCTCTCTCTTTTTTTTTTTAAATATGTAAAATATCTTTTCAAAACTTATCCTTAATCTCAATGATCGGGTTTTATTGCATTGTATTTTTAAAATATTAAACACTGAAATATTGATATATTCATTCTTTTAAAAAGCATTTACCTCAATGCATATCAACTAATTCAGCATATTTCTCAACTTTATCCTCCAATTTTAGAGGTCTGCAAGGACTCTGGCCTCACTCGTGTCCAGCCCGCACAATGAAGGCATTCTTTTAAACGGGCCGGCAAAATAAAGAATTTTTTAAACAGGCCGGATAGATAAAAAGAATTAAGCGGGCTGTCTGGCCCAATATAACAAATTTAAAAGGATCGGGTAAAGCTGACAGTATATGAAAAAATTTAAATTGATCGAGCAGGGCCGAGAATAAGTTCTAAACTTTTAACGGACTCTTTGGAAACATTAATTAAACTGAATTAAAAATCACAAACACGCAAATATTAAATTATTAATTTAATATAAATATGATATTCAAAATTATTATTACACTATAAATAATATTTAAATTAAAAATTCCCGCTAAAATTGCATAAATGTGGCAGCCAAAATTTCGGCATATGGACTCTAATCGCAAATGATATATCATTACCCTTAACCAGGGTTGGCAAGTTTTTGACAGTGTGACGGTTTTATCCGGTTTTAACCATGGTTTTAACCGTCATGTCAAAAACCCCTTTTTGACACAATTTTTGACAAAGACTGTCAAAAACCTCAAACTGAGTCCAAAAACTGTTTAAAGTTATTTTTACAACATTAAATTTACAATTTTTCATAATTTTTAGTGTTAGACCCATGGGTTAACTTTTTGACAGTTTTAGACAATAAAAACCACGTATCCTGTATAAAACCAGGGTCGATCCAGGAAAAAGTTGGGACCGTTTCTAGGATCCCCTTAACAAAAATTGATTAAATAAAGCAGCTCCTTTCATAAAATCCCTCTTAATAAAATAGGCCCCTTCACAAAATTCTATTCCATAAAAACATACTCTCCATGGATTATTCTTATTTTGTTAGGTTTTAAAATGTATAATTTACAAAGAAAACAAGTTTACAAGAAAGGAAAACTTTAGCAGAAGGATTTAAAGAAGTTATTATTATTAAATGCTTGGTTTGAATTTGAGCAGTTGGATGAATTTGAGCAGCTTTCATCTTTCATTACAAAATGTTAATTTTAACAAAAATATAATAAAGGATCAGGGTCCATAAGCCGTGTTTTTGGCCCATGAAATAAGACTAAGACTCGATTTTGCTATACTGACTTAATTATTTCACTTTTTAATATTAGAAGGTTTATCCTGTACGATTACAGCAATAGTTTTTGCATTTTGTTCGGATTTATATGACTTACACAAGTTCAAAGTTCATATTATTCATACTTTTTGTGAAAAATGTGCAATTTCTCCTAATTTTAACTCAATTATTTATATGGGCGCAATCGTGCAACACTTTCTTCTTTACATATATTATAAAATACATCAAAATGTACAATATATATAAAAACAAGTGTTGCAAAGCTTTGCTCACAGTAAAATATTAAAAAATATATTAAAAATTGAGAGATTGCACATTTTTCATCAAAAACTACAAATAATACGAACTTTGAGCTTGTGTAAGCTATATAAATCCGAACAAAATGCAAAAAATATTGTTGAAATCATACTGGATAAACCTTCTAATATTAAAAAGTGATCAGTATAACAAAATCAAATTTTAGTCTTATTTCATGGGGCAAAAGCACGGCTTTTGGACCCTGATCCTTTCACAAAAATATGATAAACTTCACAAAACTAATTTTTATTTTTCACAAAATAGGCCCCAAGAAAAAAAAAATCTTTATCGACCCTTGAAAACTCAAAACAGGATTTTGGTTTAACAAGTTGTTTAGAAAATAGTAAATAATTGTAAGCTATAAATATAGAATAAAAAATAATTAAAAGTATTGTTACATTAACCCAATAAGGACGGAATTATTTTTTTTCTTTTTAAAATGCAAACATTAAATTTCATACCAATTTTTTAAAAAACAAACTTTTGTCTCCTTTTATTAAGGAGTTTTCTCTCATCCACCAAGGAGAATATTTCTCTTAAAAATACCGGTATCCAAACAAAAAAATGTTTGGCAGCTATTATGTAACCGCATGGTAACGCTCGCTAGGCGTTAATGGGTTAAAAATATAAACTAATCAAATTATTAAATACTTGTATAATTTAAAGTATAAATTTTCATATAATTTTTATATTGTTTTAATTTTTATCCCAGGTTAATAGATTCCAAACAAAGAAAAAATGTTACACCTGTTCTTTGCTTGTAAATGCACATTGCACAAACAAATGGTTAAGGATGGACTTACAGCTACAAACTTGAAATAATATGCTCCAATAAATAAATAAAAAGGCACTATTTTATAATGTATAAAAATTAAATTTAACATAAACAAATTGTCCTAAATAGTTAAGCTGAAACTAACATAGTAAAATGAAGATATATTATATATGTGTAAATATTGAAAATAACAAATCATCTTCTTTTAAGTTATTGATTTAAAGAACGTTTAATTATACTGATTTCATGTTATAATTCATTTAATAACTCAGAACATTTGTGTTGCAATTGTGGTTTATATCTAATGTTTATGTACAAAAACAAACATTTAGAATCATTAAAATTTTGGGTAACTTATGATTAGTCACTGAATAGTGGCCACTTTAGTTTTTCACAAGATTTTTAAGCATAAATTAGATTGCTAAATTTTTTTTTATGATAAACTGAACACTTAATAGTATTAAAGATAAAAATAGTACTTTGAAATATGCACTTAATAGTAGTTTCAATATTTTTAGTTATTTTTCCTAGTATGACAATTGAGAAATAATTTGAACTGTGATATATAATTTTAATACACCTTAATTATAGCATAACTAAATAAAAATTATTTATATAACATATAAATTATTATTTAATCAGTTTTTAGCTTGATTTAATATAAAATATCTCTAATGATTGCTAAAAAAATGTGTAAAAGGTTCTTGACACTTTTCGACAGTTCTTGACACTTTTCGACAGTTTTTGACACTTTTCGACAGGTTTTTGACATGTCATGTCAAAAACCACTTTTTGATGTCAAAAACCCAACCCTGCCCTTAACACATTACCAATAAACTAAATTTAGAAAACAAAAATATAAACATGAAATTAATAATTTGTTATAAATAATAAATACGGAATTGAAAAAAAGTATCTTAAATAAAATACCGTGTTTGATTGGGATAAAATGAAGTTTATTTTCACCGAGCCGTACATTAAAATTATTTACAAATGAGCAATAAACGTATTGATTTTATTATTTAGCTCTAGGCACAAATAAGATAACGCTACATCCAATTTTGTCAATTAACTCAGATATAAAAGTACTATTTCATTTTAATCATTTATAAAAGAATTTGTAGATCAGAAATGCAGGCATAAAAAAAAAAGCTTTTAAAGCTGTTCTCAAAAAACTATATGTTGATCAACAACGCGAAACTTTCTGATAATTCACAGATTCATTTTTAAACGTAAAAGCATCAAATCTGCTGACATAATTATCAAAGTGACTTGAAATCGAATGCGTTTTTCTGTTTTCGATAAATGTATTAAATCTTGAGTTATAAGTAATTACTATTTCATGACGATCTTTCTCGAGCTGTCTCATCCGGAAATTCTGTTCTAAATTAACTTTAACAGCATTTTCTAAATGATTTTTCCCCTTTATCAAAAAACGAAAAACGCTATTCAATTTTGTAAAACATAAATAAGGCTACCAGCTAGTTTTATATGTTAGATTAAAACTGACTTATATTTTAAATATTTTTCCCCACTCTCTCTTCCCGGACCTGACTATTATAATTTTCCTTCAAAATTAATTTCTAGAAAACAAAACCAGACTTTCCAATCTGGTTCTTATCGGTCTATCGACAAGAAATTTCATGACCTACTTTTATTATTCCTCTCCACATGGAGAGATAAAGATCAGAAACATATGATTCATGCTAACTAACTACGAAATGAAAAACTGTCTTCTTTCTCTCTCTGTCTCTTTTTTTTTTTTTTTTTTTCCACTCCTCTATCATTATGTTTGATACATTTTAGTTGTCAGAATCCCAAATTAATAAATAAAGATTACAATTAGAAGATTTTGTTTTGAAAAGCGTTTACAATAATACTACATACAAAGTAATTAAAAGGAAAAAAATAATACTTAATACCAGCAGTTTGCTATTTCTCTTAAATACTACATATTTTAACTATGCAATTTAATGCGTTCTATTTTATAGTCGTACTTTTAATATTGCATATAAATATTTAGTGTATTTATGATATTGTATGTATTTAAAAAATATATTATGCGTGAATACTTCACGATTATATTTTATATTTATTTCAACTGCTGGGTGCAGACCGGTCGGTTAACCCGATTTTACGCAAATCCGACCTGGAGTTCGGGTCGATGCTATTTTGTTGTTGCGAGTCGAGTAGACTTTAAATGTTTCAGGTTCGGATCGGTTTCGGGTTGGGTTTTGATTCCTTCGGGGGTTTTTTTCCCCCCAAAAGAAAGTGACGAATATTTATGACAATGAGATATTAAGAGATGTAACTGTAGACTACTTTTGCATAATTCTGTTAAAATATGGATTAATTTTCTTTTATTTCAGATTCGGGTTTGAATATTTCGGGTTCGGGTATATATTTTGGCGGGGGAGAGGGGGTCCTTGTTTGGCTTTGAACAAAACTATCGGGTTCGTGTCAAATACAGTCTGACCTGGTCAGACTAGAGTCCAGGATGTGATCTTATAATCCGATATTACCCTCTTGTTAAGGGTAGAAATGGAAATTTCCAAATGGCAAAGAAGTTTTGAAATTTATATCTACAAGTTTTTCTCGAGTTTTTTCTAGAAAAAAATATTAAAAAAAAATAAAATCTTTTCTTGCAGTTATATTTTCTTAGAAAATATGGATTATTAATTGTTTTTTTTAAATTTATATCCACTACTTTTTTTAAAGTAAAATACGAATGTTGCTTTAAATCATTTTTATAGAATTTTCACATTAAGTGTACACGTTAGAGATCGGGGTCGATCTTCTTTTTTTAGACTCGGGCTGGGCCGCGACCGGACTTAATTTTTTTCTGCAGACTCTTTGCCAGGCTGGGCCGTGTCAGGTGTCGAACTCCTTTTATCCCGGACTATGTCAGACCGGTTATTTTTTTTGAATGAAAATTACAGTGACATTCTATCTTTGTTCGAAGAAAATTAATTTTGTTTTATTAAATTATAAAGAATTTTTTTTTTAATCTGATTTTTTTTTTTATCTGTCTTTTTTTCCATTTTAAACTAATAAATGAGTAAAAATTTCGGCCCGTGCACATTATTAAAAATCTCATTAATATGAAACTTTCTCATCTTTAGTGCCTGTATTTTCGGGGTGAAAAAAATGTAAACTGCACGTAAACGCCGCATAGCTTGAAATTTTAACTTTAAAACACATAAACGCCGCGTCGTTTCTTCCGAAAATTACGGTATATGTTATTTTTTTAAAACGAATGTGATAATCAGTTTTAATTCTGAACACAAAAATCTAATTTGAAACTTACAAAAAACTTGACAATTTATAACATTGTATCCAGTTTTAGATGTCACAGAGGTTGTATTGACACTATTTTTTACTGTTTAACTGAACACCCCTCCCCCCCCCTTACACACACTCTGAACACGTGACATTCTAGCTGGCTAGAATATAAAAGATTGGTATTTTCTGTTCATGAGACGGAAAGTACCTTTTTAACTTGGTTCTTCCATTTATTAAAAGTACGAGAGAATAAATACAGTTTGCGCTCATTTCTTAAGTCAACTTTTGAACAAAAAAAAAACCCTGCCGGATTAAATAACTTAGTCGCCAGATAAACAACTTGGTTGCCAGCGGCAACCTGACGACTGCATTTGTCAAGCCTTGCCCATGCTCAGGGGGTCGAAAGTAGCGAAACTGCAGTAGTTTGTAGTATAGTGCTAAAGGTGAAAATAAGCACTCGCCAGTCATCAATCGGCGATTAAACTTGAAATACGGGCGGTTAAAAATATGGAAAGAACCGGGCAAATGCAGGATTTTCCGATTTCCTTTTTTCTCTAAAATTCGCGATTTTTCCGCGCCCGTTTCACGAAGTTCATGATTTTTACGCTCCCGATCGACGGTATTAATGATTTTTCCGTGCTCAATCGACAGTATTCATGATTTTTACGCAGCCGTTAGACGGTATTCATGATTTTTACGCACCCGTTAGACGAAATTCATGACTTTTAAGCTCCTGAATGACGGAATTCATGATTTTTACGCCCCCGATCGGCGAAATTCATGATTTTTACACGCCCGGTCGTTGAATTCGGGGCCGTTTCGATCGACGAAATTCATGATTTTTATGCGTCCGATCGACGAAATTAATGATTTTTATGCGCCCGATCGACAAAATTAATGATTTTCACGCTCGCGATGGATGAAATTCATGATTTTTTACGTACCCGAACGACGAAATTCATGATTTTTACGCTCACGAATGACGAAATCTGCAATTTTTTCGAAACTAATTGGTGAAATACACACGATTCTTAAATATTCAGTGACATAAATCTACTTACTGGCTATTAAAGAAATTATTCTCACTTGCCAGTGACTGGCTACTAAAAAAAAAAAAATCAACATACCGGCCAGTGGCTACTAAGCGAAATTCTTTATGTTCACCTTTATATAGCGCACTACATTTTGAAGAATGCAGTGCAGCGACTAGCACGATACAAAAAACAAGTAGCAAGAAATGAGGCTACTTTTAACGCTACTTTAGGGGAAAAAATGTGCCATTCTACAAATCACGTGACCGAAACTTGCTTCTTTTGTGCAAAATTTCTTCTGTTCAACAATTTGCGAATCTCAATGGCAAATCTCAGCTGCAGTGTATTAGTAATGCATCGCATGAAGTCATAGCTTTTTCCCATTGACACTTGTTGCTAAAATCTAGTACTAGCCCACCAAGGAATTAATTTTCTTGCTATAGCAACATTTGTCTATATACTCGTTATTAGGTCTTCATGTTTTAATGCCGGGTTCCTTATTATTCAAAATGTCTCTATTTAAAGATTTGTTTATTGTTTGCATTTAGAGTTGTTTTTCTGTAATTTTCTAGTTTATATCTCCTTTTAATTTTGCTACGAAATTTGTAGTGTGTGTATAAACTAACATTTTGGAGACAAACACAAAACATTTTCTTGTACGTTATCTTCCTTAATTTTTTAATGCCTTCAGTTATATTGCATTTATTTAATTGTATCCCCAGAGACGCGATATAATGAGTGGTCTCTTAGTTATTTAATTAGTATCTTCAATTTCTAGTGCAGATTGAATCCTTTGACAAGATCTGAAAATAGCGAAGTAAGGACTACTTTTGAAAAGTAGTTTCTAGCAACTATTTTTTAAAACAAGTAATTGTAGTTAGTTGTAGTTAACTACATTTCTGATAAAGTAGTTGCAGTTCACTACAATAAAAAAGTATTTTTTCCGACCCCTACCCATACCCATATATCAATAAAATCAAAGTTTGTAAATACACTATATATATATATATACACACACTCACATACTGGAGTAATGTGTAATAATTCATGAGTGTGCCCTTTTTGTCTCCGAAGTGCCCTTTTATGGGAAAGTGCACCCTGCCTGCCCTTGATCCTAGAATGAACTCTGATATTTTTATGAAAAATGTTATTTCAAAAGATTTTAGCTCTTATATATTTTACATTTAAGCATTTAAAGAACAATATATGTCCTATTTTAAAAAAAATAGGTCATATCTTATATGCTGACAAACAGTATCTATTGCAAAAAGAAAAAAAAAATCTGTTTTTCTTTTTTTCAAATATTTTCATGCAATTTAAAAAATTATTAATTTATATTTATTAGTTTTCATATGGTACTTGCATTTAAAATTTAAAACAATCATCAAGCGTTCTTGCTAAATTTATATGTTTAATATGTAGAAAAATTAACTTTCCAACTTAATCAATTTAAATTTAAAAAATCCGATTTCAATAAAAAAATCTGATTTAAATCAATTATCAAATCCGATTTTTTAAATTATTATTTTTTAAATCATGATTTTTGCATACCTTTTTAAATGATGTTATGTGTTTCAGATTGGTATAAAACATTGATTCATTGCTTTCTAAATCTGTTTGTATTTAAATAGCTGTTACCACCACACCACTTGTCTTTCGCAATTCGCAAATGTTTCTATTCTCCTCCACTTTAAAGATAGTATTGCGATATATCACCAATATCAATATTAACTTTTTGATATATTTTGGTATATTAAATTTCCAATATTGTGATCATCCCAACCTATTGACTGTTGGCATATGTTTTAATTTACGTTCTTTCTATATTATTTTATATTCTGGATTTTGAATTAAACGTTTAAAATATTTGTCAAGAATTTTAAACAGAAGCTAATCATTATTCCAGGTTCCAGGAATGTGGTATTCTACTAAAAATATGTATGTGCTCTAACTCTCACATTATGAAATTGTATTTTAATATTGATATTCTGGGGAGATAAATGCAGACAATGTATTCAAATAAAAAAAATTGCAATTAGTATGGATAAAGTAGGATCTCATTCAAAAATGCACTATAGTTTACACTAGCTGCCTTACTAGTGTAAATAGCATTGCCTAGACTCATAATAACCTTAAATATACCTAAAATCAATATTGAATGATTTTATATATTTAAACAAAAATCTTTCCAAACTATACTAAATCTTGGGGGCCTTACGGCCTTCAGCAGCGTACACCTTTGAATTTGTATGATTTTATATTTTCAAATGAAAATCTATTCAAACTAACCTAGAGTTGGGGGCCCCATAGCATTCACCATTTTATATTTTTAAACGAAAAACTGCTGTAGCCTGAACCCATGATAATACCCTTAAATATACTTAAAATCAGTGTTGAATGAATTTATATATTTAAATGAAAATCCTTCCAAACAAACCCAATGTGGGGTTCCACTGCCTTCAGCAGCATACACCCTCGAATTTTCATAATTTTATATTTTTAAATGAAAATCTATTCAAACAAATCTGTTATGTATTTATTAGATGATGATACTTCTTTATGATCCCACGTTCTAGTGCAGGATCTATGTAATCAAACAACTTGCCATTTACTAGCAAGCTTATATATTAATAAAAAATGCAGTAATATAATTTTTGTTAAGTTACCATAATTTTGCATATATGTATAATAAATGTGGCTAAAGTAACAAGTATCAGTTTCCCCCAGACAGTTTCAGAAGGGTGCTACACCCTGCCTGCCCTTTGGTTTACAAAATAGCACCCTTCTTGCCCCTCAGTAAAAAAAGTGTCCTTTCTCCATTTTGGATTAAAAAATTTGCTTTCATAGTAAAAATTGACTCAGTGTTGTCTTGAAAAGAGTGTCCTGACTTTTAAATATTAAAAATTGCTTTATAAACTAATAGAATGCCTTTAACAATAAAAAGTGCCTTTAAGAATCTAAAAAGTGCCCTCAAAAATCCAAAAAGTGCCCTTTTCTCACCAGTAGCACCCTGCCCTTTTTAAACCTGGGGAAATTCTGAAGTATTGTATTTAATATCTGAAGAATTTTGTTATCTTTGGTCTAATTTAACAATATCTGTTGTTAATCTTGATAGTAGTTTTTGACATTTTTTACCATTTGATTTTTTCTTTTTTTCCCTCCCTAATATTCTAGGTACATTATTCTTTCAAGCATGTTTTTGATGAAACTACCACTCAAAAAGAGTTATTTGATTATGTTTGTCTGCCTTTGGTACAGGATGCATTACTAGGAAACAGTGGTATAATTTTTTCTCTTTTGAAGTGTTTTTTATTTATTTTTTTGTTTTTATCTTAATATTTTCCCTTTATTTTTTTGATTATATTAATTGAGATATAATTTGTTTTTGATTAAAAGTGTCAAAGTTTAAAGAATCGAACATTCAGTAACTGACATGAAAAGAAACAAAAAGTCAAATGCATTTTCTTATAGTACAATTATTTTAGGAAAAATTGCAGAAAAAATTAGAACAAAGCTGGATTTCTGCACAGATGCTAGCTAAGGTATGTAGTTTAACATACTAAAAGTCCCATTGATCCAGTGTGAACTTTTGTCCCCCCAGGCCAAAGCCATTAAATAATAAGACCAGTCAGATAGTGTTAAATTTGCTAGCGAACACTAGCGCCACTTCCTCTGCTGTGGATGGAGTCCAAAACAGAAGTGTGTCGCAGTGGAACGATACGATTTATTATATCAATGTTTTTATAAGATTTTTATCGTTTGTATCGATGTTTTGTTTACACTTGCTAATTAACGGGGCCTTTTATATGAAAACCAAAATTTTTACAGAAGTAAAAGCATAAATTATATTTTTTAATTTTACGAACAGATAATTAAAAAAAAAAGCTGGTACTTACATATTAAACGCCACCGCAGCTACAGATTTGGCGTTTTTTAAGTGCCGCCAATCTTTTGTAGCACTAAAAAAATGCCGTCAAAAATCAGCAAACAAGGCAATAAGGAATCCAAAAGATATCTGCGTGCACGTGCGAACAACAAGATTGCTCTTTATTGGCGCATTAGCACAACTTCTGCTGCGGTGGCATTAATACGTAAGTACCAAAGAGTTTTATTGGTTATTTATTTATTTATTAACAATTTCATAATAATTTAAAATCTAGCAATTGAAATATTTGCTCAAAAACAATTAAATTTCTTCAAAGATTTTGTGCAATCATGATAACAAAAAGAAAGAAAAACCTATAAAAATGTAAAGTTTTTTCTCTTTTTGTTTGAGCAAATATTTCAGGCACAGATGTCATATACGCACCACGTTGCCATGATTTTTTCCCCACCAATTTGGCGAAAACTTTGGTTTTGAATAAACTGTTGTTTATTTACTTTTATTTTTTATTTTAATTCTATAAATTATTTTTATTATGTATATCAATATTTATTTATATCAAACTATCATTTATTTATTTTTTTATCTTTTTAAAATAATAGAAGCTATTTGATTTATTACATTATTTTATTTTTATATTGAAATAAAAAATCACATGCTATTATAATTATTGCATGCTATTTGTAACTAATATTCAAAAACAAAGTTTTCGCCAAACTGGCAGGAGAAAAAAATCGCGCCAACGTGGTGCGTATATGACATCGGTGCCATATTTCAATTACTAAATTTTAATGATTATGATTTAATGATTTAAAATTATTATGAAATTGTTAAAAAATATATAAATAAATAAATAACCAATAAAACTTAATTTATTTCAAAATTATCTGTTCATAAAATTTAAAAATATAATTTATCCTTTTACTTCTGTAAAAGTTTCGGCTTTCATATAAAAGGCTCCGGTCACAAACAAGCTTTGCCCAAGAAATTTTTATTGGGTATTTTAAGAATTGTGCAATTAAAATTTTACAATATTTTTATACTTTTAACTTAAATCACCCAATAACGTATGAGAAAAAAAATTTATTTTAGCAAATTGCTTGTACTATGATCTAGCTGCTAAAATTTATACTTAGTACAAGGTTTAATTTATTTAAATAAATCAATATAAAGCCCCCCCCCCCTTTCTTAAAAGATTATACTTTTTCATTATATATGTTTTAAACAGAAATTATAAATATTTGAATTCACAAACCGTAAGATAAAATAGTGTGTGGAGGCTCATACTGAAAGATAATATAATTATTTTTATAGTTAAATGTTTTAATAACACTTATTAATTATCACAATTAATAAAACATTCCAACAAAACATTATATTTTTTCCGAATAAAAACAACAAAACTGGACAGTTGCCAGATTTCATATAAAAAAAAAGTGCCGATAATTTTAACAGCAAAATAAATAAAAATGAAATAAAATAATGGGAACATGGATTTAGTATTAATTATATAAGTTGCTTTAAACTGTGTAATCGAGCCACTACAATAACACTTTATTCTTAGGAAGCTAAACACTAAAGCAGTGTTGCTACATTGGTGAGAAATTAAAGGCGAATATTCGCAGAGGGTGCTATTTTCAACTCGTGAAAAGTCTCCCATTTATCTGACTGGGCTTATTATGCAATGGCTTTGCCCCAAGGAGGGCACATATGATCTTCAAAATTTGTTTTCTGTGAATATCTCATGAACTATGGCATATCTAAAAAAAAGTTCAATTAAAAAAAAATGTAGAAAATTTAATTTTCTACAAAAAAAGTGTCGAAAACATTTTTTTGTCACACCAACTCTTCCCTGTCAAAAATCAAAAACAGTGTACATACTTGGAAGAAAAATAATAAAAATATGAAAAACCTGTTGCTATTTTCAAAGAAATTATATTGAGAGGTCTAAAATTTTTACTTTTGAAGAAAGTAGGTGAATGTATAATATGCTATGCTTATTTCCACACCACACTTTGATGCATTTTTTTAAATTGTGTTTTCCCTTGTAGGCCTAACCCACTTATAGGGTCAAATCAACCAAAAATTTTCAATTTTCAACCTGACCATTTCAGATTTTACTGAAACCTTCAGGAATCATTCTCCCTGATGATAGAAATGAAAATATACTTTTAAAATTTTTTTATCTCAGTAAATTTTCATACGATTAATTTTTTAAATTTCAAAAAATCATCATTTTTTGGCCTGTATAAATGTTTTCAATTTTAAATTTCTCAAGTTCTATCAGGCGTAGAGAGTTGTTTGACCCCTCATTTTAAAGAGAATTTCATAAGGTTTAATTTGATATGAAAGTCGACTATGCATGATTTTTAAAAAGTTAATTTAATTTAAAAATTTAAGATTTTTTTAAATAGTGTTTTTTAAAAATTTTGAAAAAAATATGTTTTTTGTGTCTCACTATTGATTAATTCACATTATTCTGACTATTTCGCACATCAGCATGCAAAATGGGTCTACAGACAAAAGAGCAGTCAAGTCAGTAGAAGAGGGGAGGGTTCGAAAATAGATATTTGTTCTTCTTCTTGGGTGCGTTCAATATAATAGTGTTCCCTTATTTTTTTCCAGTTATGTTCATTTTTTTTTTTTTTTTGACAGGAAAAGGTTAGTATGAGAAAAAAATGTTATTGATATTTTTTGTAGGAAATTAAATTATCTACATCTTTTTTAATTAAACTTTTTTTTCCCTGGATATCATCGTTCAAGAGATATTCACAAAAAAGATTTTTGAAATCATTCATGTCCTGTGGTGGCGAAAGCTCACATCAGATCGATGGGAACTTGTAGTATGTTAAACTACATACACAAATGAACATCTTTGCAAAAATCCAGCTTTGTTCAAATTTCTGCTATTTGTATAAAAAAAAAATACTAATATGACAGTAGTATTAGCTTTCCAGGAGGATAAGAGTGCACTGCACTACCAAAAACAATCTTGTGTCTAGTCTTATGTCTTATTATATTACATATTATATTTTATTACCGTTAATCTGCCCTTCCCGATTAAGCGCCCCCTTCCCACTTTGTAAACAAATTGGAAAATTCAAAAAATTCTGAGAAAGCGCCCTCCCCCAAAAAAGTTTTTGCTGTGCATGTCAAGATCAACACCAAAAATTTTATCTCCCGAGTGTTTTTTTTTTTTTTTTTTTTCCAACGGATCAGAAAGGCGTGGCGATTCTTTGATATATCGCAACATGTACAAACACATTGTCGATCTGAAAAAGCAATATAACCAAACATTAGTTTTGCTGTCGCAAAAAAAAATCGATTGATTGATCAGATCAATCGATTAGTCGATACCCAGTCGATTTTGTAGTGTAATTTGTGCTATCTTTGTGGTAGTAATGTTTTTTGTTTTAATAATCTGGCAACACTACCAATTCGTTCTATATGTTCTCAATTTTTGTGATCTGTATTATTTATTTAGCATTTATAGATACGAAATCATGATTTAAAAAAAACGGTTATTTAATCTTCCTAACTTATAACAGATGGCTACACCACATAAAATGTTACTAGTTTCTGAAATTACTTCAGGATATTTTCAACTGCAATTTCTCAGTGTTTTTTAATTATTTTAAATTGAGTTCCTTTTATTTTTCTGTTATCATATAAATGACAGATAGTGTTATTATTTATCTAAATGAATTCCAGTTTCAAACGTTCTGAAATCCAGAGTTTTCTATAATCTGAAATCGCCATTAATCGTGAAGTTATACTGTTTTTCTATTTTGCCTATCATTTTTTTTTTTCAAAATGTTTTTCTTTTGTTACTTTATTAAAATAATGCATGCTTTGCAATGATCAGCCATTAGCATCTCCCCTCCCCCTACCACCACCCATCAATATCATATACTAGTTTTAATACCGTGTAAGCGCCCCCCCCCCCCCCCCCCCTGCTTATTTTACGATTTTCCATCATGTTTAGTGGGGGCGGATTAACGGGATTTTACGGTATATTATGTTTTATTATATTACACTTATTTTCATCATTTTTTTGTTGACAAATTTTTCTTAGTAGTAGAATATTATGATCATTAATTCTGGATTACTATTAAGATCTTGAGTTTGGTTAGGGAAATCTTCACGAGAGAAATTATCAGTCAAAACGTTGCTTTCTCCCTTTACACATTTGAAGATGAAATCATAATTATATTAGTCGACTACCCATCTATTGGTAAGACAAACTGGCATGCTTAAGTATTTTAAAGGCTAGCTCTCACTTAAAATACTAAAATGCCTGTTGTTGTCAAAAGCATTGTCTAGTGTTGAAAGAAAAGGCAAATTATTTTATTACATTTAAAACATTATGTACAACACCACTTCTCCAATTGAAAGTTTAAATTTATTTGATTCTGACAGGTACGATCAAAACTCAAATTTTAACAAAGCGGTGTCACCAAAAATAAATATGAAAAACTTTAAAATTATATGCTGAAAATCAAAACTAATACAAGGCTAGCATTCTCCCTAAAATTCCTAAATTTCCTAACTATTATTTTATCCCCTAAAATTCCTAAAATTCTCCAAAAATTTTCTTCTTGTTCCTAAAAATTCGAGATCGACAAAATTTCACCGAAAAATATTGTGAATTTCGACAAATGGTCACCGGAAAAGACACATATTTCGTCAAAAGATCGCTAAAATAACGCAAATTTCATCAAAAGATCGCTAAAATAACGCAAATTTTGTCAAAAGATTGCTAAAACAACACAAATTTCGTCAAAAGATTGCGGAAAAAAGCAAATTTCGACAAAGAATAGGGGAAAAAACTTAAATTTCATCCAAGGATATCATGGGGGAAAAAAGGCTAATTTCAACAAACAATCCTGAAAAAAAAACTCAAAGTTCATCTAAGGATCGCGACAAACACTAATTTCTTAAAAGGATCGTAAATTTTTAAAAAACATCTCGGGAAAAAAAACTAGAATTTCTTAAAAAGATCGTGGAATAAACGTGAATTTCGATTTTAAAAAAAAATCGTGAAAAACCCCTCCAATTTCATCCAAAAATCAAGGGAAAAAAGATAATTTCGTCTAAGAATCACGGAAAAAACGTAAATTTCATCAAAAAATTGTGGAAAAAAACCCGCCAAATTCGTTGAAGGATCTCGAAATTTTGTCAATCAATCGTGCATATAAGGCGAATTTCGCCAAACGATTGCACAAAAATACAAATTTCGTCAAAAGATTGCGAAAAAAAGCAAATTCCGTCAAAAGGTTGCGAAAGAAACACAAATTCCGACTAAAGTTATCGAAAAAAAAAAGTGAATTCCGTCAAAAGATCACAAAAAAAAAACCCACTAATTTCGTCAAAAGATCACGAAAAAAAGTGTAATTTTGTCAATACATCGTGCAAATAAGGCAAATTTCATGAAAGAATCGCGAAAAAATGCATATTTCGTCAAAAAAACACAGAAAAAATGCAAATTTCGACAAAGAAGTGTGAAAAAAACCTTTCAGAAGTTTTTCTGTTAGCTTCAGAATTTTTTTTTCTCATAATCACCCCTGCTTCCTGCCTCTTGTTCTCTAGGTTCACCGAGAACATCCAAAAGAGAGAGAAAGAGAGCATTCATTCTGTTTAGGCTCAATGATCCAGGAATTCAAAATTCTAATTAATATAATTGCAGTAAGCATAAGCTGTCAAAACGGTTTGTAATATCAAGCCGGTTATTGTGCAAATTTAAATGCCCTCATTTGCAACAAACAACACAAGCACATGGAACAAGGGCTGAATTCGTTCGAATGATGGGAATAGTCTTTGGCAGTGTACCACAGGTGCCTGACTGCATGAAAATACTGTTATTACATACTTGTAATGTTAAAAATATCGCAAATGCCCCTAAAATTTTCCTAAAATTTGGAAAAAAAATTCCTAAAATTCCTCCCTAAAATTTTGAAAAATCCTAGTGCCTAGCCCTGCTAATAGTTGTTAAGAGGAAATCTAATATGCATAGAGCACAGCACCACTCATGATGTAATCAGAGTCACGCCTATCTTTGCGGAGAAAAGAAAGCATGCATTCGAATGCCAATGACATAATCGGCGCTGGAAGAACAGGGTACTCCTATGTCAGATAAAAACAAAGGCAACGATTGCAGAATACCACAGTATGAGTGAATCCTCACAATTACCTATTTTCCTCCGCCTCATGGGGTAAAATGGGTATAGTGACAACTTAAAAAGATTGTATTGCTGTAATGTTAAAAATTCAACTAATATTCATTAAGATTGATAGATTTTACTAAAAAAAAATGTAATTAATCTTTTTTTTTTTAAATATGCATACATACACATAAGATTTTTTGCAATTGTAATAAAAGTTTGAAAAACCTCATTTTCATAGCCATTTTACCCCACATATTCAGTTATGAGATTTTTGTTAGTAGCGGTCTAGTAAAAATCAAGAATCCTTTCTTAGATTGGCTAAAATTTTGCGCATTATACAATGCTTTTGCTTATGCAAAAAAAATATATAATATAAATGCACCCCAAGTGTTTAAAAGTTGTATACAAGGAAATATATTTAAAAAATGACTTCATGTTTATAATGTTGCATTTTATTTCCAGGTTTGTTATTTACTTACGGTATCTCGTCTTCTGGCAAGACATATACCATGACAGGAACACCTCAAGATGGTGGCCTTTTGCTCAGAAGCTTAGATGTTATATTTAACAGCATAAAGGATTTTCAAGCTAAGAAATTTGTATGTTTATCTTTACTCTTTCATCTTAGATGTTTGCTAAAATAAAATTCTATTAAATATATTAGTATTCAACAAATTTAAATATTTAGGTACTAAAAAATTACAAGATGTAACTGAGAGGATTCAACAAGTAGTTTTTCAAGCATATTAAGCAATAAAATAGTTGTTAGAAATATTTTGTTCATTGTAATGTGATTTTGTTCTATTTTAACTACTTGTGCCTTAATCACAAGTGTGACTTGTGATTAACACACAAGTGGGTAAACCAGGGTACGCAATGCTCCTAAATTCACCTTACTGACTTATGATATAAACAACATGTAAACCATATTGCAGTGCCTTGTGATCATACGCCAATCTGGAAACTATCTTAAGATGAAGCACAAGTGGATGCGCGTTTTGCACAACAAATCTAACTGCTGCACCTGACTGGTTGACTGCAGAAAGACTTACGCTGAGGCACCGCAAGTTGCGAAGTTAAGATCGTGGCTCTCACAAGCCATTTATCACATTAATATTAATCACATTCCTTGTAAACCATATTTGCTATCAAGTATCGCCTATGTTTGACCCTTGGTGTGCAATCTGATTAAAGTTCACTGACTTTTTTCTAGATGCCGATTTCTGTGATGGAGATAAAATACCATAAAAAAATATCTTAGCCAAAAGCCATCAATCTGTTGCTATGTGTTTAACAAATGTACACTAAATTATTGTTCTGGAACCCTGGATGATGATGAAGCAATAAATACTGATAATGAATAAAAAAGATCCAAGAGGCAAATTCATATTTTTATACCCATATAATTAGTTAATTCTAACAAATTTGATCATGCAATTTTATTTTTGTGTTCATTCATTTTTTTCAATTTGTTATGTTTTATTATTATAAGAAATAAAAACACAATTTAATTAAAGTAAACGGAGAATAAATAAAAAATATTTTATTTGTTGTTATATCTGTAGGTGCAGATTCCCAAAATCTGGAAGGAGCCAGTGGCTCCCAAACCTAAAAATCCAGTGGCCACATTGTGAAAGAAAACACATAAAAACAATATTTTTTCTCCATTAAATTTGGATGACAGAATTTTATAGAATCTTCCTACCATAATTGTATACAGTTTGTAGGAATAAATGTTTGCAATGTAAGGTGTGAATATTTTATGAATAAACAATTCTAAAGTTTTTTGTTCTATAGATAATCCCCTCCTGCCCCCACCAAAAAAAAAAAAAAAAAGTATTTTACATAGATGAATGAAAATAAATGCTCAACACATGAATCTGCATAAAAATATGTCTATAAAAATCAAAATTAAAAATATATGTGAAAAAAATATGGAGAATTATTTTCTTTTAGGTTTAATATTTTTAATAAAATAAATTTAACAATTTCTGACATTTTCAAGGATGATGGAGAAAGATCAAACACTGTATGCCTCATTGCAACTTTTGTTGGCAAGGGCATTTTTTTAAAGGATTTATTAAAGATTTAAGTCCTTATGGAGACAATAAATTAAAAATTTTGTGACCGATCTGTGATTTTTAAGTTTCATAATCGCAACTCCTTGACGAAAGTTGCGATTGTTCAACGAAATTCACTATTTTTTTTTCCGTGACTAATTGACAAAATTTGATTTTTTTTTCACAACTGATTGACGAAATTCCCGCTTTTTGTCTGTTACAAACTAACGAAATTCAGTATTTTTTTTTTTAAGTCTATGTAATTTAAGATTTTTTTTTCCGCAACCAATTGACAAAATTCACGTTTTTTTTTTTTTTTTTTTTTTTCCCAATCGATTGGGGAAATTAATGTTTTTTTTGCAGCCATTTGATGAGATTAGCGGTTTTAATCTATGAACAATTGATGAATTTCGCTCTTTTATTTCGCGATCATTTGACGAAACTCGTGATTTTTTTCCACGATATATTGGCGAAATTCATAATTTTTTTTTCTGCAATCTACTGATGAGCTTAGTAAGGTTTTTTTTGCGACAAATTGACAAAATTTACATTTTTTCTTTGCAACCGATCGACAAAATTCGCTTCTCCAAAATTTGCTGTTTTATTTCATGAGCGATTGATGAAATTCGTGGTTTTATTTGGGAAGAGAACTTTTTCTTGTGACCATTTTTACGAAGTTCAACCAACTGACAAAATTTTAGATTTCTTTTTATGAACGGCTGGCGAATTGATTTTGTGGAAATCTAAAATAAATAAATGAAAATTCGAGGAGTTCTGCAAATTCGTGAAAGAATCATATGCTGATATCTGTCTACCTGTCAGAACATATCTGAAAAATCCCAGAGCTACAAATTTTGAGTGGAGCTAAAATTATTTTCTTCTGGATTCATTCACAGCGCATATCGACATGTTTTTCTTTTTTTTTTCCCCTGCAAACATCGCAGATTTTTTATTTTTATTTATTTCTTTTTTTAAAGAAGAAAATGGGAAATTTGTGAATCAGTGGAAATGTGGCATCCATGTTCAATGATATTTTTTAATTATGGACAATAGAGAAAAGAAAAAATGTGCAGATTTGATATAAAAAAAACGGAAATCTGTCGTTCGGCATAAAATACCTGGCGAATACCCTTTGCTTTGAAAAGTGGCCAAAGCAAAAAATTGTCGCTACATGGCGACTGTGAACCTGCACTTATAATTATATTGCATATCAATAGATAACATCATATCTTTTTCAATTAATGTTATATATATATATATATATATGAAAATTCTAAAAATAAAATACTACGAATGAGAATTGTTGTATGAGACTACTCATACAACAAGAATGCTTCAATCTGATATAAATAAATTTCACTGCACTCTTTTCTTTTGCTTCCTATTACTAAAGAGTATGCACTGTGAAAGCCTTTGCTGAAAAAAAAAAAGATCCTTGTTTAATTGCAGAAAGTAGTTTATCTATTGCAGTAAGTGTTTAAAAAAAGACTAAATGATGACAAAAATATTTAAATAAAATACCAGCTTTATTAAGATAAAAAATATAAAAGTATCGTTATATGAGGAAAAACTAATGCATTAAAAATGTTTAATATAAACAAAAAAAAGATTGGCCAGCAATATATTTCATGACAGAAATTAAGTATCACTCAGGAGCTGTACTGGGAGTTCATTTATTTAAAGGCTATATCAAAAATACGCTAATCATATGTAATTTAATTTATTATCTTGTAATTATTTTAAACTCCATCGATGCATCTTTCAAAAGTCATGATTCAGATTAAAACAAATAAACTCCATGAATGTAGCTCTTCAAAACGATGTATCCAAGTTAAAAATGGTCTTATTTAATTATGTGATATTAAAAACAGTACTTTACCATGACAGTCATCTCATCATTATATCGGCGAAAACAAAACAAAAACAAAAACGGATAGGAGCAAGATAGACTCAGCACATCACATCAGCCGTAGTTGAATATCGCGGCGTTCTATAAATAGCTCGGCCGAAGGAGAGCACACGTCGTGGAAAACCGGAAGTGGGAAACTCCCCCTGTTCTAAACAACGTGACTGGATGAACGAGCATCGCATACGCCGATGCGGAAAAACGTCAGCACGTGAGACGGTAGCGCCATCTCGTGGCTAAATGAGCTACCTCTCATTCAAAACATCGTTTATGATGAAATGTGGTGTGAGAAAGGCTTGTAAGCAAAGATGAGAAAGTCAACAGCAAAGATGACAAAGTCGGCAGCGAAGATGACAAAGTTCACGAGAGTGAACTGTGGTATAGTTAAAAGACTGCTAAATAAAATAGCTGAAATAAAAAAGGTAAGAAAAGTATCTAGTAATAAATGAAACTAATAAAAATAAAGTATTAAGATATTATAAGTGATAGGAAAAATTGGGATATGGCTAACAAGAATCTTTTAACTACTCCAAAATTTTTCTAACAACTGCACGCTTTCTATAAGTCACATGGTCTTGCGAGAGCCTATTACACTGCAGTACGTTTCAACTCAGCCAGTCGTTGATAGAGGCTCTCTCACACACTTCAACTTACCCATAGTGCTACTTACTCGCACTCACATATAACATTCCCTATTGCCTGGCAGGTAGAAAGTCCAACCAAAATGGTCTGTCCTTTTCAAAATAGCATTTTCTGGGTATAAATATTATTTTATCTAAATGTCAGCGTGCTGTGAGATGAATTCTCACATTTCTTTTGCCGTGCTTTTATTTATTTTTTTTATGGCCTTTTCGTACGATATGCTTTGGGGTAATTCAATGTTTATCTTTATCCCAGCCCTCTTGTTTTTATTAAATATCGCTTCATTCATTCCTTACAGCGATAGTTTGTACGTATTTGTTTACATTATCATTGGAGACGCTATGCTCTTCCTCGTGTGTAATGCATGCGTATCTTTGCTCTCCTCAGCCTTTTCCTTTTCTCCTTTCCCGTTTCGGCACCATCATGCGCATGCTCAGTATCCATGCCTTTGTCCTTGAAATAATTTCTCGAAGAGCTTCATTCGAGCGGCATTTTAAATTTTGTCATACGTACAATTTTCAAAACATCCACGCTTGTTTGTGTGGACGAATAGAAAACAGCTTTATTTTTGATTTTGCTTTCGGCATGTTTGTTCATTTGTTTAATTACTGTTGGCTTTAAATTCTAATCAATTAAATTGAAAGGCCTGTGTTTTCACTTTGACATTTCCCGTATTTGTCATGTATATAGGGGAAGGCCGGGCAAAGCAGTCACCCAATATAATGACGTCACGAGACCCTTGGCATTGCGTGGTTTGGGGTCATACTATTTCGTTTGATGGCAGTAAGTAACCAGGCAATCATTGAACAAGGTGGTTCCTTGTTTAATAATTTTAGAGCGGGTTTTCCAGTTTTTGAAGTTTGTGATCTAAGGTAAGTGACTTATGTTATATACAATTAACTATAACCTGTTGTATTTGTGTTTATTTATTGAATGTGTAAGGAAAGAGCATGTTTTCAGCTTCACATTGGTGGGTGTGTGGTGGCTGACAGTTCATTAGTTTCCACTGTAGAACATATTTTCTGCCATCGCTCCCAAACGGGCAAAGTGGTCAGGGTAGTGGCTGTTTGATAGGATCAAGTGATGAAGGTCGGATCAGGTCAATGTTTGTCACCTCTGGGCTCATGAAGCCTGTTCACTTCGCGAAGAAGATGACGTGAAGTTCATTTGCGAAAAATGCAGTTTTTGATTCTGATTTATAATTTTTTATTTGGGTTTGTCAAACTCTTATTGGTTTTTCATACATTTTTAATCTTTCATTATGTTTCATACGATTTGTTAAGACATTAAAAATGTTCTAATCATTTAAATATTGCTTTCAATCTTTTTACACCTGTAGGTAGGGCAAAGTGCCATGGAGTGACCACTTTGCCTGTCTAGGTCGGGCAAAGTGGTCATTTTGACCTTTTTTTGGAAAACCCAAATTCTCACTTCAACTTTATTATTTCGTAAAAATTTTAAATATCCTTACACTTCTAAGTAGTCACTCTAGTTCTATGCAAATTGTCAGTTATGTATATGTATTTTAAGGGGTAACAAAAAATCACAAAACCTTAGGGTGACCACTTTGCCTGGCCTTCTCCTACTTTGACCATTACTTTTTTAGTCAATTTTTCTGATGGGAGCTGTCAATAAAATTGTGCCGATTCTTCTTAGTTTTTTTTTTTTTTTTTTTTTTTTTTTATCTTTCCATTTTTAATTTAGTTTAAATTTTTTTAAGTATCGAATTCTGGCCGAACTACGATGTCTTCATCTAGTAATTTAATGATATGTTAAGTGATTAAATTAGTGGCCATGAGGAAAGCCTTCTTTTCTTCATTTTTTTAAATGGTGAATAAAATAAATTTTATTTAATTTCAAGATAATGTAGTTCCTGTGTCATCATCAACATGCTTCAATTTGGTGAGATCTTTTTTTCTCCTTTCTGTGGCCATTAAAGAATAAACTTAAATAATTTATTTAAGGTGTTATTGCCTCTCTAATTCTTAAAATATTGAGTATGATTTTTACATAACTACAATAATACTTTCCACTTATGATCTTACAAATAAATAAGTTCAACCATCTTCAAAAACAATATCACACGTGCCTCAAATACATTTTTTCGATACTTATAATATTATTTTGAAACCGCCTGGCAAACCTTTAAACCCAACTAAAAAATCTGGCTTTTTTATTTCATTAAATGCTAAATGTTCAAAGTATTAAAATTTCAAAATGCCTCAAGGAGCTTTTTTTGCAAATAAAATTTCACAAATTTAAAAAATCACGAGTTTGTTAAGCTCCATGATCTTTCAGCCTGGTCTTCGATTTTGTATTCAGACATTACTAAAGACATGTTACACAAATTTTCAGGGTGCCTCAAATGTCTACCCTAAAATGTTTAAAAGCTCTCCTATTACATGCTGTATTTTGTCATTCACATAGTCTAGTAAACTAGTATGTTTTTAAAGGAACTGTTGTCTTAAAATCTTCCACACAAAACATTGCTCATTCTACGCAGATATTTAAAATGGTCAACAGTGGTAGCAGAGTTGAGTGGTTTGGAGCATGTAAATGATAATGATTTTTTTGTGGTAGTGAAGATTTTTTTTCCTGCCAATGTTTTTCCTTAAAACGAGCTCTTGGTCAGCGACTTGTACTTTTGACGGTCGTCATTTTGGATTTTTCCTGTATTGTTAGTTTTTCCCTACTTCTTCGACAGAGGCTGCATAAAGAATGGAGTTTCAGAATGTAGCTCTTTTGACTTCGGCGAATGGGAAACGTGGAAAGTCGACACAAAAGTTTTGTTGGTGCATTATGGCTCTTGGGAATTTATCAAGAATCCTGAATTGGATGACAGTAATGTAGAAAGCAGTGGCCATCAGAAAAGAAAGATGAGACTGTAAAAACAGTTCCTGTGACAAAAAAATTGACTTGTAGGGAGAGAAGTGAGGTGAATTTAAGAAATGGCCCAGTCCTTTACTATAATCTACCGTAGCTCATCTCTCAATAATAATTTTTTTTTTTTTAAACAATCTTTCTAAAAATGTAACTTTTATGCAGTTTTTTTTTTTTTTTAAAGAATTGAAAAAATGGCTGACTGATATATGAAATGCAAAGTAGTCTGTTTCGAATGATTTGCACAATTATAGTATAGTTAAATTCAATAGCAAACTTTTCTTTATTTTTCTTTTTTTTTCAACAGGTCTTTAAACCCGATAAAATGAATGGCTTTGAAGTGCAATCTCCAGCTGATGCTCTTGCTGACCAACAAAAAGAACTTGGAATATTTAACAGAAATAAACCAAAAAAGTAAGTAAATTCTTAGAAATATCATGTATAAGTATTACATTCTAATGGATTTGCTAAGTTAGAAACATACCTCACCAAGGATAATATTTTTGCTTGGAGCATTGAAATGATTTCAAAGTATAGTAAAACCTATGAAAACAAAACGTGTTTGAGTCTGTGAAAAGTATACCAAGTAATTATAACTGCTAAGACAGAACCCAAATTTAATTTTTTTTAGCCACACACAGGGTGGCTTATTCTTTCAATCTCTATCATTTTTCATGTTTATGAAAAGTCACAGCCATCCATCGTTGCCACTGGTTAATCTCGGAAAATGAAACATTTGAAGTTATTACAAAAATTAATAGCTCAAAACGTATTTGTCACAAAATTGTTAGACAAACTGCGTTAGAAAGGTAAAAAATTGTATTTTTCTTGATATAAATTTCAAATCTAAGTATTATGCCGTTTTTCAAATATTGAATTTCAAAAATTACTAAACTTCACAATGAAGTACCATACCGAAACCTTCAGGCATAAAAAAATAATGGGGCTGATCACGGACGAAGATCAGGCGGTGCGCCGGCGAAGGAGACTAAAATATGGAGTGAGTCTATACTGTGAATGTATGCATAGTGAAATTGAAAGGAATGCGTTCGAAACATTGATTTGACTAATTTGCCTATTTTAATGATATTTTCTTAAAGTCTAGAAGTGAACTTGATGGCCGAATGGATAGAGCACTGCTCTTTATTCTGGAGGTTGTGCTTTAGATTCTCCTAAATTTCTGTTCGATTTTTACACTTTTCTTATTTAAAAATGTTTTATCGATTGCTTTGTATTTTTCATGATAAATGGAATATATTTCATAAAAGTAAAATTTGATACTAATAACAATTGCTTATTTAAATACGACAAATTCAGCTATTTCACGATTAAAATTTTACATTACATATTATTATTAGCCACACACAGGGCTAATTCTTTCAGTTTACAGTAAAATTCATGTTTATGAAAAGCCACAGCCACTCCATATATAAAGGAGGACACCCTTTATACATAGCTATACAATGGTTGTTATTGACGATATTAAAAATCAAATTGTATCTCTTTATTATGCCGATACTTCCGCTTGTATTTCCTTTCTCAGTCCCTAATTACCCTAAGTGGGCGCAGACCACATTTAAACAGTAATATAAAGGATCCAACAAAGTTAAACCTGTCGTGGCGGACATTTCTAAGGGGGTCCCGTGGCCCTATCTCCCATAGGAACGAAGTTACCCCCCTGGGGTGAAACACCTTTTTGGTGCTCAAACCCCTTCATGTAACATATCAATAGATAGATCTCGTTAAGCACTATGGTCTGGTCCTACTCTCCCCCCTCCCTTAAGAAGCATTTTTCTCTGTTTCAACTCCTTTTAAATTTTCGTTTTTCCCATCTTTCTCAGCCCCTTTAAACACCACAGAGGGCATAAGCCTCTTCTAAAGGATCCAACGAAGTTAAATTCGTTGAGGCCGACATTTTTAAGAGAGTCCTGAGGCACTATCTCCCATAGGAATGGAGTTCCCACTCTCGGAAGGAGGTGGGGAGACTTTCAAGGTGTTCAAATCCTGTCATGTAACATATCAAAAGTTTGATCTCGTCAAGCACTTTTGTCTGGTCTTACTCGCCCTCCTCCTTTTCTCCCCCTCCCATCAGGAGCACTTTTCTTATTTAATTTTTTCAATTTCTCATAATTATTTTAGTTTTTCCCATTTTTTACTGTTCCTATGAGCCGGACAGCTTCAAAATTTCATCAAAATTAGCTATACACCGCCTAAAGGTATCCCCCCCCCCCGCCCGCTTCTTTTGGTGCCTCGGTTTTCATCTCTTGAGGAGGACCCGGCCCGTCAGAGGGGCACAAAAGGGGCATCCCCTTTAAAGTCCCATCTCTCAATTGCAAGTGAGGATTCCTTTTAAAGGACTCGTAGAGCACTTGTGTTTTGTATAGCTCCCCCTCCCTCCCTCCCACCACTCTTCAAGACCCCGTCAATTAATGCTAAATTATCATTTGTTAAACAACTTCTCTTAGCTGTATTCATCATAAAAGCTGCTATCATAGAACTTTTCATTACTTTTTTTTAAGTTATCTATTAAGTGTTAAAGTGTCTTAAACCATTAAAAATAAGTTTAAAGGATGTCATTAAGCCAGCACATTTGTAAACAACATCTACCTCACCACGTCTCAGCCCTTTGGAGCCACATCTTTTCACTATTATATTTATTAAAAATACTTCTAGTCACCGAATCTTTTTAAAACTTGGTGTGTTCGTTCCTAATATATTCCGCCAGCCTCACAGAAAATCTTAGAGCGCTAACTAAATTCTAAAGTGAAAAAGCTGGCTTATGCTAACAAACACTTTTTTTTTTATGAGTTAGACTTGGCTGAAAAAATCTCAATGATAAAAGCCGTGGGTGGCCAATCTATATTCTGCCGTAAGGTAGAATTTTTCCCGCTTGTTTTTTCAATTTCTTCAAATTTGACCTTAACAGGTTTTACTGTATTTGTTCTGATAATATTAAAAAAATTAATTTATCACTGATACCAAAAATGTCCTTGTGTTTTATTTCCAATATTTTATTTGCAATTAATCATGAATATACATAGATCTAATCCATCATATGCTGAGTTTGCAGAGTCGTTAAAAAGCCTGAAAATACTCTTTTATAATGATCATAAAAAATATTTAATTTACACTCTTCTCTCTTTCTGTTTCAATGCTTGTAAATTTGGGCATTATTAATTTTTTTATTTTTTTATATACATTTTATTGATAAATTAAATTCTTACTATTGAAGGTGTATTGATTTTGATTTGATATGATTGTGTTTAATTGAAACAAACAAACAAAAAATCTACTTATAAAAGACATCCCCCCAACAACCTTCCCCCTCCCTTTGCATTTCACACAAATAAGAAAGGAAATGATTAAACTTTATTGATGTTGTGCAAGAATTATTCTTGTTTATGCTTGAAGAAAAAAAAATCTTGGTAATTATTTTAATGTCAATTTACAGTGATCAAGCAGAATGGTCGTTCTGCCAAGCCAGGCTATAAAAAGGAAACCGCAAAACAGACAAATGCCAAGAATGAAACGGAACATCGCTAATGCTTATTATACAGGAGACAACTTCTCAATGTTAAATCGACCAAACATGCCATTTTAAAATGTCATATATCAAATGAACGAAACATCGGAGAAAAATAAAACTAAAGCTAGAAGAATCTAATGAAGACATTCTTCAATTTGAGACCAAACTTATCTTCATAAGTGAATTATAAATAGAGATATAGAATTTTTTTTAAACGGTGAGGTACTTAAAATGATCACTTTTTTTCTTCATCAAACTTATTTTTTCAAACAACCTAGAAACTTAACTAATGAACAGAAAAATGTAGAAATTGAATTTTTGGACAGGAAATTGCTTAAACTATGTGTTCTTATAAAGTTCAGTTTAAAAAAATTAAAAGTTCTACCCTTAATTATAAAAAAACTGTTAATTAACTGTAAAATTAACAAAATTCACCAAAACCGCAAACGACTGTGTACTATTTTCTACGGAATATCGTTATGACTTAAGTTATTTAAAACAGATGAAATAGAAAGGTTTGTTATTCAATTCCATTTAAATGTATTGTAACAGTACAGTGTTTTATATAGGATAGCGATATGTAAATTTAGTAATTTTTTAAAGATAGTTAAATTATTAAAGACAGTTATAATTCAAGACATTACATATTCAAGGCTTAACATATTACTTGCTTAAGCACTTGAAATAACATGGGTTTTTGCTTATTTTAAGTTTGTTGTAATAAAATAAAATAATTTGTCCTTACTATAAAATACAGTCGAACCTCGTTAACACGAAATTGAAGGGACTGCGAATTTATTTCATGTTATCCGAAATTTTGTGTTATCCGTCACAATAGTGGGGCCATCTATGTTAGATATAAAAACTAAATAAATTGACCTACAAATATAACCCTGCTCATAAAATCATAAATTAATAAGAAATAGAAAATTTCATTAACAAACTAGTCATCATTTTTTAGGCAGTAATAAATTTATTTACTTGCTAATCATTTTTTTGAAGTCCGTTATTGACTTTTGCTTCAATTTTTGTAGAGTAGTTCTTTTAGGAACGTATGGACCTCATCTAATTTGTTCAAAGTTCTGGAAGCAACCTGTTATTCCAGAAGGAAACGTTGTACAGTTTTCAATGCTGTGGTAGATTATTTTAATGACACTAAACTTTTCTGTTCGATGTCAATTTCTTCCTCCTCGTCCGACACTTCAATGTTGTCATTTTTTTTTCTTTTCAGCAATTATTTCTTAGTCTGTCGTCACATCCGAAGTCAGCACATCTTCATCTATGGAAATATACTTGGAACAAACAATGTCTAAGAAAGAATTTCCCGTTTTTTGGCTACATGTCTTTTTGTAGACAATTCCATGACGCTCTTTAAATCTTTTCTGTCATCTGTTAGAACAAATGAAGTCGCTCTCATCGAGCAGCAGCAAAAGCCTTTGCTTTCTCCTGCAAAATTCAAAACAATATTCTAGCTTCTTGCCTGTTTTATCCACTGCAAGAGAGCAATTTCAATTTATTCATTCTTTCTTCTACACATTCGTTTTCTTACTGGTTTGAATTGACTTACAGCATAAGCGGTTTCAATCTTTTCACGATTCTTTAAAATTGTAGAGAGGTTCAATTGTAGAAGAATTGAAGGTGTCACATACTTCGCGGCATTTTCTGATTTTTTCAGCACTTTATTGCTAACTTGGTTTAAAGTTTTTTGCTTGGTTTCTAAAGATGCAGCTTGTTGTTTTCGACTCATCTTTCACAGAATTCTAAAGAGCAACTGCGAACAGAGTTTCAACTATGTTAGTCAGGTAGTGAAATAAGGATTGTCACTCACAGATAGGGGAATTCGGAAACCCGGTTTATGTCACTATCAATACAGTTAACCGGGTAATGGGAGAATCACTTTCAAAAAAAGAAATTCCTTCACCCGATCTTTCATTGTGACTGATCTATAGCTCATACGGTTAATGTGGGAACACTTGCGCACATAAGAGATCAAAGAAAAGCAGGGATTAGTCTGGAATTCAGTATTTCACAATTTTCTGAAACCCTTTTCCACTTTATATCTTTTTCAAACGACAAGAAAATTCCCTTTTTAATAAGAGTATGTGACATGTAAGTTAGTTTGAAATATCAGAAAAAACATTACATAAGGTTTTTTTTTTTTTTTTTTTTTTTTACTTTGGAGCAAAAAAAAAAAAAAAAAAAAAAAAAAATTTTTGCCTTAAGAAAGAATTTCTGAAATTCTATTTCACGTTAAACGAATTAATTAACATTGATTTTCAGACTCATCTGACGGGACCTCAGTATTATTTCGTGTTAAGCAATTTCGTGTTAACGAGGTTCGACTGTACCGATATTCTATTAAATCTTATTCTATCATGTGGTTAAGTCAAATCAATATTTCATAAAACGGTTACTTTTAAAACAACTGAACATAAGCTGTGTATTTCAACCTATATGGGTAAAAAATGCACTTTTTGTTATTTATATTGTTTATAATAAAGCAAAATATTCTAAAGTATTGAAACTTTGAATTAAAAATCTATGAAGAATTTTTATATATTTACTTGCTACATACATATCTACAAACTAATGTAAATGTGAGTTTTAACTGATTCTTGGTAAGTATATTGTAAGTGTATATAATGTCTAAATAGAATATAAACCGGCAGAAAAGCGAGGGTTGGGAGGGGACAGTGGTATCAAATTTAGCATGCATATTTTTAAAAGTTTAAATAGTTTAATTAAAAAATCTACAGGTGTTTCAGGTAAAGTCGTAAAACAATATTTCATAATATGATTACTTCTAAAAGCAATTGAAAATAAAGGGATTGGTCCAACCTTTATGGATACAAACCTGTACTTGTTATCTATATTGTTTATAATAAAGTGAAATACTGTTCTGTTAGAATGATGAATTATAAATAAATCAAGAGTTATTTTGTATTAATATACAAACTAATTTAAATATGAAATTTAACTGATTCTTAGTAAGTCTAAGTCAAAGTTATAGTAAGTGTATGTAAGGTTTAAATGTATCCAACGTAGTTGATAAGGTTTGCATAAAGTATAAAACCGGCAGTGGGGTAGAGGGTGTGTACATCAAATTTATTATGTAATTTTTTTAAGTTTAAATAGTTTTATTAAAAAATCTACATGTGTTTCAGGTAAAGTCTTAAAACAGTATCTCATAATACGTTTCATTCTGGAAGCAACCAAAAATAAAGGAGTTAATTCAACATATATTGATAAAAAATGTACTTGTTATCTATATTGTTTATAATAAAGTGAAATACTGCTCTATTGAAATGATGAATTATTTGGCTACAACTGTACCTTACACTTTTTATACTTACATAAGTGAGGCATTGACATGAAAAAGGTAGTCAGTCAAGAAAAATCTATTTTGAAATTTTTAATAGAAGAAGTAGTAAAAAGTTGTACCAATGGTGTGGAAAGAGCAGTAAGTCAGTGTAAGGCATATCCATACATGGATCTCATATGCTTATTTTTTGTGAATAAAACTTTGTAATTTAACAGTGTAAAACCGTTTTTTGCTTCCCCTGTAAAATTAGGTTTTCATGACTTACTACCTTTTCCATGTCAATGCCTCAATTGTTTATTAGTCTTTTTCAGTGAAATCGCAACACTAGTGTTATAGTGTTCTTTACGAAAGGTTATTTTGCGAAATTGTATTACTTCGAATACCAATTTTATTTTATTATTGTTACTTTACACATACTATTCTTGAGATTTAAATTCTAAATCCACAGCTTATGTAACTATTATTCCATAATGTCATGGTTTCTTAGCAGGGTTGGTCATTTTGCCGGCAAAAAGGTATTTTTGCCGGGACAGTCTCAAAAACTGGTAAAAAGTGACAAAAAGTGGTAAAAACCGGCAAAAATGGTAAAAATGGCAAAAATCCAATTTTGCATAATTAAATGCAGTGATGCAGTTTATATGAAAAGGAATCATATCAGCAAATGAAACCAAATGTTTTCTTGGTAAAAATAAACAAAAGTATAAACCAAAAATATATTCTTATTCTGTTTTTTTTTTTTTTTTTTTTCACTACTCTTGTCTCTATCCCCCCGACCAAAAAAAAGAATTTGCACCTGCCTTTCCATTCATCATCCACAAACTTGTTTCTCACCTGATCTCCATGATCTAAGCAAGTGTGGATCCTCCCTCTCTACACAGGTGGCCAATTACCAATCAGGAATCAGCACAACAGCAGGTGCACAAAATTCCTGTTTTCAGTTCTCACCTTATCAGCTGTACAGTTAATCTGAGAAGTAACTTTAGCCATTTTGTTTTTGATAGCTTAGATTCTAAGCTTGGCTGCAGAAAATAAAGAAATAACAATTGCAAGAAATAATGAATAAAGGAGGAAGAAGACAAGATCCAATTTGGGAGTCCTTTTATAAGGTATCTGTAGATGGAAAAACTGTTGCTAACAAGGAAGATCTCCATAAGTGCATACTCAGAAAATTTTGAAAAAATTACAGAATATTCTTCTCATGAGGATATATACATTTATAAAAAAATTTGCTGCGGAACCTCGATATAACGACCGTAAAAAAATTATGAAAATTTATTGCGATTTATCGCTGGGTTGGCGACACAATGAAATTTTTTAAAAAAACATGCATTTACGATAAATTCTCTTTTAGGAAAAATGTTTTCTACTCTTTATACTGAACTAGTTAAAGTAAGTTTAACTTAAATAATTTCACTTTTATAAGTAAGGTTTTGCCATAAATATTTATATGTACATCTAAAAGAAAATTAACGATCACATTCTACGGTTTAGAACAAAATTTGAATTGATTAAATTTGCTTTAAACTAAAAATTAATTGTGTGATTCTGAGCACTGTCAATTTATCATCGATATTGTTAGTGCCGGAGACAACTAGAGAAAAGTCTTGTTGCCGTGGAAACAATACAATGACTTATTCAAAGTCGAAATGTATAATGAAAGAGTGTTTAATCGGACATTTACTTTTAAAATACACTTAAAACTTAACCAGCCTACAAAACTGTATAAAATTAAATAATTTCAGCAATAGTTAATTTGTATATGTATTACATAACTTTATCGAAAAAATAATAAACTATTTAATCGTTGAAGTTTAAATTCATAAAGTGCTACGCATTTAAACACTCATTTAACCCTTTATATCCTGAATTAATTTTCCAGCTACTTTTTAATTGTATTTTTGCATCATTGGATAAGTTTTGGTGCAGAATAAACATAGGAAAGAGAAAAACAATTTTTATAGTGTTTTAGTGGTTAATTATGCAACTGTAACCACCATAAATTTTTTACCCTATGATATAAAATAAAATAGTAAATTTCAAATAGTAAACTTCAAATAAAATATAGTAAATGTTCACCTGTATAGAAAACAATAGAAAATAATAGTACTAAATAACCGGTAATAAACCACTAAAATTACTCAAATGAAGAACAACATGCATGTCAACTCTATTGCAAAATGGATTTCGAATGTAGCGTGGCAAATGTAAAATCCCTACAATGCAAATAAAGAGGATATGTACTTGAATTTGCGATCTCCTGCCTGCTGTCAGAAATACTCTTTGTACCATTGTGAATACCGTTTTAAAAAAAAACCGGTCATATTACGAATATATAGGTGTTTTATTAAAGTGGTACTTATAAGTACCGTCAGGATAAAAAAGGTTAACCAGAAATTTTCAAATACATTAAAATCGTGTGCATTTGGCAACAAAAAAGTTTTGCTCGCCTAATCGCGTCTTTTTGCGTCAAATACTCAAAAGTATTTTATTTTTTTTACAGATTTTCTGCGTGGGATTCCTCAGCTAAATTTGACTGATCTCTTATTACGTACATGAGTAGCTTCATTAGCATTTTTTTCAAAATATTCTGAGTATGCGCTTTAAGGAGACCTTCCTTGTAAGTGTAAAAAATGTGGAAACATTCAGAGCAATAAAGCAGCCAGAATGAGGGCACATATTTCAAGCTGTGTAAAAATTGTTACAAATGAGTGTGAATGTGGAAGCATCCTCTTCATCTGAAAGACAAGCAGATTTAAACCAGAATAACAGTGATTGATGAAGAGGTGGACAAGTCGCAGCCTCTTTTAAAAAAGGCAAGATATTTAGAAGGTAGTATAAACAAATATGTGTCAAAAACTTCAGATCAAAATAAAAGGAAGATTGATCTGATTGTTGCAAAATTCTTTTATGCTTGCAACATATCATTTAATGTTGTGGAAAGTGATGCATTTAAAAACTTAATCCACATCTTGAGGCCAAGCTACAAACCGCCTTCATGCAAAGAATTGGCAGGTAATCTTTTAGATTCTGTTCACAGTCAAATGGAAGAATCAGTACATGAAAGTTTGACAGATAGAGAAGGTACACTTGTTATCGACGGATGGAGTAACATCCACAATGAACCCATAACTGCTTCATGTGTTCAAGTTGATAAAAAATCATATATTGTAGACATAGAGGATACAGGTGCCACCAAAAAGACTGCAGAATTCTTGTCAAAAAAATGCAGTGATATTATTCAGACTGTTGGAAAAAAGTATGATTGCCAAATAAAAAGCATAGTAACTGACAATGCTAAAAATATGGAAAAAAATGAGACGGGAGCTAGAACTAAAGTATGAAAGTGAAAATTCATGTCTGACATATGGTTGTGCAGCCCATTGGTTAAACCTCCTTGGGGAAGACATTACACCTTCTACTATCATTAAGCATGTAGTGGAGGTTCATAAATATTTTCGAAACCACCATGCTCCTTCAGCATGGCTGAAAGAATGTAGTGAATATGTTTCACCTCAGTTACCAGGAAGTACTAGGTGGAATAGTCATTTGACTTGCCTAGAAAATTTTGAACGAAATCATAATTCATATATAAAAGTATCAAATGACCATTTACAAGAAATGGACCAAAATATCCTTGCTCGTGATTTTAATCTTTTGCAACACGTAAAAGATCTCATTAATCAATTAAAACCAGTCTCAGCAGCTTTAGATATCTTGCAGGCTGATTCAACAACAATAGCAGATGCTTGTCATTTATGGTGCAGTTTACTGAAAGATGATAATTTGAAACCCCATTTTGTAAAAGCTAAAAAAAAGGTTTGAAAAAGCAATTTTGCCTTGGCATTTTCTTGCCTATTTGTTACACCCAAAATATAAGGGTGAGCACCTTAGTTACGAACAAAAAGAACAGGCCAGAGAATGGCTACAAAAAATAAATCCATCTTTCCTACCATATGCCATGAACTTTGAACTAAAAGAAAAACCTTTCCAAAGTACATTGTTTTAAGAACAAGTACTTATGACAATTGATGCCAATAAGTGGTGGAGAAATGTCGCAAAGTCATGTGAAATTTCCAAAGAATTTTGTGATTTAATAGCACACCTGCAAGCATGTCCAGCCAGTAGTGCTGCAATTGAGAGAATATTTTCCAACTTCTCTTTTGTCCACTCAAAAATTCGAAATAAGTTTACAATAAGTAATGTTTCCAAACTTGTTTTTTGTTATGGAATGCTGAAAAAAGAATTATTTTATAATGATGATGTTGATGGTGATGAAAGTGCCACTAAATGTTGAATGTGTAATTTTTTACGTTATTGTTATTAAAATATTTAATTTTTTAAAAGAAATTTAAGATTTCACTTATTTGAACACAATATATTAATACATGTACTTACTACTATTGCTTATATTTTGCATCTCTGAATTATTGCATTATGCTGATTGATAGGTTGATACATTTTATTTTAAAACTAGAAGTGTTAAATTTCTGTAGATTTTGCACTATTGTTAATTTATTGCAGCATAAAAATCAGACTAACAATAGCTTTTTTTTCAATTAAAGAATTTTTTTATGATGAAATTAATAATTTCTCAGTAATTAAGATGAGTATATTATGTTATCATCATAATGCATTGTACTACTATTCTGTGATTGTTAATTTAAGATAAGTAAAAGAAATGAAACGTGTATTTATATGTAAAAAATGCCATTTTTGCTGGCAAAAACTGGCAAAAACTTATTTTTGCCAGGACTGTTTTTACCGCGGTTTTTTCCACCTACAGCAAAAACTTGCCAACCCTGTTTCTTAGCTATTAAGCCATTGTTCTAGACAAGCAGTTCCCAAATTGTTTTTTGACCATGTTCAAGCAAAGTATTCCTGAAATCATGATGCCTATCTTGACATATAAATCTTATTAGCTTAAAATTGGCTATAAACTTAAAGAACTAAAAATTCATATGTATTTAAGTAATTAACAAATATATATTTGATTTGATGGAAGTCTGACCATTGGTAATTAGTAAGAATATATACAAACTAAATTAACATCTTAGATAAAATATATTTTTAGAGTTCGAATTTTTAACAATATCAGAAAATTTTATTTTTTACATGTAATTTTTTATTGAAATATTCTTTGTGTTTTCGCACTGTGGAGTCTTTTAATTAGCTGTATGTTTCTGTTCAATTTAAAATCAGTAATGGCTTTTAATTAAAATTCATTCATTCAAATTTGTTTAAAATTCACAAAATTATAAAATTTTGATAAGAATAATATTTTTTAAACTTTTAAATATTCAGAATTTATTGAAATTCAGAGTTTGTGTATCTACATATCTGTTTTCCTTTTAAGCACAGAGTTTGTGATGGAAATAACTAAAAATGAGAAAAATTAAAGAAGAGAAACACACATTTATGATACATAAATCTTCTAATAGTAGTAGGCTTCAGCAAAGGAAAAAACAAAAAACAAACAAAAAAAAAAAAACCTGTATAGGACATGATCTTTTTCATAAGAAAAAGTACTGTACTTATCTTTAACAACATATTAAAACTTTTACGGCAATCAGAGCATTTTTACTTGAGATTTTTTCCCCCGAGTTTCTGAATTAATTGGACATTTTACATAAAATAACATGCAAAGAGCCAGACATTGACAAAATCGCATTAAAATCTGAAAGTTAAACTCAATTAGTTTTCTTTTTCTTCTTTATTTGGCATCACTCAAAATTTTAATTATTTATGTATCTGTATCATAATCTATGTGTCTAAGTACTTTCTTTTTGTGAGGTAATTTAATGGAATATTCAAATAACTATTTTGCTCTTTATATCTATGTAAGTTAAAAATTATTTTGGGCATGTGAGCTGTTATTTAGACAAGTGCTTTAGTGTTTATAGACAGCTAAAGTAGCTACTTTTGTTGTATTTTTCCTGTGGCAACCTTAGAATACATAAATACGTGAAGTTTTGTAATATTTTATGTTATTTGCTTTCATGAAATTAAATTTTTGTTCATAGAAAGAAAGAAATGTATTCTGTGTTCATTTATTTTGTTACTCTATTATTTTTAATTTTATTTTCTAGCAAAAAAGAAGCAGGAGGTGACTTCAGTTCTAGAGTCCCTGACAATACTGTTGTTAAAGATATTTTACCTGATATGTGTTTTTCCGTATTTGTCTCTTATGTGGAGATTTACAATAATTACATTTATGATCTGTTAGAAGATACCCCTATCGACCCCAAAAGAATTAAGTAAGTGTATTATTCTGTTTTTAATGTTAGTTTTTAGTGTAAAGTTATTAGCATCCATACTAATAGTTTTTAGAATATTTATTTCTATTTAGTAAATGAAACTTAAAATGCATACACTGCATATAATGTGCACTTTTGGTACAAGAAAATTGATCGAACTTTACAGGTGTGCTTTGTACTCTGGTTATAAAATTGAAAGATTAAAAATTAAGAAAAACAAATGATCATAAGAATTGAATTTTTCTACATTTTTTATAATGTAGAAAAATTCAATTCTTATGATCATTTGTTTTTCTTAATTTTTAATCTGCTGTTTATGTAAAAAAAAAAAAAAAAAAAAAATCATCCTATGGGACTTATTTTTTAATTTATTAATTATTGTTGTAACTTTTGGAGTTTTCACGATATTTCACTGGTCTTTTTATATGAGTTGTCCTATAGTATGGACTATCAAATCATGACAAAAAATCTTTGCTGTAGTTCGCGCATGTGCAGTTAAGATTTATTTCATAAAAATACCTATATCTCATCAAATATTCAATATATTAATATTTTAATCACAGTATACTATTTCTACAAGTTTTTGGAAAGCGGTGTTAAATTCAGCTGAAAACTCTGCATGCTATAAAAAAAAAACTTTTGAAGTTTTCACAGAAACGTTGACATCTTCATGAATATACATACTATGCTTACACAAATGCAAACAAATGTTGAACAGGACCTGCATACTCATTTGCTACAGTAACAGACCATTTTTACCATTTTCTGTTACTTGGGTGATCAGAAATATTATTTTATTATTAAAATTATTATTTCCTCCCCTAATTGTCCTCGTGACAAAATCTTCACTGAAAAACATGAAGTGAAACATGTTCTTTACATCCTCAAAGTTCAAGGGCGTTCTGGGCATTTCCTCGCGAGTTTCAGTAAGATATTCGACGAAACGTCTTAAATTGGTCACTGCCCCTTATTTCCGGACACCAGTGTATATATCTGTATTCAGTTCCTGTATATAGTGATTGCTCTAGAAAGAAAAGGGCAGGGTCTAATCACTAAAAAGGATACTAGTTCAGTAGAAACAGACACTATTTCAAGAGAAAATTTATGGTGTTTAGTAATGATTAAAAAAAAAAAGGAATTTTTAGGTACAATAAATAAAGTAACAATTTTGAATGGTTTTATAAATTATAAATAAGGAAATACAATTAAATTATGAAAGGATTTAATAAATTCCTGCATTTTTCTTAAAGAAATGTAGAACTGCTTTAATTTTTGCAAGCTCTCGGACACACAGATTCAGAAATACTGTAGTGTTGGGAAGGTTTTTACAAGAGATATTAGATTACAACTAAATGTGTATTTCACTATTTAAAAAAAAAAAAAAAAAAAAAGGCATGGTACATTTTTTTTTTTTTTTAAAAAGGCAGAGCAGTACACCCTTAAAAAATAACCTAGAGGAAATACTACTTGCATATTTTTTACGTTTATATCTGTATTCTGAATTTAATAAATGAAAATGCCATTGTTGTAAATTATAAGTGTTGACAATATCTTTGCGATTCAATGAATAATTTTCCTGTTTTTCATTTATTTGTATAAATTAATGTATTGATTATTTCCTTGACTTATTACAAAACATTCTTGTAATTAAAATTTCTTTTTCTTCAAAAATATATTTATTTTCACTAAAAAGAATTTTTTTTTTTAAATTTTTTCCATTAAAAAAAAAAAAAAAAAAAAAAAAGATGAATGTATTTTCTTAATAGTCATTTCTTTATAGGGTGTTCAACTCCAAAATGCTCCGTGAAGATGCAACAAAAAATGTGTACGTTTTCGGAGTTCAAGAAAATGAAGTCAAAACTGTTGAAGAAGCACTGGAATTGTTTGACAAAGGTCAAAGGATGCGCAAAGTGGCTCATACTGCATTGAATACAGAATCGAGTCGAAGTCACTGTGTATTCACAATACGTATTGTACAAGCTCCTCTTGATCCTGTGGGTGCAGAAGTTTTGCAGGTATTTTAAGTTTAATTGTAATGTTTTTTTCTTTTAGATATAAAATTTTTTAGTTTACAGAATTATCAGAAAAATGTAAGAATTATTCCCTATATATAGTATGCTAATTAAAATACTAAATCAATTATTTTTGTTAAATAAAAATTATTTGAACGAATTCAATATTAGTCAATACTTGTATTAATTATTTTATAAGTTGATCATCTGTATGAAATTAAATTCTTGGATTTTGGTTAATTTCTAATCCTGAGTATACCAGGATTTTTGCAGCTGAATGAATAATGCCATAACAAAATCTACTAGTGTTCATTTATGAAAAAGGAAAATTAAAATGTCTTAAGGTTTTCAAGTGATCTTGCACAATTGCTGTGGGAGGCTGTCTATCTATATAAAATGCTAAGGTATGTGGCAGTGAAAAAGCAGTTATTTCACTTTTGCCAATGGCAACAAGTGGTTTGTTTTCACTAATTTGTGAACATTAGGGAAAGTATTTGAGGTATCGATTTAAAACTGAACACACTTATGTAGAAAACTTTTCTGCAGTCGAAAATATAATTTTTGTAAAAATCAGCCTGTATATTTTCTTAATTTTTGCAAAAAACTAGCTACTTTCTGTAAAGGAAAGAAAGTAAAGTGCGAAGTCAAATAAAAAAACATGCCATTTTGTTATTAATTAAAACATTAGCTCCATTGTTGTACCTTATGATGCAGTTTAACCTCATTGTTTGCATCGTTATCACATCAACGCTACTGATGCACATATTTGTGATTTATAATATAGGTTGACCTTTAGAAGTTTTACTTCTTACATACGTAACAACCACTTTTTTCTTTGAAAGTGTGAGCTGATAGGTAGCCAAATTAGACCTTACATTCTTTCTAACTTTCAAATTAATGTAATTTGGTTTTAATTTTATATTTAACAGAAATCTGCATGCATTAGGAAAATTAAGAGTGAGGAAAAAGCATAGAGAAAACTTATCACAGAGGACCCTCCGTAGAGCTGAATTTGTTTCATCTTCACATCTTGACTTCAGGCATCTAACTCAACTTCTCCATTCCTTGACCACATTCTATTCTGTGACGCATGTGTGTCAAAAAATAGTGCCCCACATAATGGCACTATGAAAAATTAAAAGCTGAAAAACTGCTCAAGAATAAATAAATCATTTGATGGAATGTGCCGTTGGTTGTTCTCTTCATTTTTGATCATAAGGAATTTATCATTTCACAATTTGTGAATTTGAACATTTGAAAACCTTGTGCCGCATGGTCACAAAATGTTCCGATTTTCGCAGGAATTGCAGATCACTATAATGTTGTTGCCATTGCCAGTGAAAGAACAGAAAAACTTAAGAAAATAGATAAAGATAGAAAAAACATATAATAACTAAAATATTAATAGACTCCAAAACTTTTAATTAACCTCAGTAGGTTCAGAAATATTAACCTCAATTAATTCCATAGTTAATAATTTTTTAACTCCAGTAGCTCCTAAATTATTGCATAAATAATATTTCAACAAAATATACATTTAGAAATAGATCAAAATTCAATCAGTTAAATATAAATACCTGAGAAATTCATAATTGAGAAGAAATGTGCATTTTTCATCTTCTCAAGAGCCAATTAATAAAATATTAATTTCACCAACATGGTCATTTTACCATTAAATCCAAATGGTCAATATATATTTAATTCAGCATCAGTTTTGGTATGAGAATTTTACATAAAAATTCTGTGCCAGATAATAATTTACATTTTAATTAACTTAGCTTTTAACAAACCTGCAAACCGTAACTGTAACTTTAACCGCAAATAACAACAAACAGTATCTAGTAAACAAATATCCCATAATTTTAAATTTTAAAGGTTATTAATTATACAAATTGATTTAAAATAATTTAATTTATATTTTAATTTTAGTTGTGTTTTGCAACAGAACATTCCTTAATGAAATTAAAACTTCATCAAGCAATAAATAAAATGATATAAATAAAACATAAATTTAAGAGACATGTATTCAAACTATGTGCTTAAACTACTGAAATTATTAGAATAAAACAGGCTACTGTAGATAACATCTTTGTTGATTTCCTTGGCTATATGAAAGTACTGCTCTTAATAACTTTCAAAACTTTATTTCAGTACATAATTGACATATTTCATATAAAAATGCTTTTGGTGGCGTTAGTGAGCAGCCTAAAAAAATGTATTAAATGTAAAAAATCTGTCAGTTTAAAAAAAAAAAAAAAAAAAGTTTTCACCTGTATTCTGTAACCCAGAAAGCCCGGTTGGATCCCTTAGTATATATATAAACCTAATGTAATAATTTTCTTAAAATTTTTTGAAAACACTTAAATGCTCGGTTTGTTGAATGCTGATTGAATGAAATGTAATTTTAATATGTTGTTATTGTCACCTACAGTATGTCTTTTCTTGAATGTGGTCTATAAATATTATACCATTTATAATTATTTTACAGTGTTGCACAAAATAATTCGATTGCACTACAGTTTATGGGCGGTAACAATTTAAAATGCATTTTAGTGCCATTATGTTATTTGAAACACTACAAAATTTGTATATGCTACTAAAGCTTATTGTAGCATGTTCTCCATTGAAAATATTGGGTGTAACATTGTTTTACAGATCAACACAAAAGAATTCAGATGCATTACTCTTAATCAGCAATTGCTGCTGGAGGAGCTTTTTTTTCTATGACCTTTATTTAACTTAGGATGCTTCCTGTATCTATAATAATCCTGTCTCTATCTATAACAATGTCTTAAACTAACTTTTCAATACCATTTTAAACTCACTTCCCATGAACAAATTTCGCTCAAATATTCAGAGTAAGCTAAGCCAAGAATTTAAAATTTGTTATTGGCATAGATTACAGTATGTTTCCACCAATAGATGAAGTAAGTACAAGTTTGTAATGTGCCAGTCTGCTGAAAGTCGAGTGGTTTGGTTAGTATAAATATATAAATAAACTGATTGCAGTAGTTCAATTTCTAGAAATCAACCTAAAATCGACTCTTGATGTATCAACTTGTATTTTTATTTGTCTGTCTGTAACAACTGTATGTTGAAAAGTTATTGCCAGATTTGATTCTTAATAATGTGTGTTTGCATACCCTTAGTAATTTTTGCTTTCTTTAAAGACTGCCAGACTTATTTTAATAAGAATATACAGAAATCAGCTACTTTTATTAAACGTAGAAATTCTGGCATCCTTGATAAAAATCTTACTTGTATGTATTTTTGTTTATTTTTTATTATGATTTTAGGTTAAAGAAAAAATAATCGTCAGCCAATTATCTCTTGTTGATCTAGCTGGAAGTGAACGACCTGTAAGAACAAAAAATACTGGATATAAATTAAAAGAAGCAGGTATTGCATACATTCAAATTATATATTTATTTGTTGAAATGTGTGTATATGTATCTAAGATTGTATGAATAAGCCAATTTTTCTAAAATGTTGATAATATATTATTTTAAAACTACATAAATATTAAAGGTTTTAAATGCTGAAGAAACATTCTATTTTTTTAGCTATATAATATATATATATATATAATATAGGGGTAGTACTTGTCCTGAAATTCCTTATATTCCTGTAAAAAATTGAAATGTCCTGAAATATGGTAGTCTGTCCTAATATTCCTGAAATTTTGCAAGTTTTGTGCTATATCGGTATTTGAAATCACCAAATAGGGGGTAGGTGTACCTTTTTACTGATGCAAAACGATCACGAAAGTTGCAATTTTCTTCAGTCTATCATTAAAAATAGTGATTTTCGTCAATTTGCCAAAAAAAAAATTTGCAATTTTTGGTGATCAATTACCAAAAATCATATTTTTTATTAATTAGTCATTAAAAAAAGTTTGCTATTTTCATCTGTCAGTTACAAAAAAAAAAAATCTTTTGCAATTTTTGTCGATCAGTGAAGAAAGAAAAAAAAAAAAAAAAAAAACAAGATTTTTGTCTTTCAGTAATGCAAAAATTGCAGTTTTTTAGCAGCTTGGTCAAAGAGTTCTGGTAAAATTACTTTTTTTTTTTAATGTATACTTTTACAACAAAAAAATTGTGTACATGGTGTAGTATTTATGATAATAAAATGTATTGAAAAGGGATTTAAGGGTTTTTTCGGTTCGGTTTTCAATCAAATGTGTCCTGAAATTGAACTGAAATATTTCCTGGGCTAGTACTACCCCTGTATATATATATATATATATATATATATGATAGATTGTGTAAGAAGATGTATTTAAGAATCAGTTGTTAGATTTTTGTCATATATTTTTACTATAAATAATAGTGATTATCTGAGGAGTGTTTTAAATCAGAATAAGAAACTTATATTCAAATTATTGAAGTTTGTGAAAATTCAGCATTAAAAAGTCTATTAGAACACCTATAGGAAATTTGTTTGTTATTGGAACTATAATAAATCCTTTTTTAGCACATATATGTATTTTCCTTGACTTGCATATTTTGTTAGTATTATATACAATTATGCCCCAAGACTAGCAAATCTTTGTTTTATTGTTGCTTGCTGCCAACAATTTTATGTTTATTCTATTCCCTCCTTTTAAAGATTTTCATATAAAATTTATTGTTTGTTTTTTAAATATTTTTTTACTAATATCTTTTAAAAAGCAAGTGATATTTTGTAACAATATTAATCTTGAATACTAAAATAATCTCTAATGTCATCAAAGAAAAGAGCCATTTTTCTGTCAAACTACCAAGTGTGCCAAATATGATCAGGAAAATATTAAGACTTTTATTGCTCTTTTAAGAGTGGTACATATGCTTCACTGAGTTCATTCATTACCAGTATATAACAGAATGAGAAAAAATGTTCTGTTGCCAAAAGACGTAATTAATTCTGGATTGGCTGTTTTTTGAAAATGTTAGCTGAATGACAACACTCCAACCCTTTTTAAGTTCATCACTTTTATCAGGCTTATCCTGCATAACAATAAAATAAAATGTCTGGGCTATATGCAGTTAACTTTTAAAAGATTTTTTCATTACTATTTAATTTTCACTTGTTACATGCATTCCACTATGAGCATATCATGATAGGGAAAGTTTACTTTGGTGTAAGGAGCATATTCATTGGGGTCAGAAACAGTGGTCCAGAATCATATTCTGTAATGAATCTCGATTCACCATAAACAATGATTCTGGACACCAGTTAGCGTGGAAAGAGAGGGGAATTCATTCCCATCATCAGACCATCCCGGAAACTGATAACTATCGCTGAGAAGTGATTATGTGAGCGGGTATTAGGCACAATGGCAGAATTCTGCTTCAAATATTTGAAAAAAGGTACCGTGGTATTGCGCAGACATTCTCCAGTGTTATATCCATCTTTCTCGTCCAGAATTCTTTAGTCCAGAATTTCAGTTCATGAATAACAATGTCCACCCCCATACGACTACTGAAGTGTCCCTCACACTAACAGGAGACGATATTGATCTTATGATATTCCTTGCTTTATCCGGACATAAATCTTATAGACCATCCCTGGGATGCACTTGGTAGACATATTGCTCAAAGACAGAATCCTCCTCGAAGTGTGCAGGAGCTGAAAATCGCCCCACGCAACGAATGGCACAGAATTTCCCAATCTCTCCTCAACTGGTTAGTGAACAGCATGCGCAAATGATACATGTGCATCAATGTTGGAAGAGGTCATACTTCATACTTACCAATTCATATGTGTTCCTTTTTTGGGTAGAAAAAGCATTTTTTGTACCTGTTGAAAAATGCTGTAAGTAACATATTTGTTCTTTTGTGCATCTTGCTTTGCCATGTGATAATATCTGTATTGCTTTGCATAATAAAGATACACCAGGACCTCTATTAAATATGTATTAAGTCTCATTTCTTTAAACAATATCTATCATTAGTTATTATAAAAAATGTCTGTTCCTTAACAATTACATGCCTCTTAAATGATCCTCTTCCCCTAAAGTCCCTTTTTTAGAAAAAGGTCCACTTTCAGTGACAGGAAATTTGTTTTAAACTGAATGTAAAAAAATTGCTGCAAAACGCAAAAAAAACTTAAATTGCATTAAAAAAAATCCTAAAAATCGCTGATGAATTCCCAATAAATTTTATTAAAAAGAGGACAATTTATTAAAATGGGCTAAAATATGGAAACTTGATTTCTTTTAAGAATGTAAAAAAATTGCTGCAGAACACAAAAAAACTCCAAAACTCTCATTAAAAAAATTGCAAAAAATTAAAAAATTGCTTTATGAATTCTGAAATAAACCTTACTGAAAATAGGACATTTTCCATAAGATAAGCTGGGGTAACGGGACCAAGAAGGTAACTTGGCCATAGGCTATTTTATAATAAACCACTGGTGTCATATAAGTTTTGGTGGTTGGCAATGATGGGCCAGTTTTATACTGGCAGCACCATCTGTACTTCTTAAAACAACGTGTGTGAGCTCAATCATAACTCTCCCTTTGCAATGATAGGTTTCCGAAAATTTAAGAGGTTTTTTTGGTTGATTTGGTGGCTTTTTATCAAAATACCGTAAATATTTTAATTAAATATCTTCTTTTTTAAAAAAGATTAGGCATAAATACATTAATATTATTAGGTATCTATACATATTTACTTCATATTTCAAATGTTAGGCCAATGTTCCAATTACCCCATAAATTTTTCAAGGATGGAGTAACTGGGACATGTACCAGGCCCAACAGTTATAAATAATTTTTTGGAGTTGCTCTTACTACAGGAAATTAATTTCTCCATTGTTTTTTTGTTTGTAATAAAGGAAATTATATAATACTTAGTTTTTTAACTGAACACACATTTGTGTATGTAACTTAAGTTTTTGTTTATAAAAAACTAATAAGTAAGCCAAGGGTTGATGCTGGTTTATTTTTTCTTAGGGCCCATTTTGTGAAATGTGTCATATTTTTGTGAAATTTATCATTTTTGTGAAATTTATATTATGAAAATTATATTTTTGTGAAAAATAACATTTTGTTATCAAAGATGAAATCAAACTACTCAAATTCAAACCAAGCATTTAATAATAATAATTTCTCAAAGTCCTGCTGCTAAAATTTTCCTTTCTGGTGAACTTGTTTTGTTTGCAAATTACACCTTTTTAAAACCTAACAAAATAAAAATAATAGAATGTTTTTATTAAATGGATTTTTGTGAAGGGGACCTGAATATGCCCCAAATTTTGCCTGGATCGACCCCTGTAAGTAGATAAAACTTGGTATTTAATAGATGAGGTATTAGACACTTAATTAATTTGGATTATTTTTATTAGAGGATATGGTGTAAACATAAATTAGGAAGACAAACAAGGGTTTTAAATAATAAAGATAATTAAATTTACTTACCCATTTGTTTTATCCACGGAATATGAACTAGTCGTTTCGCCCTTCGACAACTACATGCGACTTGATGATCGAATGCCGTCGAAAAGCTCGGCATATGACCTAGGGACTGGTTCTGCTGATGGGGTTCCAGCGACAAAGTCGCTGTGTCGATCGGCAGTCTATCAAGTGTCTACGAAGAGGTTTTCACTAAGTTATGGGATCCTCTGTGTAATCGCTTCGACCTCTGTTGTCGCTCACTTGGGTAATGGGTTGGAAAGTCCGCAGGTGGCGGTCTCCCAGTCCGGCCGAAGCGTACCTGGAGAGACAAATCCGGTGTGCACGCTAAAAGTTCTCAAGGACTTGGGTTCGGTGGTTGTAGACGTGCCTGGCGGCGCAACCTAGTTTTACCCATTTGTTTACAGATTTTTCTCGTTTAAATTTCACAATCAGTGGATAGGTGATTACCGCTGCATCCAAGGCATTTAGGATCATTATGACAGTTAGCCACAACGTGGTATAATTTTTGGTAACGATGGCATTGCGTGGGTTTCTTGGTCAGTCTAAATTTTTTTACATCAATTCTAAGACTGAATATAATTTTTACTTTGAAAATTTCATAGAAAGTCTCGTTTTTTGGGAATTTTGTCAAAAATAGGAGTATGGGTTTGCTGTCACGCTTACTTTTTATTTGAGAGATTTTAGTAGAACAGAAACCTTTGCAAGCAAGAGTTTCCTTTAGAAGTTCCTGATCCATGGATCTGGGGAGACATCTAATAACTTCCAGAGGGATTTCTCTATCAAGGATGATATAGTGCTGAATTTGCCTTGTTTAAGGTATTCATGGATGATCATTTTATCGCGTAAACTAGCAGGGAAGATCTGGGTAAAATTGCCATAAATTTTGGCTTTAAATTTGCATCTATTGTTAGAGGACATATTGTTAGTTAAATTAATCATATTTTCAATATCAGTAACCAACGATGGGTTTGGGTTTTTTTCTTAGTATTACCTCAACTTGGGGTTACTGTGTTTCCTCTTTCTCAGAAACATAATCGGTAAGGGTGATATTATCCTCATTATCAGCAACAATCGAATTGTCTTTCTTAGGAATTTTGACCTGTTGAACAGCTTTATTTTGCTTAGATCTGTTTTTTGGATTTAGTAGGGGAAAAAACCCTCATCAGTGTCCATCATGGCCTTGTTATCCTTATTATTATTAGGAACTTTATGGATGTAAAAATTTATTGCAAACTCCAAGGCACTCGAAGGATTACTTCTAATAAAATCGCTAAGATTAGACTTTTTGGAAGAAACAGAAGAGGTAGAAGGGTCTTTCCGGATTTTGGATTTCCAGATAATGGGTCATATACTGTAAAATGATTCTTTCTTATCAAACATAATTAAAATATAAAAAATGCATAGTACAGCTTAATTTCCATTTAATTTTGCTTATGTAATCAAACAATGAGTTATGTGGTGAGTCAAGCTGTTTAAAAACTCATTGATAACACTTTTTTACAAAAACTTTCGCACATGGATTATTTGTTAATATTTATTTTAAAAGTTTGTCCAGTCGTTGAACTATTTCAGAAATTTAATACCGAGTAAAAATATGTGTGTGTGTGTGTGTATGTAGTTATGTATGTTATGGTATCCTTCCTCATTATTTTTTTTTGTAGAAATCATTTGTCATTTTTTAAATGTATTTTTCTACAATACAAACCTTTCAATAACAAATCTTCATGCTGTTTGTTTGTATGAAAATGAAACGCAGATCAACAATCAGTCATTTTTGATGGGGTTATATACTAGTATCAAATAATTTCTTTGAGTGAAATTTCATCATATTCATTTAACCCTTGACACGAGCAGGGAAGACAGAGCTATGCTCGGTCAAAATTAACTTTGAGTTCATATATCATGACCCATGACCAAAATAACCCACTAATCAAATTTTCTTGAACATATGACCAAGCCCAATTATCTTCTCGTGCCCGAAATCCGTAGGATATAAAATTTAGTCAAAATAGTCTGAGCCATTTTTTAGATAAAATTAGTTTGACTCACAATGACCCATTAATCGTATTTTTCCGAGCATGTAACCTAGCCATATGATTTTCTTGTGCCCCAAAACCATAGGATACAAAATTTAGTTCAAATCGTCTGAGCCATTTTTAAGATAAAAATACCTTGACCCATAATGACCCACTAATCGAATTTTCTCGAACATGTGATTTAGCCCAACAATCTTCTCGCGCCCTAAAACCATAGAATGCAAAATTTAGTGTAAATAGTCTGAGCCGTTTTTAAGATAAAATTAGCTTGACCCGCAGTGACCTAAAAATGACTCACTAATCGAATTTTTTCGGACATGTAACCTAGCCCAATGATTTTTTCGTGTCTGAAACTCGTAGGATACAAAATTTAATCAAAATCGTTAGAGCCGTTTTTTAGATAAAATTAACTTGACCCGCATTGACCCAAAAATGACCCACTAATCAAAATTTCTCAAACATGTGAACCAGCCCAATAGTCTTCTTGTGCCTGAAAATGGTAGGATACAAAATTTAGTCAAAATCATTTGAACTGTTTTTTAGATACAATTAGTTTGACCCTGACCCATGGTGACCCAAAATGACCCACTAATCCAATTTTCTCGAACATGTGATCTAGCCCAACAATCTTCTCGTGCCCTAAAACCATAGAATGCAAAATTTAGTGTAAATAGTCTGAGCCGTTTTTAAGATAAAATTAGCTTGACCCACAGTGACCTAAAAATGACCCACTAATGGAATTTTCTCGTGCCTGAAACTCGTAGGATACAAAATTTAATCAAAATTGTTAGAGCCGTTTTTTAGATAAAATTAACTTTTCCCGCATTGACCCAAAAATGACCCACTAATCAAAATTTCTCAAACATGTGACCCAGCCCAATAGTTTTCTTGTGCCTGAAAATGGTAGGATACAAAATTTAGTCAAAATCGTTTGAACTGCTTTTTAGATACAATTAGCTTGACCCTGACCCAAAATGACCCACTAATCCAATTTTCTCGATCATGTGATCTAGCCCAGTGGTTTTCTGGTGCCCCAAAATGGTAGCATACAAAATTTCGCCAAAATCGTTAGAGCCGTTTTTAAAATAAAATTTGCATATATATATATATATACATACTATGCCCACTAAAGTCCCTTGCCACCCTCTTAACTTCAGAACGGCTGCTGCTATATTCATAAAAGTGGTGTCTAGATATAGTAAAGTAGCCATGCGCTACACAATGAAACATCCTACAGCGCCACTTGGTGGAATGCTGCGGAGTAAGCATTCCTATCTCGTAAACGGAAAGAGATAGAGAAAATAAGTGATTTTCAAAGTTGTAAAGTATCATCGATTTAGTACGAAAAGACACCTTGTGGACATTAATGCGAAGAATAGAACAGTGAAAACGCGCATTTGTTTTTTGTGTTTTCCTACACTGTGACGTGACAAAACGATCTTAGAGAGAAAGAAACAGCCAGTTATGAAACAGCAGGTCTGTGCGACCCTTCCACAAACATTGCAGGACATTATACGACGCTATTATGGACGCTTGTGTCAACGTGTCATCATCTATGCTCCAATGTGTGCAACGTGAAATTCAAACAAGCATCCAAATATGCATTGCAGCTGACAGTGAGAAGTTTGAAAATCTAAAATAAAGGTATATTATTATAACTAGTTGCTTTTTTTCTTTCTAAGATCGTTTTGTCACGTCACAGTGTAGGAAATGACGAAAAGACAAATGCGTGTTTTAACTTTTAACCATTCTATTCTTCGCATTAATGTCCACAATGTGTCTTTTCGTACTAAATTGATGATGCTCTACAACTTTGTTAATCACTTTTTTTCTCTATCTCTCTCCGTTTTCGAGATAGGATTGCTAACTCTGCAACATTCCACCAGGTGGCGCTGTAGGCGGTTTCATTGAGTAGCGCATGTCTACTTTACTATACCTAGACACTACTTTTATGAATATAACAGCAGCCGTTCCGAAGTTAAGAGGGTGGCAAGGGACTTTAGTGGGCATACTGTATATATAACCACACACACACACACACACAAGATTTGCTCGCATTAGAATATATGATAAATTGATGCTGATTGGATTTCGCCCAACAGGTGACACTACCGGGTTGCATTTTTAATGATTTCCATGATAGCCAGATCTCATCATGTTGGGATGAATTTCACCAAATGTAAGATGGTTATGAATACTGTTTATTCAATATTGGTTTTTATCACTCCCCAGGAGGCGTTGCCATACTATACTTAGCAGCAGCAAGCTCTCCTTAATGTTTGGACCACAAAAAGTACTGATATCTGAAGTTTGTCCAAACATCCCAAATTTTTAATTGAAAACAGCTTCCTGCGACTTGGCCATTAATGCATTATAGAAGGTTTTCCAAATTCTAAAGAAAGTATAATGATCTACATGTCTATTAAATTTTTTTTGATGATTTTACACATTTAGTAGCACAAAGTACTGAAATATAATACACATTTAAAAAAGCACAACTTTGAAATCACAGCTGGCGAGGATGGTCCAGTATGATTCTCAATGCTTCATATAATGTAACAAAATGTGAATTTGATTAAAAAGAAATATTTCTTGTGTTTTGCATTAATGACCATAGATTATACAAAATTACTTTAAACCATAAGTGGATTGAATGATTCTTAACCAAAACTTATGTTTGTTGAAACTCTATGGTATTTATCACAAAGTTGTTAGCTACAATGTCTTCATGTGAATTAGCCTTTTTGCATTCTAATATTACTTTTAATATTCAAATAATTCATAAGTGCATATTTTCCAATCATTAATTTGGAAATGATTTGTGGGCATAATTGTTTATATTAAATGAAAGATTTGATATATTTAACACCAATCAAGGGTGTATTGTGTATTTAAATTTTCTCGCGTATATTACAGTGCCAGATAAATGAAAAAAGGAACATCCTAGAAATGCATTAACGGCCAAGTCACAGGAAGCCATTTTCAATGAAAAATTTGGGATGTCTGACTTTTAACTTGGGTGAACTTCAGATATCCGTACTTTTTGTGGCCGAAACATTAAGGGAGAATTGGGCTTTTTTACAAAAAACTTTTTGTTGGGATAGACCTTTCAGGATAGATTCGAGGTAAAATGTAACCAGCGCAACGCTTGTCAGAACTCAAGAAATCAATTGCTTTGACTTTGAATCCAAATAACTGAGGGGAAAAAAAAAAAAAAAAAAAATGAATCTTATCATTATTTTCTGTTTTCAAGGTACAGCAACTCTGTGAAATCCGTACATTTAGGGACCAAGGGTTTGGCGGATTATAGATTTTGGCAGATTATAGATCATTTCTTTGTTTACATTTTTTTTTTTTTTATAGTCAGTCCGACTATTAATTAGAAATATTTAAACATAAATTACAATAGAAAAGGAAAAATAATGCATAACTGTATTAAATTATTTAATAACTAAGTTAATTTAAAGAAAAAATAATTATACAATCCAAATTTTATTTATATTCATTTTTTAAATACAGTCAACTCTGTGAAATCTGCACAGTTTGGGACCAAGAGTTTTGCAGATTACAGATCATTCCTTTGTTTTCTTTTTAAACTGAACTATAAATTACTAATACAATATACAAAATATAATGTACCTAACAACATACATGATATCATATACATACATCTTGGTCATAAAAAAATTTTTGGTATAAGTATGCAGGCGTTGTTTATGTGTGTTTTAATATATATTCGTAGATCGGTGGATTAGTAAAAATCTATTACCGTTGTTCTTTCATCAAGTCTGTCTGTTAGATGGCTGGTGACTTTCTCTCCAAGATGGTTTATTAGTGAGAAATTGCAGACTCAGGAATTGGCCGGAGTGGCTCAGTGGTTGGAGCGACAGCCCGGAACGCTGTGGACCCAGGTTCGATTCCTGGCTCTGGCTAACTTTTCACTCCATGTTGGATTATTGTATTTATTGTATGTTTGTCTGTATTATAATAATTGTATATCTTTATATGTAATTTAATGAGCTTATAATTAATAAGGACTTTACGTTGCACATATAAATACTCATCAAACACTTGCTTTCAACGTAAATTTGATTTAATAAATATGAGTTACTTTAACTACATATATAGAAAACAAACCTCGACGTTTCGGTTAATCTTTATAACCATCATCAGGAGAAAAAACCTTCATAAATATGAACAGCAAAAATTAAAGTGTGTTACATGATTGAGTCACAATATTCAATCTGCCAAGACGCTCAAATAACTGAAATTATAACGACATATTCAAAATACGCCTGGTGGCGCCCTCTATGAACCAGCAATGTAACTGGAACTAATGTTCAACGGAAATTAAAGTTCACTTTAAAATGCATTTCCATATGGCAGGAACCGAAAATGATGGGATAACAAGAAATTTGCAACGATATCCCATCATTTTCGGTTTCATAGAGGGCGCCACCAGGCGTATTTTGAATATGTCGTTATAATTTCAGTTATTTGAGCGTCTTGGCAAATTGAATATTGTGACTCAATCATGTAACACACTTTAATTTTTGCTGTTCATATTTATGAAGGTTTTTTCTCCTGATGATGGTTATAAAGATTAACCGAAACGTCGAGGTTTGTTTTCTATATATGTAGTTAAAGTAACTCATATTTATTAAATCAAATTTACGTTGAAAGCAAGTGTTTGATGAGTATTAATGAGCTTAACTATGAAAGTATGATTTCCATTGTTTACATTTGAAAATGGATGGCGGATTATAGAGATTTCCGGATTATACATTGGCGGATTTTAGAGAGTCAACTGTATTGCTATATAAGTTGGTGGTTATGTTTTTTCACGAATAAAGGAAAATTTTTTATTATAAATGAAGCAAAATCAATAATATGGCTTTAAGGAATGACTGTCAGCTTCTTTGGGCCAGAATTATGATATTTTTGGTCTTTAGCTTAGAGACCAATACTGTATGCTTTACACATTTTTAGATTTTGAATTTTCTGCATATCTTGCTTTTAAATTGTTATTAATTTTCTGTGTTTTCTAATTTTATAAAAACAATTTCGAGTTTTAATTTAAAAAAAAATTTTTTTTTTTACTAAAATACTTTCTTACTGTCTAGGCAATATTAACTCATCGTTGATGATATTAAGAAATTGTATTGAAATTTTGAGAGAATCCCAAACTCAAGGAATTTCTAAAGTAAGTTTATTTATTTAATTGTAGTTACTACTATTATTTTTTTTTGTCATTTTCTATTCATTTTTTTTTTACACTTTATATATTTATTTTATTATACTGAAAGGTTGTGCCATATCGTGAAAGCAAGCTAACTCATCTCTTTAAGACATTCTTTGAAGGTGAAGGCAAGCTCCGAATGCTTGTGTGTGCCAATCCACGTGCAGACAACTATGAAGAAACAATAGTATGTAATTATGCTATTTAAGATTTAAAAAAAAAAAATTATTTTGTTTATATTATTATTTATTTATTTTTGTTTATGTGTATTGAAATCATTTGCATCTAAATTTTAATTTTATTGACATTCTCCCTTTTATTAATTTGATTTTGTGCACAAGAAGCTATAACTTTGGGGAGAGGGGAGCATATATATATAATTGAAGCTCAGCGAGCCGAAAATAAGCAAAGCTTTCTATGTATCCATTCCAATCTGACAATGAACTAAATACAATTTCAAGATAATAGCTTTATCAATTACATTGTAAATTATCACAAACATAGAATTTACTAAGATAGAGGTAATAACATGAGCCGATTTTCAAAATTCAAACTCTGGCCTGTGTAATTAAAGGTCAATGTTTTAATGCAAATCCTATGTGCAACAATTTTTCATAATCAGGCTAGGCATTGCTGCAATGTATATATATAAAAGGATAAGAAAATTAATTTAAATTAAAGTTCTAAATTTGAAATCAAAAGCCCAATACTTAAAACTAATTAGCCCTTCATAAACAGCTTTAACATTAATGTTTGGGAAATTAATCTCCCAAAATATAAGCTGATTGGCATGTCCACATTAGATGATCACTCAGGGTCATAAATTCTAATCAACTTTCTTCAGTATGACACTTATTAGGTTCATCTCATAAACTCTAAGCCATGATTTCTGATCAACTTTCCTCAATAAGACAGTTACTAGACTCATCTCATAAAATCAAATTAAATAATTATGTTCAGAAGATTTTTGTAGCATTTTGAAAAAATGAAGAAAAATTACTGGCTGATTTTTACAAAAATTGGATATTTGGATGTAGAAAATTTTTCTGTGTATGTATGTTGTGTTTAAAATAAAATATTTTTCTTAATTTTCGCTAATTATTGAAAATTCTCAAATTCATTCATTTCTGCTTGCAAATCAAGAGGAAGGTATGCCTTTCTTTTGCCATGCAAAATGTGAAAAAACTCAAAGTCATAGACAAAATTTCATGAAAACTTCAAAAATCTTTGTACTTAAAAATTATCAAAATCGATGTACATTTACGAGAGTTATGTGTGAACAACATAATACATACATACGGGTCGAATTGATAACCTCCTCCTTTTTTTAAGTCGGTTAAAAAGAGGGCAAAATTTACTACAGTGGGTTAAAAGATTGAAACTGAATTATTTTTATTCATGTACAAAAATTGCCCCCCCCCCCCCACAAAAATATATATATATATATATATATTTATAATTGCATAAAAAATTAAATAATAAAAAAAAATCTAATCAAAAAATCCAAAATCGGGCTTTAAGGTACATATAGTATGTATTTACAAAACCTTCCTACCAAATTTTGTAACTCTGGCAGACAAACTTCTTTCCTTATTTATTGATGAAGTTTTAATTTCATATGAAATATTAGCCAGAAACAAATACTGAACTATTTATATTGTTTAAAGTGCAAACATGTCAATGTTCCATTAGCAGGTTGCGCATGATAGAAATATATATTTTTTAAAAATCCTGCTTGAAAGTTATTTTATCTATACTAATATTATAAAGAAGTAACGATTTTTTGTTGTTTGTTTGTAGGGGTTAATCTCAGGAACTACCAAAGCGATTTCAAAAGTGATGGTGGCAAATTGATGGTGACAATCCCTGCTACAACATAGGCTATATTTCATGTCGGTACCACTACCCACAGGGGGGGGGGGGGGGGGTGTGCAGGAGCAAAAAACATTCTAAAATTTCGATTTTCTTTATACTGAAGGAGCTGGAAACATGAAATTTAGCATGGTAGTTACTTATAAAATGTAAATACTCTCTAAGAACAAATTCTAAAAAAATTCGAAATTTAAAAGGGTGAGATGAGCAAAAAGCGTTCTAAAAATATTCTAAATTACAATTTCTATGGAATCTCTGAAACTACAGAACCACTTAAAAAGTGATGGTGGCAAATTGATGGTGACAGTCCTTACTCCAACATAGGCTATATTTTATGTCGGTGCCACTACCTCCAGGAGGAGCACCTGCAAGAGCGAAAAAAGTTCTAAAATTTCGATTTTTTTTTTTTTTTATACTGAAGGAGCTAGAAACATGAAATTTGGCATGATAGTTACTTATAAGATATAAATGCTCTCTAAAAACAAATTCTAAAAAAATTCGAAATTTAAAAGGGTGAGATAAGTGAAAAGCGTTCTACAAACATTCTAAATTACAATTTCTATGAAATCTCTGGAACTACAGAACCATTTCAAAAGTGATGGTGGCAAATTAATGGTAACAGTCCTTGAAGTAACATAGGCTATATTTTTATGTCGGTGCCACTACCTCCAGGGAGGTGAAAAAGCAAAAAAAAAATTTTAAATTTCGATTTTTTTTTTTTTTTATATATTGAAGGAACTAGAAACTTCAAATTTGGCATGGTAGTTACTTATAAGATGTAAATGCTCTCTAAGAGCAGTTTCTAAAAAGTTCAAAATTTAAAAGGGTGAAATGAGCTAAATGTGTTCTAAAAACATTCTAAATTACAATTTCTATAGAATCTTTGAAACTACCAAACCGATTTTAAACATAATGCTCACAAATTTATGGTGACAGTCTGTGCTCTAAGTTATATTTTATGTCGGTGCCATTACTCTCAGGGGGGTGCAAAAGCGAAGAATGTTCTAAAATTGCAATTTTTATTATACTGGATTAGAATCTTGAAATTCAGCAAGATAGTAAGTTAAAAGATATATGTGCTCTCTAAGGACAGTTTTTAAAAAATTTGAAATTTAAAAGAGTGATATGAGGGGAAAGCTGTTCTAAAAACATTCTAAATTACGATTTCTATGGAATTGTTAAGAACAGAAACTTGAAATTTAACATGGCTGATACTTTTTAAGACAGAAGTGCACACACAGAACAGTTTTTTAAAATAAATCGAAATTTAAAAGGGTGAAAGAGGGAAAAAAGTTCTAAATTACGATTTTTTTTTATTTTACTAACAGGATTAGAAACTTTGGCAAATTTGGCATGGCGGTTACTTTTAATATACAAATGCTCGCTAACAATGGTTTGTAAAGAAATTCAAAATTTCAAAGGGAGAAATGAGCGTAAAATGTTTAAAAAGCATTCTAAATTGTAATTACTATGGAATTGTTAGGGGTAGAAACTTAAAATTTTACATGGCTGCTGATTTGGTCGCACAGAACAATTTGAAAAAAAATCAAAATTTAAGAGTGAAATGCGTGAGAAGCGTTCTAAAAACATTTTAAATTACAATTTATTTGGAACTATTAAGGCTAGAAACTTAAAATTTCGCCTAGCTGTTACACACGTAAATGATCATCCAGATCATATTACTAAAAATACGAAATGTAAAAGGACAGACGCAAAAAAAAAAAAAAAAAAAAAAAAAAAAGCGTACTAAAATTACAATTTATGTGATATAGCTGGTATAGAAGCTTCGTCTTTGGTATGGTGGTTACTCTTAAAATGCCGATGCTCGCTAAGACCGGTTTCTAAAAAAATAAAAATTTAACAGGCTGAAATGAGCAGAAAAGGATCTAAAAACGTTCTACATTATGATTTAATTGGATTTATTCGGGTTAGAAACTGGAAATTTAGTATAGTTGTAACTTTTAAGATGCAGACGCTCGGTATAAACAGTCTATTAAAAATTCAAAGTTTAAAGGTGTAAACTGAATGATAAACTTTATAAATTTTTTTTTTTCCTAAATTGTTAGCGATAGAAACTTAGAATTTAACATGCCTGTTATTTTTTATACGTAAATGCTTCCACAGAACAGTTTTTACAAAATTCGGAATTTAAAAAAAAGTGCAGAAGCAAAAAACATTCCAAAATTGCGATTTTAGTGATGCTGCTGGTATAGGAAGTTGAAATTTGGAATGGTGGCTATTTTTAAGATTTTAGTTCTCACTAAAAAGGGTTTCCATAAAAAAATCGAAATTAAAAAAAGTGAAATAAGCTGAAAAAGTTCTAAAAAGTTTCTAAACAATGATTTATCTGAAATTGTTACGAATAGAAACTTGAAATTTTACATGGCTGTTACGTTACAACAAATGCATCCATAAAACAGTTTCAAATTTTGAAATTTTAATGTAAGCTGGAACAGAAAAGTTTTAAAATTGCAATTTCTGTGATATAGTCATTACAGAAATTTGCTTAATTAGTATGGCTTAGTTAGTAATTTCTGAATTATCTGTAGCAGTAAAATTTCCTCTAATGAAAATAGGCTAACGATTTTATATTGAAGATTAAATTAATTAAAAGTGGATTTTAAAAGCCACTCGGCATTTTTCAAGAATTAAGCGAGCAAAGCCACGGGTTTTGCTAGTAACCAATAAGATACCGGTAAATTGAAACACAGTTTTAAAGCAAATTGTATTTGGAAGTACAACCACCCCCCCTCTCTCCCTCCCTCCCTCCCTCCCTATTCGAGAGTGTGAAAAGTGACATTGTGGGTTGTGGGATGTTTAGAAATGAATAAATTTTTTAAAAAAAGTTAAATTTATTATTCAGGTTATTGCCATCATCGATATGGCATCAGTGTTACTTGCACACATTTTTGCTTTTTAGTATAGATATTGCACATTGCAGTTCCTTTTTATGGCACCCAGAAAAAAAAAATTGCATTTAGACTTTTAATGTTATGTCTGTGGCACTTAAGATCTATAATTATTCCTAAAGGACATAATTTTTATGTCTGATTTTTTTTTTCAATTATTCACAAAAAACATGATGGCCATGGCATCTATCATTGTTCTGAATTAGATGGCCATCGGCTGAGCAGGAGTAGAGTCACAAATATACCATTGGAGTCGCCGCATAAGAGCTTTTCTTTGCTCAGCTCAATAATCATCCAATTGTAGAAGAATTGTAGGTATCCCATACTTCACTGCATTTTCTGATTTTTTCAGCACTTTATCGCTAACTTCGTTAAAATTCTGTTGCTTGGTTTCTAAAGATACAGCTTGCTGTTTTTGACCAATCTTTCACAGAATTCTAAAGAGCAACTGTACGTTTTATTTATGTTAGACAGATAGTGAAGTAATGGTTGTCACTTCTTTCACTCACAGATAGGGGAATTCGGAAACCCGGTTTATGGTTTGTCATTGTAAATACAGTCAGCCGAGTAATGGAACAATCACTTTAAAAAAAGAAATACTTTCACACAAACTTTCATTGTGACTGATCTATATATGGTTAATGTAGGAACACTTACGCATATCAGAGATAAAAGAAAAGCAGGGATTAGTCGGGAATTCAGTATTTCATGATTTTCTGAAACCCTTTTTCACTTTAGATCTTTTTCAAAACCATGAGAAAATTCCATTTTTAATAAGAGAATCTGACATGTAAGTTTAAAATATTGAAAACATTGCATAAAAAATCATGTTTTGACTTTGGAGCAAAAATAATTTTTGCCTTAAGTGAGAATTTCTGAAATTCTATTTCGTGTTAAACGAAGTAATTAACATTGATTTTCAAACTCATATGACGGGACCTCAGTATTATTTCATGTTAAGCGATTTTGTGTTAACGAGGTTCGACTGTATTTACAGTGATATTATTTTAGCGTATATTTAAAATGATATTATGGTTTTAAGTGCAATATGTTTAAGCAAAGTCTAATTAAATTTTGTTGGAAATTCTGGCTTCAAGAAGCAATTAATAAGAAGGTATCTGATTTTACCCTACCTTCTCCGAAATAATACTCAGATTTTAAAATCATTTTACTTATGTACTGGAAACTTTGTTACAGCATGTCATGAGATTTGCAGAAATAACCCAAGATGTGGAAATAGCAAGAGCTACTCCAATATCTACTCCTGTTATTCCTGGTCTTAGAATTGGTCGCGGAGTTTTATATCGAGAAGCAGTCAAAAAGGCAAAAGAACAAGGAGGTATATTATAATTTTTAGTTTTTAGAGTATGTTTATAATTTCGTATTTTTAATAAAATTAAATTTAGTTTTTGGAAAGTAGATTGACTTTACTTCACATTTATTGTTTTTATCTGCTAAATAGTTTCTTTCTTATTCTAGTTCCAATATCTGAAGTTTTACCTCCAACTGTTTATAGCTTAGGTCCCGAATTCCCTCAACTGACTGTAAGTTTATATGCATTAAAGATTTATTTTCATAGAAAAATTTAATTTTTAAAATGTTACACATTAATGTGTTGTATACCATGCACAAACATGTGGTTTCACGGAATATATATTGGAACAGATATTTATTTTTAATTCAAATCTAATCTTTTTACTTATTGATTTCATTATTCTGTAAAAATTCTATTAATCCTACTTGTATATTTTGCTATTGTACAACATGTTTATTACATGTTTTATTTTGAATGCTTGTAATTTTTATGCTTTCAGTATACAACAATAAGCTATATTAATTGACAGTATTGAAACTTTTATTTACCTTTAATACATACAGTGTTACAAAAAATATCTACTATGTAATATATTAATACCAATTAAAATGAAATCAAACTGAAAATTATATGCTGATCCTTTAAAACTGAATAGTTTGTTTACCAGTGCAAGTTAGCTTTTAAATATTCAAATTGATATTGACTTTTATACTATGGACAATTTTTGCTGTCTTTCATCCTTTCTTTTCTTTTTAATTCTTTAAAAGCAATGCAATACATGCTAAATTACATCAAATTGCTAATACAGTTGAGCCCGTTTATAGCGAGCCTGCATTTAATGAGATTCTGCATTTAGTGAGGAAAATGGAGTCTTTTGCTTGGTATAATGTTAATAAATGTATTAAAATATACTCTTTTAGCGAGCAAATTTTGTACTTTGCTTGGATTTAATGAGGGAAATAATTATGGAAACATGAAATAATTACAGAAATAATAATTAAAAAAAAGAAAAACATACAGTTTCCCTAGAATTTCCCCACTCCTGTTGTAAAGGAAAAATAAGCATTCGTTAAAGTTATCCATCAACAGGTGCAATCATCAGAGACAGGCATAGATTCTTGGAAGGGAGGCGGTGTTAACTGGATGCTAGTCCTATTGTCCTTTTCCAGGAAGGGTAAGGGAGAGAATGAAAGAATCCTAACTCACAAAGAATGGAATTCCAAATTACTTGGTGCTTTACAGTGGTTAAAGATGGCGGACGCAGGGGAGGTAGGGGTAGTTAGGAACGTTGTCAAGTGGCTTCGTTCATGACGACTACTCCCATCAATGGCTTGACCGAATCGAAATCAGGTGTAATTACCGGTTTCAGAACTACGTGTAAGAAAAAATTATTTTCGGCTTGTGCCTTTTCTTGAGAGCGTGTTTTTTATTCTGTTGTTTAAAATGTTGAAAAGAAAAGTTTAATCCGTAAGAGAAAAAGTTTAAATTATAAAGCTCTTTCATAAAGCTGAAAAAAATGTTACAATATGTAAGCAGTATGGACTTTCTTCTTCAACTATGTCAACTCTTTTAAAAAACAAGGAGTCCTTAATGAAAGCATATGAAGCTGATGTGACCGATTCCAAACGATTGAAGAAATGTGAAAAAGAGGACTTGGATGAAGCGCTGTTAAAATGGTTTGTTCAGCAATGGAATTCTTGTTTACCGATAACTGGGCCTATCATTAAAATCCAAGCAGAAAAATTTGCAGCTCAGCTAGATTACACAGATTTTTCTTGCTCTAATGTATGGCTACATCGTTTCAAGCAACGTCATAACATCTGTGCAGGAAGAATCATCGGCAAAGCCTCTAGTGTGAATGACAAGGATGTGAAAGACTTGTTAAATTGCACATGGAAAGATGTATGTGAAAATGATGCTGACGATAACATCTACAATCTGATGAGGCCGGCGTCTTTTACAAACAATCTAACTCCTTATCAAACGATGAAGTTTAAAGGTAAAAAATGTGTGGGTGGTAAGTTGCTGAAAAATCGCTTAACTGTGTTATTGTGTTGCAACATGTCAGGCAAAGACAAGAAAAAACTTTTTATCGTCGGTAAATCTGCAAATCCAAGATGCTTTAAAGGGGTAAAAAGTCTTCCACAGTGACTTACAAATCGAACAAAAAGGCATGGATGACTTCTGAATTATTTTTATCTTATTTTCACGAGTGAGATAAGGTGCTTCAAAAACAGAAAAGAAAGATTGCACTCATCATTGATAATTGTTCTGCTCACCTGCAAGTCAACAATTTAAAAAACATAAAACTTGTTTTTTTACCACCTAACTCAACCTCAGTGTTACAGCCTCTCGATCAAGGAGTTATTCGGAGCTTCAAATGCTATTATAGAAAGCAATTGATTCTCATGATGTTAGAGAGAAATGAAAAAGATCAGGATCTTAAAATTTCTGTTCTTAGCTATACACCTGATGACAGATGCTTGGGGAAGTGTGACTCAATCCTGTATCCAAAATTGTTACAGGAAAGCTTTATGGATTGACAGAAATAAAGGTGACTTCGAAGATGAAGTTGGTTTGCCACTCTCAGTCTGGTTGCACCAAAATATGATTGAGAAGTTTATCGATGTTTTAAACATCAATGAGTACAATAACGTTCATGACGGTGTCTTAACGTCGGGCTTACTCTCCACTGAGGATATTGTTGTGGAAGTGGTAAAAGCCCAAGAGCAGGAAGATGCAAGTGCTAGTGACTCGGAAGAAGAAACTGTACTTAAAACGCCGACACGTGATTGTGCTGAAGAGTCATTACAAAATCTAGAACAGTTTTTTGAAGCAATGAAAAATACTGATGATGCAACATTTAATGCATTAAGTGTTTTAAGACGAAAATTGAAAGAAACGAAATTTTGTAAACTGAAACAATGAACTTTGGATGAATATTTTTCCAATTCTCAATAAAGATTACCAAGCAGTAATTCGCGTAAGTTGTTTTTTATGTATATACTATTAGTTTTTAACTAGGATTTGGATTTAGCGAGCGACCAGATTTAACAAGCATTTTTCTGTGTCCCGAGCTCCTCGTTAAATATGGGTCCTACTGTATAATTCAATTTATTCAGGAGGTCAATCAAGACAAAAATTAAGTCCCTTAAACAAAATTACACTTCAAAAAGGCTCCCTTACACAAGCTTCCATTCCATAGAAGGGAACTCTTCATATATTTCATTACTAGCATATGCCCTCGTCAAAAAGGACAGAAAAGTGTTATTTTAAGTTTAGAGCGCTAAGTCAGATTATTGACATATTATTTCATTTAAACAGATGATATAAATTGAAATATTGTGTGTGTTTAATTGGAGATACAATATGGTGATTTCTGCAATATTGTTTTACTGTTATCTTGTAAAACGTGCAATCATTCCAATAGTGGCAAGTCATCAAAATTGGCCCAAAAATTTTGTTCGCAAAAGTCAACCTCTGGCGGAAGAAAACATTGTACTTCTACGCTTTTAACTGTAATTTAAACATTGATTTTTGCTTAAAGTATAGACTGCATAAGTATTTCAGAATGGTTAATTTTAGTAGTAAAAAAAATCATTTTTTCTCTATTTATGCTATTTTCCATTTTTAAATTGTGAAAAAAGTGTTACTTTGAATCAAGGTTTTTTTTTTTAAAGTAGCTTAATCAAATGATTTCAGAAATCTACTGAATTTTCTTTTGTGTAAGTTGGCAGCTTTGTGTTGGCAAAGTGGCCATAAAAAATATACATACGTTAAAAATAAAGCAAAAAAGCTGTTGTATTTTTTAAACAGCAAAAAATAATTCACAAAACAGAAAAGGGCTATGATATGTCTTATACTCCCGCACCCCCCCCCCCCCTTTTTTTTTAAATAAATGTTATAAAAAAGGAAAAAAGTTACCAAACTTTGGGGATATTTTCCTCTAATGATAATCTGGCTATTATGCTTGTATTAAGTAATTGGTGTTGAAATTTTGGAAAGCGCAGCAATAAAAAAAATCGTCAAACATTGGTGCGTGAGTGTAACACATCTGTTCCAGGAAAATTGTCAGCTTAATTAATGCTAAAATGCCATTGAAATCATTATTTATTGTAAATGCGTTTGAAAGTGTTAGATTCAAATTCGAATAATTTTTACCTTGTCATATAAACATAGAACACCGATGTCACATGAAATCTGGAATTTGCAAAAAAATAATCATTATGAACAAAAAAAAAAAAATGTAATGCAATGGGTTTGCATGGGATTTTCCTGAAACAAGAAGTTATATATTTTCTCAACCAGATGGCGTATTCGAGAGCTTGAATCAGTAATTAACTCCATTTTTCAAAAAAACATGAGTCTGTATAAATCCGGTATGAAAAAGTGAAAAACGCATTACAAAATACTTAATATTTAATTTTGGGACTTAAAAAGGCCTAAAGAGGGCTCTAATCACAGCTGCCAATACAGGAAAATTGTCCTTTTAACTAATGATAAAGTGCCACTGAAATTATTATTTATTTTAAATCTGTTTGAAAGTGTTAGTTATTCAAATTCGGATAATGTTTACCTTGTCATATAAACACGGAACATCAATATTACATGAAATCTGAAATGGTACAAAAAAGTAATCTTTATGAACAAATTAAAAATACATGTTATGCAATGGTCTTTCACGGGACTTTTCTGAAGCGAGAAGTTATATCTTTTTTCCACCAGATGGTGTATTTGAGTGCTTGAATCGCCAATACTTTTACATATATTTTAAGAGCAGAATCTTATGTTAACTGGTATTTTTTAATGAAACTTTCCCTGAATTGTTCATTTGGTTCTAGATTTGGAGTTTGTGGTTCTGAATGGCAACAATATTTGTTTGTTTATATCTTTTAATCCGTTGTTTATAATAGCTGGTTATTCGTTATTTTTAATTTAGAACTCAAAACATTATAATTGGATAGTTTTTGAAGGTTTCTGAAAAAATAATGAAGAATAGATGTGATACATAGCAGATTATGTGTATATTTCCATAAGTTGAACAATAGACATACCTACAGCATTGTACATACAACATTGTTCAGCATACCTACAGCATCGTACATACAACATTGTACAGCATACCTACAGCTATTTACACCTAACATGGCCGCGATACATTTGCTGTTTCTCTAGGATGTGTAAGACCCGGAATTGTCACCTCACTTGCATATTATATAAATAGAAGATTTGAAATGCATAATTTATTTTAAAAGTTAACAATATATATATTTTTTTTAATTTAGATTTGAAGTTTTATTTTTTGCAAACATAATAAATTTCACAGAATTGAACCCTTTTCCTTCCTCCCACCCCCCAATAATAATAATAAAAAAAGCATTGACCCTTTTGTTATTGAATTGTAATGTTTTGTACTTACTGTTTTGCAATGTAAAATGTTGTGTGCATTTTATAAATATTTTTATTTGAATAAATTTGTTTATTAATATTTTTTAATGATATAAGTGCTATAGTACTATTTATGTATTTTTAGATTCAGACTTATGATGATGAATCAGTCTTTATTAATTTAATTGAATTTTTGGCTACTCGTATATCTAAAAAGAATTCTTTAAATGAAGATTTAGATAGACGACGTAAGTATTTTATTTTAAATATTCACAGATGAATTTCCTTTAAGTGAATTATCAAAATTCTACGAATCATTTTTCTTTTAATATTTTCAGAATTCAATATTTTCCCTTAAAGCTATTTATAAGTTTAGAAAGTCATTCCATGAATAATTTACTCATGTTAAATAATCTTTTCTGTTTTATTCTGATGAATTTCATAATTTGTACTTTTAAATAATTTTTCTTCAATGTTTTTGTCACCTTTTTTTTAAAATCAACCTTTTAAATTTTGTGTTTTTAGAGGAAGAATTTAGAAAAAATTTGCTTGCTACAGACAAAGAAATTCTACAACTAAAACAAGTAGGTATTTTTCATATTTCTACTTGAGCCGGCATTGTCAGTAAAAAAAAAAATAATAATTTTTTTTATCTAACATTCCTTTTATGAAATTTATTATTAATGTTTATCTGTTCTAAATCTTTTAATAAATCACTTAATGTAACTAACAATATTTAGGAAATATTCTTAATATTTCTGTTATTGAAAACTGACTACATACATAGTAGCATATCTAGATGTGTGGATGACAGAACTGTCAAGTTTTCTTTATCTGTTCATTCAGGCATCTAGAACAAGTGTATTTATTCCATTTAATATGACTGACTTAAATAAACTGTACTGGCATATGGAACTCTGTGATTCTCAAAAGATATTTATCTCCTTATAATGATGAACACTGATTCTTCAAATAATCAGTGTAATTGTTTGAAGCAATTTATTGATATTTATAAAAATTAAATGTACCATATATAATAATGAAGACTTGTTTATCTTCTTTTAGGCTGAAATGCTTTATAAATATTATATAATCCTCAGAGCTGTAAGATTGAAAATGAGATAATAGTTCCAACTTATTATTATAATAGTTTAATTATATTTTTAAGAATATTCCCATTATTTCCAATGTATTGGTATGGGGTACAGAGGGGAGATTTTGTTAATATCTTAACAGCCAGACCAAATGTAACTGATTAGAAAATGAAAAGGTCTTACTTCCTACTGAAATTCTAGGCAGGTGCAATCAATTGCCAGAGCATATGAATTATTCGAGAAAATCAGTTAGACCTTGATTTATATAGATTTTTAAGGTACGAACAGATTGCTAGTGACAATCATGTAAGCCAAGAATCCAAACTGTAGCAATTGTAGCATTCTAAGTGTAAATGAAATCAAAATTAATCTGAAACTAGATGAACCCGTCAAAACTTGACAGAAAAAATTGCTATAACAATATCAGTAAGCTTATTTAAGAGAGGAAGAGTATGAAACCGTGTTTAAAAAATTGTATTTTGAATTTTCCCTCAGTGAAATACAGTATGCTATTTTTGATGCGAACTCCAAACAAACAATCTGTAAACAACTGTATAATGCAAATCAGTTCAACATTACCGCCATATTCACCACTGCAAGAAAAAAAAATTTCATGGACCTATGAAGTATCATACAAATATTATATTCCTGTATCAATTGTCCTATTCAGTAAATAAAAGAATATAGTAAATAAATCACATATCTCTCTCCCTGTGATAATGCAACTGAGTGAGCTCTTATGCGCATGTGCATTGCATCTGTCCAAAGGCACCATCGAAATTCGACATTAAAAAAGTTTTAAATGTTTAAATTAAAAGTTTTTTAAAATGTCCTCTTTAATCTTTGTTCGTCTAAAATTAATTTTTTCAAAAACACATCCATTGTTTTAAGCTAATCATTTTATATGTAAAAAGGGAGAAATTGTTTTACAATAATAATATACAATCTACAGATGAGGCAGATTTTTAATGTTTCCAAGTATAATTTATTTGTATGGGTTGTTTGGTCCCTTTCCATAATCATGATTATCCCTTTTCCACACTCGGGATCTTTTCCCTCTTATACAATGAAATATCCAATGGATCTTTAAAAGAATAATAAAATACAATTCCTAACATATTCTGATACAACACATACATCAACGAATTCAACATGATATCAATTTTATGTTCAACATAAACTGAAAATTGTTTGTTGTTGTTGAAAGATTTCAGTTTAGCGCCAAAGTGAATAATTATGGATAATTTGTCTTATGATTTATCAGAGGTTTTTAAAAAATTATTTTATTCACTTTTTATGTTTGTTACGGAAATCAATTTCCAATTGTGGCAACTTTCCCAGCGCTATTTTACATTATTGAAGCAAACTGGTGGCCATTGTGGAGATAGATTTGAAAGATAATTCATGCACGAAAATTATTTAAAATGTTAAATTAAACAGCAGTTAAATAAATTTCATTCGAAAGTTAAAATTTTTCTAATTGATGATGTATAAATTGAAATTGTACATATTTAGAAGTGATGTAAGCGTGATAAAAGTGAAAGCAACAGCGTCATTTGTTACAATCGTTATACATTTCTGAAAATTGCCACTGGGTTTTGGCTGGCGTCAAAAAGTAGACTGCCATTTTTTGACATCGACAGAGAAATCCACAATGAAAGAAATAGGCCTTTGCCGCCCATAAGGAACTGTTAAGTTAACTTATAATAAACCTACAAAAATAATTCCCATAAAATATTAGCCTTACATTGTTTATTTTAACTCAAAAAACAATTATTGTTTAAATCTTTTTTTTTTTTTCAGGTAACACTATTTTTATTAATTTTAATTTTCCTGAAATCCTTTACTTTTGTGAATTTTATTAATAAGTGAAATCCTCTTACCTATAATAATAATAAAGTTATTGGTAACATGTAATCCAGGTATGCAATCAAGATGAAGCAATCAGTAAAGGCTCCAATTCTACTCTTTATACTTAGAATTGAAAAATCCGTTAAAATTACATCATGTTGACACAATCGTATAAATTTTTCTCTAATTTTATCAATGTAAAAATTCATTTCAAGCTATGCATACCGTCATTTTCACAGACACAAACTTTGCACACATACTTTATATATGTTGCTTTTATGGGTAACCACCATGTATACAAATAAAAATATACATTGTATTTAATTGTAATGAAAAAATGGCATCTGCCATATAATACCTTGCCTAGATAGTGACTCGTCTCATACTCGCTTGTTTCTCAGCATCAAAGTTTGAGAAACATTAATTGTATTTTAAAACAAATTAAATACCTATGCCCTTAAATTTCATATGATTTATAAGAATTTTGGTAGTTATCTGGTCAATCACTTTCCATTTAAAAAAAAAAAAAAAAAAAAAAAAAAAAAAACTATCTGCAAACTATAGGATTTAACGCCAAAAATGCATGATCATGGCATCACACTCACTTGACGTCAAATGCGTTACACATGCTTGTTATCTCATCAAGTTATGTTTAATTCTATGTTTAATGTATTGTTAATGATGTTTTACTGATTTATTAGTTATTTCATTAATTAAATTAAAAATCTTTGACACCATGATATTAAAAGAGAAAAACATTGAAAAAATGTTGCAACAGGTAGTTACATACAATAGATCAATTTCAACTGACGTCACAAACATTTGTTCAATAGTCGAGAGGGATAATTAAGAGAAATAATGTAAATGAATAAATACCCAAGGTTATTTTTGTTTCTGTTTTCATTAATATACTGTAAATTTTATTGTTTAAAGTTGCTGATAAGTGGTACTTTAGTGAATGGGCCTTTTCCTAATTTCTTTTCATTTTTTTTTTCCTGAGATTCTAATGGCAACATTCTTCCATTTCTTTATTGGGCGCTACAGTTTAGCGATAGTTTTTATGGAAAGTGGTCGACGGGATAATGAAGAAGTATCAGGATATTAACTAAGCCCGAACTAAGAAATAATTTCAAATCAATCAAATAATTGTATTTCATTAAGCATTAAATTTTCTTATTTTTAATCTCCAAAAGAAACAATCATGGATTTAATTAATTTTGCAATATGTGGTGCATCCAAACAACTTAGATTAAATCGGTACAGATGTCAAAGAAGCACCGTAGTTTCTTTTGCATGCCAAAATGGCGATTGTTGCTTTGTATGGCAACCTGGTGTGAATAATATTGAATACGTGTGTAAATAAATAAAATATAATAATATAAAACAATTAATAAATACAATTAAATGCATGTGTTTTTATAAAAATAATGTTTGAAAATTCAGTTTTCTCGCCAAAATGGCGCAGAAAATAAATCGCGCCAATCCCGGTGCATTTGTAACATCTTTTCCATTAAATCATGTAAGTGCATTTTTATTTAATAAATAAAATTTATTAATGCTTAAAAATAAATTTGAGTAATCTAATATATTTTAATCTTTTTGTATTAGTTTTATTCTTTCAGTAAATGTTAAAAATAAATAAAGTGGTGACATTGATATTTTTATAACATAATCTATCTTTGTTCACAATTCTACCTTGCCCAGATAGCTTGAAGTTATGGTCAGAGTCATACTTCAATTTTGTGTATAGTTACAGCGTCCTCAGGCGATTGACTTTAAGACGTCATACGCAGAAGTAAAAGTTTAATTTAAAATTACAGTTAATTAATAAAATTTTTGTACATACGAATGTACGATAACAAATCTGTGTTCAAATATCTTTCATTTAAAAAAAGAATGATGTAATTTGATGCAGTAGTTTGTTCTCACGGACTGTCGAACGGAAACACTTAGTGTTTTAAATATATAGATAATACATAAATGTTTCTGAAAGAGTCCCTGTTGGTTTTTGTAAGAAAAAAGTATCTGACAATAAACATAATGAATTTTATAACAATGCAAAAGTTATTTGCAGACAAAATGTAATTATTTTATTTTTATTTTATTAAAAGAAAAAATTGAAAAACTAAGTAAAAAAATAAATTGAGTTAAAACTGCATCTACAGATGATAAAGTGAAGGAATAAAATTTATATTTTATTTTATTTATTGTTATTTTTTGATAAAATGTAAGTTAATTAAAGGTTAAATTTATAGAAATATATAACTATTTAATTAAAAAAAGTTAATAATATATCTATACGTGATTACATCATCATACCATAAGTATGTTTTCTTATTCTTATGAAGTTTTTGATTGTCTTTTGGTGTAAATTTAAGTTTGTCTGTAGTTAATACATTGAAACTTTTTTCAATCACTTTTTGCTCTACATAACACATTGTTTTAAATGCTTAGCGCACACACTTATTACAATTAATAATCTAATTATCTCTCTCTCTCTCTTTTATTAACTTCTCTGATTTGGGCTACACACACTTAATTTTTTATCTCACTTGTGCCAGCACGCTTTATAAATTAACTCAGCGGCAACCTGGTGTGTTGCATTGTATTCTGCAGGGTTAAAAAAAAATGTTTAGGATATTCTGATTGATTCATAAATCACCATTTTGGCAGTCTATATATAAGTGATTTCTGCCCAGAGTAAATGTAAACATCTTTGTTTTCAGCAAATTATAATCAAATTTAACAAATTGTATAAATATCTACAATACTTTTGAGGTTGGTTAACAAGATTTTCAACTTTTTTTTCTTTTTAGATTCACATAATGTTTAAAGGTACAACATACCTACCAACATACACCCTAGAATAAAAGCCCTATTCTTTGATATCTTTAATTTTGGGAAAAAAGAAAGAAATCTAATTTTATCCACATTTAGAACGATATTGTGAGGCTATAATAATATTTCTTTTAATAATACAGGAAATAATTTTTACAGTGTACAGTCATTAAAAAAAAATTAAATCATTAACAAAGACCACTCAGTTTATGACAACATTTAAGATCACTTGTTATTCGTGATGAGGATGACAATCCAAATTCCTTGCTTAAATGACTAGATATGGTCATCAGACTTATATTTCTTCCTGCTGTAAGCAAAGCTGCCTTTATTTTCTTATAAGAACTCCTAGGGGAGGCATGTCAAACTCATTTACTGCCATGGGCCAAATTAATCAATTATGTACAAAGCTGCGGGCCATAAAAAAAAAAAAAAAAAAAAAAAAAAAAAAAAAAAAAAAGTAGGTAATATTAAATTGTCATTGCACAGAATAAAATGTATGCATACAAAACACAGCCATGTTACAGAAATATTAACAAAAAGTTCCAAAGTTATTTTTATACATAGTTTATTTTATTTTCATTTAAAAAAAATACTCAATTACTTTTTATCAACAAATTCTATAAAATTTAATCGAATTTTAAAAATTGACTGTACTCACTGTTCTGTTAATCTTGATCTAGCAAAGGCATAGCTGTCCATCTTTCATGTTTTCTTCAAGTAAAAAATAAACATATTTTGAATAAAAAAATTATTTAATGAACTATGTCTTGTATATATGCACTATTTATTAGATTTTATTTATTAAGTACATTTTCTGGTTCAAATTATGTTTATTTTACTTGAAAAATAACAAGATGTTGGCAGTTATGCAAAGATGTATAAAAGTGTGCTACCGAACATAGCCAAAATGTGCCTAATTTCACAACTTTAAAAAATTGGTCGATTGATGAATAATTACAAAATTTTGGAAACCCCATATGCATATATTTCCGCTCTAATATGGAATCATACTGAATTTTGATTAACCGTAGTAATCAATTCTGCAGAATAAGTTCAACATCAATCATTGGAGGTGAAGTAAATCGATTAAACTAAATTTCATATTTCTTTAAATTCAAAATCTTCTTTTGAATTAATTTTTAAATATATTTTTGGTATATTTTGAAAATTTCTACACCAATGATTTTTGTAATAATGCCTGGCAACATTTAAAATGAAATATATTTTCTTTTTGAAAATTGTTTTATCAAAATAATAAATTATATTTGAAATGCTAATACTATCAAATAACAAGATATTAAGAAATTTGCCTTGAAATTAAAGTTTACTAAGGTGCTTTGTAATTTCAAATGAAAACTCCAAGTACTTTCTCTATTGGTGTTTTTTTAATAATCCACATTCATAATTTGTCGATTTAAAACGAAAAGTGTAGCCTTGTGTAACAGTTTGAAGTTAACAGTTAAAACTCTGTAATGGAAAGCTGTAAAATATCTGTAAAGAAGATAAATTTTCTTATCTTCACTGCCCATATTTGCAAGATATTTTCTAGATTGACGATGATTAAGCATTTGCGTATAAGTATATAGTATAAGTTTATAAGCTGTATAAGTTTTTAAGCACATATCCGACTTTCATAAATATATCCATTATATATAAATTTTTATGATTATAATATTTTCAAATTTCTTTAACTGTTCTAGACATCATTTCTTCAATTTCATAGTGAAGGATTTAGACTCCCGGGATATTTAATATGGCGCCTGATTAATGTCCCCAAGATTTGTGCCCCTATATGTCATTTTGACGTCACAAAATATGGAGATATAAATCCGGTGCTGAATCATTTCACTTTTCATGAAATTCTGATTAATGTCCCCATGATATATGCCCCCATATCTGAAAGGGACACAAATCCAATGTGAGAGAAATTTACTTTCATTGAGAGCCTGATTAACATCCCCATGATTTATGTCCCCATACTTCATTTTGGCATCACAAAAAATGGGGGTACAAATCTGGTGCTTGATCATTTCAGTTTTGACTACAATAATACTAAATAATACTACAATAGCTTTGACATAGTTAGCACCAGTTGGAAAACTATCTACAACTTCTCGTGCTGTAGATCCAGCTACTGTTGTCAATCACTACAATAATTAGTTTTCTGAAGCAAGTGTATTTTCTTCAATAGGCTTAGTGAAAGCACTTTAATTCTCTCTTAAGAAGTATCAGTTTAAATTCAGACATTTTATCTGGCAGATTTTTGTGAGTTTACTTCATACTTTGTGCGGTAGCACCTTTTAATGTTACATTATTTTCATACTACAACAGTATCTACATATCAAACATAAAATTTCAGTTTTCCTTTGAATATAATGGTATTGTAAATCGCCTTTACAAAATATGCATTGTTCATCTTTAGTTTATCATACTTATTCATAATAATAAAGAGCTTTAACTTTTTTTAGGTAGATTTCATAAGAAATACTACCTATTACATTCTACCCTAAGTTGGAATTTTTGAAAAATTTTTGCAGATCTATGCTGATCATGACTCCCACAACCCAAAACCACCCTCAGTTCAAAACTTTATCTATGTATCTATCTATGTCACTTTTTTATGGACACGATAACTCCCATAATTCTGCACAAATCTCTTCCAAACTGATACATAAAATCAAGGGGCATAAAATCTCGGTCAAGTTCATTAATGGGCAAAATCGAACCAAGGGGGCAGAAATGAAGGGGCTTTTTGTGAAAACAGAAAAACACCCATGATTTCTCAATTATGATACGTATCGAATCGGTTTAATTATTACTTCTAGGAAAAGGGCCGAAAATTTATGTATGACAGATTTTTGATGATATTAAAAATGGCCCCAAGGGGGGGGGAAAAGAGGGGGGGGGGTTAGAGAAAAAAAATTCATAACTTCGTCAATTCAGAAGATATCAAATCCGCTTAAATTTATTATAAATCCTCTTAATATTATCTAAAACTTTTATATTGACAAGTTTTTTATAGGACCAACCCTTATAGCAAAAAAAATTAAAAACAAAAACAATCTCTGCCGGCTCCGCCCGGAAACAAGTCAGGTTTCGAAGTGGGCGTTTCCAAAATGCCGCATCAGGGCAAAAAGGTCTTTTCTTCCACAATTCGCAACAAACAGGCGCCCCACAGTCTGCGTCTTCAAAATCTACCTGTGCCTGTAGGCCAAGCCGTCAGGGATTTTTTTTTTTCTTTATAAATCCTGGGACGTATGAGAGCATGTCAATAAAATGTGTGTATATCACTAAAAAAATGACAGAAAAGAAAGATCACCCCAGATTCATTAACAATGACACAATTACTAACCTAAGTAATGATAATAATTAAAGAGCTTAAATCCAAAATCCATATGTTTGACTAAAGCCCAAGTGAAGATCATGGATCACATATTCGGTGTTTTGCGTCAAACACAAAAGTAATTTGTGTCACTTTCAAAGCGACTCTTTTAAAGCCATTTAATTTTATTTTGTGAATTTTTTATTTATTTTTTTTATTTTAACTGTTCTTAATTAGCTCCGAATTTTATTATTTTTACAATACATCTCTTAGTATTTAATAAATGCAGCATGTTGTTTTGTAAAGTGGTGTAAATTCGAAGCGAGTAGAAAAATAAAGCATCAGTTTTGACATAAAACAAATAAAAATGAATTATAAAAGTTTTATGAATCTTTACATTTTCAGACTCAAGATCCCACACTTTGGTACGCTCAGACTGGTTATGTTTGTATCCCCAATCTTTTTGTATTAAAATGTAAAATTGAGTTATTACTGTCTATATATATACACCACTGTTGCCAGATGAGCGGGACTTTTTTTCCATTCAGAATGCTACGTCTTTTTAAAGAGAAATATTCCTTTTATTTAATGAAAGAATAAATAAGAAAAATATTGCTATTCAAAAACTGTGGTAGCATTCTGAATTAACTAACAAGCAAAACAACTCTACCAAATAAATTAAACAGAGGTAAAATGTCAAAGGCTTCACAGGCCACAGATAAGTTGTAAACGGGCCACTTGTTTGACATGCCTGCCCTAGGAGGATCAATGCACAGCTATTTTGCCGTATGATATGGTCATCTTGAGACCTTGTTGCTCTTGACCAATCTGATAATTCCCTTGTAGTAAATATCCCATTTATTTCATGCTTCAATATGGAATTATGTACAGCAGTTTTGTTTACATTTAGTTTTAGATGGGATAGTTACTGCAAGGGAAATGATCAGGTTGACCAAGAACAACATCATCTCGAGACGACCATATCAGACTGCGAATAGCTGTGCATTTTAATAGCAGTTCCTGTAAGAAAATAAAGGAAACTTTGCTTGCAGCAGAAATATAATCCTGACGACCGTTATCTAGATTGGAATTATCATTGTGAATAGCAAATTGTCTTAAATGTTGTCATAAACATCGAGGGGTTTTAAACTTTTGCTAATGACTATAGATTAAGTGAAAAGTGCATAATTTTGATGAAATTATACTAAAATATACTTTTTTCAATGAAAATGCCCTATTTCTACGACATTTGTCCTTTGAATATTTAGCGTATAATTTCAGAGCAGGTGAAAGAAAATTACATTTTGATGCCCTTACAGAAAAATATTTGTTTTATAAATTAAAATATGTGATTTGTTATAAAAATGTAATTTTCAGCTACTGAAATATTTGAGAAAAGTTTTAAACCCCAACTATTCAATTTAAAAAGATTAATTGTAATTAAACTAGTCGTTGGGGGCCACCGTAATACTTACCCATCATGGATATGCATAATGTAAAATATTAAAATAAAAATGTGTAAACTACTTATAAAGTGCATTGCAATTCAAATAAAATCGTGGCTTGATGATGTCATAAACCTTAAAGGCTCGATTACTGAATTGCTCGAAAGAAACATCCTTATAACTCAAAAAATAATAATCGTATTAACTAGCGGTTTATTGCATCTGATTAAGCGTCACATTTCCAATTAAAATATATATTTTGAAGTGAAATTTGGATTAAATACAGGGTCATGAAAAATCGAAGAGTGTGGAAAATAGGATTACAAATATCTCGGCAACTAATTATCCGATCGACTTCATGCTTTATGCAAAATTTGTTTTTTTATTGTCTTTTATATTCATTTCTTAAAATAAACAATTTCCAAAATTTTTATATACCTTTTATCAGAACGAATATTTGGAGAGTCCAAAAAAAATAGTTCCGGTTAATCGAGGTTATTGAAATGAAATAGGCTTCTTCCAATTATTACATACTAAGTACATACCAAATTGCAAGTCTCTATCTCAATTCGTTCGGGAGATAGTGTTTACAGACACACAGACGGACGGCAAAATTTTTTTTATAAAAATATGTTTTTCGGAATCTCCAGTGTCTGAAACGTGTAAATCCGTCATTAAAAATTTTTAGATTTTCAAAACGATTACAAGATTTACCCTTAACTACGTATGATGGGTAAGTAAAAATGGAATTAATAAATATATATTAATACCCACCATTTCCCTTTTTTCACAATAATGGGATAATTTAATTGCCGCCATTTGATTTCTTTTTTATTCTCGGAAGTATAGATGTGAACTACATATATATCATACAATCATATTTTAATATATAAATCTTTCCTAATTTTTTGCACTGGAAAACTTTTTGATTCTTTTCCAATTGTGCATTTACATCATTAGTGATTGTATTCTCCAATTTAATATGGAATGTTTATTATAAAAAAAAATATCCGAGAAAATCAAAATTAAGTTAAAAAGTTTGGAAAATAGAATGCCGACAATGAGATAGTATATCTTAGATAATAGAAGGCCAAATAAATGGTACTTCAGTATTAGAAAGTAAATATCCAATTCTGTTACTATTTTCTTTTAATGGATGAATTATTTTTTTATACAAACATTGCATAAGTCTCTTACTTTCCTAACCTTCAATACAGTTTTATTGGTGTACTAAAAAATTCTGACAGAATTCTTAAATATGACAAACTATCAAAGATTATGTTAGTCATGCAAATAGTTTTCCTGTAGAGTATGGAAAAATTCTGATGTTTCATCAAAAATAAGATTAGGTTTAGACGTAAATGATTATGTATATTATTAAGGACATGTTAGAAAAGATTTTAGTAGCAAAAAAGTGCTTGGGTGGCAATTTTTATGTTTAAAACTATATCTCAATCTTTCTAACCAAATCAAAATTGACTATTTTTAGTATAATTAATTTTTCAGAAACAATTTATTATCTTTCCAAAATATTCAATAATTATTTATAGTGGTGTAATATAAATACAATTGTTGTTAAATATTTAATATGTAAAGATATATTTATGCATTTAATTCATCTTTTTGAAAAAATAAATAAATAAATTGTTATTTCAGGAAAAACAAATTTTGCAGATGGACTTGGAAGCCAGAGAACAACAAATACGAATTTTAGAACAAAAGTTATGTACTGTAGAAGAATCTATCAATGTTATGCAAAGACGTGTTGATGATTATAAAAGGAAAGCAGAAAGAGCATCTGAAGAAGTATGTTCTTCTATTAACCTCTTTTTATTTTAGCCTTTCTATATAATTATAAAGGGTTGGAAAACGATACTTTGTTCGGTTTGTGACATTGTTTGTAGAAATACATGTAAAATTTGTATTAAATGTATAAATATAATTGTCCTTTTTTTTTAAAGCAAAGACACTTGTCAAAATGAATAAAAGTAACAAATAGAACAAGGAAACTTTAAAAAAAAGAAAGAAAGAATTTTAAATACTTTTAAATTTGTGTGTTAGGGTGAAGAGGAAGGGAAGCAAAAAATTTGGTGGTGAGGGGGGGGGGGGGGTGATCATTTATTTATTGTTATTTCAAAGTAATAAATAGGGCAGATTTTTTTTAATTTTATGACATTCTTTTAAAAGATTTTAAATTGTGATGATGGAGCAAAGGGAGGTGATAGGAATTTTTGAGAGGGGGGGGGGGAAATCTAGATGTATATATATATGTATTAGTATTTCAAAATAACAAATAAAAGAACTAAAGCAAAATAACATTAAACAAATGGACACAATTTTCACAAAATAAAACTTGAGAATTTTTTAGATAACTATGTTAACCCTTAACTTTTATTAGCAGTCTCACACAGACCGCTGTTTTTTATTTCAATTTGTACAGTTTAACTATAGATTCTATAATGATTTAACAATAGTGAAATTTTGTTTTGTTTAGAGAGAGAGGGGGGGGGGGTGCAAAGATCAGGAAACTAAAATTTTGAGGGAAGATATGTGATTGATCAGAGTTTTAAAGAAACATACATTTAAACTATATGATGGCGGGGAGGGTTATGGTCGGAAATTTCAGTGGGGAAGAAAATGTAGATAACTTGTTATTTATGTATTAGTATTTCAAAATAACAGATAAAGCAACTAGAGCAAAACAGTATTAAAAAACTGGGCAGAACTTAGAACTTAACATAAGATTTTCAATTTTAAAAATTGGGGAGTGGGGGAAATGAATTTTTTTTTGGGAGGGGGCGAAAATCTGCCAAAACACAAACTGTCACCTCTTACCGATAGTGTTCTTCAGAATTGAAACATATACAGAAGATATTTTTGCTGTTGCGTGGATCTTCTTCCCTTCTCAAAAAAAAAAATAAAAAAATAAAAAAATTGTTTTTTCTCAAATGAAAATTTTGTCTGCAAGAAATCTTTCCCATTCTGCGATATTGTTGTCCTGTCACTGCGATTCTGCCATGGAAATGTTACCTAAGTTGGAATTTTGTCAATTTGATGGTGATTTAAAAGAGTGGCTACATTTCTGGGGTCAACAGTAGCTGGATCTACAGCACGAGAAGTTGTAGATAGTTTTCCAACTGGTGCTAACTATGTCAAAGCTATAGAGAGTGTCTTCAGGCTCATTTTATTTGCGAAGATCTTTTAATTGAAGTATATGTTAGAGAATTATTGAAATTGATTATATCAGTATAATCAAAAGAAAAGTTTTCTCTTACATCCTTGTATGATAAATTTGAGTCGTATTAGCTCTTGAGACATTGGGAGTCACAACAGATAAATGTGCTTCAATATTATATCCAATGGTAGAATTTTGTTTTACTGCTGAATTTTTTGAAGCGTGGAACAGAACATTTACATCTTCTGCTATTTCAGATCCAAAAGAACACCTATATAATTTAATGAAATTTATTAAAAGTGAAGTTGAGGGAGATGAAAGAATTTGTTCAGTGGCAAGTTTTAGCTTGGTGAAAAAAGATAATAGGAACTGTAGAACAAGGAAAGATTACACTGATGTTCCACACAAAATCATACCACTCTATATATTCAAATAATTTGATTATATCATACAAATGGAATCTTTGTGCATTTCTTTTGTTATTTTTTTGCAGTCAGGTTTTTTATTTTTACTAATAAATTGTTACTTGATTGTCTATTCTCTTCATAAATTTTAATTAAAATAGAGCAGTCTTTAATGTAAATTTTAATGCATCTGATATACAGTTTCATCGAGTATCACCAGGGAGCATTAATTTTATAGCATTTGTCTGTGATTAAAAGCACTCACTGGTGAAGTGTTTGTTGTTCTGAACATATGTAACAATTTTTAATATTTCTATAATATTAGGGTAATGAATATCATTAGTTTATATATTTAATACTTATGCTAAACAATCAAATGTAGTTATGATTTTTGTTTTGAGATAACAAGTCCCATGATTTGGTAACATTTTCTGTATTTTACTATTTTTTATAATCTTTTGTTTTTTGCAAGCTGTTAACTGAAATTTGATGATTTACCCTAATTTTACTTATATTAGATTGCATAAAATATTTTTCAAAAACAGAGATCCATACAGACTTAGGGAATGCAGAATTCTGTTATTAGATATTATGTAGATTTACAGACATAATATTGCTAAAACGACCATCAGAAATCAAGCCCAAAAGATTAATTATTAAGGGAAACTAAAAGTTTTCATAAAGTTCAATTATATGTGAAAAATATTTCATTAAATGAAGAATATTTAAAATATTTTGTTTAAAAAAAAAAATATGCTTTTTTTAAAAAAAAAAAAAGCAAATTAGCTTAAACTGTGCAACCCTGCACTAAACAGTTTGATGTATGTCAAATAATGATATAAGTTCAAAGGAACAGATATTTTTTATTTATTTATGTTACTGGGAGAGAAAAACAGAGAAATAGCAGTTAACTTATATTCTTCATTATATAAACTAAACAGACTTATGCACAAAATAAATAAAAAAGGAATATGTAGCACGTTGCATGTGACATGCAGCATGCAGTTGATTGATCATGACATTACATTCCATTTTAAAAATATTTTTCAACCATTTTGGGACCAGAGGTAACTGGTAAATAAATACTCTTTCAATAGGGAAAGCTGTCAAGGAAATGTACAGTAATATTTGAATGCACACACACACCTATATATATGTATATATACACAGATACATACCTGTGCTAAATTGTTTGCCAAGTTTGGTGATAATTGGCAAATTATCACCAAATTTGATGTAAAAAAAAAAAAAAAACTTGGTATTAATTCAAGAATTTGGTGATACTTTGGATCTCCTAAGCACGGGTGAATGAAGAAACAGTGGTGATACCGGCCACCGCAAAGGGATAAAATACCGATAGCGCATTTGTCTAAAACAGCATCACAGAAGACAAATAAAATACACAAAAATAAAAATGATGCGATAGTATTATCATAGGCTGTACTGTATGAAATAAAGTGAAAGTTTGTTTCACTGTTTGTGCTCTGGACATTGATTTTATTTTCAAAAATTTATTTGATAACTCCATCTGTTAATTTGTTGCCCATTTTCATTTTGTTTATCATTGTTGTAATTAGTTAATATATGAAGCAAGAATTAGCTTATAAAAAAAGCATTTTTTGTAGAATAAGAAATTTATTCAGAACACACTCAGGTACTTGTTTGTAATTGATAGACTAAAGTTCATAATTGTTAGATATTTATTCTAGATAAATTATTTGTTTTATTTGAAGTGAGTTACACTGATTATTTGCTTTTATAGTTCTATATTAATTTAAATTGATACTTATTAAGAAACACCTTATTAAGAAACATAAGTGTTAGTATATAATCATTTATTTTCTTTAAGGTTTATAATAAAGAAAACATGCTTGCTGAACAGAAGAGAGAATCAGAGAGACTGAAATTAAAAATGCAAGAAAAAATAGCATCAACAAAGGAACATATGAAAAGAAAAATGGTAATCTTGGAAAATACTTGTATGTATGTATGTATATATATATATATATATATATATATATATATGTAAGATATCGATACGCCTCTGTATAACGGGCGCACCTCGATATAACGAACACACATCGATTTCTCTGTAACGAGCGGTCGATCACCGCTATCACACATCCCAGTAATAGATATCCATCGTTAATGTAGTCGTGCACAAGTAGGAGAAATAAGCAGGCATTTTCCTGGGAACTAGCTTTTATTCCAATTAATTACAAGTCTCTTCATAAGCTAGGCCCAGGGGACAGTTTGAAGAGTCTTTTACCGGGGAAACATCGTCTTATCGTTCATTTCGGCGAATTGCCGGACTTACAACGGCAAGGATGCCGTCTCACTTCGAAGAATACTGGCCGTAGTTTTTGTGGAGAGTGATTAGAGTCAAAAGCCATGCAAAAAACGTGCTCCTGACATTATATACGGCCGGACCGCCGCTAGAGACCGCTTTACAACTTATGAAATAATGTATTTTAATTGGCTAATTAGCCCTTGACTCATATCTGGGTAAGCAGCCCAGATAAATAACATGCAAAATCTAGCCACCGGGAGAAGAGAGATGCGCTACCGTCAGCACTTTTAATCTTAACGAGGATTCAAAATTGATATCTGTTCGTAATAAATGTATCGTAAGGAAAGTTAAGTTACAGGGGCAACTAGAAATGAAGGCAAAACTTTAAAATTTTGACACGCGATTTAGGGATTTTAAACTTTGAATTTTTATATTTTAGTTTCTGATTTGGAATGGGTTTAACTAAACTATCCTTTCATATCAATCCACATTCGTTCACATTCAAAATTCTTTCATACTTTTTCACATTCATTTCACATCCCCCCCCCTTTAAAAATGAGCGCCACAGTACTTGCCAGCAAGGGCTGTGGGGCTCAACCCCATAAGTTAAACACATTTTAAACTAGGCTATCAAATTTTTTTTTTTTTTTTTTTCTACGGAATTCTAATTAGACTCTCAAACTGCTTGGGCTTACTTTTACATAAAATACTGGTACTATTTGATGATATACACTGAAGATTAAACATATGACATATATTGTAAACAAAACACACAGCTGCAGCAAAAAAAAATTTAACATTTCTCGCGAGAACATTGTGTGCTATTTTTTTTAAAGTCTGTTAGCACATTGCAAAAGTTTTTGTTAACCAATATGTCCTGTTAGAATTGTTCGTGGGTTATATTTGGTTCATCAGGAAAGGTAAACATTGCACCTTTCTTCAATTATACAATACAATAAAAACTAAATAATATGATACTTGAAAACAGAAATATAATATGGCAATTACTTATGATTTACAAAACACAAACAATTAAAAAATGCACTTAACTTATAAAAATATTTAAACATGATATAAACACTTATTCAAAACATTAAATTTCAAAATATAGTATAAAATATACTTCAAATATACTGTAAATATAGGACAAAACAATTACTACAAATGCAATAAAAACAACACAAACATGAAAATGTCATATGATCAGTTACAAGCTCTGTTACTACTCCAAATTATCTATTTATAAGCATCTTTGGGCTTATAGGACACTCTAGTGGGACTTATTCTCAGGAGAAAAAAAAAAGATTGAACTGGAAAACTTTGTAAAAATAGGAAATTCTACCCCAAAAAAAAAAAAATTAGGCTATCCTTTCCACCATGCTCAGTGAGACATGGATTTCTAAACTCTGAGGTGATTACCATCCAAAAAAAGTGTCTCTTGCACAAGGAAAAAGGAAAAGTGGATGCCCGATAATCACCTACAGAGGGAAAGCGAAGCAGTTTTGCCAAATTCTCCATTCTACATGGAAAGAGAAAATGGGAAAACAGTTCGACTATAGACGGGAGGCCACGGAGCGGAGGACCCCTAACGTGTTCCTAGTTTTGTCATTGTATAATAAAAAAAATAAAAAGGTTAGCAGTACTTTAAAACTGCTCCGCCAACTACACCGCTGGGTTTTAAATTAACATCCAGCTGGGTCCTCATCCAAATACTAAAATGATAGAGGGACGATAGGAAAGCAAAAATAAAAAATTGAAAGATGAAAGGGATAGACGGGGGTTATTCATGGTAGAGTTTTAAATTTTGAGGAGGGTTATAGAATCTCAACTTGGAAGCATGCACTATTTCAGAATCTCTCTTAAAATGTATACTGGGTTTATCAATTTCAAAACTTACATCAGATAGTTGTTTTAAGATAGTATATGGTCCAGAATATGGTGGAGTCAATTTACGTGTATTAGGATAGTGGAATTCTTCATACATTACAATGTCACCAACTTTAAACTTTACAGGAAGAAAACGAGCATCGTAATGGATTTTATTTTTTTCATGGTAAGCTATTGTTCTTTCCTTAGCTAATTTTCTAGCTTCTTCAACAGGAGGGTAATAATCATTATCTGGCAAAAGAGGATCATAAGGTAATTTTCCTAACAGCAAATAACTAGGTGGAAATTGAGTTACAGAATGTGGAGTAGCATTATATTGATACAATACTTCATCTAAAAATTTTGTCCAAGGTAATTTAGTTGGTGATGAATTTACAATACATTTTAATCTGGTGACAATAGTTTGATTTAAACGCTCAATTTTCCCATTCGTTTCCGGGTGATGACTGGAGGTTAACCTGTGTTTTACATTATAATTACGAAGAAAGCGTTTAAATCTAGAAGCTGTAAATGCTCCATTCCTATCAGTAAGTATTTTTTCTGGTACTTGAGTTTGAAATAATTGTTTCAAAATGTTTGTATAAGTTTCAGTTGTTACACTTTTTGATGCGAAACCCCACACATAGCGAGTTGCATGGTCTATGACCAAATGCAGATATTTCTTTGCCGAATTATAATGATTAAATCCGCCAACAGAGTCCAATGCCAAGCATTCAAAAGGTATATCCGTTGGGGGCATGAGCTGCAACAAACCAAATCTTTTTTGCCTACTTTTTTTGTTGATTTGGCAGGTATGACAATGTTTTACAAAATTTTCAATATCTTTATTAAGATTAGGCCAATAATATTGATTTGTAATTAAATTTATCATCTTATAAATTCCAGGATGTCCAAAATCTGTGTGGGCTTTTTCCAAGAGGGGTAAACGTAAAGCCATGGGGACGACAATCTTATACAAACTTTTCTTTTTAATCACAATAACATCATTAATTTCAACATATTTTTTACCATCTACCTTGACATTTTCTTTTTTCTGATTTTCTCTGATATCATTCAAGTTGAGTAAATGTGTATGATGTGGGGGGTCTTCTGAAACAGGTAATCTAGACAGCATATCAGCCTCTACATTAGTGGAGCCCTTTTTATATTTAATATCGTAGTCAAACATACTCAGCTTAAGGGACCAGCGGAAAAGACGTCCTCTTAAGTTTTTAACATTTTTTAGCCAAGTGAGAGCCGCATGGTCTGTATGAATGACAAATTTTTGACCGTGTAAATAATGGTAAAATTTATCTAGAGCATCCACAATTGCCAAACATTCGAGCTCAGTAATTGCATAATTTTTTTCATAGTCGCGAAGATTTCTAGAATGATATGCTATGGGGTGCAAAATACCATTTTCATCAGCCTGTTTCACAACACATCCCACTCCAAGACTTGATGCATCTACAAATAAATTACAAGGTGTTTTGGGATCAAACAATCTTAAGATAGGTTTTTGAATTAGAGCTGCTTTTAATTTTTCAAAAGAATTTTGACAGTCCTGGTCCCATACATAGGGAACATTTTTCTTTAACAAATTATTAAGAGGAAATCTAACCTCAGCATATTTATGAATGAATTTATTATAAACATTAATAGATCCCAAAAAGCGTTGTAACTCTTTCACATTAGTTGGTGGTTTTAACCTCTTGATGGTTTCAATATTCGGGTTATCGGGTGTAATACAACCATTCGACACTTCATATCCAAGAAAATTAATTGTTTTTTTAACAAAATTACATTTAGACAGCTTTAGTTTAAGATTTTCATGGACACAAATATCAAAGATGGTTTCCAAATGATGGTAATGTTCTTCTTCATTTTGTGAGAATACAATAATATCATCAAAATAACTGCATGCAAAGTCAATTTTATATTTATTTAGGATTCTTCGAAGGATACGGTTAAAATTCGCGGGCGCATTTTTCAAGCCGAAGGCGAGCCTCTTCCACTCAAATAAGCCAAATGTTGTGGCAAAAGCTAATTTTTCAGTATCTTTAGGGTGGATAGGTATATGCCAATATCCACTTGCTAAATCAAGAGTGGAAAACACTTTAGCTTGCACCAGTTTGTCCAATAAAGTGTCGATTCGGGGCAAGGGTTCTGCATCTGTTTTGGTTATGGCATTTAATTTTCGGAAATCGACACACAACCGAGTTTTCTTTCCTTCTTCACGTTTATAAACTAGGGTTACAGGTGAGGAATAAGGGGAATGACTTTCTTTGATGATACCGGCTTTTAACAAATTTTGAACTTGTTCTCTAATTTCTTCTTCTTCCTTAGGGGAAGTACGATAAGCTCTAAGCGAAATTGGTAAGTCAGAAGTTAAATGTATTCTCTGTGGTTCCATGTTGACACATCCTACATCATATTTATCTTTGGCAAAAATACCGACATATTTGGCTAAGAGAGTAGGCAGTTTGTTAGGTGCAGACTGAACTTGGATAGGTTCAGTGGCGTTTACAAACTCCGGCTCATAATTTTCGCCAAATATCCCTGCATTTTCCTTTTCTGAGATATCTTCATTAGGTTCTGACACGTGCAAGGAATGAATGGTTGGAATATTTCGTAATTGGTTCAGGAGAGGCACTCTTTGGTTATTTTGGAAAATTTGCATCTTAACACAATCAATATTTAACTGGAAACTTTGGCAATGGCTAAGTCCAATAAGGGTATAGGGTAATTTATTATCAATAACATAAAGATCAACATATTTGGATATGCGGCCAATTTTCAAATTAACACGACATTTTTCCTGCAAGGTGAGAATGCCTTGTGTTTGAGCGACCGATAGACCTTTACGAATTTTGGAAGTGTTTAATTGGAATTTTTGGACTAAATGTAATGGAATGACACTTAACGAGCTTCCTGAGTCGATCAAACATGGTATTGAGTTTTCCGGTATCCTTAGAGTAGTAATTTGACGTTTCTTTGGGTTTTCTTTGGATCCTTTTCTTTTTTCTATGTACCCGGGTACTATTAGTTGTCATTGATTACTACTTGGGTTTGCGGAAAAATCACTTTGTGTCTGATTTGGATTTTGGATTTGAATGTTTGGTTGTTGGGTTAGAGAGGAGGCCTCTAAAGATTGCTTTCGAAAAGGACAATCTCGTACCCAATGGTAAGCATTTGGAATATTAAGATTAAGACATACACGGCATGGCGATGGTGCCAATGTAGCTTGGTAGTGTATATTTGGTCTGGGAGGAGACGGTTGAAATGGTCTCACATTTTGGAATGTTCTTTGAGGGTTATGCACATTTGGGCGATTCTGGGGGTTTTGATAAGGGTATCTATAATTCCAGGATCGCATTGGAAAATTCTGCTCAGCGGTATTAGGGCGATATGGTCGCCATTGTCTCAACTGATTTTGGGGAGTTGGGTCTGGTTTATTTTCAGGACTCTTGCCTGCTACTTCAAGCTTAGTAAGTTTAAAAACCAATTCTCTCCATTCTGTGGCAGATTTAGGGGCATTAGTCACAATTAATCTTTGCATAGAAATTGGCAAACCTTCTGATAACCCTTCTAGAATGAATTTGTTATCTAAACCCAGATTACGACCCATTTTCGTTTTCTTTTGGTAGTACTCGTTGAGGTCTTCACCTGACCTATACCGAATACTAGCAAAGTCGCTTAGTGATAGTGTATCTGGGGTAGAAAAATTTTCATGGAATAGTGAAACAAACTCGTTCCAGTGCAAAACATTAAGACAGTTGTTAATGTATAGGGTAAGGGCACTATCTTTTAAAAATTTCTGGATGTTTCTTATCTTCCAAACATCATCTTTTCTGGACTCAATACATACAGCCTCAAAATAAGCAAGCCAAGAGGCAAAGATCATCTTAGCTTCCGGCGAAAACGGGATAATTTCGGGGTCTTCTGTTTTTTCCTCACTATTTGCTGCATAGGTACCTACAGCGGCCTTTTTGATTGACTCTATTTCAGGGATTAGGGTCTGATTTTTAACAGGTTGTTGGCTCACTTGACTGATAGCTCCATTCATATTTACAGGGGCACTTTCATGTATTTCCGTATTTGGAGGACTTTCAAGGGGATTCCCATTTCCCTCAATTTCTGTATTTTTTTCCTTTAAAGATTCGTCACCTTCACTCACTTGAGTGGATTTGTCTTCTGCGCTCATTTTTATTACTTATTTTTACAATCTCATTAAACAAAATATAAAAAAAAAAATATTTTTACTAGAAAAAATCATTTTAATTTGCCCTCTTTTTTTTTTTCTTAATTTTTCATTAAATCCCACTTAAATTTCCAAAATAATAAACAAAAATAATCTGCTTCATTTAATCACTTAAGTTGTAACATAGAGATAATAATAAAATAATAATAATAATAACAATAATAATAAAATAATAATAATAGTATTTTTCATAAAAATAACACTTAAAAAATAATAAAATTTCAAATTGTTTTTCTTTAATTGTTTTTCTCTCTTACTGCTTCAAAAAATAAAAATAGAAAGTTTCTGTCCGCTTTTAAATTCTTCTTATAAAATAACAAAATCGAACATACCTATTTCTTCTTTTTCTTTTAAATCCATTTGATTGCACAGAATACTCACGTGAAAAAAAGAAAAAAAAAATATCAACATTAAAACGAAACCAAAACAGGAAGCATCAACCAAACAACGGACTCTTGACACACGCAAAGAAAGGGAGAAAAAAAAGAACATTCCTCCTTCTGCCAGGAAATCGTTGACCTTGAATTTTCCACAAACCATCTGTGAACCATCCCTTTCGCTGGATAGTAGGTCATTTGAGATAACTATTGAAAGTGAATGAACAAAACTGTTTTTCTTTTGGAGTGAAGCGCTGAAGAAAAATTGTTTATTTTAAGTAGGCAACGAAATAAAACGTTTATCCCAGATGAAAAGGGGGAAAAAAAAATTGCTTGATAGATGATCGGAAGCACAGCCTAATATTTGATAGCTTAATGCAGTTTTAGTGACTGCATAAATAAGAAAAAAAAAAGTTTTTTAATTTATTTCATCTTCATAACTGCTTTTGTACCGAAAATAAATCTATTTCCGATTTCGCTTTCCACAGTTCAGAAAATCGTTTATCAGAAAGTCGTTTTCTTATGGTAGAAACGCTGAACTCATGAATTGGAGAGTTGAAAACACTTGTTACCCGCACAGGAGCCTTCTCATCCTTACCAGACTCTCTGTAAGATATCGATACGCCTCTGTATAACGGGCGCACCTCGATATAACGAACACACATCGATCTCTCTGTAACGAGCGGTCGATCACCGCTATCACACATCCCAGTAATAGATATCCATCGTTAATGTAGTCGTGCACAAGTAGGAGAAATAAGCAGGCATTTTCCTGGGAACTAGCTTTTATTCCAATTAATTACAAGTCTCTTCATAAGCTAGGCCCAGGGGACAGTTTGAAGAGTCTTTTACCGGGGAAACATCGTCTTATCGTTCATATTTCGGCGAATTGCCGGACTTACAACGGCAAGGATGCCGTCGCACTTCGAAGAATACTGGCCGTAGTTTTTGTGGAGAGTGATTAGAGTCAAAAGCCATGCAAAAAACGTGCTCCTGACATTATATACGGCCGGACCGCCGCTAGAGACCGCTTTACAACTTATGAAATAATGTATTTTAATTGGCTAATTAGCCCTTGACTCATATCTGGGTAAGCAGCCCAGATAAATAACATGCAAAATCTAGCCACCGGGAGAAGAGAGATGCGCTACCGTCAGCACTTTTAATCTTAACGAGGATTCAAAATTGATATCTGTTCGTAATAAATGTATCGTAAGGAAAGTTAAGTTACAGGGGCAACTAGAAATGAAGGCAAAACTTTAAAATTTTGACACGCGATTTAGAGATTTTAAACTTTGAATTTTTATATTTTAGTTTCTGATTTGGAATGGGTTTAACTAAACTATCCTTTCATATCAATCCACATTCGTTCACATTCAAAATTCTTTCATACTTTTTCACATTCATTTCATATATATATTTACCAACAAGTGCAGAATGTCTGTAATTTTTACATTCAGTAGTCAAAGACTATAGATATATGACAATCTTAAAAATAATTATGGGATCTTCCTCCTCCTCCCCCCCCAATAAATTTTCTAATTTCTCTTTTCTACACAAAAGTTCATGATTTCAATCACAGTTTGTAATACATCAGAAAAATAGAAATACTGTGTCAGTATTTGGATATGAAACTGATTCTATTTTTCTGCCCTTCCCAAGGTTAAGTTGATCAAAAGTCAATTGTAATTAAAAGGTAAGAATGTGAAGCTCATTCTGCACATGTTGAAATTCTGGGAAATTACAGAATCAGAAAACTGCAAGAATGTTAGGAAAACTTACTTTTAAAAATAATAATCACACATTTTTTAAACTGTTTTCATTGTATTTACAGAAGAACTATGTTACATAAAATATTTGCTTTAAATGTTCAATTTGGTAACCCTTACTCTCAACCACCTTTCTACACTGTAATTTCCATGACAATAATGCCTTTTCTAGTTTTAGAAGAGGTATTTTGGCCCATTCTTCTTGAACATCGTTCCTAAGTCTATAAAGGGTTGTAGGTCAATGTTTGGATAAAATGCTTTTTAAAAATCCAAAAGCACAAAAATCCATGGGTGATACATCAGGAGAATTAGCAGGTATATCTATGAAGAGTATGGTCCTGATATTCATTATTTGTTCCTTTTTTTTTTCCCTGGAATTTAGCAGTGAATTGTGATGTGTGGCTGCTTGCTTTATCTTGAGGCAGTTCAACAGATTGATGGCATTTGGGGGTAAAAAGATATTTCAGGGTTGAAAATTGTGAGTAAAATATGCTTCTGATACTGTGTGGAGTTGATCTTAACAATTTAAATTGAAATACATCTCTAAACTATGTAGAGAAAAACAGCCTTACAAGAAAAACCTGGGCAAACTGCCCATAACCGTGATGGAAATTACACAAAGGTAATTTCTGATAAATAGAAATACACATATCATGTGTTTGTGCTGAAGTTTACCCAAGGTTTATTAAATGTTGAAAACAGTAAATCAATTCAGAATGGCTATAAATGAAATAAGCTATCATGTATAATGAAAATATAACAAACCAGAAATAAAATTAACTATATAGATTTTATTAAACAAAAACAAATAAAATAATTAAAAACTGTTTAAAAATAAAAACAAAACATCTCCATTAATCATGAACATATGCGATTTTTACAAACTTTAGAAAACATAGTTCTACAAGTTAAACCAAGGTTATGCAGCCGATTGGTGAAATGTTTAAGATTTACATATTTAAAAAAAACTGAAAATTAATAAAAATTCAACATATAATCAGTTTAAACTAACATATTTAGAACTTTTTAAACCTTTGCTATATATCATAAACAATTAACTTTAAACTGTTATTTACTACTTTAAACTGCTAAGACACCTAAAAAAAAAAAAAAAAAATCTTAAAAAAAAAAATTGTAGAATGTGCAGCTGTAGCCTTATAGATTTAAAGTGTTAAGTTAATTTATATATACAAGCTGAGAAAACCGAGCTAAGCTCGGTTAAAATTATAATTGTGTTCAACTCTATATAACATAGACGTTGATGTGACAGTTGTATTTCTTCAGCAGGTATGCGTTGTATGGAATGTCGTCCGTGTTGCTCAAGAACGTTCTATGTACTCTGATTGGTTGAATCATGTATATTGGCTCCTATTGAGAATTTATGGAAAATTCCTTCAGATTCTGAAAGCCAATTTTTTTTGCCAAATGTCGGCTTAATTTGGCAAAAAGTCTCTCACTTGGCGACTTGCTTTCATTTGGAGTCAAGCATGTATTTTGGTATTTGTAGAAAGTTGATTTTCCGGCCCCAGTGTCGCCAATATTTTGCCAAATTTGCGAGATGGTGCCAACTTTGTATACTACCCACTGTTCAACAGTTTAATGACTGTTTCAATCTTCATTCCCATTGAAATGCATTGACCCATAGTGACCCCAAAATGACCCGCTAATTGAGTTTTCTCAAACATGTGACCTAGTTCAATGGTCTTCTCGTAACCAAAAATGGTAGAATTCAAAATTTAGTCAAAACCATTAGAGCCCTCTTTTAGGTAAAATTAGCTTGACCCATAGTGACCCAAAATGACCTACTAATCAAATTTTCTTGAACATGAAACACAGCCTTCTCAAATCCCAAAACGGTAGGATACAAAATGTAATCAAAATCGTTAGTCATTTTTTAGATAAAACTAGTTTGACCCATAGTGACCCAAAAATTACCCACAAATGAAATTTTCATGAAAAAGTGACTTAGCCCAATGCTTTTCTCATAATCCAAAACTTTAGGATACAAAATTGTTAATCTGTTTTTTAGATAATATTAGCTTGACCTGTAGTGACCCAAAAATGACCCACTAATCAAATTTTCTTGAACATGTGACCTAGCCCAATGGTCTTCTCGTAATCTAAAATGGTAGGATACAACATTTAGTCAAAATTGTTTGAGCCATTTTTTAGATAAAATTAGCTTGACCCTGACCCAAAATGACCCACTAATCGAATTTTCTCGAACATGGGACACAGCCCAATGGTCTTATCATAATACAAAATTTAGTTAAAATTGTTTGAGCCATTTTTAGATAAAATTAGCTTGACCCATAATGACCCATGACCAAAATGACTTTTCATTTAAAATAGAAAATAAATAAATAAATAAGAAATAATATCACATAAATCAAAATATTTGATTTAAAAATCAAAGTATATTTTCTAATTCGAACACGCGAAAAATAAAAGCTGGTATCGGCGATTTAAAAAATGGTATTGGTGAGATTTGTGCAAATTAACATAAAAGTATTTAATGATGTTATGTGTTTTATAAATGTATATTAAATTACTATTTTGAACGCGATTGGTCATAACAATGGTAAATATGATTGGCAATTACCAATCATTTTCCGTGATCTCTCTTCCTGGTGAGTATAATACATAAATACCAAATTAACTGATAATTAGTTTCGAAATTTCATTCATTAAATATTATTACATGAGTTCAACTTACGTGAAGTAATGATCTGGAATGAAGTTGAGTTGTATAGCACAGAATTATGGTAAACTTTGACTGTCTCAATGGTGCGAATTATTATTATTGTTTTTGACACCCAGGCAGCGGTCCAAAAAATTTATTTGCGGAGAACTTTCTTTTCGAACGATTACCTCCATGGTTGGATATTTTAAACTTTCATGATGAATTAATCTTTGTTTACTTTCATGGATAGAGAATTTGAACTGTGATCCTAATTTCAACTGAAGCTATTGCAGAATATATGCATAATTGAACGTAAGTCATCTCTCAAATATTAATGTATTTTGAACGATCTTTCTAAAAATGTAACTTTTATGCAGTTTAATTCGAAAAAATAATTTTGAATAAAAATGGCCGTCTGGTATATGATAAAGGGAAGCGGACATCCCGGAATTGTTGATGACAGTCACATGACTTACACTTTTATTATATAGATTAGTGTAATCTGTATAAGATATTTTATTATATTTAATTTAACAAGAATTACAATTATAAGAAAATGACTACTAAGCTAAAAGGTCCATTGGCTGTTAACTGAAAATATCAATGTTCACGCATATATTATACTTACTTTTTTTTAAAATATGTGTTGTACATTTCAGTATAGAGGTTTGTTACTCATTTGAAAATGTTCCTCAGAGAGTGTTCTGCTATAGTACCTCTTGCGTAATGCTTTTTTTCCTTTTTTGCAGTGAATTTTTTCAATTTTAATGTTATTTATTTAATAATTTTTTAATGTAAATTTTATTCTTCATATAAATAGGATGAAAAAATAGCAGATGTAAAAAAGAAAATGTGCTTGACAGCTGATGGAGTTAGGCAACTTAGGGAAATTATAAATGCAGATGAATGGGATGAGTATTTGTCTGATGTTTATCATCCTATGTCTTATGTTCCCTCTTCAACAACTTCTGAGGCATCTGGACCTGTAACACGAAAGAAAAGGTCATCTGCAGAATTAAGAGAACTTCCTTCAGAAGCACGATTTTGCAAAGCTAAAACTAGATCTGCTACAGGTTTGCATATGATTGGAATACTGTATTTGTATGTTTATGTTTGTTTATATTTTAAACAAACTTAAAAAAAAATTGTCATTCAATTTGACTACACGCACACATAACTATCTCTTGGCAAGTGTTAATCATCTGAGCGTCTGAAGAATTTCCTGCATTTTTATATAAACTGGCCGATCCCATACAGAGCATCTGAACTCTTTTAAATTTATGCATATTAGAATACACAAATTTCAGCATTATATGCATAAATACTATGCATAGAAACTTCTCCACTTAGGACTGGGTACTTTGAAATAAAATATACAGGCATCCCCCGACTTGTGTAAATTCACAGTTATGTAATAAATCAGTTTGCTTTTATATTTTTGCATACTTTTATAGTTTATGTCCGAGTAACTACTGCTGTATGATTCTTTATTTACAAAATAATACTGTGTAAATAAAATATATATACATATATAGATAGATAGATAGATAGATATGAAAAGATAAAAAGTTAAACCCTTTTAAGATGCAGAATTAAAATTTAAAATCCCAAACCATTTTTTCTAACTTCATAAATACATATTTAAATCTAGTCTGCCCCCGATATCTTGGTTTTCCAACCATATAATTATTACTTTCATCCAGCAATTTCGATCTCTCTTTAAGATAAAAAGTGCTGAGTTTGTTTTTTTTGCAGCAGTCTGTGGTTTGCGGCCCCCAGGTCTCAACCAAACCTTGTTGTCGTCATAAGACCCCAGACATCAGTCAAAAGCTAACTAACCAATTAACTGTCTTTTTCCTCCCATTCTCAGTAGCGCATTCTAGCAGAAAATATTTGAGTTAAGCTCTAACAAAAAGCAGGAGTGTGCTTTGTACTTGGCCTTTTTCCTGGTTCCACCTGCTAAGAATTATGGCCGGCGTCCCGCTCGGCCTCATCCTGAAAACGCAGTCTTCAACGGGCTAGGCTCAATAGTCTAAAATAGGAATCCTTAACATCCTGCGGCTCTCAAACTCCTGGGTCTGACTGACAAAAGGAGCATGTAACTAAAAAGGAAATAGTCAGATTCCAGGGAAAAAACTTTTAATTCGGACACGACTACATACCCGTCGACAGAAATTCGAGATACATCACGCTATGAGAAACCTGACAAATGAACGTAACGAGAACAAGTGAATCTACATAATTCCTTACATATATAATAAATATTGCAGTTTCTTACAAAATTATGCTAAAGCAATTAACAAATTCAACCTATGTAAAATTCAAGTTATGTAAAAATTTACTGAATGCGCATTGCTTATGTAAGTTGGGTGATGCCTGATAAGATATAGACACCATTTAGAAATATGAAGAGAGGTTTTTTTTTTTCAGCATCATGCATATAAAAACCTTTGCATGCACACAATAGTTGCTGGATTTCTTTAAAATTAAAAAAGTATATACATATATTGAAAGTATCTATACCATTGACAATTATTAATTTTTTTTTTTTTTTCAGCATCAAATACTTCTTTATACAAGACGATCCTGAATTCATGGTACAAACTTTTAGGGTTGGTACAGAACACTGTAACAAACAATTTTTGCATACGAAACCAGGGTCGGAAATCCATTTATATAGTAAAAAATCAGTCACTCCAATCTAAAGTTGTGTTTTTGTTTATAACTTTAACAGTAGTGAATATATTTTAATGAAATCCTTACACTATGCTTACAATTCATACAAAGATCAGTCTGTTGTGTCCTGTACCAATCTTTAAAGTTTGTACCATGAATTCGGGATCACCCTCTTGGCACAATTGTAAATTTCAAATTTCTGAGATACTACAGAAACTAAATCAGAATATCTAATTCTTGAATGACCCACATGCAACTGACCATAGCTAAAAACTGGTTTTGTCAAATCTAAGCAAAGTGTTTCAAAAGTTTGATCCTGGGCTTTATTTATTATAGTCATTGAAAAAGTTAATAGGATAGAAAATTGTATACGCTTAAATGTAAAAGGCATATTATTGTCTGATAGAGCAAGTAATATTCGAAGAATGCGAAAAATTTCATTAATATTGGAATCAATTTTTGCTTTAATAACATTATTCTAGAAGTTACAAAATATAAGTCTTGTACCATTGCACAGACCTTTAGAAAGCGCTAAATTTCTTGGTAACATTATGATAGCTGTGTGGCTTTAATTTAAGTTTATGAGGTGGCATTCAGGTTGGTGTTAAACTGTTTAAAATTTCTTCAGTATATGCAAGTTGATTTTGTGGATCATCACTTATGATGATGTCAATTCTTTCATAAACCCTTTCAGTTCCTGGCATACATTCTAAAACACGATTATTAATTTCATTTGACAAATTGTTTGTCACTGTTAGTATGGCGTGTCCTTTAAGCTTTTGAGGTGTTACTGTTTTAAAATCGATGTCACTGAAAAGTTGCTGCACTGGATCTTGTATATCTGGATAGAAAATTGGGGTAACTTAATAGTTTCCAGACTTTGACATTCGCCAACCTGTAACAGCCAACTTGCTAACTCTCTCTCTCTGTTGAAGGGCATGCATTTTTTCTGTAAGTTTCATAATGTAAAATTCAAAGTCTATGCTTCTTTAGGCAACTTCAAATCTTGAACCTCTAAAAATAACAGGATAACAGGTAGAACTTAATGGAAAACTCCACTGAATAAGATTATTTTATGCATTTATTATTATACATTATTATTTATTTATTATTATTGAACCTATATTATAAATTATAAATATGTGCATCAGTAACATTGATATCATAACGATGCAGACAACAATGAGGTTGAACTGCATAAGGTACAACAATGGAGATAATGTTTCAGTTAATAATGAAATTGTGCATCTTTTGGTTTGACTTTGCACTTTACTTTCTTTCTTTTTTAGAAAATAACTAGTTCTTTGCAAAAAATAAGAAAAATTACCGGCCGAATTTTACAAAAATTGAATTTTCGGTTACAGTAAAATTTTCTACATATGTGTGTGGTGAATTTTAAATTGATACCTCAAATACTTTTCTTGATATTTGCAAATTAGTGAAAACAAAGCACTTGTTGCCATCAGCAAGAGAGAAATAATCACTTTTTTGCCGCTGCATACATTAGAGTTTTATATATAGAGAGGCTTAGAAAACTTAGCTTTATTTAAATATTTTTCAACAAATGGGAACAAAAGTATCTTTATCTCATGTAGCTCTAAAAACGTATTTCTAATTAAAATATTTTTGTTTACAGACAATTTAATTTGCTTACTGAAAATGGTCATTATTTAACAATTTAACAAAGTTATTTAACAATTTTCATCAACTGTGTGATTTAAAAAAAAAAAAAAAAAAAAAAAAAGAAAGACTAAATGTTGTTTACGTGTTACTTAAAAAAAAAAATGGGTGCCAAATGTTTGTTACATGAAAAATAATTGCCTGAAATATTCTTCACGCGTTATTTTAATCATTGTCATTTTCTAAAGTTTGCAGGTATGTATTTGCTGACATTGCTGCAGATAAAATTGAAGAGTAATCTGTTTGATTTCAGTTTGCAGATTTAAAATCTTAGAGTTATTCAATGTCAGCTTTTTTATATTGTTAATGAATCAATCTAATATATAAAAATGAAAATTTGTCTGTCTATACTTCTATACAGATCCTTAGTTAGGAAGAAATTGTGAAATGTTACAGACAGGTGTTACATAACACGGCCAAAACAACTAAAGTAATCTGGAATTAATATAAATTATAGTTAAATTTTAATTAATAAAGAGACATCAGTCTAACAGCTATTTCTTATCAAATTTAAACATTTTTCTTCATAACAGTTGCCAGTGATTAAAAATCCACAATAAAATTCTTTCCACAACAATTAATTTTCTATTGAAAGATTTCCACTTGAAGAAAGAAAAGGAAATAAAAAGTTTCAACAATTAAAAAGATTAATATGACATCATATTGGAAGTATAATGCACATTTTCAAACATTTCTCAATAATACAAGGAGTATGAGTAAGTACAGAAAGCAGGTTAATATGGCGTCATTAGAGAATTAAAAAAAAATGAATATGACATCATATTGGAAGTTAAACAGATTTTTCAAATATTTGACAATCATACAAAGAGAATATCAATATGAGTAACTTCAGAAAGCAAGTGGATATGACATCAGCAGGTTAATATAATGTTATATGAGTTTGAGGAACGTAATTACATCATGTTAAGAACCCGACTATGGAAATATTAGCAAATTAACATTTTGAGATTCTCTGACTTCTTTTTCGCTATTTTTAAATTAATATATTCCCCATGTATATGTGTGTGCACACATGCATCTTAGAATGTCTACAAATTTTTAGGTCACCAGAGCTTAGTGAAGAACTGAGATAAGGATTTCAGATTTAAAAAAAATTTAAATGTCAGGTCATTGTATGGTATGAATGCACCATGTTTCACAAGATTATTTTTCAGGCTCTCAATCAGACACTCTAATTTTTAAGAGTCAATGATTTACTAATGGATGAAGTCACTGTTGGATTGCCTGGAGATTTCCAACAAACATCGTCAGTCATTCTAAAAAGAACAATAGTGGATGAAATTAACACATACCTTAAATCATCACATCTTTGGAGGCATGGTCGCAGTTTGCGACTAACTAAAAATATGAGAATTTCATAACATATTGAATCGTCAATTTTCTGACTATTTGTTAAATATGGGGAATGGATTAATACCACTTTATCCAGTAGCTGGTCTGTTCAAAATCAGGGAAGCATTTTGTAACACAGTTGTGTCTGTTGAAATCTCAAGGCAAAAGTATTTCTAAATATTCAACATTTTATAGACCATAAATGGCTTTGCAGATATGTGATTCTTGCACTAAAAAATGATAATGTAAACAACATAAATTTGAAGATTAAAGAAAAGTTACCTGGAGAATCTGTATTCTACAAATCAATAGATACCGTTGTTGTAGAAAATGAGCTTTGAAGAATTCTTTTTCAGTTTGTTCCATCATGTACAATACAAAGACAATTTTCCTTTTTAGCTTTTATTGCTCGTATGCTGAATGGAAGCAAGCTGATTTATAGCTGAATTCTGATGAGTTTACTATATATACACGTATAAATTTATATATTTTTACTTACCCATCTTACGTATAGGGTAAGTCTTGTAATTGTTTTAATCGGGAAAAAAAATTGTGACTGATTTACACGTTTCAGACACTGGAGAATCCGAAAAACATATTTTTAGAAAAAACAATTTTACTGTCCGTCTGTGTGTCTGTAAACGCTCTATCTCTCGAACACATTGAGATAGAGACTTGAAATTTGGTATGTACTTAGTATGTGATAATGGGAAGAAGCTTATTGAATTTCAGTAACCTCGATTATCCGGAACTGTTTTTTTTTTTGTTTTTTTTCCCCGCACTCTCAATATTTATTCTGATAAAAGATATATAAAAATTTTCAAAATTGTTTATTTTAAGGAGTAAATATAAAAGAAAATAAAAAAACATAGATTTTGCATAAAAAAAGAAGTTGATCGGATAATTATTTGCCGAGATATTTGTAATCCTATTTTCTACACTCTTCGATTTTTCATGACCCTGTATTTCATCCAAATTTCACTTCAAAGATATATTTTAATTGGAAATGAGACTCTTAATATGACACAGTAAACCGTTAATTAATATAATTATCATTTTTGGAGTTATAAGGATGTTTTGTTTTATGCAATTCAGTAATAGAGTATTTAAAATTTATGACGTCATCAAGCCACGATTTTATTCGAATTGCAATGCATTTTATAAGTAGTTTATTTTCATATTTTACATTATGCATATCATGATGGGTAAGCATTACGGTGGCCCCCAACAACTAGTTCATTAGATTAATTTATATAACATTTCGACTGCTTTCTTTTATTACTATGATTTTTATACAACATGTTTAATTTTGAAATTAATTTTTCTAAACAAACATTCTTAAAATCCTGGACAACACCCGGTACTTCAGCTAGTCATAAATAAATGCAATTCGTTGACCAGAGTGATATAATCAATATTGCTAATCCTACATAGCAGTTCTTTTATGGAGCGAGTATTTAGTATAAAGTTCAAGCAATAATTTAGTATCAAGTTAAAGCAAGTATTTATTATAAGTTCAAACAAACGAAATTGAATTTCTTCCTAATTTAACTTTAAGCAGCTGTCACAGAGCTTTTTAAAATGTCTTAAATTGGCTGTACACAAAAATTTTTTAACGAAATAATGTTTTAATTAATATCTAAGTTGAAGAGATATGACATATTTTAGCACAAACTGGTGTAGAAAATTTTTAATTTATCCTGAATTTTATGGGGGTTTTTTTCTTTTTTTATATAGAAATGCTAGAAAGATCTCAGATGCTCAGAAGGTTAAATAGTAATACACCATTTTTCATATGCGGTGTATAAGCCAGTTTGAATAATTCTGGCATTTTCATTTAACCCTTTCGTGGTCATGAACGCGTATACGCGGTCAACGTTTTTTACTTCTAAATGGTCATGACCGCTTATAGACGGTCAGTATTTTTTACTTCTAAATGGTCATGGGCACGTATCAACGGTTCAGATTTTCTACTTCTAAGTGGCCATGACCATCTATGTGCGTTTTTGTCACCCCCCCTTTTTTCCATAATGGGCGGTAAAGAAGGCATTTATCGGCACACTCCCCATTCCCACATACACAATGGGTGTATAGGTAGACCCGCAGAATAGGATATATCGGATAAGGGTTCTATTGTCTGTGGGTAGACCATTTGTCAACTAGATTATTTGTATTTTAGTTGAATGCCTTACAGATTTGGTTAGAAAATGCCTTGGAGAATTTCATTTTCTGTACAGGCTAAGAATGACATTGTATTTCAAAACAGATCCTAAAATGAAACGAAGCAACCTCATAGAATATCATTGTTTACTTATTATTTTATTTTAAAACTCTTGTCCATACGATTCTAATTCATTACATTAATTATTATTTTAAATCTTTTGTCATGTTAAATTTAATTTGTTCTTTTAATGAATACATATGTTCTTATTTTCCTAACAGTATTTCAATTTATTTTGTTTAAATATAATTACTAAATAAATAGATTTTTTTTTTACTTGCACCGCTTTTGCTATGTAATAGTAACAAAAATCTAATAATACTCAAATAATATTAATAATATCAAATTAATATTACATTTCAAAAATTATTTGCTAATTTACTATTGTTGCTATACCAATTATAGCATAACTTTAAAAATAAAACAGTGAAACCTGTCGATAACAATACTGAAGGGACCAGAAAAAGTATCAATATAGAAAAGTTACATTTATAGGCAAGTTCAAGAATGTTAATTAATTCAGAGTACATAGTAGAATAATTATTATATATTGATGGAATATTAGTTTAACTTTCTTAGAAATAAATGTGTAGATGGAAAATTATTTTAACTTTTTAGAATTCTCTAATTATAAAATGAAATTTAATTTATTTCTTATAAATAATCAGAATTTTGCATTAATGAATAAATATATAAAGAGTGTACAGTATAAATAAATCTGATAAAAATAATATTTTTATTACTTTTATCAAATTTGTAAAATTACATGAACAAGTGATTGAAAAAGTTGACTGAAATAATTGAAATAAATGAAAAGTGATTGAAATAATTTTACAATTTTGAATCTTAAAAAGAGAAAGAAATTGCAGGTATTATTTATTCAAATATGAAACCAAAACCGTTAAACTTTCAATATGACGTCAGATTAATTTAAATTTTCTAATGACATCATATTAACCAGCTTTCTGTACTTACACATACTCATGCTCCTTGTATTATTCAGAAATATTTGAAAATTTCAGTTTTATTACCAATATGACGTCATATTAATCTTTTTTCAACTGGTGAAACTTTTTATTTCATTTTCATTTCTCATGTAGAAATCTTTCAATAGAAAATTAATTATTGTAGAAAGAATTTTAGTGTGGATTTTTAACTGTTGGCAACTGCTATAATGAAAAATGTTTAAATTTAATAGGAAAAGGGTGTTAGATTTTTGGGTTTTTATCTCTTTGTATTAAAATAATGATTTTTTTTTAATTTTTATGATTTTCAGCTTCATAGTAAGTATTTAGCTATAAGTACACAAAATTTCAAGTCTGTAAGTGATATACAGGGTGTCCCAGGATTATTGGGACAAGCTTTAAGGGGAGGTAGGGGACATCACAAGGATTCAGATTTGCATAGCAACCCATGGTCAGAAACGTCATGGGAAAGTAGTATGACAGGTACAAGAAACGAAGAAACACAAGGCTGAGATCATGTGAAATAATTTATTGGTCAAAGATATTACGTGTGCTGTGGTAGATGATATGTGAAATGTCACAAAAGATATTCAAAGTTTCCATCATTGCTAGTGATGCATGCATTACACCGTCGGACCATGGATTGGCGGACTCGCTCAAATACACCTGGATTTTGTTGGATATCCGCAGCAGCACAGATGAGTCTTGCAACCAGATCCATATCGGAATCCACAGGCATTACGTACATAGCACTTTTCAGTACACCCCAAAAAAAGAAATCTATGCTGCTTTTATCAGGAGAGCGTGGACCATTCCATCGGTGACCAAACACCTGATTCAAATGTTCGCGAACACGTCTGCCATAATGGGGGAGATGTCCCATCATGTTGAAACCACATATGGCGTCTGACATGTTTGGCATAGTGTCAAGTAAGCTTAGTAGCATCTCTTGCAAAAAAATGAAATTATCTGCAGATGTTAGAGGTGCTGGGAGCAAGTAAAGTTTCCTCCAGTGCTCTCGTGAACAACACCACCTAACGACAAAAGAAGCCGTTTTCGACCATGGGTTGCTATGCAAATCTGAATCCTTGTGATGTCCCCTACCTCCCCTTAAAGTTTATCCCAATAATCCTGGGACACCCTGTAGTTTCTGAGAAACGGCTCTGTGACGGACAGACAACGTGGTGGGATGAATAGGTTTTCGTAAGATGAACAAAACCCTAAAAAATTAGAAATTCAATTTTATTTTTTGCTTAAGTGTTAGGCTTTGATACAATTATTCCGAATAATTTTTTTTTTTTTTTTTTTTTTTTTTTTGCCTCTATCTTAAAAAATGGCTGAAATGTAGCAGTTTGAAATTCTAGGGTGGCTGACATTTTGAAACAAGACAACAGACTGTCATGCTGTAGAACTCATATTTAAGAACCAATTTGGATGTGACTGAGCATGAGTACAGGACATATCAAGGTGTTGACAGAGTTCTTGACCGATATAAAATATCAGGGATTAATTTTTTAGTTTCAGTGATCATGATTTCTCGCAAATATTATCTTTCATTATTGTAATCATTTTCTCAGTCATACGCGTAAAACTATGTATTCGTATCCGTTGCCATCACATTCTCTGCAAACTTGTCGAAATTTGACTAAATATCACCTAATTTGGTGACCAAAAATAAGTCTCCTTAAATGAAGCCAACTGTATGATTGGGTTCTTTGCATTTTAGCTTGCTTGTTTTGAGTAACATTAGCTAAAATTTTAAAACAAAGATATAGGAAAGCTACTTTTTCCTCCCAGTACAGGTCGGAAGGATTTTTAATTTTCTTTTTATACTTATAAACAAAATGTAAGTTTATCAAATATCTATATTCAGTAAAAGTATAGAAATAAAGCATTTTTTCATTAATCATAAATAAAATTTCTTGTAATATTATTTCTGTACTTTTTTCTTGAAATTTATAGTATCGTAAAATATTTTTTACTGGATTTTATTCTTTAATTTAAAATTGAATAGATTAGTCATTATTTAAGCTAAAACCTTGAGGTATGGAGAATTTCTAGGATTGGAAGGAATCGCTCTTCTATTGACTTAAACATACAAACTTTGTCAGCCTTTTTTAGCTCACAGGCTATCAAAGCCTGAGAGCTAATGTGCCTGCCGGTTCTGTATAATATATATATATATATATATATATATATATAATATGTATGTATGTACGTACGTAACATGATAACTCTTGATAGACATATCCGTTTTGCTTCAAATTTTATTTATAGGTTCATTGTGATAAGTTGTTTCCCTGATCAGTTTTGGGGATTCATTGGTTAAGTATAACGAGGGGAAACGGAGGCTATTACACCTTATTATACATTATTTAGTTTTGGGAGTTCATTGGTTAAGTAAAAAGGGGGGGGACCGGGGCTAATCTCCCCATTAATTTAGATAAATGGGTTTTTCATGCAGAATTATCCGATTCGCTTCAAATTTTGTATATAGGTTCATTGTGATAAGGCACTTCCCTGATTAGTTTTGGGAGTTCATTGGTTAATTATAAAAGGGGAGGGGGGAATAAGAGCCAATCCCCTTCTTAATCTATTGTCGATTTCTTTATTTTTCGAGGGGCATTGTCCTTTGAAATAAGAGTATAATATACAATTAGTGTGAATAGCCTGTGAGTTCAGTGCCATCAATTTAACTGGACACTTTTATTTATATTTTTTTCTTGTTTATTTTAATTATTTTACAAAATAGCTGTTGTGTATTTGAAATATTTATTTTAATAGTAAGTAGCTGACTTTTCATATTTGAAAGAGCAATTCTGGTGAATAATAGGTACAGAACATGAGTATGCTTTATTAAAAATAGATTTATAATTTTCAAATGTTTGGTACTTTTCTTAGTTTTTTGATTTAGCATGCTCTTTATTTAATAAATTTCATTTTCCTCTTAAATATATATTTAATTAATGTATATTTAATATTACTTTGATATAGGAGTATGATTTTCAAGAACAGACATGTACTAATGTTTTTATTATTTTCTCTTACTTAGATGTGCATAGCAATAATGGTTCTAGTGTTCCAATTTCCAGTCAGGATTCAAAAAATTATACTGATGCTGTGTTTTACAAGGAAAACAGGCCTCCTGTCTCAACAATAAACTCAAGGGTATATATTTAGATCTGGAAAATATTTGTTAAATTGCATTTATTAAAATTTGCTGGTTATTTATTTATTCATATATTACTACTAGGCAATCTGTTATTTTAGTAATTCATATGAATATAATATATATATATATATATATATGAGCAGGGAAGACTGAGCTATGCTCGGTCAAAATTAGCTTTGAGTTCAAATATCATGACCCATGACCAAAATGACCCACTAATCAAATTTTCTCGAACATGTGACCAAGCCCAATTGTCTTCTCGTGCCCGAAAACCTTACAATGCAAAATTTAGTCTAAATAGCCTGAGCCGTTTTTTAGATAAAATTAGCTTGACCCACTAATGGGATTTTCTCGAGGATGTGACTTAGCACAATGATTTTCTTGTGCCCAAAAACCATAAGATACAAAATTTAGTTCAAATCGTCTGAGCCGTTTTTAAGATAAAAATAGCTTGACCCATAATGACAAATGACCGAAATGACCCACTAATCAAATTTTCTTGAACATGTGACACCTAGCCCAACAGTCTTCTTGTGCTCAAAAACTTTATGATGCAAAATTTTGTCTAAATAGTCTGAGCCATTTTTTTTTAGATAAAATTAGCTTGACCCACAGTGACCCAAAAATGACCCACTAATCAAATTTGCTCGGACATGTGACCTAGCCAGGGTGGTCACAGACCTGGAAAACATGGAAATATCAGGGAATTTTGTTAACCTGGAAATATCAGGGAAATTAAAACTAAACCTGGAAATTCATTGAAACAAATGTTAATTTCCATTACAATTGTGGTAATCTGGAAGAAAAAAAATAATCTGAGCTCTTGGGTTCAGTCCGTACCTGAAACCAGCCTGAACTCTATTTTTATACCAGTCTTCGGGCTCAGCCTCATGGTGAAAATTTTATTTATACAAAAATGGAAAAAAGAAAAAAAAAAAACTTGTTATTTGAGAAACAAGAATGTGGTCTAAGTTTCTTACACTGTTTTACAATCCTTTAAAAACTGAAAGTAAACTCAATTGATAATAATGTGATATAAAGAGAAATATTCTTTCTGATTTTGAAGCCTTTGCACTGTTACTGTTAGTAACATAAAGAAGCCCTGAGATATTTATCTTCTGTTTGAAGTCCTTTGTTTATTGGAAAACAGAACTAATGTCTTTCTGCCATAGTTGTACAATATTTTAGCAGAATGAAAACAGTGACTTTTACAGATTTTTGCCAGTGGTTAGAAATAAAAAACAAATTTGCTATTTAAATGATTTTCAGGAACACGAAAATTGAGGCTTTTAAATGAAAATATTAATCATGAAACAGTTTTAATATGTTATAATGTTGTTAACAAATTTCTGCTGTATACTTTCAATATCCATCTCAGCCAAAAAAAAAATCTTAACTTATTTTTAGGATGAAAATGAATTATTGTATTTTCCTTGTACCTTTGATTGGTGAAACCTGATATGCAAGTCATTCTCAGATAATGGGAAATTTTATGTTCTTCTCTAAAAAATATGAATTAATCAAGTCAACTATAAATGTTTGGTTTTTGTGAGCATTTATATTTAAGCACTCACTACATTATGTACTTTAAATATGAAAAAAAAAAAATCAATATTTAAAAAACTTGTAAAGTTGTAAATTGCCAAGGTTTGTCCCAAACTTCAAATTTATTAATTGAAACCCTTGTTTTTAAGATTTGGAAAGCTTTAGAATAGGGGTGCACAACCTTTTTAAGCGAAGGGCCACTTACAAAAATGACTGGGTTGTCGAGGGCCAACATCAGAAAATTTTGTTTCAAGGAGGTGTGACCGGGGGGGGGGGGGGGGGTCAGATTTAAAAAAACATAAATTTCGGAAGGGTAGATTTAGCCTCCTAGGTTCCTTCCTTCCCAGTCAACGTATTCAGTTCTGTTGGGAATGATATATCAACAGTTTACGTTTGTATTTATACAAGAGATATAGCTAAGATTATTTTCAAAGAGTGAAAATACTCTGACTTTATTTGAAGGAGTAAATTTAGCTTTAAAGTTTGCCAGTGCTGAAAAAAAAAAAATTCTGCTTTCATGAATGAAGGTGGAGAGGAGGAGAAACATATATTATTCTAAATCTTAACATATTCAGTCATAAAATGTGGATAGCAAAGGGGTGCACAACCTTTATAAGAGGAGGGGCAGTCACAAAAATGACTGGTTTGTCGAGAGCCAACATCCGTAGGGTGGATAAAATTTTGTTTCGGCCAAGGAGGGGGGGTTGGGGTCGGCCAAAAAGTTCATAAAAATGCTAATTTTAAAAAGAGGGTTAGCTCCCTATACTCAACCACCTCCTTAGTCAGCATAACCCAATTCAGTTGGAAAGGATAGAAAAACTTACATTTTTTTTCCGTGCGTGATTGACAATATTCATAGTTTTTTCCTAGTGATTGACGAAATTCATGATTATTACACACACGTTCCGCGAAATTTGAGATTTATACGCACCCGATCGGCAAAATTTGCGATTTTTACGCGTCCAATCGGCAAAATTTACAATTTTTTTCGCATCCCATCGACGAAATTTGCGATTTTTCGCACCCAATTGGTGAAATTTGCAATTTTTACGCGCCCGATTGGCGAAATTTTGCAATTTTTACGCGCCCGATCGGCGAAATTCGCGATTTTTACGTGCCGATCGGCGAAATTCATAATTTTTACGCACCCGATCGGTAGAATTCATAATTTTTACGTGCCCGATCGGCAGAATTCGCGATTTTTACGCGCCTGATCGGCAAAATTTGCGATTTTTACGCATCTGATCGGCAAAATTTGCGATTTTTACGCATCTGATCGGCAAAATTCACGATTTTTCCACAGACGATCGGCGAAATTTACAATTTACCCGAACCCGATCGGTAAAATTCGCGATTTATATGCACACGATCGGCAAAATTCGCTATTTATATGCACACTATCGGCAAAATTCATGATTTTTACGCACCCGATCGGCCTAATCTGCAAAATTTACGATTTTTACGCGCCTAATCGGCAAAATTTGCGATTTTTACGCGTCCGATCGGCAAAATTTGCGATTTTTACGCAGACAATTGGCGAAATTTACAATTTATATGCACTCGATCGGCAAAATTCGCGATTTATATGCACCCGATCGGCAAAATTCGCGATTTTTTCGCATACGATCAACGAAATTTACGATTTATACGCACCTGATCGGCAAAATTCGCGCTTTATACGCACCTTATCGGCAGAATTTGCGATTTTTACGTGCTCGATCGACAAATTTCACGATTTTTACGCAGGCGATCGGCAAAATTTGTGATTTTTACGCATACGATCGACGAAATTTACGATTTATACGCACGTAATCGGCAAAGTTCGCGATTTATACGCAGGCGATCGGCAAAATTTGTGATTTTTACGCATACGATCGACGAAATTTACGATTTATACGCACGTAATCGGCAAAGTTCGCGATTTATACGCACCCGATCGGTAAAATTCGCGATTTATATGCACTCGATCGGGCGAAATTTGCGATTTTTACGCACCCGATGGGCGAAATTTGGCAAATATCGCGATTTCTACGCACCCGATCGACGAAATTTACGATTTATACGCACCTGATCGGCAAAATTCGCGATTTTTACGGGCCCGATCGGCAGAATTCGCAATTTTTACGGGCCCGATTGGCAAAATTCACGATTTTTACGCAGGCGATCGGCAAAATTCGTGATTTTTACGCAAACGATCGACGAAATTTACGATTTATACGCACGTAATCGGGAAAATTCGCGATTTATATGCACTCGATCGGGCAAAATTTGCAATTTTTACGCATCCAATGGGCGAAATTTGGCAAATATCGCGATTTCTACGCACCCGATCGGCGAAATTCGTGATTTTTTCGAGTCCGATCGGCGAAATTGATCCGCGGGCCACCAGTAATCCGATCGCGGGCCACTTTTGGCCCGCGGGCCACAGGTTGTGCACCCCTACTTTAGAACAAATGCAATGATTATGCGAGTATATTTCCTGTCTCTATTTTTTACACATTTGACACTTTAGGAAAAACAGAAAACGTTTCAATTAATTATCCGGTTCTTGTCTATTATTTTTTCGGCCACTTTCTGTAAAAGAAAAAAAAAAAAAAGAAAAAAGAAATGAGTGCTAAAATATAATGTCAAATAAAACAAATTTAAGAATTTGTTGTCATTCCAAACTTTTATACGTAAGAATGTTAAGGAAGTCAGAGTTTAAAACATACTGAAGAATAGGGTGCTTTAGAAATTTCAAACAGATTTGATTAATTTAAGACATTGCATAGCAAAAATTTAGCATTCATAATGTAATGCCAATTATTCTAAACAAAGTCAAAATTTTCAATAATTATTCTGGAGGCCAAAAATCTCTGTTATTTACAATAGTGACAAAATAATCATCCTTTCTATGCATTAGATGCGATATAAACACAGTTAAACATGAATCTAAGTGTTGATGTGCTGTTTGGCAGTGTTTCTTATTTCACCATTTAGCTGAGCCCCAAAGGAGTTCGATGTTTTGTGTATGTGCACCAGTATCTGGATCTACAAAATTATAACCATTTTGCGAATCCTGCAGCATATTTAGTCAGTTTTATAAACCTGCCATGAATCTGAAAAAATGATAGAGCCATCTTCTGTATGTTCTTTTATTTCTCCCATCAGTTCGGTTGGGAACTTGTACTATAAAACATTCATCAGTTTCTCAGAAAAATCCTCCAAACTATTGCTGAGAAGAATTCGACCAGCTTGATTTTGCTTTTACAAGAAACTTTTATCAATATCTACAATTGTTTTTGACTCTCCAATTTTTCCAGATTTTCTTGTTACAAGGCTAGATATACAAACTTCTCTGAGATAATTATTCCAATCAATAACTATACAATGACTTAAATCCAATTTTTTTTTTTTTCTCTATTTTATTGATGTTGATTCATGAGACCAGGTATAAATGAACCTTAATGCAGTTACAAATGTTAATTTGGAGCCATCCAACCAGCTTCCTTTTCTAATGGATATTCTTTTATCGCTGTATTTCACATTAGACCATCACTGTTTATCAGTTTATAGATAGTCTCGTATCATGCCCATCAGTACACACTTTTTTCATGGCAGAATTCCATACTTTTGAAAATAAGTTATTGCCCCATTTTCTTTAGATGGCTGATCACAGATCTGTATCATTTTTTCTCAAAATGCAAAAGAAAGCATGGAAATAGAAGTTAACTAATATCGTTCATTAGAAACACTAAACTGACTTATCCTCAAAATAAACAAAAATAGAAAATGTACATCACGTGCTAGCTTTGCATTTAAAATCGAACATTATTTTACCCTTTCGTTATTTTGGAGTTAAATCCAACAGTTCTTAATTAATTTTTCTTAATTATCATTTTGGCTTGTGGATAAATGTTTGTGACATCAGTTAAAATTGATAGATTCTATGCATTACAATATTTTTGCAGTGTTTTTGTTTTATTATCATGACATCATTATTTAATGACATAATTGTTATTCTAATTAACGAAAGAACTAAAAAATTAGTAAAACATCATTAAAAATACAGAGAAAACATCGAATTAAAAATCTCATGAAGACATAACAAACATGTGTAAACTCTCTTTTTTTTCCCCTATGAAAAGTGGTCGACGGGATAATAGACAAGTACCAAATATCCTTATTTGAAGTTCTTCTCTATTGTCATTACCGTGATGCACAGTAACTTTTTATTCAGCTCCCCACTAGATGTTGTTTTGATACGACAGTATTCTTACCCCTGTACAGTACCACAAGATCTAACAAGCAGTAATGTCTATTTTTCATTATCTATGCAAAAACTTGTAGTGTGATTCTTTTTTTTTTTTTTTTTATATAAATTTTTACTAAGTAATGACTGTATGCATTAGAGTAATGTTGTAAAATAAATTATCTATAATAATTTCATTATTTTAACGCTAACCTGGAAATATCAGGGAATTTTAGCATAAGAAATTTGTGATCACCCTGCCTAGCCCAATGATTTTCTCGTGCCCGAAATTTGTAGGATACAAAATTTAATCAAATCGTTAGAGCCGTTTTTTAAATAAAATTAACTTGACCCACGTTGACTCAAAAATGATCCACTAATTGAAAGTTCTTGAACATGTGACCCAGCCCAATAGTCTTCTCGTGCCCGAAAATGGTAGGATACAAAATTTAGTCAAAATCGTTTGAACTGTTTTTTAGGTACAATTAACTTGACCCTGACCCATGGGAACCCAAAATGACCCACTAATTAAATTTTCTCGAACATGTGATCTAGTCCAATGGTTTTCTGGTGCCCCAAAATGATAGGGTACAAAATTTCGTCAAAATCATTAGAGCCGTTTTTAAGATAAAATTTGCATCTATATATATAACCACACACAAGATTTCCTCGTATTAGAATGTATGATATATATGTATAATTTATGGGGAGAATGTATAATTGATTATTATTGTTACTATGATGCTAAGTGTTTTATTTTGCCTAATAAACCTAAACATTATTTACTAAAGAAATTTCTATATATAAACCATTTGAAATTAGCTTTAAAAAAAAAAAAAAAATAGAGAGTACAAGAATCTAAAAATGTTTAACAATTGTTGAATAGTTTTTATAAAAGGGGCCAAATCTGCAATTTTGCAGTCTTGCAATCTATTTTTGACCGAATTCGTCAAGCTGATTTTCCTCCAATGTTGCACACAAGTTCATTGTTTATTTCAACATTTAAATACATATAATGTGAATGTGAGATATAATGTGAGAAAATCTCTTCAAATAAAATCTCACACCTGAACATCAATGTCCAGTAAGAACAAAAAAAAAAGCTTTTTATTAAAAATTTGATCTCAAGCAAAAAAATAAAAAAGGTATGGGTAAAAAGAAAAGTTGACCATATCGTGTTGATCTAGGAAATTTATATTTTTCTCTTTAGAACAGTGATCAGTAATTGTTTTCAACATAAGGGCTGAATCTTTGTCATTGAGTTGGTGGTGGGACACATTTTTCGACACAGTTAACTAAGTTGAATCAAAAATTTGTAACTGAAATGCAGTTGGTTAGCTTGTGTTTGTGAAATTATTGTGTCTGACAACATATTGCAGCCTAAAGTCATTTTTAAGAGTCAAAAGAAAATAATTTATAAGAAATAAAATGTAGAAAAATAAATGCTAAATTATTCCTCTCATTGCAAATCATCACTGACGTCTGTATACGTCAACGGCAATGTTTAGCCCAATTACTGAAGACTGTTGGGAAGATAGCCCAGCTCAACTACAAAACAGTCCATCGGAAACATTTTTAAGCGATTTTTATTAAGTAAAAAAGACAAAGAGCAGTTTAGAGAGGTGTTTAATAATTGACAACCGGGGCAGCTTTGAGATTATTCATTGCTCTCAACAGTGGTCAGAAGAGAAGGGGCGCATCAACAGATGCCTTTTTACACTGCAGCAATATTTAGTCTGAAGACTGTTGTACATGGGGTAGACATTATAATTTTGACCTTTTATTTCTCAGACCAATTTAAAAAAATTGGCTTGTGTTGTTTTTGCCTCTTTCTTACTATGATCTATGTTTGTAGTAAATTACATTGCAACTCATCAAGCCATTACTGAAAAATGTGCTCATTTTATTGTCAGATTGGGGTAGGTACATAGAAAACTTTGCTTGCCTTTGGTTTTTTGCACTTCAAGAAACCTTTCATTCTTTCATTTAAAATGCATACAATAAATATATTTAGAATACATACCTATCACTCACTTAATTTAAAATGAGAAAAAAAAAAATGTATTAAGAAACAATGTCATGAACTAAAAACATTTTATTTCAACATCAAAGCACTGTTTATAATTTACACATGCAAAAATAAAAGTAGCTATTTGCATGGGAGACAGTGACCACTGTGAAGATGAACCACATTCTGGCTGCCCTATTGAAGTTGATTGTGAGCTGTTAAAGCAAATCATTGATCAAGACAGAAATGTTTCAACACGAACTATTGCGTTAGAACTTAACATTTGCCAAAAAACAATAGTTAACGCTCTAGAACGCATAAACCTAACGTTTAAGTTCAACCGCTGGGTGCCTCACGAATTGACTGCTGAAGACAAACACAGGAGAAAAAACTGTTTGTCTCTGTTCAGAGATCAAAGGAAAGAGAACATTCTGGACAGAATTGTGACCTGTGATGAAAAATGGGTGTACTACAACAATACAAGCCATAAAGGAAGGTGGTCAGCTGGCTCGGTTGCAAGACGTGCCTTAACTAACAAGAAGGTGCTTCTCTGCATCTTGTGGGATTATCGTGGAATTCTGTACCAAAAGTACCTGAAAAGAAGACAGACTATCAACAATGCAGTATACACCAACATGCTAATCAAAGTTCGTGATGCCATTCGCGAAAAACAAAGAAACGAGTTCAGAAAGAAGGTGGTTCTCTTTCATCAAGATAATGCCCAGCCACACATTAGTGCAATGACCAGCTGGATGCTCTACAAGCTGGAGTGGGATTTGATGCAACATCCACCATACAGCCCGACAAGGCCCCTTCAGATTTCTATCTCTTTTCACATCTGCAGCTGCATCTTGATGGCACAATCTTCCATTCAAATGAGGAGATCATAAATGAGGTCGATCTCTTTCTGGACTCGTACATGCCACAATTTTTCACAGAAGAGATTGAAAAGTTGCCAAAACGTTGGCAAACGATTGTAGATTTAAACGGAGATTACTATCCTCATTAGCTTTGATGATTTTGTATGTATTTATCATTTTACAATAAAAAAAATTTTTGGCAGAAAACTTTTAACTCAACGTGATATTTTGTTTTTATAATAAAGATTAAAGCATAAATTCCCTGAATTTTAGCAACTTTTTTTTATCTTTGTAAATAGTGTCAGTCACTGGTTCACTGTGTGTCAGTTATTGGTGTTTCAAATTAGGGATGGTGTCAGTTACTGCAGTTTTTGACCATATTTAGGAAAAAAATTAATGTTTAATAATAAAATGTATAATTTTTCAAAATTTTGCCAACAATATTTTGTAGTATATCTGTATTATCCTTTCAAAAGCAAAGATAAGCATAAAATAGATTTGAAATTTTGTAATAGTGATTTGAACGAGAAAGAATCCTTATTGTACTGGGGGGTTTCACTCTAATTAAAATAACTGTCAGCGTGGGAGGGTTTAGATCTGGGTCATTCCATGTCAACTGGCCTAGAGGCTCCCACTCGACCCCTTACAAATTTTATATAATTGATACAGGACATACATATAGGTATAAGACGGACATCTGCAAACGGTCAGTATCAGAAATAGTATAGTTGAGGGGCTAGGGGTCGTTTTGTAAAACTCACTATTTCACGGTCGCAGAAAAACGACGAAATCACCAAGTTTGCCATCTTATTGCTCATTATACAAGAAACATTACTTATTGAAAATAGGTGATCTGGTACAACTTTTTGTGCTAAAAAACGTAATTAGAGTATTAAAAATCACAAATTAATACCTTTGTCATTACTTGGCCTCAAAGTAGGCCATACGGCCTGTCGCGATGAATTTTACCCGTACTTTAACACGCTGTAACTAGTGAAAAAAATCATTTGAAAAGTTTTTCACTTTAACAATTATTTACCTATGAAGATGTCATAGAGCTTCTGGAGTTGTTTTTTTCCTGCTTACATATTCATTAATTTATTCAGCTTTGAAATCTTCTATAAAATTAAAATCATCAATTCCACCCAATTTTCAGAAGCATATATCTCAAAAGGGACACTCTAATATGATTACAGTTAGTACCACTGGAAAGAGCACATCTTAATCTATAAGAAAAACTTTATTTCATTATGGGCCTCTTAAATATAGGGGAAAAATAATAAATTTTAAAAGACCTATTTTACGCGATATTGCTTCTTCAAAGATCTTCTCTTTCAACACATTTAATACAAATATTTTTATTTACAATGATAAATGTATATAAAATTACCTCTTGTTGTGGTCCGGGGTTGCTTCTGCTCTACCATACTGAATGACTGGTAACCGCGTCACCAAGGGGTCATGCCCGATAGCCATGAAAGACTAGCTCCTGCGGATGCTTCAGTAAAATTGATTATTTCATGGTCGCAGAAAAAATAATGAAATCACTACTTTTGCCCTCTTATTTCTCAAGATACAATAAATCTTACTTATTAAAAATAGGTGATCTAGTACAACTTTTTGTGCTAAAAACATAATTGGAATATTAAAAATAGCAAATCATTATCTTCGTCATTACTTGAGCTCAAAGTAGGCCATATGGCCTGTCGCGATGAATTTTACCCTTTCTTTAACAAGTTGTATCTACCGAATAAATTAATTTAAACATTAGTCACTTTAGAAATATATTACCTATGAAGATATCATAGAGCTGCTGAAGTTGTTTCTTTCCTGCTTAAATATTCAATAATTTATTCAGCTGCAAAATCTCTTTAAAAAATAAAATCATCAATTCGAACCCATTTTCAGAAGCGTATATCTCAAAAGGGACAGTTTTGATTTGATTACAATTAGCACCAGTGAAAAGAGCACATTTTAATCTATAAGGAAAACTCTATCTCAATTTGGGCCTCTTAGATATAGTGTAAAAATAATGAAATTAAAAAACCTATTTTAAACGAATGCATAGTGAAATGCAGTCTTAACACTCTTTATCAACATGTGTTATAAAGAATGGTGCATCATTTGTTATTCTACTGACACGAACTTGTTTTTTATTTATGGGTACGAAATAATGATGATGTTCTCTTGTGCCAGAAACTGTGCATCCACGTTTGAAACGCTCTTCTTGGTCAGCTTGTTCTGCTTCAATTTATTTTTTTAAACAAAAATGAATTTAATTTCCTTTATGTTATTTTCGCAGAATTTATGTAGATCCGACGGAGTTAAAATTTGGTCTTTAATTGGTCTTTGAATGCTTGCTCTTGCAGCCAGCCGCTTTACGGTTCCTCCTATTACGTCACAGGGTGGTTTTAAATGGCTTGTATCAAACGAATTCCACTCTGCAGAGATTCCAAAGTCACTCTGTTGATAACAAAGATTCAAAATATTTTTTAAATTCTTGCAACAGATCTGTCCCTAAAATAATGTATATGCAAAGAAAAAAATTCCATTCATAAAAATAAATTAATTTTCATACAGATAAATATATTTGCTCAGTTTGAAAGCCTTATGTAAGGAATTTTTGGGATAGACTTTGGTCAACAGTCAAATTTTTAAAAAAAGCGAAATCTCGGAAAAACAGTGTAAAATAGGTTTTTTTAATTTCATTATTTTTACACTATATCTAAGAGGCCCAATATGAGATAGTTTTCCTTATAGATTAAAATGTGCTCCTTTCAGTGGTACTAATCGTAATCAAATCAAAACTGTCCCTTTTGAGATATACGCTTCTGAAAATGGGGTAGAATTGATGATTTTTATTTTTAGGAGATTTCGCAGCTGAATAAATTATTGAATATTTAAGCAGGAAAGAAACAACTTCAGCAGCTCTATGGCGTCTTCATAGGTAATATATTTCTAAAGTGACTCTTGTTTAAATTAATTTATTCAGTAGATACAGCTTGTTAAAGAAAGGGTAAAATTTATCGCGACATGTCATATGGCCTACTTTGAGCTCAAGTAAGGACGAAGATAATGATTTGCTATTTTTAATACTCCAATTATTTTTTTAGCACAAAAAGTTGTACTAGAACATCTATTTGTAATAAGTAAGATTTATTGTATCGTGAGAAATAAGAGGGTAAACCTAATGATTTCATCATTTTTTCTGCGACCATGAAATAGTCAATTTTACTGAAGCATCCCCAGGAGCTAGTCTTTCATGGCGTGACCCCTTGGAGATGCGGTTACCAGTCATTCAGTATGGTAGAGCAGAAGCAACCATGGACCACAACAAGAGATAATTAGGCATACATTTATCATTGTAAATAAAAAGATTTGTGTTAAATGTGTTGAAAGAGAAGATCTTCAAAGAAGAAATATCGCGTATAGGTCTTTTGTATTTTATTATTTTTTCCCTATATGTAAGAGGCCCAAAATGAAATAAAGTTTTTCTTATAGATTAAGATGTGCTCTTTCCAGTGGTACTAACTGTAATCATATTAGGAGTGTCCCTTTTGAGATATACGATTCTGAATATTGGGTGGAATTGATGATTTTAATTTTTTAGAAGATTTCAAAGCTGAATAAATTAATGAATATTTAAGCAGGAAATAAACAACTCCAGCAGCTCTATGACATCTTCATAGGTAATTAAGTGTTAAAGTGACAAACTTTTAAAATAATTTTTTTCAGTAGTTACAGCATGTTAAAGTACAGGTAAAATTCATCGCGACAGGCCGTATGGCCTACTTTGAGGCCAAATAATGACAAAGGTATCGATTTGTGATTTTTAATACTCTAATTACATTTTTCAGCACACAAAGTTGTACCAGATCACCTATTTTCAATAAGTAAGGTTTCTTGTATGATGAGCAATAAGATGGCAAACTTGGGGATTTCGTCATTTTTCTGCGACCACAAAATAGTGAGTTTTACAAAAAGACCCCTAGCGCCCCAACTATACTATTTCTGACACTGACCGTTTACAGATGTCCATCTTATACCTATATGTATGTCCTGTATCAATTATATAAAAATTGAAGGGGGTCGAGCAGGAACCATGCCAAAATTTAGGCCACTTGACATGGAATGACCCATCTACTAACTTAACTATTCGATGAAGATAAAATAGCTTTATGTTGCAAGTTATAATTTGAAATACAATGTTATACCAGTTGGAATAAAACTTTCTTGGACTTTGTCTTCTTGAATATGTGATTACAAATCTTATAATTTGAGTGTTTTGCACTTTTTGTTTAGTTGTAAACAACAGAGATCTTATTCCAGTATTAGGTATTATAAAATAAGTGTCCATGTTTAAAAAGAAAGAGGATATGCCTGTTAGAGTAATGCATTTTTATAGAAATTAGCAACTGTCTGTAACTGGGAGGTGTCCATTGTGTAGGGTTTTACAACAATATAAGTCAAGTTTTATTGAGAAAGGTCAGGGAAATTTTTGTGAAATTGTAAGGAAAAACCTGAAAAAGTTGATTTTTTTTTTTTTTTTTTTTAACCAGAATTGTGTGGGAACCCTGTAATGCAGTAAATGATTTAGACTGGTGTGCAATTGAATGTAATAAGATTTTTTTTTTTTTTTTAAGAAGATATATTACCTTTAATAAATTTCATGAATACATTATTAAAGAAGAGCCGTGTTTGAAAAGATAAATTGTTAAATTTGAAAGTTTTTCTAGATATTTATGAGTACATTCTTTGCAAACTTTAACAGAGTTTCTACACATCAAACATAGAATTTTAGTTTTTATTTGTGTATAAAAGCATTGTAAATTAACTATTGTCAATCTGTGATTTTAATCTCCAATTAATCGTGTTTAATCACACTGGTAGAGAGCTTTAGCATAACATTTAAATATCCTAACATGTATCTGAGATTACAAATTGCACATTGTGACACTATGTATGCGAGTCGAATATGTCTATAAAAATGCAATAAAAAGATCATTAACAATGACACGTTTGCCAATCTAAATAATGAAAATAATTAATTAGATCAAATCCAAAATCCCCGTGTTCGACTATGTATGCCACAAGTAGAGCCAGGATGACGAGAATTCCTGTCACATTGCTCACGTTTCAAATTGTTGTTTCAATACATTTTTTAGTTCCCAACAAATACAGTAATCTCTCACTTATACGTCTGTGCAAGGGACTGATTTAAAACGATGCATAAATGAAATTCAAGTAAAAAATTAAATTTGAAATAAATGTTCACAATATTAATTTTTAAATGGTTAAATAACATGCAAAATAATAAAAATATGATTTACTTAGATTGTTAAAAATATACCAATTCAAATCAAAAATAGTAATATATGCATCCTCAAAATTTTAATTACATACCCTTTTTTTTTTTTTTTTAAATAGTCTAAAATTGAAATTTGTTTATTAGCTTAATGTCTGTCCTTACAAATAACTTTTTCAAGTACATTAAAACATGAATATGCTGAACCAGATGCATCAGATCAAGATAGGATACTTAAAAGTGTTAAATAAAGCTGTGTACATTGTTCCATGATATCTTTGTAAAGATAACCAATTAACATTTTCTGGGGTAATTATAAAAAAATTTTTGCTTAAATATTTAGGAAAACTTATTGCAGTAAGACAAGTACCCTTTTTTAATATAAATGGTCCCCCAAAGTCCCATTATTAAATAAAAATGGTCCCCTTTCCTTCTTTTCGAGGACTAAAATGGGTTGGGAGCCCTGAATAATAAATTATGCTAGAGATTTGAAACAAACATCTATATTATAAAGCACATACATTTTTTACACTTATGCACATTTAAAAAAAAAAAAATTCACTTTACATGAATATGTTACAAAATAAATGAATAAATAAATAAATTATTTTCACTGTTAAAAATTTGTTTTTTCAGTCTCATAGTTTTCACAGAAGTTTTTCGTGTTTAATTTAACACACATTTTAAAAATATATATATGATTAAATTGTTAAAATAATTATTTCAGTTGCCTTTTCTTTTCTATTTTAAATTATGATTAAAACTAATTTTAAGTAAAGCCCCCCCCCCCCCCCCCCAAAAAAAAATAAATAAATAAATAAATAAATAAATAAAAAACTTTTGCCTGGTATTATTAGTTTGAAAGAAAATTTTGCCTGTATTGTACATCTCATCTGCATGATATAGTAAAACCTCCATAAGGGACATTCCTGAATAGTAGACATCTCTTTAGAGCAAACACTTTTTTAATCCCCAACAATTACATATTTGTATGTTTTTACCTCTGACTAGCCAAGAAATTTTATGGTTTTGAGATGTCTGGTATTAAGAGGTTTTATTGTATATTTTTTTAATTTTTATATAAATGCTGTCAAGCAACTTCTTCTTGATACTGTTTTTTTTACCATATATTCTGGCGTATGGCACACACTTTTGATACAAAAAAAGTGATAGAAATTTACATGTATATGTTATATGCTGGCTATAAAATTGAAATTTTAACATGCTATTTCTTTACAAAAAATTGCATACCTTATGAGCTTGATAATGCTTGCTATCTGATTACATGAAGACTACTAAATATTATGCTTTTTTAATGTAACTTTAACACAGATACTTTCATTTTGATAAACAAGACCTTTTTACAAGTAAACTTTACACTAAAAATCTATGCTTTGAGTTATTATTTAAGAAGAGGATAGTTTTAAAACTTTTTTAGTTAATAAAATTTTTAATTTCTTGGCTTCTTCTGTGAATTAAAACAAATAATTTTTGTTTTATATTCTAAAACAAACATTTTAAAATCAAAGACAAATGTTGAAGGAACTGGAAGAAAAAATTTTACCGTCATATACTGTTTATTTGTCAGGAAGGGATGGGACTAAAGTGAAAAAAATAACGATAATACAATATATTCGAATAGTGACAACTCAGCAAGAATAATGTTCCTGTTCCTTTCAATTTAACAAGGAAGTTTTTTAATGTGCCAAAGAGCCAGTGCCTGAAGTGGGAGATCATTATCAGTGGTTGTAAACATACAGGCTATTCTTAAAATCTTGTAACAAACTTTCAGGGCAGATAATGTGGTCAAGACAAACATTTTTTAAAATCAGAAACATCTCAATCCATTTATTCTACCAAAATTGGAATACATTCAATCACTACAAGACAACTTCATTCGTTTGCATCATATTAATTTTACTTGCATAAAATGTGATATCACTGGAAGTGACTGAATTTTTGCCAGTGACACACTATAAGTATTGTCAGTTGCATTCTGAATAAAGGAATGTCTAGCTCAGTGTTGTTTAGATATGAATCACGGCAATTTCCAGTACTTCTCGCCATGTCATATTTCACAGAAATCAAAGTAAATTTGTTGAAAATATAGTTACAATATCTTTATTATTGTTAAAGTAACAAACAAAAATCCAAGTTTGACTTGGATATTTTATTGCATAATATGTACTATATTTTTGACTGAATAAGTGGATTGCTATCCTGGTTTCCTGGACAAGATTGTCTGCCTGGATGTCTATTGTCACACCTGAAAGTTTTTTTCCCATTTTGTTTAGAAATATATTTTCTGAGTTATATTGTTTCTATGTAGGAGATAGAATGTTTTCATGAAGATGAGAAGATATGTTAAAATTATCATAATGTAGTTATGAAAGTTTAAATAAAATATTTCAAAAATGAATTTTCCAATTTTTCAAAGTAGAAATAAATTTTTTTAGGGGGGAAAACTAATTCCCCCCCCCCCCCCTCAAAATTTCCTTTTTTTAAAAAGCATTCTTATTTCTACTCTATTTATCATAATGTTCAATAATCACTCTCAGCAATTTTGCCAGTAATGTAAGATGATTAATATTTTTAAGCACAAATCAACATGCTTCTAGTCCTATGGAAGAGAAACACTAATGATTATGGTAAATCCATAATTGTTGGTATCTCTGGTACAGCAACAGTTTTGATTTTCTTTTCTAAAATTTTTTCCCCCAATGTTTTAGGGTATTGCGGTTGCAAATCCTCGTCATCGAAGATCCACAAGCACTGGTGATATATGGATTGAGCATAAACCTGTTGGTAATCTTGAACTAAGTAAGCTGTCATCTTAAATTGTGTAAATATTGTATTGTATCTTTTTAACATATATAAAAAATTTACTTAAAAGTCAAGGTTAAACTTATGGCCCATTTTTAAAAAAACATCTTGGTAAAAATGTATAGAAATATAATGTTAATATATAGGATATTGTTCTTTAAAGTGAATTTTTTATCAACCTTCCTAATGAAAGAAAATTTGGCTTTTACTTACTGGAGAAGATAGTAAAAATAAGTTTACTGCTGACAAAAAATATGTCACTTTTTTATTGACAAAATCCCATTTCATTCTGTCTCCAAACAATCGTAGTTCATTTTTGGACAATTGCCAAAAACCAGTAGCTATTTTAATAAATGTATAATGATGGTAGCAATGCCGGTAAAATGGCTTTCATGTTTACTTCTCTTACATAACTTCTAAATATTGTATAATTTAATTTTTACATCATTAAATGGGAGGAGGGTTGCTTTTGAATTCAATTTGTTTGAAATCTATAACTCAGTGTATTGACTTTTTAATTATTTTTCCAGCTTGGGGGAAAAAAAAAAAACTATTTTAACAATGAATATTTGTTTCCTACAATAATGAAAAATCAGTGATGTAAGGCCCAACCCAATTTCTAAAAATATATACTATATTCCTTTACCAACTTTATCCTACAATTAAAATTATTTCAAAAGGATATTTCATACATATTTTATGCAAAATGTATATTTTTAGGCTATGTTTGCAAACCACGAAATAGCAAATAACAACATTGTTGATTGCTTAGAAAATACATTCAAATGAAGACTTGTGAGAAACATTAATATAGGGTGTGTACAAGTACTTACTTTCGAATTTCATTATTTCCTAATACAGGGCTGCCATTTGCTACTATTTTCAGCTTCTAAGGCAACTTTTTTAAGCAAAAAAAAAAAAAAGCTTGAGAAACAATTATTTCTGACAAATAGGCAACTATTTTATGAAAAAGAAGACTTTTTGAAAATTTTATTCTAGCTTTTTCAAATACATGTTGCAGAAAATATGAAACAAGAATAAAAAAAATTTTACCACTCCAGACAATTTTTCCAGATAGCTGATGCCACCACCAAACAGCACTTTTCTTGACTAAGAGTCAATTTCACTCATTTTCCATTTAACCATTTTGTTTCCTTATGTAAAAACATGAGTATAAAGAAATATTTCTTATATTGTGTCTGTGTGCAGTATATATAATATGAGAAAATGTACTTTTTAACAAATGTAATTGTGTATTGTAACAATAAAGGTAACTTATAAAACTCTAAAGCCCAATTTTCTGATTTATTTGTTTTTTTATGTATTTGTTTTTTTTTTTATCATGGTACTTAATGACTGACTACCTGACCTAGAAATTTATAGAAACTAAGGACTAGAAATTTGATAAAATATTAGGTGTTGAATCTTCACAAATTATTGAAACTTAATTATCAAGTGTTTGTTTCCACCATCTTTTGATGAAATTCGCAATATTTTTCCTTGATCATTTATCGAAATTCTGGATTTTTTTCCATAACCAATTATCAAAATTTGCTATTTTATGCAGTAGCAAAAATCGCAAAACCGAAATTTCATTGTCAAGTGTTGCAATTCGCAAAATGACGTCAGCGTTATGCATGGACACGTTTGTCTTTTATAGTATAGATAGTAGATTCCCCAACAACTGCATGCACTAAAAAGCATTTTTGGTACTTTCATATTACTAATCACTTGCCAATGGTCAAATGCAAAACATTTCGCTTTTTATAGAAACCTAGCATGTAGTTCAATTATATATCTGTTAAATTCCTCTTTTATTTATTTAAAGTTTTGATTTCGTTTGGCAATTTAGTTATAAAATATTACACGGAAACAAACAAATGCTGAATTATTATTTACATTGTTTTAAGTGGAAATGGTTTAATCTTCCATGATTGGGTTATACACAGATTTAAAAATATTTATGCTTGAAAATTATTTTAAAAAAATCGCAAAAAATTGAGACAGCTTTCAAACAAATTGCACTTGAAGTACATTTGTTTTTCTGTTTGACAGTATAAAAATTTTATTTTTGCGATGTTTGGAAGTTAAACTTGCAGTAAAAGCGAAATTTATTGTTCAGGTCGTTGACACCATCAATATGACATCAGCGTTACTTACAGATAGGTTTTTGCTTTGATTACAGTGATGTCACTGGATCCTAAAAATCCTGGGTCCCTTTTTTATAAAAGCGGGTCCCCATTCATAATAATTCAAATTCATATTTTAAAGGAACAAGTGAATTTGTTTATTTTCAAAAGAGAAATGGAATAGTTATTGTTTTGATAATAATTAAATAATGAATAATTAAAATCAGTATTTCCCAATCAAATAAGATATTTCTTTTTATGCTATTAAGAGAAATTTGAATTGAAAATGTTTTGTTTTAATATATATTCAAATACGGCACACTCCATTTGCAAGTGTCTCAAATTTTTGCATACTATTTCACTATTGTTGCATTGGTGCATGAAATCGTAGCAGTTAGGAAGTTCCTGAAATAGAAAATCTTACATGGAGTAAAATTAGTAAAAATAAAATAAAATTGTATGTCTACTTTCTCATTGACCATTTTCTCATACACTAGATGGCCATAATTGACGGGAACTTTCAGTTTTAGACATTTTTTCGAATATTTTAAAATACACATGTCAGATTCTTTTGGAATTTTAGAATTAAAAAGAACAGGTTTGACTTCATATTTATCAACGCCGATTTGATAAGGAGGACAATTAGGGGACCAACCAAAAATTAAAGAAAAAAATAATACTTGGGATCACCCTGTAAAATAAAATGCACGAAATGATCGATCGCTACAGAATATACATAGGCAGACATTGTATAATGTGTATTCATTTGTGTAAGAATAGCATGCATATTAATAGAGATATAGAGATTTTTTTTTTTAAATTAAAAAAATTCTTGCATGTTTTTTGCTTATAAAATGCAGGGTTTTTAACCAAATTTAACGTCAGTTTCAGAAAAATTGACAAAATGTGGTAGAAATCATATAGTGTAATTGAAATATAAATATATTAAATATTTAAGGAAATATGGGCAGTTGTATAAAATAATTTTTATCTGCGCATGTGCGAACGATAACAAGGAACTTTTTGCATAATTTAATAGTCAACTCTATGGAGCAACTTATTAAAGAAAAATCAGTCAAATATCGTAAAAATTCAGAGAGATATCGGCGTTAGAGTGAGCTGTTTTTTAGTTTCTGACTAAAACTCGCTGAATGATAAGGGATTGTCCACAAATTGTTATTTTTAAGTTATTTGGCAGCGTTTGGAGCAAATTTTTAGAAAAAACTAATTATAATTTACACTTATGTTTAGGAAGATTTTGACTCTAAACTACGATGAAAAGGAAAATATAGTCCATACATTGATTACATTTAGGTAAATTGAGGAGTTTATGGTAAAATTTTGTGAAATTTAGCCCAATACGCAAAACACTCTACAGTTAATTCTATCGCATATATATGTATTTTCTGTATACATGTAATTTGTATGCCAGTAGTGAAGATGATAAACTAAAATCTAAGATATATTATATATTTTTCATAAGTTATGAGTCAATAACTTGCAATTTAATTTTTATAGTGATATTTCAATAGCTTTTTGAGAAATTACATATTGCGCATTAGTCCAGTCAAATTAGGAAAGTTTGCCACAATAAATGCTAAGGAGATAAAAATTGGTACAGTTGTATTGATGGCTACTGATGATTATGTAAAAAGTCCTGATGGATAGGAGGTGAGCGGGGGGTTAAAATAAATTACTTTTTTTAGTTTTTTACAAAAATCTCAGAAACTGTTGGTTTTCATGAAAAAATTACTCCGATATAAATTGAAGAACATAAGAATTCTCTACAAATGACAGTTACAAACAGTGGAGCCTCGATTATCAGTCAGCCAGAAAACCTGAGCCTTGACTGATTTTCCGGAAAAAAAATCACTTTAATTTCATATTTATTTACTTAATGTCTTCAAATTTATTAAATATTGTTGCAAAAAAAAAAAGGAAAGCAGTAAACACTCCAATATTGCATGAAATAATGCCAGGTAAGTTGTTTATGAAAGATAAATATTTATCATTAATGAAATGTTTATTAATGTGAAATATTATAATTTCGAATATCAAACATGGAGAAAACTAAAAGTAGGTACATATTAATTTATAATTAAGTAAATATTATGTAAGTATGAAAATGGATGGATCATTAGGATTCCTAATCATCACCTAATTTTCTTCCTTGTCCTGTTGTTATCCCCCTGGTACTGAAGACAAATATTTTTATTTATCATTAATAAAATGTTATTTCACGTGAAATTTTATAAGCGCAACAAAACATAATTGAGAACAATGAAAGTACTAATTTATCATTAAGCTAGAAGAAGATATTTCAATGGCTGTTGTTACGATTAGGGTATCTGCATCGCCAGTACTCTCCCGGCAAGATATTCCATTCTCCTTCAGTTTGGAAGAAAGCACAGCAATTAATTTTGATTTGTTCTTTTCATTTGAAAAGAAGCTTTCTTGCTTGACGGAAACCTTTGTGTCCCCGTTGAAATTAATATCTACAGACTTCTTCAGTGCACATCTTCGGTTTTGCTCTGCTGATTTCGTGCTATTGGCAATGTTTGAGTATCCACCAAAAAACACTGTACAGCTTTTTCCTTTATAATGTGTACAGCTTTTTTCTTTATAATGTGTAGAGATATATTTGTTGTAACATTCACAAATTGAAATAAAAGTGACCAAGGGACTTTGTGAAGAAAGAAACCACCATCCATAATAATATCACAGTTTTGGAAATCAATGGGCTGTTTCAATAGTAACTTTGATGTAATAAATTAGATGATATTCTGGCTTGACTAATGTTGTTTGCAGATATTTTTAGTCCTTAACTTTCCTTTAAAAAATTAAACCTGAGTCTAAAAAATATTAGATATTGTTAAAAAATATTAGACCGCAGTGCGAAATTTTTGCATGGATCCATTGGTATTTAATAAATTTGAATATATATTAACTAAATAAATTTGAAATTAAAGTGATTTTTTTTTTTTGCGGAAAATCCGTCAAGGCTCTGATCTCATGATTGACGGATAATTGAGGTTCCACTGTATGTACCTGTCATTTGTAGAGAATTCAATGTTCTTTAATTTATGTCAGAGTAATTTTTTCATGAAAACCAACACTTTCTGAGATATTTGTATAAAACTAAAAAAAAAGTAGTTTGCCCCCCCCCCCCCCCCCCCCCTCTCTTACTTCTATCCTTCAGGACTTTTTACAAAGTCATCAGTAGCCATCAATGAATAACTGTACCAATTTTTTATCTCTGTAGCATTTATTATGGCGACATTAAGTAAATAAATTTGAAATTAAAGTGATTTTTTGTGGAAAACCCATCAAAGCTCCAGTCTCCTGACTGACGGATAATCGAGATTCCACTGTATATACCTGTCATTGTAGAAAATTTTATGTTGTTTAATTTATGTAAGTAATTTTTTCATGAAAACCAACAGTTTCAGAGATATTTGTATAAAACTAAAAAAGTATTTCTCCCCTCCCTCCCCTCGTTCACCTCCTATCCATCAGGACTTTTTACATAGTCATCAGTAGCCATCACTGAACAACTGTACCAATTTTTATCTCTGTAGCATTTATTATGGTGATATTAAGTAAATAAAATTGAAATTAAAGTGAATTTTTTGCGGAAAATCTGTCAAAGCTCTGGTTTTCTTGCTGACGGATAATCGAGGCTCCACTGTATGTAACTGTCATTTGTAGAGATTTTTTATGTTCTTTAATTTATATCGGAGTAATTTTTTTCATAAAAACCAACATTTTCTGAGATTTTTGTAAAAAAACTAAAAAAAGTAATTTTTTTTTAATCCTCCCCGCTCACCTCCTATCCATCAGGACTTTTTACATAGTCATCAGTAGCCATCAATGAACAACTGTACCAATTTTTATCTCCTTAACATTTATTATGGCAAACTTTCCTAATTTGACTGGACTAATACGCAAAACGTAATTTCTCAAAAAGCTATTGAAATATCACTATAAAAATTAAATTGCAAGTTATTGACTCATAACTTATGAAAAATATATAATATATCTTAGATTTTAGTTTATCATCTTCACTACTGGCATATAAATTACGTGTATACAGAAAATACATATACAGTAGAGCGCCACAAATCCGCCGACCTAAAATCCGCCAGAGTCCGAAATCCGCACAAGCTTGCAGATGTAAACATTAAACATCTTCATCTTTCTTCCGTGGCACTAAAAGAACGAAGTTAAAGAAATGATGACGTCATTCCAAAGCGAATAATCGATTCAGAACATTCTCATCGATGACGGAAACCAGACAGATTTTCCAGAGTATAAAAAACATTTCAATATCATGGACTGTGTCAATCTGGTGGCTGAATCATGGAATCTTGTTTCTCAATAAACATTAACTAATGCATGGCATAATATATGGCCAAACTTCCTGTTTATTGATAATGAAATTGATAAGGAATTTGCTGGATTTAATCTCAATCCAATAAAAGAAAAAGCAAAAGAACTGTTGTTGTTTGCAAAAGCTGTTACAAAAAATGACAACATATTTGATGAAAATGAGATTATAGACTGGATGTCTAATTCGGATGAACTTAAAGAACAGTATCAAATGACTGATGATGATGATGATGAGTTGGATAATTCTGAAAAAGTTCAATTTGAAGAGGGTTTGAATTTGGGGGGAAAATATCTTAATTTCTTAAAACAACAAAAATGTGTTACTGAATAGGAATTACTGACTATTTATAACTTGCAAAAAAAACTTAAATTAGAATAATCTAAAATGTTGAAACAGACAACTAGTATTGATCAAATGTTTTCAAAGTTCAAAAAATAAGTTGTTTTGTTTATATTGTTTTCAATTTTTTTTTCATTCATAATAAAATAACTTAATAATCTAATATTTTATTGCTATTAATGTTTTTATTTATTTATTTATTTTTAATCTTTATTATTATTTTATTTTTTTCCAATGGCTTAAAATCCTGAAATCCGCACAATGTCCTCTCCCAAACAGTGCGGATTTCTGGCCCTCTACTGTATATGCGATAGAATTTACTGTAGAGTGTTTTGCGTATTGGGGTAAATTTCACAAAATTTTACCATAAACTCCTCAATTTACCTAAATGTAATCAATGTATGGACTATATTTTCCTTTTCATTGTAGTTTAGAGTTAAAATCTTCCTAAACATAAGCGTAAATTATAATTAAATAGTTTTTTCTAAAAATTTGCTCCAAACGCTGCCAGATAACTTAAAAATAACAATTTGTGAATCCCTTATCATTCAGCAAGTTTTAGTCAGAAACTAAAAAACAGCTCGCTCTAACGCCGATACCTCTCTGAATTTTTACGATATTTGACTGATTTTTCTTTAAGTTGCTCCATAGAGTTGACTATTAAATTATGCAAAAAGTTCCTTGTTATCGTTCGCGCATGCGCAGATAAAAATTATTTTATACAACTGCCCATATTTCCTTAAATATTTAATATATTTATATTTCAATTACACTATATGATTTCTACCACATTTTGTCAATTTTTCTGAAACTGACGTTAAATTTGGTTAAAAAACCTGTATTTTATAAGCTAAAAACATGCAAGAATTTTTTTAAATCACTATATTTCTATTTATATGCATGCTATTCTTACACAAATGAATACACATTATACAATGTCTGCCTATGTATATTCTGTAGCGATCGATCATTTCGTGCATTTTATTTTACAGGGTGATCCCAAGTATTATTTTTTTCTTTAATTTTTGGTTGGTCCCCTAATTGTCCTCCTTATCAAATCGGCGTTGATAAATATGAAGTCAAACCTGTTCTTTTTAATTCTAAAATTCCAAAAGAATCTGACATGTGTATTTTAAAATATTCGAAAAAATGTCTAAAACTGAAAGTTCCTGTCAATTATGGCCATCTAGTGTATGAGAAAATGGTCAATGAGAAAGTAGACATAAAATTTTATTTTATTTTTACTAATTTTACTCCATGTAAGATTTTCTATTTCAGGAACTTCCTAACTGCTACGATTTCATGCACCAATGCAACAATAGTGAAATAGTATGCAAAAATTTGAGACACTTGCAAATGGAGTGTGCCGTATTTGAATATATATTAAAACAAAGCATTTTCAATTCAAGAAATATTTGTTTGTTATATATTTGTTTGTTAATATTTGTTTGTTCCTCGGCATTTTGGAAATGTGCCTTGTAAAAAGATTGTTTAGCATCATTATAAGTGTATTTTCTTCTGTTTCTTATGCTTTATTTTAGTAATCTGATTTTCTTTTATCTCAAAAGATACAGTTTTGCAACCTGCTATAAAGAAGAAAAAATCTGTCAGTAAATTGGAAGTTAAAGATGTCACTAATTCTGAAAAATATGTCATTCATCATCAAGAACAAGATTCACAGGGTGAAGTTGAAACACAACTTTATAAAGTATTATTTTCAATGTTCTTTTAAAAAAAAAAAAAAAAAAAAAAAAAATTTGTTTGTGTATTGATTTTGTCCTTAATATGAGGTAATTTTTATTTGGTAAAGAAGTTTCATTCTTACACTTTCAAACACTGGAGATTCTTATATTTAGAGCTATGAAATCTCAAGACAGCCTCCATAGAAATGCTGCTGATTATACATACAAGTAATAAAGAAAAACATGCAATTTTCTTTAGTTTTAAAACAGAGTATCTCCCCCCTGCCCCCCCCCCCCCCTACATAGTGATTTTCCTTCATTATAATTATTAATTCGATCTAATCAAATGTGCACATATTGCAAAGTGCACGAAAGAAGTTAAGAAGTTCTGAGTAAAAATAAATAAATAAATAAAAAAATTTGTCATTAAGTTTAAAATTGAAGTAGTTTTTTCTATTCCCACTAACTTTAATGAAAATAAAAAATAAAATGACCTAAAAAAATATATATATTAAAAAAATCTTCAAGCGTGAAAAAACAAAGTAATTGTGAGATCAGATATACAAATAAAGTTCAAAAATTTATTTTTAAAAAATTCAATAAAGAGAGTTTTTTTTAAATGACAGTTAGGAATGTTTTGTTGAATAAAATTCTTTTGCAGAAGCCTTTTAATTTCATAACATTTAATTCAGGAAGGGATGATGTGTGTAATTACTGCCAAAAGCAAAACAGTTAATTATTTTCCTTGAAAAATGCTTTGAACTATCAGATCTTGGAATTTATAAAAGCTGGAAGCAAGAAACTTTATTGGATGTGCTTTGATTGGGAAATTGGCATAAGAATTTTTTAGAAAGCATTTTTAAAAAATTCATTGTCACACGTTCTCCTACAGGAGAGGGAAGAATAAAGGCAAACTTATATTTGGGAATTTATTGTGACTGAAAATAACAATAACAAAAAGTGTACATTGCCAGTGACAGAAAATTCATATTTATGTACAAAAGAACTGTCCTATGTAGTTTTTTTCCTAATCATGTAGGCTACATGGAATAAGTGAATAAATATAAATAATTTAGTTTTCTATACACGTGGACTTGTCATGCCATTTTGTATAGAAAATTGCCTGCACCATTGATTATTTTGAATTCAATGTTATGCCGACTTTTGAAGCAAAGCAACCATCCTTCCAATGCCTTGAATTCCGTGATTTTCTCCTTTTCTGCAAATCCAGAGCAATCTGCTTTGGCAGGGGTGCAGTGACAGGAAGATTCTTTGTTCTCATTTGGCAAAAAAACTTAAAAACTTCCAGATGTGATTGTTTATGTTCTCGTTTCCCATTTTCTTTTCGAAAATTCTACACTTAGAGGAAGGTTAATTTTTTTTCAAAAGCGACTACAATTTCTTTCTCTTTCTTGCTGATGGCGTTGACTTGGCCTACTGAAATTCTAAACTTAGATGCAATTTTCCTTTGACTTTTGATTTTAATTTTTGAATAACTTCATATGTTTCCTGAAGCGTCAGTTCTTTCCGTTTTTCTACTTATTTCTGACATATCTGCATAAGTGCTGTGCTTCTTTCCCTGCAACGATAGAGAAATGGTGAAACAATTTTACCTTTGCCGATTAAAAAGGAAAAAAGTAATAGAAGCGATAATGCTGTCCAACCAGGTGTGCTGAAAAGAAACCATAATCCCTTTTTTGATCACTTCCTCTAACACCTGTTGTCTCTTATCTGTCACTGAGGGGCAGGACATTTTTGTTGTGTAATCTTTCTATTTTTATCTCAGCTCGGGAGAGGAGGAATCATGCAACATGGTTTTTACATTATTTTTTCTTGTATCTCTATGCATAAAAATTGATTGTTTTGTTCATTTCATGTAATTTGATTATCATGATTTATCTTTTGTAAAATGGCAACAGTTTTTTATCTGGACTTTTTTGTTTATTAAAAATATAAGAATGTTCTAGTTCAGGGGTTCTCAAACTATGGTACGCGTACCAGTACTGGTACGCAAAGCTCTGGCTACTGGTACGCAAACATGCGATGGTGGTACGTAAAATTAAATACCAGCATAATATTATAAAATAAAAAACGGCATGAATTTATCATTTTCGAAATTTTCGAATGAAAATTAGTGACTGTAAACTCTTTTTGTTGTTATTGTCGTTGTTAATAGAAATGTTTGTTATAGCAAACTCTCTGAAATCCGCACACGCTGCTTATGATACAACCCGTTTTCAGTATTTAAACATATGTAATTATTACAATTATATGGGAAAAAATTAAAATTTGTAAATTAAGACCTAATTTAAAAAATAATCAATGAAACAGTTTTAGTTAGCAGAAAAACTATTTTAAACATGTTTTTAAAATTGTTTTATCTGAAGGCAAAGTCTGAATCCGTGCAAGTAGGAGAAAAAATTCCAAGTGTAATTTATAACTTTTTTTTTTTTTCAGTGTTGAAGTTTTATTTGAAACATAATTCATTATTTGTTTAAGTTTGTCGGGTTGAATTTTTTCTTTTCTTCTGTCCCAAGCGTTTAAATTTCTTTCTATTTCATGGAAATCTGTTTTTAATACAATAAAGTTATTTAAAATGGTCATTTAAAATCTAACAAAATATGGGATATTCTACTTTCACAGTTTTTTTTATATTAGCATTATGTTTGACAACCTGGTGGTACGATGAAGTATGGATTTTTATTTAGTGGTACGTCGGTCTAAAAGTTTGGGAACCCCTGTTCTAGTTAGTTGAGATGTAGAACATGTACAGTAAAGACATACCTGTTTGAAAAATATTCTTTCGATTTCTATTTTTTATTTTTTTTTGTTATAATAAATGCTTTGTTTTGTTAACTAAAGATTTTATCTGAATTATTCAAACAAATTGCAATATCGGGTAGATGCTTAAAATCTAGCAATGATTTTGTATGTTTATTTTTATATAGAGTTCGTTGAACCTTTTTATTCTTCTGTAACAATTTCTCTGAATTTCCAAGATGGGGGAATTCCTGAATTTCGATTGCAAACAGACGTTCAGTTTACAGAAAAGTGGAGTAAAATGGGGGATCAAAAGTAGCATTCATAATAGTGGAGTGTTCAGATTAGAGAGTGTTCACAGAACACAGAGAGTTCATCTTTTGTTAAGTCTATGTAGTTTCGCCGGTATCATCAGAATGTATTCATAATACCGGGATGTTAACTTTAGAGAGTGTTCAGATAGAGAGTGTCCACTGTATATTTAATAATAAAAGTGTCTTTAAAAGTGTCTAATTGTTGCCATGTCATGATCACATGTCACATTATAAAATATTTTTTGGGAAAATTTGGCACACGGTTTGGTAAAGGTTTGCCATCCCTGCACTAGGGTGTTCCATCACTGATCATTTATACTATTGGTAAGGTACAAATAAGTTGTTTGATTTGTGAGTGCCTCCAATTTATGGCGAGTTGCTTTACTTTTCATAATGAATTATTTTGTATCTTGTATGTTCTTGTGATCGCTTTATTACAGTGTTTACATAGCAATGTACATACTCAGGTTAAGGTATATCCAATGTACAGTATGCCCCCCCCCCCCCCCCCCCCCCCCATCTCCTGAAAAAAGTTTGAATCGTACTTCTTATTCTAAAAATTGCAGAATAAAGCTCTTTGCAATAGAGTTCTTAGAAGGGGATCGCCAAACATGATGTGCACAGATTTTGATAATTTTTATGTATGTTGTAGGGGTCATACCCCTAGCTATTCAGGTCAAAGGTTTCCTTCAAATGGCCCTTAGTTTTTGAGAAATTTGGTGTTAAAGTTCAGCATGTGTTTCAAATACACATTAGTTTGACATGTGGAGTAAGGTCTCCGTGGCACAGAGCCAGTGTTCGCAATTCCAATCTCGAATTCGAGGGTTCTGTCCTAAGTTGTGACTTTTTTCTTTTTAATTAATTTTATATTTTTGACACGTTACAAGTTTTATGCAGAATTAGGAATTCTATATCTTTGAATTTTTTGATATTTTCCTAATAAATTACATTTATATTTTTAAATTTTTCCATGAAAATCTATATTTTTTTATGCAATTTTTAAACTAATATTAATGTTGACGAAAATCCAATCTAATTTATGTCTTGATATCACGTCTTTTTAAAACTATTATTGTTTACATTTATGCATATTTATATATTTATTTATTTATTTATTTATTTATCATATTTATGAAATAATACATATTTTTTTAATTGCATTTTCTATTAAAAATAATTTTAATTGATTAGTAAAAAATTTACAAAATAATATATCCTTTTAATATTTGATTCGTTCTAAATATATTGCAATATGTTAACTGGTGAAATATAAAAATATTTATCATCACCCACATCGACATTTTTTGTTTATTAAATATGGAATTAATTGTGTGATACATATCATAAAAATATTTAAAACAAAATATCGCATTGAAAATCACCTTTTAAAAAATTTCTTTACATAAATTAAAAATATTGTTTTAACAATATTGGAAGAATGGATAAATTAACATATTATATATTCTTTAAATACTTTAATTGTGATAAATATATTTAAAAATGCATTAAAACTTGAAAAACAAATTACTTCAAGCATGGAAATTGTCTGCAAAAGAAGCTAAACGAAATCAATAAAAGTAAAATTGGTACTTCTCTATTATCCCGTCGACCACTTTTCATAACAAAAAACTATCCCAAACTGTAATGCAAATAAACGGGAGAATGTTGCCATTGGAATATCAAAATAAATAAATAAAATATAAGAATTTAAGGACGCAATTGTTATTTTAATTAATGAAATAACTAGTAAATCAGTAAAACATAATGAAAAATACAGGCAAATGTTGAATTAAAAACCACTTGATGACATAACAAGCATGTATAATGCTTCTGACATCAAGTAAATGGGACTGCATTTTTGGTATTTAATCTTAGTTTGGCGATAGTTTTTTGTTATGAAAAGTGGTCGACGGGATAATAGAGAAGTACTTAAAATTTTATTTATTCTGATATTACCATAAAAGTCATTGCAGACGATATATTTTTTTTTTTTCAAATATTTTTTTATATGTATTGTAATTTACAGACGATTTTTCATTTCTATTTGTATTTTTTTGTATGACATCAACAGTGTCTTTACTTGTTAGAATGTAAAATAAAATTGAAATGTAATATATTATTTTTTTATTTGTGCAATTAAAAAATGATGTTGAGTTTGAACTTTACAGTTAAATGTATTTAGATGACATTAGAATTTTACATAACTAATTTAAACTTGCATATAAGCGTTACTGCTTTAATATTTTGTTATTTCTTTCAAGATATGCTATTGGAATTACCTATACATAAGTTTAGAAAATTTGAGATAAAAAATATCGTGTATAAGTTAAAAAAAAAAATTATAAATTTTCATTTAAAATTTCATAAAGTTAAAAAAATTATTGTTTCAGAACAGTTATTAAAGTATAAAAGGTACAAATAATAAAAGAAAATTAAACAAAATCTAGACATAAATTAGATTGGATTTTTGTCAACAGAAATATTAGTTTAAAAATTGCGTAAAAAATATAAATTTTCATGAAAAATTTTAAAATATAAATGTATTTTATTAGGAAAATATCAAAAAGTTCAAAGATATAGACTTCCTAATTCTGCATAAAACTTGTAACGTGTCAAAAATATAAAATTAATTAAAAAAGAAAAAAGTCACATCTTAGGACAGAACCCTCGAATTCGAAACTGGAATCGCAAATGCTAGCTCTGTGCCATGGAGACCTTGCATGAAAAATTTTAAAATATAAATGTATTTTATTAGGAAAATATCAAAAAGTTCAAAGATATAGACTTCCTAATTCTGCATAAAACTTGTAACGTGTCAAAAATATAAAATTAATTAAAAAAGAAAAAAGTCACATCTTAGGACAGAACCCTTGAATTCAAAACTGGAATCGCAAACGCTAGCTCTGTTCCATGGAGTCCTTGCTCCACACGTTAAACTAATGGGTATTTGAAACACATGCTGAACTTTAACCCCAAATTTCTCAAAAACTAAGGGCCATTTCAAGGAAACCTTTGACCTGAATAGTTAGGGGTATGAACCCTAAAACATACTTCAAAATCATGAAAATCTGCGTGTATCATGTTTGGTGGTCCTCTTGTTAGTTTGTGATTTTCTATACTAGCATTATGGTTAAATTTTCATAAAGGGCCATATACATATTTAATTTTATAGACTTTGAAGATCTCAACAAATGAATCCTTATATTTTTTTCCTTTCGTTAAATTTGTCATGTCACATTTACTTTAAATGCAAATTTCTATTGCTTTATCTTGAAAAAACTAAATCTGAATTAAAATGTGTTCAAGAAGTGAATCAATGTTGAGACATGCATTTTGTAGATTGGATGATATTAGGACTAAAATTATTAATATGATGATTAAACAATTACTTGTTAATGAATAATCTTGTTCATCAAGAAATCCATAAATATTTTGTTAATTTACTGTACTTAGAGCATCCCTAAAATAGCTAAAAAGGAGATTTTCAACTTTAATCTAAAGCATTGTCTATTAAAGTTGATATATATACATATTTTCTTATATCCTGACAGCTAATAGTTAGAAGTGAATTAAAATTTATTTATTTACAATGTGGGTTCTCTAATGGCGATGAAAAGATGTTTCTATTTATGAGCTTTTAATGACTTTAATATATAAACAACATTTCAAACCAAAATATGCATGCACATTATGTTTGAGTTTTTACAAAATATCATAAAACAAAAAATAATGAAATGCATAAATTATTGTTCAAGTTATGCCTAAATAATGGATATTTCTCTTTAACATTGATTTGCTCATTATTATTAGTAATTTATATCTCACTAACTAATCACTGAAAATTGTAGTTTCATGTATTTTGACATGCTGAATTTAAAATATTCAATATAATTACAGTGCTGCTACTGAATTTTTCAAAGTTGCATTCGCCTTTTTAATATTTAGATGACCCCTTATCCTCTTTAATAAAAAGGTATGCGTTGCTGATGACTGGGATTTTCGATAATCGTTGCCACAGATTAATCTTGGAAAATGAAACTTTTGAAATTGCTGAAAAAATTAGTAGCTCGAAAAGTATTTGTCAGAAAATTGTTAGACAAACTGCGTTAGAATGGCAAAAAATTGTATTTTTCTTGATATAAATTTCAAATCTAATGATTATGCCGTTTTTCAAATATTGACTTTCAAAAATTACAAAATTTCACAATGGAGTACAATAGCGAAATCTTCACGCGTAAAAAGATAATGATAACGGCCATGTGTTCTGACATATACTGGCTATAGCACGAGTCACAAATTATAGTAGCCTTACTATTCTGTTAAAATATAAAAGTTAATTATGATGCCACGAGTGCAGGATTTTTATTTAATTTTAACATAATCACATCTTAGAAACAAGGTTTTGTAATTTTTTTTTGAATGGGACTAATAAATTGGCTAATACTGTATATTATTTTGGGTACTTCTCTATTATCCCGTCGACCACTTTTCATAACAAAAGAAATATCGCCAAACTGTAACGCCAAATAAACGGGAGAACGTTGCCATTGGAATATCAAAATAAATAAATAAATAAAATATAAGAATTTAAGGACACGATTGTTATTTTAATTATTGAAATAACTAATAAATAAGTAAAACATAATGAAAAATACACGCAAATGTCTATTTAAAAAACACTTCATGACATAACAAACACATATAATGCTTCTGACATCAAGTGAATGGGACTGCATTTTTGGCGTTTAATCTTATAGTTTGGCGATAGTTTTTTGTTATGAAAAGTGGTCAACGGGTTAATAGAGAAGTACCTTATTTTGAGTTTAAAAGAGGAAAGGTGGGGAAGCGCTTTATACTATTTAGGTTCCCTCAAGAAGTTTTGGTCAGAATTGAAAGTTTATTATATCAAAATGTCAGAACTTAAATCGACATTAAATTGGCAATAACTATAACGACTATCCTTCAGTTCGTTTGGATAGATTTTCATTTTAAAATATAAAATCATTCAACATTGATTTTAGGTATTTTTAAGATTATTATCAATGTTCCGGGCAACGCCGGGCATGTCAGCTAGTAACAAAATAAATGATATGCAAATATAACAACTTATTTATGAATTTAAAAAGTACTTTTTTTCTCTTGCATTAATTAGAACAGGAATTACAGCCATGAATTTTTTTGTCGGTGGAGGAGGGAGACATGTTGAGGTTAAGGAGAACATGGGGTTTAACTTTGTTCCAGTACAACTGCATTATATCAGACTTCTAATGTATTTTGATTTGGTTTAAAGAGTAATATAATAATAAACTTGCTGAATGAACTAATGAATTTGCTTTGGTAAATTATTATTGTTTTGATAAACAAACTTTCATTTTGCATTTGAATGAATATTTTTTTAGTATTTCATTATGTACAAAATTTTCTTATTCTAAATTTGATTTAAAAATAGTCCAAATGAAACTTATATCTTAATTTTTTATTCAGAAGATAAAACATAGTATTCATGTTGAGAGAATTTTATTGATTTTAAAAGAATTTTACATGAGATTAATTCTTTATTTTCATAGGCTGACATAATACCATCTGCAGGTGGTGGAGCTCAAGTAATTTTTAATGATGTTGAAAAGTTGCGTCAAGTTTCACCACCTCCAGTTTATAATCTTAGGTAAATTAATTCTTTTAGAAATATTTTATTACTAACAGAGAGTATTATATCCGATATTTATATATTTGTGTGTATTTGTATAATTTTTTTTTTCTTATAGGAGAAGAAGTGGAGATAATTTACCTTTAAGAGAAATAGAAAGCCGGGTAATTGTTATTTTATGTTATTATGTTGACAATATTTTATTGTTCTCTAAATACTATGTTCAAATTCATACATTCAAATTTTCAATCATTCACTTGCACTTTTTTCTCCTATAAATCTTATACTGTAATTCTTCTTATAATTTCTTCTAGGGATGTGACGAATAGTGATTTAGCCGAATACTTGGCCAAATTTTAGACCTAATACCACCTTTTTTCTTTTTGTCCAAAAAAGAAAATAACTTTTGATTTTATATATATATATATATATATATATATATGATTTCAGTTTAAACACTTCATTTCCTTTATAACGTATGTGCATGATCATCAAATTAACTGACACTGTAGTACTATTATTATCCATGATTTAAATGCACGAGTTATAAATATTTTTGGGTCGCGAGATCAAGATTTGAACATCTTCAAAATTGGAAAAGAGCCAGTCCTCTAAATTTTTGTTGTGAAGCAAGCATCAAAATGAGAAATATCCAATAAAGGTGCTGTTAGGCCTAGTTGTTATTTTTTGGTAAATAAATATAGTGTATACGTTTGGCGAGAAGTGGATTAGCTGAAAAGAAATTGCTAGTCAAATATTGTAGAATTATATTTCTAGGACTGTATTAAAGTTCATATTTTGTTATTCATAGTCTATTTGTTCATATAATTCCATTAAATCTACTATTTACATATCATCTTCTTACAAATATATATATATATATATATATATATATATATATATATATATATATATATAAAATGTTTAAATGAAAAAAGTATTAAACACAAATTTGTGTATTATTTACGTGTTTAAAATTTTTGATAGCTTGATCTACACTGCTAAAAAAAAATTAGGGGAGCAAGCAAAGAAGTAAAGAAAACTGTGCAAGACAGCCATTCATGGGCAGAAAATGGAGAGTACACGTGTATCAATGCACAATACAGATGAAAAGATGCAAAAAAAAGTTGTACAGGAGCTTCATTTTTTTTTTTTTTTTTTTAAGATGGAAAGAACATGAGAAGATGGTTTAGGGCAACAATTTGGTTACATGTAAATGACAAAAAAAGCATTGTTTAGAGATAATGCAAGATTTTTAATATGGCATGTGGTCCTCTGGAACAGCTAAGACTGCTACACCTGTTTTCCATGGATGCTATATGGTTATCGACAAGACTTTGGGGAATACTGTTCCACTCCTCAAGAATTTCAATCTCCCAAGTCCCGGACAGTAAAAGGTGGGCTTGGTCTCGTTGTAATGCGTCGTCCGAGTGTGTTCCAAGCATGCTCGATCAGATTCAGGCCAGGAGAGCATGCTGGCCATTCCATACGCTGTATTGTTTCAGCTTCAAGCATGTTCTCCACATCATGAGCTGTATACGGTCTGGCATTATCATGCATGAAAACAAACAAATCACCAATAGCTGCAGCGTCAGGCATGACATGAGGTCTCAGTATATCGCCTGCATACCTTTGGGCCGTCAAAATGCCTTTCCGAATGATATGCAGGTCCGTATGTCCACCTCTGCTGATTCCAGTTTATACCATCAACCCACCTCCTCTGTAATGTGATCTTTCATGAAGGAATGTGGGGTTATTTCGAGTGTCCCTTTCCCTCCATACCAAAACACGTCGGTCTCACACTTTAGACTGAATCGGGACTCGTCTGTAAGTAGCACTTGACTTCAATCATCTTGCCTCCAATCTCGATGTTCAACAGCCCATTTTCTTAGAGTCGCACAGTGGCTTGAGGTCAATGGAATACAGACCATTGCCCTACGTGCATAGAGACTACCCTGATGAAGCCTATTTTGGACTGGTTGGTTGGATAGCCTTCGTCCTTTTGCCAAGAGCAATTGCCTTTGCAGCTGAATAGCATTGTCTGTTCGGTTTCAACGAACTGTTAACAGGATATATCTGTTATCAAATGCTGTATTAGCATGTGGCCGACCTTGCCCTGCTCGATGTCTAACATTCCCTGTTTTTTGGAATCCATTCCACAGCTTTGCAATAACACTTCTTGCAACTCCAACATCGTCTACTACACTTCATTCTGTTTGCCTGAATTAAAGTCTTCCGATAATATGCCAAGCCAGGGAATCCAATAAATCACGTTGTTGTGACATTTTTAGGTCTCTTTTTCTCAAAACAAAAGCTGAGCAATTGAATTTCACAACTGAGACAGTGAAAAAGACGTTTCTGCAGAATTCCGATACACTTATCTCCTTTTTCTGTTTTTTGACGTCATGAACTTTGATTTGCATGTGAAGTTTTCTTCTTCTGTTTTCTGCTATGCTTTAAATTATGGATGTTTTATTTTACATTACTTACCGGTGTAAGTATTTTTTGCGTAATTTCATTAAAACCATGTGCTTCCCTAATTGTTTTGAGCAGTGTATTGTAATATTTCAAATACTATGCTAATAATAAAACAGCTACTTTTACTACATCTAAATTATAATAGGATAATTTTATCTACAGGAAAGTAATTCATAAACAATTTATCTAAAATAGGAACTCATTAGTCATTACCACTGTTAAACGTATTTTTAAATTTATTTTAGCCCAAAAAATGAAGATATTGTATTTTATCCTTTTATTCTTAAGTATATCAAATTTATTTTCTGTAAATCATAATGGTAAGTTAAGTTATTTCCATTAAAATATTAAAAATGTAATTCACTTTTACTATCCACCTATCCTTTCTTAGTTACATTCAAAATCAATATTCCTACTCTCTCTCTCATAATTCATAGAGAGATATTCCCTGAAATAACCTTTAATAAAATTTTATTGTGAGGAGTTTGTGTCCCTAGTGATCAACAAATTTGATAGGAGTCTTTGTTCTGAAATCAGTTCCAGTCTTAAATTGCAAATTAAATAAAAAGCAAGAGGTGTTGTTAAAGTAAAATAAAAATATTTGACAATTGAACCAGCATATACAATATGTCTGTCTCAAAAGTATATGGACAGGCAATTTTTTATAAGTTAAAAAATGAATCAATAATCACAGAAAAAAAAAAGCATATGAAATTATAAGATAAGCTTATTACAATACAGAAATATGCTTATATCACAGATTGTTTGTAAAAAAATAAAATTCAAAATAAGCTGTCCCATGAATATATGGACAATGGAAAGAATCGCTTTGATTACCACTGTTTAAAAAAAATGTGCATATTCTGCATTCTGTACATATATGATGTAACCACTTTGAAATATAAAATCACTGATGAATATAATGAAAGGTGTGAATTTTCACTTGCTGTGCAGTGTACAACCAACAGAGTGAAAAATGTCCAGACTGGGAATCAAACCCGGACCCTTGGTATAACGCATTAATACTCTACCGTTTGAGCTACCAGAACAACATCCAGTGTGGCATTTCTCACTCCTATATATTGGCAAGGCTGTAACTTCGCAGTATAAGATGGAAAGTCATTCATGCGTACACATCTTTAGAGGCATACATGAGATGAACTAAATCTCACCATCGAAGAATATATAATTAAATTTTCAGCCGAGCTGAAATTATGCTGGAAATTAATGAATATAACCAAAGGAGCATATTATCACTTGTTATGCAATATACAACCAACAGAGTGAAAAATGTTCAGACCGGGAGTCACGCAATGCTCTATAACACACCAATGCTCTACCATTTGAGCTACCAGGATTAGGATTGCATCTTTCCCAACATATAGGAGTGAGAAATGCCAGACTGGGTGTCGTCCTGGTAGCTCAAATGGTAGAGCATTGGTGTGTTGTACCAAGAGTCCGGATTCGTTTCCCCATCTGGACATTTTTCACCCTTGTGGCAAGTGATAATTCACACCTTTGATTATATTCATTAATTTCCAGGCTACTTTCAGCTCTGTTGAAAATTTAATTAGATGTACAGTGGCTCTGAAAAGTGTCCTTACACTTTCAAATTTCAATGAAACAGTGCTCTATCCATTAATTAAAATTAATATTTCAGAATGGGTATTTAATAAGATATAGTAACTTATTCTTAACAAAACTACATAAAATATTTTAAAAACTTAGTAAAACGTTATGTTGAAGAAATCAAGAATAACAAAAAAGTTACCTCACTAAAGTTTTTGTACACTTTAAAAAAATCTCTAGATATTAGTAAATATTGTAATATTTATTAAATTAGTACTTAATAGAATATCCCTTAGCATCCAATATAGCTTTTAAACGTGTGGGAATAGATTTCACTAGTTTTTGTAATTTCTGCATCGAAGTTCATTTGTATATTACTACTGTTTTTAGTTTGCTTTTCATTTGAATGTTGTGTCCTCGTACTCTAACCGACAGTTTTCTCCAAATATGTTGTTCTATTAGGTTTAAATCCGATTATTGAGATGGTGTTTTCAGGACTTGTGGACAATTACAGATACATCAGTGGTGAATGTTGAGAGCCATATGCTTAGGATCATGATCATTATCTTAATTTAAAAAAAAAAAAAAAAAAAAAAAAAAAGGTTGTTTTTAATACCAAACTTTTGGGCAGATAATTTTAAATTGTCTTTTAAAATATTTAAATAAAGAGCACGATTCATTATGCCCTCAATGAATACCAAATTACCTAGTCCTGATGCAGCCATGCAGCCCCACACAAGGACACCTCCGCTGCCATGCTTAACCCTCTGAGCGTTTTGAAAAAGGGTAAAATTGTAATGTTTTTTCTGCATTTTGTTTTAAATGCTAAAAAAATATGATTCTTTCAGCATTATAAATAAAACTTAATTACAAATATGAATGTGAGAGTATTAATCATCCTTCAATGTTTTGAAAATTCATTAAATCTATAGAATTATATTTTCTTAAACATTGTATATATTGCAGTGAAACCTGGAGCTTAGTGAACGGAATATTATGTTCCACACGCTTAGAGGGTTAACTGTTCCAACTAAGTTCTTGAGATTAAGTTCTTAATTTGTTCTTCTCCATACATTTATACACCCATCAGAACCAAAAATGTTAAATTTACTTTCATCTGTAAATAAGACATTATTCCAATGTAATTCGGGTTTATTTATCATTGATTTTGTGAAAGAAAGTGCCCAAGCTTTCTTTTCACACTAACAAAAGATTTTCTACAGGCAGAACACACCCATTTAATACAGCTGATCTTAGCACTCATCGAACAGTTTCAGATGAAATAGAAGTAAAAAATTTTCATGAAATTTAAATTCTGTAGCACTTAAACATGGATTTTTCACATCTTTTCTAATTATAAATCTCTTATGTTGTGTTAACTTTGATGGACGACCTTTTCTTACCTTGTTTTCTATCTGATTTTCTTCTTTGAAGCGTTTTATCACATACTGCACCATAGAATGGGATAAATTAATTTAGCAATATTCCAAACTGATTTATCTCTACTAATGATGAAAGATAATCAAACTTTAAATGCTGTTAGTTGTTTCTTTATGACTATGAGCTATTTTTAAATAATAAATAGAATATTATGGAGAAAGCAAGCAAAAATTAAAACAAGCTATTTTTTTTTTCTTTTAATGTCACCACAATGCAAAAATAAAAATTAAACGGCAGATGATAATTTTAATTATGAATTTATCTGAAAATGTTTCCGTGTACAAAGACTTTTGTGGCGTGTTCTTTCTCTGCCTCCTCCTGTTTTCATTTTTATTTAAAAAGAAAATCAGTTAATATATTTTTTTAAATGTTGGGTGTTATTTAGAGTAACATAAAGATGATGTGGAAAAATATTGGACTTCATATTCAAATTCAATTCCAGGGTACTTCCTTTTTACTACAAATTTTTAAAGTGTACGAACATTTTTCGGAGCCACTGTATATATATTCTCCGATACTGGGATTTAGTTAGTCTCATGTATGCCACTAAAAATGTGTGCTCATGAATGACTTTCCATCTTGTGCTGCGAAGTTGCAGCCTTGCCAACATATAGGAGTGAGACATGCCTGACTGGATGTCATCCTGGTAGCTCAAATGGTAGAGCATTGGTGTGTTTATACCAAGGATCCAGGTTTATTACTTCTCTGGACGTTTTTTACTCTGTTGGTTGTGTGCTGTGTAGTAAGTGATAATTAACACCTTTGTTTGGTTATATTCATTAATTTCCAGTGTAATTTTAGCTCTGCTGAAAATTTAATTAGATATAAAAAATCATTGCTCACTATTCAATTCTTGAATAGTTGGAAAATGCCTCACAATGTTCAATTCTCTGTAGCTGATATAGCTAAAATTTAACATTTAAAAGCTAAAAATGTTAATGTTTCTGATATCGCTAAACAAATTAAGTGTAGCAGATCTAGAATTTATGCAATTTTATCGAAAGGTGACAATGCAATTGCAAAAAAAGGTTCAGGTCGACCAAGAAAAACAACTCAGTGACAAGATAGGGAGATTTTGTGAGGACTTTAGCGTTTCCTAGTTTGAGATCTTAATGGTAAACAGTGCTCTGAGGAGTATCAAAATGTCTTCAAAAGTAATAGACTTCCAATTGGAAACGTCTTAGGGGGGGAGGGGGGACTGTAAATTCCAGCAGCACATCTGTTGATTCACACCTCCCATTCAACTACAGCTTGGTTTACACAGAATCAAGTGACTGTAATAGACTGGCCAGCCATCAGCCCAGACCTGAATCCAGTTGAAAACCTTTGGGGAGGTCTTGTACGAGAGGTGTATGCCCAGCCCATGGTCGTCAGTTTTCGACCATTCATAAATTATAGCAACAAGTAAGCAGAGTTTGTTCTCTTTAAAGCCACACATTCTTCCAACACTAGTTTGAAGCATGCCTGATAGGATTTTCAAGATAATTCAAAGGAATAGATTCAAAATTTGAATTTAAATACAAAATACTGGAAAGTCCATATATTTTTAGGACAGCCAATTTTAATTTTGATTTTTTTACAAAAATTCTGTAAAACTTATACTGTATTTCTTTGTTATAATAAACTTATGATTCCATATGCTTATTATTTATATTTATTTTTTTATTTATTTTTTTATTTTTTTGTGATTATTGCTTTATTTTTAGAGTTTTGTTTATCTCACGAAACCCTATTCATCTCACTTCTTTGTCTGTCTGTCCATAACAGTGTTAGTACTCGGAAACTGTATAAGTTAAATACTTGAAATTTTGTGTGCTTACAGCTGAATACCCCTTGTAACATGACAAATAATAAAATTTTGGATACTATGTTAATTACTGGAGATGTTAATTAAACTTATTAAAAATTGTGCAGAAACAGCAAAAATGAACCATTCGACAAATGAAAATTATTTCAATGCTTGGAGCAAACAGATGTCTCCATGAAATGGTGGACTAGGTACTTTCCAGCCTATTTGAAAAAACATGGAAATAATCGCTCAATCAACATGAAAATTTACAAATATACATTACCAAAAAAAAAAAGAAAAAATCACAATTTTAGAAAACCCAAAATTTACAAAAATCCATTAATTAGAACCCAAGATATTACTTAATTTTAATTTTCGAGCGATTTTATCTGGTACATGTTGGTTAAATCATTTGAAAGTAGACAGGTGTCTCCTAGGAAAGATGTATAATTTTTTTATATTAGGCAAATCTCGTGGACTATAAAATTGTTTGAAATATTGCATTTATCGATTTGAAAATCATGCATCTAGCGTATTTTTTAACGCTGATCCCAAATATGTAATTTTCGTAAAAGTCCGTCCATTAGAACACAAGATATTAATTTTTGTTAATTGGGTGTTTGATAAAAATTATCTTGAAGCGAGCTACACAGAGCTAGCTGTCTGGGTAAAAATTTTGAACTGCAGTTCTAAAAGGGCCATGCAAATTATAAGATCTAATTAAGTTACGTTTTCTAAACTAACACCATGTGAATCATATCTTTTTCTGGATTAAAACACTCTAAAAATTAACAAAATTCGGCCATTAGAACCATAGATGTTAATTATCTATATTATTAATGTTCTGAAACGTCTGTGTGCCTGTACTTGGAAAAACTCTGCAACCATAGCGAGTAGCAAAGCGCTTTTTGTTTAAAAAAACTTGGAAAAATCCCGGGATTGGTGATACTCAATATCGAAGAAATCGGCCACTAATTAAGAACGTTATTAATTAAAAACCTCATCAAAATTAGCAAAACAAGAAAGTTTTATCGAAACCCGAAAAGAAAATTTCCGTTTTGATAATCGCAGACATCCAAATTGTCGCTTTTTAACGCATCATCTAATTAAAAAAAATCTACCGGAGGTATTGATCCAAAAATCGGGGTACACACGCGGCCGATTTTTGTCGTTCCAAAAATTCAAATTTTTTGAAATTCAGACCGTAATTTTTTTTTTATTTCGGCCAAAAACTGACCAGACATCCAACATTGACCCCAGATGGGAAAAAGTTTGCTGTAAAGAATGCCGGGTTGACACATTCGAGATCAAATCGCTCCATTCCTTTTTGAAACAAGTGGAAATAATTACTCTACATTCATGAAAATTTGCAAACATGTGTAAAAAAAAAATGCAAATTCAACAAAAAAAATTCATAAAAACCTATGGGGGGGAGTAAACGACTTTTTATTAAATATTGCATTAATTGTCACCCCCTGTTGACATTTTTTTTCATTATTTGACACCCTTTTTATTAAATACAGATCTGCTCTGATTTCAACACAACTAATTCCATTTAACAAATTTCCCATTTTTAGCTTCATCCATACCGTTTAATTGCTGTTATACAGAGAGAATACTAGATTTTTCAAAAAACAGTTTGCACAAAATTTAAATTTATTGTTCTTAATAGAAGTACAGAACCTGTATTCAGTTGATGCATACCTAAAGTCAAAGTTAGTGATTTGTTGTTGAGCACAGCGGCCACTCCATAAAGGGTTTTCTCAAATTGTGGTTTATATCCATAACTCAGCTAATAATGTTCCGACATCTTCCAAATCAGTTCCATTTTGCCAAATTAGCATAATAATAAGCATTCATAGCTTCAGGGTGTGTTTCTAGAAAAGAGCTACCAGAATTTTAGAATAATAATCTAAGCCAATTTTGAAATTATGCTCCAAGTTTAACCAAATGAATCAAGCTTTAAAGATGCATAGTGATCCTTCTAATTAGTCAATTAATGAAGGGCACTTGAACATCTGCTCCCCACGTCCCTAACTCAAGGTTTTTTCTAAAACTGTGCCACATTTTCATATCTCAGCAACTAACTTACAGATTTCAGCACAACTAATTCCAAACATCATATCAAACTTAATGAACTCTGTAACATTAAAATAAATTTATAAGTTGTATATACTCAAAAAAAATCGACCGGTAAATTTTTATTCTATAAAAAAAAAAACTGATTTTTTAACCCGCGAGAACTCGCTAGATCTCTTGTCACACCAGAACTCGCTCGTGAGAAATTTTCTCACGGTGCCCAATTGCCTTCACTTTTACCTTACACATTCGTTTAATATCAGCATTTTTTTTTGTCTTAATACTTTATTCACAAAAATATATAAAATGATTTAAAAAAAGTTTCTAAAATTTAATTTAAAATGAAAAAAAGGGTTTAAATAAGAGTCTTATTGCAACAGCTGGACAAAAAAAAGTATGATGGTGAGAGAAAATCTCACACAGCGAGTTCTCCTGGGTTAAAGAAAAATGAAATTTATTTGGATTTATTTATTTATTAAAAGATAAAGTGTTTTGAAAGGAATATTAAACGAAACCCTTTGTTTGATCTTTGATCACACTTACTCACTTGTTTGAACTGTTATTTCAAAAAATCACCTGTCCATATACTTTTGAGATGCTTTGTACAACAACACAAAGTTCTACAACTTACTCAAATTGCATTAAGGGGACTCTTCACTCACGCAAAGATTCTCATTAGCTAATGTTAAACTTATGGCCGGGTTCTTTTTTTAATTTCTCGTTTGAATTTGAATATTTTTCAACAGTTTTACTTTTTTGATTTTGGTTGCAGATTTTTTAAATAAAGGTACTTTCATTTTCAAAACCTGTTCCGGAAAGTACGTTCATTTTAAAAATCTGGAACCAAAATAAAAATGTAGAAAATAGCCATATTAGAGGTCAACTTCAGCTATCATATGCCAAAAAAAAAAAAAAAAAAAAAGACTTAAAAATATTCAAATGAGATAGTTGAAAAGAACCCACCTATAGGTTTAACATTAACTAGTGAGTATGACTGAATAGTCCCCTTAAAAGCATGCACAGAAGCTGACAACAACAATATGAATGAACAAAGATGTAAATCTAAAAAATATATATAATGGTAGCATCTGAATAATTGTACAGTTTATGCAATGAAGAATGAAAATGACTTCATGGATGTTTCAGAAAGTAGCCAGTTTGGATAAGAGAAAAAAATTGCAAACAATGAAGAAAAATTATCCTGAATTTATTTGGCGATATACAGCAATAATCGGTGAGATATCTCGCAGTATTCGGCCAAATAGCCTATAATATTCGGCCCATCCCTAATCTATCAAATAAGTTGTTTCTTTATTCTTTAATTAATAATTTTAATTATTTTATATTAATGACAGTGCACTGTGTCTGTAGAATGCCATGGACTTCCATCAACGGTTATGTAAGTAGATTTCTTTCTTTCTTTCTCCCCCCCATCCCCTGAAAATTTTGATATTTTTAATTTAAAATATATTTTAAGATGTGAATGATTATATGCAAGGGAAAAAGTTATCAATGTTAAAATAGTTTAGAAATTCTATAATATTTTACTACATTCAAGACTTTGATGCCTGTAATGGAATGTTGGAAAGTGAGTATGAAAAATAATTAAATAAAATACTTATTATAAGCTAGAAAGAAAAAGAATATTATTCTTTCAAGAGTTACTCATTTTTGCAATTTATTAACATATCCATGTTCCAATTCTCCACAAAAAAGTACAAAGGCATATAATGAATGAACTATTCTGTTGTAAAATTAAAATAATAAATTTCATTAAAGTATTTAGAATAATTTTAAATTCCTCTGAGATTAAAAACATATATTCAAAATTCAAATCTGATAAACAAATAAAAATATTTTCAAAATATAATTACATTAGCAAATTTTCAAAATGAATAAGTTTATATATATATACTGTATATATAAAAAAGGTACTTACTCCAGGAATGACATTTTTATATTAATGAGTATAAAAAATGAAGAGGTGAATTCTTTGCCAGAGCAATCATTTTTTAGAATAACATATTAGAATATTGGAATAATTTATTATATAGCTGCAGTCATTAAATAATATAAAATAACACAAATATATAAGTGGATGCATTTTTTTCATGCCAATGTTATGTTTGCAGTTTGTAGTCGCTGAACAATAGTCCTTTTAAATTCAAAAGTTTTTCAAACAATAGTAGAACTGGAAAAAAAAAAACAAATTTTTAATGTAGGCGACTTGTATGTGATTCAGCATCACACACCGGTCACAGTTTCAAAATTACAATTATTTGAAGAAAGGATATGCTTTGCCAAATTGGAATGCGGAACAGAAAAAAGCAGGCAAGCTGTGCATCAGTTGGGACCACACGATGATTAAATAATTTGTAGAATGGAATTATTTAGTCGAACTATTCCACTTATCACAACCTTCCTAAGAGTCTCATGTAAACAATGACTGAAGAATAAGAAAAGGCAGGCAAACAGAATACCAGTTTGCATCATACAATGATTTTAGTTCTGAGACCTGAATTACGTGAAGAAAAAATACTCTCAGTTGAACTGGAATGCAAAATGAGAAGAAGCATGCAAGCTGTACATTGGTTAGGGTCCTCAATGTTTAGGACTGTTTGAAAAATAGATACATTCAGTTGAAATATAAAATATTAATCTGGATCACATGATTGCTGTCTTGACATACACATTCCAAAAATGTTTTGAGACCATCTGTAAAATTCTTGAAACTTTTTTTAATAAAGTTTTTACAGAAAAATTGGCTTCTGAAAGTAAAAAAATAATAATAAAATAAAAAGATAAAATAAAATTTGGAGGACAGACTGGGTACTGGCTTTTTTATATCAACACCCCGAACTATTTCTGCTACTTAATCCACCTCTGTCTCTCACCAGCTACCAACTTAATGACTTTTCTAGATCTTTTCTGCCAACAAATTGTTGAACTGCATGGATGCAGGGGTGCAGAAAATGTTTTTACTCCCAACATTTCCCCCAATCCATATGAAAATTTTCCCAAAATGTTACAATATGTTATAGGCTTACATAGGCTTCTGTATTACCATAGGTATAGTAAATTTTGCAACATACAAGTCGCATCTTTAAAAACCTATAGACTAAACTTGTAACATGCCTAGTTATTGGAAAGGTAAATTAAGTTAATGCAATGTAAGTTTTAATCTAATTCTTATGCCTAATATTTATTAATAAGTACACAGTTTTAACCAACAAATACAATGTTTTTGATTACCTTTTCTGATAAATTGTCAATTATTGAGAAACTGCAATCTTCCACTCTTTTTGTGGATGTTGTCAATCATTTTTTATGTTTTGTAGCTATTGAGTCTGTTTCTTGAAGAAAATCTAGTAAAATGATAATTTCCACCATGAAAATGTATGTTTAAGGATGCTTTTAATAGTTCCGTAGCTTTATGCACTGGTGGTCATTCCATGATATAAACACTTCATGAAAGAGGTTATCAGATTTTAGGGTTCTGTTATAAATGTGTTTTCCGATAGTAGAGCCAATTATTTTATTAAATTAAGTTTTTAGAATAATTTTCTTCAAAGTTGTCCATAGATAAAAAATATTTTTCTTATTATTAAATTTAAATTATTTTCTATTTTTGCTCACCCTTTCAGTGAGAGCTTGTAGTGAGTTTTCAACCAGTGATGGGTGTGAGATCTTATTGATTTGATTCTCTTTCTAAAGTTTTCTCTTTCCTGATTTTTTTTTGTCAGAAAATTATTATCTTTTAAAAAAATTTTCTAAGGTAATTCATTAGAAAAGAACTTAGAAATTTCGATTATTGCAATTGCATATTTACTCCAGAACATCGGCGTTTTTCTACTCCAAAGATAAATTTCGACTTTTTTGTCCCATGTATAAAGTTGACCCCCCTCCCCCTCTTTGAAGCAGATTATTTTTCCAAAATTTTTCGACTTATACGTGAGTATATACGGTACATATTATTCTCTGATCGATTTTGTGAAACTCGCCATACGGATCTTTTTATTTGTAGGGAAACATTTTTCTATCTCGGGGAATTATGTAATTCATTGTTAAAATTGAAATCAATTGTATATTTTTCCGAAAAAAATCCCCAGATGACTAAAATTTCCCTTAATCCTAGATCGCCGGATCGGACATATTCTGCACCCCTGCATGGATGTTGTCACTGCCAGATCCATATCTTTGTAGTTAATAATTTTGCCGGAGATCAGTGAAAGTTTAGCCGAACTACCGTTATGAAAATGAAATTTTTGAAGCTCATTGGTAATGGTAGATGCATTTCAGGATTGTAAGGAATTTAGTTTATGAACTTATCCGAAACAGATGTCTAGCACTGAATTTACAAGATGGTGCCAAAGTTGTACTTTTTGGCTGGAAATCAGAGATGGCTGCTCCTAAACTATGTAGAAGATACCAAATTTAAAATGGCAGTGAGAAACTTTAAAGATAGTAAATAGATCGCTATTGTTTATTTTGAAAATTTTAAATCATATTGAAAAGAATTTTTAAATATCAAATTAATAAAAAATAATAATTTCAGCAAGATTGTTAACTCTAAAATAAAATCAATTTAAATAATTATTATTAATAATTTTGATTTTAAATTATTTATTTAAACCAAAATAATGTTTAAAAGATCATTGAAACTAATAATTTTTTTATTTGTATATTTGAGAGCTTTAAAATTTAGAAGTTTAGAAGTAAAAATAAAGAAATGTTATTTTATAATAATACACAAATGCGATTAAGATTTTAAAGTACATCATAAAATGTTTAACAAAGTATAATAAAATTTTAAATTATATTCAAATTTCTTAAAAATATATGTCAGATATCCGGTTTATTGTAGAATATTGGCTTAATAAAGTATCCAAATAACTTTACTCAAGGACCTCTTTATTGACTGAACGTCATTTATCAAGAAGTTCTATAATACAGACATAGTCATGGGATGTTCGGAGGAGGCCCCAGGAGCCATGAAGATTAGTTTAGAGCTTACATGATCATAGGGTCAGTAGACAGCTCAAATCTACCAAAAAACTGACATTTTCATGTATGTTTTTGCTTTTTGATCAACGCTTGCAATATTTTCCAGCGGGGGCAAAGTGTCAAATTGGAAGGATACTTTAACTTAATTGTTTAAATAGCTTTTGATTAATCACTGAGTCTGTGACGTGAGCAAGCACTGGTCAAGTCCTGTTGCATAACTAACCACAGACAGCTGTAAATTGTGTTAATGTTTGTATTTTAATTTTAAAGTTAATCACCAATTAATATCTGAAAGTAATATTTGTTGGACTGAAAAAACAACTTAAAAGAGGCAGATCAAAATTAGACATTAAGAGTATTCCCAATTTCTTCCAAGATGAGATCCTAAAAATTTTCCTGCAAGACTGGTGTGACTCAACCAGAAGACTGAAAATACAAAGTTAGCAAAGAAGAAGTTTTTATCATTTGCTTAAGGCGTTGGATTAATGTTACTGTTAAATTTGCAGTTAAGATTGTTAAAGCTTGGAAACCGAATTTTGATATTGGAAAATTTATTTTTGAAGTTTGAGACTTTAGCTCTAACAAGGAAGGTTTCCATAAGCGCATACTCAGAAAATTTTGAAAAAATTACAGAATATTCTGCTCATGAGGATGTATATGTCTATTAAAAAACATTTATGCAGAACCTTGATATAGCGTCCATAAAAAAATTAATGAAAATTAATTTTTTTGACGATTTATCGTCGATTGGCGACGCAATGAAATTTCTAAAAATACTTTTTTATGATCAATACACTCTTTAAGGAAAATATTTTTTTACTCTTCATACTGAAATAGTTTAAATGAGTTCAACTTAAATAAATACACTTTTATAACTACAGTTTTGTCATATACATTTATTTGTATATATAATGAATCGTATTATACGGTTTTGAACAAAATTTAAATTGATTAAAATTGTTTCAAGCTTAAAATTATAGTTCTATTCTTAGCACTGTCAATTCTGCTACAATATTGTTAATGTAGGGGACAAGAAAACAGTATTGTTGCCATGATAACAAGTTGTTCAATATCAAAATTGATGATGACACCACTCTTAATCAGGCAGTTATTTTTAAAATACACTTAAAACTTATCCAGCTAGCGAAACCGTGTAACATTAAATAACTGCAGAAACACACAACTTATATATATCATATAAAACTTACAGAAATAATAATAAACTGCTTCATCGTTTGAATTCATTAAAATGCATATTTAAACACTCATTTAAGAAGCTATTTTCAAATGCATTAAAATCGCTTGCATTTGGTGTCGAAAAAGATTTGCTCGCAAATCGTGTCTTTTTGCTGCAAATACTCAAAAGTTGTTTTTTTTTTTTCAGATTTTATACATGAGTAATTTCATTATTTTTTTTTTTTTTTTTTTTTTTTTTTTTCAAAATATTCTGAGTATGCGCCTTAAGGAGATCTTCCTTTACTGCTAATAACTGTTGCACTAGCAGAAAGTTGCATGTAAATATTCTAAAATGACATCACAAAAAACCTAGCCATTTAAAGAATTTTAAAGCAGAGTATAGGTAAAAGTCGGAAGCAAATATTTTTAGACATTTTAAAGATGTTTTATAATTTTTTCTTACACTCCCCCCATCCGCCCTTTTTTTTATTTGCCTGGTGTGAGCTATCCTTTTATTTGTATGTACTCTGTGAAATATTTTTAGAAAATTGTTAAGTGCTATAATTATTTTCAATCATACTAACATAATGTATTACTTTTTTTTTTTTTTTTTTTTTTTTTCTGTTTGTCTTAATACTAGTTAATCTTGCAAAAAAATTCATTTAAACACTAAGTGTTATAAATATCTTGAATTTTTTTCTTTTCTTTTTTTTTTCTCTCCAGGAAGAAGAAATAGTGATAGATGTCATCATTTGTTTTTATTACTCATTGGAAACAGATTTTTAGCTTATTCTGTTTTAAAACTTATATTTTATGTACTTATTTTCAAGTGAAAACCAATATTGATTGAGAAATATATTATTGGCCTTGGTCTTTCATACAAAATTGTAAATAGTTGTTGCAATCTGTGAATTTTATTATAGTCTTATTATCCTCATATCTATTTATCAAAATCTTGTGTAACAAGCTATATGTCAAAAAGCATGTTTAATATTTTATAAAAAGACTTTTAATGTAGTAAAAAAATTTATTTTCTGAAACTGGATTGAAAAAGTTTATCTATGATTATTAAAATACTTTCTTCTTTTCATCAAAACATTAGTTATACATATTTTTGAGGCTTTTCATAAGTCCCATATGTTTTTATGTTTATAACAGCTTGTTCAAACTAGATTACTGAAGCTAATATTGATTGAGAAATATATTATTGGCCTTGGTCTTTCATACAAAATTGTAAATAGTTGTTGCAATCTGTGAATTTTATTATAGTCTTATTACCCTCATATCTATTTATCAAAATCTTGTGTAACAAGCATGTTTAATATTTTATAAAAAGACTTTTAATGTAATAAAAAATTTTATTTTCTGAAACTGTGAAAAAGTTTATCTGTGATTATTAAAATACTTTCTTCTTTTCATCAAAACATTAGTTATTCATATTTTTGAGGCTCTTCATAATTCCCATATGTTTTTATGTTTATAACAGCTTGTTTAAACTAGATTACTGAAGCCAACTTAACTCTGATTTTCAAGTTGGTACATTTGTAAACAAAACTCAAAGTTTAAACTGTAAAAATATTTGTCAACTTAACACAACGTTGCTAAATTATAAATAAATGAAACACCTGGGCATACGTATATATTGAATCAGCACTTCGCAGTTAAATTTTTCAGCTAGTGCATGCATTCTGAGCAGGGTTTGGTGATATATATCAATGGGTATATCTACTTATAATAAAATCTGAAGGCAAGAAAGTGTCTGTAACGATTGCGGACGCAACCACTCTGGTTTGCAAATCGACCATAGTTAAACGCCATGTTAGGCTTAATGGGAAACCTATGCTACATCCGATTCTGCTGTTAAAATATTTGTAAAAGCATAATAAGCCTTTAAATATTTTAATTTTGTTTAAAACCTTAAAACATGTATATCAACATTTCCGTAAAAAAAAAAAAAAAAAAAAAAAAGAATTCTGTAAGCACTTTTTTTAGAAATAGCGGCGCTTTCTTTCGTAGGGAGGATTTGAGGTGATAGATTCAGTATATTGGCACCATCTACTGGCAGATTTTGAAATTTTGCTTCCATCGTAAATAAAATTCTTTCTTATCAAACTTAATTAAAATATAAGGAATACATAGTACAGCATAATTTGCATTTAATTTTGCTTATGTAATCAAACAATGAGTTATGTGGTCAGTCAAGCTGTTTAGAAACTCATTGGTAACACTTTTTTACAAAAACTTTCGCACATGGATTATTTGTTAATATTTAATTTGAATGTTTTATCCAATCGTTGAACTATTTCAGAAATTTTATACTGAGTAAAAAAAAAAATATATATATATATATATATATATCCTCATCATTTTTATTTGTAGAAATAATTTCTTATTTTTAAAATGTACTTTTCTACAATACAAACCTTTCAATAATAAAATCTTAATGCTGTTTGTTTGTATGAAGTCTTATGAAAATGAAACGCAGATCATCAATCCGTCATTTTTGACAGGGTTACATACTAGTATCTTGATATACATTCAATATTTATTTTTAATATATCATGATGTTTGATATATTTAGACGAGCAGGGAAGATTGAGCTCTGCTTGGTCACAATTAGCTTTGAGTTCGCTGAAAAAGAACAGTGTTTGATAAGAAAGGAATTTCTTTCCGAATCCTACCTTGCTTTTTGCCGAAAATCACATCGAAATGAACAGATGTTTTGCTTGTATTAGCCGTGATCCTGTTTTTGTAGCTAGTAGAAACCATGAAAATCTTAATATTATAGTTTAAATGGTGAATCCTTCTTTACATGCAATTAGTTCATGTTCATAAAGTCCTTGTTTTAGCCGTGCTCATATTCAAATGAGTTTGACTATATAAACAAGCATTAAAAAGTTCAAGTTTGTTTTCATGGCTATTTTTATCATTTGGCAACAAATCTCACTTTCTGAAGCCTGAATTGTGCTAAGCTTTTCTTAAAGCACCAAGGCCTCTATATTGAAAAAATACTAAATTTTTAAATATGGAACCAATAATTATGTGGAACGATATTTACTTAGAACAACCATTGAAAGATAAACTCTCTAATTTAGATAATACTTAACTTATGTAAAGTTACATTAGAAAGGATCTTTTCTGATTTTGGTTTAGTTCAGTTTGAAATGCACAACAGCTTCAGGAATGAAAGAGCAGACAAGCTTGCATTTGTGTTCAAATTTTTCAATAAAACAAATTATTTTGTATTTAAAATTTTGTTGTATAAAACATAAAATTGTCTTGATACTAATTCGATACTACCAGTTTGTTTTTTGTGAGTGTAAAAAACAAATTGTATCTTTTTTCAATTAGTTGATATTCAATTTTGTTACGTAAGTGGGAAAGAAGCAGAAAAAGACTTTTAGAATATTGTATAGTTTAAAAAATTATATTAGCAATATTTAGTAAGTTTGAATGCTAAATGCAATATGTTTTAGTTACCCCGTATTCAAATTTTGTGGTAATCTGTGAATTTTAAAGGAAGTTAGAGCATGGATAGCTGGACAATCAAAGTATTAATAACATTTACTTGGAATCACCTGCAAAATATGTGCTTTCAAGCTAAAGAATGAAAATAAACACTTTATACAAATTGATAGATATATCTGCCAAATTAAACACATTTTTTTTTTCACTTGAGAACATTCATTTCATATAAGTCAAAAATTCATCAAAATACACCAATAAGTAAAGTGTAAAGTTGACTAATAAGGGAACCACTTTTGGTGCAGCTCACACCCAGCACCAAGACCTGGTGCATTTTGTAGCCCTATACATAAAAGTTAAAGAACCGAAAAATGTCTGTTAAAATCATATTTTATGTTTTTTTATGCTTTTAATTTTTTTATTATTGGACTTTTAATTGTTAATTTTATGCCAAAAGTGAGTTAAGTCACAATTTATGGTGCTTACGAATCCATTGTACACAACAGACGACTATGGCATTCAGCGAAGGTTGCCGGGAAAAGTTCTACAGTATCGAATTAAGCCAATTTTTTCCATGCCAAAAATGCAATTATAATGTTGTAATTTTTCAAAATCAAATTCGTAGGAATTTTTAAACTTTTTTCAATATTTTATATTTATTATTAACTAATTTATATTTTTAACTGCCTTTAAAAAAAAAAAATCTATGTTAATAATTCGATAAGTGGTCTCAAAAATTGCATTTTCAGAGAGTTATGCTGCTGTAAAATCAAAAAATATTATTTTAACAGAAAAATTTTATTGATTTTTAAACTTCGTAATAAGGCTTTAAAATGCACCAGGTCTCAATGCTGGGTTCAAGCTGCAAAAAGTGGTTCCCTTGTAAGTCATCAGAGTGTGAAACAGTCATCCTTAAATTAGTCTTATACAGGGGCCCTCAACTGAAAAAGGCTGATTTCATATAAAGTACACTACACACATCTGAGAAATCTGTAAATGTAAATTTGTACTTTGCATCACAAACTTTGTAAATGTTCCTTGTCTTGTCTAATACTATTGTTACAAGATTCTTGTTTGGCTGTCTATCAAGCAAATCAATTACACCAAAGGTACCTTTTGTAGTAAATAAATTCTGGGGAGAAAAAAAACTCGCGGTATAGCAGTAAAAATATTTGCATTTTTAAAAATCCTCCTTTACCCTAGAATATGCATTAATAAATACTACTAAAGAATTAACATTTTTTTCATAAAATAATAATTATAAAAAAACAAAAACATGTCTGAATTATTCTTTGCTCATTTGTCCCATTAAATCAACTGTTACAAATAAAATACTTCCTTTATCGCCCTAATTCACACATTATTCAACAATAAGAGCAAATATTCATCCATACTGTCAAAATCTGAATATCATAATGAAATGAAAGCAGGTGTGATTTCCCATGCATGTGTTCAGAGTTAAACTTGCACAGTCAATACCATAAAAACGATTTATTATCCACTGTTGGTGGTCGCTGGCGAAAATCACCCTTCCTCTTTTCAAAACCTTATTAGCTGCGAGAATTCACACCGTTAGTATTCATGAATACGGTATATCATTGTTTAGGCTGGGGGAAGTCGCACCGTTCATATTCATGAATACTCGAAGACAAGGAAAAGCTTTTAATATCGTGGTTTTCGTGAAATTTTACGATATATTGCTGGGTAGGATTTTTTTATATCGGTATCACGATATGCATTTTATATCGGTTTTATCGATATATCGCCCAGCTCTAGCGTGTCAGTAACGTTAACGTCATATTGGTGCACACATCAATGAGGTTAAAATGCATAAGTTACAACAATGGAGCTTTAACATTAACAAATATTGATAACTATTGAAACTGAAATAAAATGGAACATTTTTTGGTTTGACTTGACACTTTATTTTCTTTCCTTTTCAGAAAATAACTAATTTTTTTTTCAAAAATTAACGGCAGATTTTTTCAAAAATTGGATTTTTGAATGTAGAAAATTTTTAGGTAGATTTCATAAGAAATACTACCTACATTCTCCCCTAAGTTGGAATTTTTGCAGATCTACGTCGATCATGACTCCCAGAACCCAAAACCACCCCAGTTCAAAACTTTATCTATCTATCTATGTCACTTTTTTATGGACACAATAGTCCAATAATTCTGCAGAAATCTCTTCCAAACTGATACATAAAATCAAAGGGCATAAAATCTTGGTCAAGTTCGTTAATGGGCAAAATCAAACCGGGGGGGGGGGGATGGGGAGGGCTTTTTGTGAAAACAGAAAAAACCCCATAACTTCTTAGTTATGATACGTATCGAATCCATTTAAAGTTATTATTAATTTTAGGTAAAGGGCCGAAAATTTATGTATGACAGATTTTTGATGATATTAAAAATGGCCCCAAGGTAGGAAAAAAGGGGGGTTTTAGAAGAAAAAAAATTCATAACTTCGTCAATTCACAAGATATCAAATCCGCTTAAATTTATTGTAAATCTCTTAATATTATCTAAAACTTTTATATTGACAAGTTTTTTATAGGACCAACACTTATAGCAAAAAAAAATTGAAAAAAAAAATCCCTGCCTGCTCCACCTGCAAACAAGTTAGATTTCGAAGTGGGCGGTCCCAACTGCGGTATCATGGCAAAAAGGTCATTTCTTCCGCAGTTCCCAACAAACAGGCGCCCCATGGTCTGCGTCTTTGAAATCTACCTGTGCCTGTAGGCCGAGCCGTCAGGGATTTTTTTACATATGTGTGGTGAATTTTAAATCGATACCTTATTACTTTTCTTAATATTTGAAAATTAATGAAAACAAATCACTCGTCATTGGCAAAAGAGAAATGACAGCTTTATTGCCACCACGTACCTTAGCGTTTTATATATATAGATGGATGCAATAGAAGTGGTACAACTCATTGCAAATGTGTTTCTTGGAAATAGGGGGATGGGGCATTTTTTTTAATTAAGCAAAAATATATTTTAAATCAAAAATATATGTAAGATATCGATACGCCTCTGTATAACGAGCGCATCTCGGTATACCGAACGCACATCGATCCCTCTGTAACGACGGACGGTTGATCGCCGCTACCACCCGCCTCTGTATAACGGGCGCATCTCGGTATACCGAACGCACATCGATCCCTCTGTAACGACGGACGGTTGATCGCCGCTACCACACATCCCAGTAAGGTATAACGTCGTTGATGTAGTCGTGCGAATGTAAGAAATCAGCAGGCATTTTCCTGGGAACTAGCTTTTATTCCAATTAATTACAAGTCTCTCTTTAAGCTAGGCCCAGGGGACAGTTTGAAGAGTCTTTTACCGGGGAAACATCGTCTTATCGTTCATATTTCGGCGAATTGCCGGACTTACAACGGCAAGGATGCCGTCGCACTTCGAAGAATACTGGCCGTAGTTTTTGTGGAGAGTGATTAGAGTCAAAAGCCACGCAAAAAACACGTGGAGCACGTTATATACCGCCAGAGACCGCTCTACAAATCATGAAATAATGTACTTTAATTGGCTAATTAGCCCTTGACTCATATCTAGGTAAGCAGCCCAGATAATTAACATGCAACATCTAACCACCGGTAGAAGAGAGATGCGCTACCGTCAGCACTTTTAATCTTAACGAGGATTCAAAATTGATATCTGTTCGTAATAAATGTATCGTAAGGAAAGTTAAGTTATAGGGGCAACTAGAAATGAAGGCAAAACTTTAAAATTTTGATACACGATTTAGGGATTTTAAACTTTGAATTTTTATATTTTAGTTTCTGATTTGGAATGGGTTTAACTAAACTATCCTTTCATATCAATCCACATTCGTTCACATTCAAAATTCTTTCATACTTTTTCACATTCATTTCACATCCCCCCCCTTTAAAAATGAGCACCACAGTACTTGTCAGCAAGGGCTGTGGGGCTCAACCCCATAAGTTAAACTCATTTTAAAATAGGCTATCGATTTTTTTTTTTTTTTTTTTCTCTACGGAATTCTAATTAGACTCTCAAACTGCTTGGGCTTACTTTTACATAAAATACTGGTACTATTTGATGATATACACTGAAGATTAAACATATGACATATACTGTAAACAAAACACAGCTGCAGCAAAAAAATTTTAACATTTCTCGCGAGAACATTGTGTGCTATTTTTTTGAAAGTCTGTTAGCACATTGCAAAAGTTTTTGTTAACCAATATGTCCTGTTAGAATTGTTCGTGGGTTATATTTGGTTCATCAGGAAAGGTAAACATTGCACCTTTCTTTAAACATACAATACAATAAAAACTAAATAATATGATACTTTAAAGCAGAAATATAATATGGCAATTACTTATGTTATTTACAAACACAAACAATTAAAATATGCACTTAAACTTATAAAAATACTTCAACATGATATAAACACTTATTCAAAATATTAAATTTAAAAAATATAGCATAAAAGATATTTCAAATATATTGTAAATATAGGACAAAACAATTACTATAAATGTAATAAAAACAACACAAACATGAAAATGTCATATGAGCAGTTACAAGGTCTGTTACTACTCCAAAATATCTACGTACAAGCATCTTTGGGCTTATAGGACACTAGTGGGAATTATTCTCAGTAGAGAAAAAATATTGAACTTGAAAACTTTGTAAAAATAGGAACTTCTAATCAAAAAAAAAACTTAGGTGAGGATAGGCCCTCTTGTAGGGAAATAATAGTCTAATTTATGCAGTTGGTTAAAAAAGGTAACCAATTGTTCTTGCTTTAGCCAATTATCTAGTTTCGAACAATAGTTATTAGTTGGCAACAAGACAGTTGGAAAAAAAGGTTAAAGGTACCAACTTGGTAAATTGGAATACGGACTTGATTGATTGGTGAACTGGGTACAACATATGAAAATAGAGGATTTTTTGGAAAAACATCAAGTAAGTCATTATTTGCAGACTGAAGAATTTCTATATTTCACAGTGGCGTTGATAACATACATTGATTTTTTTCAGCTACCTCAGTATGGTGGTATATTTGGTAAAAAATGGAATACTGTTTGGGATAAAAATGGAATATAAGGTTGACATAAAAAGTTTTCTCATAGAAAAAGGGGTTTGATCACCTGAGACATTAATCAAAGCAGCAACTTTGTCTTCGGTCATTTTCAATAACCTGCTGACATTTATTTGCACGCATTTTGGATGTTTTATTTTCGAGGTACCCGGGTACTTAAAAAAAATGCCGAAGGTTATGTTTACATCACGATGTACAAGAATTGCCACTGGATTGACCAGGAATTTCGAGATCATCCTTATTTTTGGTTGCTTTGTTGGGGTTTTAGCACATACTAGAATCATCGCTAGGGTTGTGTCTACCAACGGGTTCATTTTGTCATTAAATGAGGATAGGGGTGGAACCTATACCTTTCTTTTCACTAATATAACTTTGGGGATAATCATGACACTAATTAAATTCTTGGTGCATTTACTAAAAAGGCAACTGTTTCAAAAATATATTTGGTCAGGGAAATACTAAAAATATAATTCTTCAGAATAAAAAGGTAAATATAATAAAAATAGCAATAATAACAATAACGCAAAATAAAAAAGCATATATTTTTCTTGAAAAATTGTTTAGTCTTACTATGACAAAAACAGATATCTCAAGAGTTAAACTAAAGCAGTAAAATATGTGCATTGGCACTAGCACTTTTGTGCACAGTGCGCCAGGAATCTTTGAAAATTCGTGACATCAATTTTTGGTGCACCTCATCACTGTACAGAGGTTAATTCTTACCTGGAGCACACACATTTATTATTACCACTTGATTACCGACATATATAAACTTTTTACAACACATATTTACAGAAATATCTAAAAACATTTAATGGGTCATTTTTATATGAGAAACTAGTTTTTTTTTTTTTTTTCCAAAAAATTTGCCCTTTTTTTTTTTTCTTAATTTTTCATTAAATCCCGCTTAATTTTCCAAAATAACCCCATTTATTCATTAATTTAATTAATTACTTTATTTATTTAATTATTTATTTAAAAAAAACCCAAATTGCAAAATCCAAATTATCAACATAACACATGTAAGCAAGAGTTAAGTTGAAAGTCTGGAGTTTCCCATCAAAACCATTAAAATTTAATAGAATTGATACCTTTGCTTCTGTCGTTCCATTTCACTGATAAAGAGAAAACTATCTATATTATAAAGCAAACACATGCCTAGGATTAACACTGACATCCTGATGTTAAAGCAGAAATATCAAAGAAATGTAAAAATTTGTCGCTGTGTATAGTTACACACTATACATTTACTAGACAATAATTGCTGGGTTTATCATTCTAGCTTAGCGAGGGCACCTTCTTTTAGTAATTATAATGGGTATCTGAAAATAAATTGTTTGGTTATAAAAATAATTTAGCTGATTTGTTTAATTTACCAACCTAGCAATTGCTAAAGTATGAAAAATAATCTTATCATATGTATTATTTCTGATGTCAACATCTCCTTTTTTATGCACATACAAAACACACACAATGATGAAAGAGGTATCATGCAAAAAGTTTTTGAATAGGCTTTTGATATAGTACACTCACATTTCGAAAAAACATGTTTGATTAATGAAAAAATGTATAAACAAATAATATCAAAGTTTCCAGCATTAAAGCTTCGCATGGGTTCACTGGTTTACAAATAATTTTTGAGCTATACTATATCTAACTATGCATAACATTAAAATTTGGAAAAAGTCTTCAACCAACATTTTAAAAATTCTGTGGTATGTGGTACTAATTATCAAAATGTTTACTGTTTTATTTTTCATTTGTAAAACAAGTCTTTACTACAAGAAAATACATACTGTAGACAGCTAGATTGGAATAGGATTTTGAAAGATTTTTTTTAATTTTGTTTTATTTAATTTTATTTTTTATTCCTGCAGTACAAAAAATTGCATAATTTAGATTTATGCTCAATAAGATTCTCTACTAAAAATATCTAAGAATACTCCCCTAATAAAAACTTTGCAACAGATTTTTTTTTTTTTTTTTTTTTTTTTTTGTGTGTGTGTGTGTGTGTGTCAGAAAAGTTGCAGAAGACCCATCATTCTGAAATCCATAAATGAGAAACTAAACAATAGTTAATAGCTTTTGTAGCAATATTAAATAAATCTTATTACATCTTAAAATATTTATAATTTTATTAAAAGAAATATTTAATAGAAATTGCAGTTTAATCAATTATCATTAATTATTAAGCTAACTCTACAACATGATAAACAATAAGATAATATTGAATAAAAAAAAATAGGAGGTAAAAATAATTATGAAGAAAAATTCTTAAAATTACAGAAATGCTTGAAAAAAGTGACTAGCTACATCATAGAGAAAGGATTTTGTAGTTTATATATTGCTGAAAATACCGTACATAAAATAAATAAAAATAAATGTGCTATATTTTTTGTCAACATACCCCCTAATAAGAAAACACAAAAAATACAAGACAATTTTGTTACATAAGTTATTACTACAAATTATATTTAATTTTTAGATTAATTTTATTTATCAGGGCAAGTTACATTTTTCCTCCCTCCCCCTTTAAATTACTAAATTCCATAATAAATGGGCATAGCATTTGCGTGCATGCGTCAGAGAGATATAGTTTTCAAAATGTTTTCAGTTACTAAAATTCTAGAAGAAAGTAAGAATGATTAAAACTGATGCTGTAAAAATGTTAACTTAAGATTATGAATAAAACAGAGAAAAGGATTTATTTCAAGCTAAAATATCAATTGTCATTACCTTTCTATTAAAGCTGAAGTAGAGACATTATCTAGATTTTACTCTTGAAGTCACATTATATAATTTCCAAGACACTAAACAAGTGTGCCATTTAAACCCAATATCAAATACATATTACTATTTTTTTTAATCCCATCATAACTTCAATAATAAAAAAAAAATTCTATCAAAATTAATAATAGAAATTTATAGAAAATGCATTTTTAGTAACAAAATGAGTTATGGATTCAAATAAAATAATAAATAACAAAAACTTACCCATGGTATCAACAATTAAATCCAACTGTCCAGTATAAACATTAACATCAATAAAGCTTTCATTGGAAAGAAGAACATCCACTAAAAGAAATAAATATTGAAAATAGATGAGAATATAAAAATATTAAAAAAATAATAATAAAATAAATAAATTAAAATTTACCTGAATCAATAACAGGTTTCATGAAATCTTCAGATAATGCCTCGAAGACATCAGTAGCTTGTGCTGTGAATATTTTTGAATAGCATTAAAACATTATTTAACATCATACATAACATCATGGGCACCCACAAGCGGGTAGGGCAAAGGAGATAAATTGCCCCTCCCTGCATTTTTACATTTCATAATTTTTTTTTTTCAAAATAATAGGAGATTTATTCTTCTCAATTGATTAAAATAATTAAACACAGAAAAAAAAAAATAACTGCAGATTTTTTTTTTCCAGGGATCAATGAAATTGTGGGATGATTTGCTTCAATTCTACATTTTGGGAAGAAAAAAAAAAAAAGCCATTAGAAGCTTAGTTTTGGATTTATGATATTTCTTGTTTGTTACATTTCTGCATTGATTTTTAAGTTGAAATGTTTTAAAATTGTCTTGCATGGGGTGTTCTAACAGAAAATTCTTAATTTTGCTCATTTCATGTTTATAGTCTCCATTTTGAAAATACGGTATTGGCAGCAGAAGCAGATTATAGGCACATCTGTTCAAAAATCTTGTCCCTCCTTGGATTTTGTTCTACCGGCGCTCATGCATGATATTCTGTATAAAAGATCTTTTTAAACATTTAAGTTTTCCATTCAACTGTTTTAATAACAGATTTTTAATTTTATTTTCTTCTTTAAAATAGCATTCTCAAAAGAAAAAGAGCAGGGTGTTAGTCACTAAAAAGGGCACTAATTCAAGAGAAATTGTATTAATGTGTTTAGTAATGATTTTTTTTTTTAAATGTAATTTTTGTGTGTGATAAATAAAGTAACATTAATTTTACACGATTTTATGAATTATAAATAAATAAGTAAATAAACAACTGAATTACAACATAATTGAATAATCTGTTTTTCCTAAAGAAAAGAGGAAGTTTAATAATTTTGCAAGCTCTTGGGCACACAGATTTTGAAATATTGTGATTCATGGAAGATTTTTACGAGAGATCTTTGGGCACAACTAGAGCTACATTTCACGGCAGGGTGCATTTTGTTGATTTTAAAAAGGGCAGTGTGAAGCACCCTTAAATAATGACATAGAAGGAAAACTATTTAAAACTATTACTTAAATATTAGAAAGTAAATTTTTCAGGAATCATAGAATGTTCTGTTTGTAAAATTGTTTAGAGAAGAAACAGTAATAATGGTTAAAGTTTTATGAGCTTCAGAGGTGCACCAACCCAATGTGCAGTGTGTTTGGAGAATATATGCACTAGTGTAATAAAGGTGCCAAATATTTCAGGAGAGAAGAAAATACATTTAAAATACTCCTTAATTTAATTATATTTTAAAATAAATTACATTTTCCAGAAATTTTAATTTTGTTTTATAGATTTAATGTCAATAGTTTACTTATAACCGTGGCAAGCGCTTTCAGCTGGAGAGGAATTGTTTATTATATTTTCCTCAAAGATAATTGGATATAGAATCTTTGATTTTTTTTTTTTTTAAATATATGTTTTGCTTAGAAATTCTTATGAAGAATAATTTAAAAAAAAAAAAAAAAAGGTTACAACTGACCACAGAAAATAGGAACTTTTTTTTACATGCCCTGAAGTCAGTTGGTTGAAATGATGGATTATGTCTTTAAGTTTTACTAATAAAGTAAATCAGAAAAAACTCAATTACATAGGCATGACATCTAAAAAATTTAAAGACAGACTTAAAGAACATATCGCGGACATAACATATAGTAAACCATCAACAGCTCTATCAAGGTTAAACCAAAAACAAAACATTCACATAGATTTCAGTAAAGCACAAATCATAGTCCATACTTCACATTACTACACATCAATACTTAGAGAATCTTTAGAGATTTTAACTCAAGGAAGGAACACGTGCAATGATATGTTCTCCTACAATATATCCAGGATCTGGAATAGCACACTAAATATCTCTGGCAATTTTGGAATGTAACTATCGTATATCATTAAAAATTATGATATAACTTTTGATAATAACTTTATGATTAAAACAAGTTTATAAATGAATATAGATCTTATGAAATAGATGAATAGTCTAATGAAATAAATGAATATAGGTCTAATTTCTTCATAGATACTCTAGAATGTTCAAAATTAATCACAGCAAATTTTGAACAGAATTTATTTTTAGTGGATCATAAAAAAACAACATGGTTTGATAAAGAACATGAAGATGAATATAGTAGATCCTGAAATATCATTTAAAGTATATATTCTTTTCTCAGCATAATTTATCAAAAATTAGCTTCTTTACAGGAGAAGTTTATTTAGAGAATTTAGAGGTATACATGAGACGAGCCAATAATGGTTTCTATATGGGCTGGATTGGACAGAGGCCGAACTCTTTGCTTTTTTCCAAGCTGGGCCCAGGTCTGGAAGAATGAATTCCAAGCTAAGCTCGGGAAAAAAAAAAAAAAAAGTCTGGTCCGGCCTGAGTCTGCAGAAAAAAGAAATGCCTGGGCCAGCTGGAGTCTCGTGAATGGAAATTGGCCTGGCCCACAGGCTGGGCAGGGATTGGACCTTGGGCCAGGCTTTTTCTTGTGCAGACCTGTTATATCAGGTTACAGACGCTTTATTAACCCAAAGGTGAGGGGGTGGGTAGAGAGGGATGGGGCGATCACCCCTACTTAGATCCACGATTGTTTATAAAATAAAAAATATTTATTAACTTGTAAGAAACTACAACAGAAATTAATACAAAAAAGTTTTACACTGTCGACCATTATCTTTCTTTTACAATTGCTTTTTGGACCTTTTTTAACCATTGTTGCCAGTATTTGTAGCACTTGTGGAATGGTGCGTTTCAGAGCTATAACTAGCTAGCGCAGCCAAAGGGAGCTGTAAAAGACTTTTGTGGGTCTAATTCTGAATGTTTTTATCATGTTACATAATAAAACATTGTACATAAAATGTACCTTAGCTTTGGTGATTTTTGGCGTGTTTCTGTATTTTGACAATTTAAAAGTGTGTTTACAATCTTTAAAGTTTTATTATTAAATTATTATGTGAGTTAGAGGGGTGCAAGAGGTTTCTGGGGAAGAGGTGACTCAACAAATTTTCAAATCTTTAGAAATCAATAGAATACGATAATTTGGATATCAACTTCAGAGCAGGGTTAGAAATTAGCAGTCGTTAGTGCTGGTAAGTTCTGGGCCTCCTAATTGGAGATGGTTACTAATGCCCAATTACATAAACTCCCTACATTAGTTAAAGGAAGCACGGGTTAATGCTTCTTCCGGAAACGCTGGGTGTTGGATTATCAGGTTAAAGGTGTGATCGTGGCTTCTGGACGTCGGTGAAAATTTATAATGATCCCATAAAAGTTACCCATATTATTGAATTAAATTAACTACTCTAGTAAAAAAAAAGATCAGATTATTACGTTGTGATTATTTACGCCGCCCTACGTCTTATGAAGCCGGACTAGATAAAGTATATAAATCCCTAACCTCTTATAAATTATAAACTAGTCCTCCTGATAAACCAACTAAAATTAATAAACAACTAGATGGAACCCGTCAAAATTTGACGGCAAACAACTTGATAGTACCATAAAAATAAAATTTATAGTTGCTTTAACTTGACAAATTTCATAGTGGGGAGCATAATATGATTAAGCGGTCACTGACCTTTCCATTGATATATAACATGAGGGTTGTGTGCAAAATTTAGAAAGTACCCTTGGGGGGAGGGGGGGCAAAGTGGGGAGATGGACATCGGAGATGCATAATATGACTAAGTGGTCACAGACCTTTCCAATGATGATATATAACATGAGGGTTGTGTGCAAAATTTAGAAAGTACCCTTGGGGGGAGGGGGGCAAAGTGGGGAGATTGACATCGGAGATGCATAATATGATTAAGCAGTCACAGACCTTTCCAATGATGATATATAACATGAGGGTTGTGTGCAAAATTTAGAAAGTACCCTTATGGGGGAGGGGGGCAAAGTGGGGAGATTGACATCGGAGATGCATAATATGATTAAGCAGTCACAGACCTTTCCAACAATATATGACATGAGGGTTGTCAACAAAATTTAGAAAAGTATCACTTGGGGGGTTGGGGGGGGCCAAAGTGGGGAGATGGACATTGGAGATGCATAATATGATTAAGTGGTCACAGACCTTTCCAATGATATATAACATGAGGGTTGTGTGCAAAATTTAGAAAGTACCCCTTGGGGGGGGGCAAAGTGGGGAGATGTAAAATATGATTAAGCGGTCACAGATCTTTCCAACAATATATGACATGAGGGGTGTCAACAAAATTTAGAAAAGTATTCCTTGGGGGGTGGACAAAGTGGGGAGATGGACATTGGAGATGCATAATATGATTAAGTGGTCACAGACCTTTCCAATGATATATAACATGCGGGTTGTGTGCAAAATTTAGAAAGTACCCTTTCGGGGGGAGGGGGGCAAAGTGGGGAGATGGACATCGGAGATGCATAATATGATTAAGCAGTCACAGACCTTTCCAACAATATATGACATGAGGGGTGTCAACAAAATTTAGAAAAGTATCCCTTGGGGGGGGGGGGGGGCAAAGTGGGGAGATGGATAATATGATTAAGTGGTCACAGACCTTTCCAATGATATATAACATGAGGGTTGTGTGCAAAATTTAGAAAGTACCCTTTGGGGGGGAGGAGGGGCAAAGTGGGGAGATGGACATCGGAGATGCATAATATGACTAAGTGGTCACAGACCTTTCCAATGATATATAATATGAGGGTTGTGTGCAAAATTTAGAAAGTACCCTTTAGGGGGGAGAGGGGCAAAGTGGGGAGATGGACATCGGAGATGCATAATATGATTAAGCAGTCACAGACCTTTCCAACAATATATGACATGAGGGGGTGTCAACAAAATTTAGAAAAGTATCACTTGGGGGGCTGGGGGGGCAAAGTGGGGAGATGGACATTGGAGATGCATAATATGATTAAGTGGTCACAGACCTTTCCAATGATATATAACATGAGGGTTGTGTGCAAAATTTAGAAAGTACCCTTTGGGGGGGGGAGGGGGGCAAAGTGGGGAGATGGACATCGGAGGTGCATAATATGATTAAGTGGTCACAGACCTATCCAATGATATATAACATGAGGGTTGTTTGCAAAATTTAGAAAGTACCCTTTGGGGGGAGGGGGGGGCAAAGTGGGGAGATGGACATCGGAGATGCATAATATGACTAAGTGGTCACAGACCTTTCCAATGATATATAACATGAGGGTTGTGTGCAAAATTTAGAAAGTACCCTTTAGGGGGGAGGGGGGCAAAGTGGGGAGATGGACATCGGAGATGCATAATATGATTAAGCAGTCACAGACCTTTCCAACAATATGACATGAGGGGTGTCAAAAAAATTTAGAAAAGTATCACTTGGGGGGTTGGGGGGGCAAAGTGGGGAGATGGACATTGGAGATGCATAATATGATTAAGTGGTCACAGACCTTTCCAATGATATATAACATGAGGGTTGTGTGCAAAATTTAGAAAGTACCCTTTGTGGGGGAGGGGGGCAAAGTGGGAAGATGGACGTCGGAGATGCATAATATGATTAAGCAGTTACAGACCTTTCCAACAATATATGACATGAGGGGTGTCAACAAAATTTAGAAAAGAGCCCCCTTTAGGGGGGGGGGAGTGGCGGGATGGATCCCGGAGATGCATAACATGAATAAGTGGTCAAAGACTTTTCCAGCGATATATCACATGAGGGGTGTGTGCAAAATTTTGAAAAGTGTCCCACTTGGGGGGGGGGAGTGAGGGGATGGACCCCAGAGATGCATAACATGAAAAAGAGGTCACAGGCATTTCAACTTGCAACTTTTTTCTCGAAGGCATTTGACAATAAATTTTTTTTTACCCAAGACAATTTAACGATATTCTTATATTTTATTGCGTAATTTGTCAAACGTTCATGGAAAAAATCATGAAATTCGCTAATCAATAGTTGATAAATTATAAAATTCAACAATTGATAGTAGTAAAATTGGTCAATCGATAACGGAAAAATCACGAAATTCATCAAATGGTCTCCCATAAAAAAATTGTCCTGCACACTGATGTGATGATCAAAAGGGTTTTGAAGTATAGGACAAAATTAGCACTTGCCAAACAGCGAGTAATACTGAAAATTTGGCAATGGACTTTATTGCCACCACTGGTCAAACATAATAGTCACACTCACCAATTGCGATGACTGAATGGAAAAAGATTTTTTTCTCTGCTGTCGCTCGACAAATTTCGAAACCATTTGGCGAATTTCACGATTTTTTCCCCGAAATTGACGGATTGTGATTTTTTTTCTCGAAGTCATTCGAAAACTTTTTCCTCCGAAACCAGTTGATGAACTTTGCGATTTTTCCACTGTCGATTAATGAATTTTGTTATTTTTCCGCTATCGATTGACAAATTTCGCATTTTATCGACTATCAATTAATGAATTTCACGATTTTTTCCATGAACGAACGAATTGCGCACTTTCTTTCCGCTAATGTTTGACACATTTCGCCCTTTACAATTCAGCCAATGAGTTGAACGTTGTTTCTTTCCAGAAATGTCAGGAATGAAACAATGCCCCATGGACGAATGTGTGCGATGCAGCAACGGGCGTCACAGACTTTTTAGGGCACCTGCCGACTAAAAACATCTAACCAATCTTCGTGGGGGGAAAAAATCACAGATTTCGTCAAATGATTGAGGAAAAAACACTAATTTCATCAAAGGATCATGGGAAAACATGACTTTCGTTAAAAGACCACAGAAAAAACGTGAATCATGCAAAAGGATCGTGAAAGATAAGCAAATTTTGTCAAAGAATCGCAAAAAAGGAAATTTCACCAAAAAATCACGCTTTTTTACTAAATTTCGTCTAAAAATTGCGGAATAAAATGTATTTTATCAACGAATCGCTGGAAAATGTGAATTTCATTAAGGATCGCGATAAAAATGCGAAATTCTTCAAAGGATCTCTGAAAAAACACGAATTTCGTCAAAGAATTGCTGAAAAATCATGAATCTCGCCCAATAACAGAAAAATCATGATTCATAATCATTATATCTAGTAGTATATGTAAATACAGTTTGTGATATAAGACAAAATTAACACTCACCAATCGGCAAGTAATACTGAAAATTGGTGATTGATGTTATTGCCAGTACTGGCTAAACTTAATAGTCACACTCGCCAATTGCGATGATTGAATGTAAGATGAAATTTTTTTTCCCGCTGTCACTCAAAGAAATTTGAAACCATTTGGTGAAGTTTTTCCCAAAACCATTTTGTGAATTTCCCGATTTTTTCTTCAAAATCATTTTTCAACAATATTCGACACAGTACGCATGCGTCAAAAAAATCTTCCGGTAGGACCGGCCAATGAGGTGAGGGTCTGTTACTGTCTCTAGAAACGTGTTTGGATCATCTCCTGTTGTTTTTTTCTTGCACGTTGCGTTAAACCTAGGAAGGTATTTATATAGAACTCACTGTGGAGTGTTTAGAAGGCATTTATTTTATTTATTATAATTTGTATGAATACTTAGGTGTCCATTTCGGATTTACTGTTTAAAATTGAATTTAGGCTCATTTAACATTCGCGAAATCAATCCCGATGGAAATTGTCTTTTTAGATCTCTATCATGTACAGAAAATAATTATTGAAACGTACGTAAAAATATCGTAGAACACGTAATACAAAATTAGACCACTTATAGTCCATTTATTATCGGGGATGAATCTTATGGTGTTTCGATTGCTAATGAAAATGATTATGTAAATATATGGTTCTTCATATAAGTATGTGCTTCTTCACACTTCAATAGAAGCATTGTTTAAATTAATATAATTCTACAAATACGATGCAGTTTTAAAATATCGAGTAATGATTAATATTGTCAAGGAATCTACTCATATATGTAAGTTTTGGTACTTCTCTATTATCTCATCGACCACTTTTCATAACAAAAAACTATCGCCAAACTGTAACGCCAAATAAACGGGAGAACTTTGTCATTAATACACGCAAATGTTGAATTAAAAACCACTTGATGACATAACAAACACGTATAATACTTCCGACATCAAGTAAATGGGACTGCATTTTTGGCATTTAATCATACAGTTTGGCAATAGTATTTTGTTATGAAAAGTGGACGATGGGATAATAGAGAAGTACCTAAGTTTTTTATACCAAGTTTGAAAATTTATCTTTTTTTTTTGTCGCATTCTTGGGCAAAGATGTATATTATCAAGATACCATTTTGATTTGTAAGCGCAAAGTCAATAAAATCACCATTTTGTGACAAATTATGAGTTTAATAAGTATCGCCCAGAACAGAGATGCAATCTGGTATAAAATGAAATCATTATCGCCCAATAATGAAAGCAATAATAAATCAAAAGATTCAAGAATTGCTTATGAAGAAAAATTAATTCAATAACAAATCTTAATGAAAATATACATTTTACACTCTACTATAACTTTAAACTGAGTTTGATGTTTCAATTAAGAAATGAAAACATTCAATAAAGTGTAAAATATATGTTTTCATAGAGATTTCTTATGAAACTGATAGTATATGGGAAAGTGGCAAAAAAAAATTAACCGAACAACAACAACAAAAAACTAAATAACCTCTTTAAATTTTCCTAAAATCAAAAATAGTTTTTTTTTTTTTTTTTTTTTTTTTGTCGCATTCTTGGGAAAAGATGTATATTATCAAGATACCATTTTGATTTGTAAGCACAAAGTCAATAAAATCACCATTTAGTGACAAATTATGAGTTTAATAAGTATCGCCCAGAACAGAGATGCAATCTGGTATAAAATGAAATCGTTATCGCCCAATAATGAAAGCAATAATAAATCAAAAGATTCAAGAATTGTTTATGAAGCAAAATTAATTCAATAACAAATCTTAATGAAAATATACATTTTACACTCTACTATAACTTTAAACTGAGTTTGATGTTTCAATTAAGAAATGAAAACATTCAATAAAGTGTAAAATATATGTTTTCATAGAGATTTCTTATGAAACTGATAGTATATGGGAAAGTGGCAAAAAAAATTAACCGAACAACAACAACAAAAAACTAAATAACCTCTTTAAATTTTCCTAAAATCAAAAATAGTTTTTTTTTTTTTTTTTTTTTTTTTTTGTCGCATTCTTGGGCAAAGATGTATATTATCAAGATACCATTTTGATTTGTAAGCACAAAGTCAATAAAATCACCATTTAGTGACAAATTATGAGTTTAATAAGTATCGCCCAGAACAGAGATGCAATCTGGTATAAAATGAAATCGTTATCGCCCAATAATGAAAGCAATAATAAATCAAAAGATTCAAGAATTGTTTATGAAGCAAAATTAATTCAATAACAAATCTTAATGAAAATATACATTTTACACTCTACTATAACTTTAAACTGAGTTTGATGTTTCAATTAAGAAATGGAAACATTCAATAAAGTGTAAAATATATGTTTTCACAGAGATTTCTTATAAAACTGATGGTATATGGGGAAGTGGTAAAAAAGATTACAAAAAAAAAAAAAAACTAAATAACCTTTTTTATATCTCTTGAAGTCAAAAATATTTATTTTTTTTAGCTTGGATAACTATTATCAGGTATTTTTTCAGTTTGGTTTGTTGAGTTGATGAACATGTGTTCATGATTGAATCCTTTGGATGCTGTTTGTATCGTACAGAAAATCATTTACATTCTGCTGTATTTTAACTAATTCATATGGCCACTTACACACTGGCTCTGTAAATTATTTTGGAAATTAGCACATGACGTAAGCAAAAATCAATAAACAACAACAAAAACGTGGCAATCATTTTCAAACTGTTTTATATAATCAAAACTTTTCGATATTTTACTGCCGAATGTAAATATTAAAACATTCAGCTTTTCAAAGTAAAAATAAACTCCTTCAAAAAATAAATCCTAATAAAATCTCGACCATTACTTTTAGGTTTAAAAAATTTTAATTTTCAATATACATACGACATAAAAAGAAGAAAAAAATACACCAGAATGTATCTCTAATTTTGTGTTCACGAAAGCAAGGAACTCAATCATGATTATGTTTACTATGTTCATCAACTCAATAAACCAAAATAATAAAATGAAAAATTACCTGATAATAGTTATCCAAGATAAATCGTAAACCAAACTTGTCATATTTAAAGTAACTCAAGAGGAATGACCGATCTTAAAAAATCTCAAAATTAAAGTAACTCGAGAGGAATGACCGATCTTAAAAAATCTCAAATACACTTCTAATGCAAACTGCTTTAAATATATGGATTGGCGACACAGCAAGTTTCTAAATTTGTCCCTGCTGATGAGTTTTTTTTTTTTTTTTTTTTTTTTTTCGTGCAGCTGCTGGTTGATTTTTGCAATTTTTCTCCCCGCAGCAAACTGAAGAAATTAGTGTAATTTTTGTGCCACCAAATTACTGAAATTACAATCTCCCCCCCCCCCTCCCGAGTGAGTGGTGTTTTGGAAATTTGGATTACAATAAATATTTGGTACTTTTTCATTTTATCATTATTTATTCTGGTTTGTTGAATTCTTTGGATTCACCATATAATTATACTGGATGGAAACTATTTATAGTACGATCAGTTCTTTTTTTCTGGAAATATATTTGCAGTCTGGCTTATTTAGGAACTCTTAGAATGAAACATAATAGAAATTTGTAAGATGCTGAAACAGCCTTTTGTATATTTTAGTATTAGGTTATATTTAGCATTGGGTTATATTTAGTATTAGGCGAGTACATGCAGAGTATTTTATGCATTGATTCTCTAACATCGTCTATCAATAGACAACAACAAAAAGTGGCACCTCATTTTCAAACAGCCGAATGTTAACTATTAAAACATCTGAAATATTATATTCAAAAAATGAAATTTCTGTTTTTCCAAATGAAAATAAACCCCTTCAATAAAAAAAGAAAAAAAAATACTTATAAAAACTCATAAGCAAAATAGTACTCAGTAGCAAAAAATACACCAAGCATGCTTCAATTACATTACTCGCACTAAATAATTTCGCGAACAAAAAGAATTAAGAGATATCCAAAGAATTCAATCATGTACACAGAAATAGATATATATTTCTATGTTCATGAACTAAATAAAAACAAAATAAATAAAGATAAAATGAAAAAATACCTCACAATTGTAATCTAAACTTCTTGCCGACGCCATACCCACAGAAGGGTCGTACACTCGTTTTGTAAACAGTTCCTAATCTAATGTGACTCTAGAGACAGGAAATATCCCTCACCTCATTGGCGGAAGATTTTTTTTACGCATGCGTATACGGTCCAATTTCGATGGAAATTTGACAAAATTACCAAACTGCTTTAAATAGATGGATTAAATTAAAGAAAAAGAAGAAAAACACTACTCGATGACATATGAGTGTTAACCCATATAAATTAAATACAAAGAGTTAAAAGTAAACGAAAAAACATTTATTTACATATCTACTTACAAAGACATAAAAAATAGAAAACAAACATCCCTAACAGAATGTTAAATTTTAAGTATAAAAAATAAGATGAAACAATTGAATACTCATTAAAAGAGTTAGTGAGTCTTTTCCCGACTCGCACTACCGCACTTACGTGCATTAATTATATTTCAGAGAAGGAACAATTTCTCTACATTTACTAAAGTACCTCTACCAGTATTTATTTATTATTATACACATTCAATATGAGGGAATAGTAAACTACAGATACCTGTACCTTCAGAGTACTTCTGGTCTGCATTGTTAGCAATAGTCTACCTCCACGGGATAGGCAAAGATCATCTGTTAGGTCATTCTTTTGTCTTTTTTCGCCACTACACCATTTTTGGAACTATCTTCGTTTTTACACACTATCAGCACTCTACTCTTTCTTTTTAGATGTTACTTCCTCGGACAGGACGTCAGGTACTGGTCCTCTTCCAGATTTTCTCTTGGGGCTCACTTTTTTCTTTTCCCTCGTCACTGGGCCGTCTATTGGCTCCAGTTGTTTTGTAAAGACGTCTCCCCCCTCATCTCTTATTGGTTTTCGCTAAATGTTATTCAGGACCACCTAGATGGGGTCCTAAATTGTAAATTTGCTATGCACTTCCAAACAGCTATAAATTTTTCAGCTCGTAAATTTTTTTCTCCGTAAAAGATGTCCTTGTTAGATCGCAGACCAGTGTCTCCGAAGGTAATAAAACTACTCTGGGTGGTCGTTTCTATTTTCCCATACGAAAAAGAAACTATGTACACTAATAAAATAAATACTCCACAGAAATTCCTGGTTATACAATATATATACATAAAAAATACATATTAAAATAATAAAAGTAAACTAATTTAGTCAGAAATTGGGAGGTGGCTCATATCTGACCACCATCCTCCCCCCCAAACAGAGAGCTGAACGGCTCACGTCAGCTGTCAGGAACACACTATGAAATTCAGTCCATTGTGTAGACCCATAGGACAGTCTCCATCCTCCGAAAGACCGGAAGAGATCCTAAAAAGTTTGTAAGAAATGTCTCTGTAACACTGGGCAGAGATGAGCACACAGGAAAGTTTTTCAAGAGTTGTCTCTATAAACTGAGCAGAGACGAGCATACAGAAAAGTTTTTTTTTTTTTTTGAATCTGTAGGTGGGACCACAGAACGGTTTGTCTGTCGACCAGATTTACAGTCGCTTATGGAGTCGAAGACAGGTGAACACATTCACGTACCCTATTCCCCTCTGTGAATAACCAATTTTGAAATAATAACTTTTAAAAATTAGCCAAAATCCATACCAAGCAAACGCAATTTTGAACTAAACTTTTAAAGTCTAAAAGCCTCAACACATAGAACAAAATACGGCTGGCACATACTTTTACATTGGAATCATACCAGTCATGACTTAATATACACCAAATACACTAAAAACTATATATATATATATACAAGGACGTGATACCCAGAAAGAGTTTGTACTGCATAACCTTCTATACATTGTCACATTTAAAAGAAAAGTGAAAATCCACCTAATACATTAACGCTAAGTATATGAACACGTACAACACATTACAACAAAATTTCGTTCATATATTAGAGAAAAAAAAATGTATTGTATGATAGAAATTACATTTATGAAATATATACATGTCCTACCGACAGAATGTTCCCTTCTCTCCCACTTTAATATTACTTAAAAATTTTCTTTTTAAATTATCACCTAAGTGGAAAACACAAGAGAAATACATGTTAACTCTAGTTCACTTAATTATATGACCGCAATCAAGAGTAACGACTTCAAAATCCAGCGGGAATAGTCTACACATGACAACGAAATCGACCACCTGAAGTCATGCTCTCCATCCTCTCCCAAGTGGAGGAAGGATCCGTGGAGAAAAAAAGAGAAAAAAATCTCGCTCTATCTTCGCTAACGAGGAAAAAGAAGAAACACATCGGAGACTCTGCGCCTCCCTTCTTGCCTAGCAACCGCTTGACCGGGAGTCGTGTGAAATCGCTAATCGACTCAACACCCCCTCTATCCCATCGATAATGAGTTGCTCCAACCCATGCTAGAAGAGGGAATGACCACTTGGCGCCAGCTTCCGTCTGAAAATTTTGTCATCTCATCCTGTGAAAGACGTCGGATCGCCGCAAAATAAAAGGTACGTTACCATTTTGCCTTTATAAATTATCCTTTAGTCGTAAAACCTTTGAATAAATTTTCCCAAACTCTTGTCTAGAAAGAGCCCTAAACTTAACTCTAACCGTACCTAAATTTTGAGACAATTACTGCAAAAATAACCGACTTTACGAATAGAATTTATGTGAAATGCTATCCAAATTTCTTTCTTTCGTTACAGGGGACTCACCGGCTACCGTGAAATCTCCTTGACTCGTTACAGAAGAAGAAGAAATCACATTTTGGCGTGGTCGGACTGTTGGTAACTATAGCTAATGGTACAATTTTATTTACAGCTGTAAAATTTAATACTTCTGTCTGAATGTACGGAACGCATTTTGCTGCCATTCCCAAAATACTCCTTCCCGAAATTTAAAGCGTATGCTTCCCCTGCCTAGAGAAGAATTACTGCGAACAAGGAAAAAAAAAAGTATTGGAAACGGAAAGGTCCCATAAATATGGCCAAGAAGAAAGAGAAAGGAAAAAAAAATATATTATTCTCTCTCGATACTGACTCGCAAGAAAATGGATGAAAAAGGCTGTAGAAACCTGCTGTAACCGTAGGAAACAAAAAGGAAAAGAAAAAAAAAGAAAAGAACAAATCGACCTAAGAAAAACAATTATTTTTATTTATTTATTTTTTTTTTTTTTAAATGGTTTAATTTCGATAAGCTAAAACTTGTGTACATCAATTTTACTTAAGTGTCTTCATATGTTTTATGTCAATTTATATAAATCATTTATTGTGAATTCCCTCTATTATTTTGTTTGTTTTATCATTTTAAGGACAGATGAAACAAGAAAAATGCTTATCTCCCCTCAAGAACACTGAGCTGTGCAGAGCCTCACCCGAGTCGCCTGTGGCCACAAGCTTAAAAAAAAGCCCCTGTTGACCAGCAACCAGGAGTCAGAAGGAAAAAAAAATAAAACCCAGGGAGCCCCACCAACGCTGCTACAAAGAGGGTAAGACATCTTCTACTCCAAAATTTAATTGTTACTATTGTATATATTTATAAAAATGTGCACTAAAAGGAAATATATATATATATATATATATATATATATATATATATATATTTTTTTTTTTTTTTTTTTTACTTAAAGGTGCATTTAAATTACTACTACAGAAAGTTAATAAGTAAAAACCAGTGAATAAATCAAACTCTTAAGCAAAAAAACAAAAAAAAACTGAAATATATGTATTTATTTATTTAAATTTTTTTTGTTTTCAAAAATCTCCGAATACTATACCTTTCGGAAAATTAAAGAAGTGTGCAGAGCGTATACTAGCCTAGTATTACCACTAAATCAATGTCAATTTCAATACTTTCTTATAAAATACCAGTATTATATTTGTACAACACTATGCAATTTACAAGTACAATGTAATTTTTTTTTTTTTTGAAAATAATTATAATAAATATATTTTATACCGAAAAAAAAGTATGTTTTTATGATATAAGTTGTTCTATAATTAGAAAAAGAATTAATTATACCTACACCCGCGGTGTTGTGCTATGATATTTAAATACCATATTTACCTATCTTTCTAATGTATATAATATCTCTTTATAAAAGAGAAAAGAAAATTATATGTTTATCCTGATCGCTACAATCTTGCATCCAAACCACTATTATATGTTTACTTTTGTTACCTAGATTCAGTGACATTACAAACCACAAAAAAAATTGTACTCTTTCATAAATACCCTTCTTAATACCAATAACCATTACCTTCTATCCCGTCGTAGTACTTTTGAAGGAATTTTGAAAATAAAAATATGTAACCGTAGTTTTAAGACTCTCCGCTAATAAACTCTTCTTCGTGTTGATCGATAAACTATCATGTTTGTTTACCAACTCCGTACCTAATCATGTACCGTATTGATTTATTTAATTTCGATTTTCAAAAGAAATCTACTTTTTATTTATTTATTTTATTATTTTTTTTTTTTCATATGTTTTATTCCCTAATTACTATCCAAAATTCTCCTCCTGTCAACAATAATATGTATCAATATCTTCACACATCGTACCCCAATTTTGCAAATCCAAGAAAAAAAACATTGCTTTCTTTTTACGTAAATATTCTATACACGAAAGAAGTACCTGACACTTATTCATTATGCCATAAAAGAAGTAAAAACTATTTTACATATGTACATATGCTTACTATTGTTTATATACTAACCGAAGTACCTGCGTAAGCAATATCCAACTACCTATTATTATTATTATTATTATTAAGTACAATCTTTGTACACTGGAGAAAACATTATGTAAAGTATATGTCTACATAAATAATAAGTTATAGTTGTTCTATAAGCCACGGAAACCAGAAAGAGGATTCGCTCTTGGCTTCACTCTTCAATCTCTGTCCCCCCCCTCCGCTGGCTGCAAACCCTTGCTAACACATTTGCAAAAAAAAAGAGGGTTCTCCCTGAACAATGGAGGTCGGAGAAGAACGGCGCACGAAAACCAGTCTGTGCATTTGCATAAAAAAACAAACTACTTTTCTCTCCTTTTACTGCTCTGCGAACCTGGAGGGAAGAAAGAGGATGGCCCCAAATTCGCCTGCCTCTCCGGTGCGATTTTTTTTTTTCCAAAGCCCAGAGAAGCGAAAACAGAACTGCATCGCAATTTTGAATACTGAGCTCGCTCTATCCGAAATACAGTTCTGTAAACGCCAACCCTACTCATTCCTCACCGTAATAATAAATGATAATTGTTTTTAATCTAATAAAATGTAGTTTTTTTCTCACAGCACTCAGAAGCAGATGTCTGTCTATACGTCTAAGAATGTACAAAAAATTTTTCTTTATTATTATTTTATATGCTGTATATATATATGTCATCTAAACATATTTTACCTGTATATTATTAATAGTGCATTCATTATTACATTTTTTTTTTTTTTTTTTTTTTTGAAAGGCCCCAACTATTTGTAAAATTTTGTCTATATATACACTTATTATTATTATTATATACATATATTTTTTAATTTTCTTACAATACTGTTAAAATAGGTGAGGGGGAAAAAACCAATAGTATACAAAACTCCGAATTTCTAGAATATAAATTTATAAATACCTACTTAATAGAGAATAAAAAAGAAAAACAACGACTGAATGTTAATTCTTTGTATAAATTATTCTTCTTGAGTATTCTCTGTGCTAGTTTGAGGCAAATTAATTTTAACTTTTGGTTGCCAGAAATGGCTTATGTGGCGCTTAATTTTCTTAGCATGGGGTTCAATCATATGTTGAACCAAATAATTATTGTTTCTAAAAATCCTTACAACTTCATAAGGCCCTTCCCATGTTGATTCCAAAGCCCCCGGTTTTATAACTTTTTTTAGATAAACCTGATCGCTATGCTGTAATGTTTTGACTTTTTCAAAATCTTTGTTGACGTATTCACTCATAACGCGTTCCTGGTTGGCCAAGGACAGTTTTTGTATCTCTTTCATGTGTTTGATACGCTGTTTCACATAAGCTTGGGTGCATTTTTCATCGGAAGTATTCAGCGCTGTAAAATGATTCGATACCTCCCGTGCAAAAAAAAGCATTGCAGGCGTGTACCCTGTGGCCCGATTTATTGAGGTGTTGTAAGCCAATTTATAAAACGGTAAACGAATATCCCACTCTGCCGTTTTGTCACACATACTTTTTAAAGATGACTTTAACAATTTGTGACTCGCCTCCACAATTCCATTTGAATTAGGTTTGTAACAGCTTGTAAAATGTCTCTCTATGCTCAGTGCTTTTAAATATTGGCAATAAACGTCACTCCTAAAATAGGGCCCGTTGTCCGTCGTAATTGATTTAGGTATCCCGAAAGAGCTAAAATAGTTATTTAGAGCATTCAAAATTGTCTGCGCTTCTACTCCACGTAGAGGTATGGCCTCTAGGTACCTCGACGTCGAATCAATTATAGTTAGAATGAAGGAGTTTTTTTTAAATGTCGTATGCAGTTTGCCTACTATATCACAATGTAGGGCTGTCCCTATTGGGGCATCCTTAATAACCTTTTGAATAGGTACTTTAATAGCTTGGTGTTGCTTATTTTTGTTGCATGGGATACAACTTGTACAATAGCTCCTTATATCTTTGTACATCCTATACCAAAAGAAACGAGACTTTACAGTTTCGTATGTTTTCGGGAACCCGAAATGACTTTTATGCGCCTCTTGTATAATTTCAAAAACCAAACTATTAGGAGCAATGAGGAGTTGTTTGTCCTTATATTTCTGTTTTAAAATTAGTGCATTATTCTCATTTAATTCAAATTTTCGAGTAATTTTGTTTTGTTTATTATTTTCTATCTTCTTAATGATTATGCTAAGTTTTGCGTCTTTACGTTGCTCGACTTTCACATTCTCTTCCGAGAGATTAACATTTACTTTGAACAAATTATTATGAATTTTGGTTTGAACCGAAATATTATTTATGTTGCGAGAGATGTAATCTGCCGGATTTTTCACACCCTCAATAAATTCAATTGAGTAATCAAAATCACTAAACCTCATCAGCCATCTAGCGACAATGTCACTTTGATGTTCCAATTTTAAAGGGTGAGTGAGAGCTTTTGAATCAGTGAGTACTGTAAACTTCCTTCCTAGCAGGATATTTTTAAAATATTGAACAGCATCGTGGATTGCCAAAAGTTCATATTTAATGCTAGGGTATCTCTTCTCAGACTCTTTTAGCTTTCTCCCATAAAACTCTATTGGAATATGTTCCTCGCCTTCCTTTTGTGTTAAGACCGCAGACAAGGCGACTTTTGAAGCGTCCGTGATAAGAAAAAATTCCTTTTCGAAATTTGGGGGTTTTAATGTAGGATTGTCAATAATTGCTTTCTGAATGGCACAGAATGCTGCTTCTGTTTTGTCCGTCCATCTAAACTTAACTTTGTCTTTCGTAAGCTCGATCAAGGGGTCAACAATGTCAGAGTAGTGATGAATTAGCGTTCTGAAATAATTAGAAAGACCCAAAAGCGACTTAACTCCTTTTTTGTTCTTCGGTCTAGCTAATTTCTGTATTTTCTCCACATTTTTGGTTGATGGGGAGTACCCATTCTGATTAACCTTAAACCCCAAGAATTCAATTTCTTCTTTACAAACCTGCATTTTGCTGGGTTCTATCGTTAAATTATTCTCTATGAGTGCCTGTAAAACTTCTTTTAATAGCTGAGTCATACGTTCAACGGAATTCGCGGAAACAATGACATCGTCAATAAAATATCAGACTTCCTCCTTGTTAAAATGTCCCAATACTTTATCCATTAATTCGGCGAAAATTGTGGGACTTAATTTTAAACCGAAATTTAGCCTTACTGGGGCGTATTTTCCGTCTTCTGTAATGAAAGCCAATTTATCTCTATCTTCCGGGCGTAAATTTATTTGAAAAAAAGCACTATGCAAGTCTAACACAGTGTAAAACTTTTTACCGCTTATTTTTTGTAAAAGTTCTTTGATAACCGGTATAGCATATGGGTATGCCTCTAAGATTTCGTTTAGCAAACGATAATCCACCGCCATCCTATATTTAGGTTTCTGTTTATCTAAAGACTTCTTTTTTACAAACAATACCGGGAAAACATAATGAGAATTACTTTTTTCGATAATATTCGCTTCCAGTAATTTTTTTTATTTCCTCTTGTGCATATTCTCGCACCGTATGAGGAGTCTTATAGGGCTTACACTGTATAGGGTAGTCGTGATGTAATTTTATCTTTGGGACGACCAGAGAAGAACTACCCAAAGTTTTATACGATTTTGAGAAAGCCTGGGCGTGTTCTATTAGTACGGTTTCCATCTGTAATTTTATCTCCTCGGATAAATGAGCTAAATCAAAATCCTCTTTACTAAGTTCTGCCTCTCTAAGACTGCGTACTTCCTCGATGGTCAGGTTGTTTACCTGGTATAACGAACCCTGTTCCACATCGTCTAACTCCTTTCCCGACTTTGCATCGAATTGTGTAGTAATTCTACCCAAATTTGCATTTGCCTGTATGACTACTTTTTTATCTGATACATTCTTTAAAATTATATTTATTGTTTTACTCTTCGTTACCTGGTGTATTGAGTCTTCGCATGTAATTCCCCTTTTTATTCTATCTGGCTCGAATAAGATATCATTTTCTAGGTCTAACTCTTCCGAAAAAGTTAAGGTGACAATTTTTTCACCCCCCGGTGGTAAAAATACTCTTCTCGTTGCTCTAGCGACAATCAACTTATTTTCCTTAGTTTTTTTTTTACCATTGTCCATATTATTTTTTTGCTGTTTATTGTTTTTCTGCGTGCTCGAGGCGTTTATCTGGCACCCCTTTTCCTCGTCTTCTTCCTCATCTATTGTAATTGTAGTGTTTTTTATTCTTAAACAATTTTGTTTTAAATCAAGCACCATCCTATTATTTTTTTAAAAATCGTAACCGAGTAGCATGTTGTAATTTCCGCTAAAATTGTTACTCGTGACATAAAATGTACCCGAAGTAAATACATTATTTAGTTTGAAAGATATTTTAATACACTGTTTAAATGGAATATTTACTCCATTAAAAGATCTTATACGAATTCTATTTCCTAAAAATTTCATTTAAACCTGTTTTTCTTTTAAAATATCAAATAAATCACCTGAAATTAGAGACACCACTCCGGCGCTGTCCAAAAGACCCTCTACATTAACCCCTTCGATTTTAAATTTAATAATAGGAAGGTTATTACTATCTGCGCCCTTTACGCTAGCAATCACTCGCGTATCCGGGGATCTGTTACGGGGCTTTTCGACCTCTCTCTCGCTATCTACAGACCCCCTTTTCCATTTCCCGGGTGAAAACCTTTCTTTTGATATTTTCCATTTTTCCGATAATTATTTCCTGCATTACTGCTCCCCTCATTTCTTCTGTTTTGTTGACTTTCGTAATTTTGGGTGTTAGGGAAATTTGTATTCTGAACTTGAAAATTCCCCCCAAAATTCGGGTAATTAGCGCCCGTACGTTGAACAAAATTATTCTGAGGTGAGAAACCATTATAAGGATAAGGATTTGTAGTAAATTGAGGCCCTGGAGCCGGTGGCAGCGAATGAAATGTGGAATTAGGATTATAATTTGGCATGAAGCCATACCCTTGAAAATTATCCGTAAAATTTGAAGGGTGAGCCCCCGGAAAATCTACCTGTTTGAACTTAGGAAAATTCGTTCGAAAATTCTGTTTATACTCAGATTGCTTAGAAAATTTATATCGACAATTTTGTGTCGTGTGGTTGCTGCGTTTGCAGATCTCACAGTACTTGTCTTTAACAAAAGTACTTTTTTCGACTTTATTTCGTTGCGCTAACTTTAAACTTTCCAATTCTAACTGCAACTTAGCCATACTCTCGGCTTGCAATTGATTTTGCTTAATTAGGCTTTGACACAACTCCGCGGTCCCATCCTTACTTACGTTGTTTACCTCTGCAAAATTTGTAGAGTTAATTGCGGCTTCCATAATTAACGCTGCTTCCGTTGCCTCAGAGAAAGATTTTACCGCACGCTTTCGAATTTCAAAAGAAATATCGGTTTTGACTGCATCCATAAACTTATGCAATTTTATAAGTTCGAAAAGTTTTTTCGCGTCATTCTTATTTGATAATCCAGAAATTTCAAAAAACTTCGCTGCTTCTATATTAAAACGAAGAATAAAATCACTTATCGACTCCGTTGGACCCTGTTTTAATTTTGAAAAATTCTCGTGGGCTTCACCAAAGGAAAGTTTGGAGCCGAAAGCATTCAGAAGTTTTTCTTTAAATTTTTCATAATTAGTTTCGGTATGTAGCTCCGCATCTGATATTAGTTTCTCGCGAGCTAAGCCGGTTAGTTTAGATTTTAGGATAATTAATTTGGCTTCCACAGGAATTGCTGCTTGTACAGCCGCTTCATCAAATTGAGTAACGTAGAAATTTATATCATTTTCCCGTTTTGCATCAAAAGCGGGGATACAATTTAGTAAATTGTCCATTTTAGGGGTATTATTATCCGTATTTAGAACTTGAGAATTTTGAAGTCGTGTTCTTGCTTTATACAAAAAACTGTTAAACTCCGTAGAAGAACGCTTATTTCTCTTAAATTTGCTACCCATAAAATTTGTACACAAAATTTATATTGATCAAATTTCAAGGTTTTACGCATATAAATAGCTTCTACAAATTTCAAGAAATACAAATACACAAAATACTTATGATACAGAAAAAATCTTTCATAGTAGTAATTTCACTTTTGCACCTAGCAATCTGTACTACAGAAATATTATTTAGAATAATATATAAATACAGAAATATTACCTAAATTATTTGTTTTGTGTGCCAAGCACTACATTACACTACCTGTTTTATTATTTGTCATTTCCTTTACTATTTGTAAAAACACTTGTAAACAGAAATTATTATTATTATTTTTTTTTTCAACATAGCATAATTACCCCCAATTTGTAGTACTGCGATCACAAACTTATCTATTTACTTAACATATTTTATTTATGAAATATATATATATATATATATAAGTATCATTTGTACTACTCAGTAATTTTCAATAAATATTGTCATGACTGTGGAACTATGTGCCAGCTATACTTGACATAGAAAATGAGAGAAATTGTCCTAAAAAAAAAATACTTAATTTATTTATTTATGTTAAAAAAACTAAAATCAAGAATTTTAGACATCGAGTAGATAAAATAATAGTTAAATTTTGAAACATATAAAAAAAATTACTTTAAATACAGTATTAAAATTATAATCTAAGAATATTCATAATAATAATAATCATAATACTAGTAATAATAATAATAGAAAAAAAAAACCCGTATTGTAACCATAAAATTAATGAAAATAATAACCTAGACTTTAAAGTTGGCAAAGGTCACGTCACCATACAATTCCCGGGGCTAATGCTGGTAAGTTCTGGGCCTCCTAATTGGAGATGGTTACTAATGCCCAATTACATAAACTCCCTACATTAGTTAAAGGAAGCACGGGTTAATGCTTCTTCCGGAAACGCTGGGTGTTGGATTATCAGGTTAAAGGTGTGATCGTGGCTTCTGGACGTCGGTGAAAATTTATAATGATCCCATAAAAGTTACCCATATTATTGAATTAAATTAACTACTCTAGTAAAAAAAAAAAGATCAGATTATTACGTTGTGATTATTTACGCCGCCCTACGTCTTATGAAGCCGGACTAGATAAAGTATATAAATCCCTAACCTCTCATAAATTATAAACTAGTCCTCCTGATAAACCAACTAAAATTAATAAACAATTAAATTAAAGAAAAAGAAGAAAAACACTACTCGATGACATATGAGTGTTAACCCATATAAATTAAATACAAAGAGTTAAAAGTAAACGAAAAAACATTTATTTACATATCTATTTACAAAGACATAAAAAATAGAAAACAAACATCCCTAACAGAATGTTAAATTTTAAGTATAAAAAATAAGATGAAACAATTGAATACTCATTAAAAGAGTTAGTGAGTCTTTTCCCGACTCGCACTACCGCACTTACGTGCATTAATTATATTTCAGAGAAGGAACAATTTCTCTACATTTACTAAAGTACCTCTACCAGTATTTATTTATTATTATACACATTCAATATAAGGGAATAGTAAACTACAGATACCTGTACCTTCAGAGTACTTCTGGTCTGCATTGTTAGCAATAGTCTACCTCCACGGGATAGGCAAAGATCATCTGTTAGGTCATTCTTTTGTCTTTTTTCGCCACTACACCATTTTTGGAACTATCTTCGTTTTTACACACTATCAGCACTCTACTCTTTCTTTTTAGATGTTACTTCCTCGGACAGGACGTCAGGTACTGGTCCTCTTCCAGATTTTCTCTTGGGGCTCACTTTTTTCTTTTCCCTCGTCACTGGGCCGTCTATTGGCTCCAGTGGTTTTGTAAAGACGTCTCCCCCCTCATCTCTTATTGGTTTTCGCTAAATGTTATTCAGGACCACCTAGATGGGGTCCTAAATTGTAAATTTGCTATGCACTTCCAAACAGCTATAAATTTTTCAGCTCGTAAATTTTTTTCTCCGTAAAAGATGTCCTTGTTAGATCGCAGACCAGTGTCTCCGAAGGTAATAAAACTACTCTGGGTGGTCGTTTCTATTTTCCCATACGAAAAAGAAACTATGTACACTAATAAAATAAATACTCCACAGAAATTCCTGGTTATACAATATATATACATAAAAAATACATATTAAAATAATAAAAGTAAACTAATTTAGTCAGAAATTGGGAGGTGGCTCATATCTGACCACCAGTTAGCCATTAAATGCAACCAAATTATTGCATTTCACGACCACAAAATTATGTCTAGTCATCAAATTTGAAGCCTAGCTCTCTTTCACTTTAATTTTTGTTTAACAAATTCTCTCATTCGTTCTTTAGGGTAAGTTTTTACCACTGCTGCATGCTCGCCAAGAGCACCTGTTTCGATAAAAGACCGGACAGCGGCACGTGTCTTAGACTATCTTGTAGCTGTCAATCACCTCTAAGTTGACTTTACTTTAACCAATGACTGATAAAACTGACCTTAGAGATTATGCCTCTAAAATTACTATTTGGAGGAGAACATGTGCATTTTAAGATGGTGAAACACAATATATGCTTCCTACTTTACTTTACCAATTGCAAGTGAACTTTGAAAATAAGTGAAGAAAATAAAGAAGTGCTATATTCTAGCAATGCAAATTCTAGAACAATTCGTAAAGAAGGGAGAAATATGATATAACATAAAATTGCAACCATGAAATGCAGTTTGGCACTTAGAAAACAAATTGTAGACATCATTTGATGCCTTATTTAGAGTTCCCAATTTCTAACCCTGCTTCAGGGTGATTCCTTAATTATGTTTCATTTTAAATAACTAGTGAACCGAGGTAGCTACAGCTTTGAACATTGGCAATAGCGTAGTAAAAGGGATATGCACTACACAATGAGGTATCTCACCCCTCCTAGCGACAGACTGTTAATTTAGCATTTCTATCTCGAAAACGGTACGAGATACAGGAAAAAAAAAAAAAATCAACTACAAAGTTGTAATGTGTCCTCAATTTAGTATAAAATGATGGCTTACATGTGAAAATAACTTTATTAGAAACTCTAACCATCAGCTTAAATATGCCACTAATTGCATGCAAAAATGTGGCATTATAAGGCAGATGTACAAATACTACAAAAACCAACACATGTAAGCAAGATACAGTTTATTTTGCCATATCCACATATTATTTTGTGCATCAGCTTTATAATGCCACACTTCTGCATTGCATGAGTGGCATATTTAAACTGGTCATTGGACAAAATAAATTACATTTCAAGGCTTCTAATAAAGTTTAATATGTAAGACATTATTTCATATTAAATTGAGGATGCCCTACAACTTTGTAATTGATTTTTTTCTCGTATTTCATACCTTTTTCGAGATATGAACAATAACTCTTCCTCAGTCTGCCACCAGGGGTACTACCACCCACGTATCTCATCATGTAGTTCATAACCGTTTTATTATACACCATGTTCATGGATGTATCTAACTTGGTTCACCAGTTATTTGAAGTAAAATGGAAATAAGAAATCACCCTGTGTATGGCATTAGGCATTATTCCAGAATTGTCATTAATAAAAGGAAAGAAGTTCAATTCATTGTTTATTTTAAATATTCATTTACTTTTTTTTTTTTTTTTTTTTTTTTTTTTTAAACAAAATAAAGATTACATTTTATATACTTGTAGTATATTTGCCTTTTAGCAACTACTTAAGGTGCAATTCATAAGTGATTTATTTTTTTTTTACACATAACCAGACCTTCCAACCTTTGAAAATGAGAAATAGTAGCACACAAAATTCAAATTAATGTGGAGGTTAGTTGCCGTTCTTTACCTTGCAAATTTTAAGCGAACAAATACTAATCAATTGAATATATGTGTATATCCATAAATACACAAAGTAGGAGACTCTTGTTTTTGCTAATTTTTTTGTTGCGGGTGGGGTTGATTAAACATAATTCTTTCCATTCAATTAATGCTCTGTCCACTCTTAAGCCAAATTTCTGAACTTCACAGTGAATTTTCTGAGAGATTCCCCTCGCCTGGTGGAACTATAGATATTTCTCTTGGTGAAAAATGTCTGAATTATAGAATCCTGCATCAGGTCAAGTAAGATGACTTAACCCCATATGATGGGTCTGTGTTAATTGTTTTTTATTGCAGATCGGGTTAACCCGATTTTTCAAAATATAGTTCAGTATACTGTTTTAGATAAAAAACTGTATCTATAATTAAACATATATGTTTGTCTCTGTGTGTGCTGTTTTGCGAAGAGATTGCTGTGATGTGCACAGAGCTACAAGATTTTGCGGGAAGGTATCTATATGTTATGCACCTTGAAGCCAGCTTTTGGATTTATTAAATTAAATCTTTTTTTTGCGTTTCGCAGGGATTCTTCTACATCAGTAAAGGAATCCGGTTTCAATCTTTTAATCCAATGCGGTAAATTTGAAGAAATTCACGTTTTTTTCAGCAATTTTTTTGATGAAATTAGTGTTTTTTTGGTGATTGTTTGACGAAATTTGCATTTTTTCAGCGATCCTTTGGCAAAATTAGTGTTTTTTTCTGCAATCCTTTTCCAAAATCCGCGTTCTTTTGCATGATCCTTTGACGAAATTAACATTTCTTTTCCGCGGTCCTTTGGCGAAATTTGCATTTCTTCTGTGATCCTTTGACAAAATTCACGATTTTCACACGATTCTTTGATGAAATTCGTAGTTTTCACATGATTCTTTGACAAAATTCTTATTTTTTCAGCGATTTTAGACAAAACTTGGCCTTTTTCCATGATCCTTTGATGAAATTTGCATTTTTTTGCAGAAAATCATAGCTTTAGAGCAATTTTTGTAGCATCGTAGTTTTTATCTCCAAATTGTAGCAACCACAATTTTTTTGTAGCAGCTGGCAGCTCTTCATAACATATATGTTATTTTTGTGGATTTTGCACTTTCCTTGTACATTTTCTTCAATTTTTTTTTCTACATTCTGTTAGTAATTTCTATTTACTGTTCCAATAGACTTATGATTAATAATTTTCATATTTCATTTGCACTCACTAATAAGTTTTACAAAGTGAAATTTTTTTGGAGGGGATAGGAGGTGCCAACTGAAATTCTGCACACAGGTGCCGGTCATTACTGGTACACCCCTGATGAGTTCTGAAATATTATGGTACTGAGCAAAAAACAAAGCAGCAAATTCTGTGTTTTAAAAATTGAAAAAGCATTAAAAAAGTGACATCTATACTCATGTTTATTAGACAGTTTTATTTAGCTTAATTTCATTCATGAATGTAAAGATGGAATTTTGTAATGGATTTTTTACTCACTTTCGGATGTAATAAGAGTTCTAGAAATCATGTACAGTTGTGTGTTTCTGATGGCAATATAATATTTTCAGGATATAATTATCAATTATTTGATTAATTTTAATTAGATTTTGATTATATATTGAGAAATAATATGTTTGATAGTTTAAATAATTTTCAGGCATGATTTAGAAATTTTTTTATTACTACATGACTCAAAACTAAATACAGTAAACTCTGTCTAAGGCGGAATCAATCGGGACCGAGAAAATTTTCCGCCGTAGACAATATTCCGCCTTATGCAAAACAGCCAAAATAAATAAATAAAATACATATGCGCAAGTCATATTTTTACGTTCATAATCTTTAGTACAGTTTTTAAAATCAAATTATACGTCTTATTAAATTTATTATTAATTTCAAAAACATTATATGAATAATAAAATAAATAGTAGTACCAATGATACATTTCTTCCATTTTAAAAGTTAATGCAAATCATTTACCTTAACAACTACTTCATATTTCACATAGTGACATAGTAGTTTTAAACAGTCGAAAAAAAAAATATATTTTATCGATGCTTGTTTTGTCTTTCTTTTAACCAAGCATTTTTCAGTAGTACATTGCAAGTCTGTTATTATGGGTATCAATTCTTCATTTTTTTGAGCAAGAATTTTTTTTTCGAGATACCTAATGCTTCTCAAGGAGTCTTGATACGTTTGAATTACTCCATTGTCTTCATGGTTTTCATAATCGTGCTCATCTTCATTTTCACTAGCACTTTCCAGATCTTGATATCGCTGAATCAAAATGTCCACAGAAGTGTTAGCTTCAGTAGTACACACTATATTGTCAGACGATACGTATTATTCTTCATTAATTTTTTCATTGCTGTGAACACATTTTTAAGTCATCTATTAGATTTTGTAGCTCATTTTCCTCCAACTGGTCAACTGATTCCTGGCCATTTTCTGAAACAAAACCAGCTTTTCTAAAACAATGAACAATTTTTTCAGGCGACATTTCTGAGCAGGATTTGGCAATCCATTTGACAGCATCTAAAAGACTTAAATTTTTTGCCATTTCGGTGGCAGAAGAGCAATTATCTAAAGACGCAATAATGGACCGCAAGAGATATTTTTTGCAATGGGTTTTCATCATTTTTATAACTCCTTGATCCATAGGTTGTGTTACTGCAGTAGTATTTGCAGGAAGAAATTGTAATTTTATATTTGATAGTTCGAAATTGGCATGACAAGGTGCATTGTCGAGAAATAAAATTTTTCGATTTTCTTTGATCATACGGTTATTGAATTCAGTCAGCCATCCCTCCATTATGACAGTCGACATACATGATTTTTTTTTTAGATCAAATTACAATCAGTTTATCAATGTTCACATTCTTAAAACATCGCAGCTTTTGCGATTTTCCTATCACTAAGGGCTTTTCTAAACTGTCCTCCATATTCGCGCAAAGCAAAAGTGACACACTCTTTGGAGTTTTTACCATTGTGGCATTCACTTCCTCTTTTTGCAAGGGACTTAGTGGGCAACGCACGATAAAATAGTCCCGTTTCGTCGCAATTATATATGTCCTTAGCTTGATATCCTTCAATCAGTAGAGGAAAATTTATTTTCCATTCCTGAATTTCTTGGTCTAGGACGTCTTTCGACTCTCCACAAACTTGCTTCATGGCAATATTGTGTCGATTAAGGAAACACATTAACCATCCAGTAGAAGCCTTGAAATCAGTTTTACCTAATTTTACGGCTATCTCTTTCAACTTTTCATGCAATAGTGTTCCAAGTATGGGCAAATTTTTAGCTCTAGCGTTAGAAAAACATTCAAGTGTTAATGCAACAATGTCTTAATTTTTCACAGCACCTTTCCGCTTACTGTTGAATGATTTGCTTTCCAATTCCTTTTCAAACTTTGTTCTTTTTATAGCATCATAAATTTGTGTTTTACCACATTTAAATTTAATACAAAGATCTTTTACAGAATATTTTTCTTTTAATTTAATGACTTCTATTTTATCCCGCAGAGATAGCGTATTGAGTTTAAATTTTGAAGCCATTTTTTACTATCACTTAGTAATATCAGTAGACAATATAAAATGAGGAAGAACAAATAACACATGCAACGACCTCGTTTTCTGACCATGTGATTTATTGAAATAAAACATACGTCACTTCGAATTCATCTTCCATCCCTTCCCCCCCCTCTGAAACCACAACCAGCGCTTCATACAGAATGTAAATGATTGTAGCCCCTCACCCCCTCTCCCTCTCACATTAGACAAAGAGTTATGGCCACCAAATGACCGATTGCCATAAACAATGATCAGAACTCAAAATCCGAAGCAAGCAAAGAAAGTGATATTCTTTCGCTAATACAATGAAAAAGAGAGAAATGTTAATGTATAGGGATTTTTTTTATCAATTTCTTTTTTTGAATAATTAATTGAGATAAATGTAAAAAATGTATTTGGTATGTTTTTTCTTTCTTTAAGAGGAAAAACATTTTGCTTATATATGAGAAATAATGGGATAAAAAATAATCCCTTAAATATTTAAACATTTTCCATTCTGATGAACCAACTTTATTAATCTATTATGAAATTTAATTAAAAATGTTGAGCATTTGATGTATGTATATCAGTTTTGAAGTTTCATAAACCAAATGCCTTTCATTTTTTAATTTTTTTTCCCCCCGTCTTATGCAAAAGATTTCGATGGGACTTTCCGGCTTATGGAGCATGAATTAATGTTATTTCCTATGTGTTTGCCAGGACTTGAAAATTTTTCCGTGTTAGACAAAATTCCGGCTTACACAGAGTCTGCCTTAGACAGAATTTACTGTATTTGTTACAACAATGTAAAATAACATTTTGCAGTAACATAAAAATTCTTTACCTTTCCTGTTGCCATATCTTAAAAAACTGAACAAAAGTTTTAATTTTTTGGATAACAACCCATTAATTTTTAATCTTTCATACATATATATTTTTTACAATTTGCAATTTAATGAGATATCATAAGAAGAATATGAATTTTCTTATTTAAAACATAAATTTTAAATTTGGAATATCTTTACTTTATCACACACTAAAAAAAAGCATTAAACTGCTTATACTTTTTTTTTTTTAAATCGTATATGTTTGACTAGTATGTATATTACTTACCCATCATACGTAGTATAGGGTAAGTCTTGTAATCGTTTTGAAAAGCGAAATTTTTTTTTTGACGGATTTACACGTTTCAGACACTGGAGATTCTGAAAAACATATTTTTAGAAAAAAGAATTTGCCGTCCGTCTGTGTGTCTGTAAACGCTCTATCTCCCGAAAAAATTGAGATAGAGACTTGCAATTTGGTATGTACTTAGTATGTAATAATGGGAAGAAACCTATTTCATTTCAATAACCTCGATTAACCGGAACTATTTTTTTCGGACTCTCGAAATATTCGTTCTGATAAAAGGTATATAAAATTTTTCGAAATTGGTTATTTTAAGAAATGAATATAAAACACAATAAAAAAACATAAATTTTGCATAAAGCATGAAGTCGATCAGATAATGAGTTGCCGAGATATTTGTAATCCTATTTTCCACACTCTTCGATTTTTCATGACCCTGTATTTCATCCAAATTGCACTTCAAAGATATATTTTAATTGGATATTTTACGCTTAATCAGATGCAATAAATCGCTAGTTAATAGGTTTATTATTTTTGGAGTTATAAGGATGTTTCTTTCAAGCAATTCAGTAATCGAGCCTTTAAAGTTTGTGACGTCATCAAGCCTCGATTTTATTTGAATTGCAATGCATTTTATAAGTAGTTTACACATGTTTTAGTTTAATATTTTACATTATGCATATCCATGATGGGTAAGTATTACGGTGGCCCCCAACGACTAGTTTGGTAAAAATACAGTAGACAGCCAAAAATCCACACAGTTCCTTGGATATAAACAATAAAAGTAATTAACCATAAGAGACTACATAACTCTGTTAACACAGTAACAGGAAATATGTTTTAAAGACAATTTTAATAAATTGAAAGCTTTAGGTGCATTTATTTCCTTTTTGTTCTGTATTCATATTTGTAATACGGCAGTAAAAAGCTGCTATTTGGTACCTTTTATTTTATTTTATTTCACTTTTTTTAAAGCCCAAATGTGATGATTTTTTTTTTAAGACTTGAAATCTGCCAGATCCTGATATTTGCACAACCTCTTGTCTCAAGCTATGTGATTTTTTGGCCTTTTACTGTATATTTAATTATTAAATTGAATATGAAAACATTATTTTAATCAATTAAATAACTTATGAAAAACTTATTGGTTTTTATGTTTAGGGGATTTTTTACTATGTACTCTCAAGATATTCTTATATTAGCAAAACTGTAAACTGATTCTTCTATGAAAAACAAAAAAAATTGTGGGTAAGTGTGATTAAAGATTGCACAAAGGGTTTAGTTTAATATTCCTTTCAAAACACTTTATCCTTTCTTTAATAAATCGAGGCATGTTTTTTATAAAGTAAAAATTCACCAGTCTATTTTTCGAATATCTGAACTGGCCCGATAGCAGGCAAAGTCTGTTATTATACACTGTCATAATATCTGTCATGTGGACTAAATGCAATATAAAAAAAAAATCAATTTCAAAATTAAACATGTTGTATAGAGAACTTCATAATGTTAAAATATGCCAATATTTCCTTAATCGGGTTTTTATCATGATTCAATACGTTCCTCAAACTCATATGATGTTATAATCACTTGCTGACGTCATATCTACTTACTTTCTCTATTACTCATATTGATACTCTTTGTATTATTCTCAAACATTTGAAAAAGTCCGTTAAACTTCCAATATGACGTCAGATTAATTTTCTTTTTAACTCTCTAATGATGTCATATTAACCTGCTTTCTGTAGTTGCACATGCTTATACTCCTTGTATTATTGAAAAATGTTTGAAAATTTACGTTCTATTACCAATATAACGTCATATTAATTTTTCTTTTAATAGGTGAAACTTTTTATTTCATTTTCATTTTTCACGTGGAAATCTTTCAATAGAAAATTAATTATTGTAGAAAGAATTTTACTGTGGATTTTTAATTGTTGACAACTGCTATAAGGAAAAATATTTAAATTTAATAGGAAAAGGCTGTTAAAATTTTGGAAAAATCTTATTATTTTAAATATAGAGAGATAAAAAACCAAAAATCTATGATTTTCAGGTTTTAATTAATATATTGTGTTAATGTTAAGACATTTTGAAAATTTTATGATTTTCAGCATCACAGTAGGTATTTAGCTACCCACAAAATTTAGTACAAAAGTTCCAAGTACTTTTCCAAAAGTATTCCAAAGTACCAAGTACACAAAATTTCAAGTATGTAAGTTATACAGTTTCTGAGAACCGGCTCTGTGACGGACAGACAGAGAAGCAGGACGAATAGGGTTTTGTGAGATGAACAAACCCTGAAAAAGAATACATTGCTGACTTTCTGAGAAGAGTACTTAGTTTTATAACCATTAAAATTTAAAATATTAATTTGTATAATTTTTTTTACATTTTGTTTTCTATGTATTTAGTAAAAAACTTTCATTCTACATTTTTTCAATTATTTACATTATGTGTACATTTTTAATGGCATGGATTATAAAATAATTGTTGCACATAGAAAAATAAGGTCAATAATTTACAGAACAATAAATATTTACTGAAACAGAAAAGGTTTAACTGATAAGATTAATTGGCATGTATAAAAAACAACTTACCAGCCCAAGTGACATTCTTTGGAATATCCCGCAGCTTTTCTCTAATTGGACCATTCATCAGATCTGACAGTTTATCATTATGGAATGGAGCTACATGTATATTAAATAATTTATCTAAAAAGCAAAAATGGAATAAATTTTTAAATACCCAGTCAAAATAAAATGAAATGCACAATTGTGTTCTTTCAGATTTTGCTACTACTGATAAATATATTTTTCTCTACTATAAGACGTTTAAGGGTAAAACAGCAGTTTATATCAGTGTGTTACGAGAGAACCTCATGTATGCCATGGAAACATTAAATTATTTCTGAAATAATAATTTTCACAATAATTTGTAATTTGCTTTGTAAAACAAATTAGTTATTTTTCTATTTTTGCAACTAATGGAACAAAAAACAGAAGTAAGTACAAATGAAAACCTCATAAAAAAATCAAACTGAAATTCAGATGACACAGGAAAGGAGTGAAATGTTTACCTTATACTCTTTCCAAATTGTTTGTATGCACTTCTCTTGTATTCTAGTGAGCACATCTCCCGATACTTAAGTGTTTAGACTAGCAAAACGGCAAGGTTGGAAAAATTCAAAGTGCTGAATATTTGGCCTAATGAAAGCCTGAAAGTGATTAGAACATTGCCTGATGTAGCATTTATATTACTGGACAATAGCCCTGATTTGGTCTTACTGAACCTTCTTAACTTCAATTTGTATTGAATGTGTCAGTGATGTTAATCAAAAATTTGAATGTTCATTTTTATTTCAAGTACTTTCTGTGTTATCTTGCAGATAAATTTGCACAACTTGCCTTTGTTTTTGGTAAGTTTAAGCTCTGCAATATTTATATAAATTTTAAAATCAGCCATAATTTATTCCAAAATTTAACCAAATTAAAATGGATATATTTTGTATTAGAAAAGAAATGGAAAATAGAAAAAATGATGTTGATAATAACAAAGCTGCACTTTGTTAACAAAAATATGATAATAAATATTTAGCATTAAGATTTTCTTAGATTGGTAAGAAGGACTGTTCTACACTAATTTGTGATGAAGAATGTGGTTCTATGGTTTCTAAAAAATTACAACATTATCCTTATAACATTCAAATCTATTGACAAAATTAAGTGAATATTTTAAGAGACTTTTAGATTCAAAACAAAAACAAGTGCAGACCTTTACAAAATTTTCTAAAATTGTTGAGAAGGCATAAAAAAGCAATTTAATTGCTAAACTAGTAGTAAAAAAAGAAAAAAAAATGCATACTATTGCAAAAAATATTATATTGTTAGCCAGTCGGGTTAAGGTGAAAACTTTATTTGGAAACTAGCTGACCAGCTTAGAGTTGCCTGGGCTTGTGATACCCTTATACAACCTCAAGTTTGTATGACGTTATATTTTCGGAAAATCTTTCATATGAACCCAGTTTCTGGGGCCCCACTGCCTTCATTCGGCAGCCAGCATATAGCATGTTCCAAACAAACCTTGCTCTGAACGAACCTGTGGTCTGTGTATACCGGTCATGCTATGCACATGCCGGAGACAATCGAAAAAAAAGTTGAATGAACCAAACCATGTAGTAATCGGGTCCATAAAGCCCAAGATAAAAATGCGCCTCCTGACCGTGGAAGATGGAACTAAAATCTGTTTGACAATCGAAAAACAAGTTGAATGAGTCAAACCCCACTGTAATCTGGCCCATAGAACCCATGATAAGAATGCACCCCTGGCAGCAGATGGAGCTAAAATCTGCAAGACAATAAAAAAATCAAGTTGAATGAGCCAAACCCCGTTGTAATCAGATCCATAGAGATTAGAATGCGCTCACAGACCTTGGAAGGTGAAACAAACTCCAAATCAAATGAGAATTCCAGAAACATTACCTAAATGACAATGTAAGTCCTGTAAAAATCCATTTAGCAGAAGATGAGTTATAAGCATTTGGAATGAAATACAAATTTGTACTTTGCATACATAGTTGATTATAGAACTTTCTCTCATAGCTTTATAACTAAGCAATGTAAAACTGTGTTATACACTAAAAACATCCCTGAAAAATTACCAAACTGACAATAAATGTCACATAAAAATTAATTTAGCAGAATGGGAGGTTTAAATGTTCTGAATGAAATATTTTAAAAAAGCTAATCTTTCATAATCAAGTTACCTAATTATAAAACTTTCTCCCATAGCTCTATAACTAAGCAATGTAGAACGATGTGTTATACACTCGTTCTTATCTCTCTTATGAAAATTGTATTTTGTTGAAAAAAGAAGGGCAAAATATCTAAATTTCCCTCCAAAAATTGATGTGTATAAAAATTTAAGTATTGCATTTTGTTGAAAAAAAAAAGGCAAAATATCTACACTTCTCTCCAAAGATTGCTTAATTGACAATGTAAATTCCATATATATCCGTTTTACAGACATTTTGGGACAGATTTTGTTAAATGCCATCAGATAATAATATTTCATCGTTCTAAAGTATCTTCAAAGACCTTCTATTCTGATGCTCGTACAGTGACCAAGTGAATTCCTTAAATGAAGCCTTCCGATTCTGCTAAAGATTTTCAATAAAGAATTTGGATTAAAAAGCAAGATTGACTTCATTTTCTTTACAATGGCTGTGTGTCCACTTTCTAAAGCAAGATCGTTTAATAATATTTCTTTACTTAATTTACAGACCAAAAGAACCAAATCTTTAAGATTGGGGTTATTACTTTCACAACAGCAATGTCTTTTTCACTCTTCCACTTTTAATTATTTTTAACAGCACATAGGCTGATAAATATTGAAATTGAATTTACATAGCAATGCTAATGGAAGTATTAAGTCATTTTAAATTTAGATATTTTGCCATTTTTTCTCAACAAAATGCAATATTTAAATTTCCATACACTTTTATAAGAGTAATAAAACCCATTGTAATTTCTTTCTTTCTTTTTTTATGAAAAAAAAGTTTTACTAAATTTAGCCATGTTTTGGCGAAACATCATTGTTGTACTGACAAAAATGAACATGAGCAATAAAATTAATTGAATAATCAGGGTGTCTAATCCAGCCAGTATTTTCCAAATGGAAGCTCAATCGAAAAAACCATTCAGACACGACTGTGTTTACTCACACATGTATCATGATTAAAATATACTTTAAATATTATGTGTTTGGAAAGTAAAAAGTACCTAAAAATGCAATGTCATGAACTTTTGGGTCCTGTTTATTAGTCATTTTTACAACATATAATAAAAAATAAACTCTAAAAAACACAAAGATTAAATAGTAACTAAAATTGTTGGTAAACCTAAAATGATCTGGCACTTAAAAGAAGCTATGATTGCATTATATACAAAAACTCACTTACATAATCTGTGGTCCTTTGGAAACTTAATTGGACGGTTATACTTTTATTGGACCTTCATCATTCAAAATGTTATACCAGTCTACAGAATTTGTTAGCTGAAATCAGTAAAAATTTTACTTTGTAAATTTAAACAAAATTAATTAAAATACACATTTAAATAAACAGAGGCTCCATTCTGGAAAAAACATTCCATTTTAAAAATTAACGATTTTCTGTAGCAAGGTTTCACTGAACATGAAAGCTTAATAAAATAATATTCTAAATTAGGGGTGCACAACCTGTGGCCCGCGGATCAATTTCGCCGATCGGAAGCAAAAAAATCACGAATTTCGCCCATCAGGTGCGTAGAAATCGCGAATTTTGGAAAAATTTCGCTCATCGGGTGCGTAAAAATCGCAAATTTTGCCGATCAAGTGCATATAAAACGCGAATTTTGCCGATCGGGTGCGTATAAATCGTAAATTTCGCCGATCGCCTGCATAAAAATCGTGAATTTTGCCGTTCGGGCCCGTAAAAATCACAAATTTTGCTGATCAGGTGCATATAAATCGTAAATTTCGTCGATCGTATGTGTAAAAATCGCAAATTTTGTCAATCGGGTGCATATAAATTGCAAATTTTGCCAATCGGGTGCGTGTAAATTGTAAATTTCACCGATCATCTGCGGAAAAATCGCTAATTTTTCCCGATCGGACGTGTAAAAATCGCAAATTTTGCCGATCTGATGCGTATAAATCGCAAATTTCGCCGAACGTGTGCGTAATAATCGTGAATTTCATCAATCACTGGGAACAAACTATGAATATTGTCAAATCGCGCATGGAAAAAAAAAAGTTTTTTCCATCCTTTCCGACTGAATTGGGTTATGCTGACTAAGGAGGTGGTTGAGTATAGGGAGCTAACCCTCCTTTTAAAATTAGCATTTTTATGAACTTTTAGGCCGACCCCCCCCCACCACCTCCTTGCCCGAAATAAAATTTTGTCCACCCTTATGGATGTTGGCTCTCGACAATCCAGTCATTTTTGTGACTGCCCCTCCTCTTATAAAGGTTGTTCACCCCTTTGATATCCACATTTTATGACTGAATATGTTAAGAAGTACAATTTAGAATAATATATGTTTCTCCTCCTCTCCCCCTTCATTCATGAGAGCAGAATTTTTTTCCCGACAATTTTTTTCTAAATCTTAAACTTTGATAAGATTTCAAAAAAATTATTGATAATCTTCTCTACTAAGCTAAACTAATGTTTTACTTCAGTTACCATGAGTAAAACTTAATTTCTCTGTATCTAATTTTAATCAATCAGACTTTAACTAACTATCGCAGTTCATAGCGAGATGTAGCCCATAACCTATTAAATATGTAGAACAATAACTTACTAAAGAAAATGACTATTGACGAATTTTTAATAGAAACTAATATCATGGATAAACACAGCCATCATTACATTAAAAAAACTTTTTCTAGAACAAAACGAGTTTAGTTGTTTTCTACAGATAAAATGTACATGTGCTAAGTTCAAGTGATTCTTAATATCAATTAACATAAAACTCAAAACTTAATTTCAACAATGACTGGTACACAGTGGACCACTTTTTCAGTTAAAATTTTTTTTCTCTTTAATGGACAAGCCGATCTGCATGAAAATATTTTGAATATTCCTTAAACCTTTATGCATTCATCATAATTTTCTCAGAACATAGTTTCCAATACATTTTTCAAAAAAATAAAATTTATGTGCATCTGTAAAGTGGACCAGTGTGCCCCAGAAGTGGGACACACTGGTCCACCCACCGGGGAACAGTAGACCGCTGTTAGGTATTATCTGAAATGCAATATAAATTTATTTTTCATTAATCTAATTCTTTTTTATTTCCTCTTTATCCGCAAAATAACATAGTAATATAAATTTACAAGTAACATTTTGAAACAAAAACAAAAAATTAATTATATTTTGAAACTAATAACAGATTAATACAGGAATAAATGCAATTCAGTTGAAGGTATTACTTAAGTACAAAAAAAATCAGTGCATATTAAAATTTGCAAATGAAATTCCAAAATACTTATGAGTAAGATTGAGCCTGGAATTTTCCAGAAATACTTGTGTCTGGAAGCAACATTCTGAAATCATTTACATCAACAGATTCATCTACATTTTTGGGGAAAATAAACGGATTTCCATTCAATTTGTGTTTCATTAATCTTACTTGAATAGAATCATCACCAATTAGACTACAGTTATATTTATCAAAGGCAGTAAATACAAAACAAAATATTTCTTACTATGTTATCATAATTTTCTCACAACATAGTTTTCAATACATTTTTCAAAAAAAAAAAAAAAAAATTATACACTGGTCCACCCACCGGGGTACAGTGGACCACTATTAGGTATTATCTAAAATATAATATAAATCTATTTTTCATTAATCTAATTCTTTTTTGTTGCCCCTTCACCCACAAAATAACATAGTAATATAAATTTTGAAACAAAAACAAAAAATTAGTTATATTTTGAAAATAATTACAGGAACAATTGCAATTTAGTTGAAGTTATTACTTAAGTACAAAAAAATCAGCACACATTAAAATCTGCAAATGAAATTCCAAAGTACTTATGAGTAAGATTGAACCTGGAATTTTCAAGAAATAATTTTGGGTCTGAACAGTAATGTCAGACATTATGAAACATTATGAAATCATTGACATCAACAGCAGATTCATCTACAGTTTCGGGAGAAATAAACTGATTTCCATTCAATTTGCGTCTCATGAATCTTACTTCAATAGAATCATCAACAATTAGACTACAGTTATATTTATCAAAGGCAGTAAATACAAAACAAAATATTTCTTACTATGTTAAATAAATTGATTTTTATTTGTTTACTTTATTTTACAGTTAAATCTACTTTAAAACAATCTTTCTTTATAGAAAATAAGCAATTATTAAATATTTTGAACATTCTGCATTACAGGAGCAGAGTGGATTGTGGACCACTGTGCCCCAGGAGTGGGTGGTCCACTGTACCCCATGTTGAAGTTCAATAAATAATCATATTAATATTGTTTATAGCTTTCTTTTAAACATATTAACTTTAAAGTTAAATAAAAACAAGTATCTTAGCTTTTCAAAAAAGCTGTTTTATGTTATTATCTACAACCTTTAATTACTAAAAAAATAAAAATATGATGATGAAAAATTTTACTTTTAGAAGCTCAAAACAACAAAGCTGGATAAAATAGTTCAATCTGAGCTAAACATATTTCCTGAAGGCTATAAATAATCATTGCAGTGCTGTTGTCTATTAGGATAGAAGAGAAGATTAAAAAAAAAAAAAATTAAATAAATAAAATATTAGGGGGTGGTCCACTGTGCCCATAGGTCCAGTGTGTACTGGTCTCCCCTATATTAATGAAAATAGAAAACAAATTATCTGGGATATTTATTTATTTACATTATTTTTCTTAATTATCACTCTTGGCTGGTCGATAAATGTGACGTCAGTTGAAACTGATCTATTGAATGTAACTATGTATCACTAGAACTCCTATAATAGAGGCTGCCTCATCTTCGCAGATTTGGTACCCGAATTGCAGCCCAGTCGAAAGACCAAGCTAATCAGAACTGAGTCTTAGGCAACCCCAACTCCGGCAGATTGATGCTGAGCTGCATACCAATAATGCGAAACAAAATGGATATGTGTCAGCTCCTATTATAGGAGTCTTATGTATCGCATGTTTTAATACTTTTTTAATATTGTGACGTTGCCATTTAATGACGAATTGTTATTTTAATTAACGAAATAACTATAAATCAGCAAACATAATTAAAAATATATATAAACGTCAATTTAAAAATCACTTGATCACATAACAAACACGAGTAACACATCTGACGTCAAGTGAATGTGGCGCCACAATCGTGCATTTTTGGCATTAAATCCTATATTTTGGCAATAGTTTTTTCATGGAAAGCTGTCGACAAGATAATGGAGAAGTACCAATATTTAAAAAATTGCTATTAATAGGGCTGGACTAATCAGAAATTTAATATCGCAATATATCAACAAGTTAATATTGATATTGCTGATATATCGCGATACTAATTTAAAGGGGAGGGGGAGGAAGAGAGTAAAAGCATTCGCTATTTTAAGATAAATGATATGGTATCAATAATTTAAACACAAAACTTAGTTGAATGCACTGAACTAAAATGTCTATATATATATATTTGCTCATAGAATTTTTATTTTTTATATTTTTTAAAACAAAATATTTAAAAAGGAAATAAATTAATTGTTTAATAACTATTTGCATTACCATTACTTTTATAAACCTTTTATTTAAAGATAGTATATCCCTATTCTTCTCATTTTATTCTATTAATGCATATTTTTTTTAAGTCTCATTTAAGTCTCTATGCTATGATTAATCTATGATTAAAAAGCACAATTAATAAAATGAAATTCAAAGTTGTCCACATAAAAATGTATACAATTTTCATTTCATAGAATTTAATTATTTGTTTAAAAATACCTAATTTTGTTTTACTTGGTTCAATTACAGTTTGGGGGGGGGGGGGGGGATTGAATCTGATTTCATTTATTCTGTACATGAAATGGGTCCAGGCCAAACCACCGATACATCACGATTCACGATCCTTTTGTCATATATCCTTCATTTAATCTTGGCATAAAGAAATCACTCCATCCTGAAAAACTTCATTTTATCAATGATCAATATAGTTTCTTATTTTTAATTTAGCAAAGGATTACCTTGGATGACTAAAAATATGAATATAAGAAATTTAAAAAATGTCGCGCATTTTGAGAAACTTTCGATTTACTACAAAATTTAATCATGCCAACCATGTATTTTTTTTTCGTTAATTATTATCTAACATTGTTTAAATTATTTATTGTACTCTCATTGGAAAAAAAAAAAAAAAGTCTTCTTTGCTGAATAACTGATAGCCATCCGTTCAGAAATTTAATGTCTTAATAAAATCCACTAGAATAAGCAATTAGTTAAATTTCGATAATCTAGTGAAATTCAGTGTAAAAATTTTCAATGTATTTAAAGTACCTTTTTTATGAACAGGGCAACCAAAAAAGACCGAATCTACCCAATTCGATATGCTCATTTTAAGCTCAGATATAAATTCCTTCAGAATCCAAGAAACAGCACTCTATAAATCAATATCAATACTATGCAATAATCAACGCTCATCTTTTTCGACATGACATGACATATAAAAAAATCAGAGATATTGCAATATGTCTGGACCAATCACAGCAGCCAAACAAGGAACGTACGATTATTCTTATTCAGTAGCGAAAGTGTTATTCAGTATTTATCTGTAACGAACAGTACAATTTGTGATTTTTAAAGGTTGAATATATTGGGATATTATAATATTCCTTACTTTTGAGATATCATTGAGAGATAATCAGCGGTGGTAGTTTTCTGTTTTGGATGAAGCAGGGCAGTGAATAAATAGATGGAAGTGATGAAAAAAAGATTGAAGGACATAATGGTAAGGGGTATTTGTGGCTGTTTTTCAGAACTCCAAATCGTGGTGATCATAAAACAAAACAATATTATTGTTATAGGGACATATCAGCTGAGTCAGCGTTTAAATATAGTTATTGCGATATTTCAAAAATATCAACATTTGACCGATATATTGATAAATAATCCATCCCTAGTTATTAATAATAACAGAAATTAAATTAGCCATTCTCTAGCAACTTAATTATTTTTTAATCAATTGGAGAAAATAAATATAGGAAATACTGTTACATACCACTATGAAAAATATTTATCCAGGGTTGTTTACTTAGGTTTATTGTTTTTAGCCTTAATACATTTTCTGTTTGCAACAAACAGTGAAATTCCTTTACTGAAGGTGTTTGCATTTGTATGAATTTGCATAAACATTCAATTGACTGAGTTACGAACTGTTCTGTTGAATGTGAGGACTGTTCATGGCTCGATGTGTCTTCGGGATCCGAATCTTCGTTACACATGTCACGTATCTCCCACTTTTTTCAGCATCATGACTTTCATTTCAAAAGAGAGGGATTTATATTTCCCTCTCATCGTTATACCTAGCAGCACAAATTTTTACTGAACACCGAACAAGAGAAGGAACGCAATGTCGCCCTTCCAGTCACAATGCTACTGCAATCTTTACACCATGAAAGTGCATACTGGCCCTTCTTACTTAAACTTTATCTCCTGTGTATGCTTAATCAGCATTATCAAAGGACAGACTGCAATACTTTTCTGAAATTCCCTAAGCAAAGTTAGGACAATGGATCTAAGTTCCATACATCTGCTAACAATGCAACTTACTGGAAGCAATGAAAGAAATAGATTCTTAGAAACTAGACCATTGAAACCAGCTATTGTGTACTTGAAAATCAAGGGGGGGAAAAGAACTGTATGAGATAGAAAGTAAAATTAAAAAGGGGAAAGAACCTATAAATCAGATCAAATTATCTGAAGACATAGAAATTTAATTCGAAAAAATGAATGTAATTTTACATTATTTCCTTATAGGAATTATCTGGGCTTCCCTATTTGTTCAAATTAACCAAAAATTTGAATTATCACGAGTTCACTGTATATTTTATTGATTATTTTGATGCTTTTAACAAAGATTAAGTAGCATGGATAGTTGACAATGACCAGATACTTATTTTTCTTTAAATATGGATGAAAACAGAAGTATCTGTGTCTGCAACTTATTGCACTAAAGATAAAAAAGGATAGTTACAGTTACAACGCATTTGTCAACTTTTGATATGATTAGAGAGTTTTTCCTGAGGGAATGCAGGGGTACACTTACCTTTAAGCATTTTATGAATCTAACAAAAAGAAATAAAAATGGGGAAATGTTTAAATTTTAGTTTACTCATGCTAAACAAACTTCAAAACTAGTGTGAATATTTATGAGGTTTGTTAAGTTTTATGTGTAGTTCGCTGAACTCAAAGATGTTTATGTTTAAACTCATTATGAGCATTGTTTGTATTTTGTCGGGAAGCAGACAAATAAATATAAATAAGTCTGCAGCTAGACTGAATTGGGGTTGTTCCAAAATCAGATCACTAAAATGGTTATTTTTTTTAGTCAAACTAAGAGAATCTCTAAACAATTTTTTAGAAAAATGCACTCGATAATATTGTGAATTAAACCTAAAAACTATAATTTTTAGATAGTAGCCTGTAGCCAGTTAGACCCTTTTAGATAGTGGTCACTTTTTTTACAATCTTAATTCTTGTTGAATTTAATTAAAATTTTTACTTCTATATTAGCTGCCAAATATTTCTCCCATTAGCATCATCTGTGTGTTGCATTTATTGCATTTAAAATATAGACCTTTCACCCATTTCATTTAAAATACATATGAATGGATAGATACTAGCTTAGGCTCTGTATAATCTAGGTTTTTATTCCAGTTAACTACTCTTTTCAACTAGTTATAAAGGGGTCATCCCATGTAAAATAAACCCGGGATTCAACCCGACCATTTCAGATTTTGATGAAACTTACAGGAATCATTCTCCCTGATGATATAAATGAGAATATACTTTTATTACTTTTTTATCCCAGTAAATTTTCATACAATTAATTTTTTTAATTTAAAAAAAAATTACCATTTTTTGGCTTGTATTAATGTTTTTAATTTTAAATTTCTCAAGTTCTATCAGATGTAAAGAGTTGTTTGACCCCTCGTTTTAAAGAGAATTTCATAAGGTTTAATTTGATATGCAAGTTGACTGTGCTTGGTTAAAAAATTAATTTAATTAAAAAAAATTAAAATATTGTTTATTTAAAAATATATATGTTTTTTGTACTGTTATAAACTTTAAATTCTGAAAATTTTAGAGTGGTATTTCAATGGGATCATCAGTTATGTTAAAAAAACAATATTAAACACCAGTTGGGGCTGGTATTTAAAGTTGGCACCAAGCCAACTTTATGATTGTGCTAAAGATGGTTGTATTGTCTTATTAATTTTAAACATTTTTTTTAATAACTGCTGATCCCATTGAGATCCGACTCTAAAACTTTCAGTATTTAAAGTTTATAATATTACAAAAAAAAAAAAAAAAAAAAAAAAAAAACATGTTTTTCAAAATTTTTAAATTAAATTAAATTATTTTAACCAAGCATAGTCAACTTGCATATCAAATTAAACCTTATGAAATGCTCTTTAAAATGAGGGGTCAAACAACTCTCTATGCCCGATAGAACTTGAGAAATTCAAAATATTTATACAAGCCAAAAAATTATGATTTTTCGAAATTTAAAAAATTTGTATGAAAATTTACAGAGATAAAAAAAAAACTAAAATGTGGATGCGCCGCCGCTTTTCCGACTCTGCACCTTTTGCAGGTGAAGTCAGGTAACATTGAAAAATTTACAGAAAAGAAGAGGGGCCGATTTTTGGGGTTTTAGGCTTTCGTCATTACGCTGGTTTAAGAGGTGACACCCCTGAGTGGGTTGTAACATGAAATAAGTTGACTACCAATTTTTATCAAAAATCAAAAGGATTGAGCATATAACTTGTATTAGATAGATGATTGATAAAATAAGTATACAGAAAAATTCTTGCATAAAAAGGTTGCTTCCCATCCCACATGAAAAGTTACTAAAACTTTACTAGAAACTTGAAGATGCATATGTTGGCTAGAACATTACTGTATAAGAGGGCTTCAGTGATAACACAGTTATTATAACGACAAAACATTTATTGCTTCACGAAACATGATGAAACTTTACACACAAACAGACTGTAGACTGACCATTTGTCAGTAATATGTAAAAAACAAACAAAATGAAAACATGCATATTTAATCATACTCGAAAAACCAATCAGAGACATGAAATAACGATACCTTTTTATCTTAATATCATGAGTGTCGAAGTCGATATTTGCCATAAAAGGATCCATTGATAAAGATGTTTTCCATCTCAGATATTTATCCTTTAATCCATTGAAAGGGTGCATTTCCTTGAAACAATAATGATTCGGCAGCATATCCCGCTATGTAAGCTTTAACGTTAAGTTTTATTATGATATCTTCCATCTTATCATACTGAAAAGATGATGAAGGTGCATATGTTGGCTAGAACATTACTGTATAAGAGGGCTTCAGTGATAACACAGTTATTATAACGACAAAACATTTATTGCTTCACGAAACATGATGAAACTTTACACACAAACAGACTGTAGACTGTGTGTAGAAAGTGTTAAAACACTTTGGTAAAAACCAAAACACAAGCACACCACATTTGAAAAACATGCGGGTATTTAAACTGTCCAGCTGAGCGAACAAACGTTGCCAAGAAAAAATAGCGAAACTTTAAGATCGCGAAGCCGGTCTCTGATTGGTTCATTGAAAGACTTCACAGTTTGTGAAGTTCTCCCACTTGTTACTTAGCTAACGAAAATTTTCTCCACGCATGGAGATGGAGCTACGATCAATGTCAATTGCAATGACGATCGTTCAAGTGACGTTCCATGCGACAACCAACCAACCATTCGATTGGCGGAACGGTGGTAAAAAAAAGTAAACATAGCGCGATTTAACTTTAAGAACTTATGAAAAAGGAAACGTAAGTGGAAAGAAATTAAATTACTAATGTTACTTTAATAAATTAAATAGGCTTACGTTTATAAAGGGGTGGGAAACTTTAAAATGAAGAAAATATGCTAACTTTTGGCAGAAGTGGGGGAAATTACGTTAAAATTTACCTGACATAAAAGTATATTCTCATTTGTATCATCAGAGAGAATGATTCCTGAAGGTTTCATTAAAATTTGAAATGGTCAGGTTGTGTATTGAAAATTTGTGGTTGATTTGACATGGTATGACCCAAAGTAGTTTATAAATTAACCAAAAGTATTATTTTATAACCTTTATTATCAATATCTTCTGCGCAATACTTAAATGTTTATGCATTTTCTTCCAGGTATAATCACTTCCCTTTATGAAGTATTGCTGAATAAAGGATTTGAGTTGTGAAATCAAGTGCATAGCAATTGCCTTATTTAAAGAATGAAATGGCAAAGGATTAAATTCTTTCGCATCATTAAATTTTGTTGAATATTTAAAAGTTGAAGATCATTTAAATGGTTTATTTCTTTGCGAAGAGAAGTAATAAAAAGAAAGTGGAGAATTGTAAAAGTGAGATATTTAAAGTTTTATCTACCTGTAATTATTTATTAAAAAGCCTATTTATACTAACATTTTAGGAAAAATAAGGAAATTTATTTTATCAGTACTTCAGTAATCTGTCAAATAATCACAATATACAGACAAAAAACTTTTTTTAATGGTCTGAAAGCTTAAATATTGCTTATGTAATAAGTGTTCATGAAAATAACATTCTAGAAGTTTATTATTTTAGTGTAATTTTAGTTGGAGCTAATTTAATTGTACTACTTTTTTATTAATATTAGTTTTTTTACATACGTTATAACATCTTGTTTGGCATGAAACTAAATTATCAAGTTTCAAAACAATTTTGATGAATTCGTTAGTAAGTGAAATTATTAAAAAAAGCACCATAGTCAGTTTTTAAAAATATTATATTAAAGAAAGTATAATCTTTATAAAATATTTTGTAGATAAATTATTCTCAATATAAAATATTCTCAACATTTTTTTCATGTTGTATTATAGTTTTAAGATTCTGTTTTTCGTTTCATAAAACATTTCAGCAGAGGCGGTACCATTACCCATTAGGCTGAAGCCTAGGGGCCCAGAAGAAAAAGGGCCCTGTGTTAAGATTTTCTTTTGGGTTTTTTCTTCATATTGAGCTGATATTTTATTCAGAAGACAAATTATGTACAATATTCTTTGTTTCACTCATTTATATAATCTTTCAGGTTAACATATACATGGTATTCCAAATGCTATTACCCTTTTTATTTCTTCTATATTCATAAGAAGAAAGTACTGGATTCATGAAAATTTTCGGCTTCCAGTTTGTACCGATTTATGACACTTTGAAGTTAATGGAATTTCAACGTTTACTTGCACTAACAGTGATTCTTTTCGTTTTTAGTGTCAGGAAGCACTGAAATTTTCATAAAATACGAAGTATAATAATTTAGTAAGTTTTGGTCATAAAATAATTGGAATTTTCTTTTTTATGTTCTTCGTAAACGAAGGCCATTTTTCTAAATATAGAATATATAACAACTATGGTATAACATATAGAACCCAGGGGCCGTATGAAAATCAAGTTTCGCATTTTAATATGTATAAAGCCCCTTGTAAAACAAATCCCATGTCTAAAATCTGTATTTGTTGTAATTGGAATTATGTTTCTATCATCAGTGGTCTAAAGAGATAAATGAACAAACATGTATTTTGAATCACCCTGTATATATTGCTTTGTAGGAGGGGGGGGGGGGGGGACAATAAAAGATCAAGCCTAGGGGCCCAGGTGGTAGTTGATCCGCCTCTGCATTTCAGAAATATAAAACAATTTTTATAAGTGTTTACCCTGGAAATTTTCAGGAAGGCACAGTGCCCTGTTCGTTTTCTTTTCATAACTGTAAATGTAACTACCAATTTAAGAAAATTATTAGCATTTTATAATTTATGTATGTGTCACATTTAAATCAAAATATTTATTTTAACATTAGATACTTATATTTATTCATTATTCTTAATTAGTAATGGTTCATATTTTATCTATTTATAGTTCATGTATATGAGAGGCACGATTTTTCATTAAGTCTAAGAGGCTTTAAAATTTCAAATATCAAATTAAATTTATGCTAAAATTTTTGTTTAAAAGAAAAGGAAAAAGCTTCTATTATGTTATCTTAAGGTATATAACCCTTTATTATCTAAATTGACTCTGGTTCAAACTACTTTGATATTAATTATCCTGAGGCTTTTAGTCCTTTGTTCCCTAAATTAAGTTAATGCTACTTTGGTTATCAGTACATTGATTTTAATTATGAACGTTATTCTGAGATAAATTTTTAGGACTAACTTGAAATTTAAAAGAAGATAATGTTTTATTTTTTTTAATAAAAAAGCATAAATATAAAATTTAATAATTATATTTTTAAATTGAGACTGAATTTACTTGTTTAAGCAGCGTTAACAACAAAATTCAAATTGCTAATTTGATTATTTTTTTTTTCCTTTTCTTCCGTAGGAGAAACTATTATACAGGGGTGTCCCTTCTTATCGATGACCAAAAGCTAATTCCTAAACTATTAGTTTTAGAGGTATGATTCCAATTACAAGAATGTTTTGAATGAATCAAAACCAAATTTTGCATTTCCAATTACAAAAATGTTTGTTCTTCATCATATGAAGATCCATTTGCATCAAAATAGTTATTTTTTCTTTAAGTTACAAAATTTTAGTTTTTATATGATCTTTGGATCCTATAAGTTACATTAAAAACAACTTTCCTCATGCTCTAACAAATAAAATAGTAAAAATTGCACTTTTGTGTGACCAAACGTACCAAGTTATGGTACTTTGAATTTTATGATTTTTTAGTATTAAAAATGGAAAACTCATTTTAGAGCCAGGAAACATTAAAAATTCACAAAATTCAAAATATTACAATTCAGTTTGGTTGCACAAAAATGGATTTTTTTTTTTTTTTTTTTTTTTTTACTTGATGGAATAGGAGAATTTTTTTCTAAATATAATTTATAGGAACCCCAAAGATTCTATAAAAAATTAAATTCCATAAATTAAAAAAAGAAAAAAAAAAACTATTTTGATGCAAATAGATTTTTATATGATGAAGAACCAAGAAATATTTTTGTAATTAGAAGTATACCTCTAAAAATAATAATTTAGGAATTGGCTATTGGTCAATGATAAGAAGAGACATCATGTATATATATAATATTTTATATTTATTATTAAAACAAAATCTTTTTCTCCCAAAATAGTTATTATTGAGCTGTCACACACCTCAAAGAGCTTTAGTAATCATGAATCAAAGGCAAGCTTATAGGAAGAAAAACTTTGCTTGTCCTATATGTCAGAAAGCTTTCAATCAACGTTATAATTTAAATGTTCATTTACGTATCCACACAGGTGAAAAACCTTTTGTATGCCCTGTCTGTAATAAACCATTTGCTCAAAAAGACCGGTTAACACGACATGTTCGCATGCATACTGGAGAAAAACCCTTCAGTTGTGAATTCTGCGAAAAATCTTTTATTGTGAAAGCAGAACTGAAACTTCATCTGAGGATACATACTGGAGAAAGACCTTTTACATGTGACATATGTAATAAAACATTTACTCGACAAACCCATTTGAATGACCATATTCGTGTTCACACTGAAGAAAAGCCCTTGATCTGTGACATTTGTCAAAAATGCTTCTACTTGAAAAGAAGTTATAAACGGCATGTGCGTACTCACATGGGAGAAAAACCTTATGTGTGCCATGTATGTGAAAAAGGATTCCCTAACAGAAACAATTTTAATCGACACCTTAGAATTCATTCAGGAGATAAACCTTTTGTGTGTAATATTTGTAATAAAGCAGACTCAGATGAAAGTAATTTCAAAAAACATCTTCGGACACATAACATAGATCATAACATCATACTTGAAGACTGATATTACATAAAAGTTTCATGTTATTAGACAAGTTATGATGGATTTTTTCAAAATGAAATCCAGGGAGTGGCAAGATTTTTAAATAAATGTGCCTGTAGTCCATTGCTAAAGTCACATTTTTTTTTTTCTTTTTAATGTAAAATATAATCATAAATTAAACTAAACTGAATTTTTTTGGATGGAATCTCAAGTGCAAGACAATTTTCAAACATGTCAACATAAACAAAACTGCAAAAATGTAGCCTTTTTTCCCCTCAAAACATTTGTTGCAGTCTAATATGTTTATTATTTTATTGGTATGTTTTATTAGTATATTATAATTGTTTATAAAACTTTTAAATTGATCCATAATGAATAGAGGAAAGTATATTCGACTAGGTAAATGATATTCAATTGTTGGAATATCAAAGTTGAGATTTTTTTCCAGCAGAGTGAAAATATGCCGGGACCAGGACTCGATTCTGAGTACTTTGGTTTGCCGTACCAATGCTCTTCCCTACTGAGCTATCCCGACGATACTCTGTTTTTCACTCTGTTGGAAAAAATCTCAACTATGATACTTCAACCATTGAATATGAATATTTTAAATTGACTTTGTATTATACTGCATTTATTTTTCTAAAATTCAATTCAAATTTATTTTAGTAACTTTGTGGCACTCTGGTTTTTAACGAGAAATTAAGAATATCATATTGCTTGTCTGCCATTTTCCAATTTAAAAATTTTGTCAGTGTCTTCTAACTTATATTTTAATTATTAAGAATAAGCTTCTATAGGATTTTTTCAAAATAAAGAATTAATACAGGTTTTAATGTTTTTTTCACCAGGGGACTATTTTCTCCTAAACACCCTGTTTAAGATTTTTTTTGTAATATACAAACTTAAAAAGGAAAACAGAACTAAAAATTGTCTTACAGAGACTTCTTAGAATCATAGGAAGTTCAGAAGGGGCAGGCCACACCTCCCTCCCACCCTGGTGAAAAATCCTTAGTTCCTTTTTCTTTTAATGTTTAATTATTTTAAATCATTTGTAAAATGTAAACTTTATTAATTTTTTCAAAGTCTTTGGAAGAAACAGAAAATTTAGTTAATTAAATTTGAAAATCCAGGGAAGTGCAATTGCTTTACCCTGGCCTCTATTTTGTGAACACCCATGAAAACGTTATATGATCATCACTACAATTCAGAACTATCAAATTAAATCTCCCCATTTGTCAAAACCAAAAAAAAAAACTTTCAAAGTGAAATACAAAATCATTTACAATACTTTGTCAAAGTAATTTAAAACTTTACAATAAGACTTTACGTTCAAGATGAATATTAACTATCAGAAACTTCTATATACTAGCTAAGATAAAAACAAACTTTTTTTCACATTTGATAGTCCTGCATTGTATTGGTGATGTAATGCTGATAATTGTGCTGCATGAATTAATAAATGTTTTGATACACAAGTGCTAAATAAAACTCAAAATGTAATGCCTACAAATTTTTCTGATCAAAATCTTTATTAAAGAGCTAATTTACATTATGAATAATGTGTTTATAAGAATCAAAAATAAATGTAAAACACAACTACTTTTACAATTGATACAATAAAGATGTCCTCCATTAATTACATCAGACAAACTTCATGTTTTTTTTTAATCATCTCTACTCCTAAATCACTAGTAGTCACACTCGAGTGATATCCTCCCTCCTGCTGTCATGTTACATTTTTTGTTAATCTAAATAGAATTTTATGGAAATAAGTTATATCTAATTTATTATCTATTGATATACAAAACACCATAAAACCTTTAAGATCTTGTGTGCTTTCACTTTAAACTGTTGTAATTCAAGAAGAAAAGGAAAATATACCTGAAATATACCTGACCAAATAGTACCTGAGACAAAAATGCATATTTTTTAAAATGAACTTTATTAAGCGGCTTGCAAATAATGCATATATAATTGTTTTCATATTTTAAATTTGATGTCACAATGTACTGATCTCCACCCCCCCCCCCTCCCTCTTCTCCCATCACACTTTATGAACTAACTTGCTTACGAACTAACATCTGTTTACTACTATGTTAAGTAACTAATGAGAAAAAGGCTGAGTTGCCATAATTGGCAATTAATCACCCATTTGTGAGAGCAAATTAAAAAGAAAAAAAAAAAGCTTTTTTTTTTTTTTTTTTACAGCTTATAAATATGATCGCTTAATCTTATGTAATTGTGTCCACTTCCTAGAAAACACTGTACAACGTTAGATGGCACTAGTAATACTAATCCCCCCCCCCCCCCATCATACTTTATGAACCCCCACTGGAAGTGTCATACCATTAATGGAGGACACTGTTTTTTTATTTTTTTTTACTTTTCTCCCTCAGATGTTATAAACTTATAATTATTTTTTTTTTAATTCAGTGCCAAAAAAAAAAAAAAAAAAAGGAGGCTTATATTTTATTTATTAATATTTTTTCTGAAATTAAATATGATATTTTCCCATTATATTGTACATTGATAAGTAAGAAAACATTTTCAATACTTCAATTTATGTGTTTGAAAGATTTTTTTGATTATAAATATTTGTATTTGCATTATTATTATTATTATTATTATTATTATTTGCTCTAATAAATTTATTATTTTATTGGCATGACTCAATTTTTTTTTATTATGTGTGATATCTCTTGTTTTTAGCAAGAAATTAAGAATGTCATGTTGCTTGTCTGCCATTTCTCATTTAAAAATTTTTTCAGTATCTTCTAATTTAATTATTAATCTTTGGAAAGCCATAAACTAAAGTTGTCTGTAAACATGTGTTAATGTTGGGATCCCATTTTTTATTGGACATGTTTACATTGTAACCTCACTTTGTTAAGCCTTTTATTGTGTGCCAAATGTTATCTAGTCTAAGCAGAGTTAAAAAGTAAGGGAAAAATCAGATATCAATGACGTTTAACCATTATTCTTTAGTTGCCAAAATGTTCAACTTTAGTAAAAAATTTGAATTTGCACCTATGTGCATGCGTATTAAAGATGTATGCAACAGATAGCATAATGGCTTATAATATTAATAAACAAAAACAAAGACATTTAAAAAGAAAAATATTCATTATGAAAATTGTTATTTTCTGAACTCTGGCCGTATTATTCATCCATATTCTACATCTTTCCATTATAAATCCTAGACTAATAATCCTAGACAATCACGTTTAGTCATATTTCATACTCTTCCAGGGATCCTGAGAATCAGGGAAATCTCAGAGGAAAAATTTTGGTTGTAAAATCTCATGGAAAAGTCTAAAATGTGCTCCAAAATCTGAAAACAATCATTTACTTTTGGAAATGCTAGCAATTGCTGTTATTTGAATGCACTGTAATTGTGATGTCATAATAAAATCAAACTCAGACCAAAAAAGCAACTATTCAAACATTTTAAAAATAATAATGAAGAATTATATGAATTTGATAAAAATTTAATTTGTTAAGTTGCAGAGTTGAGGAACATTGACTAGATTTCTTGTAAGATAATCACCAATAAACATTTTGCTTCTGTCCCATTTATTAAGAATTTTGTTGCTTCTTAAATGACAATTTCTTCTGTCAATGGGTTTGTTTGATATTTTTTTTTAAATATGTAATTATTTAATCTATTATAATGCAACAATAAATGTATAAAGTTTTTCATTTTTGAGACCTTTATATGTGCTTATGATTCAGCAGATTTTTAGGCGAAAATTGGTGTTTCAAGGCAGTCTCCTATTTTATACAACTAAGGTAAAGGGAAAATTATATTTATATATATACTAGCTAACCTGCCCGGGCCCGAGATAATTACAATCTCAGAGAAAGGCGATAACCCCCTTCCTCCCCATACCCGCAAATATAATGAATAATTTGTTCAAGAGAACCACCGTCACCTACATTAACGCAATCATTAAAAAAATAATTACATTTTTCTGATAATTAGAACATAACGAAGACGCTATGCTAAAATAGCCAGCAGATGACACCCCTTCCCGACCTCAATTTCAAATCTATATCTTAATTAGTTACCTAAATTTTTGTTCATTAGTAAAAATTGGCAATTATTTCTTTTCATTTTCACAAACTAAATGGAGGGATCGGCTAGAGAAACAGATCTCTTTATAGTTCAGTTTTTAATGAAAGCAGATCCCTGTCTGAAACTTTCTCAGATCGTTTTCACTGGTGCCGGATGATTTTTGCATCAATTAAAAAAAATTACCAACCAAATTTTTCAAAAATCACATAGTCAGATGCGGAATATTTTTTACATATGCTCAGAAATTTTCAAATTGATATCTCAATTAGTTTTCTTAAAATTCGCTAATTAGTAAAATAATTTCGAATTCGTTCATTTCCGCTTGCAAATCCAATGCGCTGGTTCGTTTCTTTTGCCATTTTGATTTAAAAGATGTCATTTTAGAAGCGATGGTTAATGAGAATCTAATTAATATCTAGGCTAATTATCAAAATATTAAAATTCTGAGGCTCAGGTGCACCAAGAGAGGGTTTGGACTATCTAAATCTAAATTTACAGACTTCTAGGTGCGCTAAATTTTCCTAGCCATCACCAACAGACATACATACAGACAGACAGACACACACACACAGAGCGAAACTTTATTTTATTAGTATAGATAATGTGTAACTTTATTTTTTAGATTACTTTCTTTGGTGGATGGGGCATGATACTGGTTTAAAAATATCATTAATTGTTGATATGGATAAATTATTGATCCTGGAAAATAATTCAGGAGATTTTTGTTTCTTTCGAAAATGAGTATGAACATGTTAGTTCATACAGTCTAACATACAGCAAATCATGAACTGTAGGAAGTAGCAGGCAGAGTCTTGTTTGTCTTTTAATTAAATTAAAATAGTTAAAACTTCTCACACATTCAGCTGTACTTATAAGACAATCATTATAGAATGTAATATTTTTTCCTTAAATTACATAATGATGAAGATGATAAATTATTTTCTGTGAATAAACCCTGACAAACATACTGACATGGACTATTCAATTTTACATTTTGCACAAACTTTAAAATCTTCAAACTCCTCAATTAATGTGTTTTTGACAATGGATATACTATCTGATAATGATTCAGATGATAATGATTCATGGTAGAATCGCGGTGACAATGTCGCAGAATGGGAAAGATTTCTTGCAGAAAAAAAAATTCATTTGGTAAAAAAAAAAATATTTTTTTTTTAGGGAGAAGATCCATGCAACAGCAAAAGGATCTTTGTATTTCAATTCTGCAGAACGATATTGGTAACAGATGACAGTCATCTCCGTTTCAGCAGATTTTCTTCCCCCCCCCCCCCTCAAAAATTTTGTTTTCCTCCCCCTTCCCCTCACTCCCCAAACATTGAAGTTGAAAATCTTTAAAACTGTTAAGCTCTAAAACTTTTTAAAGCATTTAAAATTCTTGAATTATTATTTTTTTTTTGTTCTATTTGTTACTTTTCATAAATGATAAATAAATAATCTTTTTATTATTCTCCCGTGAAATATCTATTTCTCCTCTCTCCCCTTCAGCATACAAAGTTAAAAATATTTTTTTAAATGTTTGTCTTATTTGTCTGCTGCCTTGTCATATTTGCCATAGTTTTTATCTTATATGTTACTGTGAAGAAACAAAAAATAATCTAAATTTCCCAAGGGAGATTTATAAATATGGAGATGGAAAGAGGAGGATCAAAATATTTAAACTTTTTTTGTAGTTTAGCCTATTATCACTCTTGTCTTGACTTCAGAGACTGTTCTTGCAGAAAGTTTTTGCTGTTAATAAAGTTTGTCACAGAAAGCATAGTAATTTTCTGCCACAGGGCTGATAAAGCTTTAGTTGCATATTTGAACTAGTTACTTACTTTCGGGTTTTCTCTTTCATTTAAGATGATAACATTGCTTGGATGAAATATTTGAAAATTGCTTAGTGGTTCATCATTTTTAAGATTATCATACCTCTAATTTGTGTCTTAAAAACAAAGAAAAAAAAATTACAAATTTCACAGAGTAGTAAGTTTATTGATTTTCATTATGAAGCAAACAGACAAAAGATTTACTATTATATATTTTTCATCTGCAGTTATTTTACTATCGCTAAAAAAGCAATACTTGCAATGTACGAAAAAACTTTGAAATGCCAATGGTGGCCAATGGAACAATATTTGCTGATTTATCGTTTTAGCCAAGGAAAGAAGAAAAATACATGAAATTCAGATTAGATAAAATTTCGATCATTATAAAGCAGTTTTGGCTCACACACAGCCCTAGCTGCTAAACTTAGTGACAAATTAACGATTATGTTCATTAAAAGAGTTTATTTAAACAACAGACTGAAGAATAATGTAATCTTGAAAATAAAAGAAATAACAAGCCTATTTATTTCTCCGTGTTATGCTCTTTAAAGAAATGAAAAAAAAAAAATCTTCAGTTCAAGTATATTTACCAAAAAGATTATTACTAAAAATTTTGCATAACTAACTTTATGTATAATTCTCAAGGAGTTTTATTGGTGAAAGATTTATAATGCAGACTAGAGATCTGCACGGGCCGGGCCAAGGCCCGAAGCCCGTACTCGGCCAGGCTCGGGCCTATTTTTCTTCACGGCACTCGGGCCGGGCCATATTTTTTTTTTAAGGCTCGGGCCGGGCCGGGCCTTACTTTTTACCTGAAGGATAAGGCCGTGCCTTAAATTATTTTTTCCGTACAGAGCCGGGACTGGTTTCATTCTTCCTAGTCTTCACGCCTCAAAATTGTTAGTCCTGGTTTTGACCCGTATGAAAATCAATGTCTCGGCGTGCCTGGTCCGTTCGAAGGTCAGTAAAATACGATCTGGCATAAAAATCTTTTCAAAACATGCATACATTTTTAAATTGCCATTATCTTATAATTAAACATTAAAATTTATTCTTTTTAAAGAATAGTAGATTTATACACTTATTAAAATATGGCTAAATTAAAATATAGTAAAACGTGTGAAAAAGAACCTGCTTATGATGGAATCCTGTCTTAAATTAAAAAATGTGTTGATCCATTAAAAATGAATATACTAATACGTAAGAAAAGAATATATAATACATATACACCTGCTAAGAAGGCAAATTGTCTATAACTCATTTTTTTTTCTTCCCTATGCAATTCCATCCTAGAAGATTTTACTGTATAGCATTTTTCTGATTTTTAACTGATAAATGGAATATGGATTAACAATATTGATGATACACATACATACAACAAATACAGATTTATTAAAAAAATAAATATTCCAGCTTGCGGCACCTCTATAAAAATGAAGATTATAAACATGAATAAAAAAAGCTAAGATAGGAATTTTTGGTTAGATCTCCTCCTACGAGGCAAATTTTTAACCAAATCGACGTAAAAATTATGTTTTGTAGAAATTCACTCGGGCCGAGATTTTAACTTTTTTCCGGGCCGGGCTCGGGCCGAACTTTTAACTTTTAAATCGGGCCGGGTTCGGGCCGAACTTTTAATTTTTGTATCGGGCCGGGCCGGTCCAAATTATTTTTTGTATGGGTCGGGACGGGCCCGGGCCTGGAAATTTAGGCCCGTGCAGACCTCTAATGCAGACAATAGCAATTTGACATTATTTAATGAAATGTTGTTTGGTGCATAATTAACTTCATTTTGTAGCTAACTCTGGTATATTTGTAACCATATCATACCAAAGACTTCTAATGTTTGACTTCAAACTTGGCTGTGGACCCGATTATGGAAGACTAGGAAGATTTTCACTAATGCAAACTAGTGTATTATTTTTCTATCAGAATCAGTTATCGAGGTTTTTTTCCAGGTTAATGGTACTAAGCTTGCAACTGGTATATAAAATGAAAAGGCAGTGAAAATGATGTTATTTTAATTTTATTCAAACAATTCAGCTTTAAAAATCTACTTTTTTATGATTCACATTCCTTTTAAATGTTAAAGTTAAACACTGTTCTTGGTGTGCAAACAATTTATTACATTTTTGACTGTATTTACTGTACTGAAATCCACAGATAGAAAACTGTAGTAGACATGCCAGAAGATGACGTATATCACAAAATATAATACAGTCATCTCTCACTTATGCGCGTCTCACTTATAAGCGTCTCTCAGTTATACGCGAATTTCGTAAGGTCCCAGAACGAGGAATAGGAAAATAATGCTATAGATCTCTCACTTATAAGCGCCACTTTGAATTTTCTCTCTCAGTTATACGCGGAAATGACAACGCAATTCACATTTTTTTTAAATCGATAAATAATTTTCTGCACCTGTCAAGGTCAAAAGACCGTTCTGAAAAGCGGGGTGGAGAGGGTGGAGAGGATGTTACAGTTCGACTTTACACTCACCCCCTCAGTTCTAATGGTTGCTTCTTTTCTTTCTGTTTTAATTTTATCGTCACCTGCGTGTTACATTTCGTCCTTGCCTTTACGGTAGCATCTAGATTCTTTCTTTTTTTTTGCAATAAAAATGAGCAAAAGAATGTTAACAATTTCGTTCAAAATGGAAGTTATAAAAGCAGCAGAAAATGATCCTAGACTGTCCAAAATAAATTTAGCTCGAAAATTCGATTTGCCAGAATCAACACTCAGAGGGATTTTAAAGAACAAGGTTTCGATCAAAGAAATTAATAGTAAATATTCTGCACAAGTGAAGAAACGATCAAGAATTCAGAATGGAAAATTTGAGATTTTAGAAACCACTTTAATTCAGTGGTTCAGAGCTTCTAATTTACCCATTAGCGGTGAGTTATTTAAAGAAAAGGCACTCACTTTGTCATCCAAAATGGGAATCGAAAATTTTTCGGCTTCTTCGAGATGGTTAGAAAAACTTAAAAAAAGACACGGTTTAACAAATCATTGTCTGAGTGGTGAAAGCGCAGCCGTTTCAGATTCAATTGCTAATGAATGGATCGCAGACCTTCCAAATTTAATTCAAAACTTTGATCTTAAGAACATTTTTAACTGTGGTGAAACAGGCTTATTTTATCGTCTTTTACCAAACAAAACGATGGATTTTAAGGGAGAAATATGCCATGGTGGCAAACACAGCAAAGAAAGACTGACTGTGCTTTTATGTTGCAATGGGGACGGATCAGAAAAGTTACCGCCAATAGTGATTGGTAAATCCAAGAATCCACGGTGTTTAAAAAATGTCAAGAAATCGCCATGTTCTTATGCAAGTAGCACCAAAGCCTGGATGACATCGAAAAATGTTTTAGACTTTTTGAAGGACTTCGATATGAAGATGGCTAAAAAAAAAAAAAGAAAGTTTTGTTATTTATGGATCAGTGTCTCGCCCATCCTTCAGATCTCCCATTGCTGACACATACACGAGTTATATTTTTTCCTGCTAACTGTACTAGCAGACTCCAGCCCTTAGATCTCGGTATAATAAGGTCAGTTAAAGCGCAGTATAGGAAAGATTTGGTGCGAAGAATGTTTATATCACCAGAGCAGAAAAAGGAATTCTAGAAAATTTCGATTCTGGATGCCATGCATATGTTGGTTTGCTCTTGGAATAACGTAACAGCCATGACAATTTCTAACTGCTTTAGGAAAGCGGGTATTTTTCATTCAAATAATGCTGAAGTTATTCCATTACAGGAAAATGAAAACAACAGCAATGATTTTAACATAGACGAAGAAGAATGGAATAGAATAAGCCAAGATTCTCTTTCTTTTCAAGATTTCGTCAGTGTTGATGAAAACTTAACATCAACGGCAATTAGAGATATTGAAACTGTGTTTGATGATGTGACAGCTGAAAGAGAAGGAGATGATGATGATAATGATGAAACTGATACTGTAATTGTCCCATCTTATGATACTGCTTTAGGAGCCCTGGACACTTTGAGATGTTACCTATAAAATGCTGATATAGCATCACATACAATGACGCACTTTAATTCATTAGAAAAGGTCGTTGTACAAACGCGGCCTAAGCAAAAACAAACTACCATTGATGACTTCTTAAAAGAGGACTAATTGGCATTTTTTTATGTAAGTATATCATCTTCTATGTCAAATGAAAAAATTTTACTTTATTGTATTTTTTTAAACTAAATTTTATAGTGAAAGTGTAAGGATATATTTTTTTTAGTACACTATACTAATATTACACCCCTTTTATTTTATAAAATATCATTAATCATAATTCTTATATTTCAATATGTTTTTCTTTCGAATAATGTGTATAATGTGTATAAGGAATTACTACATACAACGTCCTCTCAGTTATGCGCGATTTTAAGTCAGTCCCTTCAAACGCGCATAAGTGAGAGGTGACTGTATAATGTAGATTGAGATTATATTTAAGCTATCAGAACCACACATAACACCAAGCTGAGAGGCCTGAAGTTCAAGAACTAACAAATGAAAATGAAGAACACTAACATTATTTAAATTCAATGGTTAATCTTTACAATAATTGTAATGCTTTCTTTTTAGGTGCGTTCGTAATTATATAAATACGTAGCACCTATTGTTGTCGCTTGGTCTGTCCGTCCGTCCGCATATAACAACGCAAAAACTACCCAACCGAATGGTTTGAAATTTTAGATATATTATCTTTGAGAATAATATATATATAATTATAAGGAGAAATTTGTCGAGACATTTCAAATTTTATGAAAATCGAATCAAAACTTTAGGAAATATTAATAAAAATATTTATTAAGAAATGTGAATTATTTTTTAAAAAATCTGTGCTTTTTTGTTATAGGAGCTTCCGAGGTTGAATCGTCAAGCGACCGAGATATTTATTTTATGGCAGAAATTAATCTGCAGACGATATAATTCATTTCACAGAATTAAAAATCAAGAAGATCTGAATATTTATATAACTAGCTATAGCACGAACGCACCTCATTTGTCACGTTTGATGTACAATTTCCAACTTGTTTTAGTAGTGTGGTGACACTAGAGAACATTTTAATTTCTGTTTATCATAACGGCCACATTTCTCTACCAAACTCTATTATAAATGATCAAATAAAAGAGTTGCTTCTTAATAGTCCAAATTTTGTCTAACACATAAGATAATATAATAGCGCAATGGCATTTGCATTGTGTTATCATCCTTCTGCATCGCATTAATGCGGAAGGACTTTTCAACTAATGGTCCATATTACTTTAAAATACAAGGCGAATTCACTATTTTGTTCGATTCAAGGTTCATTTGGAAAAAGGACCAGCGCAGCGGGCATAGCCTGCTAGTATTAGATAAATTCTTATGCACAATCAGATGTTTAGATTCATATCATATTGTTATTAAGTGTACAAATTTGTAAGGAATAAATATTTAGAATAAAAAATTGAATATATTTTAATTCATCTTTAGAATAATAATGTAACAATTTCAGATATAAGGCAAGTTAGACCTCAGTATAAATATATAAATGCACCCTCCTAAATATCTGAAGATGCATGCAATTTTATTGAAGATTTATTGTATTTAAATCTGACTGTCTGTAAATATTTTACAACCCCTTGTTATGCACCTAGAATATCGAACGTTGGGCAATGAAATTAACACCAGTTATCTGCATAGATCTGAGGAATTAAAATTTGAATTAGCTTCCGAGATATTAATTTTTTGTAACTTGTAACAATTTTTTTCTAAATATGGCAACTAAATTACTCCCATTTTTATGTATAAAAGAGAGAAAATAAGAAATTACATTCATTATTATAATTTTATTGGCATAATTTCCTCATTAAAATTGAAAAGATAAATTATCTTTTATTTGAATAGATTGTGAAAAGAAAAATCTTGATTAAATAAAAATTTCCAAGAAAATTTGAAAAAATAAAACACAATTTTCACATATTCCAGCTTTATGAATCAATTTATTCTATAGAACCAAAAATTGTTTGTTGGCATATTGACATTCAGAAGTCATCACATTGTAGATATTTCCAGCTTTATATTCAACCAATGAAGACTTAACCTCATTGTATTTAGGTGGACAATTATTGTTCCTTATTTTCAAGATGATTTGATTGAAATTTTCTTTTAAATGGATAAATAGATAAAAAGTGTTACAAGTAAAAAAGATGTCTACTTGAATATTACTCCATTTAACATTACATTTGTATTTAAAAGTGTAAGTTTTAAACATTAAATTTAAACTCTAAATTTTTAATCCATTAACGCTGATTTGGGGGGGGGGGGGGGGTATAATTTATTATAAAAAAACTAATTATTAATTAATATCATTTATTAAATATTATTAAGTGGGATAAAAATGTATTACGTAAGATGTCTTTTACAACTGTAAGATTGTTAAAAATTATGTTTAAGTGGCATTTATTGACTTCTGTTTCACTCCATTTATTTATTTATCTCGTTCCATTATTATAATTATATGAACAAGTAAAAAATTTGTTCATATGATCATGCCCGTTGCTAATGAGTTAAGGCTGAAGGGCTTTTTACATTTTCATAAGACACAGATTAATTAAAGTTTTGATTGGCATATTGCTGCCAAATTCTTATGTGATACTTCTATTATACTTCAGTGATACTTCTAAAATAAAGCTGTGTTTTAAATCTACAGTATTCTAATTTTTCATAAAGACTTAAAAATCATGACACAATCACTAAAACATATATAAATTTTAAAAGAGGAAAATTACCTGATTAGTTTGTTATGCAAATATATTTTTTATTTATTCTTTCACACAATTAAGAAGAACAAAAACAGATGCTGTCAGAAATCATCTTATATATATATATATATATATATATTTTTTTTTTTTAATGTCTATTTTCTTATCTGTATTTTCAACACTTTTGGAATCCATTTCAGAAGGGTTTTTTCTCATTAAAAAAAAAATAAATAATAAAACAGCTGATTAATTCTGAAAGAAAATTCCCTTTTGGAAAAGTCTCCTTAAAAACATATCTTCCTTGGAAATGTTACAAGAACTGGGCAATAGCTAGTGATAGTTCTCATTTTCGTCAAATAAAAAGAAAATTAATATAGCAAATTGACTTGTATATAAGACTCTCAACTGAAAGGCATTTAAAATAGATCTTAAATTTCATTAAATAGACCTGAAAATATCCACTCGCCACATGGCAACTAAACAGAAAATTGTAATGACTATGTAAGCTACTTTTTTTTTTACAATTATCAACAGGAATTTGCTTTTATACATAATCAATAATGGTTGAAATCTGTATTTTGGATTTATAACGTAGTACGTTTAAAAATAATTATTATAAAGTTAACTAATGCTTGTGATGTTGTTTTCCAATCCAATAGGATATACAGATATCAGAGTTAAGTGAACACTGCAAGTCCTGTAACTGTTGTAATCTATATAAAGAATTTTAATATATTCAAGTTTAGTTTAACAAGAATTAATAATGTGAAAAAATGGCTTCTAAGTTAAAAGAGTCTACCAGCTCCTGGCTAGTAACTAAAAATCTTAAATTTTCAGGTCTAACATTACGTTTTAAGGTATCTGACCTTTTTAAAAATTTCATCAGTTTTGATAGTAAAACAATTGTAGTTTCTGTAAGTTGTTTTAATTTTAAAGTATAAACAATGAGTCAAGAGAAATAACTTTATTTTATTTTGTCTCTTGCTGAAAAACTGCTTTTTTGATTATTACATTTTCATTATAGTGTGAATAAACCATGTTTTCCTAAAGTTAATATCTATCACTCAGTTATTTTTATTCTAGCACTTGGGCATTTAAATGATATCCTTCTCTTCCCAGCTTTGCTCCTAGTTATTAATATTGTATTGAAAGATTTATGTAATTTTCAATATAAAAATAAACTGCAAGATATTCATATTTATATTTTATGTGTCCTTTCAGGTGTGTAAAAAATCACTGTACTGAATGTTGCTATTATAAAGCATCCAGTAGTTATTCAAGTGTGCTGAATGAATATTTGAAGTTTGAAATAAAGAAGTAATTTTTTCCTATATCATTGAAACTTGAAGCATGTTTTAAACAACATTCAGTTGAATATCATTTTGTTTATTTAAAATAGAGAGCAGTAAAAAAAAAAAAATCTCACACTTTGTTATAAGTTTATATTTTTCCAATGAAGAAAAATTTTTAAATAAATAATTGCAGCTTATAATCTTCATTTGACATTAAAATAGAATATTTATATTTGTCAGATGCAATTATTATTTGTATTGTTTCAAAAAATTTAACAGTTATTAGTCATGAGCCAAAGTCATGCTCGTAAAAAGAAAAATTTTGTTTGTAATTTATGTGAAAAAGCCTTCACTCAGCGTCACAATTTAACTGTTCATCTACGTGTTCATTCAGGCGAAAAACCTTATTTATGTGACATCTGTAATAAAGTATTTACCCAGAAAGTTCAACTGGAAAGGCATAGACGTATACACACAGGCGAAAAACCTTTCAGTTGTGAAATCTGTGAAAAATCATTTGTTGTAAAATGTGAATTGAAACTTCATCTTCGAACACATACTGGGGAGAAACCTTATTCATGTCACATGTGTGACAAAGCATTTACTCGCCAAACTATTTTGAAGGATCATTTACGTATTCACACTGATGGAAAATTATTAATCTGTGACATTTGCCGAAAATGTTTCAATTACCGAGGAAGTTATAAGCGACATATGCGTAATCATTTTGGAGAAAAACCTCATGTATGTGAATTCTGTGAAAAAGGATTTACTACTAGAGATAGTTTAGATCGACACCTAAGACTACATACAGGTGAAAAACCTTATGTGTGTAATATTTGTAACAAAGCGGTCTCTGATGAAAGTAATTTTAAAAAACATCTTAAAGTACATGGTGTTGATCATAACATCATAATCTAATACATTACAGAAACCATTTATGTTATTAGAGAATCTATATGTCAGCACTACAACTGTAATGCATTAAGAACAATAAGGTGTGTCCCATTGAAATAAAGCTACTATGATTGTGTGCCGTAACTGGACATGAAACAAACCAATAAGAACCAAACAAATATATTAAGAAAGTATATATACATATACATATATACCAGGAGTAACTCACTCCCTGCCCTATTTAGGCAGAAAAAAATGAATGTTTTTTAAAAAAGAGGGGGAAAAGGTGTCCCGCCGAAATAAAGCCACTACTGTTAATAGCCAATATATCCGCCATGCTTATATAGGACTTGGAATATACGATGTGGAATACTATTTACCAGTCCTTGGAGGACAATAGCATCAATATTATCCCAGACTTCAATGATGGCGGTCTTCAATTCTGCCATTGGCATATACAGCCCTACTGAGGATACCCCATACATTTTTTTGGGTATTAAGATCATGGGAAAGGGCAGACCATTCCATGACATGCACTCCATTATCCAAAAATCATTTCCAGAAGGATTTTTCAACGTAAATGGGGTGTTGTCTTGCTGGAAAACCCAACTTAGGTCACCAATTACCTCTGCAAATGGCAGTAAATGGGATTCTAGCATTTCTTGGTAATCGGTAGCCTTCATGCGGCCTGAGGAAAAAGCCAGGTTAAGTTTACCACCATAGCCGAAGCCTCCCCACACCATTAATGAGCCTCCCTCTTGTTGTCTTTTGGAGAAAATTTCCTCTTCTTTCCTCATGTCATACCAATAGAAGGCAAGACCGTCGGGGCCATCCAAATTAATTTTTTTCTAGTCTGAGTATATAACACGATGCCACTGGTCCTTCTAGAGTTGATTATATTTGGCCCAATTGACTCTTCTTTGCTTGTAGATAGCTTTCAATATGGCCTGCTGTTTCCTTTTTTTATATCGCAAGTTGCTTGTACGTTTTACAATCCGTGACAGGGTTGATTGTGTCACAGGGATGTTATCCTCTTTGGCCAATTGTCTTAGAGCAATACCACCTCGTGAAAGACGACGCACAACATCACTTTGCTGTCTGGAAGTCATTTTTCTGCATGTACACCTCCATTTTTTATACCCGTACGCATTGCCCTGATTCACAAAATTTTCTATTACGGTTTCAGATCTTTTGATTAGCTTAAATATTTGTCTACGAGAAAGACCTTGTTCCTTAAAAGCTGATATATACCCTTTCTTGAACTCTAATAGCTGGGTTCTCTTTCCCATTGCAATACTACAGGAGAAATAGAAAATACAACCTTCTGAAGTCTGCACAAAGTTCGACTGGCATTGAACAGGTATTTGACAACTTCCTGACATCATAAACCAGTTGACCTGTACCAGCTCGGATGTCGGGAGTTCCCATAAACACTGATAGAGGTGGTGGCTTTATTTCAGCGGGACACTTTTCACCCCTCTTTTTTTTTACATTTTATTTTTTTTTCCTGCTGAGGTGGGGCGGGGAATGAGTTACTACTTGTAAATATGTATTTGTATGTAGACATTCTTAATATATTTGTTTCATTCTCATTGGTTTGTTTCGTGTCCAGTTACAGCACACAATCACGGTGGCTTTATTTCGGTGGGACACACCTTACATTTCAATAGAGTTACCAGATGCCTTTTCAAGATTATTAATTTTTTTATATCTGTGACATTTACCAAAGAGGTTAAAATTACAAAAAAATGTTATAACCAACTTTTGCACACCCTTAGAGGAGAAAAATCTCATGCATACTTTTTTTGTGAACCAGACTTCATACAAACAGAAAATATTACATGTATAACAGCTCTAATAAAGCAGTTTCTGATGAAAGTAATTAAAAAAAAAAATCTTAGAATACATAGTGTTGATCATAATATTGTAATCTAATGCTTTAAAAGGAATTAATTTTAAAATATAGTAGAAGATCTTTATAATGCAATTCTATATAACGCATAAGTTCTCAGATGTAAACAATGAATTTTTAGTTAAGAAACACCTGAATTCCCACATTATAAATAGTTGCTATTCTGTAGAGGACTAAATTTAATACATTAAATCAACTTTATCTCCTTAATTCAGAGCTAATTACTGAAAAATTGCTATGAATTGATACAAGTATACTTGGACAATGTTTATAAAGTAAATTTAACAATGTGTGGAATGATCTATATTATGCAAAAATTATAATCTGCACAATTCCTGGTAATAAAGAATGCAATATAAAGAAACTCTAATGTATTTTAGTATGTTTTACAAGCTAAATTTAATGATGCGTGAAATGTGATCTATATAACGCACAGCCTTGTGTTTTTAGGTTTGCGTTATAAAGATCTTCTACTGTAGTTACCATATGACTATTACATTATTATATATACTATGACTATATATCCTATTAACTTTTTTTTATATCAGAGTGTTAAAAGAACTCAATTTAATGTAAAGAACTTTATGATATATATTTAATTAAAAAAAAATTTAGCATTATCACTTGAGCAATTCATCATGTAATTTGGATGTATTGTAATCGCATAGACTTGCACAAGTAAAATTGTTTTGAAAATGTATTTTGTGATTAATAAACGACTGTATATGTTATAAATCCACAACAGAATAACAGCTATAAATCCACATCTGAAAGTTTAAATTCAGCAATGTGCTAATTTATTCAAAATTGATATACAATACAATTATATTGTAGAATGAGTAAAATTAACATGTGTTATCAAGTGTATTTATTATGAAGCATCAAGTATCATGATTTTCAGTTGTAGTTGCTTTGTACATTTTATTTACATCAGTGTTAAACTGTATAATGCACATGTATTAACCCTTTTTGCTGTAATATTGAAAATGGTGAATTAGAGAGGTAAAATTTAAATTTTCACCTTTTTAATTAGAATTTTCATAAATGCAGAGAAAGCTTATTTGCATTATGTAGTTTTCCTCTAAATTCAAAATTCCTTTGTTAATTTTTCAGAGTTTATTTATTTATTTAATTTTTTGGTACTTTTCGGTTAGCCGGGCGCCAGTGATTTATATACATGTATATATACACATATATATATAGTTACAAAAATATCTACATACGCATATATATAGATACATATATGTACACACATATATGTACGAATATACATATATATTCATATACATACATATTTATATACGTACATATATCACTGGTGCCCGGCTAACCGAAAAGTACCAATTTTTTTTGTAACAAAATGCTTTTATCTATAAAAACAAATAAATAATGGAACAAATAAATTAAAGTCCTCAATTAATTTTTCTTTTATTTTTACTTCTGTGGTTTTATTTGTTATTCAATTCTTATCTATATTAGATTTTTTTTTTTATCGTTAGAATTTACCTTTTTTTTTAATTATTATCTTTATAATTTTCATAAATGCAGAGAAAACTTATTTGTATTATGTGGTTTTCCTCTAAATTCAAAATTCCTTTGTTGATTTTTCAGAGTTTATTTATTTATTAATTTTTTAACAAAATGCTTTTTTCTATAAAAATAAATAAATAATGGAACAAATAAATTAAAGCCCTCAATTAATTATTCTTTTCTTTTTACTTCTGTGGTTTTATTTCTTATTCAATTCCTATCTATATTAGATTTTTTTATCTTTAGAATTTACCTTTTTTTTATTATCTTTAGAATTTTCATAAATGCAGAGAAAACTTATTTGCATTATGTGGTTTTCCTCTAAATTCAAAATTCCTTTGTTGATTTTTCAGAGTTTATTTATTTAACAAAATGCTGTTTTCTATAAAAACAAATAAATAATGGAACAAATAAATTAAAGTCTTCAACTAATGAGTTTTATAGAAATGTTGTAAAATGATATGTTTTATTAAGATAAAAAAGTTGTAATGGTTTGTTTCTTCTAAATTATCTTATGTTATGATTATATGACAATGTTAATTTGAGAAAAAAAAAAAAAAAAAAAAAAAAAAACAAACATCTGTTCATTATGCCCCCCCCCCCCTTTTTTTTTTTTTTTTTTTTTTTTTGGTGGGGGTGGGATGTTAATTCTAGATAATGTTCATTATAGGAAGAAAAAGAGTATTACTGAAGGGACATTAGTTTAGTACAAAAGGGCATTATTGTAATATATATATATATTGTGTTTAATATAAAAAATATATATATAATTTTTAGGTATGGTAAATAAAGTAACAGTAATATAAAATGATTTTATGAATTATAAATACAATTATATTACAGCAGAATTTAAAATCCCCTTGTGTTTTTCCTAAAGAAATGAGGAAGTACAGTCACCTCTCACTTATACGCGTTTGAAGGGACTGATTTAAAATCGCACATAACTGAGAGCCGCGCATAACTGAGAAGATGTTGTATGCAGTAATTCTTTATACACATTATTCGAAAAAAACATATTGAAATATAAGAATTATGATTAATGACATATTATAAAATAAAAGGGGTGTAATATTAGTATAGTGTACTAAAAAAAAAAATCCTTACACTTTCACTATAAAATTTAGTTTAAAAAAAGTAAAATTTCATTTGACATAGAAGATGATATACTTACATAAAAAAATGCCAATTAGTCCTTTTTTAAGAAGTCATCAATGGTAATTTGTTTTTGCTTAGGCCACGTTTGTACAACGACCTGTTCTAATGCATTAAAGTGCGTCATTGTATTTGATGCTACATCAGCATTTTGTAGGTAACATCTCAAAGTGTCCAGGGCTCCTAAAGCAGTAGCATAAGATGGGACAATTACAGTATCAGTTTCATCATTATCATCACCTTCTCCTTCTTTTTCAGCTGTCACATCATCAAAAACAGTTTCAATATCTCTTATTTCCGTTGATGTTAATTTTTCATCAACACTGACGAAATCTTGAAAAGAAAGAGAATCTTGGCTTATTCTATTCCATTCTTCTTCGTCTATGTTAAAATTATTGTTGTTGTTTTCATTTTCCTGTAATGGAATAACTTCAGCATCATTTGAAGGAAAAATACCCGATTTCTTAAAGCAGTTAGAAATTTTTGTGGCTGTTACGTTATTCCAAGAGGAAACCAACATATGCATGGCATCCAGAAACCAAATTTTTTTTAATTCCTTTTTTTGCTCTAGTGATATAAACATTCTTTGCACCAAATCTTTCCTATACTGCACTTTAACTGACCTTATTATACCGAGATCTAAGGGTTGGAGTCTGCTAGTACAGTTAGCAGGGGAAAATATAACTCGTGTATGTGTCAGCCATGGGAGATCTGAAGGATGGGCGGGACACTGATCCATAAATAACAGAACTTTTTTTAGCCATCTTCATATCGAATTCTTTCAAAAAGTCTAAAAAAATGTTCGATGTTATCCAGGCTTTGGTGCTACTTGCATAAGAACATGGCAATTTCTTGACATTCTTTAAACACTTCTTGGATTTACCAATCACTATTGGCGGTAACATTTCTGATCTGTCCCCATTGCAACATAAAAGCACAGTCAGTCTTTCTTTGCTGTGTTTGCCACCATGGCATGTTTCTCCCTTAATCCTTAATCGTTTTGTTTGGTAAAAGACGATAAAATAAACCTGTCTCATCACAGTTAAAAATGTTTTTAAGATCAAAGTTCTGTAAATTTGGAAGGTCTGCGATTCATTCATTAGCAGTTGAATCTGAAACGGCTGCGCTTTCACCACTCAGACAATGATTTGTTAAACGGTGTATTTTTTAAAGTTTTTCTAACCATCCGGAAGAAGCCGAAAAATTTTCGATTCCCATTTTGGATGACAAAGTGAGTGCCTTTTCTTTAAATAACTCACCGCTAATGGGTAAATTAGAAGCTCTCATTTCTCTGAACCACTGAATTAAAGTGATTTCTAAAATCTCAAATTTTCCATTCTGAATTCTTGATCGTTTCTTTGCTTGTGTATATTATTCACTATTCATTTTTTTTATCGAGTCCTTGTTCTTTAAAATCCCTCTGAGTGTTGATTCTGGCAAATCGAATTTTCCAGCTAAACTTATTTTTGACAGTCTAGGATCATTTTCTGCTGCTTTTATAATTTCCATTTTGAACGAAATTGTTAACTTTCTTTAGCTCATTTTTATTGCAAAAAAAAAATAAAATAAATAAAAGAATCTAGATGCTACCGCAAGGACGAAATGTAACACGCAGGTGACTTGATGAAATTAAAACAGAAAGAAAAGAAGGAACCATTAGAACTGAGGGGGGGAGTGTAAAGTCAAACTGAAATATCCTCTCCACCCTCTATACCCCGTTTTTCGGAACGGTCTTTTGACCTTGACAGGTGCAGAAAATTATTTATCAATTTTTAAAAAAAAGTTGTGAATTGCGCTGTTATTTTCGCGTATAACTGAAAGAGACAATTCAAAGTAGCGCTTATAAGTGAGAGATCTACAGCATTATTTTCCTATTTCTCATGGCGGGACCTTACGAAATTCGCGTATAACTGAGAGGCGCATAAGTGAGAGATGACTGTACTATAATTTTTCAAGCAGATAAATTTAGAAATACTGTGGTATGAGAAAGATTTTTATGAGAGATCTCTGGGTATAATCACTATTTTTAAAAAGTACATGGTGAATTTAGCTGATATTTAAAAAAGCAGGGTGCTACACACTTAAAAATCCCCTAGTTTTACAATATTAGCAGAAGTGAAAATTTTAGTATAAGCTTTAAAATTTTGATGTTTCTTAACACTAGAACGGCGATGAAGGGTCATTTTGACCCGTACCAAATAAATATATTTCTTTCAAACCAGAAATTTCTCTATAAAATAAATTAAATATATGCCACAAAGGAAAAAAAAGTTAAATGAATAAGTTAAATAGTTTTAAATAAAATTTTAGTGTAAAGTAATTTTAAAGAACGTGAGTAAAATTTCATGTTGTTCTGGTGTTAATACACATGCTGTTTATCCTTATTAACCCTGCATTAGTTGCATGTGTATCTCTGATACAAGCCACCATTTTCCTGTTGTAAGTTTTGAATGCATTAGCCAGTTCGAGAGCAACTGCCGTGGGTAAAAACTTTAATGTATGCCACAAAGGAAAAAAAAGTTAAATGAATAAGTGAAATAGTTTTAAATAAAATTTTAGTGTAAAAAATTTTTTTTTAAACGTGAGTAAAATTTCATACTGTTCTGGTGTTAATACACATGTTGTTTATACTTATTAACCCTGCGTTAGTCGCATGTGTATCTCTGATACAAGCCACCATTTTCCTCTTATAAGTTTCCGTTTGGAATTTACCGTGGTTTCCTCCAAACTTTGCCGTAAATACAGGTTAGGATCCCTTAGAAAGACCCCCACGGTGGACACATCCCCCAGGACCTATATCCTTCGTGTAGATAATTGGCTGTCATAAAATCAACCAACAAAACTACTGTAAGTTTCTAATGCCAGTTCGAGATTAACTGCCGCAGGTAAAAAATTTAAACTAGTGGGGTGAAGGTAGTCACAGGTTCCGAATCTGGTTGATTCAAAATTTACAAGGGGAAAATGGTGGCTTGTATCAGAGAGATACTCATGCGACTAATAAAGGATTAAGTGCCTAATTTTTTCAATTAAAATTCTTCAAAAATATTTTTCCCACTCATTACATTGTTTCATTTGTTTGTATAATAAAAGTAACTTATTATCATTAAAATGTATCATTAGAAAAATATTTATTTGAAATGAAATAAATATTATAATGAAATAAATTGATTTTGTAATTTCAAGCACAATATAGAAAATGTAATTTTTTATATGAATTAGTAAAGAATTAAACATTTTTCTCTTAAACGTCTTTGTTTGTTCTTTTACTTTGTAGATTTTTTAAAGTACCATATGTTTCGACCTATAATTTGCAGCTCAAAAAAATTATTTTAGACCCAGAAATTGTATTTGATAAAATGCTACTTTCTTGAACTCAGAATAAACTTGACATCAATTACTAAATAAAATTTCTGGGTCTAAACTGAATTATTTGAGCCGTGGATTATATGCCAGAAAATACAATAAACATGTATATTATTTCTGATGTCAACATGAACATCTGGTGAATGAGGCAAACAAGAAGTTTTTGAAAAGGTTGTTGACATAGTACATACATATTTCGTTAAAAAATGTTTGATTATAAATTTATTTTTTAAATGTATCAGCAAAACATCGCAAAGATCACAGTGTAAAAGTCTTGCATGGGCCTACTGGTTCCTACAAGAATGAGAATTTTTACAATAGTTTTTGACACATTTTTCATAATACTCATTTGAAGCAATATGTTTGTATATTTTGTTGTGTATTTAAAACAATACATGTAATTGTAGTGTTTTTTTATTTTTACTTTTTGAAGCTTTGATTAATTTTAATAAAAAATCCCTTATATTCATTCATTCATGAGAAGTTAAGGGATGTTTTAATCACAGAAGTGTTTGTGATCCTGAAATTATATAAAGTCAAAATAAGAGATATTAAAATTTTAATGATAAACTTTGATTGCAACTGATAATTTACACTGAAAAGTCTTACAAATACTATTAAATTATTAAAGAAATTTTCTAAATGTCCATCACATAATGCTTTTCTTTTAAAAGTCATTGATTTCTTTCTTTTTTTTTTTTTTTAGTCCTGAAATCAGGCAAAAAATCTTTTAATCAGGATAAATTACTATGCACAAATCACTCCTGTAATTAGTAAAGAGTATTTGTAGAGTTTTGTGTACATAATTGAATAATTTATGATAATTTACTGCGAATGCAAAAAAGAACCAGAAGATTAGTTTTATTAGTATACCACTCCTGAATTTTTAGCAGTTTAGACAAAATTATTCTGTTTAATAACTAATTCTGATAATGATTGTGTTTTACTTTTTTTTTTTTTTATGTGTATGACATCAAACATTGATACACCCTTCATTTTCTCCTTTCATTGTTCTTCAAAAAAAAAAAAATATATATATATATTTTGTTTAATCACTGTTTCAGCTTAATATATACAAGGATTATAAATTACTTAATATGATGAATTTTTGTTTACAATATAAATTATCTATATCAAAGATCATAATCTTAGCATTATAGAGCTGAAAGGTAACTTCATACAAATGCATTTATCTTTTTAAAAAAAAAGAAAAGAAAAAAAAACTATTATTACAGTAAGTTTTATGCACATAAACTGTAAATCAAATAAACATGTTTAGGACCTGAAATTTTATTCAATGAAATATAACATTCCTATGTAGTGCTTATTTGACTTCCTTTATTAAATAAAATTTTTTGTTCAAAACATTTTCCATGTTATTAAAAAGTAAAAAAAAAAAAACATCCAATATATATATAGATAGATATACGTATGAAGATATCTAAAAATTAATTTTATAAAAATACATTAATTGATGAGAAGTGTAAAGTTAATATAATTAAAGAAAATAAGTATTAATTTAAATATAAGAGAATATTATAAGCTTTTTGTGGGAATGTGAGGGATGATTTGTAAATTACGAATCAAAGTTCTAGTACTTTGATCATAACACAAGGACACTATTATTTTGCTCATAAATAAAACTAGACTAACTACTAACAAGGCCTTTTGTACAACAGAGATGCAGTACGTAAAAATTTGAAAAAGTGGTAATTTACTCTTTTTTACAAAAAAGGTATTTTGTATTTTTCATTCTTTAAGTGTGAAATAAAATTCATCAATAAGATGAGCTAAGATGAATAAAATGATTTCCATTTAAGGGTGTTGGTGAGTCAGATCGCAAAGTGGGAGTGGAATTCATTCTTATTTTTAAAGTATCTCCTTGGAAGATTTATATTTTTGACTTTTTTTTTCTGAGTTATCAAAATATTTTTTTAATATATGCTTAATTTAATATTTTATGTGTTAAAATTATACGTATTGTGAGTAAGATTTTATCACTTTGGATAAAATTAAGCATTATTTTTTAGAAATATTTTGACAGTTAAAAAAAAAAAGTACACAGAAAAAAGAAGTAAAAAATATTAATTTCCTTATGAGATATTTAAAAAATAAGATTGCATTCCACTCTCATAGATTTAACATTAGCAAGGAGAATTTGAGATCTAACTGACCAACTCCTATAAGTTTAAAGTAATAATTGTATTTGTATACATAGTACTTAAATTGTATTTGTATGTATGTCTCATTCCTGAATCTGTTATTATTTTGTTGCTAACACATTTTTATTTAAGATTGGGAAGGAATGAGTATAAAATACAACCACGATAAATGAAATTAAAATATTTTTAACAACAAGTAAAACACTTAAAAGTTTATTAAAAACATAATAAAAAGGAACATTGTAATCAGGTGACAAACTTAATGTAATTTATTATAACGGTGAAAAAATTAAATTTATGAAAAACCGAAAGGGGACCAAATTCATTGTTATCTAGGATTTATTGCAAGCCTGATATGTTAGTGCATGAATTGTCTACATAAATTTCTAGTTTAAGATGTGCAATGTTTTCAGTTGCAGGAGGGTGCAACCAAAACAAGGTATGCCACTGGGTTTTTTAATTGCTGCAAGCATGACATTGTGACATCTACAAGTTGCATCTGTTTTTCATAGAAAGTTAAAAAACAACTTTAATTGTTTATAGAGGTATACTGTTTAGATTTACTTACATTAACTTCTGCTAATAAGAATCACTTTGTAAATACTGTTTTTGATTCTTATACCCAGTTGATTATTTAGACAGAAACAATCACATATGCATGTACAGTTTGCCTCATGTTTTATAATATTTTCTTAATAACATAGAACTCATCCCACCCTTAAGGGAAAAAGCTACTGTTAGAATTTTTTTCTTTTTTAGTGATAGTCATTTATTTTACTACAATTTTTTTTGTCCTCTCCATAAATTCGTAGTTTATTTTTGGACTGCTGCCAAACACAGTTACTATTTTTAGAAATGTACAGGGTTAGCCTAAATTATTCATCAGGTTTCAAAAGACTGTTTATTTACAAGTACAGTATGGGACCTCAAATCTGCCTGTTTGTTGGGAATTGCGGAAGAAATGACCTTTTTGCCATGATGCGGCATTTGGAAATACCCACTTCAAAACCTAACTTGTTTGTAGGCGGAGCTGGTAGGGATTTTTTTTTTTTTTTTTTTTTTTTTTTTTTTTTGCTATAAGGGTTGGTCCTATAAAAACCGTGTCAATATAAAATTTTTTGATAATATTAAGAGGATTTATAATAAATTTAAGCAGATTTAATATATTCTGAATTGAGCAAGTTATAATTTTTTTCTTCTATACCTCCCCTTTGGGGCCATGTTTAATGATATCAAAAATCTGTCATACATAAATTTTCTACTCTTTTCCTAGAAGTAATAATAACTTTAAACAGATTCGATACGTATTATAATTAATGTTTTCACAAAAATCCCCCCCCCTCCCCCTCGGTTTGATTTTGCCCATTAATGAACTTGATCAAGATTTTATGCCTCTTGATTTTATGTATCAGTTTGGAAGAGATTTGTGTATAATTATGGGAGTTATCGTGTCCATAAAAAAGTGACAAAAATAGATAGATAAAGTTTTGAACTTGGGGGTGGTTTTGAGTTCTGGGAGTCATGATCAGCGTAGATCTGCAAATTTTTTTCAAAAATTCCAACTTAGGGGAGAATGTAATAGGTAGTATTTCTTACGAAATCTACCTAAAACACCCACTTATTCAGCACACTTTTCCTGTTCTAGCGGTATCTTTGGTTTAAAAAATTTTAATATTTACTATTGCAAAAAACTATATCTCAATTGTCGATTACATTTCGTTTTAGTCTCTTCATTCTGTTTTCTTGGATGAAAAAACAAAAAATGCACACTTGTTCCTTGTACTTTTCTAACAATATCTTTGGTTTCAAGAAATATTAATATTTACTATTTAAAAAAAAAAAAATTCTGGAAGTGGTTTCATCGATTTATCAGAGATTTTTTTTTCTCTCCATGTATTTAAGATGTAATTTCTCGTTTTAAGAGAATTGCGCTTTCAAACATTTTTGGAGGGGTTTTCGTTTCTGCGCATGTCCATGGAGACCTCCACATTTTTCCACATAGGTTGTCAACACTAGATGGAAAATACCATTTCACATTTTAAAAGAGTGAAAGGATGGTAATAATACATAAATATATAATTCATTGAGTTTATTGTACTAATGCAATTGAAGTTCCTTTACACTATGATTTTTTGAAAAACACAAATATAGCAATATAGACAGTGATAGTAATAAGTAGTTTGATTCCAAAAATCTGTAATCTACAATTACAGAGCAAACTTCTAAAAAACAAAAGTTGTTATTAATGAAAGATGTATTGCTAATATCTATAGCTTGATCATGACATCTAAAGTTTCATAAAACTACATTGTCATTCATTGAAATAAATTCTTTCTTCTTACAAAAGTAAATGCAAACAGGAAAATAAATGCATTTTTCAGAAAACAACTATGAATTTTCAGAATTATTGGCTGAAAAAAATTTGAAGGTTTATTCGGCAGTGCAAGGGTTCTGTATAAGCACATACTTATGACACCTGGCCTGGCTGCAGTTTTTAGTTTAAGTCGAATGTTTGCCAAAACTCGGATAATCAACCAAAACTGGCCGAAAATGAAACCAAACTGATCATTTGTTTGGTGCCTAATGATGACATCATAGGATATATTATTTGATAAGTGACATCATATGTGCTTTTAACTATACATTACAAATTATGGAGCATCTAACTTAATGTTGTTTGTATACTAATGGTGTCTATTTAGCACTTGTGAACTTATGATGTCATCATACTTCACAGAAAGCAAAGTAAGTTGTTAAAAATGCAGTTACAATATCTTTTTTATTATTAAAGGTATGAATGATTTTGGCTAGGAGTGAGATACTCTGTATTTTTGACAGAATAAGTGGATTGTGACCCTGTTTACCAATAATATTTTTAAAAAAAAATGCTTCTTGATATATATGATTACTTCTAAAAGTTTGTTCCCAAATACCTTGCATAAATACAGCATAATATTCAAAACACAGATAATTAAAAATAACTTCTTAAGTGCACTATAAAAAATAAATTATACACATCTAAATTTTTATGATGTATTTAAAAAAATTGTAACTGTATAAAAATAATACATTATTTTGCATTTAAATGCAGTGAAAGCCAAGTAGTTAAAATTATCATGCAGTCCACCCATAGTTCAGGTGAGAAGACAGACACATATTTTTTAATTTGACAAAGTCAAGTAAAAATAAAACAAAACCAAGAAGAAGTATCCAAAAAATATTTTATTTACAAAAATACATTATCAAAACGAAGTTGCATAATACAATATATTCAAATTTTTCCAAGAATTTAGTAATAAAACAGCAATGTATGTCTTCAAAAAGAAAAAAAAAATTTTTTTTAATTATCTTATAACAATTCAATATATGGAAATAATAAAAAGTTGAAACTTACATGAATTATTAATTATTATTGACAGGGCATTTTTATCTTTAAAAAGTCCTTCCGGCCTGTACCGGGAGGAAAAGGTAGCTTTCTTATATCTTCGTTTTAAAGTTTTAGCTAATGTTACTTGAAAACAGCAAGCAAAAATGCAAAGAAACAGTTTACAAAAGATTCGTTAATACTGAATTTGAATAAGAAATTCGCCAAATTATTGAGCTATAGCCAAATTGGTTTCATTTATGAAAACCTATTTCGGTCGCCAAATTTGGCGATATTTCGCCAAGTTTGGCGATAATTTGGCGCTAACGGATATGAATATATAGTTTTAAGCGTATGGTTGGGAAAATGATTACAACAATGAAAGATAATAATTTGCGAGAAGTTGCGTTCACAAAAACTTATAAATTAATCGTTGGAATTTTGTAATGTGCTATCTTGTTTCAAAATGTCTGCCACCCTAGAATTTCAAACTGCTGTATCTCAGCCGTTTTTTAAGATAGAGGTAAAACAAAAAATGCTCCGGAATCCTTGTATCAAGGCCTAACACGTAAGTATAAAATAAATTTGAATTTTTAACTTTTTTGTACATTTATTTTAGTTTTAAATTTTTAAATGGCTGCCATCTTGAAACAAGATGGCGGACCAAGCTGGCCAACGAACTCGGTCGAGATATTAGTGACCTTAATACACACAATTAGTTTCATCAAAATCGATTTATAAATACGGGCGTTATCGTATGACATAGGTCATATATATATATATAAATCAACATTTGAACGGAGGGTGGTTTTGGGGTCTGGGGATCATGATCGGTGAAAATATACCAAAATTTTCCGGAATTGCTTTTCTCCGAACGGCTGCAATAGGTAGCTTTATAATTTTTGTATTGAAAGCTACCTAAAAATGAGCAAGAAAATGACAATTTTTAATTAGGTCAGTTTTACAAAGAGACCACCAGCAGTTTGAATAAATATTTAAGGAAATACATTATTAAAACATCAATAAAAATACAATTATCATCATTTTATAAAAACATAACTATCTCCTTTACAATGTGTTATAGTTCTATTAAAAGATGATAATAGTGATAGTAAATGTATTTTTAAGGACATTAAGATTTTTTTTAGAAAGCTACAATATTAATTTTTACTAATGGAATATAATGGATAAAACTATGTGTGAGTTATTATCTTTCCTATAAGATAATATCTGATGAAGATTGGTATGTTTTTAAAAATATAAATGCAATACAGACATAGTCAAATAACTATTTGATTTTTATCTATCTAATGTAATTCATTTATCAGAAAATGAAAAAAAAAAAAAACGTTTGATCACAAATCACTTCAATAATTATGTGTAAATGTATCATGCTTTTATGTTTAAAAACGAATCAAAAAGTTTTGTGATGTTGAACAGGAGTTTTTTTGAGAACTGCCTTAATAATAATAATGTATTAGGCCTTAGTAATATCTTTGTACAATACTTCACTCACACAAAAGCACCATCTAGATCAGCCGTACTCAAACTTTTTTTCTCGCGGGCCGCATACATATGTTTGCGACTTTAGGCGGGCCGCACACACTTATAAAAGGGTAAACAAAAGAACAATTAAAGTAGTAAAACAATATAAGCAGTATAAAAAAGCTCATATTATTAACAGGGTTGAACGTTTGTCGCAAAATAAATGTTACCAAACAATTTTAACACCACTATTTACAAGCAATAAACTTCATAACAGATTTCTATTGCAAATGTTGCAGAAATATATGAGTTCACTAAGTTTATTACTTGAAAATAATGGTGTAAAAATTACGATGTTAGGCGGCCGCAACATACAACGCCCTGATCATAAGCCAATTTATCGTGATTGAAGTACAACATTGTGACATAAAAGGTACACATTATCCAACTTAGAAACGATATATTTATAGACCATGCTAGTGATTTACATGTTTTATGCTTTGGAATAGCTTGTGAATTATTTTTCAGTTTCATGATATAAGATGATAAAATGAGAATTGTAGCAATAAAATACAACAGGCAATTTATGATGTTTTCTACAATGCAAGAAAATATTTGTTTTTAAAATCATGTAAAATGAGTTCTGAGATGTTTAAATAATTCATATTTTCCAGAAAATCCTTCTTTGCATACATCACATGCAAAGGGGTTTCCACCAGCATGTTTACAAAGATGCAGACTTAATTCACTCTGGAGATGAAATGATTTTTGACACACATGACAAGGAAATGATTTTTTTTCAGCTTTTACAACTGTTTTGCAAGTCAATGAGGCACTAAGAGGGGATTTTTTTTTATAAATTTGAGATCTTTTGACATGGAGATGACTATGCCTAATCCAATTATATTTTATTCTGAATTCTTTCTGACATATATCACAAACCAGGCTCGGACTGGCCCACCGGCCCATCGGCCCGAGGGCTGGTGCGCCCTCAGCCAGGGAAAATTTCGCGCCCCTAGGCCGCTTCCATATTTTTTCACACATATATATTATGATTAGTGTACGAAATTTCGAGAATTTGTTTAGGGATAATCATCAACTAATAGACATATAGCAAAAGAGAGGGAATTTTATTACAGTAAAGAAATTGAAGATACATCGAAGGAATTTTCAGATTCAGAAACCAAATCGGACGTATTTACATCCGATTGAGGATAGAAAACGGGAACCTAGGGAAAGTTTTAATAGCCTTGGCGCGCCGTGGCTACTCATGTAGCCCATGTGCTACTCACGCGCCCTGAGAGATTTTTTTCATCGGTTCTTAGTAGGATATATTTTAGGTCTTAATGTCAGATAAAATATTTTGCTTTGCGTACCCTCCATTGTAGTATCCAGGGGACCTTGCGCCCTTTTAAAGCCGTCCCTGAATGGACCTATAATTGAAACCATGCTTTTCTAAAAAAAAAAAAAAACAACTTTATAAAAGAAAGAGATAAATATTAGAAGGCAAAAACGTTTTGTGTGGATTTTGTTGTTGACTGGAAAACATAACTTTTCGAGGAATAAATACAACCTCGATGACACTTCTGAATTTCAATTCTGCATATTGGGATCGCACGGCCAGCGTTTTTTCATTCAAAATACCTACCAAAATTTTCCGTTAACTTTATTTAATGACAGCCTTTTCGTAATTAAATAACTATTCCGAAATTCTGGTATGTATTTTAAATAAAAAAATCGATCATTAAATAAAGCGATGATTACTATTCAGAAACTTTTGCAGGTTTTTTGAATTATGAAACGCTGGCAGCAAAATCCTGTCACTTGCAGGATTACAATCCCCGGAGGATATCTTTCAATTATGGAAATTTAATTTCCCTAGATCTCTAAGTATGATAAGAAATTTGCAAATCATGGGAAGAGTGTGCTGAGAAAAGTAAATTTACTCAATTATTTTAGCGGTTTAAGGCTACTAATCGCTATTTTTGATGTCATTTTTTAGTAGAAACTTTTTTATAGTGAGATATCAATTCAGCATTTTAAGGATGCTTAAAGTCATTTTTAAGTACACAAAATGCCTCTTCATCCTTCTCCCTCTCCTTATCCCAAATGCTGCAAGTGTAATATTTTCACAAGCAAGTGTTATTTTCCCGTTCAAATACCCCTATGTTTGCACATTCAAATACTCATATAATATGTGGTACTTTTTCTTCAAAAAAAAAAAAAAAAAAAAAAATCAAGCATGAGTTTTAGTTTCAAAATTTCTATTTCTATACTGAAAGTACATTTTTGTTCTCGATATAAATATTTTTGAATGAATTTTGCATACTGAATTTTTATTTTGTATGTGTGATGAGGCAGACACCGTCAGAGACGACATTTAAAGTTTATACTTTATTAAAGAGGAAAAAAAGCGGTAATAAATAAACAGTATTTGCTGTCAGATTATATCAGAAATTACATCTATACCATGTTTATAACGGACTTGATAACTAATTCATATTATGTCAAATAAATATATAGATTTTTAAATAGAGGTTGGAGCTCTTAGCACTGATATTCCTGCATTTTAGTAGTCATAAAAGTAAAATTTATCTGCATAATAGTTTTAGAGATATTTGTTTAAATACAAATGCAAAATGAGGAAACATTTCTCAAACCAAGGAAATCAAATTCGAAGCAATTTTAATAAGTAATTCTAGAAGCATAATTAGTTTTTGCCTAAAAAATAAAAAAAAATGGTTGAAGATTCTAATTGAAATAGGATCAATTATTTGCATATTTTAATATTATTATTAGCGCAGTGTTGCCAGCAAACATAACTGTTGGTCAAATGGGAACTCATCTTTAGACCAACGATCAGCTAACCGTTGGCTCAGCTATTGCAAACAGCCAACGAAGCTAGAAAACAATGTTTAAATACAAATGCAAAATGAGGAAACATTTCTCAAACCAAGGAAATCAAATTCGAAGCAATTTTAATAAGTAATTCTAGAAGCATAATTAGTTTTTGCCTAAAAAATAAAAAAAAATGGTTGAAGATTCTAATTGAAATAGGATCAATTATTTGCATATTTTAATATTATTATTAGCGCAGTGTTGCCAGCAAACATAACTGTTGGTCAAATGGGAACTCATCTTTAGACCAACGATCAGCTAACCGTTGGCTCAGCTATTGCAAACAGCCAACGAAGCTAGAAAACAATCGACTAATGATGTCCATCAATTTTGTGTTGCTTGAGTGAAAAAAGAATTGTATAAAAGGGAAGAGTTGGTCAAGTCATATCTCACAGCACGATGACGGTTTAAAAAAAAAATCAGAAATATCGTCAAACTTGTAATAATGTCTGAAATTGCTAAAAAAGTAAAGCAAGATATTTTTTGGCGTTAATGGACACAACTATGAATATATCAAGTGTGTTAATCTACACACAAAAATACGTGAAAAAAAATACGTGATCACCCCCTACCAATTCTTTTAAAACTAATTGTAAAAAATCTATAGATACTAATCGATTGGAAATAAAGTCTACTCATTAAAGCTATAGATTAAGTATGTTACAGGGGAAGTCGTCTACATATTAAAAATTACACCAACTTTGAATTTTCAAATAATAACACCTATTTTTGAGATCCTATTTGAGTTCCTTGGATCCAGACAGTCTGCTAAAAGGTGTAGTTTAAATACTTTACGTTAAATTTTCATAGAGCTAAAAGAGTTTAAAGTTTGAGGAAGCTAATGTTAATTCCATTTCACAAACTTATAAAAACCATCCGATAGAATTTTTATTAATTTTTTTAATGAAATACACTTAATAGATCCAAACGTATTCCAGGTTTGTTTGTTTTTTTATCAAAAAACATTATTTTAATTAGGAACATTATTAATAAATTCATATTAAAAAAATATAAATTATCACCTACATTAATTTTTGTATAAATAAACAACTGTGTGTAAGTGTACAGCTCATTTGAATAATTAGTTTTCGAGATGCAGAGAACCCTCCTACAGTCTAAGAGGATCGTCTTCTGGTTTTAAAGAATCTACAGAAAATAGACACTTAACAGAAACATTTTGTGGTATCATATATTTTAATACGAGCAAATTTTGTCTGTATATATATATATATATATATATAAAAGAAATCCATTGAGAAATCCATTGAGCTAGGTCACATGTTCGAGAAAATTCGATTAGTGGGTCATTTTGGTTCTAGGTCGTTGTGAGTCAAGCTATTTTTATTTTAAAAAAGGCTCAGACAATTTGAATTAAGTTTTGTATGCTACAGTTCTCGGAAACAAGAAGACTATTGGTCACATGTTCAAGAAATTTCGATTAGGAGGTCATTGTGGTCATGGGTCATTATGGATCAAGCTATTTTTATCTTAAAAACGGCTCGAGCGATTTGAACTAAATTTAGTATCCTACAGTTTTGGGGAACTAGAAGACTATTGGGCTTGGTCACATGTTCAAGGAAATTCGATTAGTGGGTTATTTTGGTTATGGGTCAAGCTATTTTTATCTTAAAAATGGCTCAAACGATTTGAACTAAATTTTTTAACCTACGGTTTTCGGGCACGAGAAATTCATTGGTATAGGTCACCTGTTCAAGAAAATTTGATTAGTGGATCATTTTGGAATGACTATGCGTAATGCGCTTCAATAGAAATGAAGAATGCAACAGTTATTGAGTTGTTGAATAGCTGGCAGTAAACGAAGCCAGAAAGTTGCCAAATTTGGAGAAATATTGGCGACATTAGACTGGAAAATTGACTTTCAAGATTACCAATGACAAAGCACATACTTGGTGCAAATTGAATGGTATTTCGTGATATTTGAACTCAAAGCTAATTTTCGCCGAGCATAGCTCGGTCTTCCCTGCTCGTTTACTTCTATATAAAGAAAGTTTATTATAAATTTAAAGTTCCTGTATAATTTTAATGCTGACTAAATGAGTGTTCAGTACTTTTTCTTGTAAGATTTAAATTTCATTTTCCAAAATTTTTAGATAAATCCCTAACACATTTTCTTTTATAACTTTATGAAGAATTAAGATAAGTATATTCCCAGTATATATAAGTATATATATGTCTTGATCCAAGGAACTCAAACATAGGTATTACAATTTGAAAAATCAACGTTCGTGCATTTTATAATATGTAGACAATCCCCGAAACAAAATTTTCGAATAGAATTTAATAGCAGAAATTTTCCCAATAAATTGGTACCTATGTATTTTTTATACCTTATTTGCAGCATAATTAGTAAGGAGTGATCACTTTTATACCATGACTGTTCTAAGGTATCTATTGACAAATGAATAAAGTAGGATACAAGGTAATCTGTATTTAACTTTCTATAGTTTTTGAATATTACATGACATAGTTTGGAAAAAATGTGTAGCATTGTGTTGATTTAGTGAAACTTCAAACATGCACGGGGAATATAGCGAAGTCGTCTATCTAAACTCAGGAACATTATATTAAGCCGTTTTCTTATTTGGTGCTATGCGAATGTGTTAAACTTTGTCAAGTCAAACACAACACAAGTAAGTAAAATTGATTTAAGTTCGTTAAAATTTTTGCGTCCTGTGAAAGTCCAAGGTCTGCGCCCTTTCCCTTGGCCCAGTCCGACCCTGTCACAAACATAGGGTTTTTCACCTGTATGGATACGATAATGTATCTTTAAAGTGCCTTTAGATTGAAAAACTTTTTGACAGAATATACATAAATAGGGTTCTTCAACTGTATGGACACGATAATGTTCTTCCAATGCACAACTATGAGGAAAACTTTTGAGGCATATATTGCAGGAAATTCTTCTTGCAAGTTTTTGAAGATGTAACATGTTGCTGTGCTTTCGAAGATGTGTCTGCAAGAGTGATTGCAATGGAAATCCTTCATGACAGGAGGAACATTTATAAATTTTACCATTTAGATGGAAAGAAATGTGACCATCTAAACAATCCTTCTGCATAATAGATATCCCACAAATAGGGCATTTATAAGGTTTTTTTCCAAAATAAATGCGAAGATGTTTATGTAAATTACTTTAAAAAATAAATCCTCTTTGACAAACACTATATAAAAATGCTTTTACTTTTGAATCAGGCTCAATTTTGACGTTAGGATAATTGTCATTCATTATGTGATGAAGCTATATTTTTTAAATATATCAATGGGTTGATATGCCTTTTACATAAAATCTTTACTGACAAAACTTAAATATGAAACGTTCACTCAGAAACTTTAAAATCTTTGAAGCATTTAATGCATATGTGGCTATCTATATTTTAATAATTTTTTTCCATTCTTACCTGCCTAAAGATTAAGGCATAATCATGCTGTGTTAATGCTAATAAGCTGACTATTGGTCAGGAGGTTGCAGGTTCAAATCCTGGTTCTGTCTTGAATGTTCAATTTGGTTCACAGTCCATTTTCCCTGTCTGTTTATCAACCATGAGCAAAAAATGACCTTAGTACCTTGAACCATTTAGTCAGATGAGTAATAGGGCTTTTTCTTATAATTCCAGTATATCATTATCAATCTATAAAAATGTAAAATGTACATTAAATACATGTAATATAGTTTGACACAACAGAGAAATGCTTAATTTTATCAATAAAGGAAGAATGTACAGCATCTACAAAAAAAAGAAGAATATAAATACAGTACGGTCTCTAAAATCCAGAATGCATAAAAGTTAATCTAATTTTTCACATGATTTTTAATTTTGCAGTTACATTACACTTAAGATTTTTGAATATACCGTAAAATCCTGATTGTAAGCCCTCCCCCCTTTTTCAAAAGCAAAAAGGGTTAAATGTGGGAGGGAGGCTTATAATCGAGATTTTTAAAAAATCATTTAAAAACCTGTTTTTATCATGAATTTAGAAGTAAAAAGGGGCGAGAATCTTCTGTATTTCGGGAGATTTTCACTCAAAAATAAATAAATAAATAAAATCTAACCCCCCATCCCCCCCCCCCCAAAAAAAAATTGAAAATCTTTTTTTTTCTTTATTTGTTATTTTATTGTAACAATAAATAATCAATCATCTAAATCCCCCTCAAAATTACTGCTTCCCCCTTTGTCCCCTCCTCTGGTACCAAAACCCCATAGTTTAACCTTTATAACTCTTTAATTTTAAATTTCTTTTCAGATTTATTTAGTACTCTATGTTACGAGTTCCCAAACTTTTAGACAGACGTACCACTAAATCGAAGTTCATGTTTCCGTGTACCACAAAGTAACAAACATATTGCTAATAACGGAAAAACTTTGAAAATGGAGCTTACATATTGTGTTTGATTGCAAATAACTATTTTACAGTATAAAAACAAATTTTCATGAAATATGTTTGAAATAAAACTTCAATACTGAAATAAATTTTCCACACCTGCTATCAGCTCTTCCAGAACCAAAAAGAGAAAAAGAAGAAAGGTTATAAATTACACTTAATATTTTTTGTTTTAAGACTTCCTATTTGATTAAGATCCTCAAAATTACATGCATATAGACTTTACCTTCAGATAATTCAATTTAAAATAAGTTCTTTCGATAATTAAAAATGTTTCATTGATTAATTTTAAAATTAGGTCTTTATAATTACAATTTTTTTTCCCCATATAAATGTAATAATTACGTGTATTTAATTCTGGAAAACTGATTGTTTCATAAGCAGCCTGTATAGATTTCAGTGTATCTGCTATAACAAACATTTCTAGTAAAAATAAAAGAAAAAAGCATTTACAGTTCCTAATTCTCATCCGAATATATCCAGGGTGATAAATTAATGCCATTTTTGTTTTCATAATAAAATGCAGCATTTCATTTTATGTACCAGTATCGGACTTTTGTATACCGGTAGCCAGAGCTTCGTGTTCCATAGTTTGGGAACCCCTGCTCTATATTAACAATAAATAAATCTAATCGACCACCTAAATTAACCCTTCCTCCTAAAACCTCCGTTTTTTTCCTGCCCCCCCCCCCCCCCCCCAACCTCATCTCATGAAGACTCTCCCCTGCAAATGAATCTCATTAAATTTTAAATCTTTAAAATTTTTATTTTTTTCTGCTATATTTGTGATTTTTTTTATAAACAATCTAAATTATTCCCGTCCCCCCCCCCTGAAAAAAAGTCCTCTTTATTTTCTCCCCCCTCCCTGTCCACAGTATTTACTTTAAAGTCTTTAATTTTTTTCCCCTCTATTTATAACTTTTTTGCAACAATAATTAAATAATTATCTAATTTGCTCCTCCCCCCCCCCCCCACCCAAAAAAATCTGCTTCACCTCCTCCCCCCCTAGCATACAAACTTTAAAATCTTAAAAATGATTTTTTTTAAAGATTTTTATGCTGTATTGCTACTTTGTAGCAACAATAAATAAGTGATCATGTAACTCTCCCCTTAAATTTCCATTCCCCATCCCCAGAAAAATGGGTTACATTTCTAAACATGGAGAGGGGGGGGGGGAAGCAGAGAGTAAATTGTAGCCTTTTTGTAGTTTGACTGTTCTCACAGCTAATATTCTTTTAATGGGAGGGAAGTTATTTTAGATAACATATTTATTTCATAACATAAAATATACACATGATTCAGGGAAGAACAGCCAAACTTTAAAAATGGTGAAAATTTTTGCTTTCCTCTCACATATTTAGAAATCCACCCTCCTCCCTTGGGAGAAAAGGATAGAGCAAAAATTTCAAAGGCGATGATTATTTTAGATGAGTGATACTTATATGAGATGATGTAGATGGGATGAGATACTTTACTTTAAAATAAGAAATAGAACAGTGTTTAAACAAATATATATTAAAGATTTTAAAGTATTTGCTGAGTGGTGAGACAGTGGGGGAAATGGAACTTTTGGGAGAAAGGGGGGTAATTTTAATGATTGATTATTCATTAATTGTTACTAAAGATAAACAAATAGTTATAAAGATTTTAAATATTGTATGTGTGTGTGGGGAGGGGAATATTTTTGGAGTAGAGAGAAAACTTAGATGACAAATTATCTATTTATTTTTACTAGAGAGCAGCAAACAAGACAAAATATTTCTTCAAATAAGAGTTTTACAAATTTTAAACTTTGTATTCTCGGGGCAATATGAATTTCAAAGGAAGGGGTTTGTAATTTAGATGACTTGTTATTTATTTATTATTAATAGATAGCAACAAATAGGACATTTTTTTTTAAATATAAATAGTTAAAAAATATATAAGATGACATTTTGGGGGTAGAGAGGTAACTGAAATGGCTGATTATTTATTTATTGTTAATAGACAGCAACAAATAGAGCATATATTTTTCAATAAAGAGTTTTAAAAATTTTAAACTTTGTATCCGGAGAGGGAGGGAGAAAGTGTACGTTTCAGACAGGATGAGGAGGGGGGTAATTTAGATGATTGATTATTTACTTATTGTTACTAGAGATCAACAAATAGAACAGAAGAATTTTTTTTAAATAGAATTTAAACATTTTTTTTTTCTCGATGGGCAAAAGGAGGGAAGAGGTGATAGAGAGATAATTTAAATAGCTAATTATTTATTTATTGTTACTAGATAGTAACAAGTATACCATATTTTTTTTTATAAAGAGTTTTAAAGATTTTAAACTTTTTATGCTGAGGGAGTAAGGGAAAACATAAATTTTTGTATTGAGAGAGGAGATTGTAGTTTAGAGGACTGATTTTTTACTTATTGTTATATTACTAGCAAGCAGCAAGAAGGCCAGAAGAATTTAAGATTCTCAAGATTTTTAACTTTTTATGTTGGGGAGGGCAGAGAAGGGAGGTGGACATTTCATGGGGGGGGGGGTTCATTAACATTATATAAAAGCAAAAGTGAAAATAAGATTAAAAACTCTCTTCCTTGGATTTTTAAAATCAATTTTTTGTGCACAAAAATTTGTTTGGGGGTTGGGGGCCTCTATTTTGGAATGGAAAAGAAAATCAAAGTTGCTTAAAAATGGGAGGTGGGGGGGTTACTTTCAGGATTTTATGGTATATTAAATTCATTTTAGTTTATACACATTATGCTTAAGATTTTTCAATATATATTAAATTCATTTTAGTTTATCTTAATGTATCCAATTATGTCTGCAATTAGTAAAAAGAGAAAACATATTTCTCTGTCAATAGCGGATAAAATTCCGTTGCTAAAAGCACATGATCAAGGGACATCTGTCAACAGTATCTGTGAAACATAGTGTTGGAAAATCAACTGTTTATGATATTGTGAAACAAAAAGGAAAAGATTCTTCAATTTTTTTGTGGATAGTAACTCAGCTGCTTCTATGAATAAAAGAAAAACATTACAAACTGCTAACAATATTGATTTGGATAATGTTTTAATTGATTGAATTCGCCAAAAGCAAAGTGAACATGTGTCTTTTAGTGGTCCACTGAAAATATATCAAAATATTTCATGAAAAGATGGAGATAAGTACTCCATGTAATTATTTGACTGGTTGGCTATAAAAGTTTAAAAATCATCATGGAATTCGATATCTTCGAATATACAGAGAGAAAGGAAGGGGGGGTACTTAATTTTAATATAGTGTATCATTATATATAGTGAATATAGTGTCAATTATAATACACTAAATTCACCATACTATAATAATGTTAGTAATAATATATTTAATGTATTGGAAACATGTCTATAATAAATTAATAAAGATAGTTAAAAATAAAGTAATTCAAAATTTATCGAGAAATAGACATAGGTCTGTAAAATTTCGGTTGGCTACAGCCCTATATACCACAGATGATGTACCTGACCACTTAACTCGTATGATTATTTGTAGCCTGCAAATGTGTCAAGGTTGAAAACTGCTGTGCTATATCATATAAAACTTCAAAATTATTTTGTTCATTTTTAAAATATAATATTAAAACATTACCAGAGGGCCCGTGAGAGGATTTTGCATTGAAATCTAATATCTTTTAGGTACTTCTCTATTATCGCGTCGACCACTTTTCATAACAAAAAACTATCGCCAAACGGCAAGACTAAATGCCAAAAAGGCAGTCCCATTTACTTGATGTCAGAAGCATTATACGTGTTTGTTACATCATCAAGTGGTTTTTAATTCGACATTTTCGTGTATTTTTCATTATGTTTTACAGATTTATTAGTTATTTTATTAATTGAAGTAACAATTGTGTCCTTAAATTCTTATATTTTATTTATTTATTTATTTTGATATTTCAATGACAACGTTCTCCCGTTTATTTGGCGATAGATTTTTGTTATGAAAAGTGGTCGACGGGATAATAGAGAAGTATCATTTTTTTATTAATATGTAATATTTATTAAAAACAGGTTTATACTTCTAAAGAAAAAGTAAGGATAAAAATATCGTCAAACAACATTTAGTTTTTAGTCAAGCCAGAATATCATCTAATTTATTCCATCAAAGTTAGAGTCAAAACTGATCCAAGATTGCAAAAGGTACGCGCGAGAAAAAAAACAAAAAAAAACAATCGTATTTTAACTGCATTAGAGGAGGATGTCATCCGCTTCGGGAAAAACATGGGACATAGAAATATAAATCTAAACATTTCAATTTCGCTTTTTAATCATAAATATAAAATAAACCTGTGCGGTGTTTTTTATAATAATTGCTGAGCATCATATAATGTGGTATTTTATTTTTGTGGCAACAATAATTTGGAGAAACCCTTTCATTTCTTTTATGAAAACAATGCCGATTTAATTTGTAATTTTCAGCAAGTTTTAATCAAAAACATGTTTTAACGAAATGTTAAGTCTGCTATGTCAGAAGCCTGTTCAAAATCCTTTCATATGCTATCTCATTCGTCGTTCTGAGTTTCCTATTTTCTTAGAAAAAGGGACGTTGACAGGAGAAATAATATATACGATTAGTTATTGGATTTTTCAAGTTTGATTTAAACCAAAGTTTCCTTGAATGTGAGCTAAATTTTAAGTCAAAGGATATACATATAAACAAATTAAAAATTATAAAATATTTCACTTAATAACATTATCAAAACTATGATTACCCCCCCCCCCCTCCCCACTTACCCCAAAAATAATAAAATAAAATAAAGATAATTGCTGCATTAATAAAGATCTGTTAAAAAAAGAGAGAAAGAGAGTCAAAATAATGTCAAGACTTTAAAATATAACAAGAATTTAGCTGTCATTGGGTATTGTAATGTTAAATATGCAAATGAGAATATATAATCAAAACATGAAACATTTATTAAGTTTCCTTGTTTTTAGAAAAAAGTGCATTTTAAATGTATTACAGTAGAATCTTGTTACAAAAAATGTATTAATTAACAAACTTTTCAGTTTAAAGAATATTATTTGGATTATTATTTTTTAATTCTATGTTTTATCGTTATAAAGATATTCACTCCAACTTAAATTGAAAACAAAACAAAAACAATAAGAAATATCCATAAAATATTTTATTTACAAAACACATTATCAAAACAAATTCAAAAATTTCCAAGAATTTAATCACAAAACAGCAACGTATGTAAAAATAAAAAATTCATAAAAATAATTTGATAATTATAGGATAACATTTCAATATATGAAAATAATAAAAAGTTAAAACTTACATAAATCAATCATTGTTATAGCCAGGACATTTTTATCAAAAAAAAAATAATTAGAAAGTCACAAAGAAAAATAACAATTTTGGATTACAATCACAATTTGGTCAGACCACCAGACGTTTGAGTGAATATTTAAAGAAATATATTAAACCCATCAATTTTAAAAAAACATAAAATCATATAAATAAAAGAGATATTTAAAATAATTCTGATAAAACTTCAATAACGAGCCTTTTAAAAAATCACAAGAATTTGATTACCAACAGGTAGTGTTAAATACATGAATTTAGAAATATCGCCTATCTATACAAGATACAACATGTATTAGATTACATGTCTTCAGAAGGAAGTGGATGTTTAACCATATTTTGAAGCTTAGCTAGTTTCTCTTCACAGGAATTTTTAATTAAGTTGCTCACAACAACAGAAGTTCACCATAAAGAATTATTTTTATAGATTTCTTTTATGTGCAATTCCTGATTAATGATTTATATTCATCTATAATAATAAAGATAGATGTTTGTTTCTCTCTGTGTGTGTATGTGCTGTGTTCTGAAAAGACCGCTGCACACAAAACTATAAGATTGGCAGGATAGTACCCATATGTCTGAAGTTATGCACCTCAAAGCTATTTTATAGATTTTTTTTTAAATTAATTTTTTAAGCAAATTTTAGTGTTTTTCACATTGGTAAAAAGGATTTGATTTCAATCTTTTAGCCCAATATAGTAAATTTTGCCTTCTTTTCAATAAAGTTTATTTAGAATTTGTATAGTGATTTTTGAATTTTTCACAATTTTTTTTATACATTTCTAGAGCTTTTTCATGGTTTTTGGCCATTTATGACATTTATAAAAGGAATTCCAATCTTTTAGTCTAATATAGTAAATTTTGCCCTATGCAATTTTTGTATTTTTTCAAATTAGTAAAAGGAACCTGGTTTCAATCTTTTAGGAATATAGCAAATTTTGTACTCTTTTCAATAAAGTTTATTCAGAATTTGAACAGTGATTTTTGAATTTTTTCACGAATCTTTGATGAGATAAGAGTTTTTTTGCATGTAGTGGCGATTTTTTATCATTCGTAAAAGGGAATGTGATTTCAATTTTTTAGCCTAGTATAATAATTTTTTGTCTTTTGCAATAATTGAATTTTTAGCATTTTTTTGCATTTTGTGGTGATTTTTTGACATTTGTAAAAAAATCTGTTTTCAATATTTTAGCATAATCTAGTAAATTTTGTTATCTGACTTTTGAATTTTTAGCATTTTTTCGCATTCTGTAGTGATATTTTGACAATTTTTTTCTGAAACAGAAAGAACTCTTCAGTAAGTTTTGCTACTACCAGATTAAATTCAAGTTGGGAGAATGCCAAATCAGTTCCTATAGCAACATGAATGACATTGCTGAAAATGTGATTTTAATATGGGTCAATATAAAGTTTCACTTGATTTGAGACTGGAGCGGGAGGAGCCTACATGGGTGAGTATAAGCTATCAAAGGCAGTGAGGCCCCAACCTCAAGTTTGTTCAGTTCGAGGTTCATTTGGGAAAAAACTACCAGTGATGCTAGCGAAGCTCTGCTAGTTATTAATAAAACAAATTGTAGATTTCTTGGCTTGTAGCTTTATTCATTATGTATACCATAATAATATTACTGTTTATCTTTTATATAAATTCCTTGTATCACAACATTTTATTATGCAATACACATTATGATGCAACAACAATCTACAGACCTTTTTATATTGCAACAACTCTGATCTAGAAAATTAAATGACCATGAAAAGTGTTATTTTAAACATTTAAAAGAAAGTTATTGACCAGACTTACATACTTTGCAAAAACTATAAATTTACCATGCATTACAAATATTCTTCCATAAATACATATATATATATATATAATTTACACTTAACTATGTGATAAAACTATTCCTGGATGCCACCAAATTTTTTTTATTAAAAAAATACAAAAGTTACAGCAATCATTACATGTACTAATAAAAACAAATTTTGAAATTGAAAACTGAGATACTTGGCCCTGTACAATATAGATAAATAAAACAATATTTTAAGAACAAGAACATTTTCTAGCGCATATGTTGCTTTATGTACTTAATATGAAATTGGTTTAAAAAATAATTTAAAAAGCAGATCCATCTGTTGAGAATTTCTAATAATTTGAGATAGTTACAATGTTACAGAATGAAGATAAATAAAATGTTTTTTTTTTTTTTTTTTTTTTTTAATGAATAGAGCATCTAAATATGTTGCATAATTTATACTTTGACCTGGATAAGTTGGCTTGTGAATTATACAACTTTAGACTAATTTATTCATTGATTATGGAATAGAGGCAACCAGAACTAGAAATTAACCCATTCATGACCACTGATATGAATTCATATCTTTTGAATGTATGCGATTCCAATTACAGACATAACTTTAGCATTTTATATGTTACATTATTTCTCAAAAATATAAACAATATTCGTATTTATACATTCAATGTACTAAGCATACAAATACCTTGATTAGAAACAGTTTATCATTATTATAGTATTTATTTGTAATATAAATGAAATCTTATCATTAAATAATGCAAGAGTAACTAATGGCCATAGGTAAGTTTTGCTGTTAAAAAGACGAAATACATGGTCACAAAAGTGCTAAGATAGTCTAGTTTTAAATTAAATAAAAAAATTTCTAAACTTATTTTAGCTACTTTCTTTCACTAGAGTGTTGCAAACTCTTCGGGATCATAAGCAATGATATAGTTGTACAATAACCATAGAGTATGTACTATAAGAGAATATATGCTATAGCTTTATGTGAAAAACAGGGGTGTTATACAGAGATTCTATTAGAAATCCAGAAGATATATGGTGTATATCACTGCTCCACTAGATCCCTGATCATAAGCCAACTTATTGTGATTGAAGTACAACGTTGTGACATAAAAGGTACGCATTATCCAACTTAGAAATGATATATTTAAAGAACATGCTGGTGATTTACATGTTTTATGCTTTGGAATAGCTGGTGAATTATTTTTTAATTTCATGATATAAAATGATAAAACAAGCACTGTAGCAATAAAATACAACAGGCAATTTATGATGTTTTCTACAATGCAAGAAAATATGTGTTTTTAAAATTATGTAGAATGAGTTCTGAGATGCTTAAATAATTCAAATTTTCCAGAAAATCCTTCTTTGCATACATCACATGCAAAGGGGTTTCCACCAGCATGTTTACGAAGATGCAGACTTAATTCACTCTGGAGATGAAATGATTTTTGACACACATGACAAGGAAATGATTTTTTTTCAACTTTTACAATGGTTTTGCGAGTCAATGGGACTCCTGGAGGAGGAGAAACTGTCTTTTTTATTTGAGATCTTTTGAGATGGAGACGACTATGCTTAAGCCAATTACATTTTGATGACAATTCTTTCTGACATATATCACAAACATAGGGTTTTTCACCAGTATGGATACGATAATGTGTCTTTAAAGCACTTTTGAATTGAAAAGCTTTTTGACAGAATACACATACAAAGGGTTTTTCCCCTGTATGCATACGATAATGTTCTTTAAATGCATAATTATGAGGAAAACTTTTCTGGCATACACTACAGGAAACTCTTTTTGCAAGTTTTTGAAGATGTAACATGCTGTGGTGCTTTCGAAGATGTGTCCGCAAGAGTGATTGCAATGGAAATCCTTCATGACAGGAAGGGCATTTATAAATTTTACCATTTATATGGAAAGAAATGTGATCATCTAAATGATCCTTCTGTACAATAGATATTTCACAGATGGGGCATTTATAAGGTTTTTTTCCGAAATGGCTGCGAAGATGCTTATGCAAATTACTTTTAAAAATGAATCCTCTTTGACAAACACTACATGCAAATGTTTTTACTTTTGAATCAGGTTCAATTTTGACATCAGGATAACTGTCATTCATTATGATGAAGCTATATATTTTAAATATATCAATGGGTTGATATGACTTTTTCATAAAATATTTACTGACAAAAATTACATATGAAAAGTTCACTCAGAAATTTTAAAATCTCGACATTTAAATAAGACATTTAATGTATATGGGACAATCTATATTTTAATAATTCTTTTCCATTCAGACATGCCTAAAGATTAAGGCATAGTCAAGCTGTGTTAATGCTAATAAGCTGACTATTGGTCAGGAGAGTGCAGGTTCAAATCTTGGTTCTGTCTTGAATGTTCAATTTGGTTCACAGTCCATTTTCCCTGTCTGTTTATCTATCATGAGCAAAAAATGACCTTAGGACCTTGAACCATTCAGTCAGATGAGTAATAGGGCTTTTTTATAATTCCAGTATCAATCATTCATTATCAATCTATAAAAATGTAAAATGTACATTAAATACATGTAATATTGTTTGACACAACAGAGAAATGCTTAATACTATCAATAAAGGAAGAATGTACAGCATCTGCAAAGAAAGCAGAACAGAAATACTATACAGTACAGTCTCTATCCGGAAACCTCCAAAATCCAGAATGCACAAAAGTTAATCTAATTTTCACATTGTTTTTAGTTTTGTTTACTTACTTTGTTGATAGATGGCAGTACCAAACAATTTCCTTAAATTTTTGCCATTCTAGTTTAAATTCCGCATATCCCAGTCATTTCCCTTAATTCATTTTAGAGAGAGGTTTATTTTATTCATGATTTTTTATATGATCAGTGATCGTTCAGTTACATTACACTTAAGATTTTTGAACATATATTAAATTCATTTTAGTTTACCTTAATGTATCCAATTATGTCTGCAATTAGTAAAAAGAGAAAACATATTTCTCTGTCAATAGCAGATAAAATTTCGCTGCTAAAAGCACATGATCAAGAGACATCCGTCAACAGTATCTGTGAAACATACAGTGTTGTAAAATCAATTGTTTATGATATTTTGAAACAAAAGAAAAAAAGATTCTTCAATTTTTTGTGGACAGTGACTCAGCTATGAATAAAAGAAAAACATTACAAACTGCTAACAATATTGATTTTGTTAATGTTTTAACCCCTTGAAGGGCACCGGTATATTATATATACCACTTAATTTTAATCCCAAAATGCCACATTGACATCAGAATTTTGTAATAAAATTTTGAATTTATAAGGTACATGAGGAAAAGCTTTTACTTATTTTAAAATAAATTCGTTTGTGAATCCTGGTGTCAATCAATCATTTCGATATATTAGCTACAAGAGTACTTTGCCCCTGAAGGGGTTAATTGAGTAGATTTGCCAAAAGCGAAGTGAACATGTGTCTCTTAGTGGTCCACTGATCATAGAAGAGGGCAAAATATTTCATGAAAAGATGGGGGTAAGTACTCCAGATAATTATTTGACTTGTTGGCTACAAAAGTTTAAAAATCATCATGGAATTCGATATCTTCGAATATGCAGAGAGGAAGTTAGTGTAGATGATGAAGCCAGAGAAATTTTCACTGATGAGATTACCAAATTAATATTTGACGAAAAGATACCCAACGATTTGATTTATAATGCCGATAAAACCTGTCTGTTTTGGAGATATGTATCCAGAAAGACACTAGCCACTGCAAATGAAACAAATCTTACAGGAATTAAAGATATGAAAGAGAGGATCACAGTTTTAGCTTGTGCGAATGCTGCTGGAAATCACAAATTAAAATTATTAATGATCACAAAAAGTGCCCCAATGTTTAAAAGGTATACCTATTCCAGTTATTTACTGGGCAAATAAACGTGCTTGGATGGCAAAGGAACTGTTTCAAGAAGAGTTTAATACATATTTTGTTCCTGAAGTTTAAGCACACTGTAAATCTAAAATGCCCCTAAGTGGCTGTAAAATTTTATTAATTTTAGATAACTGTTCTGTGCATCCAAGTGCTGCGATTTTGAATACAGATAATATTAAAGTGATATTTCTGCCACCGAAGTACACTTTTTCAGTCCGGCCTATGAATATGGGATTGTTGCAGGCTTAAATGCAGATATAAAAATGATTTTTTGAAGAAAATGTTAGCCGACGTTAATAATAACCAGAGTATTGTTGATTTTGTAAAATATTTCAACATTAAAAAGCAATTTTTTGTGCAACAAATGCCTGGGATGCTATTGAATCAGAAATTGTAAAAAAAGCTTGGCACCATCTATTGCCGACAATAATATTTAATGACGATGGTGATAATGCTATTGACTTTGACTTTGAAAAATTTAAAATTTCACAAAAAAAAGACAAAATTTCAGAGCTATTGAAGTATGCAAAAAATGGAAATATAAGTCTGGATAAATCAGATATAGATGCAGTTATGGGAATCAATCAAAATGCACAAATTGTTGGTACACTCAATGAATCCAAAATCATTGACAGTGTGATAAACAAAGGAAAAGCTGCTGCTGATTCAGAAAATGATACTGATAATTCGATAAATGAAGAAAAAGAAATAACTACAGAAGAACTAATAAATAGTTTAGACAGAACAATATAAGGATTAGAACAGAGAAATTGTATAACCGAGAATGAATTAATGTCCTTATATAGGATTAGAGAAAAAGCAATGGCCAATAAGTCTAAACTAAGACAAGAAAAACTGACACACGTTTAACCCCTTGGGGACGAGCGACACGTATACGTGCCACATAAGATGCTCAAAATCTTCAATTTTTCCCACCAGTTATTTTTTATTGTAAGCTTTGCCTCATTAAATCTTAGCATTTCTGTGATTCAATTAAACAAAAATTTCTTTTTTGAAAAACCAGTGGTAAAAAATTAAAAATTCTGTAAAGGACGCTCGTCGCAAAGGGGTTAAATAAAATCATAATCATAAAAATGTTCTGTGCATATTTAATTTCATAAGAATAAATTAAGCTTGATTTTGCTTTTGAATCATTTAATATGTTATTTATGATTTTTTTATGATTATTCATAATTTTTGCTTATAATTTTCAGTTGTTATTTCAAGATCTCTAAAATCCGGAATCATCTAAAATCTGGAAAAGCTGTGTCAAGAATGATTCCAGTTTTTGGAGACTACTGTATGAGACATTTATGAAGATATGTAAGAATGATTGTACAACCCACTTCCATCCAACAGAACGGATTGTAAAAGTATCTGCTATGCTAATAAATATGGATATTGACTAACGTTTTGTAAATTCTAAAGTGTTCTACAAGGAATAAGGACTTTTGGGCTTTTGGCTTAAGCTGAAAACGCTCTACCAACTGAGCCATCCTGAACAATTCCGGTGGACACAATTCACTAAGCCAACAGCCAACCTTTCAATAATGACATATGGTCTGTTTTCGGAAAGTTCAATTATCTATGAGTTATTATGATGAGCTATTTCAGATAACAGATCAGATGTCATTATCCTATGGTTGTCTGAGTGAGTTGTGTTTGCTTGTTTTGTACAGAATAGCTAAGTTGGTAGAGTGTTCCAAAGTTCCCTGGTTCAAATCACAACTCGTATCATTTAAAATATATTCAGAGTACATGTAACTGATTGGATGTTTCAACTTTGATTAAAACAAAGGTATCTTCACTGAGGTTGAAATAAAAGTTAAGCCGAAGAATACAAATAAATAAATGAAATATCTATAAAGTGATTTACTTAAAGCATACAACATGAAAAAATATATATATATAAACACTGTGTTGCTAAAGATCATGTCTAAAAGAGATAGTCAAAATAATGCCATGGAAACTTAAACAATAATAGTATAGTCAGTATTTTCAAATACTGTAATAAGATTTTGAAAGCCTGTAGGCTCTTTGAAGGCTCTGTAATGTAAAATATGCAAACTAGCAAAAATAGTCAATGCACATAACATTTATTGGATTTCCATGTTTTACCAAAAAAAAAACATTTTTAATTTGATATTTTAATTTATATTTGATATTTTACCTATATTTGTTTTAGGGAGGTGTTCAACTAGGCTTGCAACAATAAGACTACATTAGAGAATTTTTATATATCTTTATACAAATACGATTCCTGGCTGATATGTGTTCATTATGAATAAAGTCAATTATAATTTGTCTTATAGTTTTATCTATTATGTATATACTATAATATCATTATAGCTAAACTTCCATAAAAATTCATGTGTATAACACATTTCATTATGCAACATACATTTACCTTTTAAAGTTGCAACAATTTTACTTTAAGAAATTGAGAGAAATATTAATCACGAAAAATGATATTTTAAACACTTGAGTAAATTGAATAAGTAAATTGCAATTTGGCTTACAGTTTTAACCATCAGTTATACAATAAGATTACTGTTAAACTTTCATAAAAGTTCATGTGTATAATGCAACACACATTTAATCCTTTATATTGAAACAATTTGAGATATTAATTGGACATGAAAATGTTATTTTAAACTAAACAAAGGTGAAAAACTTTGAAATTCCTTTTAATAATAATAATTGTGATTTTTGATAACCAGTCTCACATTTTTTATCATTTTATATAGGTTATGTAAAAGCACAGAAATTTTTGCTAAGCCACAGATGATGCAACCTGCCCTTTAACCTGTAACATGAGAGATGCAAGTCTCTGAAATTGAACTGCATCGACTAAAACTAATGAGATTTTTTGAAGTAGTAGACACGCCATGTTTTAAAAATAACTTTTGTTGGAATTTTTACTTTTTTCTATCTTTACAAGAAGAAAGTATCGGATTCATGAAAATTCTCGACTTTCGATGGATTTATACATTTATAGAAGGTCTTTGAACATGATTTGACTGTTTCTAGAAAATGTCTGTCTGTAAGTCTGTGACTCTGTCTGCTTGTATGTGACAAAAAATTTGTGGGTGCTCTATCTCAAGAACTAATACATGAAATTTAATAAAATTTTACATTTAGTTAGACTCTGATATAAAGCGGTGTTGATTAGTTTTTGGTGAAAATTGCCCAACAGGTGGCTTTGCTATGCTGCATTTTTCGTGATTTCCGCAATAGTTCTATCTCAAGAACTAATGCACTTACTTTCATCAAACCTCAGATCCAGTTAGACTTTGACATAACCAGACGCTGATTACGTTTTGGTGTAGCTATCCCAACAGGTGGCGCTGTTATACCACTTTTTTCATTATTTTTACAATAACTATATCTCAAGAACGAATGCACAGAATTTCATCAAACTTCAGATTCTATTAGACCATGACATATATAGATGCTGCTGACATTTTGGTATAAAAAGTCCAAGAGATGGCGCTGCTATACTACTTTTTTCATTATTATCAAGATAACTATACCTCAAGAGCAAATACACAGATTTTCATCAAACTTCAGATTTCGTTAGATGTTGACGTAAGTTGTTTTTGATTAGGATTTTGTCTAAATCTCCCAACAGGTGGCGCTGCTATGCTGCATTTTGCAGGATTTACACGATTTTAGCAATAGTCGCAGGGCTTGACAAATACGGTCGCCAGGGGCTACCAAGTTCTTTTATCTGGCTACTAATCTATTTAATCTGGTGGTGATTTTTTTTTATTTTTTTGATAAAAAATAGCCTAAAAAATTCACAAAAATGGCAATTTTCCTCTTCTCTCCTCTCAATATTATGAAATAAACTTAAAAGTATATTTGAACAAAAAACATTTTTTTTTAAACTTTTATTTTTAATTTGGCAAAAATAAGTTCATCAACAGCAAATATTAAAATAATAAAATCTGAATAATTTGACTGATTTTGAAATAATGAAAATAGGCATCAAATTGTATTCCTGCTTCAATATTTTATCAATGCCACCCCTTATCAAATATAGATGTCATAGCACTCAACTATCCGGACATTTGTAGCATATGGCAATCGTCATTTTCTGAACATGTTGGAAAATCCAGCCTTTACAGTATTTCTTTTCTTTACCTTTTATTCAGAGACATATAATTTTGATAAATTTCATCAGAAAACTTAAAAATTATCTTTCTAAATTATGTAACTCTCGAACTAATAATTCTAAATTAGACTTGTTGTTATTTTTTCCCAATCAATTCATTTTTTTTGTTTGTTTTTTGAAAATAAATAAATGACAGGGGATATTTTTTACTGGTGACTAGAATTTTTTGCTGGCTATCAGATTTTATGAAATTTGTAAAGCCCTGGTCATATCTCAAGAATTAATGCATGGAATTTAATAAAACTTTAGATTCAGTTAGACCTTGATATAAATTGGTGCTGATTTGTTTTTGGTGTATGCGAAGCCTGTGTGAAATAGAAGAAAGTTTTGGGATTGGCATATCCAACTAGTTTATTATTATTATTGAAATAGTTGAAAATGATTTTTCATCTATTGATCAATCACCAACGATTAATTATCATTATCATCAATGAGCTTGTTTTCTCTTTAAGTTAAACCAGGCTATCCAACCCAGGATACTGCCTAGTGTACAGAATCAAGGTGAAAATAGTTTTTAATTTAAAACTGCGATAGATTTTTTTTGCATTGATTTAGTATATTTTCTTAGATTACAAACCAACTACACTAAGAAATTTTTTTTAGTACTTTCATATTAGCCACATGACAGTGGTTAATCGCAAAAGACTTCACAATTTATAGCAAGTTTATTTTAATTATTTTAAAATTTAAGCACATAGTTTGATTACATGTCTGTTAAATTCTTATTTTATTTATTTATTTGTGAAGATATAATTTTGTTGGGCAATTTAGTTACGGAATATGACACGGAAACAAATAAATGCTGAATTATTTACATTGATTTAAAGGTGCAAATAGGTTAATTTTCTGTAATTCTTGAATGTTCATGTTTGAGATGGACTATAAAAAAAATTCACTCCGAAAAATCACATTGAAAATTAATAAAAAAATCAGTAAAATGAAATACAGTTTTCAATGAAATTGCATTTGAAAGTACATTTTTTTTTATTCAGCGGTGTAAAATTTAAGCTTTGCAATGTTTAGAAGTAATAAAATTTGCAAAAAAAAGAGAAATGGAGTGTTTGGATCATTATCATTGTGAATATGATGTCAGTGTTACTCGTGAGCATGTTTTTGTTTTTATAATATAGATGTTTAAAGTATACATCTGTACACTTTCATATTAATATTTGAATTTTTTTTAAGCCAAACAAAAAATATTCTTGCATTTTATAAATGTTCTCTCATTAAGTCATTATTTTTTTTTAAACATAAATAGAAGATATAATGATTATTGTTGTATGACACATGAGCGAGCAGTAGAGGTTGGGCCATTTAGGCTTAACATTTTGAAATCCAAGCGCGAAAAAATTTACGTCATCAGAGCCCAAACCTAATTCTGAAAGTACATAGTAAAAAATTGTTAATAACATTTTAAATTGTTTCAAAATGAATTTTCTCATTTAGAAATCTCTTCTTACACAGAAATAAGTAGATTTTTATGTCTCAGTAAAACTGTTTATAATAGCAAATTTGTCATTTATACTTAACTACTGACAGAAACCTGCAAAAGTCAGAGTTCTTATTCTTTTAAAATAACATTGTACAACTATTGCAGAAAGACACAAGTTCTGTTTTCCAAGTAATTCTGGAAAAATACTTCAAGGGATAGACAACAGATAACCCTCAGTTTTTTTTTATGTCATCAACACTGACCGGTGCAAAGGCTTCAGAATCAGATAAAATATTTCTCCTTATATTCCATCAATAACAATTCATTTCCCTTTCAAACAGATATTTAAAGGATTGCAAAACATTTTAACTTAGACTACATTATTATTTCTCAAATAGGTTTATTTTTCCTTTTTTCAATTTTTGAATAAATATAATTTTCACTTTGAGCCTGACCCCAAACACTAGTATAAAAATTGAGACCTAGCTCTAATGAGCAGTAGTACTTGTTGCAAAACTTTAAGAGAGATTTACGCACAATGCTTTTTAAGTCAGTACCAGAAATATCTCGACAATGGATAAACCAATTTCCTTGCTTTTTTTTTTTTTTTTTTTTTTTTTGTCAAATGAAAAGCTATATACTTCTTTAGTCCTAGTTTTTAGGTGCGTTCGTAATTACATAAATACGTAGCACCTATAGTCGTTGTCTGGTCTGTCCATCTGTCTCCATATAACAATGCAAAATCTACCCAACCGAATGACTTGAAATTTAATATCTATAATCGTTGCAGAATTTTGTCGAGTCATTTCAAATTTTATGAAAATCGAATCAAAACTTAAAAAAATATTAATGAAAGTTTTCTTTATTCTGTTAAATCCTATCATACGTGATCTATATAATAAAAGTGCAAGTCATGTGAATGAGGAAAACAAATAGGGGCTAACCACATCTTTTTTCATATGCCAAGCAGCCATTTTTATTCAAAATTATTTTTTCAAATAAAATTGCATAAAAGTTGCATTTTTAAAAAGATCATTGAAAAAAATTGTTTGCTTGAAAGATGAGTGACATTCAACAACAATATATAGATTCTGAGATAACTTCAGTGGAAATTAGTTTAACCGAATATCTCAATCCATTAGAGTAAATAATCACAGAAGATTCGTTCATTATGAGTCATAAAAATATTAAACCATGGAGGTAATCATTCGCAAAGCAAGATCTTCATGGTGAAAAAAAAATTCGCATTTGTAAACGTGGCATATGTAATAAGAAAAAAAAAATAGCATGCTCACTTCGCTCCTAGCAGACGACATAATTCATTTCCCTGAAATAATGAGGATGATTTTTTTTTTTTATATTGTGAAACTACCGTAAAATACCGTTAATCCGCCCTTCCCGATTAAGCGCCCCCCTCCCACTTTGTAAACAAATTGGAAAATTCAAAAAATCCCGAGAAAGCGCCCTCCCCCAAAAGAAATTTTGCCGGCACGTCAGGATCAACACCAAAAACTTTATCTCCCGAGTGTTTTTTTTTTTTCCCGACGGATCAGAAAGGTGTGACGATTCTTTGATATATCTCAAACATGTGCAAACACATTGTCGATCTGAAAAAGCAATATAACCAAACATTAGTTTTGCTGTAAATTTATTTCCATGGTGATATGAAGGTAATAAAAATATCGATAGTGAAAGTTTCTCATGAAATAAGTTAAAGAAATGTGTATTTGATACTGTGTGGAAAATATTTTGATTAAAAGAGAATCTATTTATTTTATTAAAGAATTTATAGTTGTATTTAACATTATTATGGCAACCAATCGCAAAAAAAATATATCGATTGATAGATCAGATCAATCGATTTGTCGATACACAATCGAATTTGTAGCGTAATTTATGCCATCTTTGTGGTAGTAATGTTTTTTTCTTTTAATAATCTGGCAACACTACCAATTCGTTCTATATGTTCTCAATTTTTGTGATTTGTATTATTTATTTAGCATTTATAGATACAAAATCATGATTTAAAAAAAAAACGGTTATTTAATCTTCGTAACTTACAACAGATGGCGACACCACATAAAATGTTACTAGTTCTTGAAATTACTTCAGGATATTTTCAACTGCAATTTCCCAGTGTTTTTTAATTATTTTAAATTATTAAGTTCCTTTTATTTTTCTGTTACCATATTAATGTTATTATTTATCTAAATGCATTCCAGTTTCAAAGCTTCTGAAATCCAGAATTTTCTATAATCTGAAATTGCCATTAATCGTGAAGTTATACTGTTTTTCTATTTTGAATATAATTTTTTTAATTCAAAATGTTTTTCTTTTGTCACTTTATTAAAATAATGCATACTCTGCGACGATCGGCCATTGGCATCTCCGCCCCCAACCCCCGCCACCACCACCGATAAATATCATATACTACAATTTTAATACCGTGTAAGCGCCCCCCCTGATTATTTTACGATTTTTCGTCACGTTTAGGGGGGCGGATTAACGGTATTTTACGGTAGTTATAAAAGGAACGCACCTCATATGTCACGTTTAACGTACAACTACCAACTTGTTTATTTTGTCAAAGCTGACAAAAATCAGAATCGTGAACTTACATTGAAAACAAAACAAAACAAAGAAATGTTCTTAATATTTTATTTATGAAAATACATTGTCAAAACAAAGTAACAAGTATTAAATAAATTAGAATACAAATGTAAAATATATTCAAAATTCAATCATGACAGTAATGAATTTAGCTACAAACAAATCTTAGGAATTTGATCATCAGCAGAAAACAAAGTGTTAAATATAAAATTAAGGAAAAATTCAAAGTCACATGAATTTTTCTTAAAAAATGATGAAGAAATTCCTATAAAGTTTTCGAACAAGACAACTCTTTGCAACAATTTATTTAATAATTTTTTTCGCTGAGAAATGAAATGATTCTCATAACTAGGCTTGCCATATGTCCGCAGACTGGTTGAAACAATTTAAAATTTAAGAATGTGTTTTGGCATATGTCCCCAGACTGGCTGAAACAATTTCAAATTTAAGAATGTGTTTTGGCATCTCTGCTTACTCAGAAGTATCCTGTAAAGCAGGGTTGTGTTGGTTTTAATCAAGAGTGGTTTTAACCATGCAAAAAAAGTAGTTTTAACCATCTTGTTAAAGATAAGTTTTGACCATCAGTACTTGAAACTCATTTTGACTGGGAAAAACTATTAAAATTCATTTTGATAATTGATAAATTTAGTACTACATTTGGATGGGTTTGTCAAAATAATATTTAAAAATTTTTCATAAAACATTTGGAAGTGTTTGCCAATATTTCCCACAGTATTATACTTTAAAATTTAACAGCACAAAAATTTCCAAAGATAAGCAATTATCATAAGTATTGAAATATTTCATCACATATATATATTTCATCACATATTCAATCACATATCTAATTTTATATAAAAAATGAAGGAAACTAAAAAACATTAAACAAAAGAAATTTTTTTTTAATTTTTTATTTAGAGCTCAAAAAATGATTACAAATATCAAATGTTACTGTATTAAGCTAAGACAATTTCACTGATTATTCTGGATAAAATCAAATTTGTAAAACAGTCTTTCTACTGCTGAAGGGTTTACACAACCATTTATCATTTATATTTTTACATTCTAAATCAATATTTAAAAATTTTTTATTACTGCACATTAAATGTCATAATGTATGTATTAGTTACACTTTAGATTTATGAAATATGTTTCTGTTTGAAATATTATTACATGAGGCAAAAAAAAAAAAAATTCCATCTGTATTTAATAACTATTAAATTTAAATACTAGCCAGTCTTTGCCCATCTAGACTGTTGCTTAATGGGCCAGGTAACTTTGCCGCGGATAAGCCGGGTATTGGCCAGGGCTCACAAAGTGCATTTTACATGCAAACAGATAAATAAATAAAATACTTTATTTTAAATATTACAAAAATAACTTGTAAATATATCAAAAAAGCATGTAAATAAAGATTTCACGACATAAAAAATAAATTTTATTCATGAGCCCGTTGACAATAACCCTCTTGGCCCTGCCGGTATCTTCAGAAAAGAGAGAGATTTTAGTTGAAATAAACAGAAATGAGATAATTTAAGATGTATGGCGAGCAGAGTTGGCAAGTTTTTGACAGTGTGATGGTTTTATCCGATTTTAACGATGGTTTTAACCGTCATGTCAAAAACCCCTTTTTGACACAGTTTTTGACAATGACTGTCAAAAACTGTTTAAAGTTATTTTTACAATATTAAATTTACAATTTTTCATAATTTTTAGTGTTAGACACATGGGTAAACTTTTTGACAGTTTTAGACAGTAAAAACCACATATCCTGTATAAAACCAGGGTCGATCCAGAAAAAAGTCGGGACCTGTCTAGGGTACCCTTCGCAAAAATCTATTTAATAAAGCAAGCCCCTTCACAATATTCCTCTTAATAAGACAGGTTCTTTCACAAAATTCCTCTTAATAAAATAGGCCTCTTCACAAAATTCTATTCCATAAAAACCTACTCTCCATGGGCTATTTTTATTTTGTTAGGTTTTAAAATGTATAATTTACAAAGAAAACTCACAAGAAAGGAAAACTTTAGCAGAAGGACTTAGAGAAGTTATTATTAAATGCTTGGTTTGAGTTTGAGCAGTTGGATGAATTTGAGCAGTTTTCATCTTTCATAACAAAATCCTAACTTAAAAAAAATTATAATAAATTTCACAAAAAGTAATTTTTATTTTTCACAAAATGCCCCCCCCCCCCCCCCCCCCAAAAAAAAAAAAAAAAAAAAAAAAAAAAAAAAAAAAAAAAATCTTTATCGACCCTTGAAAACTCAAAACATGATTTTTGTTTAACAAGTTGCTTAGAAAATAGAAAATAATTGTAAGCTATAAATATAGAATAAAAAATAATTAAAAGTATTGTTACATTAAAAATATAAACTAATCAAACTTATTAAATACTTGTATAATTTAATGTATATAATTTCATATAATTTTTATATTGTTTTAATTTTCGTCCCAGGTTAATAGAATCCAAACAAAGAAAAAATGTTACACCTGTTCTTTGCTTGTAAATTGCACATTGCACAAACAAATGATTAAGGATGGAGTTACAGCTACAAACCAGTGGCGCAGCCAGAAATCGGCTCTAGGGGGGGTTTTGAATTTCTGGTAAAGGTGTTCGCCAGTTATTTGAATCACTTGTTAATATAATCAGTCTTTTTAATGAATCAAATCGTGATGCTTTTTTTTGTCCACAGTTACGTTGGTTATGTTTCAATTTAAACAGCGTTTACAATATTAGAGTTAGAAAACTTAAAATGGACCAATGAAATAACACAAAACTAAGTTAGATTTGTAAAAAGTGTTTAAAAATGATGAGGCAAACTTTTAGAAATGGAGGAACACAGTCCAGCAAATAATTTTTACATAGAAATTAATAGGGTTCCAATCCACTTGTTCAATCAAAAATACACAGGGTTTCATTCCAAGATAATCCCGAATTCTTGTTCTTAACTTTAATAATAATGAAGTTATTTTAGCAAAATTTTTAATAGACTTACCTTCCTTTTTGTCAAATGTAACAACATCACGAGAATTGGTGGAATTTATCATCATCCGCGTCCAATTATTGCTCAATTAGGTAATCCATATTTTGGAATGTAGTTGATATTAAACATGGTATTGTTGACTTAATTACTGTGCACTTCCAGTACTTTACATAAAATCGAATTTAACATTAGCTAATGTAAATCTGTTGAAAATTTCGTTAAAATATCTTTATTGTTAAAGTTCTCTAAAAATATCCAGGTTCAAACTGAAGTCGTATCTGTACTAATATTATAAAGAAGTAACTTATTAGTAGGTTAATTTTGGAACTACCGAACGGATTTAAAAAGATAATCGGTCGTGTGCGAATTTTACTCGATTACAAAAGGTTCCATGCAAAATATCCGAGCTGTTCAAAGACAATATACTCGCGTACATATAACATTACCACATGCCATAATTTAATTCTATTGGAATGAAAACCGATAAATATTTCTCACTCTAAAACAAAGACCTTGCACAAAGTTTATACTTGGAAGAGAACCAACCACGCTTTGGAAAGAGGTCGCAGAGATTCTCACGAAAAGTCACTTGTCAATGATATTTCACGTAAGAGTAGATAATTTTAAAACAATTAAAAAAAAAGTACAAAGTGAAACTTTCCGATTCATTTTTAAAAATAAAAGCATATGCAGGCATGATTATTCAAGTGATTTCAAATTGAAAAGTTTTTTCATTATAAATGAATTACTTATTGAATTATAAGCGATTGTTGTCTCAAAATTACTCACTCTTAATGTCTTGGAATTATTATAAGAATTATTTTTTTAATATTTGCTTTCAAAAATTGAATTTAGTTAGAATGAAAAATGATGCTTATCACTATGATTCGCCTTACCTAAAACCAAGATCTTGTACAAAGTTTAAACTTGGCGTTGTGCCAAGCGCGCTTCAAAAGGAAGTCACAAAATAGCAACACTGTTTTCATCCATGCCGTTGTTTTCTAGATGGGTTTTTAATTAATATCTCAGCTAATAACAGGCACATTTTTTTTCGAAAATCATTACCAACAATCCTTGGATGATTCTACGTCGATAGGTACATCGAACGCCCTCAACGCCCCCTCTGAGCGCCAGCAAAATAAGACACACAAAAAATCTTATAATAGTTCCGTTTTTACTTTTTAAGTGTGGAGTGGAACCTTAATAATGGTAACAAAATGCTGCTGACCATCTCCAATCCCACATAGGTTATATTTTACATCGGTACAACAACTTCCAAAGTGGTGCAGGAACAAAATTACGGTTTCTGCGATATTGTTGGTTCTAGAAATTTGAAATTTGGTCTAGTGGTTATTTTTAAGATGTAATTACTCACTAAGAATGGTTTCTAAAAAGTTCGGAATTTAAAAGGGGGAAAGGAACAGGAAACGTTCTAAATTACGATTTATTTGGTACAGTTAGGGCTAGAAACATGAAATTGGACATGGTTGTTAATTTAGAGACTTAAATGCTTGCCCAGAACAGTTTTATAAAAATTCGAAATTTAAAAGGGGACGAGAGCGAAAAACGTTCTAAAATTGCGATTTGTGTGATACAGTTGATATAGAGGGTTAGAATCTGGCATGGTGCTAACTTTTGGGATGTATAAATGCTCGAGAATGGTTTCTAAACAAATTTTCAATTTAAAAGGATGAAATGAGCGGGAAACAGTCTGAAAACGATCTAAATTATGATTTATTAGGAATTGTTAGGGCTAGATACGTGAAATTTGGCTTGGCTGTTACTCTAGAAACGTAAATGATCACCAAGAACAGTTTTCCAAAAATTCGAAGTTTAAAAGGATGCAAGAAGAAAAAACGTTCTAAAATTGCGATTTGTGCGATACAGTTGGCATAAAAGTTTGTTTTTTGACATGATGGTTACTTTTAAAGTATAAATACTCGCTCAAAACGGTTTTTAAGAAATTTGAAATTTAAAAGAGTGGAAAACGTTTTAAAAAATGTTCTAAATCATAATATACTTAGAACTCTTAGGGCTAGAAACTTGAAATTTTACATAGATGTTACTTAAGAGACGTAAATGCTCGCCCAGATTTTTTTAATTCGAAATTTAAAAGAATGCAAGAGTAAGAAACATTCTAAAATTGTGATTTATGTGATGCAGTTGATTTAAAAGCTTGGAATTTGGCACGGTGATTACTTTCATGTAGTAAATGCTCCTTTAGAACTGTTTAAAAAAAAATTCGAAATTAAAAAGGGTGAAATGTGCGGAAAGCGTTCTAAATTATGATTTAGTTGAAACTGTTAGCGTTATAAACTTGAAATTTAGTATAGAGATTACTTTTAAGATGCAGATGCTCGACATAAACAGCTTATTAAAAATTAGAAATTTAGAGGTCTCAAATGAGCTGAAAGTATTCTAAATTACGATTTATTCAGAACCACACGTTACTTCGGGCCTTTTGAAGACGATCTTTTTTCTACGCTAAAAGTAAGTAAATGTCTGTATTTCCACACAATCGTTTAAGAGCATCTCGGAAGACCAAATTTACAGCGCCTACAAAAATTTCCAAACGCTCTGGTGAATAAAAGTATTAAAAAAAAATCTGAGAATTTTTTGATGAAAATGCTAAAAAGGTATGTGTTTCGGCGTGGGTTCGCACGGCTTCGGCTCATGTTTTCACTATTAAATATGCAATTTTTTTTTCACGAAATTTAAAAAAAGGATTGGATACAGTTATATTTACAATCAAATAAAATTTCAGAGAGTTCAGGCAGTAAGATTTTTTGTTGTTGTTATTTTAAAGGACCTGACGCAAAACAAACAAACAACGAGAGGAAAACATATTTCTTTTACAACTAGATATCAATATTTTTCCATGGTCTGTAAAACCGTTATATTTATAACAGATGAAAATTTTATAGAATTCAGACAACAAGGACTATTTTTTTTAACTATAAAACAAACCTGCGTGAAAGAAAAAGAGAATGTTTTCTTGAAAATGCTTTTACCTGTAATAATCAAAATGTTTTGCGAAAATTTCATTGCAAAATATAAAGTCATATAAACTCGGTTTAAAGATATAAAATCATGCAAATTTGAGGTAATTATCATGGGCCCGGGCAACGCCGGACGGATCAGCTAGCATAATTTTGATGATATGCAGGTAGCATTCTTTAAAATGTAATAAGTGTAAATCAATGTATAACTAATTTATTGCTTATTAATTAAAATTAATGCACGATTAGCATAAAATTGTGTATAATTATAGATAGTATTTTTTTTTAAATAAATTCTAAGAAAATGTCTTACATTTAACCCCTCTCTTTTCAAAATCTATACTCACAGGCATGTATTTATAAGTCAATGAAATTATAATCAATGCTTCTTTCCTACGAGGCGCGGGTGGAAGTAATTCCCCGAGAGCAAGCACCATTACTCGTTGCTACACTACAAACTAATGAAATAAATTCTATAAGTTTATGTACAGGCCCCCTACGGAACAAAAGGTTCGAAGGAAACACTGATTGCGTTAATTTGTTCAATCACGCTCAAAACAGCTTTTTATAACTGTTTAGTACTATTTTTTAATTCTTATTTTTACAAAGATTTTTACCTGGTTATGCAAAAAGCTTGGTCTTAGATATAATTGAGAGCAAAAAGCATAAAACAGGGCGTTTAAAACTGAAAGAGATCTACAAAGTGTATGTTTTATATTTTTCTCTGGAATTCGATGGTCTATTATTGTTTAGAACATGGAACAAAGACAGAAGTGCAATTCAGAAACGGCCCACTGTATAATACTTAAACTCAAAACGTCAGTGTGGTAGGAAATGACCATTATTTTAGCATAAGACGTCTCGAAAAAGTGACTTAGTCCAAATAACCAATTTTCACTTAACCAATGCATGTAATATGCGCTTTCACAGTTTAAGTAGAATTTTCGCCATTTAATTGAATCACTTTGTTGAATAGATTTAATTTAACAAAGCGCGAATTCCGAAAAAAAAAAGCCAAAAAGTTTAAATATTAACATTGGTTTCGATTCATATAAGCGGCAATTACGGTAATTTTTCTTAGTTCCGGGGGGTGTTTTAACCCCCAAACCCCTCCCTTGGCTGCGCCACTGCTACAAACTTGAAATAATATGCTCCAATAAATAAATAAAAGGCACTATTTTATAATGTATAAAAAATTAAATTTAACATAAACAAATTGTTCTAAATAATTAAGCTGAAACTAACATAATAAAATGAAGATATATTATATATGTGTAAATATTGAAAATAACAAACCATATTCCTTTAAGTTATTGATTTATAAAGTTCGTTTAATTATACTGATTTCATATTATAATTCATTTAATAACTCAGAGAACATTTGTGTTGCAATTGTGGTTTATATCTAATGTTTATGTACAAAAACAAACATTTACAATCATTAAAAGTCTGAGTAACTTACGATCAGTCACTGAATAGTGGCCACTTTAGCTTTACACAAGATTTTTAAGCATTTAATTAGATTGCTAATTTTTTTTTAATAATAAACTGAACACTTAATAGTAATATATAAATAGTAATTTGAAAAATGCACTTAATAGTAGTTTCAATATTTTTAGCTATTTTTCCTAGCATGACAATTGAGAAATAATTTGAATTGTGATATATAATTTTATTACAACTTAATTATAGCATAGTTAAATAAAAATTATTTACATAACATATAAATTATTATTTAATCAGTTTTTAGCTTGATTTAATATAAAATATCTCTAAAGATTGCTAAAAAAATTGTGTAAAAGGTTTTTGACACTTTTCGACAGTTCTTGACACTTTTTGACAGGTTTTTGACATGTCATGTCAAAAACCACTTTTTGACGTCAAATACCCAACCCTGATGGCGAGTTTTGTAAATGAGGGTTACGTGCCCATAAATTTTTAATAGGGGGATCAAAATAATGGGACTTTGTATGCTTCACAACCATATATGGTTAATACGGCAATAACTATAATGGGTCCCAGTGTATTTCGTGCCTCATAAATCCTTAAAACACCAATCCTATAATGCGGCTCTGTGAATTTTGCATACATAAACGATAAACAGTTAAAACAACAATTATTTTAACAGAGTTTTGTGGATTTCATACCTATAAACTAATTATATGGTAATCACTAAAACGTAGCCTCATGCATACTCAAGCCCAAAAACAGGGCTATCAGTATTTAAATTATAAACCTATACTTCCAAAATAAAAAATTTGAGAACAGGAGGTATACAGGAGTACTATATTTTGCATACAGATTGAAATCGATTGCTAAAAGATGAAAAGCAGAAGAACAATTTATAAAATATGACATTTAAAAAAAACAAGACATCAAAATTTTTCTCAGAAAAATGTCACACGCATAACATCTAATCAAAAATCAGCAATAGTTTTCTTTTTTGTCTAATCTTTCATATTCAGGTTCATAGCCAAATTTGATGACAAACATGAATGATTCTGGCAACAATGTAGTTTCAAGATTATGAGAAAGATAATGTGTACAACAATAAAATTAGTTTTGTGCCAAACCATGCATGAAAACACACACAAGTTGGATACAGACACGATTATGGAAAAATCTTTTGTACTGGAACTTCAATATCACCTTTCACCACCTTGAAGGTTGAATTTCTAAAATCATTAAAATATGGGTTTAACCATTTTTTAGTAGATTTATTATGCTGCATTTCACACTCCTACCTAAAACTGCTGCTGAGATATGCCGAAATGACCAAAAATTTTCAACATTTCCTTTATCCTACCCCTATGAGTTGAATTTAGAAGAAATCCTTTCTCAATCTTATATACTCAGAAGTTCAAATTTCAAGCCTCAATAGTTTCGTCTATGTGTTGATGAATCAGTCAGGATAAAGCCTTTTGTATATAGATATACAGACATAATATATTCTTTATAAAAATGATTTTTGCTTCATTCCCCTAGAACAGTTCTTTCTGTTAATCCCAGAGAACAGTGAATGGAAATATTTTCCCCCTTAGATCAGTAAAACCAAGTCAGCACTTTTTGTTACACCAACATCATTGTCATCAAGCATAATAGTTGGCACCAAATGAAACATTTGAAAAAGAAAAAAAAACATTGTTGGCACGGTAGTGATCATTTAAAAAAATTATTTGAAAATTACAGACTTTCACAAACATTAAATCACACAAATTATTAAATCAATTCAAATATAATATATACTTAAAATGAAGGAAGAAATAAATACTATGCAATAAAATAATAAAAAGAAACTCAAACTGCAGACATGAAATTGTTAATGTCGTAACCAGCATCTCTCAAAAAAAGTTTATGGATAATTTCATAGCCCTGAAACAATTTTATTGCAGTTTTCTCATCATCAGATAACTGCCAAATGGTTAAATTCATCTCGGCGTCAATGAAAAATGTTATCTATAACTTCAAAAATATTGAAATTCGAAAAATAGCAAATTAAGATCTTTTGTGTGGATTTGATTAAATAATAATAATAATAAAATGCTTCACATTCAATAAATAGCAAGCTCACAATGTTTGTCACACTTCTCTAAAACTAATTTTATTGGTTTATAGCGATAATATATAGTGATTTATATAACGTACAGCTATAATATATGGCTGTAGTATACAATTGAAGTATGAAATAAAACATAGCTAACCTTTATTTAGAGCCATAGTTTGATGTCAAATTGAAAACCTTTAATAGAATGTGACGTCATATCTAGCAATCATGTTTTTTTTTTTTTTTTTCTAAATTTGTTAACATGAAATTGAAACATCTGTATTAAAATAGATGTTTAACTTCAAATAAATTTAAATTAAGGTACTATATCATTTTAACACGCTTATAGTTATTTTCAATTTATATATGAAAAATGCACATTTAATTGTCAGAATGACGTCTATGTCAGATGCTAAATAAAGCGATTGAGTCTGAATTTGTACTGGCTTATAAAAACAATGTACACGTGTTAGCAAAAAAAAAATAAAAAATTGTTTTGCCATTTTTTAGTGTGTGGTAACACGAAAGAATAATTGCATTAGAAATTGAATAAAAGAAGATTAGAAATTCAGGCTTGAAAATTATTTTAAAAGTCATAATAAAACAGCCAATTAAGATACAATTTTCAAACAAATTCCATTTGAAAGTAGCTTTTTTCTCCCTATATAATGGTGTAGAAATTGAAAATGTGCAATGTTTAGAAATTAAAAAAATTGCAGTAGCGAAATCGCAAAACCGTCCTTTATAATATAAATAGTAAAATTCTCTTTGTAAATTTACTTTGCAGAGGAGGGGGTGTGACAGAATCCATTTTTACGTTCGTTGTTTACAAGTCATTTGCCCTCTTGTGAAAAAAAAAAGCTAGTTTCAGCCCTGGTTGTATCCCAACAGGGCTGAATATAGCCCTGTTGGGCAATATATATAAAAAATATATATAAAAAATAATATATATAAAAAAGGTTCACCATTTTAAACCTTTTTAGTTCAAGTTCCCTTAAGACAAAAGATATATTAATTTTTTAACCAATTGCCCTTCATAAGATAATATAATTTAGAAGGTGTTTAATTTCGAGCAGAGCAAATTATGGTAAACCTACTTATAACACATCTATAAATACAAAAATATACTTTTAATTTTCAAACTGTAAAATAAAAATATTTATATTTTTACTACATATAATAATTGTTTACACTGTCAAGAGGACCAGAAAAATTTGAAATTATGAAAACTGACTGAAGTTTGATCGTGAATTAAGAAGCCCATAATTAACTGAGACATATTTCTTTTTACATTTATGATTTATAGAAAAAAGAAATACTTGTTCAATTTTATAATAGAAAACAAGAACTAAAGTTTTAATATTGTGCTACAAAATTAATCTCGTAAAACTAGTTTTGCCATGATCCAGGTTACATACTTTTGAATAATTATTTCTTTGTTATATTGTCTTTCAATTAATTTAGGAAAAAATCAAAATTGAGGAAAAAATACATAAATTTGAAAAAATAATAAAAAATTCTAAATTTATAAAAAATTATCATATATAGTTTGCAGAGAATTAATTTTCTTTCTTTTAAAATCAGAAGTATGTAAATCCATTAATTTGTTCAAAGGTTAATGGCAAAACTGCTGAAAAACAATGTTTTGAGATAAGAGTTTAAATTTTACCCTTCACAGGTATCACTAATTCGCAGCTGAACATTTACAGCTCGAACAACTATAATTTTAAGACTTTTCCTATTAGACCAGCTGTACAACATTCTTAAAGGTTCAAACTTTATAAAAATAACAAAAAATAAATATTTTTCACCATTTTAAACCTTTTTAGTTCAAGTTCCCTTAAGACAAAAGATATATTAATTTTTTAGGGCATACTTTATATAGTTGTTTTAAGGCTATATACTTCAATGTCAAACTACTAGATGACTAGTGTAGAATATATATAAAAACATATAATATTATATATATATACAAGGGTCGATCCAGGCAAAATTGGGAGCCTATTTAGGAACCCTTCACAAAAATCAATTTAATAAAATAGTCCCCTTCACAAAAATTAATTTGATAAAATGGGTCCCTTCACAAAATTCTTTATAATTCTTTATAATAAAACAGGTCCCTTCACAAAATTTCTTTTAATAAAATAGGCACTTCACAAAGTTCTATTCCATAAAAGCTTACTATTTGTTAATTATTTATTATTTTGGGACATTTTAAAACGTGTAATTTGTGAACACAAAAGTTCACCAGAGAGGAAAACTTCAGCAAAAAGATTTTTAAAAGTTTTTGTTAATTGGCTTGAATTTGAATAACTGTATTTCAACTTTCGGTACAAAATGTTATTTTACACCAAAATATACCCCTTCACAAAAATTAATTTGATAAAATGGGCCCCTTCACAAAATTCTTTATAATTCTTTATAATAAAACAGGTCCCTTCACAAAATTCCTTTTAATAAAATAGGCACTTCACAAAGTTCTATTCCATAAAAGCTTACTATTTGTTAATTATTTATTATTTTAGGACATTTTAAAACGTGTAATTTGTGAACAAAAAAGTTCACCAGAGAGGAAAACTTCAGCAAAAAGATTTTTAAAAGTTTTTGTTAATTGGCTTGAATTTGAATAACTGTATTTCAACTTTCGGTACAAAATGTTATTTTACACCAAAATATAATTAATTTCACAAAAATAACCTTTACTTTTCACAAAATAGGCCCCAAGAAAAAAAACCTGCATCGACACCTGATATATACAGTAGAACTCCAATTATCCGAACTCTGACTATCCGAATCGCTGATTATCCGAATCACTTTGAGAATTTCAGAAAAAAAATTAAGACGGAAACATACTGCGATCTGCAAAACAATGATTCTGTCTACGCGCGCTATATTGTCCTTCCCTCCGCGAATCTAGTGTAGGCGCAGCGCGAACATTATTGGGATGATGAGTCAACGTCTCATAGTGCAGTTCGATTATTGGCTGTCGTCCGTCGCCAGGTGGCTGGCCGGCCTACCGGGGTTTCGAATTCTAAATGACGATGAACTTATTGAAAGTGTGAGAGAAGAAAGTGTCGAGGAAGAAGATGACCTTAATGTCAAAGTTGAAGCAGACACAGGGCCATCAGCTAGTGAAGCATTTGTCGGTCTTGAAACTGCGTTGAAGTGGATGGAGCGTCAGCCTGAGTGTGACCACATGCAACTTCTCACTGTCAAGCGGATGCGCGATTTGACTGCCCCAAAACTGATGAAGACTGTCAAACAGCTTACTTTGATCGAGATGTTCAGCAAGCAATATGACTTTCATTTACAGTACGATACGTACATACTGTACAGCACTTGTAAGTACGCTTAACATGTAAAAGTGTTGCCTTTTCATTTAATTAATTAAAAGATCTTTTTCTTTAAAAATAGTTTTATCTCTCATTTTCAACATACATACACTAATTAATTAAAATAGACCCTTTTTTCGGAAAAATCCAATTATCCAAATTTTTGATTATCCGAATGGGGTCCGGTCCCAATTGATTCGGATAATTTGAGTTCTACTGTACATATAGAGAGAGAAAACCTTATCTTAGGAAAAATTATGTTTAGAATAGTGGAATTGAAAATAATGCAAGAAGAAAAATCCCTGACGGCTCGGCTTACAGGCACAGGTAGATTTCGAAGACGCAGACCGTGGGGCGCCTGTTTGTTGGGAATTGCGGAAGAAATGACCTTTTTGCGATGATGTGGCAGTTGGAACCGCCTACTTCGAAACCTAACTTGTCTGCATGCGAAGCCAGCAGGGATTTTTTTTTTTTTTTGCTATAAGAGTTGGTCCTACAAAAAACTAGTCAATATAAAAGTTTTAGATAATATTAAGAGGATTTATAATAAATTTAAGCGGATTTGAAATCTTGGGAATTGACGAAGTTATGAATTTTTTTCTTCTAAAACCCCCCTTCCCCCCCCCCCCCTTAAGGCAATTTTTAATTATATCAAAAATCTGTCATACATTAATTTTTGGCCCTTCTCCTAGAAGTAATAATAACTTCAAACGGATTCGATACGTATCATAACTAAGAAATTATGGGTTTTTTTCTGTTTTCACAAAAAGCCCCCCATTTCCCCCCCCCCCCCTTGGTTCGATTTTGCCCATTAACGAACTTGACATAGATTTTATGCCCCTTGATTTTATGTATCAGTTTCGAAAAGATGCAGGAGTTGGAACTGCCTACTTCGAAAAATAACTTGTTTGCAGGCGGAGCCGGCAGGGATTTTTTTTGTTTTTAATTTTTTTTTGCTATAACAGTTGGACCTATAAAAAACTTGTCAGTATAAAAGTTTTAGATAATATTAAGAGGATTTATAATAAATTTAAGCAGATTTGAAATCTTGGGAATTGACGAAGTTATGAATTTTTTTTCTTCTAAAACCCCCCTTTCCCCCCCCCCCCTTAAGGCAATTTTTAATTATATCAAAAATCTCTCATACATAAATTTTCGGCCCTTTTTGTAGAAGTAATAATAACTTTAAACGGATTCGATACATATAATAATTAAGAAATTATGTTTTTTTCTGTTTTCACAAAAAGCCCCCCATTCCCCCCCCCTTAGTTTGATTTTACCCATTAACGAACTGGACTGAAATTTTATGCCCCTTGATTTTATGTATCAGTTTGGAAGAGATTTATGCATAATTTTTCCAGTTATCGTGTCCATAAAAAAGTGACATAGATAGATAGATAAAGTTTTGAACTGGGGGGTGGTTTTGGGTTCTGGGAGTCATAATCGGCGTAGATCTGCAAAAATTTTTCAAAATTTCCAACTTAGGTGAGAATGTAATAGGTAGTATTTCTTATAAAATCTACCTAAAAATCGAAGAATCCCTATAAATTTTTTCCAACAAATAAAAATTTCTGATTTCATTGAGAAAAATGTATTTCATATGCATGCAGTTTTCCAGAGCTGTAAATTCATTATGGGGAGGTCTACATTTATTTTTCTACTAGAGCAGGAATTCCGGACATTTCAGAGCTGTTGGCAACTCGATTTCAGCTGACTTTTTTTTCCAACTCCTGATGTTTTAAGGTGTACACGAGTATGAGCATCGAAATTTCCCTTTAATCTGAATGCTTTCTGACATATATCACAAACATACGGTTTTTCACCTGTGTGAAGACGATAATGTGTCATTAAAGCACTTTTAAGCACAAAAGCTTTTTGACAGAATTTACAAACAAAAGGTTTTTCTTCCATATGGATGGGATAATGTTGTTTCAATTTATATTTATTTATAAAGCTTTTCTGACATACATCACAAGAAACTCTTTTTGCATTCTGCTCTGGAAGATGTACCTGCAAGTGTGATTGCAAGTGATATTGTAATGAAAATCCTTCACGACAGATGGGACACTTATAAGCTTGATCATCTGTATGACGACAGATGGAACATTTATAATTTTCATCATCTGTATGAATAGAAATGTGACTGTCTATACAATCCCTTTCCACAAATGATATTCCACAGAAGGGGCACTTATAAGGATTTCTCCCAAAATGATGGTGGAGATGCTTTTGAAAATAAATTTTTAATTTAAAATTTTCTTTACAAACAATGCATTCAAAAGTTTTGAAAGTCAATGGGACACTACGGGGTGAAACTGTATTTTTTATTTGGGACTTTTCAAGATGGAGACGACTATGAGCAAGCCAAGTACACCTTAATGAGAATCCTTTTTGACATATGTCACAAACATAAGGTTTTTCACCTGTATGGACACGATAATGATTCTTTAAAGAGAATTTGTGCTGAAAAGTTTTTTGACAAAACTGACAAACAAAGGGCTTTTCTCCTGTATGAGTACAACCTTTATGTTTTTGAAGGTGCAGCTGCAAGTGTGTTTGAAATGAAAATTCTTCAGGGCAGAAAGGACATTTATAAGTTTTATCCTTCGTATGAAGAGAAATAGAACTGTTTATATTATCACTTTGAATAAATGATATTCCACCACTGTGGACACAATTGTGTGTCATTAAAGAATCTTTAGACTCAAAAGCTTTTTGACAGAATTGACAAATAAATGGTTTCATTTCTCCTGTATGTTTGTGATAATGTTTTTCCAATGTAGATTTACAAGCAAAGCTTTTCTGACATACATCACAGGAAACTTTTCTTGCATTATGCTTTTGCAGATGAAGCAACAAATGAGCTTGCAATGGAAATCTTTCATGGCAGGAGGGACATATGCAAGTTTTATTATTCATATGAAAAGAAATGTGACTATCTATATGATCCCTTTGCACAAATGAAATTCCACAGAAGGGACATTTATAAGGATTTTCCCCAAAATGATTGTGAAGATGTTTTTGCAAGTTATTTTTAAAATTAAACCCTTCTTGACAAACACTACATACAAGTTTTTTTCACTGAAATTGTTATCAAGATCAGCATTAACACAGTTATTATAATCCATTAAACTTGTGGAACTCATATTTTTAAAAAGTCAATAAGCAGAAAAACTTTTTCTTAAAATTGTTGCTGACAAAGATCACATATAAAAAGTTCACTCATATTTTAAATATTCATACACACTAAATAATTCTTCATCATGTATGTAGCAATCAAAGTTTTAATTATTCTTTTCCTGTCAGATATAATATTTAAAGTATGCTGTCACTGATGTTGGTAAGCTGACTAGTAATCAGGTGATAGATCCAAATCCTGGTTTTAGCTTCAATGTTCAATTGGTTTGCTTGGAAGTCTGTGTTAATCATGTGGACAAAAACCATTTTAACCATTCATTCAGATTTTTTGTTTAATAGCACTTTTTTATTCCAGTATCATTACCAATCTATAAAAATGCAAAATATATATTAAATATATATAGCATAATTTTACACAACAGAGAAATGCTTAATAGTAGCAATAAAAAGACAATGTGTATCACTCCTAAAGAAAGAAGTACAGAAATTTCATGGATACGCAAAAATGAATCATTACAACTGCTATGTTAATCAAAAATATTGATATGAACTAGCTTCTTGTAGTTTCTAAAGTGTGCTGTCTATATCTTGCTTTTGTATCCAATTTATTTCATCCAGTTGAAAATAAAAAACTATATCATATTTTTTTTATTATTATTATTGTTTTTTTTTAATAACTTCTTAAATAAAGCTTAAATTTATGAAATATTATATGATCAGTGTTTAAATAATAATAATAATAATAATAAAATAAATCAGACCTTTTTATTTAAATTAGACTTAAGATTTTTTTTTTGTGTGTGTGTATGTTAAGGTATTAAATGGCTTCTAAGAATCACAGATTTCCGAAACAGTTAAGCTTGGTTCAAGATAGTATTAAGAAACATAATATACTTTTTATTCTTTAATCAATAAAATTATAATAGTAATTATAAAAGTAAAAATTGTAAATTAAAAAATTTCATTAGTGTTCACTCTAGAAAGAAAAAAGTGTGCTTGCCAATCACACTAATTCAGTGAGAACATGTATTATTGTACTTAGTAACAAACAAGTTCAAAATTATATGTCAAACATGACAAATGAGGTATGTTCATACTATAACAAGTTTTATAAATATTCAGATTTTGGTGCAATAGCCGTTGCACTCTTATGCAAAAATGTGTGAATAAGGAAGGGCATGTTTACAAACAAACAGTTCCATCAACCAATCTACCACTTCATTTTTATCATAGCTTAGCTATCATTGCAGAAATTGTCATGGCGACATAAACCAATCATATTATAGACCAGTTTAATGTAGATCAATCAAATTTCCCCATTTCATGTGCACAGTAGGAGTCATAAAGAACAAACAGTTTTTTCTTGCTAACCAACCATAATTGAACCAACAGTGACTTCAGCTACCCTTTCCTTATACAAAATTTATTTTATGTGCAGATTTTCATTTTATAGATATTAATTTTATTTTATGAGACTCAGTTTCAATACACTTTTACAAACAAATTACAATTTTGTTACATTAAATTATACTATGTGCAAATATCCAATACAAGAGAATGTAAAAAAATCATCGTTATTATTTCAGTGAAATGAATTATATCATCTGTTATTATGATAAGATTAATTTCTGCAAATAAGTACATTTTAAGTTGGCAACATCGTATCTTTTGTTGACATTTACTGAAAATTCCAATGGGAAACTTAAGTCTAGCTTGCTTTGAAAGTTTCAGAACTTGAAATACATATTTAGATTATTTTTCCATTTAATATCTATTTCTCCAGAAACATCTATCCAAAAAACTGTCGGTAGATTACATGATTGTTATAATTAAACAATTTTAGTATACAAATTCGGTTTTTAAATTCAGTAATATGGAAATAATGACTCCATCTTAAATAGGATGCAATCATCATGGCAACCTAGAATCATTACCTATCATGGGATATCATTGCATTAATTATGTATGATAGGATTTAATAGAATGAAAACTTTTATTAATATCTTCTTAAGTTTTGATTCAATTTTTATAAAATTTTAAATGACTCGGCAAAATTCTACAACGAATATATTATAAATTTCAAACCATTCAGTTGGGGAATTTTTGTACTGTTATATGCAAACAGACGGACGAGCCAGATGGCGACTACAGGTGCTACTATTTGTATAACTACGAACGCACCTAAAAAGAAGGGGGATAGTGTGTAATTTTAAAGTATAATAAAGTAATGCTAATTTTGAATGATTTTATGAATTTTTTTTTTTTAAAGATACAATTACATTACATGATTAAATAAATTCCAGTGTTCTATAATCTTTGCAAGCTATTGGGCATATAAATTTTCATGATATCTATGAGATAATTTATGAGAGATGTTTAGGTATACTTATAGGCATTTTATTACTTAAGGATAAGGCACTGCACCTTAAAATAATGGCCTAGCAGGAACATTAGTTTCAATAATTACAGTGTAAATAACAAATCAAACAAATATCAAGATAGCTAGCTCTTGCACTAGTATCTTGTAAAATTTGTTATTCTGATAACAATAAATTCACACACGTATGTAGACGTTAGACAAAAAATTTATGACACAATTAGTGACGTGGGTTAATTCATACATTGAGTAAATACAGTATGCCTGCTAAAGTCCATTGTCACTCCAATAATTTCTGAACAGCAAGAGCTATAGTCATAAAAGTGGAGTCTAGTTATAGTAAAGTTGCCATGCGCTACACAAGGAAAGCACTTACAGTGCCACCTGGTGGCTAAAGTTGCAGTTAACGTTCTTATTTCAAAAACTGTACGAGATATGGGAAAAACATCAATTACAAAGTTGTTCAGTATCAATTTATTACAAAAATCATCTTGCTCACAAAAATGATACAAATGAAAAGCACGAAGCGCACATGTGTTTGATCTCACTGTTCTACTCTTCTTGGTCTGCCAGATCGAGGTCTATTTTTCACACTGCCCGTCTCCCTCAATCGTTTCACTGTCTTTACGATGACCTGCCATGAAGATGAAGGATGTGGCCCTCCGGGAAAACGTTCACGATATAGTCGCTCTGGCCTGGTGCCCACATTCACCATAAATCAAGACCATCTCGCAATACTGAATCAATAGAAAATGTCGTCATAATTATGAGTTTCAACATACAATCCCCTTGGAATTTCTTTTATATTTGTGTCTGGCACAGGGGTACGATGTGTCATATTTATTTGCATAATACCGAAATTTGTGCGATTTGCATATTAAATAAGCGTTGAGTTGATGCGCTTGGTAAACGATATTGCACAATCTGCATCATCTACTAATTTTGTTACTAAAGTTATAAGGACAGCATGCACCAGTCATCGACTTGAACCTGGGTCCTCTCTTATTGTAATCATATACGCTGCCACTGTGCCACAATAAGGGATGCTCTGGAGTATGACCTTTTATCTTTTCTTCCGCATCACAATTTTCACAATTTTGGGAGTTACGAACTAAATAAATATGCACTTTACGCCTTCTATTTTTAACATTACTTTACGGAAGGTGTCTTCTCTTACTACATCGATTATGTTGAACAACTTTGTAATTGACTTTTTTCCTATATCTATCTCGTACCGGTTTTGAAATAAGAATGCTAACTCCAAATTTAGCTGCCAGGTGGTGCTGTAAGCGGTTTCCTTGCGTAGCACAAAGCAACCCCACTTTTATGATTATAGCTCATGCCGTTCAGAAATTATTGGGGTGACAATGGACTTTAGCAAGCACAATGTATAATCATTCTGCAATCTGCATTAAGAGTCCTGCATCAGGTTGAATAACCTAATTTTGCACAAACCTGACTCGCAGTTCAGTTCTGGTTGGGTTGACACCAATTTTCATTGCAGGCAGGTTGATTCTAAATATTTCTAATTCATGTTGGTTTTGGGATAGATTTTCACTTTTTTAGATCAAGATTTGGATGGACTAAATTTTTCTAAAGAAAACCTTGAATGTTATTCAAATGAAATAAACTATAAATTTGAATATTAATGATTGTATAGTATAGGTGTTCATTTTTATATAAAATAGATAAAATTGATATTAGATATAATTGTAGACTATTTTTCCATAATTGCATTAAAATATGGATTAAATTTTCTTTCACTTTGGGTTCAGGTTGAAGTAGGCCGGGTTAAAGTCTGGTTTCAGATTGACGAAATTTTTTTTGTCAGGTTCGGTCTGATTTTAAGCAAAAATTTCAGGTTCAGGTCGGGTGGTACCTGACCTGTGCAGGAGTTTAATCTCAAAATAAACATACTTCTCACATTAATTTCTCAGCATTATTACGACTAAATGGCTTTATAACCATTAGGTGCTTTGATTATATGTATTTTTTTAAATGCTGCTTATATAATCTCTAATCTTTATTTGCTATGTATGAGTCCAAAAGCAGAAAACATAGTTTAAACTTTTATTGGAGGAGCTCTTGTCATGATATTTTGATAATAAATATATTTTCTTCCATACATTCTTTCATAATAGCTGTTAATATTACCATATTTCTGTATTTATTGCACTTTTTCTGCCATTCTTTCAGTACCAAAAGTAAGGGGTGTGAAAAATACAAGTCTTCTTTATGTGTTTATTGTTATTGATTTTTCTAGGAGGGGAAACTTGGGATGTCTATAGTTCTACCTCTGTTTCTGGGTATTTCCTACATTTGGAAACACAAAATGTATTACATTGTTACTTCCTTTGCTTATTAGTTCTCATTTTTTATATGCACCATTATTAAATAAATACTTATTATTAAATAGTTATGCTAAATTATCAGTTAGTGGTCTTGTTACTTTTTTTTCAGCAAAAAAATTCAGCAAACTTTTGTAAATTTAAAATCTCAAGTGAAGCTGTTATTTTTCATATGAATTATAAACTTAGAACATTCAACAATCTAAGCAATTTTAAGAAAGTCTTAACTTGGGCAGATATATTAATTTTCAACAAAAAGATCTAAGTATTACAAGTTTGATATAACATTGTTTAAGGTCTGTCTTAAAAGTTTAAGCACAAGCATAAAATGTCGATTTTCAAAGAAAAATAAAAAGTTAGAATTAATAACATTTTTTTATTTGCAGATTTTGCTACATTATTTAAATAAATGATATCAAAAGTAGAAAAAATAAATTACATAATAGTAAAAAAAAATAAAAAAAAAATTTAAGAAAAAACTGTCTCAAAAGTTTATGCACAATGTCAAAAACAACCAGATTTATAATTTTTACAGAACTTTTACTTACAAATTATTTTTCCGTGATTTCGGATTAGTTCAAATAAACGTGCGTCCATCGAAATTATCAGTTTTTGTAGGGTTTCTGGAGGCAAAGAGTACCATGCTTTCTCAATAGACTCTTGGAGTTCTTCAATAGAGTCATACTGCTTTCCATTGCTGTAAACCTGGCAGGTTAAAATACCTCAGACATTCTCAATCTGGTTTAAGTCTGGACTTAAAGCTGGCCAGTCAAGAACTTTAACATTTTTCTGAGAAAGCCAAAGTTTTGTAAAATGTGATAAGTGGATTGAGGCATTGTCTTGTTGAAAAGTTCATTCAGGACCCCCCAAAATGTCACCGAATGGAAGCAAATGTTGGTTTAGAGTCTCTTGATAGATTTTTTAATCTTGTCTTCCTTTTAGAAAAGCCAGAGAGGTCTGGCCATTGAATCCAAACGCCCCCCAAACCATAACAGATTTACCGCCTTGCTGCCTGCTGAAAAATGCCCTTGGTTCCTTTCGCAAATCATGCCAATACGCGTTCCAACCATCAGGACCATCTAAGTTCCACTTTTTCTCATTGCTGAATAAAACAGTAAGCCATTTGTCCCCGTAGGACATGTGTTTTTTAGCCCAGTTCATTCTTACCTGTTTGTGATGTAATTTGAGCTATTTTCTTTAGTATGATGTAATCACACTCTTTAATACGTCTATGTACAGTGTCTTTGGGCACCTGTACACTGAGATTATTTTTAATTTGCCGTATGGACATATTTTGTCTAGATACCAATCTCCGTATTCTCCTATCAGTCTGAACAGTCGTCATACGTGGTCGTCTACATCTTGGTTTCAGCTTAAAATTATCATTTCTAGAGAGTACTTGATATATACCTCGGTTTGATCGATTTAAAACTTTTGCAATTTTAGAAACAGTTTTATTTTGAGATTTCAATTTAAAAACTTTCAAAATCTTACATTGTGTGAATTCTTTACCCTTTGGCATTTTTAAAATGAGAGGAAATAATTTCTCCACCTTTTATTCTTTTATAAAAGTGCAATATGATGTCATACAACATCATTACACACGACCAATCCCGTGTGTCTAAAAAAATTTGCATAAAGTGCTTAAACTTTTGAGGCAGCGTTTCTTCAAGAAAAAAGAAAAATTAAATAAAAATAAATATATTTTTTATTTTAACCACCCAAAATAGCTTATTTTATTTTATTTTGATTAAATGTCGAGTATTTATTGTAAATTAGCATAAAATATTTTCTTCTTCAATTATTTTAAACCAGATTTGCAGAGTGCTTAAACTTTTGAGACAGACTATATAAAATCACCTACACTCTTGTAACAGGTGAAACAAAAAACACTGGAAACAAAAAAGCTAAACCCGTATAATTTATGCTGTCTCAAGCAGAAACATGCTTTAAAATTTAAACAGATTGAGAAATTAATATCATTGGATCATATGATATGCAACTGGAATTCCATTTGAATAATTAAAGTTCTGTTCTGCATGCAAAAATGAAGCAAACCTTTGTTCTTTCCTGAAATTTCTATTAAAAAATAAAAAGTGTGAAAAATGTGGCAACATAAATTATACAGGTAAATATGGTATATTTTAATGTTATTCTTTCATTTTTTTTAATCTCCAATTTTTTGTTAAACATTTTGAGAAGAATGAGAGCAGAATGAAAAAAATAAGAGAATCATTATTAATTTTTTAATCTATAGAAATTAATTGGACATATTTTAGTTATTAAACTAAGTATCAATTTTAAATAAAATGCTTTTTATGCCTGATAAAATTTTACACAAAGTTTAAGGAATTAAGCTTGTAAGAAGTATTTATTCAATAAATGAAATTTAGAACTCCTTTTATTTATTAAATAAAGGTTTTTTAAAGCTCCCTTTATTTATTCAATAAATAAAATTTAAAGCTCCTTTTATTTATTCAATAAAGGAAATTTAAAGCTCCTTTTATTTATTCAATAGCAATGTTTGTTGTTATTACTGTTACAAATGTTTCCTGGACTATAAAATGAGAAGGCAGGTCCCAAAGGAACAAGGCAAATGGATGGAGCTTCCATTTTACAAAGCACCACAGGGACAGAAGTCCAACTTGGCTTCAAGGTTTTCTATGTCATGGAAAGTAAATAAAATAGACATGCAACCACCTAAAGGCTGAAAAAGGGAGAGGAGGGGCACTATTTAATTTTGTCAAATGTGATTAATAACCAGAACTTCATTTCTGAACTTAAATTGAAAATAAAGTTAAATAATTCAAAAGAAGCATCCATAATATATTTTATTTATTAAAATACATTATCAAAACAAAGTTTAAGACATGACACAAATAAAGAACACAAAAAAAAAGGAGAAGATTCAAAATTTTCCAAGAAAAATCCAATAATTATACAGTAATGTAGATCTTGAAAAATATCTTAATTCAGTCAACAAATAACAGAATATTGAAAACACAATTAAGGAAAGAATTATTTATAAGTCAGGGATTTCTAACTATTTGTAAGAGATGACTATTTTTATGGCCCATAGAGCTTTATGTAATTTAATTAGAGTTTGCCCAAGAGCACAGAATTGTGAGATTTTTACAATATTTTTAAGAATTCCACTTGAAGTAAATCAATTTCTCAAATATTCTACTTAAAATTTTGGTTAGGATGTGACTATCCCATGTTATTTTATTTTCCTAGTGCAAACCCTGTTACAGAAAACTCCTTTTGGGAAATGAAAAGTGCTTTGCTGAATGAAAAAAATTCTTGCAAGAGAGTTGGATAGATCAGACTCATTTTTGCTCCCTTCAAAAGGGTAATTTTGTTTTTCTTTTTCTAATATGTTTTGCCTGTTTTAATATAATTTAGGATCTATATTCACCATCTCTCTAATGGATTTTGTTTAAAGATTGTTTAAATGTGTTCACAAGATCAGAAGCATAGGTTTATTTACAGAGCTGCTAACCTTTGTGAGTATTAATGCATAACTTAAGTTCAGAATATGTGCAATAAGGTTTTAAGGGGAGTCTTCACTCGTTTGAAAACACCTGCTCGCTAATGTTAAACCTATGGCCAGGTTATTTTCGAATTTCTCGTTTAAATTTGAATATTTTTAAACAATTTTTTTTTTTATAAGAAAGCTGTGGTTGATCCCTAATATGGCTATTTTTTACTTTTTCAATTTCAGTTGCAGATTTTTTTAATAAAGGTACTTTCCCTTTCTGAACCGGTTTTGAAAGTGAAAGTATCTTTATTAAAAAAATCTGCAACCGAACTCGAAAAAGTAAAAAAATAGCCATATTAGGAATCGACCTCAGCTATTGTATGTAAAAAAATAGTTTAAAAATATTCAAATTTAAACGAGAAATTCGAAAATAACCTAGCCATAGGTTTAACATAAGAGAGCGGGTGTTTTCAAATGAGTGAAGACTCCCCTCCCCGTATAGTTACTAAAATTATGAACACACCCAAAGTAGAAAAATTAGGATAATATTAAAATGAACGTCTATTTATGATGTGCAGTGCATTAAAGTATCAAACATTAATTTGACACTGCACAAAGTTATTAATAAAAATATAAAATTTTAATACAAATAAGCATTTCTTCATTATTTTTTTTTCCAAATTTAAAATTGTATTGATGTTGAAAAGAGTGTGTTTTTATTTAACATAGGCTACATCAGAACATTTAAATTTGGCCAAAATATCAATCAAATATTTTTATCTAAAATAATTCACACAGTATATAGAGCTGATCACAAAACACATTTTAAATTGCAGTAAAATTAAAAATGTGAAGTTTATACATGTTGATAAATGAAAAAGAAATCAAATACATTCCTTGTTAAAAGCAAGATAACAAAAAGTGTAGTTTCTTGTAAGCGATTTGTAGTGTGTAGTAAAAGCAGACCAATGTGTAGTTTCTACACCTAATATATAGTAGTTGACAGTCCTGTATTTAGTAGATTTTAATTGTATCAATTTGATTTTTCATTTATTTATTTATTCTGTATATATGAAGCACTCATATCACCATTGTAGATTTTTAAATTTTAATATGTGTATCAAAAAGTTAAACATATAAAAAAAAACTATGATGATGTTATGAGCACTTCCTATATATAAATCAAATTAATACAATTGAAATACATTAAAATCTGATTAACAGGGGTAGTACTAGCCCTAGATGATATTTCAAGACATACTTTTTTCGAAATTTCAGGACACATTTGCTTTGCATACTAATGGAAAAAAATCCTCAATGCCCTCTTCAATACATTATCATAAATAGTACACTATAGAACACATTTTTTTTTTTTTAAGTATAGGTACATTTAAAAGAAAAGTAATTTTACCAGAACCTTTTGACCAAGCTGCTAAAAAAAAAAACGGAAGGACAAAAAGATTTTTTTTTTTTTCGCTGATCAATGAAAATTGCAAAATATTTTCTTTTTTAAAACTGATTGGTAAAAATTGTGACTTTTTTTGTGACAGACAGACAGAAATAGCAAGCTTTTTTTAATGACTAATCGATAAAAATTGTAATTTTTGGTAACTGATGACCAAAAATTTTATTTTTTTGTGCAAATCGACGAAAATAAGTATTTTTAACGATAAATTGAAGAAAATTGTGAATTTCGTGATCATTTTGCATCAGTAAAAAGGTACACCTACCCCTTATTTGATGATATCAAATGCTGATATAGCACAAAACTCACAAAATTTCAGGAATTTTAGGACAGACTACCATATTTTAGGACGTTTTTATTTTTTTTTTCAGGAATATCAGGAATTTCAGGACAAGTACTACCCCTGGATTAATAAACTGTGTTCCTGATCCTGTATAACAAATTTAAACAATCTTCAGACAAAAATCAAAGAAGTAGAAAATACAGATTCTAATTTATACTAAAACAGTCACAATATCTTTACAACAAGGATGAAAAATCATGCATCCGGCATAGATTATGAAACGATTTTCAACACTAACAGAATATTAAGAAATTTAATTTTTTCATACGATGAAATAAGATATCTAAATAAGCAATTTAAAACATACATAACTCAGTAAAAATCCATTTTCAGCCATTGCTGCCCATATTTAAAATCTTTTGTGCAGCCCGGTATATGATCTACAGAATTTCTAAACACGTAATATACTAAAAATTACATAAAATTGCATATCATAGCAGAAAGAGCACTTCTAGCAATTACCGATCATAGGCAGTCCTTTAACCGAATTCTGTTGTGCATTTCTGTACACAAACGATAAATCCTACACACTCCATAATTTATAGAAAATAAATTGTATTGAACCATAATGATCCTTTTAAATTTCATTATGTTTCAAGTATCATAATATGTTCAAAATGCATCGCAAATGATTTTCGCCCATAGATCATAATGTAAAGGAATTATTTTGTACGTCCCTGTAATTGAACTATAAATGCTACTAATTGTATAACTTTGGTGAAAGCATGCTGTAGTCCACCTCAGTAATGCATATTAATTTCATTGTTTGAAATATCGTAACATCAATAAAATACACCATAAATGATTTTTCCCCATAGACCATAGTGTAATGGAATTGAATTCTTTTGTGTGTCCCTGTAAACAAACTATTAATGCTAATTTTCAATAGCAAACATTCTATAGTAAAATTCAATAATGCATAAAAATTTCATGACAATCTGAGTACATTTATGGGAGTTAGAGCACGGACAGACAAACTGAATTCATAAACACTTTTCAACTATGTTGGAAAGTGTTAAGAAGGGATTTTTCTTACCCTATCAAAGAGGAAGAGGGGAGGGGAAGGGATGAGCCTTATCTATGCAACTTGTTGAATAATAAATTTAAATACAAGCAGTCCCCAACTTTCAAACACATTTTTGTACAGTGTTTTATTTTTATTGCAGGTATGATTGTGGGTTCATGAAAAAAACCCTGAAATTTTAGCGAGAAAATGTTTCTGTATGGAGAAAGGGAGGAGGGAACATATAATTTATTGTACAGGGAAGTCAAATTATGAAGATTATGAATTTTAATTATGTTTAGCAATCATATGAAACTGATTTTATGTATTTAACTATCAGAAATAGCAGAATTTCTGTACGAAAAATGAAAAAAAAAACCCTGAATTCAGGTATGTAACCTGAACACAATCATTCCTATAATTGTTATGCATTGGAAAAAATGTATGATCTTTGCAAAATGAACACTTTGTGAGACTGCAAGAAATTAAATACAAAATGAAGGTGAAGAATCTGATAAGCTTGTTAAAAGAATTTGATAATCAAGAATCTGATGAACTTGTTAAAAAAATTTGACAATCAAGAATCTGATGAACTTGTTAAAAAATTTTGACAATCAAGAATCTGATGAACTTGTTAAAAAAATTTGACAATCAAGAATCTGATGAACTCGTTAAAAGAATTTGACAATCAACTTGTTAAAAGAATTTGACAATCAAGAATATGAATGAAACTTTTATGCATCTTGAATAAAAAGTGATCATTATTGAAGAATAAAATCGGAATGGAGAGTGTATACCACATGTAAGAGCCATAGGAAGAAACAGTGCATTAACTCTTTACAAAGAAAAGCAAAAGTACAGTAGGATTCAACTATCCTTTGATAATTTTACAAAGTAAAATATCAGGTTCAATAAATTTTATATTTATTTTTATATGTTACAGTGATGTCACTAGGCTTTTGAAATCCTGGGCTCCTGGGACTCAGACACTTAAAAAAAAGGGGTCATTTTTTACAAAAGTGGGTATTGTTTTAGAAATAAGACAGATTTAATATAAAATATGCCTATTTTGCGATCTTTCAAGGAAAAAAATTATGCATCATGAAATACCATTAAAAAAAAAAAAAAATATGCATCCCTTCTCCAATTTTTTGCTTAAGACAGTTCAAAAATCCAAACTAGCCACATTAACCTTCTCACCGCCATGAACTGATATTTCTGTTAACTATGCTGTAGGTTTCACTACAATATTAGCATTATTTAAATTAATATAATTCTACAAACATAATGTAGTTTTAAAACATTAAGTAATGATTAATAGTCTGAAGGATTATATTCATATACGTAATTAAGTTTTTCATATGTTTTTTTTAGCAATTAAAAAAAAATTAAAGAAAACATTACAATTTTGCCCTGTTGGTCGGCGGTAAGAGGGTTAAGACACATTTTTTAATTCAATTTTGTTCGCAAAAACATGAAATTGGAAAATGCTCTTATTCAGAATCTGCGTAATCAAACAGCTTTTTCCATTTTGCAGTAAAGGTAGAAAATCTTTCAGAAAATGCTGTCAAAATTGTCTTTCGAACAAAATTTCAGAACACGACAGAATGAGAGAAGAAAAAAAACTGTTGTCAAAGACAATTGCTTATAACTATATATTATAATTGCTTTTATTTTTTATTTTTTAAAGTGATTACAAATCACTTCAATAATCATGCCTGCAGGTATCCTGATTTTACACTTAAAAATAAGCCAGAAAGTTCTATGTTGTTGAGTAAGAAAAAATATTTTTTGAGAACTGCTGAAAATTAAGTACTTTATTAAATCCCCAACATCATTGTGCTAAATTATAAGTTGTATTTAATCTCCAATTTCCATTTTTAATCTGATTACTGTTCTTACACGTGCATTAAAAATCAAATAAATTTTCCTTTTTTTGATTGTTGTAATTATTATAACTGAAGGGCCCTCTTCAATAACAAGGCAAGTGGAGTTACCTTGATTCTCAATTTTCAGATTCATGTAATGTGTTATTCAACATATAAGGAAATATAAATTTTATGATCATCAGCAATGAAAGGATGCTACAAAACTTCTCTATAATATAGGCAAAGAAGTTATATTCTAAATTAAAATGTTGAAAGTAAATTAAAAGCTTTGTAGCTGAAAACTATTTTTCACTTGCCTTGTTATTGCAGAGGCCCTTCAATTATTAAATCAATTCTAGTAGCAGAAATCAATCTACCAATAGTTTTTACTACATTACAATGATTCAAACTTTTTCAATATTTATAATCTGTATTAAATATTTTAACTTTAGAAATCTAATAAGAGTTATTATATCCCAACAAATAATGTGTAATGTTTCAAAAATCTCTTATCAAATTTATAGGCTTCTAACCTTTCAACTTTTGAACACATTTCATGAATCAATTACGTATGAAATTTAGGAATCACTTGTATTCATGTATAATGTATCAAAAATCTCTTATCAAATTTATAGGCTTCTAACATTTCAACTTTTGAGCACATTTCAGGAATCAATTATGTTTGAAAGTGGAGAATCACTTATACTCTACTTTTTTATTCACGTGAACCCCATATTCATAAAAAATTTTGCTATACAGCACATGATGCTCCCAGCCACTTAATTTGCACTACAAACATGTCTAAGCAGGAAACTCTTATCAGAGCGTATACGGATGAGAGAAAAATCAAAGAATTCGCAAGGATTTAAATTAAAACCACCAAGCATAGCGATTGTACAATAACACATTTTCTTTTAATCACCAAATAACCCTTTCTGCAAATACAGAAACACATGATGAAAGTAAAAGGCAAGATTGTAATAAAGTAAAATAAACTTTTGTTTTTTTAATACAGTAAAATAATTTAACTTCTTATCTTTTTTTTTTTAGAATGGCAGTAATAACTTCAACTTTATTTTTGTAAACACAATAAAACTTATTTTCTTTGATTAGTTGAAACTGTTTACACCATACATACTTAAGAAAGATGGTTAAAAAGGCAGTATCATATTAAACGTATGATGAAAGTAAAGGCAACACTGTAATAAAGTAAAATCAAAATTTTTGCTGTTCATCTGCTCCATGCTGTGTCAAAAAGGGATTACCATGTGTTTTGCAATAATTTTTATCCCCCAACAATAACACACATGTTCAAAGCAAGCTGCTTAAATTGTGTTTCGTAATAATTTAAAAAGTTTTAAGTACCTTGAAAACTTTTTCATTTCAAAAAGTGTTTAAGGAGTCTACACACACTTACCCCTGTTCTATAATATATAAAATTCAACTATAGTTGAACATCTATTTTGCAAATTCCTCTATTTTACAAATTTTTCCTTGGCTCCAAAAACATTTTACAATTTTCCTTGTAAATTAAATTCTAAATAGCATATTCTCTATTTAACAAACAATTTCTAGCGATCTAATTTTTTTTTTCTTCCTTTGTATTTCTTAAAATATTTCTGGACGTTTCAAACCTATCCTCTCTTTTTATGAATCTTATGATGCTCAATAAATTTGATTTGTTTTTACCAAGCACCTACTCACCTGGAAGTTATAAAATTGTTGTATCATTCATTTCATTTTGGCAGAGTGATCGTCATCTATCCCACTTCTCTGGAAACACTTGCAATAATCCTGTTTAACCCACAATAGAGTTGTTTTTGAACCTGTTTTCAGGATTTTTGTTTAGCAGTGTTGGTTATTTTGGTTCTTTTAGTTAAAAAATGTCAAAACAAAAGTGTTTGAGCATTAAAAAAGTTTGATTCTTAATAAGGGGAATAAAAATGTGAAGAAAAATTATATTGCTTTAACATTTAGTATTCCACCAAACAGTTTATCAACCATAACAAAAAATCATAAGATATCAGAAAATCACGATTTATCAAATTCTTGTCCAAAATGTTTAAAAACATGTCTCTATGAAAATGTGGTTGAGGAAGTTTTGAAGTGGATACACACTTTTCATAATTGAGAAATCTCTCAATTTTACAAGGGAATTGGAGTATTACAAATTTCGAGCTAGCAGTGGACAGATTGAAAAGTTTAACAGAAGACATCAAATTATGGAAAAAGTAATATCTGGTGAAAATAAAGATGTGAAAAATAATGATAGTAAAATTTGGATAATGAGTGCTGAGTAAAAAATTAAAAGAGTACAAGCTAGAAAACATCTTTAATGCAAATGAAACTGCTTCATTTTTCCAATGTTGGTTGTGACTTTAACAAAAAATCTTGCATGACATCTGAAATTTGAGGAAAATGATTTCAAAAGTTTAACATATGATTGCTCTTATTTTTGTCATAAGGAATCTTGACATAAATTGCTATTAATTTTACAACTGTATCACTCATCAAGAAAAACAAATCAACCAAAAATTTAAAAAAGTAACACGCTACTTAATACTACTCCAAAACTTCAGCCAATAGATCAAGAAGTAATCAAAAGTTTCAATTACAGTATCACAAAAGAGAATACGGCAAAAAAAGTTATCACTGAGCTTGAGAACAATCAATCAACCCATGCCTAAGATTGTAATTACAGGAAAGCATATCATAAATTTACAAATCATGTAACTTCAAAATAACAGTTTTGCAAAAGCTGGATTCATACTCAGCAATGAGAATTTAGAAAATATGAAGGGCAAGAACGATATTCCCATAAAAGGAAAAATGTGAATACAGCTGATGGAAAAGGAAAAAATTAACGACGATGTGCTTATTGGTGATTCTTTCAACTGATTCTGAAGTTGAGACCTCAGAAATATCAACTAAATTGAATATGTTAGACAGTGTCAAAAAATAAAATAAACACAACAATGGATTGCGATGAAGATGGAAATCATCATACTGCTGAAATCAATATATATTCGCACAATGAAATGTTAAAAACATTTGGAACAATCTGACATGGATTACAGCTTGAACTGAAAATACACCTGAAAAAATTTTTAGAGAACGGCAAAGATGAGAGATGCATTATGAGAATTTTTTTTTTCAAACAAGACTCAGGAAAAATTAAATGACTTTTTCAGCAATTAAATTGAATAACACATGTAGTAATGTATGTGTAAAATTACTCTACTGTAATAAATACGGCAACACAAATATCATTAAAAAAAAGTAATTTATTAATTTTAATATAAAATTATTCCTTCTTTCAGACACATTTAATGTTTATGAATTTGTCTTCAATGAGTTTAAAGTATTTTAAAAGGTAAAGTTTTATTTAACGAATTTCCCATATAATGAACTTTTTTGTTGGATTTAGCGACTTCATTAAATAGAGGTTAAATTGTATAACATATTAAGAATTTTGATTTATTTTTCAAAATATAGTCAGGGTGCATACAACTTGCTGGTTTTTTCAAATTTGATTAATGAATAATTGTTAATTGCTTTTCATATGATATTTGAATGGGTGTCTGGAAGAAGAGTCTATATTACCAATTTAAAATTCTACAGAAATACAGAAAAAATGTCATTGATAAGTGATGTCCTGAGCACCTAGTACAACATATAACACTTCTTACGATCTTAATTAACCTCCACTTTTGTCTTTATGCTGAGCATTGACAAGTAAACCGAACTTTCCAAAATTTGTAGCACAGGTCCTTCTTTCAGACACCCATTCATTTAAAGTTTATGAATTTGTCTTCAATGAGTTTAAAGTAATTTTAAAAGTTAATGTTTTATTTAATGAATTTCCCATATAATGAACTTTTTTGCTGGATTTAGTGACTTTATTAAATAGAGGTCCAATTGTATAATATTAAGAATTTTGATTTATTTTTTTAAATGTAGTCAAGGTACATACAACTTGCTGGTTTTTTCAAGTTTAACTTTGATTAATGAATAATTATTAATTGCTTTTCATATGATATTTGAATGGGTGTCTGGAAGAAGGGTCTACCAATTTAAAATTCTACAGAAATACGAAAAAAACTATTAATTTGATTACCGATGTCCTGAGCACCTAGCGCAACATATGCACTTCTTACGATCTTAACCTCCACTTTTGTCTTCATGCTGAGCATTGACAAGTAAACCCAACTTTCCAAATTTGCAGCACAGGTCCTTTTTTCAGACACCCATTCATTTAATGTTTATGAATTTGTCTTCAATGAGTTTAAAGTATTTTAAAAGGTAGCGTTTTATTTAATGAATTTCCCATATAATGAGCTTTTTTGCTTGATTTAGTGACTTTATTAAATAGAGGTTCAACTGTATAACATATCAAGAATTTTGATTCTTATTTATTTTTTAAAATGTAGTCAGGATGCATACAACATGCTGGTTTTTTCAAGTTTGATAAATGAATAATTATTAATTGCTTTTCATATGATATTTGAATGGGTGTCTGGAAGGTCTATGTTACCAATTTAAAAATATGGAAAAAACTATCAATGTTATTGATTAGTGTTGTCCTGAGTACCTAGTGCAACATATGCACTTCTTACGATCTAAATAAACCACCACTTTTGTCTTTATGCTGAGCATTGACAAGTAAACCCAACTTTCCAAAATTTGTAGCACAGGTCCTTTTTTCAGACACCCATTCATTTAATGTTTATGAATTTGCCTTCAATGAGTTTAAAATATTTTAAAAGGTAATGTTTTATTTAACAAATTTCCTATATAATGAACTTTTTTGCTGGATTTAGTGACTTTATTAAATAGAAGTCCAATCGTATAACATATTAAGAATTTTGATTTTTATTTATTATTTAAAATATAGTCAGGGTACATACAACTTGCTGTTTTTTTCAAGTTTTATTAAAACCGACATACATAGAAAATAAAATATTTATAAAATATTTTATTTAGTAACATGCATCATCAAAAGATTAAAAAAAAAAAAAAAAAATCATTACTCAATATTATCTAAATAAAAGATAATTATAGTAATACCTAAAAAATGTCAATAAGGAAACCATAATTATTATTTTCAAATATCATAGCAAGAATTTGTTTCTCAATGGGTAATTTAATAAGGGAACATAGTCAATGTGCTTAACATTTACTGAATTTAAAACATTGACTTACATTTTTTTAATAAAGATTTTTGATTATTGGATTTTCTATAATAGGACTTACACTATAAACAAGAATTAAATTAATTGTAGTTTTCACAAACTTAATTATTGAGGTGATTTGTGTGGATTATGAATAAAGTCCGTTATAATTTGACATATCATTTTACAAATCATGTATACAACATTTCACTATGCAACACACCAGATCCCTTCACAAATCTTTTCCTCTAACAGGACCCTTCACAAAATCCTTTATCTTTAAAAATGGCCTTTCACAAAACTTTTAACTCCAAAATGAATTTCTTCACAAATTTTATCTTATATAAAATTGGACTTGTTACAAAACAGCTGAAAATGCCAAAGTTATCTATCTATTTATATAATGTATATCTGTAAATTTATATACTTATATTTAAAATATTTACATATAATTTTCTTTTCATTAAAATAAGATTTTGTTACAAACTTCTAAACAGGAACCTGAATGTAAACTGCTATGTATGCTAATTTTATATACAGTATTGGACCTCTTATCTGGCATTCCGAAAACTGGCATTTTTTACAATCTTATCGTGGATTTAAAAAAAAAAAAAAAAAAAAAAAAAAAAACTAATTTAAAAAATATTTTTGGTTTAGAATTTGGTCTTTTCTTCTATTTTTTAGTTCCATCTGATTATCAGGAAAAAAAAAATAATAATCCTTTAGCCACATCTTACTGTTAAAGGAAAAAAAAAAAAATCCATAAATACCGAAAATGTAACATGAAAGAAGTTTGTTTCTTTTTTTCTACGACATTCAGAGTTCATTGAAAGAATGGGATAAAAAGCATGATTTTATTCTCCTGCTTCAAGGTCAAAGGGTTAGTAGGTTATTTATTCGTTCAAGAAGGGGAAAAAAGAAATTCTTGCCTTTAGAAAGTGCAATCAAACACAAATGTGTTTATCATTTTTCAGTCGAGTATTTATGAAGAAAAAAGAAAAAGAATAGCTCTAAGCATTTTTCAAAAAGTCAAAATCTTAAAGAAATTAGATGAAGGTTCATCAGTAAAATTACTTTGTGAACAATATAACATTAAGAGCTTGCCTTTAAAAAAGAAATTCTTACCTTTAGAAAGTGCAATCAAACACAAATGTGTTTATCATTTTTCAGTCGAGTATTTATGAAGAAAAAAGAAAAAGAATAGCTCTAAGCATTTTTCAAAAAGTCAAAATCTTAAAGAAATTAGATGAAGGTTCATCAGTAAAATTACTTTGTGAACAATATAACATTAAGAGCTCGACAATTTACGATATCAAAAACAGAAAATGGCACTGTTAAAATTTTACAGTGACAGCGACTCAAAGTTAATGGATGATCGAAAAACATTACATTAACCAAGAAATCTGAATTTAGATGATGTTTCAATGGAATGCATTTGGCAACGAAGAAGTGAAAAAGTGCCTTTGGATTGCTCATTAATTATGGCACAAGCTAAAGTGTTCCATGAACATTTAGGATTAAAAACAGATTGTGATTATTCCTCCAGATAGTTTTACAAATTTAAGAAACGTCATGGCTTGAGGATATTAAGCACCTGTGGAGATAAAGTGTCAGCATATAATAAAAGTGCAGAGCCTTTCTGTGAGGAATTTTCAATATAATTTCTGGTGGTCAGTATTCATCAGAACTTGTTTATAATGCAGATGAAACGGGATTATTTTGGAAATACATTGCAAGAGAGACATACGTAACTGCAGAAGAAAGTGCTCCATCTAGTATTAAAGATTGTATAGAACGACTTATGGTACTTGCTTGCAGTAATGCAAGTGTAAATTGTTAATTATTGGGAAAAGTAATAAGCCTCAAGCCCTAAAAAATGTGATCATCTTGTCAGTAATTTACAGAAGTAATAAACATGCTTGGATGACCCAAGAACTTTTTAGAGATTGGTTTCAAGACTATTTTGTACCAGAAGCAAAGAGACACTGCAGTAAAGTAGGGCTTCCTGATGATTCAAAAATTTTACTGTTTTAAATAACTGTGCAGCCTATCCTAATGCAGGTACCCTTGAAAAGAATAATGTGCATGTTATTTTTTTACCTCCAAATTGTACATCCTTGATCCAGCCAATGGATCAAGGTATTATAAATTCTCTTAAATGTTCCTACAAAGCAGCTTTCATTTGAAAGTGTTTACAACATTGTGATCCTGGAAACGGAATGAATGATTTCCAAAAAAAGTTCCCCATTAAAGATATCCTTTGGTCTATGCTAATTCATGGAATAGTGTAAAACAAAGCACGCTGATCAACGCTTGGCATAATGTCTGGTCTGCTTCAATTTTTCAAGACAGTGAAGAGTAGAATAACAAGTTTCCCTGTTTCCACATATCGCAACAAAACGAAACTATTCAAGAACTGTTGGAGTACGCTAAAAGCATTTGATGTGAAGCAGAATTTGATGAAAAAACAATAGAAGACTCATTAAGAGCCTACATCACTCATGCGAAAAAACACACAAGCTAATGTTAAGTCTATGAGAAGGTTCTTGGCAGATTTCTCGCTCACATTTTAGTATTTTTAAATGATGTTTTTTGCATTGGATAGCTGAGGTCGATCTCTAACGTTGTTAGTTTTTACATTTTGGTTCCAGTTTTTTAATATGAGGGTACTTTCATTTTCAGAACCGGTTCCAAAATTGAAAATGTCTGCTTATAAAAAAACTGTAACCAAATTCAAAAAAGTAAAAACTAACAATGTTACAGATTGACATAAGCTATCATATGCAAAAAACATTTAAAAATATTAAAATGCGAGCGAGAAATCTGCCAAGAACCGTCCCATATACTTAACATTAGCTTGCATGTTTTTTCGCATGACTGATGTACACTCTTAAATGCCGATAAAAATGCACCAACTGTATTTAGACTAACAGATGAAGAGATCACCAGCAAGGTACTTAAAAAAGACACTGATTCAAGTTCTGAGGATAACGATGTAGAAGAGGCAGAAAATGCAGACTACTTCCATAGAACATTGTATTGAATTAACGAAAGAACTTATGCGCTGGAATGGAACAAAAGTCTTTTTTTTTTTTAGAGAACATGACATTTTATCTGTATATAAGATGCAAGAAACATTATTATTAGAACATCTAAACTATTTCAAACAAAAAAAAAGATTAGCAATATGTTTGCAGTCATGGACAAAAAATAAAAGATTTTTGAAAATTTAAAGTTATTATTAATGTTGTTTTAGAAATTTCTTTTAATAATAGTAAGCATTTTTTTAAATTTATTTTCTTTAATGTGTCTACCTAAAAAACTAAATCATGGGGAAAATTTTTTTGAGTACAGGGGGGGGGGGGGGGGGGGGGGAGTTGCAGATGTGATATTTATGTTTTTGACATGGATCTGAAAACCGGAATCGAATCAATCCCCTTGATGCCGGATAATGGGTTCTGTACTGTACATAAAATTGTGATATTTTTCACAAATATATATTTTTAAAAAAAGTCACAATTTCACAAAAACAGAATCTAGTAAGAAAAGTCTGGACAAACCGTGCACACATTCAAACTTTTTATATTGCAAATGTCATACAGTAGAAGATCTTTATAATGCAAACCTAAAACGCAAGGTTGTGCATTATATAGAATTTTATGTTATATAGATCAAATTTCACATATCATTAATGTACTTAGTAAACATGGCCAAATATGTCTAAAACATATTAAAATACAGTAAAGTATCTTTATATGCCATTCCTTGTTACCAGGAGTTGTGTAGATTATAAATTTTTTCATAATTTAGATCATTCAACACATTGTTAAATTTACTTTATAATATGGTCCAAATAATTATATTACTCATTTTAAAAAAAATTTATTGTAATGATCGCAATTTTTTTTATAATAAAGCACTAAATTAAGGAGATAAAATTGAACTAATGTATTAAATTTAGTCCTCTAGAGCAGTGGTTCCCAACCTTTTTTTCTCTCACATACACCTTGCTTAGACTTTTCATTTATGCGCACCCCTTCTCACATAATCCCATTCCAAATATTTTTGCTTTCATTCATTAATAATGTTCTTATGCTAGTTACCAATGTTAGATGCAGTTCTCTTCAGAATTCAAATTTTTAACCACTTATCCATTTTGAACCACAACACAATATCAACATAAAGTCACTCAGAACACTAAATATAAGCTAAAGATTTCAAATGTAGCACTCACACAGAAGGGATGAATTTCTACACCCGTTAATACAAGTTAATGAGTTCATGCTAATGTTGACCAGTCATACGCTAAAATGATGGCCTGCTTTCAAATGAGTTTTAAATGAAATCGCAGAAACCAGAAACCTTGTTAAGATTTATATTTTTTCTGAGTATTTTTAGAATTACTAAAAAGAAAACAACAAATGAAAAGGAGGGGCACATGCAAAATCGCAATATATTATTAGGAGTGGGCGGAGATAATTGCAACATATTATCAACCAATTACTAAGTTTTGGCATTTTTCTTTATTTTATGCGAATAGCCTATTTTAACACAAGTCTCGTTTTGTAAACGAAAAAATTTCTGTTCTCATTTTACGTTTTAATTTTTGCGTTATCTGCCATTACCAATATAATTTTCACGTACCCCCCAACTGTTTTTTACCATGTACCCCCAGGGATACGCATACCCCAGGTTGGGAACCACTGCTCGAATAGCAATTTTTCATAATGGAGAATGTAGGTGCATCTTAACTGCAAAATTCATTGTTTACATCTGAGAAGTTGTGCGTTATATAGAAAATTGCATGTATTATATAGAATTGCGTTATAAAGATCTACTGTATTTGATAAATTACCTTGTCATGGTAAACGTTTTAAATATTAAATTATAAAGAATAACTAAATAAGAAAAGGTAAAAAGATTGAAAAAAGAGTAACTGAACAAACTTACACATTTAACACAAAACATTGGGAATTTTCTATCATATAAAAGAATTGGGGGTGGGGTGGGTGGCAATATGTAGAAATGACATGCAATTATGACATATTTCTGGATCCAGTGAAATTTTTTATTTCACTAAGACACAAAAGATATGATTTCAGCAATTCTTACATAAAGCAACTGAAGTCAAACATGATATTTTTTTAAGTGACAATTTCATGAGAAATTCTACTAATTAATTGGATTAGTTGCAATGTAATTAAACAGGAAGAATGAATAAAATAGTTTTGAAATTCATTTGAAAATTAAACCATCCGTGTGTGTTTCTTATCTAACACACTGGCATACAGAGTAAATGCATACATTATTATTTACATTTTTATAACATAAGCAGATGCTTGCATGTTTCCTCAGTTATTCTTTGGACTGTTTCACAAAATCTTCAAATTCATCATATAAAATTATACAGTTAATATTGCTGAATTAAAATACAACAGTCAATTCTCATACTTTTTACAGTCCCAGATATATTTTATTTGTTTATAAAAAAAAAAATCCTCCAGAATGAGTTTGGAGATATTTAAATAATTCAAATTTCCCAGAAAACCCTCCTTTGTACACATCACAAGTAAATGGATTTTCTCCAAAATGTTTACAAAGATGCAGACTCAATTCACTCTGATGAGAAAATGATTTTTCACACACATGACAAGGGAACTATTTTTTCTTCATCTTGAGATTCTTGAGATTCACCACGATGTTGGAAACGAGTATGATTCAGCCAATTTTCTCTTTTTGCAAATGCTTTTTGGCATATATCACAAACATAGGGTTTTTCCCCTGTGTGGACACGATAATGTGTCATTAAAGAGCCTTTATTATGGAATGCTTTTTGACAAAATAAACATACAAAAGGTTTTTCATCCGTGTGGATAAGAATATGTTGTTTCAATGTATAACTATTAGTAAAACTTTTCTGACAAACAACACAGGAAAACACTTTTGCATTATGCTTTCGAAGATGTAGCTGCAACAGTGATTTTAATGAAAATCCCTCATGACAGATGTCACACTTGTAAGTTTTATTATCAGTATGAAAAGAGATATGGCTGTCTATACGATCTCGTTGCTGAAAAGATATTTTACAGAAGGGACATTTATAAGGGTTTTTTCCAAAATGGCTACGGAGATGTTTTCGCAAATTAGTTTCGAACTTAAACCCTTCTTGACAAAAACTACAGATAAAAGATTTTTCTTTTGAACTGGTGCCAAGATTTGTATCAGCACAGTTATTGTCATTAATTAAACTTGTGTTATTCTTGTCATTAATTAAACTCGTGGAATTCATGTCATTCATTAAATTTGCGGGATCCACCTCATTGGAATTCATGTCATTCATTAAATTTTCAGGATCCACCTCATTAAATAAACTTATGGGATCTATCTCAGTAACTAAATGTATGGGATCCATATCATTAATTGAATTTGTGGGATAAATGTCATTAACTGAATTTGTGGGATCCATGTCATTAATTGAATTTGTGGGATCTGTGCCACTAATTGAACTTGTAGGCTCCGTGCCAATAATTGAACTTGTAGGCTCCGTGCCACTAATTGAACTTGTAGGCTCCGTGCCACTAATTGAACTTGTAGGTTCCATGTCATTAATTGAACTTGTAGGTTTCATGTCATTAAATGAACTTGTAGGCTCTATGTCATTACCTGAACTTGTAGGCTCCATTTCATTAACTGAACTTGTGGAATCCATATTTTTAAAATGAGTAGAAAATTTAAAAAAAAAAAATTTCATAAAATCTTTAGTGGCAAAAATCACATAATAAACGTCAACTCATGAAAATATTATGTATGTAGTAATCTATATTTTAATTCAATTAGATATCGCATTAAAGATTCAGGTATGTTAAGATATTAGTGTTCACAAGCTGGTTCAAATCCTGTTCTGCCTTGAATGCTCAAAGTGGTTCACAATGCACTTCCACTTGGATGTCCCTGTCCGTTTAACAATCACATGCAAAAAATGACCTTAGTGCCTTCCAACCATCCAATCAGACGTGTTTAATAGCACTTTCTAAATGCAGTATATCAATTTTCAATCTATAAAGATGTAAAATGTGTATTAAATATATATAGTATATTTTCACACAACAGAGAAATGTCCAATAATATCAACAAAGGAAGAATGTATACTATCCATAAAGAAAGAACAGAAATACAGGAATGTAAGAATGAATGCACAGTTGGGCAAACAAAAAATGAAACACCCAACACTATTTTATAACAAAATTATTGCAGAGAAAAATGAAGTATATTTTATTTGAGAATAAAGTCTTATTCCAGAGAAATTAAATATGTTTAGGAGGCTATCTGAATGCTATAAAAGGAATGAACTTAAAATTTTTTAAAGGTAATATCTAATTTTGACATTCAAATAAAATCTACATGATCAAATAAATTTTAGCGAAACTTTTTTGAATAGTTCAATATATAATATCAAACATTAAAGTGGGCTAAATTCTAGCTATTGTCTTAATAGTGGAATTCATTAATTTAAGGTACGGACATAATACACATTTTATTAATAATTTTCAATGGGAAACATTTTTAGGGGAAAAAAATGCAATAAATCAATTAAATTATCCAACAACAGACTGCTGTTAGATTTATTAATAGATTGTGATTTTTTTTTTTTTTAATGTCTATGTGGTATCTCAAATTGTAATGCTGATGTTTTTTTTAAACATAAACATTGTTTGGAGGAATGAATTGAAATTTTGTATATATATACTAAAATTAATACCCTAAATGAAATGATTTCTGTTAAAAAGATTTATAAGTTACAATTCCCAATTTTCTTTGCACTACCCATTTTCACAGACATTATTTTATTTTCAAAACACATAAACAAGCAGTTACACATCTAAAAGTCTTAAAAAACACCTTTAAAACTACACAAAACTAGTCAATCTGTTAATAATTGTAAAACAGTAAGAATATTTTCACCTGTCGCTCTCAGGCGGTGACTGGGGATGCTTGAGAGCGACAGGTGAAAATATTTTTACTGTTTTACAATTATTAACAGATTGACTAGTTTTGTTTAGTTTTAAAGGTGTTTTTTAAGACTTTTAGACGTGTGCACTGCTTGTTTATGTGTTTGAAAATAAAATAATGTCTACAAAAATGGATAGTGCAAAGAATTATCACATAATTATGTTTCAGATTTTTAACATAAAAACTGCAAAATCATACTGAAAAAATAATTACAAAAGTAAATGTTACAAATTTAAAATTAGGCAGTCAATATTTTTTATTTTCATCAATCCTAAACTTCATCTAATGCAATCTGTCCAACCTTTCAGAAAGCAAGGGTGCATCTCAGATCTTTGCAAACAGGCGGCATTACTCACTTGAATTAAAACATGCGACAATTTTATCTCATAGTATTTGTAACAATATGCACACATCTTACTTGGTGCAGAGATAAAGCATCTATAGTTTAACAGCTGCATGTAAAATAATTTTCAAGGGGAAAAAAGAAAACTCACAAAACTTAACAAATTTCAGACTTTAGAATTTTCTGCCCAGGGCTGTCATTTTTTTAAGGTGATGCCAGAAATTTTAATCTTGCATTTAATAAAAAACATAGAAATCAGATTTAGTGATTTTTTTTTTTTTTTTTTTTTGGGGGGGGGGGGGGGGGAGCATGTGTAAAAATACTCCTTGACTTAAATTAGAGGCATGGATTTAGCATTATAAAAAGTACAAAAACAAAGAAAGGCTTGATGGTGACCAAACCATGCATGGTTCCAGCAAGAAAAGACTAGAAGAACTCTTATTGACAGAAATTATTCTGCATGGTTTAAAAAGATTTTTATAAACAAAATGTAAAAAATTATCTAAAATTTCAAGGATCTGGGAGTGAAAATTATCTCCCTTTACTCCTGTTACAAAACAGCCAATGGGTCAATGTAAAAAAAAAAAAAAAAAAAAAAAAAGGTGAATTTTTATGAACAGGGTAGAAGAAAGTCAGAATACTTATTATTAAAAATGTATTAACATTTTTACAATTATTGCCAATTTTAACAATAATAATTGCACGATACAAAGTTTTATAAACTTCAAACCATGATGCATGATTAAATTTTTTTAATAAAATTTTTGTTTTTAATGCATGGGACACACTTTAAAAGTTTTTAAAAACATCTCTGATGCAAATATTATTGGTTCTAAAAAAAGCATCCTCTAAAGAGGAGTTTTGTTTTAAAAAAGGCTAGTAACAGAAAACCTTCAAAAGGGCACCATGGCGCCCGCAAGCTTCGCTTTGGACAGCCCTGATCTAATGGGTTTAAATTTGGTATCCCAAATTAATAACCACCCTAGAAAAAAAGTATGTTAAATTTTGGTGTCAGCACTAAGTTTTAAAATTTGTATTTTAATATGGAGCTCTAAGCTTTTATTTTATTGGGTTTTCTTCATACAAAATTATAAGATATACAATTCTTGGTCAAAAAATATTTTTTGTATCTCTCTGCAACAATTTGATGATAAATAGTGGGAAGGAGGGGGGGGGGAGGTTCCTTTCACAGATTGTACAATCAATTTCTATGTCTCACTCAAAGAATCATAAAAACATCTGCTATGCTAATAAAAAATACTGCTAATAACTGAATTTTTGTAATTTCTAAAGTGTGGTACATTGTCTTTGATAATAATTCAGTTCATCCAACATAAAAATTTAAAATCACACACAGTAAAGAGGAAAACATCTAAATAGCAGACAGAGCACAGTAAACTTATCCATTATTAAATAAGGTGTCTCCTATTTAGAGTTAAAAAACATACAAATAAACAGATATTGGGCGATTCTGCCGTGACCTGCGTGACTTTTAGAGAGTGTTTTTTTGCAAATTGAGACAAATTTGGAAGTGAAATTATTTAGATAGCGATTTATTTATTTTTTTATTGCTATTACAGGACAGGACACATACAGAATCATTTTTGTAGTGACACCTTTAGTCTAAAATAATAACAATTAAAAAACAAAAAATAGTAAAGTCATTGTTATGTGCGTGTCTCTTCTGAGAACAGGGTCTGTGCAGACTTTTCTTCCAGGGTCCTGTTTTAGTGAAATTGTGAACAGCTTTTTACATTTGTGAAAAATCTAGTCATAATTTTGTGAATTTGAAATTATTGTTATACTCAGATTCTTGTTTACACATTTTTAAGAAGGTATATGTATGTAAAAATACACATTTTCTTTAAATATATGCAAAAGTGACAGTCAAATTTTACTTTTATATGATTAAATTTGTGAAAAGGTTAAGTTTGGACAGGGAAAAGTTTTGAGAAAGCTCTATTTTTAAAACAAAGAATTTTGTAGAGTCCTATTTTAAGGTGAAAAGTTTCGTGAAGGTTCCTGTTTTAAAATTTAAAAAAAAAAAAAAAAAATTGTGAAGTGCCCTTCAAAAGGACCCAATTTCTTCCTAAACAGATCCCTGATTGTAGCATTTAGATTTTTAATATATGGATTATCTCGCTCTGTAATTTACAAAAATTATTATATTAGCTACTTAAAAGTCATATTAGCTTCTTCATATCTACTTTATAAAAATGAATAGATACAAAACTGTCAACAACAGTTCTTAATATTTTGGCTACGTGAAGAAAGAAATCTTAGTGAAGAATTAACTAGTGTTTTTTTGCAAACTGAGACAAATTTGGAAGTGAAATTATTTAGATAGCGATTTTTTTTTATTGCTATTACAGGACAGGACACATAAAGAATCATTTTTGTAGTGACACCTTTAGTCTAAAACAGCGCTTCCCAACCTTTTTTCTTTCACGTACCCCTTTTTTAGGCTTTTCATTTCGGCGTACCCCCATTTCTCATAAACATTCCCTTCTCCCTCCACTCAACCATATACCGCAAACATGCTCTTTTTTCATTAGCAATCTTCTTATCACAATCAAATAATAAATAGACACAAATTACAGTGACATTCCTAACCTTTTATTTCTTAACTTGCATTTTAATATTAATATTGCTTTTTACTACATTATCTAAACATTAAAATAATTTAATATTGCGTTAAAAGAAGTTTAACTATCTTACGATGATTATTGTTAATAACTTTGTCTCATTATATACAAATAATCAAAATGACTTTCCATACTCTCAATTGGATCCTTGAGCTTGTTTCATGGAACTGAGTTTCTTAAAATCTCAACGAGTCAATACGGGTCCAAATGACGACTCGTATAATTTCAAGTCAGAATGGTTGAAATATAAAATGATTCCTGTCAAGCTTATTAAGATATTTGTTTTTAATATAGGCATAAGACGAAAATGCTCTTTCGATAAACTCGCTATTTGTGAAAGGCAACAAGTGTTTTATAGCCTTATCACTGAGTTCTTGGTATTCTTCTTTAACTGCTATCCAAAAGCAACAATATTTCTTTGGTTGAAATCAGATTGTTAAGATGAATCAGTCGATAGTTCGATCAATTTTTCTTTTTCAGAAAATGATAAATTTTTGGTTTCTTAAAAGAACAAATTGTTAAATGGGTTTAAAATCCAGTTATTTTCACAACTCTGCTTCGGAAAATATTGTCTGAACGTTTTAAGTCCTGCTAAGTGATCCATTATATTAGAATTTACTTCTAATAATTTTAGCTCGTATTCAGATAAGAAATTGTAAAGTGTTTGAAAAACTTCTGACTGGTGTTTTCTGATACATGATTTACATAAATCTAATTTTTTAATCTTAGACTCGATCTTCTCATATACCTTAAAAATGGTTATGGGACTGTTCTGTAATCCTAAATTAAGTTTATTTATTTCTAAAAAAAGTCAGACAAATATGCAAGCATTTGAAGCCACACTTTTTCACGAAATTTAGGGCTCAGCTTAAAAGGAAGATCTTAAAAAAAAAAAAAAACTTGAACTTCATGCTTCATGCTTCAATTCAAATAATCTTTTAAATACTTTTCCTTGTGAACGCCACCTCACCTCTGTATGCAAAAGCAATGTAGTATGTGTGTAGCAATGTAGTCCATCTTTTCATACAAAAATTTAAACAGTCTGGAGTTTGTTGAATTGTCCTTAATAAAATTAACAACTTTGACAGCTTGGTGGAATACTTCCTTCAATGAGTTTGGCAGGGGTTTGGTCGCTAGACTGTGTCTGTGTATGCAACCATGGTTCCAAGCTACATGAGATGCAATTGCTTTGATTAAACCGCGTAAGTCTATATAACATACATACATAGATTTTCTACCATCAGTGCGAACCTCACAGCAATTGGCCCAATCAATTTCTTTTTCACAGAAATAACTATGAATGACATTAAATATATCTTTTCCTGCACATCTTTCTGTGAGAGGATAGCAGAGTAGCAAATTTTATTTAAGTACATTATCATTCAAATATCTTGCAATAACAAGCAAAATTGACAAATTGAAGATATCCGTGCTCTCATCCACATGAATTGAAAAGTAGAGACTGTTTTTTTTATTTTTTGCATTACTGTATCTTAAATATCGGCAGACATGTCACTAATTCTTCGGGAAACTGTTGTTTCAGAAAGGAATATTTTAAATTTTTTTCACATGTTCTTCATCAAACATACATTCGACAGCATCGTTGACACAACAATATATCAATTTTTCAGCAATTGTATGATTTTTATCTCTTTTAGCAATATGATAGCATATTCTCTACAATGCTTCAACAGCATTCTCATTGTCTTTGTTTGTAGAAACCACGTAAGATGCTACATTAGGGCCGCTTGATAGTCGCTGAAAGAAACTGACATCTTTTTGTTTATAAATAGGATGTTTCGTCTCTAAATGGCACATTAATAAAGAGGATTTAATGCTACCATTAGACGATATCTCTCCACAAAAAACACATAGTGGTTTTGGAAAATCTTCCTCTCCCGTGAATGAAAATCCATACTTCAAGTACTCATTATTATATTTTCTTTTCTTTAATGCGGCACTTGCAGTTCCGGACTCATCAGGTTCTATTTCAATCGCAGTTGCAGTTCTCTTAAGAGTTCTAATTTTCAACCAATTATTCATTTTAAACACAAAACATAATTACTCATATAATAAATAAACACTTCAGATTAAATGCTCATTAAAATGAGGGATGCTTTTCTTTTAAAATACGTTAGTGATATAACTCCGCCTATTCGAAAACGAAAATAATGGCCAACTTTTCAACACGTTTTAACAAAAGACATTGAAACCAGAAGCTCTAGCGTAATTTGGGCGTTCTGCAATTATTATAAACGGAACAACAAAAAAAAAGGTGGTGATAAAATAATATTGCATAATTATTAATTGAAGTTTTCGGGAAGATGGGGGGGGGGGGGATACATAAGTACTCATGCAATATGCTTAACAGTGGGCGGAGCTAGTGACATTGCATTATGAATGATTTATTAGGTCTAGTGGGCTTTTTCATTCTTTTTGAATGCAACATATTGGATTTACACACGAGACTAACTTTGTAATCGAAATCAATTTTCTTTATGTGTTTTCAGATTTCTTTATATGTTATCAACTTTTTTTTATGTGTTTTTAGTTTTCTTTATGTGTTATCAATTTTTTTATGTGTTTTCAGTTAAACCATTTTTGTGATTTCCGCCATTGCCGATATTATTTTCATGTACCCCCAGCAGCCCCGTCCCGTACCCCCAGGGGTATGCGTACCCCAGGTTGGGAACTGCTGGTCTAAAATAATAACAATTACAAAAAAAAAAAAAAAAAAATAGTAAAGTCATTGTTATGTGTGTGTCTCTTCTGAGAGGAGGGTCGGTCCAGACTTTTCTTCCAGGGTCCTGTTTTAGTGAAATTGTGAACAGCTTTTTACATTTGTGAAAAATCTAGTTATAATTTTGTGAATTTAAAATTATTGTTATACTCAGATTTTTGTTTACACATTTTTAAGTAGGTATATGTATGTAAAAATACACATTTTCTTTATATATATGCAAAAGTGACAGTCAAATTTTACTTTTATATGATTAAATTTGTGAAAAGGTTAAATTTGGACAGGGAAAAGTTTTGAGAAAGCTCTATTTTTAAAACAAAGAATTTTGTTGAGTCCTGTTTCAAGGTGAAAAGTTTCGTGAAGGTTCTGTTTTAAAATTTAAAAAAAAAAAAATTGTGAAGTGCCCTTCAAAAGGACCCAATTTCTTCCTAAACAGATCCCTGATTGTAGCATTTAGATTTTTAATATATGGATTATCTTGCTCTGTAATTTACAAAAATTATATTAGCTACTTAAAAGTCCTATTAGCTTCTTCATATCTACTTTATAAAAATGAATAGATACAAAACTGTCAACAACAGTTCTTAATATTTTGGCTACGTGAAGAAAGAAATCTTAGTGAAGAATTAACTAGTTCTTTACCAGTATTTTAAACATAATAAAAACATCAGGATTGCAATCTTTCTTCCAACCTATCTCAGCTAGAAAGTCTATTGATCATTATGCACAAAGCTGTCACTGTTTATTATTTTTTCATTATTTTGTCTACACTTAATTATTTTAACATAAGGGTCATTCCATGTCAAATCAACCAAAAATTTTCAATTTTCAACCTGACCATTTCAGATTTTACTGAAACCTTCAGGAATCATTCTTCCTGATGATAGAAATGAGAACATACTTTTATAATTTTTTTTATCTCAGTAAATTTTCATACAATTAATTTTTTTAATTTAAAAAAAATCATCATTTTTTGGGTTGTATAAATGTTTTCAATTTTAAATTTCTCAAGTTCTATCAGGCGTAGAGAGTCCCCATTGTTTGACCCCATTTTAAAGATAATTTCATTAGGTTTAATTTGATTAGAAAGTTGACTATGCATGATTTTAAAAAAGTTAATTTAATTTAATTTAAAAATTTTAAATTTAATTTTTTTTAAATAATGTTTTTTAAAAATTTTGAAAAAAATATATGTTTTTTGTAATATTAATCTTAATAAATCTTAATTAATAATAATAATCTTTAAATTCTGAAAGTTTTAGAGTGGGATCTCAATGGGATCAGCAGCTATAAAAAAATAATGTTTAAAATGAATAAAACAATGATCTCTTTAGCACAATCATAAAGTTGGCAAGGTGCCAACTTAAAAAAAAACAGCCCCAATTGGTGTTTAACTTTAGTTTTTTTAACATAACTGCTGATCCCATTGAGATTCCACTCTAAAACTTTCGGAATTTAAAGTTTATAACATTACAAAAAACAATTTTTTCAAAATTTTTAAAAAACACTATTTTAAAAAATATTAAATTTTTAAATTTTAAATTTAATTAAATTAACTTTTTAAAAACCAAGCATAGTCAACTTGCATATCAAATTAAACTTTATGAAATTCTCTTTAAAATGAGGGGTCAAACAACTCTCTACGCTTGACAGAACTTCAGAAATTTAAAATTGAAAACATTTATACAAGCCAAAAAATGATGATTTTTCGAAATTAAAAAAATTAATTGTATGAAAATTTACTGAGATAAAAAAAATAATAAAAGTATATTCTCATTTATATTATCAGGGAGAATGATTCCTGTAAGTTTCATCAAAATCTAAAATGGTCAGGTTGAGTCACTGGTTGATTTGACATGGAATGACCCATAATGATATCCAGGACTTGACAAATGACCACTGGCGACTAAGCTTGTATATCTGGAATCAAAGTTACTTAATCTGGCAGGTTTTTTTATTTTATTTATTTTATTATTTTTTGTATTATTTTTTTGGTACAAAAATTGACCTAAGAAACTATTTATTGTCCATTTTACCAATTTTCATTCAGACATTATTTTAAAAAAACATGGTCAAAAATTTTCACTAAAAACGTCCCCCATTTAAAAAATGTAAAAACAGTTTCGAATAAAAAATCTTCACCACTCCACAAAAGCGCTTTCGCCCCAGCTAGAGCATCCTCAGTTGTGATCTTCAATTCTCTGCCTCTTCGCTATATATATGACTACTGGTTGAAGAGCTCCCCCTATCGGCATACAATTCTCTCTCTCTTTTACTCTCCCCTCTTCTAACATTTTTTTCCAGCGGCAATCAAGCAATTAATGAACCATAATCATTGCATGCGTCTTTGGAAACATTGATTTCTATTGATTCTCTTATTAAAGCATTATGTAAATTTTCATAGTTCACTATTTTCTGTATTTGTAGGGTTTCAAATTTTATTGGGATTTAAGTGTTTAATCTTGCAAGAGCTGTTGACTGTTTATTTAGTTTTATATCTCTGATATGTTCTTTCATTATTTCTTCTATTTTTCTCTTCTATGTAAGTAAGCTTCTCATTTCTGCTGTTTAGACAATTTATTTTGTATATTCCTGCTGTTTGTATTTCCTCATATTTTTCTATTTCATTTCTTATTGATTTGAAGAGGGATGGATTGGGGGTTAGTGGGACTATTTTTCCTAATTTTTTTAACTCTTGTTTTATTTTCAAAGATACACCTTTTATATATGGAATAGGAGGAGTGTATGTTAGATTCTTCTGTGCTAGTTGTATATTGTCAATTCTTTCTCTTACTCTTTCAATTAGCTTAAGTATCGTTTTTCTCGGATGTCCTGCCTTTAAACCAGGGATCACTCTAGAGAGTTTCAGAGGGACGGCCTACCCTCATGCCCTTTTTAGATAAAATACCACCCTCCTTGCCCTTTTTCCAGATAAAATTCTACCCTCCTTGCCCTTTTCCCAGGTAGATTTCTACCCTTCTTTTATTCCTGGGTAGAATCCTGCCTTGTTTGCATTGTACTTTCAAAAATTCTTTACCTATCTTTTATTTTTAGAATGCTAGTATGGTACGTCAGGAGTACCCCTTTTTATTTCTCTGTGAAATGCTCTGGTATGTCTAATCTTTGACTTTGAGTGATTAATCTTTCCATTTAATAAGACAAAGGGTAACTAAGGGTCATTGATTTCACCTTCTCTAGTGAAATATAGTATTAGATCAGGTATTCTGGCCTTTGACCACATGATAACTTACATAAGTTCTATAAAATTTTGAGAAGAAAATGGCCGTGAATATAGTAAACAATTTTACAATAAAAATCAAGAACATAAGTTTTATTTTGCTATTTTTAATACTTTTCAAACAGTGAAATTATAGAAATTAGAAATGTTAATGGATTTTTAAAATTAAGGAGTACTTTAATCTGTCTCCAGACTTCTCTCCCCACCAGTATATTGGTATATATACTTATTACAAAAATGCCCTTTTCAACAAAATTACCCTTATTATACAATGTACACCATGCCCTTTTTTATGTTCTAGAATGATCCCTGTTTAAACCTATGTTTTCAATGATTTTTAATTCTTCTTTTAGTGATGGTTCTGTTTGAATCTACACTTTGTGGGGAATAGTAACTTCGAAAGAAAAGGTACTTCTTGTAAAGTTATTTTATCATTCAAACGCTTTTCAGAAACAATCAACTGTTCCAGTGTCAAAGAAATCACAGACACACTTTATCAGCAAGTTTTAAATCATCAGGTGGTTAGAAGGGTATTTCAAGTTTTCGAAGTTGCGACGTCACTTTGACGTCGTTCGTCGAAAATTTGAATAAAATGTGATCTTTTTCAAGCGTTGGGTGAAATTTTGTGTGTTTCATCTGGATTGACCGAAATTGATATAACGAATCTGAAAAAGTTTACTTTTACCAACTGTGAAATAAAATTTCCTGTATTTTGTTTTTTACAAAATAAAGGAATCTGTAAATACCGATTTAAATATTGGCACAGCGCCACCTATTGACAAAATTTAACTTTTTTTTTTTTTTTCGACTTTCACAGAGCGCATTTCTTCAACTACGTACTAGTGAAATTTTGTTTCGTTTGGAGCCACAGAACCAGCTCTAGAGCCTTCTGAATAGGCAAACTTTAATTATAACAGCCCTGTATATATATATGTGTGTATTATTATTTGTATCAATTTCAGTAAACAAAACTGGTTTAATATAAAATAAATTATCTTTAAAAAAAAAAAAAAAGGTAAAAGATAAAATAAAATGGAAATTTCTATGCAATAACTGTGTAAGTTACAAACACTAAATAAATAAATTTTAGGGTCAAAACTTTATAAGTATCTCCTTTACTTCAGCGGGAAATATAAAATAAACATTTCAAATGACAGACATGAATAAAATAACACAGAAAAACATCTAAAAAATTAATATAAATAAAAACTGAAAAAGTTCACTACTGGTAAAATAAATAAGACCAATACAATCAATTAAATCCACACAGCTTGAAATCACAATTTGAATGAATTTTCAAACTTTGCAAATTTTAGGTTATTTTCACTAATTTAGCAATTCTATTTTGCACTTATATACATATACATATATAGTCAATAGACTGCTGTAATACAACTGAGACAATACTTCTGTAATACAACTAAGGCAAAGCCAAATAAATATTTGTCTGACTTTATGCTCCACCTATATTGTTTATGTGAATCCTTACTGTGACCTCCTCCCCCCCCCCCCTTTTTTTTTAAAGCATTTTTAAACAGTGATTTTAATGCAATAACATTGTACATTATGACATTTTGTGAATAAAACAATAATAAAAGCAAAATATAAAAATATCAATAATGAAAGATGTAAATAATTATAACAATTCCAGCAATACATATAATAAAGAGACATAGCGATTCATGAATTATTTAAATTTATACTCATTCTACAAAGTATATTAATATACATATTTCAAAGGATATAAAAATACTTTGAAATATTTTACATTTTTCAAGGGACATAACAGAAAACGTGCAATTGCAGGAAAATATAAATAGTCGGAAACTATTATTTATATTATATACAATGCCAAACACTAAGAAAAGCTCATTTTGACAATGCAGTGGTAAAAAATACTTTGACAAAAAGACATAACTAACTAAGAAAAGCCAAGCAAACACAGCACATGCATGTGATACACGTCTTGGCCCCACACCTGCCTTTTGTTTATATCAGTTTTATACAAGGGAATAGCAGGGAATTTAAAATTCTGTTTATATGAAAATGGGAACTAGAATTGTACTGTGAATATAGGGAAACCGAAGGGACTTAAGAAAAAATGTTGTAAATTGCAGGAAAATGAATTCTGGGAACATAAATGTCAGGTTAGATTGTATAGATTATATATTTACAAAGAACACCAATTTCATAATGAAAAACTCTTTAAAATGTATGGCTATTTTCAGTTCATACTACATACTTTTACTGGCATCATACATAAAAGATTGTGAAGGAAAATATTTGCAATATAAGGCTCATAGTATATCACCAGAGGTCAATCCAGGCAAAAATTGGGTCCCCTAATTAATTTAATAATCCCTTAATTCAATTTAATAGAGGACTCTTTACAAAATTCTTTTTAATAAAAATAAAACAGACCATAAATGATGTTGCTACACTTTTGAAATCCTGAGTCTTGGACACTTTGAAAAAATTAGATCCTTTATTACAAATGTGGGTCTTCTTTTTAGAAATAAGACAAAGTATTTAATGCAAAATATGCCTCTTTTGCATTCTTTCAAGAAAAAAAATTATACATCATGAAGAGTCTACTACTTTTTTTTTTTTAATACATATCGTCTCCATTTTTTTTTTTTTTTTTTTTTTTTTACTTAAATGATGTGCTATAGCATATCTTCAGCATCACTGTACCTCTTCATAAAATTAATCTGTGAAAAGTCAAGCTAACAGTTTGCATTTTTATACCAATATTTACTAACAATAACCTTTGCCTTATAAAGCAATTGTTTTGAATTCTGCCAAAAATTACAATTTCAAAATAGTAATGACAAATGCACTATTTCACAACCAGATTATGTCATATAATGCACAAGTGTTCTCAGGTTAAGAGGCTACTTCACTCATGCAAAAACACCCGCTGATTGATGGTAATCCTAGGGACAGTTATTTTATAATATCTTGTTTGCATTGCAATGTTTTTAAATGATTTATTTTGCATTGAATAGCTGAGGTCTATCGCTATTCAGGCCTTTTTTTACTATTTAGATTTGTTTGCAAGTATTTTTATTAGCATACTTTCCCTCTCAGAACTGGTTTTGAAAATAAAAGTATCGTCATTAAAAAAAACTGCAAACAAAATCAAAAGGTCCTGCGTAGCAATCAACCTCAGCTATCCAATGAAAAAATAAATAAATAAATAAATCATTTAAAAATATTGAAATGCAAACAAGATATTACAAAATATCTGTCTCACAGGATTAACATTAGCAAGCAGGTGTTCTCACGTGATTGAAATAGCCTGTTAACAGGCCCCTTCACAAAATTCCATTTCATAAAAGCAAATTTAAATTGTGCAAAGACCCTTTTATTAATTATTCTGTTAGGATTTGAAATGTATAATTTACAAACAAAACAAGTTCACCAGAAAGGAAAAATTTAGCAGGATGACAAAAGAAGAATTATTAAATGCTTGGTTAGAATTTGAGTAACAGAATTTGACCCTTCGTTGCAAAATGTTATTTTTCACAAAAATAATTTCTTTTTCTGCATTGACCCCTGATCACATTAATTTAGTTTAAATTTTTCATATATTTTCATTTTTCAGTATTTTTCCAGTATAGGGGACTAGGCAAGAGAAAGAAATGGCAACCTAATTTACTGTTTTATATACACAAGCATTTTTTCCAATATTTATACAATATATTTAATATAAAGAAGCCATTTATCTATTTTTATATACAAATATAGAAGTAAATTGTACATAGAAACAATAGTTATGTATAAATAAAATGTTTATATATATAAATACATATGGGCCATTTCAAAATTCACTTCCATATGCTGTCCCAGAAGAAAAAGAAGAAAATTCAAACATACATTAATACTTAATGTTTAATTTGAGCTATGCATTATATAAAGAAGACTATATTAAATATTTCTAGCACTAAAAATTTAAAAAATGAATAAAAACTGTTGAGATATAAATGGATTAGTGTCAAATTCATTACCAAATGTCATGTCCTTTACCATACAAAAAAACTGAAAATAGTCAGTCACCTTTAATTTTTTGTAAAGTTTCAAAAATCAACTTACGGACATTTGAAGTGACTTATGTCCCTAAATTTCAGAACATGATACTTAACAATAATACTTAAATTGAAATGAGAGACATTTATAGCCACAAATTTTGACCACACAGAAATTTATACAAAACCTTTTCTAATAATAACAATATACACTATATTTCCAATGATGACCGGTCACTTGCGATTTTAGACGTTTTGTTAAATATCTGTAAAGATACATGAGGAATTATCCTTAAACTTCAGGAGTGTAAACAACATGATAGATGTCATATATTTCCGCGAAGATTTTTTCCCGAAACCCCATAAGGGGCCGTCAACAAATTGAACAAAAACGAATATCTTTTGGATAACCCTGTAAAAACTAATATTGCAAAAGCATTCAAACTGTAGATTATGATTAAGTGGCTTATTGTAATAATTTGGGTTCAATTGTATGAAGATAGCATGTATACTCGAAGAGAAATTCAGGTTTTTATAAAAACAGTCCCAAATTTTACCAAGTTGTTTGCTTATAATTTGCAGAGTTTTTAATATAAAAACAAGTTATTTTCAGAAAATATGACAAACAAAATTGTACACAATTCCTTGCAATCAGAATTAAAAAATAATAAAAATTGTATGAAATATGAGCAGGTTTACTAAATATTGTTTCACTGCGCATGCGCAAATTCAATCAAAATATACTGTGCATAATATATTAGCTAAATATATAGACCAACTTTTATGAAAGTCTCAAAAACATAGCTTGAAAATTCTGATAGTGATCGTCGATAGAATAAGCTCGAAATTCGCTGTTCCCAAAAGGAAGCAAAAAGATGAGGGGTTGTATCCAAATACACTAGCTTATGAAAGTTGACATAATAAGAATGAAGTGTTTCTCATTCTATATTTGATACAACCCCTCATCTTTTTGCTTCCATTTGGGAACAGCGAATTACTATCGGATTTTTCAAGCTATGTTTTTGAGACTTTCATAAAAGTTGGTCTATACATTTAGCTAATATATTATGCACAGTATATTTTGATTGAATTCGCGCATGCACAGTGAAACAATATTTAGTAAACCTGCTCATATTTCATACAATTTTTATTATTTTTTAATTCTGATTGCAGGGAATTGTGTACAATTTTGTTTGTCATATTTTCTGAAAATAACGTGTTTTTATATTAAAAACTCTGCAAATTATAAGCAAACAACTTGGTAAAATTTGGGACTGTTTTTATAAAAACCTGAATTTCTCTTCGAGTATACATGCTATCTTCATACAATTGAACCCAAATTATTACAATAAGCCACTTAATCATAATCTACATAAATTTAACATTATTTAACACATAAACATTAATTCCTCATGTATCTTTACAGATATTTAACAAAACGTCTAAAATCGCAAGTGACCAGTCATCATTGGAAATAAAGTATATATATTCAAAACCTTTTCTAATAATAACAATATATATATTCATGTAAATTATTGAATTTTAAGAAAATTATCTCTCTATTTTTCAATTGAAAGAAAAATAACAATAGAATGGTGAAAAAATGATATTAAAATACATTAAAAAATGTGCGGTAATGAACTTGACATTTGGCAACGGATTTGACACTAATCCATTTGCACTGATTTATATCTCAACAATTTTTATGGATTTTTTTTTTTTTTTAATGCTAGAAATATTTAATACAGTCTTCTTTATATAAAGCTTAGTTCAAATTAAACAATGTATGTTTGAATTATTTTCTTTTTCCTTTGGGGCAGCATATGTAAGCAAATATTGAAAATGGCCCATATATAAACAAGCATAAAAGTTCATTAAGTTTGTTTTCATAGCTGTTTAGATCATTTGGTAATAAATCTCTCTTTCTGAAGCCAAGCTTTTTAAAAGAACGCGAAGACCCCTATAGTGAAAAAGTACCCATTTTTTAATAAGAAAACTTGCGATAGTTATTTCTCTTACCGAATTCAGTACTGAAATCCTTCTCTTTCTTTATCCTTTTCAATCAATGTATTGACAAACTGATCAATCAGTAGGTCATATCTCACTGTAACTTTGAGAACTTGATTTAAAAATTATGTCACATGTGGAAGCCCTATTAGAAAGCAAAAAATAATTAAATGAATAATTTTAAAGGAAAATAATATATTAAGTATAAAAATACTTATATTATTATACAAATATATATGAAAAATTGGAAAGTTTTTTTTAATTAAAATATTTTTAAATATAGAAATACGAAACATAAAACTTGTGATTCAATCGGTGATTGTTGAAAGGAACCAAGTCCATATTTTGACATCTCATTTTAAGATGGTTTAAACTTTTCATGTTTATTGACTGTTTCGTGAAGAAAAAAACTCAGTCCGAATACTACCGATGGATGTTTGGGAGGGAGGAATTTACAAAACTTTCACACATTTCATTTAAAATAGATAACTAATTTAAAACACGCATTTATAATACATATATTTAAAATACACTACTGTCATGTGAAATTAAAAAAGAGAGAAAGAAAATAAGAAATTTTATTTCAACATCAAAGCATTGTTTCTAATTTATGAAAAAGTTGTTAACGGTTTGAAAAAAAAAAATCCAATATTGACGAAATTTGCACCTGGCTAAGATAAATTAAAACTCCTATAAGGGAGAGCTGACGCATATCCATCTTGTTGCCCAAAATAACCGCCATACTGTAACCCAGCTCAGCATTAGGAAATCGCCCGAGTAGGTGTTTGCCGTCCCTGTCACTGTCTGTCCAATACTATGGTAAGCTAACCAGTTTTAGCTTGCTTTTTGATCCGTTGGGTTGTTAAATGGTGGTATGATTCAGCCTGTAGTATAGGAGCTCTAAGATAAATGCCCTGTGGCAGAATTTTTTAACTGTGTCTGCGACAAGCCTCATTAACATCAAATTCTGTCTGCAACCGCAATGCAATATTTTCTTCTAACTGTATACACATTATATGTTTAGGAAAAAGAAAAGACACTGAAAAATGAATATATCACAAATCAGGTATTCTACATATTTTATGTATAATATTCTTAACTACTTTTTAAATGCATATAAAAAAAAGTCAAAAAACCTAAATTTAATAAATCAGCATTAGAAAAATTGTCTAGCATATTTACTGTAATATATAATAAATAAATTGTCCCAAAATTCTGTTTAGACATTTGATGATTGAGTATGAAGTTAAATTGCTGCAATTTGTAGCAATGTATCACAGATTTAAAACTATAATTAGATCAATGCATTGGGTAGAGGGGGAGAGAATTGTACACATATGCTTAAATATTCCTAATAATCAATATAAATTAAAATAAACATACATGTCTAATTTTTCTTCTTTCTAGATGTTGAGCATGAGGCCATTCTTATTCTTGGTAAAAATAATACTAAACTTCTTTTTTTTAGCAAATTAATTTAAAATCAATTTTTTCAAAACATAATTACATAACTAAAAAGGAGTTATTTAGTTGGATAAAAAATTTAGTCAAGAAGCTTCTAATTGAACTTTACCAACTTTAATACCTTTTACTGTAAATGAAAACAATAAGTTTTTTTCTAAATATTAAATAATAAATATACAAAAAAATAATAAAATAACACTACACAAACAATTTGGAGACAGAAAGGCACTTGGTCAAGTATTTTATAATCACAACTTAGTTTCAAATTTGAAATTGAAGATTAAAAGTGGTTATTAAAGTGTGTCTCACGTCTATTTGAAACATGGTAAGCATTTATCTTGATTGTTTATTTTCTCAACCACTTTTGATGTAACATATTTGCCTAATGTTTGAGATCTGAATTTGTTTTTGAAATGATCAGCATAATTTGTGCCATACATTGAAATCAATGCAGCTTTTAAAACTTTTCTGGTGTTTCTATAACCAGATGGTGGTCCATTTATAAGTATAAATACTCTTTTGTCATTTGTTCCCACGAGTTCTTCATTACCATCTTCAGATCTTAGCCTCTGTTTATTGATTTGATCAATTATTGATCCCCAGGTTTCACAGATAGCTTCTGAAACAGGTAGAGTGAGAGCTGAGGACCAAAATTGAACAAATGTAGGTATTAAATTCTTCAGTTCATGAAAACCTGTTTTAAACAGAAACTTTTGTGAACAAATATTCCCATCAGATGTGTAATTGCTTAATTTATTGTACATCCATTTGTTAAATTCCAAATACTCAAACCAGAGAGTGCGTCTTATTTCAGCATCTTTGGTAGCACAAGGAATCTCATCTAGAATTTCATTAAATTTATTTTCATCCAAACCTTTATCAGTATTAGACTGCCTTATGCTAACATTATTTCTTGGATAAATCAAATAATCATTATTGAAAAGAAAGTTTAATTTTTCTATTGTTGAAAATTTAGCAGATTTACTTTTTCCTCCAAAATACAAATTGCTCTGTTCAATTATTGAACTTATATACATTGATAATTGACATAAATTATTTTTTGTCAATTCTATGTTGTTAGTCGCTTTATGCTGCCTTAAGACTTTCGCACTAACTGGCACATCTGGCAGAGGTACACCATTAAATGTACCAGTAATATCACTCTTGATAGGAAACATTTCAGGTGCCATGATCAAAAATGGAAACAAATGTTTTGGAAGCTTTTTTAGGATGTTTACAAACTCCATTGCTGATTCTTCACTAGCAGATGCAGACAAATCATCTAAATATTGTTTCATGATTGTTAAGGAAGACATCATGCTTTCAATAGCTGAAACATATTCCCATGGAAAGAGATCAGAAATTTGCACTTTCTTTGATGTACGTCCAAGACAACAACAGATGTCTGCCAAGACTAATATATGTAAAAGTGTGTGTTTGTTCATCAGCCTATCCCGTAAAGTATAAGCATCAGGATCCTCTTCACATGCACATATAAATGTCTTATAATCCGCTATGAATGTTCGAAATATATCTTCACAGTAAGAAGAAAACTTCATTGTTTTAAATTGTTTGGGCCTATAAAAATAATCATTAAACTTTTCTGAGCATTTCAGGAGTAATTCATAACTTTTCCCCTTTGAAAAATGTCTCATTGCATCATGAATAAGTTCAAATGCATCTATAATAATTTTTGGTGTTTCAGCATGTTTTTTCAACAATTCTATTTTGTGCATGGGATCCCATGTTACTGTTATGTTTTTTGATAAGATTTTTTCAATATGCTTACCAACATCAAGGTGTATATATTGGCCATCAACTGCAAGTCCAATCAGATATTGACGAATGTAAGGCAAGTTTAATCCAAACTTTTCAACACTATTTAAAATGCTTCTTGCCAAACCTTCACCTGTGAAATCTGTTACTGAATTGTGCTCTAAATATATAGTCTGAAAAAATGAATCATGATCGATATCAAATATAGGTATTCTTACACCTACAATATGACGACTACGTCGATTAGAAGTCATTTTATCAGCAACAATTCCAAAGGGTAATTTATTAGAAATTATGAAATTTGCTACTTCTTTCTTTGTCACAGAGTAAATATGAGGCAAGAAGTTCCTGCAAAACTCTTTAGAATGGTTTTTTAAACCAATGTCTGCCCCACTGTTATGCATTTCTGTGACTATAGTTTCATAATCTCTGTATGAACAGCGAAGTTGGTACGACAAATATGCTGCAGAAGCACAATTTAGAGCAGCTAACTTTCCTGTTTTTGATGCTTCTTTCTCATGCTTATGAAATTCTTCAGATCTTTGATGATTTTCAGAATGTGTAGTTGTTTTTAGATGTCTCTGAAGATCATACTTTAAATGCCTAAATGGAACTGGCATGTTATCTTCTTCAAAATTATCTCCATTTTTAAAATCGTAAGTAATTATTGTATGGCATACATTACATTTCAAGCCGTCATTGCATTGTTCAAAATTTTCAGACCATTTTAACAATGCTTCAATTGATCTTGCAGACTTTAAAAGAATTTCTTTTTCTTCATTTGTAAAAACTGATACTCCAGAAGAATTTAATTTTACATTAGTAACATCTGGTCTATTTTGTCCCCATTTCAATTCTTGAACCTCCTGTGACAAACCTGCAATAAATAATATATACTGCATTAAAAAAAAAAAAAAAAAAGCAAATTTTATCAAATATTGCGAATGAGGAATATTCAGACATGGTACAAGCTCACCAAAAAAAAAAAAAAAAAGCTGAACTTTCACGCTCTCACGCACCCCCCACCCCCCCCACCCCCATACGGTCTTTTGACGAAATTCACGTTTTTCCGCAGCCCTTTGACGAAATGAGACTTTTTTTTGCGATTTGTCAACGAAATTACCTATTTTCCGAGAGACCCTTTGATGAATTTCGTGTTTTTTCCTTGGCCTTTGGGCGAAATTCGCGATTTTTCCGCGATCCTTCGACGAAATTAGTCTTTTTTTTCTGCGGCCCATTGACGAAATTTGTCTTCTTTCTGCGATTCTTCTACAAAATTTGGATTTTTTTGCGATTCCTCGACGAAATTAGTCTTTTTTCAGCGATTCTTTGATGAAAATCGCCATCTTTTCGTGGTCCTTGGACGGAATTCGCATTTGTTTCACGATTCTTCGAAGAATTTACATCTGTAAAAATTACGCGTCCCATGGGACGTCGTAAGAACTATTTTTTGCATCCCAACTCCAATTTTTCGCGTAATTTACGCGCTATTGTGCAACCGCGGCATCGCTAATTGCTTTGGTGCGCGCGATCAGACAGGTGGAAGTGATGACAGGAGAAAGAGAAGATCTGAGGAAAGCGAAAACAGTTTCAATTTGGCGGCCACTATTCGTTCTCCCGTTTTTGTTTTTGGTGTATTTCGTCAGCCCCCCCCCCCCAAAAAAAAGGTAAAAATTGTAATGCATATTTGCATTGATCTCAGGAATGATAAAATACAGCGCCGAAAAAGCGGAATTTCGCGGAAAAGTGGCATGTCTGCATATCAGAACTTTCTTTGGGGGGGGGGGGGCAGGCAAAGATTTTTTTTTGAGGGAAGTGATATAGCTAAGGGTAGGATCCGGGGATCTATCCCCCCCGTCATCCGAAGGAAAAATGTTTACTGAATCATGCATAAAAAAACATGAAAAACTCTGAATAGGGAAAGTTAAAAACCGGTGAAATATCTCGTTTTAAACAGGTTTCCGTTTTAGCAGGTAAATTTTCAATATATTGAATATATATATATAGCGTTTTAGGAATTTTTTTATGATAATTATTAATTTCTATCCATAAAGCTTTTATTTAATGAATATGTTTTTATTGCAATCAAATCTGATAAATTATTTTAACGTTTGAGCAATTTTTTAATTTTTGTTTCAGTCTGGCATTTAATGGTTGATAAATTTTCTGAAATATCAAATTCCTTGGGAAGGGGGGGGGGGGGCTAATCGCGGAAAAAACGCAATTTCGTGGAAGAATCGCGGAAAAAAACAATTCGATTTTGATCTTTTAGCCTAACATTTTTTTCTACAATTTTTTTAAAGTTTCTCAGCGAATTGCAGATATAATTTAAATTCAAGATAAAATATTTATCGAAAAAAAGAACATGCTTTCTCATTACATCATTCAACTAGTCATACTTGTAAATTTAATTTCTTTAACTGTAAAAAGGATTCCGTGAATTTCATCAAAGTTTTGCGTTGTTGAAAAAAAAAAATCTTGAGAGCAAACAGAAATAATCATTAAAAGAAAAAGAACCTAAAGCAAAACCCTTCTTTTCCTTCCTAATAATAATATATATATATATATTTCTGTTGTTAATTGGACGATTTCGTTCAAATTTTTAGCAAGTTCCAATAATAATAAATTAGGCTGTGTACCAAATTTTTATTAAAATATAGTAAGTTTTAAGAAAATTACTCCCAATGACAAAAAAGCCTACTTACTACACTTGCTAGAAAAAAAAAAAAAAAAAAAAGCTGATAACTTGTGGTTTGTTTGTTTAGATCAAAGAACTCGGACGCTAATGAGATAAGCTTTCCATTGATAATGTTTAATATGAAAAAAGAAACATACCTGCCAATATTTCTAGTCAGAAAACCTTACAATTTTCCCCGACGTACTTCATTGTGCATCTTTAAAAATGTATGTGTAGTAAAATGTGTTTGTGAAAGCATTTGGTACGGTAATATATGATTTGATACAAAATTTACTGATAAATACAAAAATAAATAAATAAATAAACGAGTAACTGTTTAAGTTAAAAAAGAAAGTCAAAGACATAGCCCAAATAATTTTAGCACTGATAATTCTTTTTTAATCTACTTTAAATAGGCTTGGTTTGGCTTTACCAAACAATTCTCTGTCATACATTTTTTCATAGCAATCTTTTCATATGCTTTTAAATTATTAAAATAAAAAGATAAAATTATAAGTAAAAAAAAATCAAATAAATGTCTAATCAAAAAAGTTTCAAAATCTCTTAGGTTTTGCATTCGGCTTTGCTGCGAGAAATTTTTAAAATACACAGCACAACTAAAAATTCTCTGGCATAGAATAACGCGTTGTGAATTACTGCTTGGCTGCCATGTCGTACCATATTGCTGATCACACGCATCTTTTGTAACATAAACACAATGTGTGCATCAGTTTTATTCTTTTACTCAATAAGTAACATATTTTGAAAATCATTTCTAGTTACACCCAAAAACCTTACAATCTTACCTGTCACCCTTACAACCTTACAATTGGACCCAAATCCTTACATTGTAAGGCTAAACCTTACAAGTTGGCAGGTATGAAGAAAGTTTCAACAAAAATATTTCATGAATATATTTATATTATTTCTATTTAAATATACTCTACTTGACTTCCAACTTAAATGCTTGAATAAACAAAGCATTTAAATAAACAAAACAAACGGCAGATATAGGTATATCTCATTTTTCTTTGCTATTACTCTGTGATGAGTTTTTTTATGGATGCCCTAATTTTTAAATAAATTATTATATTTTAATAAAAATATTTCACACAGCCTACAACAGACACGTATCAACTATTATTTATTATTATTTTGATAGTAAGGAAGAAACGGGTTTTGCTTTTCATTTTTTTTTTTTCTAAATGCTTACAGCTCAATAATTTCTTTTTCTCGCGATCAAACAATGCGAACTTAACACATTTAGAGAGACCTTTTTATACGAAAAGAGAAGAATTTGAGTAGTTTATCTCTTGTTTTTATTTACCTTTTAAATTTTAAAACTTTCTTAGAACATTTCCATTTTAAATATTTACGGAATATACTTTATCGTGTACCAATTAATTTCTGTTAATAAACATTAATATGAAGAGTTAAGAAAATTCCGTTTATAAGCCTCTCCTCACTTTTGCCAGTATTTTATGATGTCAAAAGGAGGGTGGTTTATTTCGAAATTTTATGGTAAGCAGTCAAATGAACTATTTTTTTTTTTTTTTTGTAATTAATACTTTCTCTGTTTATTTTGGTTGAGGACCTGAAATCTGGAACGATCGTGAGGTCCCGTACTGTATACTAAAAATAAGTAAATACAAGAGGGGAAAATTCTGCTATAAGGCCGAATATAGATTGCCACACACGGCTTTTATTTAAAAAATAAATAAACTAGCTGTAACTCAGAATAAAAACGCAATGACAACAAACAATTTTAAAATATCTAAATAACAAATAAAAATTCCCCTGTTAAAGTGTTGAGTTGTTCAATAACCATTCGATTTAGAAAAATATTTTTCTACCACTGAGCAATTTTTTTAATGAAATTTAATTCATGTTGCTATGGCAGCAGACGATAAAACGATATCTTTGGAATAAGGGAATAAATAGAAGAAAAAATTTTGTTGATGTTTGTGATAAAATGTTTTTCTTTATTTTTTAAAAATGTATGTACATAATTCACTTTTATATTTTAACAGAATAATAAGTTTACTATAATTCGTTACTCATGCTCTGGCCAGTATACACGATACACGTCGAGCCACAATGCCTTTATCATCGTGATCTTTTTACGCGTAAAAGTTTCGCTACGGTACTCCATTGTGAAGTTTTGTAATTTTTGAAATCTGATATTTGAAAAACGACATAATCATTAGATTTGAAATTTATATCAAGAAAAATACAATTTTTTACCATTCTAACGCAGTTTGTAAAACAATTTTGTGACAAATACTTTTCGAGTTATTAATTTTTTAAGTAACTTCAAATGTTTCATTTTCCGAGATTAATCTGTGGCAACGATGGATTGCTGTGACTTTTCATAAACATGAAAAATGATAGAGATTGAAAGAATAAGCCACCCTGTGTGTGGCTAATAAATTAGGTAACACTTACTTTTCACTGCTTGTAGAACATCAGTTAGAGTTGCAGACTTTTCATCGTCATATCGTGCTCGTTTCACAGCTCTATCATCAAAGCAATCTTTTGGCGATATATCTTCATTGTTGCTTTCAGCAATATTCTGGTTTTCATTGTTCTTATTACTTTCCAAGATATTTTCCTGATCGTGATATTCATCAACTTCAGAGCTGATTTGTTCTTTCTTTGAATTAGAATCTTCCGCTTTTTTAAATATATTTCCAAAATTTTTAGCCCAGGGTAATTTCCAGTCAATACTTTGACCAGGATGGCGTCTTTGAAAATGTGTGCTCAAGTTTTTTTTTTACCATTTCAGAATCACACACAGCACATAAAACTTTATCCCGGGACGCCATTCTAAGCACGTGTTCTTCGCAATGACAGTTGAACTTAGCGGCCGCAGAACGCAGAGCTCGTATTGTCTCGTGCGCTCTCGGAATGTGCAGAAGAAAACGGGAATGAATTTAGAGGCGGGAATTTGACGTCCGGATCAGGAGAACAGGTGCGTAAGGCTGCGTACTGCCAAGGGAAAAAATTGTCCGAAAGTTTTGGTCTGCACTAAAAAATTTCGTTAGTGCAGACAAAAAGTGTCCGACGATTGCGGACAAAAAGTGTCCGACAGTTGTGGACAAAAAGTGTCCGACAGTTGCGGACAATTTTTTTAAATTTATTTCATTAGTACAGACAAAAACTGTCCGCAAGAGATTTTCTGTGTCCGCGACTATGTCGCCGTGTTTCTGCCACGGGGGATAAATGTACCAAAACGTCTTTAAAGAGAATCTTTTAGTATGACTAGAAAATATGCTTTCTTTCCATGTTTTTGTATTTTCAGGATAGACACTTTTACCAGAAACAGGGTTGGAAAAAAACATGTTTAAAAAAAAAAAAAAAAAAAAAAAAAAAACGTGTTTTTTTTGTTTAAAACATGTTTTAAACGTTTAAAACGTTTTTTTCTCATTCAACAGCACAATTTTGATTAAACTGAGCAAAAATTAATAAATTAAATATAAAGAATGAAAATATTTTTAAAAAACAATAAGGAAGAAAAAAATTATATAATAAATACTTTAAAAATTAATTAACAATTAATTCTTTTATTCTAAACTAAAACATTTAATTATTAAGTTCTTTATAAATAGTAACAAGTTTGGCAGCCTTATCAAACACCTAACAGGTTTCTAGTTTTGTTCTGCACAAAGCCAAAAGTAGAAAACACTCTTTCTAAACCAGCAGTAGAGCATACAGCTGCTTGTAATTGTTTTATGATCTGCAAGACATTTTTATCGACGTGTTTTCAAGGCTTATCCACCAAGATAAAGATGTTATTTCTACAAAATTGTCCAATTTATTTGATTCTTGAGTAGCGAATTTATGATTGGTAACTGACAGCATAACCTTTTTAGGGTTTCGTTCATCTCACAAAACCCTATTCATCCCACTTCTCTGTCTGTCCATCACAGAGCCGGTTCTCAGAAACTGTGTAACTAACAGACTTGAAATTTTGTGTACTTACAGCTGAATACCTACTGTCACACTGAAAATCATAACATTTTGAAAAAATCATATTTTAATATAGAGAGATAAAAAACTAAAAATTTAACAGCCTTTTCCTATTTAATTTAAACATTTTTCGTTATAGCAGTTGCCAACAATTTAAAAATCCACAATAAAATTCTTTCTACAATAATTAATTTTCTACTGAAAGATTTCCACATGAATTTAATTTGTGAATTTGACATTATAAACAATAAACATGTTTTAAACATTGTTTTAAATATAATGTTTTAAACAGCTGTTTTAAACAAAATGTTTTAAACGTAACAACCCTGACCAGAAACACTTTCATAAACAATGCTGAATCTCAAAATATAACAAATTATAACACCTTGCAATTATACACTTCTTTTTAATTTCTAAAAGGTTTAAAATAAAAAGATTATAAACAGTAAAATAAGTTTTACTAGACTGTTGACATGTTTCAGCTCAATCTGAGCCATTATCAAAACAGATAAGAATATTCTATAACTGCACAGTCTTTGAAGATCACGATGCAGCATCATTTAACTTACCATAATTGTAGCAAGTTACTCCATGGTTACAAATATGGAAATAAACATAAAAGTAAAAAATAAAAATTACGTGCATAATTTTAAAAAGTACATGAAAAGTTAAATGATGACACTTGTAGAATATTCTTATTTGTTTTGATAACGGCTCAGATTGAGCTGAAACATGTCAACAGTCTAATAAAACTTATTTTACTGTTTATAATCTTTTTATTTTACACCTTTTAGCAATTAGAAGTATACAAAGCTGAATCTTTGGAAGAAACAATCTAATTAATTATTAGATGCAGAAAAGGTTTTTTATTCTGAGATGTTCAGCAAATTCTAGCTTTTTTTTTTTTTTCAATAAATTAGAAGCCACAGGTAAGTTACTGACTCTCACTTGTTCAAACCGTGTCACAAGAGCCTTTTCTAAATCATTCAAAAAAGTAACACTTTTGTAGATTTACACCTTATTTTAAAATACTGCAGATTTTTCAAATTCCCTGCACTTTTTCACTATTATGGCTAAAGTTGATTGTGATATTGCCAAACTTTTATCTAAAAATGTTTGCTATTCTGGAGTTTTATCTATGATTTTACAGATGACAAAATTTCCATTTTTTCAGCAAGAGAAAATTGTTTTGGCTTTTTACTGCATTCCAACATAACACAGACTATACTAATACTATACTGCTTCCTGTGACCTTGATAATAATGAAGTATCGCAGATATTAACCTACATAATATAACCCAGCAAACAGTTTACAAATTTTTTTGTTTGGTTCAATAAACAATTGGGGAAAAAACTGGGAATTCTGTTCTCTAAAGATAAAGAAATATTTTTAAAAATCTGAAGTTGGTACTTACTAAAAATAAATAAATGTTTGAAATTAATATATATACATATCATTAAATCAAAGGAAACTAACATTAAAATGAGGTTCATGTATCAAAGAAATAAATATAGATGAATGAGGACTTAAAATTCATAGTTAATTAGAGAAATCATCATATCAAGGTCATATGGTACTTCCTTTATGTCTTAAATCGGTTTTGTCTATACATTTTCTTTCAATATTTAGAGTAGTTCCAGAAAAAAAAAAAATCAGTGTGGTAGAGAACAAGATGCATATATTAAGTTTAAAATGGGGAAGAAAAAAAAAATCTGAATTTAGAGACACGTTACATTAACAGGGATAATTTGTGTGTTCCTGAAAAAATACCTGAAATTTTAGCGAGAAAATGTTTTTGTATGGAGATAGGGGGGGGGGGGGGGAGAGAGACGTATAATTTATAACAGGGAGATCAAATTATGAAAAATATGAATTTTAATTCTGTTTAGCAACCATATGAAATTGATATTTTAGTCTTATTTTATGAATTTAACTATCAGAAAAACCAGAATTTCTGTACTGAAAATGAAAAAAAAAAAAAAAAAAAAAACCTGAATTCAGATATATAACCTGAACACAATCACCCCTGCATTAAATTGAAGGGACTTTTAGTTCATAAGTTAAGATTTTACACGTGATATTGTAAACTTATTTATCAAGAGCTTTTTAGCTGTTCATGGTTTTATGGTTAAAATTAAATTTTAATCAAAAAATAGATATAAAAACAGGGTTGCTATTTTGTCCAAATTTTTGTAAAAAATCCGGGACGCCGGAAGAAATTGGACAAAATGGACGAAATTGGACAAAATGAAAATCTGCTGATTTTCTATATGTTTGACTTATAAAATTGTTGTTATGATGTAACAGAATTATATTCCTACATTTTTTATTAATAATAAAATACATTTTTTTTCAATTAATCATTTAATTAAAATAGACTGTAAATTAATCATAATCTAATAAATTCACAAAGAAAATGTTAATTACATGTTGGTACAATTAATTTTATGCTGCATATATCAAACAGTTTTGATTAAGTTGAATCAGAACCTAAACCAAAACTGAAAACTGAACATAAACTAAAAACCAAAACTAAAGAAGCTGAACTTAAACTTAGGCTCTCTTATTCATAATAAATTTTATCAGTGGTGGAGTTGATTGTCTTTTATTTTAGCCTGTAGTTCTGTTAAGAATTCCAGTCATCACGTATCTAGAGGGTTTCTAAATTCTTATGGGTATTGTAATGCCTCAACTTCCTAACGAAACTCGATGGAATAGTCGCATTAAATGCTTGGAGACGTATGTGTAAAACAAAGATGTTTTCTTGAAAATTATTGATGAACATGAAGAAGTAGATACAAACATAAGGAATATAATTAACAATATTGTTTTACATAAGAAGTGAAACATCTAATCAGTCTGTTGAAACCCATCAGTATTTCACTGGATGTGCTACAGAGAGATTCATCGACTATTGCAGATATAACCAATGAATTCTTGGCACTTTTGAAATCCCAAGAACTTTGAATTTAAAATAATTGTTTACAGAAAAGATTTGATGACTGTATCAAGCCAGCTAACATTTTATCATACATGCTGCATCCAAAATACATGGGTGAGGGACTTATTAATGACCAAGAAGAAATAGCAAGGAAATGGGTGAATGACATTGATAAAAAAATTTTGCCATTGATTGTTAATTTTTCCATTAAGGCATCTCCATTTCCTGATACATATTTTTCTGATGCAATCATAAGTAATCTATCACCAGCAGAATGGTGGGAATCACTGAAAAGATACAGTAACTTAGAAAATATTTCAAATTTTGCATGCCATCTTTTTCATTGTATAGCCACATCAGCAAGCACTGAATAATTTTTTTCCAATTCAGCATGATTCAAAACAAACTTAGAAATAGGCTTAGATTACAAACTGCTAATTAATGGCTTATAAAATGTTAAATTCTAAAAACAAACAACTTGCTCCTGATCATGAAGCACTTGACGACTATTAAATATTTTACAACCTTTATGTATCTTGAATAACAAAATTTCATAGTATGCATTTTATGCATTTCTGTCAATTTCTTTATTATTTCCTGTTCTTATTGATACCCCCCTCCCCCCCCCATAGTAAAATGTGTATATATACTGAATGTTTTATGCATATATATTAAATTATTAATGTCATTACAAGCACAGTTTTCATTTCAACGTAACATTTTCTTAATTAACATTAACTTGTTATTTCATCATATGACTTTTCTTAATAAAATTTGAGGCTGTCAAACATTTAAAAAAATTCTATTTTTAATTTTGTAAACTGATTATTAATTGCAATGGAACTGCCATATGACAGATAAACAAATTAAAATTTACTACAAATGCATATGTTTTACAATTGCTATTTAATACTTTATAACTTAATACTGATATAAATTTTATTTATAATTAAGTTTGCATAAAAAACTTCTAGATGAACTGAACTTAGTTTTCCATTTTCATACAAAATAGTTCACATACTGCTGTGTATATAAATATGTATATGTGATATTTTGATATAAAAGTTGTTTCTTGAATGGTAATAATTAATATATTTATTATTGTTAAATTCTGCATTTTTAATTTAGAATTTTCAATTTATTAAAAGTGGATAAAATGGACAAAATGATATTTTGTCCGGGATGGTTTTTTCCAGGGTGGAAAAAACGGGACAACCCTGAATAAACATTTCCCATTTGGTTGATTTTCAACCATATCACAAGTGTTCCATGTGATATTCTTGTCACCCAGTAACAGAATTTTCTGTATCAATCTATAGGTCAAAATTAACTTTCTTACTCACTGGCCAGTATATAGATCTTTTTCACTGTTTTTTTTTTTTTTTTTTTTTTTTTTTTTAAGCACTGGCTAGTAACAAATTTATAAATACTTGATAAAAGAAAATCTACTTTTATTTTAGCTGTGTGCCAGTGATATGAATGTACTGTACATTTTGTGCTGTCCTCTAAGAAAAAAAAAAAAAAACCACAATGAAATGTTTCCTAAAAAAACCCACCCTAGTACTATATGAAATGTCAAATATTTCACAAAAGACAATTTTTTTGTTTTGTTCTGTTTTTATGCACCATTTAGAATAATAAATATAGTTAAAAATACCTAAGGAGTGCTTATTTAGTTTTAAAATAATTTAAATTAACAATTGCAGAATTCTGGCAAAACATGAGCTTCATTTTGATGGATTTTTTTGTTATAATATAATTATAGAATGATCTACATACATTTGATTTTTTTTTTAAAGTTAAACCATTAATATGTAATAAAATGCTTCATTTTCTGCTGATTATGCCAGGTATGGGTTTTTTTTTCAGGTAACATGGATTAATTTTTGGAAAAGTGTTTTTTTATTATTATTATTATTATTCCTGCTTAATAGGCTGCCATTTTGTAATAAAGTGATAAAAAGAAAAATGCCCAACATTAAAATCTTAGTCAGAACAAGCTGTAAAAATTTAGCCATATTCAATTTTTTTAAATTCTTTATTAGACTTTATATAGAGAATATTTCAAAAATGGTTTTTTTTTTTTTTTTTTTTTTAGAGGACAGCACAATACATATTTGAAAGGCTAACTACAGCATGCATATATATCTGAACAGATGTCGCAGTTGCACCGGGGTTGGCATAAAAAAAATTTTGTGCACCCTGTTTTCGGGTACATGGTAGGCCTAGCTTGTGAAAACAGCATGTTAGTTTTATTTTATAATAAAACACTTTATTTTATAAAATCACACAATTTTTATTATAAACATACACAAATTACTTAAAATCATAAAACACACAATGTTTATTTATTATAAAAACACTATGTTTAATATAAAACACATGCAATCTGTTCTACCGGGTTGCAATACGAACCAAAATCGCCATTGTTGCTTATGCATAAAATCACCATTTTGGGGCCAAAACGAAACTCTGGTGAGTCTGTGACATCTGTACTGCATATTGTAAAATTAAGTATCTTGAAGGAATTAAATCCACGTTTGTATTGCTTCAGCATCTTGTAATTATTTAAATCTACCAACAATTTTACATTTCACCCTACTACATACATATATAAACATGCATAAAAGTTCAGCAGGTTTGTTTACATAAATGTTTATATCATTTCTAAAGGATGGAATGGCGCCAAGTTTTTAAAAAATCGGCCAAGGCATCTATACTGGAAAAGTACACCAAAATATGTGTATTTTAAATGAGAAAATAATTAACACGCACATCTGTTTATAAACAAACTACATGGTTTTAAACATATGCTAAATCGACTTTCTTCACACAGCTGGCATGTCATCTGTACCCTTAAGCCTATCTAAGTTATAAGTAGCGAAATAATTTAAAGTGCTATTAAATTAGCTAGCTCTGTGAGGACAATGAATATCCTTAAATTAGGGAGCTAACATGTAATTAAAAAGCTAAGCAATACATACATTATTTATAGCTTTAATAGCATATATAACGTAAACAGAGCCATCAATCATTATTTTTATTTTAAACAACTGTAAATTATTTTACGTGCTTAAAAACTGCATGGTTTAACATTGTTTTAAATTATTGTATCAAATATCATAATATAGCGATCATCTACTAGTTGCAAAAGAGAAACAACCAAAATGTTAACCAAAAGAAAAGAAATAAAAAGGTACCCAGGCTCATGCACTTGTGACTTAAATTATTAAATGTATCACGAGCACTACAATGCAGATAATTTAAGAAAATATTTGAATAAACACTGTGAATAAACATTAATAAGTTCGGTACGCCATGACATTGCGTGTAGCTAGGAGAATGAATAATGAATTGTGAGAATCATTCTCGATTCTCAGCGATTCAAGCACTTGAATACGCCATCTGATGAAAAAAAGACGTAAGTTGTCGCTTTCGGAAAATACCGTGCAAATAATTTTTTTTTTCTTTTTTACACAACGTCAGAACCACTGTTTATGCATCGGTGATTTGAATGAATTATTTTTCGTTTTTAGATGATGAAAATGACATAAATTTAAATAATTAATAATCAAAATAATTCTAAAAACACCTGTCTAAAACAAACTTGCATCATTTTCATTTCTGTTTTCATTTCTGTTATTCATTAACTGTTTTTTTTTAACCTCTTAAGATGAAAACGGTTTCATAAATTTTAAATATTATTTAAAATATTATAATTGATTTTTTAACATTTGTATTATTGAAAATAATGTTTTTATTTTTATTTTTTTGTCACTTTTGTGAACAGGTTATTTTCTTAAGGGTCCTCTCCTCTCACGCGAAAACACACGCTTGCTAACGTTAAACATATAGGGGATTATTTTTCAACTATCGTGTTTGCATTTCAATATTTTTAAACGATTTTTTTGCATTGGATAGCTGAGATCAATCTCTATTTCCGCCGTTGATTACTTTTTCGGTTTTCGTTGTGGGATGTTTTTAACAAAGATACTTTCACTTTCGGAAGCATATAATCGGATGCTACATAGTAGAAACTCGTAGCACTGTATTCTCCATTCCTATTCGTCGAAAGTCCTTGCGTAGATATTATAACTTTTGGCGCATAATTGCTTGCTTGGCAATTTGGCGATGATGTGCTTAATAATAGATTCACAGATTAGGTTTGTAGCTGCAATGTCTTGTATGTGTCTGAGCTCAGAGATTGCACGTGTTTTCGCTAGAAAAGTATAACCTAGTTCACATTAGTGTGATGTTATAATAATAGAAGAAATGGATACATTACCGAAAAATTATACATATAAAGACGAATTACAGTCTGATGGGACTTATTTGCTTTTTATAAAAGAAGTGACAAATGAGCTTTCAACAAAAGTAAGACAAGTTTGATAATATTTAAATCGGATAATTGTGTATAAATAAATATATATTAAATATTCAGTATATTTATTTAGCTATTAAGTATTGAAGAATATAGTGAAATAGGAAGAACTTAGATAATCATTTGGTTATTTTTAATAATTTAAGTTCTTCGGTTTTAGTGGACAGAAAGATGAAAATTCAGCTGCGATGTAAAAAATTAATTGTATTATTTTTTTCCCCTTGTTAACAAAATAAAGATGAATCATTTAATTAAAAAGGACGATTGCTTTTTAATCATAATCTAATTAATCGACAAAGTAAATTTAAATTAGTAATAGCAGTAAATAACATTAATATATATATATATAGGTACTAACGATTAAGTTAATATTATATAATAGTAAAATGGTATAATTAAAATTAGTAATTAATTTTTTGGAAAACTTTGCTGTAAAGTTTATCGAATTTAACAAAATAAATCAGTTTTTTTGTTTTTTTTTTCAATATCAGTTGCATTATTATATATTGCATTACTGCAAAAAGATGAGAATAAAGATTACTTTCAGCTTTTTATGAATCTAACTCCATCAAATGCATAAAAAAATTATGATTTTTAATTGCAATTCTGAAATTTCTTATTCAATCGAAAAACATTGCTAATCTTGTCTCTCTATTTTTTTTCTCCTTTTTTTCTTTTAGTATTTCTTTTTTAAGTTTGTATTTCACGCTTTTAACTAATATAAAAATTTGGTCATTATAATACAACCCCCCCCCCCCGCCCCTATTATTAATTCACCCATAAACTATATATCAAGAAGTAATGTGCATATTGAATGAATTTTTACTAAATATTTATTGTTCAGTTTTTTTTTCTATCTTACCGTTTCATAATTAATATAAAGTTGTTTACTTCATAATATTTTTATTTTTAAAGAGTAATTGTAATATTTTTTGATAGTAACATATAAATTAAATATTAGACTAGATGCATTTAAAAATATTCTAACATGATTTCGAAAAGGATAAGAAATTTAACTGTTTTTATGGGATTAGCCTAAAATTGCAACTGTTTTATCCTACAGTTTATGATTATTATTTTCTTTTTGTTTGAAAAGGAAATTCTTAATTTTGTAATAAAAATAAAAAATATTAACTTTAAAAAAATGTTTCATTCTATTTAATTGCTAAATTAGAATAAAGTTACCAGTTATTTACAGTACAGTTTTCCCTACTTTCAGCAACAAGCTCATTCATAAATTTTAAGATGTTTGTTTACAGTAATATAAACTGGCCATGTATATGAATGATTTTTATCATTATACCATAATTTAAATATACAATATCCTAATTTATTATCAGCTTATATGAAGGGAGTAGTTTTAGAGTAATGAATAAATTAAAGATCACACAAATTATATTGGAATACTCTCAAAGATTATTTTAAAAATGTTAAGAAATGTGACGCTTTTTATGTGATAAGCCTAAACTTGCAGCTATTTTATTACTTGTATGGTTTTATCCTGCATTTTTTTTTTAATCTAAAAAGTTAAATTTGTTATAAAAAAGCAAATTATTAATAAATGTTTCATTCTATTTGATAAATGACAAAAAAGTTACCATTTATTTACAGTAAAGTTAATTTCTTACCATCACAAACAAACAATTTCATTAATAAATTTAAAGATTTACAGTAATATAAATTAGGGTAATTGATCAGTTTACAGTAATATAAACTGATCATGTGTATGAATGATTTTTATCAATCCTACCATAAGTTAAATCTACAATATCCTAATTTATTACATTACATTTTTTTAAAATCAGCTTGTGTTAAGAAAGTAATATTAGAATAACACATAAATTAATTAGACTTGTTGCATTTGAAAATATTCTAAGATGATTTAAAAAAAAGATAGTAAATTTACCTGTTTTTATATAAGCCTAAAATTAAACTTTTATCCTGCATTATATTATTTTTTTGTTATAACAATGCAAAATATTAATTGTTATTAAATATTTCATCATATTTGATTGATAAATAAGAAAGCTGACATTTATTTACAGTAAACATTTTCTTACCTTCCATAAACAAACTGTTTCATTCAAAAATTTAAAGTTGTTTGTTTACAGTAATATAAACTCGCCATGTGTATAAATTATTTTTATCACTATACCATAAGTTAAATCTACAATATCCTAATTTATTAAATTACATTTATTTTTAATCAGTTTGTGTGAGAAAAGAAGTGTAGTGAATAACAATTAATTAGACTAGTTGCATTTGAAAATATTCTAAGATGATTTAAAAAAAGGATAAAAAATGTACCTGTTTTTATACAATAAGCCTAAAATTAAACTTTTATCCTGCATTTTATTATTATTATTTTGTTTTAAAAATGCAAAATATTCATTTTTAATAAATATTTCATTCTATTTGATTGATAAATAAGAAAGTTGACATTTATTTACAGCTTACCTTCCATAAACAAACTGTTTCATTCATAAATTTAAAGTTGTTTGTTTACAGTAATATAAACTCGCCATGTGTATAAATTATTTGTATCACTATACTATAAGTTAAATCTACAATATCATAACTTATTAAATTACATTTATTTTTAATCAGCTTGTGTTAGAATAACACTTTAATTAGACTAGTTGCATTTGAAAATATTCTAAGATGATTTTTAAAAAAAATAGTAAATTTACCTGTTTTGATATGATAAGCCTAAAATTGAACTTTTATACTGCATTATATTATTATTATTTTTTTGTTATAACAATGCAAAATATTAATTGTTAATAAATATTTCATTCTATTTGATTGATAAATAAGAAAGTTGACATTTATTTACAGCTTACCTTCCATAAACAAACTGTTTCATTCATGAATTTAAAGTTGTTTGTTTACAGTAATGTAAACTTGCCATGTGTATTAATTATTTTTATCACTGTACCATAAGTTAAATCTTGAATATCCCAATTTATTAAATTACATTTATTTTTAATCAGCTTGTGTTAAGAAAGTAGTATTAAAATAACACTTAAATTAATTAGACTAGTTGCATTTGAAAATATATTCTAAGATGATTTTAAAAAAAGATAGTAAATTTACCTGTTTTTATATGATAAGCCTAAAATTAAACTTTTATCCTGCATTATATTATTATTTCTTTGTTATAACAATGCAAAATATTAATTGTTATTAAATATTTCATCATATTTGATTGATAAATAAGAAAGTTGACATTTATTTACAGTAAACATTTTCTTACCTTCCATAAACAAACTGTTTCATTCATAAATTTAAAGTTGTCTGTTTACAGTAATATAAACTTGCCATGTGTATTAATTATTTTTATCACTATACCATAAGTTAAATCTACAATATCCTAATTTATTAAATTACATTTATTTTTAATCAGCTTGTGTGAAAAAAGTAGTGTTAGAATAACACATAAATTAATTAGACTAGTTGCATTTGAAAATATTCTAAGATGATTTAAAAAAAGGATAAAAAATGTACCTGTTTTTATACAATAAGCCTAAAATTAAACTTTTATCCTGCATTTTTTATTATTATTTTGTTTTAAAAATGCAAAATATTCATTTTTAATAAATATTTCATTCTATTTGATTGACAAATAAGAAAGTTGACATTTATTTACAGCTTACCTTCCATAAACAAACTGTTTCATTCATAAATTTACAGTTGTTTGTTTACAGTAATATAAACTCGCCATGTGTATAAATTATTTTTATTACTATACTATAGGTTAAATCTACAATATCATAATTTATTAAATTACATTTATTTTTAATCCGCTTGTGTTAGAATAACACTTAAATTAATTAGACTAGTTGCATTTGAAAATATTCTAAGATGATTTTTAAAAAAATAGTAAATTTACCTGTTTTGATATGATACGCCTAAAATTAAACTTTTATCCTGCATTATAATATTTTTTTGTTATAACAATGCAAAATATTAATTGTTAATAAATATTTCATTATATTTGATTGATAAATAAGAAAGTTACCAATTATTTAGATTATAATCCGTTATAATCACATTTTATTAAGTTTAAATCTTTCATTTGCTGTTAAAAGAATATTTCTTTTCTAGAAGTGACTCCAGGAATATAGTGATCTTGCCACGTTCACGATGTGTTCGTTTATTTTGATCGAATGAGATATTGGACTGTCAATCCAAATTCAACAGAAGTTGCAGAATATATGCATAATTGAACGTAAGTCATCGCTCAAATATTAATTTATTTTGCTCGATAGTTCTAAAAATGTAACTTTTATGCAGTTTTATTCGAAAAAATGATTTTGAATAAAAATGTCTACCTGGCAAATGGAAAAGTGAAGCGAACATCCCAGAACTGTTGATGACAGTCACATGACTTAGGCTTTTATTATATAGATACTGCTTTCTGGTGGTGTAGTATTTTTCCAGTATATGTTGTCTATGAAATTCCATCATTTTTTTTTTTAATATTTTGTAACGTTCAACTATATGGACATAAGTAGCAGTATATAATTATAGTTATATAATTTTTTTAAATTATATACTATTCGAGTTACTAATAATTTTAAACAATGCTTGTAATTATTCTTTATTATTCTTTCTCAGTTCATTTATAAAAACTTTTTGTTTAAATTTAAAACAACTAAGAAAAAAAGGGGGGGGGTGGAAGGTAAAAAAAATTTACTGGTGACTGAAATGCTTTGCTGAGTGCTGTATTTTTTAAAATTTATAGAACCTTTGTCCTGGGTAATTCCAAAAAATCTTTTCTTTTTACCATTAGTAGTTTCTCTTTATAGTAATGTAACAATTTCAACATGTACCCTTATTAGTTCTAAAAAAAAAAAAATACTCCTTCCAAAAAAGAAAATTATGTTTCATAAGAGTTCATCACAATTTTTTAATGCAATCTTTCCACATTTTTGCATGAGTAATATGCTGTTATACATCAGTGATAATTTTTTGTTTTTGGGAGGGGGAGGGAACAGTGCGAGTGGTCACTGCTCACGCTGTTCCTTCCTGATTCCCTAAAGAGGGCACTACTATAGACACACCTACCTGCTTTACAAACTTCCGCACCATGATCGTTATTTAGTCTGTCTCGTTTTCATTTGACTGAAGTATTTAGTCGACTAATGTTCAGTATTTGGGCAATTGAATAATCAGTAGAGGTCAAATACCAAATTGTTACCGAATATTCATTACATCCTTATATTTTATTTTAATGCTACATTCATTTCTATATTTTATCATTTATTTTTCAGAGTAAAGAAACAAGGAGAGGGGCCAACAACCAATAGACTGAAAGATTTTCATGACCACCCACTCAATGTTCCTGCTACACTTCAATATCGTGATGTGAGTTTAGAAACGAAAGAAAACTGCTATCACTGTTTCATCAAAGCCATGATCCGGCATCAGCATTACACTGCATAAAAATAGATCTCCTTGAGCATGGAAAGGATTATTACAAATTTTCCAATGATGGAAAATTCGTTCCTAGTGCCTCGATAGTGTCATCTTTCTTGCATATAGCAAATTTCTTTTCTATTTATATATCAGATTATTTGCCTGTTTATGTAACTTTATCCAATAAATTTTAATGTGGTAAAATGAAACTTGTGTTGTTTAATGATTTAATTCGACCAGGAAAATGATCTTCTATCATCAGGGTATCTAGCCACCTGGGAAAATCAGGGAATTTTTATAAGCTGGGAAAAGTTGGAGAAATTTGAAACTCCTGAGAAAAATTCAGGAAAAATTTTCTGATTTCTTTAAGACTTTAATTGAATGCCAGAGTATAGAATAAATAAAATATGTATTATTCATATTATGTTTAAAACAGAATAGTACAAAAACATGATCAAATCAGTAAAGAACCATGCAAAACATTCTCTGCTCATCGAAAACTTATCATGTAAGGGAAAATTTAATACTCTTTGCATTCATATTTTGACAGCAATTTATATTTCGTTGCACACTTTCAATACAGAATAACTCTGGCTGTTACAATACAATTGAATTGGCAAATTTGATATTATAGAGCATGGTTGGGTAAACTGATTTTACCCAATCTATAATTCTGATCAGGTAAAATTAATACTAATTTTTTTTCATTGTGGGTTGGCTTGGCTTTAAATATTTTGGGTTATGATTTGATTTTTCAAGTGAAAGTTCTGAATATTTTTCAAATTAAAAAACAATATATTTTAATATTAATGAGAGTATATGTATTTAAAAAAAATATTAGGTATATAGGCAATTTTTCCATAATTTTATTAAAATATAGACTAATTTTCTTAAATTTCGGGTTGATAAAACTGTTTTTGTTGTCTTTTCTTTGGGTTGACTTTACATAGAAATTTCCAGGTATAATTCGATATTGTAGCAATACTCTTTTTGTAACTGAACATATGAGAGTTCTATTTTTGGTAAATTTTTACTTAGGGTATCAAACAGGAAGTCATTCGATCGAGTTATTATGTTCGTTATATAGTTTAAGAATTAAGCAGGTTTTAATTTTGGTTTTGCATATTTGTAGCTTCTAGTAATCAATTTCTGTTAAATTTATAGGTTGCAATGTATATATAAATTTTTAATTAAAAAAATATATCAATTTTCAAATGGTTGAATGCTTATTTCATTTTTTTTTCTTGTGACAATTTTGTGATTAAAATGTATCTTATTTCTAAAAAAATATATATAACCAATATCTATATATGAAAACAAATAATTTGCATAAATGAAAATAACTTGTACAAAAAATATTTTAGAATTTCTTTTTACATTCACCATTAATGTGATTCTAAAAAAAGATTTTTCATGCTGAACGTAAAACTTTCTGACAGGTTTTCTAGCACATTTTAAAAGTAAAATGATGATTCTTGAAACGATTTGTAATTAAGCAGTTTTTTCCATTTTTTGATAAATGAATGTGATCTTGAGTTAAGCAGTTATTGTCCCAGGATAGCAGATTTTTTTCCCTTTCCTGCACTGATGCATCTGGAAATTAGTTCAAAATGCCTACCTTGACAATATTTTCCAAAAAATCTGCCTTTTTTGAAAAACATTTGTCAATTTTGATATATTTGAGAACAAAAATGACAAAAAATGTATCAGAAAATAACCAGTTTGGATTTGAGAACAGCCTTAATTATCTTAAAATATATATCATTGTAGTCTGTATACAATTAAATTATTTTTACTTTTTTTCACCAATATTTTCTGTCTAGTAAATTACTTCTTATTTATATGTACATGCATACAAAAAATTTTTTGCTAATATTTTCTATTTTTAATAATTCATATATACAGGGTGTCCCAGAAAAATTGAAACAAGTTTTTTTGCCTGTTTTGATATTTGTTGGCAGTAAATTTGAAAAAAGTGTTAAAAATAAAGTAGGAATGAATATGTTAATAAAATCAGGGGTTGGTGCATGTTTTATCTCTTGGGGCTTATTTTGTGAAAATTATATTTTTTATGAAAGATGAAAGCCAATTACTCAAATTCAAATCAAGCATTTATTAATAACATTTATAACTCAGTCTGCTAAAGTTTTCCTTATTTGTGAATCTGTTTCACTTTAACGTAGTAATTTTATAACAAAGTACTAATTATCCCTAATATTAAGAACGGTAAACGTCTGTGTGTGTTTCTTTCTTTCTGTCTGTCTGTGCACTCCACCTTTGTACACGCAAAGGCTCCGGGACCAGGCGACGCACGGACGGCAGACTAAAAAAGGCACGACGCTCAAGTTTCGATCGGGTCGGGATTCTGACCCGGACCCGGGGAGTTATTAATGAACGAAAGTGTTTTAATTACCGACCGAAACCGAACTGGAAAAAGAATCGATAAAAAATTTCCGTTTTGATAATCGCAGACATCCAAATCGTCGCTTTTTAACGCATCATCGAATTTTTAAAAATGTACCGGAGGTATTGATCCGAAAATCAGGGTACACACGCGGCCGATTTTTGTCGTTCCAAAATGTCAAATTTTTTGAAATTCGGACTGTAACTTTTCTTTATTTTGGCCAAAAACTGACCACACATCCAACATCGACCCCAGACGTAAAAAAAGGTTGCCGTAAAGAATGCAGGGTCGACAGATCCAAGATCGAATCGCCCCATTCCTTTTTGAAACAAGTGGAAATAATGACTCTACATTCGCGAAAATTTGCTAACACGTGTATAAAAAAATCGCGAATTCAACAAAAAAAATTCGTAAAAATCGACCAGTAATTTTTGAAGATATCAATTAAAACTCATTAATGACACGGCAAATGAATTTATTTCTATTCCGAAGAGACAGCTTCTTTTTTATTTCAACATTCAACGGAGACAAATCGTCTGTGGATAAGTCATTTCTGAAAGAGATAAAATAGTCACGTGACTTTCAACTGCGTTTTTTCAGAGGGGTGGGCCCATTTCCGAATCTAAGTGGCACATTAATTCCAAACTTTGACAGGGCGACTCAAAATGGATTCTGCTTTCAGAATATCTAAAAATTATTCTCATATCTTCATTAGGAGCCTATATATTATTTTATTGTATAATTAATCATCGTTATTTGTATAATTAAAGCAAAAGAAAGATTTCTATGACAGTGACAGCTAGATATTACGATTTTAAGAAGTAGGCCGCGTCCAAAAACTGCCATAACGAGTATCTTAAGTTTTTGTTTTAGAGTGGCAACCAGATATTATGATAGGGAAAAGCGGGCTTCGCCCGTTATCAATTTTTTTTTTTTTTTTTTTTTTTTTTTTTTCTGTTTTAAGTTTTCCTACAGGTCCCTGTCTTTGAACAAGAAGTCCGGTAGTCTAAATAAGTTGTTTGACATCAGATTTTTTTTTTTCCGGCAGTCTAATTCAGTTGTTTAAGGAAAAGCAGTGTCCTCCCCCACCCACTCGTGGACAGCCACCCGTGAGGTATAGGAACAATAAGTTCACGAGGGGAAAAATAAACGCTACCCGACACCGATAGCACCCATCTGTTCCAACCCCCACCGCAGGAGGCGCCTGTTTATTAGATTTGAAACAATGAATATAATTACATAACAATAATAAAATATAAAAGGTAAAAAATAACAATTTTTTGCAAATTGAAAGTTAAATATAAAATATTTTCGAAAGGCAGCGGGGACCCGAGCTGGAGGTTTGTTCAGTTAGAGGTTTATACTATTCTATGTGCAATTTAAGGGATTATCCGGTGCATGCGTAGCACGGCCGGTATACGGTGCCGAAGGCAGCGGGGACCAGGGTCAGAACGACTGCTATACGGTGCCGCAGGCAGCGGGGACCCGAGCCGGAGGTTCGTTCAGTGACAGGTTTATACTATTCTATGTGCAATTTAAGGGATTATCTGGTGCCGAAGGCAGCGGGGACCAGGGTCGGAGATTAGTTCAGTTAGAGGTTTATACTATTCGATGTGCAAATTAAGGGCTTATGCAAATTATGGGATTATCCGGTGCGTGCGTAGCACGACCGGTGTACGGTGCCGAAGGCAGCAGGGACCCAGGTCGGAGGTTTGTTCGGTTCGAGGGGGATGCGAGCTGGAGAATACAAAAGTTTCGAGGCACCGATGTAAATTAGGGGCCCGCTGGCGGGCGAAGCCAGCTAGTTTTTATATAAACATGTAACATTACAAATTAATGAGTAGCATTTATAGAAGACTATAATTCTATATTGCCATATTAACTTTTGTATAAAATTAAAAAAATATATGCAACTGAAGAAAGCTAAGTGTTGTGTTTAGAGATCGACCGAAACAGGTTTTAAGACCGAAACAGAAACCTAAACCGAATTTCGGTGATTTTCCCACTTTCGGCCGAAACTGAAACCGAAAGTATCAAAAAAATTAAAAAAACTGATTAATACATATATAACTGCACATATTTTTTAATTAATTAATAACAAATAATTAATAATTACTTAATAATAACTAATTACATTACTAATTAATTTATTAATTATGCTTGTATTGAACCACATTTCTAACAAACAAACGCACACATAGTATATGTGTGTGTATAAGTTTCAAACAAAAATGAAACATAAATAATACAACTGTTATATTTTATTATTTCATAGCCACCAATAATTGTAAGCATTTATCAATAATTAATTAACAATGTAGTTAAATAATGTAAAACAAATTCAATAATGAATATTTAATTTAAAAATATATTCATATTTTCAGTTTGTTAATATTTTGCATTTGAATTGATTGAAATAAAATACTTAAATGTTTGTTTTTTTTAGGAAATTAACATTGAATATGTTTTAATCATTTTATAATTGTAAATATTTTTAATGTAATAGACGTTTAAATATAGATATATATATTTAAATATTAATGAATATTATTATTAATTATCTAAAATTTTGTACAAACATTTTTATGGTACATATGTTTAAATAACATGTTTACTTTACTTTTTTTTGCATTCATAAGATAACTTTTTATTTACATTACATTATATTATATTATAAACAATTTTATAAAATTTGAATTATGAATAAATAACTCCCAAGAAATTTTTAATTAGATCACAATATTTATAAAACATATTTAATAGTTTTATATATTCACGTAAAATTTTTATAATAGTAATATTTTAATTATAATGTATCACTCAGATGAAACATAATATTTTAGTTTCATGACAGTAGTTGTTTAAAATATTTAATGATTTTATATATTCAAGTAACATTTTGATAATAAAAAAGATTTGTGTTATGTTACTCACATGAAATATAATATTTTATTTTCGTCAAGTTATTTATATAACTTATTTCACACACACACACACATATATATATATATGTATATTCATGTAATTTTTTTAAATATAATAATATATCACTGACATAAAATAAAACATTTTAGTTTCATCGCAATACTTATATAACCTATCTAATATTTATATATATTCATGTACATTTTTGTATAATAATATACCAGTCACATGAAATGAAACATTCCAGTTTCCAATAATTATTTTTACGAGAAATAATTTGACAGCTATCTCCTTATTATAATAAACAATAGTGTGCAAACAAAAATGTAATTATATTAATATAATTTAACTGTTTAATTCTTGAAAAAAATATTGCATTGTATTACAGCTTCACACCGCTCAAACCAATTTATGAATTTGTTTTAATTTAAAAGGATCTATCTTAAGAATATAGTATATAGTTGATATAGAACTATAATGTAGAACTTTTGTCTAAATTTATGCAGAATATTGCATTTACTTTGCTATGCATATTATCTAAACAATATTTGACATAGAACAGTATATATAACTGTTAATTAAGCGTTAATTTTATTAAAAATGAATGTAAGTAAAAAATATTTATCGAAAATAATTAATTTAATATAAGTTGTTATAAATATATAAAACTAATATAAAATAATGTAATTTAAAATAATGCATTTAATCAGTATTATTATTACCTTTTATGCACCCATATGTGCGATTTTTTACAAACAGGAGTGTCATTTGGGAAGGTTAGGGGGGTGTGGGGCAGTTTCCCCCTCAAAGAAAGTGATAAGAATGTATGAGTCGTTATAGGTTAGTTTAAGTAAAGGGAACAAAAGCTAAAATAATTTGTCCAATTTGACTAAAAAAGAAAAAATAGCATTAAGACAACATTTTAAGCCTACAAATTATTAATTATAAACTTTATTTTCCATTTCAATAGTCTCAAAGTGAGACATGTTTAACATTATTTTGTACTTTAGCTAGTTTTACATATATATATAAGGATAAAAATGTAACAGTTTTCAATTTTCTTTTAGGGTGTGCACAATAAGATCAAAATAAATATTTGCTCACTGATGGCCTCCCCCCCCCACTCCCCCCAAAAAAACTTTGCCACTCCCTGCCTCCCTAAGAAAGTATTGAAATGGCACCCATGTTTGAAAATTTTATCTCCGGTGCCAAGATGACTCTCTGTGCCTCTATCCAAAACTATTTATTTTTATATAAAATAAAACGTAATTAATTTTTCAATAAGACAGAAATAGTTTCCAATTATACGAATTTCATCTAATAAAAAAATATTTTAAGTATACATACTTCGATATATCTTTTGTAATAAATTTTGTAAATCTTCATGTTTCGAATGCGTTATGAGAAATATATTTTAACAACCCCTTTCTCATAAAGCATTCGAAACAATCTGGAGTTTCAAAGTAAAAATTTTCTATTACTGTTAAGTTTGCAGCTTTTAAAAATCACGTGATAAGCGTCTTTTAAGTTTAGTCATCTATGCATTGCTTGCTTTATAATTTACACTCGCATCATGAAGCAGTCATGACGGATAATGATAAACAGTGGAGTTCACAGCAGTAAACAGTGACGCATTTGAGCCGATACAACTCATATCAAAGAGTAAAGTTGAAAATTTCCGAAAGAAGGAACGGGATTTTGAAATACAGATAGTTTCGGTCAAGTTTTGGTCAGGCCGAAATTTTGACAGCAGTTTCACCGAAAACGAATATTCGGCGAAACTCCAATTTTACGCCGAAACCGAAACCGAAATTTCGGTCGATCTCTAGTTGTGTTTACAATACAGAAATTAGGAAAAAAACACGAAAAATGGTCAATGGATAAAAATATAAGAAAGTTTTTGGTATATCTTTTATAGACTGCATAAAAATTCACTCCCATGTGGTGAATAGATTTAATTCCCCACTTCTGATGTGGGGGGGGGAGGTATGATATTTAAAATAGATTGTCGGTGGGTAGGGTACGTTATGGGCATATTTCAAATACGTACGTTTACAGGTACGTTTAATGCATATTTCAAAGCAATAATCCTAGCATGAAATGCATGATTCTTTAAGATCATAAAAACTGAAGAGAAAATAGAATGAATTAAATTTATCTTACTTAAGGAACTATGAAGTCATTGAAGCAGAAGGTAGGAAGAAAGAAACTTATAAGGTCTATCTCAAAAGTTTAAGCACCAGAATAAAATGTTGATTTTTAAAGAATAATAAAAAGTTACAATAAATAAATAGCATTTTTTAATTTGCAGATTTCGCAACTTCATTTAAGTAAATGATATCAAAAGTAGAAAAAATAAATTACGTAATTGTAAAAAATATAATTTAAAATATCTTCAAACAAAACTGTCTCAAAAGTTTATACACAATAGCAAAAACAACTACATTTATCATTTTTACAAAGCTATTACAAATTATTTTTCCTTAATTTCGGATTAGTTCAAATAAACATGCAACCATCAAAATTATTAGTTTTTGTAGGGTTTCTGGTGGCAAGGAGTACCATGCTTTCTCAATGCAGTATGACAGAACTCCAAGAGGGTTCTTGGAGTTCTTCAAGTGAGTCATACTGCTTTCCATTGCTGTAAAAATGACAGGATAAAATGCCCAGACATTCCCAGATGAGTTTATGTCTGGACTTAAAGCTGACCAGTCAAGAATTTTAACATTTTTCTATGAAAGTCCCAGTTTTGTAGAATGTTATATGTGGATTGAGGCATTATGTTGTTGAAAGATACATTTTGAGGCCCCCCCCCCTTCCAAAAAATGTCACCGATTGAAAGCAAATGTTGGTTCGGTGTCTCTGGGAAATTTTGTCTTAATTTTTGAAAAGCCAGAGAGGTTTGGCTGTTGAAGTCGAGTGCCCCCCAAACCATAACAGGCTTGCTGCAGAATGCCCTTGGTTCCTTTCGTAGTTCATGCCATTACTTTTATAAAACTGGAATTCAATGTCATACATCATTACACCCGTCCAATCAAGTGTTTCTAAAAAAGAATTACATAAAGTGCTTAAACTTTTGAGACAGTCTTTCTTCAAAAAAAAGTAAATTAAATAAAAATTAATCTAATTTTTATTTTAACCAAAAAAAAGTTGTTTATTTTGTTTGATTTTGAATAAATGTGGAGTTATTTATTATAAATTGGCTTCAGATATTTTCGTCTTCAATTTTTTAACTAGATTTGCAGAGTGCTTAAACTTTTGAGATGGACTACAATAATAGGTGAATCTGTTTATTTAAAAACTCAAAAAGGAAAAGAATCAACCGTTACATCTTGGTCACTGTTGTAAAAATTCCTGCTCCACTGGAAATCATCTTAAATTTGAAAAAGATTAACTTGACAATAGGACTTTATTTCGAACAATTTTTAAAATATTAAATTTAAAAATAATGGCAGGCTCTTCAAAAATCTTAGCTAATTAAAATTACAGCAACACTTCATGGCTAGGCAACACATCACCCCAAAAGAATGGAATCTTTAAAGAAACCATGAAAAAAAAAAAAAAATCTGCAATGGCATATCCAAGCTGGCTCCATGCTAGAAACCTTGCGCCAGGACACAACTTATTTCAGTGCCAACCCATTAGCTGAATTCAGTGTCATAAAATTCATTTCTGAATTTAATTTTGAGTGACAGCAGGCATTATTATTATTAAACTGCAAACCAGGCCCCTACCTGCCAGGCATTATGCCTAGCTTAAAAGGCTACTTCACTCAGTCTAAAACACCTGTTCGCTAATGTTAACCTTTGAGGGAAATATTTTACAATATCTTGTTCGCATTTCAATATTTTAAAATGATTTTTTTTTCATTGGATAGCTGAGGTCGATCTCTATGAAGGCTCTTTTTTAGTTTTTCGATTTTGGTTGCAGTTTTTTTTATTGAGAATACTTTCACTTTCAAAACCGGTTCCAAAAGTGAAAGTATCATAATAATAAAAACTTGTGATCAAAATAAAAAAAATGCAACAGCGCCTGGATAAAGATTGACCTCAGCTATCCAATGCAAAAAAAAATCATTTTAAAATATTGAAATGTGAACGAGATATCATAAATTTTCCCATAGGATTAACATTAGCGAGCGGGCGTTTTTGACTGAGTGAAGTAGCCCCTTAACAAGTTGTGTACCTAGACGGGGGACAAAATTTGCCTAATCTCCTCTATAGATTAATACACCAGATAGGACACTATCATAGGGCATAATGGTAATGCAATGATGAACGCAGCGCCTGTAGTGACAAGGGGGAAGAAACGTCTCATAGACGGAATATTTCTCCTTTTGAATGTCTATCTTATTATGACCTTTTTAAAATGCTACATGTTTACATTTTCAACTTTGTAGGAAAAGCAAAAATTTTTAAATTCTGATTTGTATGCAGGCATGATTCTACATGACATATTTTAACATTTAACCATACTAAAAAAAAGTTCTGAAATGAGCTGTTGTTTCAATAATAAAAAATAAAATAATGTCCTTCAAAAAGAAACTTAACACACCAGCGAGTGGCCAATTTGAAGAGAATCGTCTGCCTCGAAGCGAAAAGAATAGATATCAAAAACATAGAGCATAAACAGATTTCATATAAATGGGTAAATTTTGGAAGCTTGTTAGTTTTCCCCCCTTTCACTAGTGACGCTGTTATTGTTGCCATTACCGATTTTGCTGTAACTGTCCTACCTTGTATGTTAATCTATGATCTCCTCATAGCGGACAGCAGGCTATATACTTGTAAAACAGGGACACCAAAAATACCTAAATGATAAATTTGAAGTGATTAGTTAAAAAAACAAATACAGAATTTAAGAACACAATTGAGAACCAAACTGAAACAAGATTGCATAAGTGCGATCAAAGCATGCCTCTTAGGAGCACCGTCAGCAGTGAATAAATCAATATAAAGAGGCTTTCCAAATGGCACATTATGCAAAAGGACAAGTTACTTTGCCAAAGCAAGAACAACATCAAAATGCATCGCTGAGGTAGGGTTAGCAAATACAAATTAACGCCGGGAGTAACCACTGTGCCGATCGCAGTGCATACGTGCTGAATGGAAAATAAATGCACGGACACAAAAACAATGCAACAGTTACAATTACTGCCACTTATGTGAATCATTGGTTAATCACATTAGTTGGGTAATTACAATTGCTCAATCAAAAACTTTTCCAAACAGAATTTTGTTTCATTCACTAGTGATTCTGCTTTCACAAATTTTACTCACTAAGATTATTGTGTTATTTAATACAGTAAAACCTACTAAGACAGAATCTCAAGTGACCAGACAAATTCCGTTTTAGAGAGGTTCTTAAAAGGTAGATTTGTATGGTACTCTTTCTGTCAGGACCGTGGAATTTTCATGTTTAAGACATGGTTGTGTTATAGAGTTTTCATAGGATTTTATTCATTTGTATGTTCTGGTATAGAAGTCATTGTCCCGCTTTTTCTGACAGTGGACAATATTAATCATAGCCTACAAAAATTTTATTTTTACTGTTTAACTTGTTAAAATTGGAATAAAGCTAAATACAATAAACCTGTGAAAATGGAACTTGCCTATAATGGAATCCTGTCTTCAACCAAAATATTTTATGCTCTCTGCAGAAGGAAATAATACTATTACACTTTCTAAGATAGAAATTTATTTAAAATGGAATTTTTCTTGTCCCCAATGATTCCATTTTGAAAGATTTACTGTATAATTAAATAAATTGTAAACCGTTATTATAGGTATAAATCTAGAATAAAAAAATTTCATTAAACTTGGGCTGGCAGGGCCCAGGCACATTTAGACTGAGACTAGTTATTACTTTTTTCTGCCGACTCAGGCAGAGGATTAAACCTCATTCTTTTGGCCGGAGTCTATTGAAAATAGTCAACCCAATCCTAAATCAGTGTATGGCACTTTTTTTTAAAAAAATAACACTTGTACATTTGTTTTGTTAAATCTTTAAAAAATTAATTTGGTTTAATAAATTAAAGACATTTTTCAAATATATACTTTTTCTTTATAGAGCCATAAAATTATGAATATCTTTAAAAAAAAATTTCTGCATGGTAAACTACGCATATTTTTGAATGAGTGTTCATATAATTAACCATTAATACTGTTATTCCGTATTCCATAAATTATGGACATATAATCTGCTGTACATTAAAAATTTTTCATAAATATGTATGGAATATTCTTTTTGAAACTTTTAATTATAGGATGATGTTGGTAAAGAAATATTGGCTTTTTTTTTTTTTTTAGAAATTGGGTCTGGCCAGTCTCATAAGATACACAAAAATAAATGGCCCAGGTAATTTTTTAGCTTTTATAACAGTCCAACTATGGTCGATAAAGCTTTTGTAAGGGTCTGGGTTGAACTTTTAGCTTTTGTAACAGCTTTTTTAGCTCAGGGGTGCAAGTATGGTGGTTTCTTCAAATCAGAAAGCAATTTATCCTGAAAATAAGACTTCAGTTATGAAATAAGTAAGCTTGGTTCTTCTAAGATGAAAATTATCAGGTACAGGAATCATAGGAGTAAAAATTCCTTACAAATCCTCCCCAACACAACTTTTCATTAGGCCTTCCATTTCAAGAGTTTCTTGGGAGAGTAAAATTTTCTTCAAGGGCAGGGAAAATAATCGAAGAATTCGAGAAATAATGTACAATGTCATAAATCCCACACAAAATAGAAAAATACAGCATAATAAAAAAATTTTGTGGTATCATCCACCTTTAGTTTTTTTCACAGGCATTCGTCTGCAAATGTTTTGTAATTTTCATGAAAACCTCGATTTCTTTCTTTTTCTTTTTTGAGGAACTTGCAATATGAATTTATGAATCGATCGGCAAAAAAATATTGATAATTTTGTCAATTGGCTGCAGAAAAAATTGCACATTTCAATAATCGATCGCAAGGAAAAAAAAAATGTGAATTTCACCAAACTTTCGCGACAGAAAGACCACGAATTTAGTCAAACAATCGCTGAAAAAAATTGATAATTTAATCCAATAGAGTGTGCAAGAAACGAAGAATTTTATCAATCAATCGTGAAAAGAAAATCACAAATTTCGATAAACGATCCTGGAAAAGAATGACTAATTTTGTCAAAAGACATCTGAAACAAATAGCAAATTTCATCAATCGGTCGCGGTAAAATATATATTGCTAATTTCGACAAATGGATGAAAAAAAATCAATTTTGTCATAATCATAATTGTAAGGGTCTGTCTAACAAAGAGGTGCCTATTTTTTAATGTACAAAATTGTTTTGTCAGAGATGCATAATCAAACATTGAAGACATAAAGTAAAAGATTTTTAACAAATGTGACTTTTCCTATATCTTTAAACATTATTCTCTGCTTCCTAATTGGTTTGATTGATTTCCCTAATTATAAAATATGAAAAGCAGAGTTGCAGTAAAAAAAAATAATCCCATTTAGTATTAAAAATTTATTTAACTACATGAAATTAATTAAAAGCTGCTGCTTATAAAAATGTATTTATTACATTATGGAAAGTGCAATTTAAAAAATTAAATTTGGTTATTTAACTTTTGAGTTAAATCAAAATATTTTATGCACTATGAAAATTGATGAAATGGCACTTTCAATAAAATGACCACTCCTGGAAATTGACTAATTCAGCATTCTAGTAATGGACACAGGCCCTGACTATCACACGACACCCGGGGTCCGTGCCCTAGGCACAAATTTTTTCATAATTTCATCTAAATTTCTATTAAAAAAAAATCATAATTGTGCCAACGTTTTTATTTTGGAAAAATTAAGCATAATAAATCTAACGGTTGTTTTGAGACTACACTTTTTAGCTCACAGGCTATCAAAGCCTGAGAGCTAATGTGCCTGCCGGTTCTGTATGTGTGTAACGCGATAAGTCTTAACAGAAATAACCGTTTTGCTTCAAATTTTGTTTATAGTTTCATTGTGATAAGGCGGTTACCTGATTAGTTTTGGAGGTTCATTGGTTAAGTATAAAGGGAGGGGAATGGGGGGGCTAACCCCCCCTTAATCGAGATAAATGGTTTTTTTATGCAGAATTATCAGATTTTTTTCAAATTTTGTATATAAGTTCACTGTGATAAGGTGCTTCCCTGATTAGTTTGGGGGTTCATTGGTTAAGTATAAAGGGCGATACGGGGGGGGGGGGGGGGGGGGGGGTAACCCCCTTAATTTATGAGTTTTTCATGCAGAATTACCGATTTGCTTCAAATTATGTATATAGGTTCATTGTAATAAGGCACTTCCCTGATTAGTTTTGGGGGTTCATTAGTTAATTATAAGAGGGAAACGGGAGGATGCCCACCCCTTAATATATTGTCAATTTCTTTATTTTTCAAGGGGCTTATTTCAAAGTCTTTGAAATAAGAGTATAATATACAATTAGTGTGAATAGCCTGTGAGCTCAATGCCCTCACTTTAACTGGGCAGTTTTCTTTTTTATTTAAACTTTTCTCATTTCAGGCTCATCTTACTTGAAATCTGAAATTGTACAAAAAACTGATTATTATGAAGAAATTAAAAATACATGTAATGCAATGTGCTTGCAGGGGATTAAAGTATGGAAGTAAAATTTTGTATTTTCAAAATTTCTAGCTTTGATTAAACATCCAAATTGATTAAGTTATTTTTAACACTAAAAATTAAATGCGTTCTAAAAAAAGATTTTTTTTATTATTTGTCTGTAGTTTCAGAAGAAAACAAAAAGTTCATAATTATGTTTAAAATAGAAGTTGTTTTAATACTTTTAGGACTTTTGTTTGCACTCAGTATCAGTTTGATTTTATCATTTAAAATCAGTAACATCATTAATAAGTAGACTTTTTATCATTATTTTCAAGTCATTGATGTATTGTATTTGTCAAGTCATTCAATTTTATCATATTGCATATTTATTCAAAAAGTGACAAAACTGAAAAAATGTGATATTGGGCGATTCTACCGTTACGTGTATGACTTTTAGAGAGTGTTTTTTTGCAAATTGGGACAAATTTGGAAGGGAAATTATTTAGATAACATTTTACTTTTTTGTTGCTATTACAGGACACAGACGGAATCATTTTTGTAGTGACACCTTTAATCTAAAGTAATAACAATTTTTTTTTAAAGTAGTAAAGTCGTCGTTACGTGTGTGATTTTTTTTAGTCACACACATAACGACTTTACTATTTTTTTTTTTATTGTTGTTACTTTAGACTAAAGGTGTCACTACAAAAATGATTCTGCATGTGTCCTGTAATAGCAATAAAAAAGTAAAACGTTATCTAAATAATTTCACTTCCAAATTTGTCTCAATTTTCAAAAAAACACTCTCTAAAAGTCACACACGTAACGGTGGAATCGCCTTATTTGATATATTAATACAATGAAATGACAAAAATATATCTGAATCTATGGTTAAAAGCACATTTCTATAAATGATGGAAGAAATATTTTATTTTTATTTCCGGAACCGTTTTCCAATTTTCCGGAAAACTTGTCAGGCCCTGAATGGACAATGGTCCTAAAACCTTAAAAATAAATTTTGTAAATGAACATTATTATATAAAATTCAAAGTTTCCTATTACTATCAATACTCCATGCAAATTTTTGCAAGAAAATAAAAAATATATAAATTAAGTAAATAAAACCAGCTATTAGCTTTTTTTTTTTTTTTTTTTTTTTTCACTGAAAAACAGTGGAAAGGTAAAACATTATTTTCTGCTTCCTAATTGGTTTGATTAAAGTTGTCAACACAGATAATAAAACATGAAAGGGAGAGTTATGACAAAAAATAATACAAGGATAATTTTTATAGGTTATTTATTTTATAAACTAAAATAAAATCTTTGGAGGGTGACCAGTACTGGCACATTGATATTTATTTAAATAAAATACTTTTTTTTTTTTTTTTTTTACTGTAACGCACATAGAATTATGAAATTATTAATGCCTTTAAAATTAATGTCTTGTAGTGTATGCAGATCAGATGTTGGAACTAGAAAAAATATCTGAATTTACAACCGTGTACAGGTACAACAATTAATGAGAAAAAGAAGTTTTTTAGATGCTATGCAGTTACAGAAAAGATAGTTAAAGATGCAACAGTAAATGTTTACATCAAACAATAACGTGCTTATTCCCTATCTATAATATAATTATTAAAATATAAACACTATGTTATATAGTTATTTGATCTAGCTCTGGAATGATAAAATCTTAGACATAAAGAAATATTTAAACAATGTCCTACATTCTGATAAATTATATGGACTTAATAACACTGACTGATAAACGTGTTTTTGTCCGAAATTGAAATCACTAAGGAAGGCTCTTATATTACACAGCCGAACCAAAGGTTTCCCAAATTCAGAATACACGTTAGTTGCCTATAATCCATGACAACTCTTCTATGACATCATGTATTTTCAATCGAAAAAAATAATGAACATTACTGCACTCCGTTTCAATTTGAAATTATCTGGTGGACGAACGACCGTAAAGAGATTCAGAATAGCGAATAATAATCCAAATCCACAACGTAATCCCTTGGCTGTTGGCGAAAATACGGGGTGCAGTTTAGGGTTGTTAGCATTGATCACGTGACAAATTCGACGAATGAGGTTCCAGAATCCAGTGCTACGAAGTTCTACTATGTAGCATCCGATTATATGCCTTTCGGAACCGGTTTCGAAAGTGAAAGAAAGAATCTCCAGAAAATTGTTTTTGACTAACTTCTGGAGGCTCGTACTTATACTTTCCTGTATGACTAACAATGATGCAAGTGTACACAAAATTTCTCCCAGGTCTAACAGGAAATGACACATATTTTGATCGCTTCTGCAAACTCATTAAGCCTTTTTAATTTTAGGTAGCTTCCACTACAAAAAGTAGAAAGCTACCTATTGCAGCCGTTCAGAGGAAAGCATTTCCAGAAAATTTTGGTATATTTTCACCGATCATGACCCCCAGACCCCGAAACTACCCTGCGTTCAAATGTTGATATATATATATGTATATATATATATATACATCTGACATTTGTCATGTTGTAACTCTCTCATTTATGAATCGATATGAATGTGACTGATCATGTGTACAGCACATACCAAAGTCTCGACCGAGTTCGTTGGCCAGCTTCATCCGCCATCTTCTTTCAAAATTATGGCCAGTTAAAAAAATTTAAATTTTTAAAATTCAAAAAGATGTATAAAAAAATTATAAATTGAAAAGTTGTTTCCGTTAAGTGTTAGGTTATGATACCAGGATTCCGGAACATTTTTTGTTTTGTCTTTATCTTAAAAAAGACTGAGATATAGCTGTTTGAAATTCTAGGTTGGCTGATATTTTGGAACAATCTGATTTTTGTTATGCTGTCATTAAGAGTCCACATCAGTCCCGCGAAAAAACGCGCAAGCTAATGTTAAGTCTATAGGAAGGTTCTTGCGCGATTTCTCTCTGGCATTTTAATATTTTTAAAGAATTTTTTTAAATAGGATAGCTGAGGTCGATCTCTAACGTTGTTAGTTTTTACTTTTTCGATTTTGGTTCCAGTTTTTTTATATAAAGGTACTTTCTCTTTCAGAACCGGTTCCGAAATTAGAAATGTCCGCTTATAAAAAAAAAAAACTATAACTAAAATCGAAAAAGTAAAAACTAACAACGTTAGGGATCGGCCTCAGCTATCTTATGCAAAAAAATCATTTAAAAATATTAAAATGCGAGCGATAAATCGCGCAAGAACCTTCCCACAGACTTAACATTAGCTTGAGCGTTTCTTCGCGTGACTAGCGTAGGCTCTTAATTAACATTGAAATTCTGTATTACCGAAAACCGGGATTAAATCTTCTATAATCGGGTTCCAAGCATTTTAGTTTCGGATGATTGTGTAAAATGCGTTGAATTTTTAAAACATGGCATTAGGAAGCTGCCTTTTCCTCTTGGTATAGGTCCTCTTGGTATAAAAACTTTTTTCTTCTCCGTTCGATGTTAATAATATGTTATGTATAAATATATCTACTTTTCCAACAAAATTCAAATTACATAATGAAACATCAAACTACTTAATTTTGATACAATTTTGACCAATCAGTATGAAATATGTCCGCTTAAATATCCAATTTATTTTATATGATTACACCTGTATTACTCACACTTAGGTAAATTACAGTGGCATAGCTACAGAAGAAAATGGAGAAAATGGGCTTCTGAGCACTGGACTAATTCTTGACTGCAAAAATAAACAAATCTGGTAGACCCGTGTGAGGCTTTTGCACTGCAATCAGTGGCATAGCCAAGTGTCGGGGGAGGTGGAGGGGGGGGGGATCGAATAAGGAGTCCGTTAAGGTGCCTCTTCAGTCACGTGAAGACGCTCGCTAGCTAATGTTAAACTTATGGGCATGTTCTTTTCGAATTTTACGTTTGAATTTGAATATTTTTAAACGATATTTTTTGCATAGGATAGCTGAAGTCTATTTCTAATACGGCCATTTTTTACTTTTCAATTTTGGTTGCAGATTTTTTTTAAATAAAAAAACTTTGAAACTGGTTCCCAAAGTGAAAGTATCTTTATTAAAAAAATCTGCAATCAAAGTCAAAAAAGTATAAAAATGCCATAATAGAGGTCGACCTCAACTATCCTATGCAAAAAAAAACGTTTAAAAATATTTAAATTCAAACGAGAATTTCGAAAAGAACTCGCTCATAGGTTTAACATTAGCTAGCGAACGTCTTCGCGTGACTGAAGAGCCCCCTTAACTGAATCATGAATAAAAAATAAAACAATTAAAATTAAGCAAAATCACAAGGGACCTGTAAAATTTCCGCTTAGGCAGGTTTTCGGTTTAGAAGTATAATTTCAAGGTATTTCTTTCGCCAGCACCAAGAAAATTATCCATTTAATATAGTATTCCTTTATAGATAGGTTACGTTTCACAGGTATATTTTACTAATAGATTTATTTTACATATAGATACTGCTGATAAAAATGAGGGGGGGGGGGGGTTAAAACATGTTTGTGTATCGCGAAAGAGAGATATGACTGCTAACTGAGTAACAGAAAAAAAATTGGAAAACGTTGCGCTACTCAACAAAGATTCAGAGCTGATGCAACCATCGGGCAAACAGGCCTTTGGGAGTCTTGTTAGAAGTCCCGAGCATCTCTACAAAATTCAAAATAACGTTAGCATATGTAAAACTAGTCGTTGGGGGCCCCCGTAACACTTACCTATCATGGAAATGCATAGTATAAAATACGAAAATAAAACATGTGTAAACTATTTATAAAATGCATTGCAATTCGAATAAAATCGTGGCTTGATGATGTCATAAACTTTAAATGCTCCATTTCTGAATTGCGTTACAGAAACATCCTTATAACTCCAAAATTGATAATCATATTAACTAACGGTTTACTGCGTCGGATTAAGCTTCTCATTTCCAATTTAAAAATATTTTTGAATTGAAATTTAAATGAAATACAGGATCATGAAAAATCGAAGAGTGTAGAAAATAGGATTACAAATATCTCGGCAACTCATTATCCGATCGACTTCATTCTTTATGGAAAATTTATGTTTTTTTTTTTTGTTGTTGTTGTTGTCTTTTATTTTCACTCCTTAAAATAAACAATTTCGAAAATTTTTATATACCTTTTATCAGAACGAATATTTCGAGAGTCCGAAAAAAATAGTCTGGATAATCGAGGTTACCGAAATTCAATAAGCTTCTGCCCATTATTACATACTAAGTACTCACCAAATTTCAAGTCCCTATCTCAATTTGTTCGGGAGATAGAGCGTTTACAGACACACAGACGGACGGCATTTTTTTTTTTTTTTTTTTTTACTAAAAAATATGTTTTTCGGAATCTCCAGTGTCTGGAACGTGTAAATCCGTTAAAAAAATTTTTCGATTTTCAAAACGATTACAAGACTTACACTATACTACGTATGATGGGTAAGTAATAATGATATTATTGCTCTAAATTTGTCTTTAAATGTTTTTCACGCAAAAAGTTAGTATTGACTTTATTTCTTACAGTTAGTATTAACTTTATTTCTTAGAGCCAAGGTTGATACAATTTTCGGGGAATGTATAGATGTTAGGATCTTGAAAGTTAACCGTAAACGTAAAAATAAACATTTAAAATATTCTAAAGGATAGAAGATTTTTTGGAAATTAAAAATAATTATATATGACATTCACGTGTGAAAGAATTCGCATGTTATTTTTCATACATTTTATACTCTATATTATAAATTATTTATTATAAATCATATACTATTACTCTGTATCAATATTTTACTTTACCGCCCAAGAGGGACTGCTCAGACTAGGAACCAAGTCTGTAGAGACGTTGGGCCAGGGGACACAGTTTCAGGGACACGAAAGTCACGAAAAGCAGTCGTGAGAAAGTATTTAGGTTTAATACTTATTTCTATGAACGAAGAGACTTTTAAATGAGAACATTGTTCTTGAAACAAATTAAAAATTAAATAATTTTCTACTGCGTACTTCCGGTACCAGGCTCGGATTTGAAATCGTCAGACTCGGGCACAAGAAATAAAAAAAAAAAAAAGCTCGAACTCATCTTTAGGATAAGTGCAAGGAATAGTTGACTGACTCAAATAATCATTTCGGTGAAAACAATATTTTTTGAAGGAAAAACTATTATAATCCTTCAAAACAAAATTAATCTTTATTTTAAACAAATTAAAAATTAAATAATTTTCTACTGCGTACTTCCGGTACCAGGCTCGGATTTGAAATCATCAGACTCGGGCACTAGAAAAAAAAAAGCTCAAACTCATCTTTAGGATAAGTGCAAGGAATAGTTGACTGACTCAAATAAATCATTTCGGTGAAAACAATATTTTTTGAAGGAAACTATTATAATCATTCAAGACAAAATTAAGTTTTATTTTAAACAAATTAAAAATTAAATAATTTTCTACTGCGTACTTCCGGTACTAGGCTCGGATTTGAAATCATCAGACTCGGGCACTAGAAAAAAAAAAGCTCGAACTCATCTTTAGGATAAGTGCAAGGAATAGTTGACTGACTCAAATAATCATTTCGGTGAAAACAATACTTTTTGAAGGAAACTATTATAATCACTAGCCGCCACTGGCGACCAGTTTGGTCTCCCTTAAATGTATGTTAAGCACTGTAACACGTTACTTTTATTCATAATTTATTTTTTTCCGTAATCCTTCTCCAAACCGGAAGATTCTAATAGACAAATCAAAAACTTTTTCGATCATGGTAGCATTTCGCATATTTTTTGTTGTTATGTATTTCATCTTTCTTGACAAAAACCGCTTAACCAACTTAAATATTTATGCTTCATATCCGTTTGCTTATCAGTTGCAATATGCTTACTAATGAGGAGATTCTTAAACATATTAAGTAGTTTTCCGTAATTGGATCCATTGCCAAATGGCGTATTTTAGTTAATACGATTTGGTGCAATGAAGTCTATTTTGTGAAAGTCTTTAATGATATTCACCATTTACACTGAACCATATTGTTGCCAATATTTGTTTGTTTGTTTCTCGCTAACTTTGGCTGTAGACTTGATTACGGGAGAATCAAGAAGAAAATCTATCATTATTCTCATTTAAAACGTCTTGAATAATGTGACATAATCGGAGTGCATATTATAACACGTAATTTTCGAGTATGGTTTGGTGAAACATTGAACTTTTGGAAGCCAGTTTTGATAATCACGTAAATATGTCACACCAACCGCCTATAATTCTAATTACAGCAACCCGTTTTTTCTCTCTATATTGCAACTCTATAGTTAATATAGTGCCCCGGTGCGTCTACGACAGCTGTTCCATCAGAACATTTGATTTCCAAAATAAAAGTATCGTTTCTAATTTGCACACGCGAAAAATAAAAGCTGGTATTGGCGATTTTAAAAATTCTATTGGCGAGATTTGCGCCCAAATAACAAAAAAGTACTTAATGATGTTATGTATTTTGTAAATGTATATTAAATTACTGTTTTGAAAGCGATTGGTCATTAATAATGGTAAATATGATTGGTGATTAACAATCATTTTCGGTGGTCTCTCTTCCTTTCACGTATAATACATAAATACCAAATTAACTGACAATTTGTTTCGAAATTTGATTCATTATAAAGCATTACATGAGTTGTATTTGTTTACATTCAGCTTACATCAAGAAAAGATAAAGAATGAAGTTGAGTTGTATAGCACATAATTATGGTAAACTTTGATTGTGTCACTGGTACGAATTATTTTTTTGACACCAGGCAGCGCTCCAAAAAATCTTTCATGGAAAACTAACTTTACGAACGATTATCTCCATGGTTTAATGGTTTAATATTTTAAACCTTCATGACGAATGAATCTTTTTTTTTTTTTTGTTTATTTTCATGGATAGAGAATTTGAACTGCGAAGCTAATTTCAACTGAAGTTATTGGAGAATATATACATAATTGAACGTAAGTCATCTCTCAAATATTAATTTATTTTGAACGATCTTTCTAAAAATGTCACATTTATGAAGTTTTATTCGAAGAAATAATTTTTAATAAAAATGGCCGCCTGGCATATGAAAAAGTGAAACGGACATTCCGGAACTGTTGATGACAGTCACATGACTTACGGTTTTCTTATAGAGATTCAAAACAAAATTAAGCTATATTTTAAACAAATTAAAAATTAAATAATTTTCTACTGCGTACTTCCGGTACCAAGTTCTGGCGCCAATAAATAAATAAATAAAATAAAATAAGAGCTCGAACTTATCTTTAGGATAAGGGCAAAGAATAGTTAACTGACTCAAATAATCATTTCGGTGTTTTAGTCATCCGGGGGAGGCCATAAACGCTCAACGGCATGGTTCGCCAAGCCGAGTGGCCTCCCTTAGGCATTAAGGCTGCTCGTCAGTAAACTTCCCGATTCCCCTCGCTAATGTTATTCCTATGGGCGTAGAATGCATTCGTATTTTTAAAATATCTCCCCAGGAAATTAATATTTTTAACTTCTGTTTTCTGTGTACTGTTCTTAAAGAATGCTTCTTTTTTTCTTAGTTATCAAAATATTTCAAAACTATGAGCTTAATTCATATTTTTATGTGTTAAAATCTTAGCGAAACTGAATAAGATTTTTAAATTTCATATAAAATTTAGTATATATTTTAGAAAAAAATTGACAACTAAGAAAAAAAAGAGACATTCTTTAAGAACAACAGTACAAAGAAACCAGAAGTTAAAAATATTAATTTTCCGAGGAGATATATTAAAAATACGAATGCATCCTACGCCCATAGGAATAACATTAGCGCGGGGAATCGGGAAGTTTACTGACGAGCAGCCTTAAATCATTTCGGTGAAAACGATATTTTTTGACTATTATAATCATTCAAAGCAAAATTAAGCTTTATTTTAAACAGAAAGACAACGTGTTTTACAAAAGTGTGAGATTCCTTATTTCGTTTCAATAACATTATTCTTCACGCCATTTGTGAATTTCCACATATGACTGTAAATAGTCATTTCGAGCAAAAGCTTTGTGACAAACATAATAGGGTAAAGGGTTTTCTCTTGAATGCTGATGAGAATGAATTTTTAAATTACTTTTTGCGATGAATATTTTCTGATAAACACTACACACAATTTGTTTTGTCTTCATGGATGCGAAGATGGGCGGTTAAAGAATGTTTCAATTTAAATGCTTTTTCACACTTATCGCACTTGAAAGACTTTTCATTACTATGAACACTTAAATGATAAGTTAAATCAATTTTGCGTACAAATGTCTTTGCACAGTTGTCACAAAGAAAGGGTTTTTCTCCAGAATGTTTCCGAAAATGAATTTCTAAATTACTTTTCGTGACGAATGTTTTATGACATACATCACACACAAATTTTTTGTCTTCATGGATGCGAACATGAGCCGTTAAAGACTGTTTCATTTTAAATGCTTTTTCGCACTTGTCGCACTTGAAAGGTTTTTCATTGCTATGAACACTTAAATGATAAGTTAAATCAGCTTTGCGCGTAAATGTTTTTGCACAGATGTCACAATGAAAGGGTCTTTCTCCCGTATGAATACGAAAGTGGGTTTTCAAATGTGCTGTTTGTGAAAAACGTTCTTGACAAAAATCACATTTAAAAGGTTTTTCACCTGAATGCATCCGAAAATGCACTTTCAATTCAGCATTAGTAACAAAGTCTTTTTGACATACATTACAGACAAACTTGATCCCTTTATGTGTACGCGAATGTCTGTAAAATACTTGACTTGACGCAAATGCTTTTGCGCATATATGACATTTATAGGGTTTTTCTTTTGTATGGACACGAATATGGTAATTCAATTTGTACCTTTTCGGAAAGGATTTTCCACATGTATCACATTTATATGTTTTCTCTAGAGAATGGATCTGAAAATGTAAGTCCAAACCACTTTTGTTATCAAAATTTTCTTGACATACATTACAGACAAATTTTTCTCCTGCGTGAGCACGCAAATGTCTGTTCAATACAGGTTTTAATGAAAACTCTTTTGTACAGATATGACATTTATAGGGTTTTTCTTTCGTATGAACACGAATATGGTAATTCAGTCTGTATCTCTCTGCAAATGATTTTCCGCAGGTAGTACATTGATGTAATTTTTCTTTAAAATGAGTTAAAAGATGTTCTTGTAAAGAACCTTCCGTATCAAATCCTTTATGGCAAACTTGACACGTAAAATGTGTCTCTTCCGAGTGACTTTCAAAGTGGTGAGTATACTCGCTTTCTTTTGTAAAAAGTTCCTTACAGATATCACACCCGAAAGATTTTTTTGTTTGAGTGAATTTGAAGATGTTGAAGTAAAATGTTCTTCTCGGAAAAAACGTTTTGACAAACGTCGCACTTAAAAACTTTATTCATGTCGAAAAGTTTGAATGTTCTGCTTAAAATTCTCTTCTCAATTTAGCAGATGTGTTTTCAGCTTAAAAAAAATAACGCTTCAGTGTTAAATTCGAAGTTGTAATACTTCGTTTTAATGTTATATGATATGTATAAAGCTTTAGAACTCACAAGCAGTAAAGTTTTTCTTAAGCTAATAATGCAAAGTTATCTCCAAAAAGCAATAATTTGGAGCTTGAATAAACCACTTTTCTCAAGGAATACTTCTTGACAAATATAACATTGTCTTAACAAATGTCCATGTCAGAAACTATACAATTGTTCTTTTTATAGATTTTCTTTTAAATACAATAGAAACGTAACGTTTTCAATATCAGTAGATAAAATCTCAGTGTGAAATTATAAGTGATGAAACTGCGCTTAAATAATATATAATGTTTGTACATTTTTAACGTTTTTTTAAACTAAATCACGCATTTAATGTTCCAGAATCATCGATATAGAACGCGAACAAAACTACTTCCGATTTGTTTTTATGCATCCCCAGAGTAATGGAGCAATTGAGACTAGAGCAAAATAGGAAACACCTAAAAAGACACACATACAAAAAAGGTCAATAAAATCTGAAAAAAGTGCAAAAGAAAAACAAATTATTTAAAAAAATATTATTCATAAATATTATCCATTAAAATATAATTTTGTGCACAGATTAGTTTAAGAAAAGATAATGCCATAACAAGAAATTAAAAAAAAATCTTTTTAAATAAAAACATTTGAATATTTGTAATTCAAAGTACACTGCAAAAAAAAAAAAACAATGTTTCTTAATAAATCTAGGAAATTATAATATAACCACTTACAGAAATATACATTAAACTCACCCGAGTTACCCACGATACCGAAAAGCGTATCTTCAGAAAACTCAGTAACCAATATATTTTGGAAATTTAAAGATACATATATAAAATCAGTTTCTTTTCCTGCCATGGGTGGTTTTCGGAAAAGTTTCCGTACAGTTTTTAGCTCACAGACTATGAAATCCTGAAAGCTAATGTTCTCGCAGGTTCTGTATGTACGTATGTACTATGAACATAACGCGATGACTTTTGATAGAAATATCCGATTTGCTTCAAATTTTGTATATAGGTTCATTCTGATAAGGAGATTCCTTGATTAGTTTTGGGGGTTCATTGGTTAAGTATAAAGGGGGAACGAGGGGCTAATTCCCCCCCCCCTTAATTTAGATAAATGTGTTTTTCATGTCATTTGAAAGGTTTTTCACTGCCATGACTCATTAGGTGATAATTGAAATCAGATGTTTCCGCAAATGTCTTTCCACAGATGTCACAATGAAAGGGTCTTTCTCCTGTATGAATACGAAAATGTGTTTCAAAATTTCCCCTCTGTAAAAAACGTTTCGGACAAAAATCACATTTAAAGGGTTTTTCTCCTGAATGAGTCCGGAAATGCACATCTAGACAACTTTTGAATGTAAAATGTTTCTGACATACAGAACAGGCAAATGTCTGTTTTCCGTGCGCACATAAATGTCTGTTCAAACTGTCCTCACGGGAAAAGCTTTCTGACATAAATCACATTTAAAAGATTTTTCACAAGAATGAATCCAAACATGTAGGTTCAAGTCACTTTTGTTGTCAAAATCTTTTTGACATACATTACAAGCGAATTTTTTTCCCTCTTGAGTGCACAAATGTTTGTTCAACTCAAGTGTTATTGAAAATGCTTCTGGGCTGAAATAACATTTATAGGATTTTCTTTTGTATGAACGCGGATATGGTGATTCAATTTGTATCTCTCTGGAAATGATTTTCCACAAGTATCACACTTATAAGTTTTTTTTTTCTGGGAATGAACTAGAAGAATATGTTTTTGTAAAGAACTTTCGTTATCAAATCCTTTATGACAAACATGACATGTACAATGTTTCTCTTCCAAATGGCTATGAAGATGAAGAACATAACTACTCTCTGTAAAACTTTTTTTTACAGATATTGCACAGGAATGGCTTTTTATCTGAATGAATTTCAAGATGTTCCAATAAGATACTCTTCTCAGAAATTAATTCTTGACAAACGGCATTGGAACCAAATTGAAGGTTGCTTTTTTTTTTCAGAAATTCTAAAATATTCTATTTACAACGCTTCCATCTAGACATTTTTCCAGCATAAATAAATAAGATTTCAATGTGGAATTGTAAGTAATCCTTTCCACTTAAATAATATAAAATATTTTTATAATGTTAAAATTCGCACACAATACTATTTTTTAAATCTGCAATATACATTTATTGTGAATAAGCAACGATTTAGACCGTGAATGAAACTTCAGATTTCTTTTCGTGGTACATCTAAAAAATGATGGACCGATATAGGCTAGAGAATATTATGAAACACCGGAAAATAAAAATAATAAGTAATAAAAATTGAAGGTTGCTTTTTTTTTTCTAAGAAAAATATTATTTTCAAGCTAACCATTTTTCTCTGCACAGGTTAATTAAAATAATACAGTAGCAGAACATTTGAAGCAACAATGTGGCTTTCTAATTCAATTATATTAATATTAAAAGGTTGATTCATGTCAGAAATTCTAAAATATTCTATTTACAACGCTTCCATCTAGACATTTTTCCAGCATAAATAAATAAGATTTCAATGTGGAATTGTAAGTAATCCTTTCCACTTAAATAATATAAAATATTTTTATAATGTTAAAATTCGCACACAATACTATTTTTTAAATCTGCAATATACATTTATTGTGAATAAGCAACGATTTAGACCGTGAATGAAACTTCAGATTTCTTTTCGTGGTACATCTAAAAAATGATGGACCGATATAGGCTAGAGAATATTATGAAACACCGGAAAATAAAAATAATAAGTAATAAAAATTGAAGGTTGCTTTTTTTTTTCTAAGAAAAATATTATTTTCAAGCTAACCATTTTTCTCTGCACAGGTTAATTAAAATAATACAGTAGCAGAACATTTGAAGCAACAATGTGGCTTTCTAATTCAATTATATTAATATTAAAAGGTTGATTCATGTCAGAAATTCTAAAATATTCTATTTACAACGCTTCCATCTAGACATTTTTCCAGCATAAATAAATAAGATTTCAATGTGGAATTGTAAGTAATCCTTTCCACTTAAATAATATAAAATATTTTTATAATGTTAAAATTCGCACACAATACTATTTTTTAAATCTGCAATATACATTTATTGTGAATAAGCAACGATTTAGACCGTGAATGAAACTTCAGATTTCTTTTCGTGGTACATCTAAAAAATGATGGACCGATATAGGCTAGAGAATATTATGAAACACCGGAAAATAAAAATAATAAGTAATAAAAATTGAAGGTTGCTTTTTTTTTTCTAAGAAAAATATTATTTTCAAGCTAACCATTTTTCTCTGCACAGGTTAATTAAAATAATACAGTAGCAGAACATTTGAAGCAACAATGTGGCTTTCTAATTCAATTATATTAATATTAAAAGGTTGATTCATGTCAGAAATTCTAAAATATTCTATTTACAACGCTTCCATCTAGACATTTTTCCAGCATAAATAAATAAGATTTCAATGTGGAATTGTAAGTAATCCTTTCCACTTAAATAATATAAAATATTTTTATAATGTTAAAATTCGCACACAATACTATTTTTTAAATCTGCAATATACATTTATTGTGAATAAGCAACGATTTAGACCGTGAATGAAACTTCAGATTTCTTTTCGTGGTACATCTAAAAAATGATGGACCGATATAGGCTAGAGAATATTATGAAACACCGGAAAATAAAAATAATAAGTAATAAAAATTGAAGGTTGCTTTTTTTTTTCTAAGAAAAATATTATTTTCAAGCTAACCATTTTTCTCTGCACAGGTTAATTAAAATAATACAGTAGCAGAACATTTGAAGCAACAATGTGGCTTTCTAATTCAATTATATTAATATTAAAAGGTTGATTCATGTCAGAAATTCTAAAATATTCTATTTACAACGCTTCCATCTAGACATTTTTCCAGCATAAATAAATAAGATTTCAATGTGGAATTGTAAGTAATCCTTTCCACTTAAATAATATAAAATATTTTTATAATGTTAAAATTCGCACACAATACTATTTTTTAAATCTGCAATATACATTTATTGTGAATAAGCAACGATTTAGACCGTGAATGAAACTTCAGATTTCTTTTCGTGGTACATCTAAAAAATGATGGACCGATATAGGCTAGAGAATATTATGAAACACCTGAAAATAAAAATAATAAGTAATAAAAATTGAAGGTTGCTTTTTTTTTCTAAGAAAAATATTATTTTCAAGCTAACTATTTTTCTCTGCACAGGTTAATTAAAATAATACAGTAGCAGAACATTTGAAGCAACAATGTGGCTTTCTAATTCAATTATATTAATATATTTTCAAAAAAACTCTCCCACACATTTATCTATCCAAATAAAATTTCTAGCTAGAAAGTTTTCACTCCTTATTCACTTTATTATGATTATACCGAAATAACTAATTTGGGGATCACTAGTTTATTCTATCAAATATGTATACTGGGTGTTTCAAAATAGAAATTATGGCGATTATCTCTTAAGGATGTTGATAGTGAGCTGTCAAATTCCCTCGCTAATGTGAAATCTCTGGGCGGGGAATGTGATATTGCTATCACATTGTTTTTTTTATTCGGTGTCCGTGCCGTTGTTTTAGCACATATGCGCTATCGGCATTTTCTCTCGTCGCGGATTCCAGCATCGCCGTAGTTTCTCCATTCACCCATGTTGACTCACGCTTAGGAGCAGAGCTTGCCTCACCTCTCGTGGCCAGAGCGCTTAATTATTTTATTTATGCATAATCCGATATTGTGTTTGCCGCTGGCTCTTTGGGTAAGATCTGGTTTTGCCTTCTTCTATTGTTGGAAGTGGGTCTATCTTTTGCCGAGTTTTGGAAATTTAAGTTATTTTCTAAAAGTTTATTGATTTGATTTTGGAATTAATTAATAATCAAATCATTTTAAATTTTTGCATTCCTTTACTTTTGTAAACTGTATTTGTTTCATATTTATACGGGATGCAACGGTATTTTCAGTCAGAACCCAATATGATGGCTTAAGGTTCAGTATGTTTGTTTTTGAAGTCCGGGCCCCAGTACCTGTTTCAGAATTTACTGTTAATGAATTTAAGTATTAAAATAATTCGTTTATTCTAAAAATTTTGGGTGATGTGTTGTGTTAAAATGCTTCCTGTCAGTGTTGAATTCAGGTGGTGGCCCGGGGGGGGGGACATTCCTCCCCGGAGCATTGTAATGTCCCCCCCGGAAGATTTGAAATTGCATGCTTTTAATGATACAAAAGTGCAATTTCCCCCCCGGAACTCAATATTGTCCTCCCCCGGAGCCATCCCTCACGGAGCAAAGTGTCTGAATTCAACACTGCTTCCAGTAATTCTAAATTGTTTAAATTTATAAAGATATTTGCTGACCAGCTTCCATTCCATCAAAAGTATTTCTGTGGAACCCTATGAAAGTTCACTCAGTATTTGAATTGTGTATGATCATCATGACCAAAAAGTGAAATACTCAACATCTCTTCTTTGTTTTATTGCCAAATAAAAGAAGAATTAATACAACTCCAAAACTGCTATTTTTCCAGCCTAATAAGTCACTGTCTCCTTCATTACAAGTAAAAGAACACTTTCTATTATTGAAAGAAACCAAACAAAATTTCGAGCTAGAAAGTGTTCACTCATTATTCACTTAATTATGATTATACCGAAATAACTAATTTTGAGATCACTAGCTTATTCTATCGAATATATATACTGGGTGATTCAAAATAGAAATTAGGGCGATTATCTCTTAAGGGTGTTAATAGTGAGCTGACAAATTTCCTCGCTAATATTAAACCTATGGGTGGGGAATGTGATATTACTATCACTTCATTTTTAATATCGAGCATGCCATAGTAAACCTCAATAAGATATATGACTTGCATGTCAATCCGAGTATATTTACGTGAGAGCACGGAGAAACAGACGGCCAGACAATCCGAATTCATAAACGCTTTTCAACTATGTTGGAAAGTGCTAAAAATGTAATTTTGTACCTAAATTTTGCTTTTAAAAGTAAAGGATTTTATTTTCTAATATTACAGGTAAATTAAAAAAAATCATTTAATAAAAAATTACTCCTAAAATTGATAACATACTATTATAAATTTTGAAAGGGGGGAGGGGGTAAAATTATTTCCCGAAATAATTCTTTTGACAAATACCGGTTTAAATGCAAATAGCTTTTAACACTTTCCAACATAATTGAAGTGTGCTTATGACTGTTTGTCTAGCCATATGTCTGTCTGTCTGTGCACTAACTCGCGTAATTATACTTGGATTACCATGCGTTAATGATATTTACTATATACCCGGGCATTCCCGATTGAAAATAGAATGTACAGCATTTATAGTTAATTTACAGGCACAATCAAAGGTATTCCGTTAGATTATGCTGTATGAGGAAAAACCGTTGCAGTGTATTTTATTAAAGTTGCACTATATCAAACATATTGAAACTGATACATTATTGAGGTGCAATATAACATTCTTTCTCAAGAATATGGAGTGCATGGCATTTATCATTCATTTACAGGGACACGCAAAATAATTCCGCTACAGTATGGACTTTGGGGGAAAATCCATTGCAGTGTATTTTTAAATTGTTACACTATTTCAAACATAATGAAATTGATGTGCATAGCTGAGGTGCAATACAAGATGATTACTGTAGAATATGGAGCGCATATAATATAATTTATTTAATCATTTAAATGGAAACAGAAAAGAATACTATCTATGAGAGTACTAAACAGAGTACTATCTATGAGAGATAATCTCTGTGAATGTGTTTTAAAGCTCAACCCTTTCAGGGGCAAAGTTTCTTATATTCGTACACTGCAAAAAAAAAAAAAAAATTGTTGATTTTACAGTATAATACTGGCAGCTGAGATACTGTAAAATCAACAATTTTTTTTTTCAAGTGTAAAATGCTGAAATGATTGAGAGACACAACAATTTACAAACAAATTTATTTGATAATAAGTAAAAGTTTTTCTTCACATACTTAATAAAAGGAAAAGTTTCATAATGAACAGAAGAAAGTATTTTGAACTAGGTAAATTATGTCCAATGGTTGGAGTATCATAGTTGAGATTTATTCCAACAGTGTGAAAAATGCCGGGATCGGACTCGAACCTGGAATTATAACTGCAGTTCGCAGCTTTGTCAACACCCCCTATATACATAGGGGGTGTTGACAAAGCTGTACGAATATAGGGGGTGTTGGCTTTGTCCAACAAATAAGAGTGAAATATGCTAGCCAGGATAACGTTGGGATAGCTCAGTAGGAAGAGCGTTGGCACGGCAAGTCAAAATACCCAGGTTCGAGTTCTGGTCTCGGCATTTTTCGCTCTGTTTTCATAAATCTCAACTATGATACTCCAACCACTAGAAAAATTTCATTCCAATTAAGGGGCTTCTTCACTGTGCAGCGTGGGTGTCAAGGCCGTTCCCGGAAAGCTCAGTCATTATGCAAGTTTTAGGTTTAAAACTATTTTATTTAAACTATGCGGGCAGAGTCACTTAGCAAGTTTTAGCCTATATTAAGCAGTGATCCACAAAATTCAATTACTAACATAATCTTCACTCTTCACTAGAAATGACTAAAAAGTTTTACTAAAACAAAGTTCCACTTACGCGAAGAACACTGGCAGTACAATCCAATACTAAATCCAGCGGTCCATCGATGCTTTAAGCTGAAACACAAGAAGCCCTCACGAAAATCGTTAATATAATTTAACTTTTGACACACTAGCAACCCGTGACTGCTGAATAGCTTTTATTCAAACTATAACTCAAAAGATGTTACGAAACGGCTAATATTTGACTCTGCTGAATTTTAACTCTGTGATGCATGTTGAAAGCACAATTGTAAAATTTATTATCAGCACAGGCATTAGTTGAACACAGGGAAAGATTCGATACAACATTTCGTTTCATCTTTTATACCTTGCTGATTGTATCCATAGCTGACGAACTAGTGATAATCTTTATAGAATTTTCACGTTCGAAGGCGTTGGTAAATTAAGAACGTGCAGGAAGTCCCCAGTTTAAGACCTAGAGCCCGGCGCCCTCCTGGGTTTCCGGTGCCGAAGCTTCTGGGGAACTACCGTACGTCCCCAAGTGTCATTCGGCAGTTTCCTCTGTACATAGCCTCTGCTGTTGTAACGACCTTCGTCTACTGCTTGTGTAAAGGGGAGTGATGCGCAGATGGCGGTGCTCCCCATGGCCGAATGAGTCCATCTGTGAGGTGTCCCACCGGGTAAGCTGGTGGATACTGGTAAGGGTTCATGCAAAACCTACACTCGGTGGTGAAGTACGTTCGCATTCGCCGGTGTAGCTTGGTTTTTATACGTTGCTAACTGACCAACGAAGCTAAAATTTGCATAAACTCACAGCGAAAGACAGAAACCGCAAACTCCGAAGGCTCCGCACATACTTTGAAAATTAGAGTAAAAAATAATATAGTCGCTGTTGCGCACACAGGTTAGATATAGATATTGACATCACGTTCGTATTCAAAACACTAAAACGCCTTCATAACAGAGTTGCAAGTCCAGTCCACTACAACTGAAACTTCCTGATCGCTAAATCTCATGTTAACCCATGAAGAAACTTAAAAGTGCGATTATTCATCTATATCTTTAAAGTGAAAAGCACATTCTGTCTCATTTTCCACACGAATATCGTCTCTTTGCGCATGCGCCAACGTTTTTTGAAGGCTTCTTCCCTCAGAAAGAGGAAACCTGATGGATTAGTCCTCACCTGTTTAGCCTATAGGGATTGAAATGGGTTGATTGAAAAAAGGATGGAGTCACCATTGCATTGAAAGCATACACTTTCTAATATATTTTTGTTCTGACATTGAAAGCTAAAGCTTTTTTTAAGGACTCATGTTTCTACTACTAAATATGCACATTTTTTGCAAAATTTTAAAGAGAGCTTGGATACAGTTACATATTTATAACGGATTGAAATTGTTAGTGTTATTTTCTCGGTAGTCAGTAATTTTGCGCTTTCTAAAGCAATATAAATAATAAATTCAACTTTCGGAACAAAAGATAGGTAAGATATTTGCTTACCTCTATTTTCCAGAAATCGTCCTCATTGTACCGCTAGGCCATGATCGCCAGAATTTCGTATTAATCCATTATGATTAGCACACACTCACTATGTAAATCCTTGGTTTGTAGGATATCCATGAGACTGATTAAGTAATGTTAAAATATTATTAATTAATAAAAACATATTCATAATACTGTTAAATTATTTAATTTACATAGCTTACATTTAATAGTTACATAAAATTTAGTTTTAAACATTATTTCAATTTAAGTTTAAGGGAAAACGACATAATGTCCGTTTCCATCGCGAATTAAAAAGAATCTGTTAAAGTTCTATAAAGCAGAGATGCAACAGTCTTAGTCCTTATATAGTGACATCATTTTTAAGTTCTTTCATTGGATGGTAATGACGTAAAGTCAATTTACGTCACTAATACGTATTTTAGTCTTTCACTTCCTTGTTCAGAGCACGTGCTGTAAAAACCTCTTCATCTTGCATCAGGCACTTTCATTTCCTGTTTGAAATTCTAGATAATTACTTTTTATCGGGATGAGTTTTTAAATGATGTAAATAAACTGTCATAGAAATTAATTCCGGATATTAATTGTTGATATATTACCAACAGAAATGTCAGATAATTCGGAAGATGAGAACAACTTTTTTATTGCTATGTTAAAGGAGCCGACGCGAAAACAAACAAACAAACAAAAAAGTGAGAAGAAAACATTTCTTTTACAACTAGATAACAATATTTTTTCTTGAAATTTTTACACGGGCTGTAAAACCGTTTTATTTATCACCAATAAAGATTTCAAAGAGTTCGGACAAAAAGAACTTTTTATTTTAGACTTGAAACGCCTAGACAAAAAGAACTTTTTATTTTAGACTTGAAACGCCTAGACAAAAAGAACTTTTTATTTTAGAACTAGTATATAATAGTCAAAAATGACGGAATGTTACGTTTCATTTTCATAAGACTTGATACAAACAATATTTTAGACTTATTTTAGACTTGAAAATCGCCTAGACAAAAAGAACTTTTTATTTTAGAATAGAAACTATGAAACGACCCTACTTAAACAAGAAAATGAGCGCTTTTATCACTAAATATTAATATTTTTTCGCGAATTTTCCATTTTAAAATATAATTTCATGCAAAATTTTAAAGAGAGCTTGGATACAGATATATATTTATAACCGATTGAAATGTGAGAGAATTCGGAAGATGAGAACTATTTTGTTATTGCTATGTTAAAGGAGCCGACGCGAAAACAAACAAACAAACAAAAAAGCGAGAAGTAAACATTTATTTTACAACTAGATAACAATATTTTTCACGAAATTTTTACACGAGCTGTAAAACCATTTTATTTATCACTAATAAAGATTTCCAAGAGTTCGGACAAAAAGAACTTTTTTTAAAAAAAACTATGAAACGACAAGAAAAGGAGCGCTTTTATCACTAAATATCAATATTTTTTCGCGAATTTTTCATTTTAAAATATAATTTAATACAAAATGCGATTAAACATATAAATTAATAAAAACTTTATGTTTCTTTTAAAATTTATTATCACGGGCCGGGCGGGGGCAGCTACTTACCTATTATGATGATCGAAATACAGTTTTCACCATCAGAGAGTAGGCGTCAGATGCCAACGAAATGCATTTTTAAAACTTGTCTTTTTAAATTTTAAGTAAGTTTTTAAAAAATGATAAAATTTCACCAAGTGGAAATTTCAAACTTTATAGGGAATTTTTATATATTTAAAATTTAAGAAGATAATTTTTAAAAAAGCACCTCGTCGGTATCTGACTCATTCTTTCTGATGATGTAAACCGCACTTCGACAATTATATTAAATAATGAGTATAGCGCTTTTAAGTTTTCCCATGGATTAACATGGGATTTAGCGATCAAACAATTTCAGTGAAATGCCCCTTAAGGAAATTTTAGTATACTAGGGGGGGCTCCCCCCATCTCGCTACGCTTTCGAATCCCCCCTCCCCCCTCCCCGCGTAATCGCTTAGCGATTCTGTTCGGTATCGCGCAACAATCCCTATTTTCTAGAAGAAAAGAAAAGAAAAAAAAGAGACGTGAACATCTACGCAGATTTTTATTGGTCCAATTCCAAATCGTTTGGCACATTTCCAAACACCATGTATACTAAAAATACATATTTTGTATAGTAAGGAAAAAATGGCATCAACAAATGCATAATCATAAAATCAACCCAGTGGGCAATATTTCCGTGACGTCACAATAAATATGAATTTTTTTCGCTTATAAAAAAAAAGTGCACGCGGATAAATGTTTTTACCGAAATTTAACTTGCAAATAAAAAAATTTGGCCTAAAAACCACGTGTCTTTAATATTTATTATATCTCTTTTATCCTCGCAACAGTGGAAAGAAAAAAAAGCCGGGAAGATCTACACAGATTTTCATTGGTCCATTTCCAAATTGTTACTTCTTTTTAATATAAAGAGATTATGTGGTGTGTATAAATTCTATAGCTCATATACAGGGATACGCAAAAAAATTCGTAAGCATTACTGTCTATAAATGTGAGTTGCTTAGAAGTGTCTTTTAATATATATATATATTTAATACGTATATAATTAATATAATAATATTATATATATATATATATATATATATATATATATATATATATATATATATATAATATTATTATATTAATTATATACGTATTAAATATATATATATATTAATATTATATATTATATTATTTATTACATTATATTAATTTAGAAATTAATTAGATTATATGGAAAATAATATATATTATATAAGAAACCAAGCTCAACCGGAAATGACGTAAAAGCGTTCGGTTTAAGAACCAATCAGAAAGCATGATAATCGCAATCGTCTATCCGTGGTGGACAGGGAAATTATGCATTTTTTTTAGTTGCGGTATGGGTTTCCTATCTGAATTAAATTTTAGTAAACTATATATGGGTAAATGCTGAAAATAAATTCTCAAATGTGTTTTGTGTTTTATAGCTCAGTTCAATTTTAGAGAGCCATGCGGAGTATATACAAATATGTAGAAAATATACAGGTCTACTCAAAAGAATCAGTACGTAGTAGGTACTAATTGCTGAAAGTGGGCGTTTTCAACTGTGTTATGTGATTTCTAAACTGTTTATCTAGATATCTTCTTATTAAATAGTGAAGTTTCGTTAGATTATTCTAGAAGTGTTGGAAAGTGTTTCATAATCTATGCGTGACACATGAATCTTTTTTTTTTTTTTTTTTTTTTTTTTACTTACCCATCATACGTAGTATAGGTGAAGCCTATTGAATTTCAGTAACCTCGATTATCCGGAACTATTTTTTTCGGACTCTTGAAATATTCGTTCTGATAAAACGTACATAAAAATTTTCTTCATTGTTTAATTTTAAGAAGTGAATATAAAAGACAATAAAAAATCATAAATTTTGCATAAGGAATGAAGTCGATTGGATAATGAGTTGCCGAGATATTTGTAATCCTTATTTCCCACACTCTTCGATTTTTCATGACGCTGTATTTCATTCAAATTTCAATTCAAAGATATATTTTAATTGGAAATGAGACGCTTAATCCAACGCAGTAAACTGCTAGTTAATAGGATTATCATTTTTGGAGTTATAAGGATGTTTCTTTTACGCAATTCAGTAATAGAGCATTTAAAGTTTAGGACGCCATCAAGCCAGGATTTTATTCGAATTGCAATGTATTTTATAAATAGTTTACACGTTTTTTTTTTTTCATATTTTATATTATGCATATCCATGATGGGTAAGTATTAAGGTGGCCCCAACGACTAGTTTAATTTGTATAAGGGGTATGTCAGGTATTTGTATAAGGGGCTGATGCACAAAAAGGATACGTGGTTCAAAAAGACTTAAGAACTTCTGATTTAAAATTGGTTAAAACATACAACCAATTTTTTATTAGATGTTTTTAATTATATATGTCATAAAAAAAATTATTAAAGTTCCGTACACTTGGAAAAAAAAAAACTTATTTTCAGAAGAAAGTATCTTTTCAATCAAAAGAAAATTAAATTTTATTTTATGGATACAGACATGATTTACAAAAAAGAGAGATTAATTTCTCAATTCAAGTAAATTCTTCTTCTTGCCATTTTTATTGTTCATGAATTCTAATACATGCATATAGATAATTATTTCATGGAAAACATTTATGACAAACAGAAAAGGGGAAGAGGTTTTCTCCATAATACTTCCGAAAATAAATTTTTAAATTGTTTTAATGAAAAACACATTTCTGGCATACTTTACACACAAAATTTATTACCTTTATGGATGTGAAGATGAGCAGATAACAGCAGTTTTAATTGTTTTTCCACGTCACACTTGAAAGGTTTTTCATACCTATATGAATTTTTAAATGTTTATTCAAATCAGATTTAGATACAAATGTTTTTGCATAAATATCACAATAAGTCTTCCTCCTACATGAATTTTTATTTTTTAAGTCTTTCGGATGCGATTTTTATGAAAATCTTCTGCGAGTGCGAGATTGACGAAGATAATTACTTTATAATCATAATGTTTGAATTTAAACACTTTTCTGAGCTTCTCACATTTTTCACGAATATGAATTCTTAAAGGATAACTTAATCAAAAATAAATGATAAACGTAGAATAGCACAAATAAAAATATATAAAATGGCATTTTATATATTTTTATTTGTGCTATTCAACGTTGATCATTTATTTTTAATATAACGACACAAAGTTCAATCCATTTATTTTAGATAACTTAATCAGTTCTACGTCTAAATGTTTTTTTTCCGAAGATATCACGATGAAAGGGTCTTCCTCCAGCATATGAACAATCAAGTGCGCTTTCAAATGATGCTTTTGTGAAAACATTTCCGATAGAAATCACATTCGAAAGGTTTTACACCAAAATGGATATGAAAATGCAAATTTAAACTACTTTTGCCATCAAAATATTTTTGACATACATTACAGACAAAATTCTTCCCTCCATGGGCAGGCAAATATCTGGATAATCTGAATCATTGCAAATGATTTTGGTGAGATAAAAATAAAATTATTGCCTTCACGGATGCAATAATGAGCAGTTAATTGATCATTTAATTTAAATGTTTTTTTGCACTCTTCACATTTAAAGTGTTTTGAAGTGCTATAACTTTTTAAACGATAATTTTGGATAAAAAAAATTTCCCACACGTATCACAATGGAAGGGTTTTTCTCCTGTATGAATAAGAAAATGAATCTTCAAGTAATGTCCTTTTTGTGGAAAACTCGTCCGACATACATCACATGCACAAAGCTTGCGTTCTCTCCTCATCATCGTTCATAAAAAGAGTTCAATTCTTTTCTTTACGAGTTCAGATATATCTTTCCAAAAAAACATTTTGATGAAAAGCTATTGGGCAAAATGAACATTGTTTTCATTTCCAACAATGAATTTTCCTGTGCGTGGGTTCTTACATGTCTCTGTAAGTAACTATTTCGAGGAAAAGCTTCTTGACAGAATGGGCAAGGAAATGATTTTTCTCCAGTATGCATACGAAAATGCTGATCTAAACTTGCTTTGGTGGCAAAGGTTTTCTGACATACATTGCAGACAAAATATCCTTCATGCATACGAAGATGAGCAATTAAATTATGTTTTAATCTGTACGCGTTTTCGCAGATGTGGCACTTGAAAGGTTTATCATCGCTATGAGTTCTTAAATGATAATTTAAACCAGATCTATGTGTAAACGCTTTTTTACACATGTCACAATGAAAGGGCTTTTCTCCCGTATGAATGAGATAATGCTGTTTCAAGTGTGTTCTCTGTGCAAACTTTTTTGGACAAAATTCACATTCAAAGGGTTTTTCTCCCACCTTTTCTAGTAAAATGTTTCTGACATACGAAACAAATTTATTTTCTTCATGCGTACGCAAATGTTTGTTCAACCTGTCTTCCAGGGAAAAAGTTTTCTCACAGAAGTTACATTTAAAGGGTTTCTGACAAGAATAGATCCGAAAATGCGAATTAAAACTACTTTTATCGTGAAATTCTTTTTTACATTCATTACAGACGAATTTATTCTTGTTGTGAAAGTGCAAATGTTTGTCCAATATAGTTTTTATTGAAAATGCTTTTGGACAGATATGACACTTAAAGAGCTTTTCCTTCGTATATACACGCATATGATAATTTAATCTGTATCTTTCTGAAAATGATTTACCACAAGTAGGGCATTCATTTGTTTTTATATGATGTCTTGAAAGGTGGCCTCGTAAAGAAGTTCTAAATTTAAATGCTTTATCACACTTGTCACACTTAAAAGTTTTTTCATTGCTATGAGTTTTTGAATGACGACTCAATTCAGTTTTGCGTGCAAATCTTTTCCCACAGATGTCACAAAGAAAGGCTTTTTCTCCTGTATGAATAAGTAAATGATCTTTTAAACCCATTTTCTGTGAAAAGCTTTTCTGACAGAAATCACATTTAAATGGTTTTTTACCGGAATGGATATAAAAATGCAAGTCTAAACTATCCTTTGTAAAGAAATCTTTCTGACACACATTACACACGAATTCCTTTCTTGCATGTTCACGCACATGTCTGTCCAATATATGTTTTATTGAAAATGCTTTTGAACAGATATGGCATTTATAGGGTTTTTCCTGAATTGGAATACAAATGTGATAATCTAATTTTTGCCTTTCTGAAAATGACTTTCTACAATTTGGACATTCATGCAGTTTTTCCGTAGAATGACTTAGAATGTGTTCTTGTAAAGAACTTTCACTATGAAATTTCTTTTTACAAACGTCACATACAAAATGTTTCACTTCGGAATGAACATCAAGATGATGAATGTAATCGCTCTCTTCCGTAAAAGTTTCTTTACAGATATCACACACGAATGGCTTTTCATCTGAGTGAATTTCAAGATGTTGAAGTAAATTGCTTTCCTCAGAAAACTCGTCTTGACAAAAAACACACTTGAAAAGGGTATCCAAACCACACTTTTAAAAATTTTCGGCTCACAATTTGTTACTTAACATTCCAGATATGGTATCAACACAAGTAGTTAAAGTTTCTTAGATAAAATTGTAAGTAATAACATCTGTGCTTAATACATAAAGTATCTATATAAATCTTAAACTTACACTTTTTTTTTGTTATAACGTTTCAGTTGATGTAACGTTAAATTAACTTCTAGAAACAACGATTTCGAATATAAATAAAATTTCTCTTTCGCAGTACATCTATAGAGTGATGGGTCGATACATGCAACAGGAAAAAATGAAATACCTGAAAAGATAGAAATAATAGCAAACAAAACGGAAATATATATATATATATATATATATATATATATATATATATATATATATATATATATATATATATATATATATATATATATATATATATATATATATATATAAACATTTTAATAATAAAATATTTATTCTTTGCACATACTATTAAAAAAAGCGCTGTGACAAGAAAGTTAGAGAGAATATTTTTAAAAAATCTGCTTTTTCAGTTAAATCTGATTTTTTCGCTAATTTCCTGTTTCATGATCTAAAATTCCACAAAAAAAGTCCTTTCTATTCTAATTGTTGTCATATTATGAACAAACTAAGTAAAACCCCATTAAGTTTGAAGCAAAAAATTGTGTTACACATGGAACTTCCCGTTTTACTGGCTGATAGTGTTGGAAAGCATAATATATTTATTCCAGGAAACTGAGAAAATTTCTTTCATTAAATTATTGGGCCAATTTTCTCTAATTGCTGTCAACACCACGGGTTAGCGCCAAACAAAAGCGATATCATTAAAAATGTGATTAATGTCTTTGCACATAATATATTGCTGCAGTTGCCAAACTTTATTTTTAAGCGACCCACTTAATAGGTAGGTGTATATAGAGCCTTTTGTATAATCTGTTTCTGTATTTAGAAAAAGATCAACTTTGGCACAAAGCATACACATGAGAACAGCTACAGGTAATAGCAATGTGAAAATGGAGTTATCAAAATCTTTTATTATGGAAGGAAAAAAGTATGTTTATTAATGAAAATATAGTAGTTTAGCACCAACAACAGAATCTGTGTCGGGACTGGAACTTTTTAACACTTTCCAACATAGCTGAAAGCTATTTTTCACTCTGTTGGAATAAATCTCAACTATGATACTCCAACCATTTAATATGATTTACCTGGTTGAAAAAAACTTTCCTCTGTTCATTATGACCTAATTACATGGTACACATGAGTTTCCGTGTTGTATCACATTCATCATGTAAATAAAATGCTATACTTATAGCTCGGATGAATGAAATTGGCGCTGCAGTTCGCAGACATGTCCAACAAATAAAAGTGAATTATGCCAGCCAAAATATCGTTGGGATACCTCGGATGAATGAAATTAGCGCTGCAGTTCGCAGACATGTCCAACAAATAAAAGTGAATTATGCCAGCCAAGATATCGTTGCGATAGCTCAGTAGAAAGAGCGTTGGCACGGCAAGCCTAAAGTACCCAGGTTCGAGTCCTGGTACTGGATTTTTTCGCTCTTTTGGAATAAATCTCAACTATGATACTCCAACCACTAAATATGAATAGCTGAAAAGCGTTTATAACTTCAGTTTGTCTGTCTGCAGCACTAAGCTCCATAATAGAATGGAGGGCTAACTCACTGGTCCAACTTTCTACCGCAACCGCATCACACTTAAAATGCGCGCAAGAAATACATCCTGCATTTTTAAAAATATTACAAGCAGTTTTTCAAACTTTTCCGCATTCTTTTTATCATTTTTGCTTATTTCTACACATTTTTATGAGTAATACTTAACATTTTTTTTTGGAGCTTTTATAAAATTTCATTATTAACGAATATTGAATTAAATATTTATGATGAATTTAAAGGAAGTTTGTAATTTTTTCAATAAAGAATATATATCACAGAAAATTGTAGCAATTTTAAAAGATAATCCAATTTGAAAATATCTACCCTATTCTTCTTTATGGGAGGAAATCTGTGTTTTGCCAACAATTTTCATCGGAAATTCTTTGGCATTGTATTCATGGGCAGACCGTTGGATTCAATGTATCAGAATAGGAAGATATTCCTTCGCACTATTGTGGACCTCAGTGGGCTACAGCAGTGGTGTAGTCCTGGGGAAAAAAGTGGGGGGACGCTCATAGTCTCGATCATTAGGGTCTGTATCTGTATCACCCAAAGGGCAAACTTGATTATGAATCTTGCTTTTCATTTTGAATTGCAGAGAAAAGTAATTGAAAAATTAAATTTTAAATTTTAAATTAAAATTTAATTAAATTAATTAAAGTTTTTTATCTGTTGGTCGTTCATAGCTTCCCATAAATTAAAATATTGTTAACCTTATTTCATGTGTGAAAAATACGTATTTAAAATAGAATTCGTAATTTAATAACACTAATCCACGCAACGAGACTTTTGTTAGACATTGTTTATTTTTGAGATACTCATAGAATAACTATTGTATACTAAGAGCATTGAAAATTATTGCATTTTTACATTACGGACACGTATAGTGTAAGGAAAATATTGTAATCATGACAAGAAAAAAGACTATGAAATTTATATCTTTACTTTTATAGGTTCCCTGAGTCCGCTTTTCCTATTTCTGTAACAATTCTCTATGTATCTGCGTATGCATGTGTGCGAGTCAGTACTTTCTTTAAGATTCTCAAAGTCTGTGTTTGGTGATTTTGCAATGAGTCAATATGTGTATGTGTCTGAGCAGGGTAGCATTTAAACGGTGTTTTCGGCTGAGATTAAATTTCGCAGGTATGTTATATATGATGAAAAGATTATTTAACATTCTGGATTATATATGCCACTGCCCAAACTCTATACAAAATTTTGAACAACGTGTAAAAATATTGGGTTGTTCGGAAAGTTTCTTCCGTTTGGGAAAACCAATTCGTACCGGAAAATTCTATCATCTATTAGACATCAATTTCAATATCTAATGTCAATTGACGGGCAGAATTTTCCGGTACGAATTAGTTTTCCCAAATGGAAAGAACTTTCCGAACATCCCAATACGAATTTGAAAGGGGTGAAATAGACCAGTATTATATAGACCAGTATTCCTTATAAAGAAAATTTCTGAAAATCGCGTTTCATCAAGATTTTTGTAAAATTAGTAACTCTTTAAATCAGTAACTAAGTTACTTCTAATTTGTAAGTATTGAATTTTTATGGGATGAAATGGAGAAAGACGTTCAAAAATATTGGTTTCATCATGATTTGTGTAGAAATATTCGAGCAAGAGCAACTGACTTAAAACTTGGCACACATATACTTTCAGGACATACATGCTCGTAAAATCTTATTTATTATTATTTTTTTAATTTACATTTTAAAAGGATGAATTGTCCAGGGCTCCCATGTGGTTCGTCAACTGAATACCAATATTTTTTAACAGAAAATTTCTTAGTAGGTTTCTAAAACTTTTCTGCAAAAATTTACTTCCGAAGGTTGTTTCTGCAAAATTTACAAGAAAAATCTAAAAATAAAATTTTTCTAAGAAAATACTGGTATTCAAAAAGCGGACCATTTGGGAGTCCTGATTGTTAAGTAAATATTCTAAACTTGTTTCATCACGATTTATCTGGTAGCTATTAACATGCAGATGCGCACGAAGAATGGCTTTTAAAATATTCGAAATTTTAAGTGCTGAAATAAGCCGAAAATTTTTTTAAGTTGTTATTCTTCTGAAACTATCAGTGCTAGAAACTTCAAATTTGACATAGAAGTTACTTAACTCGTAGATATTCTCTACGATGAGTTGAAATTTTAATGTGGGAATCGTCTCAGTGAATGTTACCCCACTATTAACAGCGATATAAAAGTCTACTCTAGTTATAAATTGATTTGAATCCATGCCATTCTATAAGTGTTTAAAGATTTGAGCGGAAATTTTTTAAAGATGTAATTTTGAAGTAGAATTTCTATGGCAAATAATACTTATGCTTGTGCCAGATGACTTATTTAAGAAACGCTTTCCTAATAAAATTACTTTTAACGTTAATAAAAATAAATTAAATATAGAAAAAAAAAACATACTTTCATTAAAATTCACAAAAAGTCAACTTATATTATAAAGCACAAATGTGTGCGTCGCTCAATGATGTCATACTGATGCGGGCAGCAATGTGGTGAAAATGGATGAATTTTGAAACAATGGAGCTAGTTTTTTCAATTAAACAATCATAATGTTATTTCTATGGGGTAAATGCCATTTTTGTGCCGACGTTGACCCCCCCCCCCCCCCTAGGGATCTAATTTTTAAAAAATGAATGCCCAATTCATGTATTTTCCTCAGGTATACATATATATATATTCCAAATTTCAAAGCTGTACGTCAACAGGAAGTGAGTGAAAAATGAATCACAAGATTTGACTGTCACATACATACACAAATGTAAGATAAAAGAAAGCGGGTAAAAAAGTGGCTCAAATTAATTTCTTTTATTTATTAAATATATTTAAATAACAGGGGGAAAATGGGTTGAAAACAACAGCAATACATTTAATTCTCTCACAGTTTAATAATATGTATTATTTTCCCTCTTTCAATGAACTTTACAGAAATACTTATTTTCAAAAAAAAAATTTTCATCTCTTTATATTTTCTAGATTTTGTATCAGTAGCCATTCTGTGATTTACCGCTTTCCAAATTTTGAGTAAGGCTATGGTTTTCACTTAGATAAGGATGAATCGTTAAAGATTAGAATTAGAAGATTAAACAGATTATTATTCATTAAAGTTAAATTACTATTATAAATTAAAAGCATCAAGTTTTGTCACTAAAAACCACCTTGAACCACGTTGCTATCAAAGTATTGCATTTTTTGACAAATTCTTCAAGTTTGAGCTAAGGTCGACTTTTACAGGGCGTCCGAAAAAAATTAAACTTGAAGATAAGTAGTCAATGTAAGATGCAAAAAAGTTTAAAATAAGGTAGGAAATATGCAGGGGGGAGGAAGGGGACAACGACTATATATCAAATTAGAAAAGCTATGAGGTATTACAAGAAGGTAACAGTAACATGGATGATAATAAACATGTGCGGTTGACCCTCAGTTATGTACTGCAGCTGACGGAAAATACATAGAGATGCTTAGCCAATTCTTCTTCTTATTATTATTTTTAATTTGTAAGTTTTAAAACTACACTGTCTCTTTACATGATTTTTGCCCGTGCAGCTTTTTATTTAGATACACTTGCGATGCATTTTTTTCCCTTTTTACACTTATTAATATTTAATTTTGTTCTAAAAAAGCTATCACCAATATGTGCACAGGACCATTTTCATTGATAACGTAATATTTAAATGGTTCGAAAAGGTTTTATAAGTCAGCTTTCTTCCTTCATTTTTTAAATTTAATTTTAAATATGTAGATATGCAGATTTTTAATGATTTTATTGCAGCAAAAAGGAAAATTTTTCTGACTGACAAATTTTGAATAGAAGAGTCGCATAAAGAGTTATTGTATAAATGTTTGAAAATTAACAAGATAATTATTTCATTGACAATATTATTTCAATATTATTATTTTTTTTACTTTATTTTAAACTTTTTTATAATTTACGTTATCTACTTATCTCCAGCAGGTAACAAATTAAAGTGCGTGTCAACTTTTATAATACACAGACACACTATATACCGGCCAATATACACTGCTCAAAACAATTAAAGGATATTGCAGTTTTAGGTGGATTTTGTATCTGGGAAACTTTTTAGCTGATTGATACATGGTCGACAGACATAGTAGGTTATATGAGAATAAATTACACATGTTTGGCAGAAAAAAATGCATTTTATTGCGCATTTGTGTACAAAAGGAAAAAAAACACAATGTGTGCATATGAGAAAAAAAGAATAAGAAAAGGTGTTTTCTTCAAAGAAAATCATTTTCAGTAGGGGGTATGGTTTCCACGGGCGGCCAGCAACGTTGAACACCTTTGAGGCATGGACTCAATGAGGCTATTAATGACGAGTTGGGGTATTCTGCCCCACTCTTCCAGAAGAGCTCTTTCCAGTTCTTGGAGAGTTTGTGGGGGCTGTTGGCGGCCAGAAACTCGTCTTCCTAGAGCGTCCCAAACGTGCTCGATTGGATTCATGTCTGGAGAACACGCTGGCAATTCCATTCGAACGATTCCTTCCTCGAAAAGGAAATCCTCCACCAGGTTTGCACGATGTGGCCTGCAGTTATCGTCCATTAAAATGAATTTATCTCCGATTGCTGCAGCGTAAGCGACTACAATAGGTCTGAGGATCTCATCTCTATATCGGCGACCAGTCAGAGCTCCATCTCGAATGATGTAAAGGTCAGTGCGCCCGTCAATGGAGATGCCACCATACACTAACACTCCTCCACCGCCAAATCTGACACTTTCGTGCACGAACGCAGGATTATTCCTACTGCCACGGTCCCTCCAGATGAAAATACGCCTATTATCCGGATGCACAGAAAAACGGGACTCGTCAGAAAACAGAATATTGCTCCATTCATTTCTCCTCCAGTTGACATGCTCGATTGCCCACTCCCTGCGGTCGCGACGATGCCTTGATGTTAATCTAACACATACCATCGGTCGGCGAGCATACAGACCTACAGCATGGAGCCGGTTTCGGACAGTCTGAGTTGAAATCGTGGTGCCTGTAGCCGAGCGAAGGTGTTGTTGGAGAAGAGTAGCGTTCATGTTTCGGTGTCTCCAAGCTGTTAACGCTAAATACCGATCTTCATTGGGCGTTGTTGCCCGTCTACGACCTTGCCCTGGTCTTCGGCCTGCACATCCACTCTCCAAAAAACGGTTCCAGATCCTGGAAATGACACTTTGTGACACTCCAATGGCTTGCGCTACTTCGGCTTGAGTTTGGCCCCTTTCTAACCTACCAACAATTCTCCAAGCTTCTGAATCTGTCAAATGACTTCGCTGAGACATCGTACTCATCGAAACAAAGCAATCACTGAATGCCGATCATCCTTGTCTTCATCCTCTTTTATCCAGTTGAAAGTCAAATTTCATTCGCTGCCGCTGAAGCGACGTTTTTGACGTCGAACTCAAAATTTGCATACTCCACAGTTTGAAAACCAGAAAAATTTGCATTTGTGATTCTCTTCTTCTATTTTCGGCAAAAAAAATTTCGTTTATATCTTTATTTTATATAAAACTTCAAATATCCTTTAATTGTTTTGAGCAGTGTATATTATATTCATTACACACAAATGTTTGTAAAATTAATTTGGGGCAACAATGTGTGAAGGAAAAGCATGTCTAGTGTTTTTTTTTAAATCGAAAATATAATTTCGTTCAGTTTAAACACATACCAAGCAATAATTATCTCATTCGAATGTGGGAAAATTCGAATGGTAACGTATTCATTCGAATTATTTTGAGTGGTCATGTATAGAAATTAATGATCATATGCTCATCACATAACACACTAAAATTTAAACCAGCTGCAAAACGCATTGCAAGAAATATCCGGCCATGACGGTAGTGTATTTGGATTATTTTTGTGTGGCCCTGTATACGAATATCATTTACGTATCACTTAGCAAATGGATATTTTCTTCAGCTGAAAAATACAAAATATAATCGAAAACACGTTTCGAGCAACTGAACCCACGTCTGACAATGTGTCCGGATTCTTTGGCCTTGTAAAATAACTATAAATGTGTCGTGCACCGTTTTCCATGCATTGCAAACAATTATTGTTAATAGCTCATGGTGTTTTGGTGTTTCGAAATATTTTTTAACGTCCCTGTAAACGAACGATAAATGCTATTTTTGATAGGGAATATGTTGTAACGAATTTCAATACCATATGGCATTAATTACTTCATTTATGTGTATTTCAAACAATCTCCGCCCAGTAAACAGTAATATGAAAGAACTCTTTTTTGATCACTCGTAAACGAAATACTGATGCTATACACATAATTCACAATAGTGATAAGGCTACATTGAAAAAATATACATAAAATTTTGTCGAAATTCAAGCAAACTGTTGGAAATTACAAGTAGAATGCGAACAGATGGAGACAGACAAGCTATCTGACACTGTAAACACTTTCCATGTTGTTGAAAAGTATTAAAAATCAATGCCTTATTTCTTAAAATTGTTGATTTATTGGTATGCTCATAATTTAAAAAAAAATAGTAAGTTTGAAAAGATAGCGTCCTCTCGCGTCTCTAGCGTCCCCCTTGAAAATAAAAAGTAAGGGGACGCTCGACATAAAATAAAAAAGTGAGGGGACGCCGTCCTCCCGCGTCCCCCCTCGACTACACTACTGGGCTACAGTCTTCATGGTCACAGTGGGTACAGTACTTTTCAGATTGCCATGTAAATGATATATATTAATTAGGTTTACTGTTGTTCGCTATTAAAAATGAAGTGTGTAGCACTTGTAGTTCTTTTACAACAGGTACACTAAAAATAATTCCGTTACAGTATGGTCTGTGGGGGGGGGGGGGGGATTGTGTGCAGTGCCTTTTAATAATGTTCCGATACTTCAAACATGATGGAATTAATATGCATCACTGAGATAGACTACAACATGCTTTTTTTTAATAGAATATAGAGTAGAATTTATAGTTCGTTTACAACACACAAAAAAAATTCAACATATAAAAATCTATGACGGAAACTGTTTGCAGCCTAATTCCATGATATTACACCACTTCAATCATAATAAAATTGATATGCATTACTGAGGTGCGATGCATATTTTAGATTTATATATTATACTTTTACATATATAGATTATGGAATGCGTAGCGTTCACTGTTCCCCTACAGAGATGGTCTGTGATAACATGATCTACAGAGATGGTCTGTCATAAAAGCAGGTCAGCAGTCTTCTGAAGACTGCTCTGTAGATGCAGTGCCTTATCGCGTTAAGCAACGCGTTGAGAAGACGAAGAGTATGAAGCGAAAGCGATAGAAAATGCATCGCACTTTGCAGATGGAGACAGAGACAGATGAAGGTCGTCCTGTCGTTTTGGTTTTGATTTCTGATACATGACTATGGCCTGAATGTATTCCTGATGCTGAAAGAACATGTCTTTCAAAAGCAGGTTCAGCGTCCCCAATGTACAATTATGATTTTCCTACTGATACCAGCAGAAGCAGATTCATCTCAAACAACAATGCAAGAGATCTCAGCAACGGAGAGAAAATTCACAGAAATTGATTGGTGTATTCTGTAGCAAAAAAGTGTTTTCTGCTTCTACTGCAAAATTTTTGCAACGGCTACAACTTCTTTATCAAAAGATGGCTATAGCGATTGACGGCATATAGTACAAACCATCGAAAATCATGAAACTAGGAAAAAACATTTTGAAGCCCAAAAGTACTCACTTGAATTGAGTATTCGTTTAAAAATTTCGCAAACAACAGATGATATTTCTCAAAGATTTTGGAATCCTAAAACCCAGCATTGGAACGCCGTTTTTCAAAGTGTAATTTTGATCGTCATACTTTTAGGAGAAAGTTGCTTGGCATTTAGAGGTAACAACGAAAATTTGTATGAACATGATAAAGAAAATTTTTAAAGCTAGTTCATTTATTAGCTGAATTTAATCTTGTCATGTGTGGGCATGTAAGGAAGGCTTTGAACAAACAACATAAAATAACCACATACTTGAGTAAAATCATTCAAAACGAGATCATTCACCTAATTGTACATGATGTCAAAAGGCACACATTAGATGAAATGAAAAAAATCAAAATATTATTCAATTATATTAGATTGCACACCTGACTTGAGTAAAACAGAACAAATGACCTTCGTTATACGGTATGTGTCGATTGAACAAGAAAACATCAACATTCGTGAAATTTTTTTTGGCTTTCTTCCGACTGAAAAATCAACAAGCCAACAACTTTTCGATGTCTTACTTCGAGAGCTAGAAAACTTGTAAATGCCTTTGGCAAACATGAGAGGCCAAGGATATGATAATGGGGAAAGGAGAACATGCAGGGGTGCAAGCAATAATTAGAAACAGCAACCCTCGTGCCTTTTTTATACCATGTGGCAGCCATTCCCTTAACCTGGTGGTAAGTAATATGGCCAAATCATCATTAGAAAGAGCCAACTTCTTTAATATTGTCCAAAAACTGTACTTATTTTTTTCATCATCGCATTTCAGATGGGAGATTCTTTTGAAGCACGTTGAAACAACCTTGAAATCTCTCAGCGACAGCAGATGAGAAAGTCGAATTGGTGCCATAAATCCACTGAGGTATCAAATCGGGCAAATATATGCTGCATTGCTTAGCATTTACGAGGACAAATATATAGATAGTTCTATAAGAGATGAAGCATCTGGGCTATTTACGCAAATAAAACGATTCAAATTTCTTTGTTTTGTCGTGATATGGTATGAGGTTTTAAATCATGTCATGTCAATCCCATTAGTAAACTTATATAGGGGGAGATGACGATATTGCATTGGCAATAAAACTTTTGGAAAGTTCCAATCGTGTGTTTAGGAATTTGAGAAAGGCAATCACTTTAATACCATCCTTGTCGATGCTGGCGAAATGGCATCCGAAATAGATGCAGATAAAAAAAAAAAATTTAATAAATACCGAGACATCGAGTTCGTCGACGAAAAAGACAATTTGATTATGAAATCAGGATGAACCCATAATCGATGCACAGGAAAAATACAAATTGAATTCTTTTATCACCTTGTTTCCAGTGCAATTAATTCTCTAGAACAAAGATTTTCTCAGCTGGCAATATTACAACAGTTACTTCTGTTTTTTATATCATATACAGGGTGATTCATAAAAGATGGGCAGAACTTTAAGGGGTTATAGTACACTTAAAGACAAATAATATTAAATAGGAGACTAAGGGTCCCAGACGTATTCCCAAGGAGATAGGGGGCATTAAAGTTTAGGGTCCGAAATTTCAAATGATTATAAAACATGGAAAAATTGGTCGATTCGTTTGCGGTTTTTGCAAAAAATTTTCTTTATGCCAGTATTTTCTTGAAATAAAATTTTAAAGTTCAATTTCAAAAAATGCCGATAGGGGGCGCTTTAGACTTTGGAGTAACAAACAACTATTTTTTAACGTTATTTTTTGTATTTCTTTAAATGATTTCGAAAGCTTAGACTTAAACTTAAATTTTGATCTAAAAATCTGAGTCCTAACGAGTAGTTAAGTAGCGTAAACTGAAATTTGAAATTTGAAACCCTTCTCCCCCCAGAACAAAAATCAGTTATTCCCGATCTTTGTGTCGTAGATTAGGCTCTAACTACTGCCGCGTTTTGCTAAAATTATTCTTTATGTCAGTATTTTCTTGAAAATAAATTTTAAAGAAAATTTTCAAAAAATTCCGATAGAGGGCGCTTTAGACTTTGGAGTAACGAACAACTATTTTATACCGTTATTTTTTGTGTCTCATTAAATGCTTTCTAAAGCTTAGACTTAAACTTAAATTTTCAGCTCAAAATCTGAATCGCTGAGCGTGGTTCAGTAGCGAGGGGAGGGGGTTCAAATTTCAACTTCTGAACATAGTTCAGTTTGCACTACTTAACCATGCCCAACGATTCTGTGCTGTGATACGAGGCAAAAATACAACTTTCGTCAAGGACTGCATAGTCGGAATTCACTCATAAAGGCACTGGCACAGTTGGAAACGTCGCTCATGCAAACGTTAAAGCTCCATTCCTGACGCTAGTCACCGGGTGAAGAAGGAAACAGAAAGTATGCAAATGTCAAATGGGGAAGAAGAAGAACACGTATGCAAAATTTCGACACGATTCAGGCATAAAAACCACTGAACGGTGAGTCAAGTGTAAGTCGCTGTAGTAATGAATCGGAAGATGGTGCCCTTCACGAATAAGGAAAAGGCTGAGATGCATTTAATTTACGGAGCGGCAGATGGAAATGGTGCAGAGGCACAACGAATGTACGGAGAGCGATTTCCTAACAGGCGGTTGCCTAACCGCAAAACTTTCGAGCGCTTGCACAGACAGTTGTGTGAGACGGGATCATTTCTCGCTTCCCGGTCGAATGCAGGTCGTGCAAAAAAGGACGAATCAGTAGTTGTTGCAGAAGCCATTCTGGATGTAGTAGCGGCGCAGCCAAGTACAAGTACACGAACAGTGGCTAGCCAGGTGGATACCTCACAGTCCACGACTTGGAGGGTACTGAAGGATGAACATTTGCTCCCGTTTCATGTGCAACGAGTCCAGAAACTGTCTCCAGGGGATTATCCAAATCGTATTGAATTCGCCCGCTGGTTTCTGCAGCAGAACGCGCTAAATCCACATTTTGGACGAACTGTGCTTTTCACCGATGAATGTACCTTCACACGTGAAGGTACATTTAACACACACAATGCACATGTATGGGCGGATGTCAATCCACATGCTACGTATCCACATGCTCATCAGAGACGCTTTTTCATCAATGTTTGGGCAGGAATCCTCGGAGACCACCTAATCGGACCGTACCTTCTTCCTCAACGGTAAAACATACCTCACATTTCTGCAACATGTGCTGCCAGACCTGTTAAACGTTGTTCCTCCACGCATCCGGCGGGTCATGTGGTTCCAGCACGATGGAGCGCCAGCCCATTACGTACGAGACGTCCGCAACTATCTGGACATCACATTTCCGAACAGATGGATTGGTCGAGGTGGTCCTGTTGCTTGGCCTGCTCGCTCGCCAGATCTTTCACCCCTCGATTTCTTTTTTTGGGGACGATTGAAGGCTCGAAGTGCTCGAAAAGCCTGATGTTTTCGCGAATGTTCGCCGTTCCATTCGTCGCCGTTGTTCTGCGTGCATAACCTCTGGTGGTCACAATTTTGAACATTTATTGTGATTACATGTTAATAAATATGCTTTGGTAACATAATCCTAATTTGTGTCTTTTTACCTCGTATCACAGCACACAATGTGTGGACATGGTAAACTGAACTATGTTCAGAAGTTGAAATTTGAACCCCCTCCCCTCGCTACTGAACCACGCTCAGCGATTCAGATTTTGAGCTGAAAATTTAAGTTTAAGTCTAAGCTTTAGAAAGCATTTAATGAGACACAAAAAATAACGGTATAAAATAGTTGTTCGTTACTCCAAAGTCTAAAGCGCCCTCTATCGGAATTTTTTGAAAATTTTCTTTAAAATTTATTTTCAAGAAAATACTGACATAAAGAATAATTTTAGCAAAACGCGGCAGTAGTTAGAGCCTAATCTACGACACAAAGATCGGGAATAACTGATTTTTGTTCTGGGGGGAGAAGGGTTTCAAATTTCAAATTTCAGTTTACGCTACTTAACTACTCGTTAGGACTCAGATTTTTAGATCAAAATTTAAGTTTAAGTCTAAGCTTTCGAAATCATTTAAAGAAATACAAAAAATAACGTTAAAAAATAGTTGTTTGTTACTCCAAAGTCTAAAGCGCCCCCTATCGGCATTTTTTGAAATTGAACTTTAAAATTTTATTTCAAGAAAATACTGGCATAAAGAAAATTTTTTGCAAAAACCGCAAACGAATCGACCAATTTTTCCATGTTTTATAATCATTTGAAATTTCGGACCCTAAACTTTAATGCCCCTTATCTCCTTGGGAATACGTCTGGGACCCTTAGTCTCCTATTTAATATTATTTGTCTTTAAGTGTACTATAACCCCTTAAAGTTCTGCCCATCTTTTATGAATCACCCTGTATATGAACTAAAAGATGTTTGTTCTTCTGTAATTTTGGCCAGTTGGAAAGATTTGGAAACCATTTTAACAGATGTAGAATCATCAGGCATAAACAGCCTGGAATTTTGTGATGAAATATCAGTGGTGTGTTCTCTATTGGAAAAAGATTTACCACCTTTGGACGTTTTGAAATTGATAACAAAAATGAATTTTGCTCCAAACTTGAGCATAACTCTAAGAATTTTACTACATTTTCCAATAACTGTTGCATTCGAGGAACGTAGTTTTTTCAAACTAAAAATAATCAAGAACTATTTACGAACAATAACATCTCAAACAAGATTGTCAGACTTCGCTGTTTTAGGAATTGAATATGAACTCCGTAGCAATTTAGATGTTTCTGAATTAATTAAAGAATTCTCTGAACTAAAAGTTCGTAAAAAAAAAAAAAAAAAAAAAAAAAAAAATCGTCTGAATTTTACTCCTGTAAACCGTTTTTTTTTTGTTTTTAATGAAGTAAAGTATTTTAAGTGAAAAGTTATTGGAAGTATTTGTGTTAATTACTGAGTGTGAATTACACTGTCGATTTCTGGACGTTCGCTAAAAAATGTAAAAAAGACCATATACTTTTTTTAATGTATGCTTCTTATGTAGAAGCGCAATTTTTTACTTTTGCACGGAGTGGTAAAGGTTAAATCCGGCCCTACATAAAGGAATTCGATAACAGGGCTGACTATGAGAGTGATATTTGCTTGAACTGTGTTTTCATTTGGGGTACACATTTTGAAACTTAACTAATTTTTAGCGTACTAGGGTGTGTGTGTGTGTGTGTGTCGGGGGGGGGGGGGGGGTGATAAATTCTATGTCATATATATGGCTACACACAAAAAAAAAATTGTACACATTACCGGATATGGACAGCAATAGCTGAAAATGACTTTTTACTGCGCTATGTGTATTTTAAATTGTTTATTTAGATATCTCATTTCATTGCATAAAAAAATGAAATTTCTTAACAATATTCTGATAATGTTGTAAAGTATTGTCTGATGCATGATTTTGCATTCATGTCTAATTTTAGCCCCAAGCCGCTCTCTACACACAGAAAAATAAAACATCGTATTTTCACAAAGTTATTTATCTATATCTTTCCACATTATTTTTACTTTAGAGTTGTAACATATTGTTTCTACTATATTATTGCAGCAAATAAAATTAATTATATATTTTTGAAAATCTAAACAATCATTCCACGATCACCAAAACATCGACAGCGACACACAGTCTGTGAACCGTTGATTTACTGTGTAGAGTAAGAAACACAAAGCATTTAAAAACAACATAAGCAAAACTAAAATCCAGTAAAAGTTTGAAAGTTTGCATAAAAATTCATCACTGGTTACAAGAGTGAATTTACTTTCATACCAAATCACAACATGCATTCAACGTGGACCCTGATTATGGAAAACTTCTAGTTTCAGTCAGCATCGTATTTGAAAAGGAATGTCACCAAATTAGCCAATTGTTTTGTCAAGTGGGCCACATTTATGGTCACATGTGTTTAGTACCAAATTTGTCGATATTTTGCCAACTTTGGCACAGGATTGTCAAATTTTCTGCCTGTGTAGATATTACATAGTAATTTTTTCCACCGAGGTTGGTTTTTTAGATTAAAAATTTCAAGTGTTTTTTAATAAAATAGATTTAGCGATTTTATTTCAGTACTTTTTGAAACCCAAAAATGAAATATTTGTTTATATACAAACATACACTGTTTTTGAATGCATTCAGAAAAGATATACTTTTGATGCAGGATATCAAACATCCTTTATCGAAATAAATATAAATATACTGCAACAGTTTTTCCCTTTTAAAAAATATTTTGATAGTTGAATTTCAATCCCCTCGACTCATCACATATTCACTCATTAAAATGATAGTCTCTAGTCCCAATGAATGTTTTCCCTTAAAATGACCAGATGAGAAAGCTTGTCAATTATCACTGGATTTCAATTAACATTAGCTTATTGATAAAAACTAGTATGTTGTAGCCATCATAAAACTTTCTTTTATATAACCAGGGCTTAATTTCTAACACAAAAAATGTACTGAAGCTCTGATATTCCATATGCAGTAATAACAACTATATTGTATTCCACCATTCCCTTCACCCGCATGTTTATATTTCATACATTATTTGCAAAATTTAAAGCAATTTTGTGAAAATTTCAATATATTTTGACTATATCTATATGCATTTATCTATATTAATAAAAGAAAGTTTCACTCTGTGTGTGTCTGTCTGCGATGGCTAGCAAAATCTAGCCCACCTAGAAGTCTAAATTTAGGTGTGGATAGTCCAAGGTCTGGTCATGTGCACCTGAGTCTCAGAATTTTAATATTTTGATAATTACCCAAGATATTAATTAGATTCTCATTAACTTTTTAATGAGAATCTAAAATGTCTTCTTTGATCTTGTCTTCTTTGACTTCTTAAAGTCTTCTTTGATCTTTGAAATGTCTTCTTTGTTCTCGCTTCTAAAATGACATCTTTTAAATCAAAATGGCGAAAGAAATGAACAGGCGCATTTGATTTGCAAGCGTAAATGAACGAATTCGAAATTATTTTACTAATTAGCGAATTTTAAGAAAACTAATTGAGATATCAATTTGAAAATTTCTGAGCATATGTAAAAAAAAAAATTCTGCATCTGACTATGTGATTTTTGAAAAATTCGGTCGGTAATTTTTCTTAATTTATGCAAAAAACTGCCAAAAATCTGCCGCGCAGTGAAAACAATCCTAGAAAATTTCAGACAGGGATCTACTTTCATTAAAAACTGAACTACAAAGAGATCTGTTTCTCTGGCCGATCCCTCCGTTTAGTTTGCGAAAATGAAAGGAAATAATTGCCCATTTTCACTAATGAACAAAAATTTAGGTAACTAATTAAGATATAGATTTGAAATTGAGGTCGGGAAGGGGTGTCATCTGCCAGCTATTTTAGCGTAGCGTCTTTGTTATATTTTAATTATCAGAAAAATGTAATTCTTTTTTAATGATTGCGTTAATGTAGGTGACGGTGGTTCTCTTGAACAAATTATTCATTATATTTGCGGGTATGGGGAGGGAGGGGGTTAACGCCTTTCTCTGAGATTGTAATTATCTCGGGCCCGGGCAACGCCGGGCGGGTTAGCTAGTATATAATAAAATCTAGTAAATAAACACAGCAAAAGTATTAAAATCAGGAGTGGGGAATTTTCAGAAAATCTTCTTTAGTATCAATTAGTAAAACACAGCACTGTTCCAATGGGTTCCGGAGCACAGTATTTATGAGCTCCGGCACAAATTAAGCACTGTATATAACTGAAATTGCCTGGAACCAACATTAAATGAGAATCTATTCCTTCTTGAGATATAGCAAGTGCGGAAATCATAAAAAACAGACCACAGCAGCGACACCTGTTGGGCGGCATACACCCAAACTTAATAAGGAAACATTATTATACATGATATTTATATCAAGGTCAAAAAGAATACAATGTTTGGTGAAATTCCATGCATTAGTTTTTGAGATTATAGCTATCGTGGAAATCCTGAAGAATACATCATAGCAGCACCACCAGATCTATAAGTTTTTGCTTGAATGATTGGACTTCTAATTCATGAACAGTTTGAGTTGACTGGAAATTTGTATTTGCTGGGCAATTTACACCAAAACCTAATCAACACAAATTGATATGTCAAAGTTGAACAGAATAATATGTCGAAATTTTTCACGAATCCAATACATTCTTCTTGTAAAGGTAGAAGAACATAAAAAAGTGGCTTAATGTAGTAGCGGGTCTCAATGGATATTTTTCCAAATTGGCCATTTAATAAGAAATTATTCTTGCTTTTATCATCAAATTTGTAATATTTTACCAATTATTGTAAGAATTTGTCATGTATGCCTGCATGTTTAAATGCATGCAAGTATTTCTGTATGTAAGCAATACTAGAATGACATCAGCATTACTGACTTAAGAACGTTTGCACATTACGTAAAAGATATTTACAGATGTTGACTAAACAGATTACTATTAATAGCATACAGCACATTTTAATTAAAGTATATACTGTGTGGCTCTGATCAGAAAAAACCCTGAGTAGGTTTCCTGTTTTTGAAGGTTCCAAAACTTGTAGGGAGGTAACTTCATCTGTAGGAGCGGAAGGACAAAAGACAGCGATAATTTTCAGAATGACCAATTTAACTGGAGAAAACTGCCATGAAAAGAAAATGCCAGATTTCTTTAAAATAAAGTCAACCGACCAGTTACCCTGGCAACAGGATTGAACCAAGACTGGTTCCAGAGTCTTTCTTAACTCAGCCACACAGTAGCTACATATTCAACAGAATTTGGATTTTAAATTTAAAAAAGAGTTTTATAGTTTTTAAAATACCCAATGCCTTATACAAAGCCACATAAATAAAAGATTTTCACTATTTGTGTCGTCTTGTTGCAAAACCGGCCAACTCCTCAAATTTTGAAAATGTTTTTTTTCAGCTTTTTAAGTTCTATGTAAACATTTCTACCATCTGGAAACAATAAGCAAGCCTAAGCCCGTCAAATCCCTGTGTTATATGCGTTTGAAAATCACGATGTGCTGCAAAACCGGCCAAATCAATCAACCGATGAGGTTCAAAAGCGGCTATCTCCATATCCGCTAAATGGCGCTTTAGCTTCTCTCCACAATAAACTCTCACTTGTTGATTAGATTAACGTTATAGTGTTTTCGCTCGCCTGTGACTGATCACCCTTGGTGCATACAAAGTTTCTAATAATTTAGTTTCGTGTTTTCTCCGACTATGGAAAAGTTTGTGGAAGACCTATTTCCTAATCAATCAAGGAAGAGGAAAAGTGACCCTACGACGTGGAAAAGAAACAAAGCCAAAGTTCAAAGGTAATGTACACCCAGAGGTGCCAAGCTCCCACTAATCTTCCGTAATATGTGGGTTAATTTGACCCAGTTTATTAACGTTTCGTACCAGAAAATTTATTTAATGAATCTTTATTTATTTAATTTCAGATTTCTACGTGGAATATATTTAATTTCATTTCTTAAGAAAATTTCTGGTGTGAAACGTATTAAACCTGGGTCAAATTAACCCACATATTACTTAAGATTAGTGAGAGCTTGGCACCTCTGTGTGCACTTTGTGATAAACAGGGGAGGGTTAACATGTTTTTATTCTCTAGGCCAAAATACTTCTCTGCGCCCTCCCCCTTCGCTTTCATAAAACAGTAAATTCTCTGATAAATTTAAGAATTTTTTAATCTATTGCATTTTTTAATAAAATATTCTTCCATTTAATTTTTTTTGAGGAAAGAGCGGGATTTGTTACAGTTAAAATCTGAGAGAATACATTTGTGATTACATTTTCATAATTTCTGGCATTATTTTTTTCAGGTACTTCCCTACTGGTAATCCAAGCTGTGGGCACTCTTCAAAAGTTTACCAATGCTCCTCAATGTCTCCTTAAACATTTTTGTGTATTTGCTACCCCTAAAAATCCAATGTCACATTAAATTTAGCAAAAATTAATTTCTGGTTTGTTGGAAAACCGGCCAACTCCAAAGTTGCAAAGATGGCCAAATCCAAAACAAAGACTTAAATAACCCCCTCATTTCATGTGCCCCTGCCACCTTATTTCGTGTTTTCAAATATACTGTCTTAATGACTATAAAACTAAAGAGTTTTAGATCCAATCTTATTTTGACTAAGTGTGGCAAAAAATCAGCTTTTTCTCAAAATTTTACTTTTTGGAGATGGCCAGTTTTGCAACTAGACGACACATTTAAATCTTATTTCTAGTTTACCAATCTTCTGGCATAAGTATTGATTTTTTGTTGAGCGATAGTAACATAAATGTGTCTTTTTCTATTACAAATATCACTAAATAACATTATATCTCATTAAAAAAAATCATTTGTACAGTCAATAAAATACACACATTAACAGTTATTATTAAATACATAGTTATTTTCGTAAAAAACACATATAGATATAGTCTGACGTCTCAAAAGTCACATGCCCAATTTCTTGTACAGATGTCTTCTAATATTTCTCACTCTGATCAATCTTATTTTTCATTACATGTTTTCCGTGTTTCCATTCTTCTGAAAAACCTTTATATTTCACTCTAAGTATATAGACACCGATTAAATTGAAGATCATTTGAATTGAAGAAGCCTCGGAGGTAGGGGTGAAAGCATTTTTCAAAAGAGTCAGCGTAGTGTGATTGTTTTAGGTAGCTTTCAATACAAAAAAGTATAAAGCTACCTATTGCAGCCATTCTGAGGAAAGCAATTCTTGAAAATTTTGGTACCGTAATTTCCGGCGTATAATCCGCGGATCAAACAATCCTGTTTCGACCCAGAAATTTTATTTTATATAATGTAACTTGCTAGATCGCTGTAAATATTTGTCGTCAATTATTGAATAAAATTTCTGGGTTGAAACAGAATTGTTTGATCCGCGGATTATACGCCGGAAATTACGGTATATTTTCACCGATCATGACCCCCCAGACCCCAAAACCACCCTCCGTTCAAATGTTGATTTATATATATATATATATCCATATATATCTGACCTATGATATCACTCGTATTTATAAATCAATTTGGATGAAACTAATTGTGTGTATTAAGCTCACCAATGTCTCGACCAAGTTCGTTGGCCAGCTTGGTCCGCCATCTTGTTTCAAGATTACGGTCACTTAAAGATTTAAAACTAAAATAAATTTACAAAAAAGTTAAAAATTCAAATTTATTTTTTGCTTACGTGTTAGGCCTTGGTACAAGGATTCCGGAGCATTATTTGTTTTACCTCTATCTTAAAAAATGGCTGAGATAGAGCAGTTTGAAATTCTAGGGTGGCTGACATTTTGAACACATTACAAGACAGCATATTGCAAAAAAACAACGATTAATTTATGAGTTTTAGTGAACGCGATTTCTCGCAAATTATTTTCTTTCATTGTTGTAATCATTTTCCAAATCATACGCATAAAACTATATATTCATATCCGTTAGCGCCAAATTCTCGCCAAACTTGCCGACATTTGGCGAAATATCACCAAATTTGGCGACCAAAATAAGTCTTCATAAATGAAGCCAACTTGGCTATAGCTCAATAATTTGGCGAGTTTCTTATTCAAATTCAGTATTAACGAATCTTTTGTAAATGGTTTCTTTGCATTTTAGCTTGCTGTTTTCGAGTAGCAGCAGCTAAAATTTTAAAACGAAGATACAGGAAAACTACCTTTTCCTCCCGGTACAGGCCAGAAGGACTTTTTTTTTTAGAATGGAAATGCAGAAAACGAGTAATGAAAAATAAGAGTGATCACAGTGAGAAATATTGGAAGAAATCTGTACAAGAAATTGGGTGTGTTTTATACCTTTTAAGATGTCGTGTTTTTTAAGAAAATAACTATGCATTTAATAATAACTGTTAATTGTATGTATTTTATTGACAATACAAATGAATTTTTTTAAAAGGATATAATGTTATTTAACAATAGTAGTAATAGAGAAAGACACATTTATGTTACTATTGCTCAACAAAAAATCAATACTAATAACGAGCTCAAATAATGTAAATAAAATTCTGTCAGCTCATATCTAGTTGTAATGTAAAGCATTTTGTGCATTAAAAAAACCAATTAGTATTTTTTTTTTTTCATTTTGAGGCAAAGATCTTTCTAAATTTATTTGTATGCCTTAACTTTTGTTTAGCACTTTACTTATTATTACTATCTTATTAGATTACCAGTGTATGTCTCTGTACATTGCTATAGTGATCATGTCTTCCCAGGTACTTTATCAAGATGTTTTAATAAATTTTAAATGTATAATCAATATTTCAATATATATGTAATCAATTACATGAGGAATCTTATCTGTTTGTTACCAAAAGAATATAACAAGTTTTTGTTAAAGAGAAAAACATTCAAAACACTTTCAAAAATTGATCAGCTATAAACATTTGTAGACCACAGATATAAGATTTGATTTTAAACCGTGTTTGTGTGTATGTGAAGAGGGGGGGGGGAGGAATTTTTTAGGGAGGATAAAAGGTGGAAATACACAAAAGAATCTTACTCCTAACTTTTTAACATTAATACAAGTCCCACCCCCCCCCCCCCCTAAAAAAAAGAAAAAGTATTAATTTGTACATGTCCATAACTTTTATTTTTCTATCGCAAAATAAATACTACTGATGAGATATGAAATCTCAGTTTGATACTGTTTTGATTCCTTTCGACATCGACATTGAAAATTGTTTAAATATAATTGAAGAACAATGACAGTTTTTAAAAATGAATAATCTTATTCATTTCTATCATTAATAAATATTAACGATACAAATTATTAAAGGGTGGTTAAAATAAAATCATTGATATTATATTCTTTTGAAACATTCATAAAGGAATGTCATTCTCATTTGAAACATCATCATCATCATCATCATCATCCCAAAACATGGTTTCAGGCTATAAGCCTGTTCCGGCCTCAATCCATCTTTTTCGCGGCCTTCCTCTGTCTCTTTTCCCCCTTGGCTTATAATTAAAGGCTGCCCTTGGTATACGATCAGTATCCATCCTTTCGATGTGGTCCCTCCATTTCCTTCTGTAATTTCCTAACTTACTACAAACTTAAAAAAAAAAAATGTAAATGCATTTTAAGAATGCAAAAGTTTAAATGTCATTTTCTACTTATATCGACTTGTGGATCACCAGCCACCTGCCACTCTAGTGGAGTAGTTTCATTCGTGTGCATAGAATCAGCTTCCCCCCCACCCCCCCTGCATGTGGTATCTAAATAAAGAGCAGAAACTGATTATCAGAGAGGCACAAAGGGCATGTGCCCCGGGTGAACATTTTTAGCGGGCCCCAAATTGAATTTTGTCCATTCTCTGAAGACACAAATTAATGCAAATTTCCATTTAGAGTTCATAGAAAAAATGAATCTTCCCTATTCATGTAAAATAAACTAACATCAATGTTCTTCCCTAACACAATGTAATGTAAACTTCACAATGTAAACTTCAAAATTCCGATACATTGAATTCCCTAGGTTAAAAGGGTGGTTAAAATAAAATCATTGATATTATATTCTTTTGAAACATTCATAAAGGAATGTCATTATGATTTGAAACATACAAACTTAAAAAAAAAAAATGTAAATGCATTTTAAGAATGCCCAAGTTTAAATGTCATTATCTACTTATATCAACTTGTGGATCACCAGTTGATTTTAGTGATTTAGGACCAGTTTATTTTCATGTTTTAAATAAAACATGAAAATAAACTCAGAAATCTTTCGCAATCATTCCGATCCAGCCAGCTTAGATTTGAACCAGCAAACTTTGGTACCAAATGTAGTTGAGTTATCTATTAAGTTGAGTAAATCCATAGAAAATGAAGAAATGTGAAATGAAAATACAAATAATTAATTGTAATTTTGATTTTGGATCTATACTCACTCCAAATAGCATATAGCTCAGACGATTTTACCTTCCCATAATTTTTAATGAATATTTCAATGTGTCTATAATATATTCTTTTATCATAAAGCTATGCTTTAAATTTTAAACAGAAGATAAAGCTGTTTGTCATGTTCATAATGCAATTTCTTCGATAAAGGGGCCGCAACATGGTCTATGTGCCCTGTGTCCCAAATAGAGTTGATCAAGCCCTGATAAAGAGTAGTTAATAATAAATCTCTTTATTTAAACATGAAAATAAATTCAGAAATCTTACGCAATCATTCCGATCCGGCCAGCTTAGATTTGAACCAGCAAACTTTGGTACCAAATGTAGTTGAGTTAGCTGAGTTATCTGAGTGAGTAAATCCATAGAAAATGAAGAAATGTGAAATGAAAATACAAATAATTAATTGTAATTTTGATTTCGGATCAATGCAAGACAATTTTTAACTGACTGTATTATTTTTCAAAAATTTGATATTAAAGTTGAGGGGGCATGCCCCCCCCCCTCAACTTTATATTACTGACATACCGAACAGACAAATTCATTTTCAGACAATACATGTTTCTCTTCCAAACAGCTATCACGATGAACAATATATATCTTCTGTAAAAGTTTTTTTTACAGATATTGCACAGGAATGGCTTTTTATCTGAATGAATTTCAAGATGATCCAATAAATTATTATTTTCTGAAAATACCTCAATATATGATCCATGTCAGAGATTTTATAACAACATTTTATTTACAACTAGCAGCCCTCCCTCGCTTTGCTTCGGGTTAACCTTGAAAACCTTCATCTCTTTGTGTTTTCTGTAGACCTTTTTAATGTGTACAATAATTAGTACATTATTTTGATAAATCTTGTAGGGTTCAGCCTGCGTTTGCAATGTATAAGCGGAAAAAATGAAATTATTTACGACATCACATTAAAAACCTCAAAAATAACAGTATTTCTCCACTATTTAATGGATATACATATAAACCTTCCTCTTGAATCACTCTATCTATTAAAAAAAACCACATCAAAATCCGTTGCGTAGTTTTAAAGATTTAAGCGTACATAGGGATATAGGGACAGAAAAAGCGACTTTGTTTTATACTATGTAGTGATTTATCTGAAATTACAAAGCAAAACATATGGTTATTATACATATAAACCTTCCTCTTGAATCACTCTATCTATTAAAAAAAACCGCATCAAAATCCGTTGCGTAGTTTTAAAGATTTAAGCGTACATAGGGATATAGGGACAGAAAAAGCGACTTTGTTTTATACTATGTAGTGATTTATCTGAAATTACAAAGCAAAACATATGGTTATTATACATATAAACCTTCCTCTTGAATCACTCTATCTATTAAAAAAAACCGCATCAAAATCCGTTGCGTAGTTTTAAAGATTTAAGCGTACATAGGGACAGAAAAAGTGACTTTGTTTTATACTATGTAGTGATTACAAAGCAAAACATATGGTTATTATACATATAAACCTTCCTCTTGAATCACTCTATCTATTAAAAAAAACCGCATCAAAATCCGTTGCGTAGTTTTAAAGATTTAAGCGTACATAGGGATATAGGGACAGAAAAAGCGGCTTTGTTTTATACTATGTAGTGATTCTGTCCTCAATAATCTAGACAAGTTTTTACCATAAATAGATGAAGTTTAAATGCGGAATAATAAGTAATCATTTTCCATATAAATGATATAAAACTAGCCTGCGCTGCCAGGCATCCACGGGGGTCGCCGGCATCACGAATACGACCATCGCGCCCAAGCCTCTAAAGGGCTTATAACGCGCCAGGGGTAGTACTTATGCAATTTGGAAATTAACACACAGTTTCTAAAAGCTATAATACACATCTATCATCCAGAAGCAGCAATTTAGAGCATGAATGAAGTATTAAATATCTTTTTCATAGTATATCTGCAGAATCATGGAGTGATATGTATTAGAGACAAACTTGAAACCCAAGGAAAACAAAAGAGTGTACAAAAAGTTTTATCAAGAAAAAATATTTTCAAACTAAGCACTCCATCTTAGCATTAGCACAAGTTAATTGAAAGAATACTGTAACTATAAATGTGAAGCAATAATGCAGCTTTGTAATATTTAAAGTAAAAAGTAAAATGTCATATATTACTAGCTTTATTTATTGACACACCCCCTGTAAATTTCTCTCTAAAAATAAATCAAATACAATTTTCTGCTTTTTGCAGGAAGCATATTAAAAAGTGTGCATTGATTATTGCCAAAACGTCAGTTGAATACACTGTGGAGACCCGAAAAGTTTTTGGTTTCCGTCTGTCTGTCTGTCTGTTCCGCAATAACTGCCATAAAAACATTCGATTAGGTTGATTTTTGGTGGGTATGTTGGTGAGGTACCCGGAATTAGCTGTATAGTTTTTGGTTACATTTGGTTCATTCGTTCGGAAAATATAGAACATTTCTTTTTAGGTCATAATGCTTTCCTATGGGAATGCAGACTATTTTTAAATTTCATTTTTAATTGAAATGAAAATCGAATATTTGAATAATGGATTTAAATGTATTACAGATACTAAATTTTTGATATAGAGGTCTTAAATATATACAATAGCTTTGAAAATTTGCCGATACATTAATTAGAATTTAGAAATTAATTGTTTAAATTATTGGAAATTTTTTTGAAACTGTTCGGGAAATATAAAACATTTTATTTTCCTATTTTTTGCAAATTTTAAAATGCATTTCTTTTTCTTTCCTCTTTAATTTGTTAATTGCTCAGCAACACTATTTCAAAGAATATCAAAATAAAAAATGCATTTTTTTATCTAAAAAATTACAAGAATAAGAATTTTATAAGAATTTCAGAATATCATTGCATAAACCGTGTTAAATTTAACGCTTCTAATTTCTGAAACCTCCGAAGCATTTTATATGCCTATAAATATGTGTGTAATATAAAAAAAAAAAAATTAAATTGTGGATTGTAAGATGCTAAATAATATGAAAAGGGAGATTAAAAAACAATGACTCTCAGAGCTGACTTTGAGGCTCCTGATCTGCAGATTTAGTAGTTAACTTAATTATGATATCAAAATAACAAAATTTTGGCACCACTGGTTTATTCTATTGAATATATATACAGTAATATGGATGTGAGAATCAAAAATTTACACAGCTTGGAACTGGAGGTTCTGCAGATTTCAGATCATAAAAATCATTACATTCGGCTTTTTTTTAAAAAAAAAAAAATCAAATAAATACAGACAAAAGACAGAAAGCGTATAAGAATAATGTGTCATTGCAGCATTTACAAATTAAAATAGTGAACAGAAATGAAATAGATACACATAAAATTTATTAAAATTAAAAAGTTTACAGTCATTTTTTTTCAATTATACATTATTTAATTAATTTTTTTTAAAGAAAAACTCTTGATTTAGCCGGTATTGAGATCGCATGAAATCAATTAAAACTGACATTACTTTTCCTACTTTCAATAAAAGTGTTGCCAATTCATAATTTTTATTTATTTTTTAATATTGCTTTTTGTTAATAAATGACACAACTACAAATCAATATATTTCATTATGTATTATTGAATTCACAAGTTCAGGGCTCCTAAAACTACTTGAATCAAATCATGAAATTGAAATACTCTTTTTACTTTCTGGACACATAAAAGGTTTGTCCGAGAAGTAATGTCAGTGATTTTACTGTGTCTAATCAACTCACTGACATTACTTCTTGGACAAACCCTGTAGTATAAGGAAAGTATTGTATTCATGATGTGTGTGAGAGAGAGAATACACACACTTCATTATTACAATATGTGGTGTCCAAATAATGTTTTTGATTAAGCATCCATATGTCAGATGTTATAGGCCACTATTGTAATAATTGTACACATTTTTGAGCAAATTGGACAGTGAGTTTGATATTGAATCCCTTTTTAAACCTTTTTTCAACCATTTTGTGACCAAAGAATACTGATAAGTATTTTCTTTTATAACTTAGTTATTCAATTAAATATTTTTATTGCTCATGTTCATCTTATGTTGATACAACAATGATCAATGATGTTTCACCAGAACATGACTAAATTTAGTATTTTTTTATTTATTTATTTATTTAAAAAAGAGTTTTATTAGTCTGACAAAATGTATGGAAATTTAAGTATTTTGTTTAAAAAAAAAAAAAAATGGTGAAATATCTATATTTAAAAAACTTAAAACTGCCAATAGCATGTAAATTTACTTTAAATATTTATTTTAATTTACAGGTCTTAATCTCAGCATGGGCAGAATGCAAATTCATTGAAAATTACGTTGTAATTTTAGAAAAATGCTTCATCTTTATAAATGAAAGTGCAGTTTTTTTAGTTTTTTTTTTGGACATGAGATTATTTTCAACGATGAAAACAATTCACCCTTGTAATTTTTTATTAATTTTTATATTTCTACTTATTGAATGCACTCTGTAAAGTGTTCAGAAAGTTGGGGGGAGTCACCCCAGACTTTTTTTTTGAAGTAAGAAGTAATACCAGTTTTAATGGATTCCATGCAGTAATGTTTAATATAATAATAGTCTTTAATAAAGGCTAAAACAAATTTTTTTCTAAAGAATGTATAATTGTAAAGAATGGATTGCAAATTTTTTAATCTTAATAAATTTTAAGTATATATATTCCTTTTGGACATAATTTATGAAGTGCACTTATTAAAATGGACTCAAAAATTTAATTTCCAGACAATGTTAAAGGACAAATGCAGCCCCTGAAGCTTAAGTAGATTTACTGTTTACATCTAAGATGTGCAGATTTAAGACAGTGACAGATTTTTGGTGCTGTACTATCTATACTAATAAAAGAAAAATGTATCTCCCTCTGTGTGTGTGTGTCTGCAATGGCTAAAAAAATCTAATGCATGTAGGCTAAAAATTTATATGAGGTTAGTCCAAAGCAGGTCCAAATCCACCAGAGGCTTAGCTTTTTCTTTTTTTTTTGTTAAATAATTGAGATATTAATTAAAAACCATAATGAACATCACAGAACAGCACACTGCTGCTGATCGTAGAAAATTCCAAAGCAGAGAAGGAAGAAGAGGGGGGAAAAAACACTCCGGTTTTTTGTGCATTTTTACAAGTCCACGTCGGCTAAACAAATCAAAATACGAAAAAACTTAACCATCATATTTTTCAAGATCTAATCATGTTACACATTTTTAAAAAATATTAAAATTTACTCTTTCAAAAAGCATATTTTTTGGACGTCAAATTTGTGTTTTTTCTTCTTCCATATGTTTACAGTTTGCATCCATCCTACAGAACAAAACATGAAAAATACCCACTTATAAATGACATTTTTCCAGTTACAAAGATGCTATTTGATTTTTTTTAAAAATCCATATTAATGCTTTCAAAAAAATATTTTCATAATGCTGATTTCAGGTTTTTCATTTAAAAAAATACCCACTAACAGATGGTATCTTTTCCTTTCTAATGATATTTTTGTTTATAAAAAAATATTAATATTTACTATTTAAAAAAAAAAAAAAAGAAAAAAAATATATATATTTGTTGGAAGTCCTTCCACGAATTCACTTTTTTATCAGCAATTTTCCAAAATTCATTTCAGGTTTCAAGAAAATTGTGATTTGTATTTGTGTAAAGTTTAATATATCTAAAGTTTGAAATTAAAACAGCAATCACCATATTGGAGGTCCCTTATTTTCTTTGGATAGATTTTCATTTAAAAATATAAATTTATACAAAAATCAGTTTAAAGATATAAAATCATACAAATTTGAGGAAGTTTGTATAATAATTACAACTCTGCAGAAAGTAATTGATTAATCTTTTTAGCATTAACAGATTACAGTTCATAATGCAGGGTGCTTAAAAAAAAATGTATACACAAGTGCCCTTTTTGGTCCAGATCAGCTTCATTAAAAGTGTGCACTAATACATGGAATGTAACTTTTCCAATGTAAACATTTTAAAATATGATGGACATCTGATTTTAAAGTCGTACCTCACAAGCTACTTGCAAAACAGATTTTTTTTTTTTTTTTTTTTTTTTGCTATATGTTTTGAAATATTTTGTAGTGTATCTGACAAAGATTTTGCAGGATTTTTTTTTATGACTGTGGTCTTCCCAAACATTACTAATGAACATTTTGAACAGTTCCATTTGCCTCAAATTTATCTCTAATTCTAACAATTTTAAATCACACAGGGATCTGTTTTAAACTCTCTCCTAAATTTTCTCTGCACTTGAGCTATGTTTTTGTACTTTCAGTAACATTGTAGAATAAATTTCCTTAGCTCAAAGCTGAGCCTGGCTTCAGCCATTATACCAAGTCAGTTAATATCAGTATTAACTGACTTGGTATAATTGGAAAGGAAAGAAACTTGGAAAGGAAAAGAAGAACATGTCAGTTATTAGAGAATAAATTGTGTATACATTTTTTAGGAACACCTTGTAAATACATTGGGTTCATACTAAAGCACAGGATTCTCCAATATTTTTAAGAAACCCACTAGAAATAACTCAACTTTTCAAATATATATTTTTAAATTTTGGTTAGGAACAGAAAATTTTAACTTAACAAAAGAAAATCATTTATATATTTGTTGTTTTGCATTTTTGTGTTATTTCATTGATGTTCTGATTAATTCTTTTTAATGGGAAAATATTTCGTCATCTGGCAATTCATTTCATTATTTGCCTGATAACACTATACTATTTCTGAATAAAAATGACTTATAGAGTTAGAAATGAAAACTAGACAGTGTGTACTAGAAAATTAGTGTCCTGGGGAAAAAAATCTCCCTATGCTATTTTATCACTAAATTGACATAAAGAAATGTGAGAGGTTACATTTGACTGGAAATTGTGCCTACTTTTCAAATATGGATACAATCTTTTGAAATAACATACTAAAATTGTACCAACTTGGAATTTTTAAATGTTAACATTCACTTTTGACATCATGTTTGAATTCAGTGGATCAGGAGAGCCCGGAAAAGTTTATGTAGTCAGTCAAAAAAAAAAAAAAAAAAAAAAAAAAAATTGATTAATCTTCTCACACTTGTTTTGTTGCCAAATAGACAAACAGAAAAGTAAAAATAGCTATTTGATTAGGAATTATGCCTTCTTTAAATATACATTAAAAAAGCTTAGGGAGTCACCTTGATACTGAAATTGCATCAAACTTTGAAATTTTCAATACACACCTAATTTTATCATCATATTTGGATTCTTTGGTAAATTTTATGTTTTGGATACCAAACAGTCATTCAGTGAAGAAATTTAGACATTGTGCAGATGTAAATTTTTGAATTCCTAATACCAAATTCAATTTACTAGTTGCAAAACAGATTGCAATGCAGACAGTTTTTTAAGCATAACTCAAAAATTACTAGTCTGAATGACCAGTAATTTTGAATCCACATATTTAAAAGTTCTAGATATCAATTTTTATTAAAAAATTTACACAATTCATATGTTTTTGAATATGAATTTTGAACACATTTTTTAATTAACTTAAAATATATAAATGAATTGTAATGTATTAATGTTTTAACAGAAATCAACTTCTAGTCTTCTAATTTAAAAATCCAAAATTATAGTACATTCTGTCGAAGAGTTTATGAGTTATGTTTAAAAAAAAACTATGCACATTGCAAAAATAAATTTAACATTAGGAGTTCCAAACTTTAACTTATGTAATTCCCAAACTACTTAACTGAATGACTTCTCGTTTGGTATCCAAAGGTAAAATTTACCAAAGAATCCAAATGTGATGTCATAGTTAGGTGTTAGTATTGAAAATTTTAAAATTTGTTACAATTTCAATATGTAGACAACCACCTAAGCAAAATGTAAGTATAGCATTAATAAGTAGACATTTATCAATTAATTATTGATCGATTGTTGCCTATCACATTTTTATCTGATGATTTGCAGCAGAGTTACTTTCCAAAGCTTTTACTGCTCCTAACTAGAATTATTTTAAAGGTTTTAAGGATTACACAATTCAATTTTTTATATTTAAATTTAAATGAGGATATTTTCTGGCCATAAGAAAAAAGATGAGTACCAAAAAGCAGAAGTCTTTATGAAAAACCAGAAGATTTGGCCAAGTGTGCCTTTGTTAATTTTGATAAACTTAACAAAGAAGAATGCAGTAGAAGCAAGTAATTGATAAGAAAAACCATTATTGAAAAATACAAATTTTTGCCAGAAAGCTTTTAAATAATAAGTACACAAATAAATGAATTTTCAATTAAATACTTTTATTTCTACTTATTTATTACAATAGGAAATCTGAATAACGACCAAAGCATCTACAATTTTTTTTTTTTTAATTTCCTTACTTCTTTTAATATGATTTTTATAAACATATACAGCAAGCTTATAGCTTCTTTGTAAATCTCTTTCTTTTTCTTAGTTACTACTTGTGTTACTGCTGTTTAAATCTCGATAGTAAAGTTTTTATAGAACACTTTTATTTTTATAAAGCAGTTTATTGTTTTTAGATATGTAATTTACATGAACACAGAACATTTTAAATTTGAACAGTTAAACAATTTTGAATACCATGCAAAAATATTCATATATTTCAATTTGAAACGTGTTGGATTTATCCACTTCTCCGAAAATATGCCTGCAAATAATCAATTCAAAGGAAAGTTGTTTTATAAAACAGACAATGATAAGGTGTTCTTCCAAAATTGTTGTGAAAATATATCAGTAAACTATGTTTATTAACAAATGCTCTCTGACACAAACTATAAGCAAAATTATTGTCATGTGTTCAAAAATGAACTTTTTTTGGCAATATTTCCAATATGTTGAATATCTCACATTTCTAACTTCTTAATACTTGAAAGAGTCTTTTTTCTCACCATTTTTCATTAAAAATGCTAGATTCCCTTCTATGTGGGTTCAAATATGCATCTGCAAATGATCAATAACAAAGAAAAACACTGGATAAAACAGATACACGCAAGATCTTTTCCAAAATTGTTGCTAAAATGTACCTGTAAACAACATTTATTAACAAATGCTCTTTAGAAGACACAAACTGCACACTAAATTTTGTTATATTGAGCACATTGATTAGTATTTAGGTCATGTTCTTACTTAACAGTTATTTCATCAGACATGTCTGATTCGAATTGTTCGATTGAATTTTCTTGTGTGTGGGTCCTAATATGTCTCTGTAAATAATCGTTTCGGGGAAAAGCTTTATCACAATAATTACACTCGAAAGGATTTTCTCCAGAATGCTTCCGTAAATGAACTTCTAAAGGTGCTTTATTGGCAAATGTTTTCTGACATATATTACATACGAAATTTTTTCCTTCGTGGTTGCGAAGATGAGCAGCTAAACCTTGTTTATAGTTAAATGTTTTTTCACAGAAGTGGCACTTGAAAGGTTTTTCATTACTGTGACTTCTTAAATGATACTTGAAATCTGTTTTGCGTTGAAATGATTTTGAACAGATGTCACAATGAAAGGGTCTTTCTCCAGTATGAATAAGAAGATGTTGTGTTAAGTGTCCTTTCTGTGAAAAACGTTTCTGACAGAAATCACAATTATAGGGTTTTTCTCCTGAATGTATCCGGAAATGCTGCTTTAAAGTACTTTTGAAAGTAAAAAGTTTCTTACATACTGAACAGGCAAATTCATTTTCTTCGTGGGCACATAAATGTTTGTTCAAACTGACTTCTTCAGAAAAACTTTTCTGACAGAAATCACATTTAAAAGAATTTTCTTCAGAATGGATCTGAGAATGTAAGTTCAAGTCATTTTCGTTATCAAAATCTTTTTGACATACATTACAAACAAATTTCTTTTCTTCCTGATCACATAAATGTTTGTTCAAGTCCCTTTCATTATCAAAATCTTTTTGACATACATTACAAACAAATTTCTTTTCTTCATCATCACACAAATCTTTATTCAATTCAGGTGTTATTGGGCATTCATATAATTTCTCATTTTTATGGGCACGAATATGGTAATTCAATTTGTACCTCTTTGGAAATGATTTTCCACAAGTATCACATTTAAAGGTTTTCTGAGAATGACTAAATAAAACGTGTTCTTGTAAAAAACTCTCCTGACCAAATTTCATATGGCAAACATGACAGATAAAATCTTTCTCGTCTGAGTGATTATCAAGATGAACAGCATAATCTCTCTCGTCTGTAAAAACTTTTTTACAGATATCACACACAAATGGCTTTTTATCTGTATGAATTTCAAGATGTTCTAATAAATTATTCTTCTCAGAAAAATGTTCTGGACAAACATCACATTTAAAAAGATTATCCATGTTCTAGACTTTACAAGGTTTTGCTGACAAGTCTTTCCTAAATATTAAGTTTTTAGCATAAATAGAGGAAATGTCAATGCAAAATTGTAAGCAATTGTTTTTCATATAAATAATATGATAGTACTTACATCATTTTAGAATTCACACGCATTAGTTTTTAAAGCTATTATATAATATACATGTCTTCAAGAAGCAGCAATTTAGAACATAGATGAAACTTTAAATATCTTTTTCATAGTGTATCTGCAGAATGATGTGGTGATATATGTTAGAGAAAAATTTGATACACCTGAAAAGAAAAAAAAGTAATAATAGCAAAAAATCGGAAAATTGCATAAAACATTTATGAAAAAACATTTTCAAGCTATGCAGTCCTTTTTTGCACATGTTATTTATAAGAATACTGTAATAATTAATCTGAAGCAAAAATGAAGCTTTATAATTTCATACATTACTGAGTTTTTTTCATAACACCCCTGTATATTTATCAAAATAAATCGAATAAAATTTTTCACTTTTTGCAAGAAGCATATAAAAAGTGTTCAACGATTATTTACTTAATTATGATTATACCAAAATAACCAAATGTTGGAACCACTGATTTATTCCATTGAATATATATCCTAATCTTAACATTATAAATTAGAAAATACATGTGAATGTTTGATTGAAGTCATTGTTCAAACGGATGATTTAATGCCTTTATATCTTTGTATATAGGTGGATTAACAAAGACTATTCTTTATTTACATTATTTAAATATATATCTTTTTAATAATTCAAAATTTCCTTAATTTTAAAGAGCATCAATGGACATTTTCCCTAGAAAATTTAGTCATTTTTCTCTGCAGTTGCCACATCTTCATAACCCAGAATAATATTTGTTTCAACAGCAATTAATTTTCAATTAAAACATTTAGGGAAGAGGGGGGGGGGGACACTTGAATTTTTTTTTTAGAAAATCAACATATTTCTTACTTGAATTATATTTATTGCATTTTAAATATTACATAAGAAAAACAAAGTATTTTTTCATCATATGAGCCAAAAATTTTAAGTTTTCCAAATAAATTAAATATGTTGTGAGGCTTTAAAAAGCAGAGAGATTTCTGTTCTAACCTGCCCCATGTAGGGGTACCTTTGAACAAGCTAGGGGCATGTTTGAACAAATAAACAAAATATGAAAATATTAAGAATTGTTATGAAAAACTGAAGCAGTAATGATTTTACACATTGTTATTAAAGTTCCACGTTCAGCAGAAACAGCTTGGCCAACCCATTTAGTACCAACTTTAGCTACAACATTTGGAGCTTGGAGAACAGTTGTCACCCCAGTTTCATCCAGATTCATGATTCTGTCTGCAGAAAATGGATGTAGCTTCAATGCTACAGCTAAGTTTTTTTTTTTTTTTAAAAAAGACAACATTATGCTTATTAAAGCTTGTAGCTCGAAACAAGCTTGTATTCTCAGGCTTTCATAAGGATAATCCAATATGCCTTTCATAAATCATTTCATCCAATCAACGCCAGCTTTGCTGTTTTCATTTCAACTTGAGGGGAAAGAACAACCAATTTTTTCCACATAATTCAAATGCCAGTTATCTAATCCAAATATATGACAAGACAAGAATCTGTCATGTTAAAAAACAACTTGACAAAAGAAAAGTGTTGTTTCTACACCTAATGTGTAGTAGTTCTAGTTGGCAGCCCTGTATCAGTGCAAATCATATATTCTAATACGAGCAAATCTTGTGTGTGGTTATATATATATGCAAATTTTATCTTAAAAACGGCTCTAACGATTTTGAGGAAGTTTTGTATCCTACCATTTTGGGGCACCAGAAAACCATTGGGCTAGGTCATGTGTTAGAGAAAATTCGATTAGTGGACATTTTGGGTTATCAAAGGTCAGGGTCAAGCTAATTCTATCTAAAAAACGGTTCAAACGATTTTGACTAAATTTTGTATTTTACCATTTTCGGGCACGAGAAGACTATTGGGCGTTGTCAGATGTTTGAGAACTTTTGATTAGTGGATCATTTTTGGGTCAACCCAGGTCAAGTTAATTTTATCTAAAAAACGGCTCAAACGATTTTGATTAAATTTTGTATCCTACGAGTTTCGGGCACGACAAAATCATTGGGCTAGGTCACATGTCTAAGAAAATTTGATTAGTGGATCATTTTTGGGTCACTGTGGGTCAAGCTAATTCCATCTAAAAAACGGCTCAGACTATTTAGATTAAATTTTGCATCCTATGGTTTTCGGGCACGAGAAGACTGTTGGGCTAGGTCATGTGTTCGAGGAAATTCGATCAGTGGGTCATTTTGGTCATGGGTCATTATGGGTCAAGCTATTTTATCTTAAAAACGGCTCAATGAAACGGCTTTACATGAAAATATTTTATTAAAAGAATTATATATATATATATATATATATATATATATATATATTATATATATATATATATTATAAGTATATTGAATGTATTTATACAAAATATAATAGATATCATGAATGAAGGGATTTTTTTTTTTAATGAAATCATAGCACACAAAGCCTTTAAAAAAACAATAAAAATTTTAAGATTATATACAAAAAGTATCCAAATTTGTTTGTTGCATTTATATCGATACAATGAAACAATAAAAATATTTAAAAAATTTATTCATATTTTAATTCTTTTTCAAAAAACTAATAGGAAGCATTTTAAAAAAGTTTATTAAAGGAAAACTACTTTGGTAACAATGATGGATGATTCTAAACAATATATCTTTTACCCCCCCCCCCCCCCCCAAAAAAAAAAAAAAAGCTTTGATACATATTTGACACATTCTTAATCTTCTAGTGGATATGCTGTTGCAAATTTTATGACAAATGTTATTACTCTGTAACTTTTTTTTTACAAATGGCACCAAAATTAAAATTCAGTTTTTACTATACTGATATGTCAAATTGCTTTCTAACATTATTTACTATTATGAAAAATCTTGCATTTGTAAAAGCATATATGCTCTCCACAAAAATAAAATATGTCACATGCCTGCTGAAAGGTTAAATTGTATTCTTAATTATAATCAGTATAACTACACTATATAGTACAATTTTCTTTATAAGATGTTTAAGTACAAATATGAAATGTTGAGAATAATTTGATACAATAATTTTCTGCATTAAATACCTTATAGCTGCTACTTCTCATATTATATTAAAATTAAGTATTTCTGAGAATATTTACGAAAGTTAAAACAGGAAGGGGGGGGGGGGGGAGAGGGAACCTTACACATAAGTTATACATATTCAGTTAACCAAACTCGTAATACATTATCAAATATAAATTTAAAAAAAATTCCTATCAACTATCACCAATAGAATGAGATCTATAACTGTAGTTAAGCTGATTCACTGCATATGTGTAAGTATATGTTACAAAATTTCCATAATAAGAAGAAATATTATTTAAAAAATTGCAGTAAAAGTAAAAAAATATAAATAAATCAAACATTTTCAGTTTAATTCCCCCTACCCAATATACCTTTCAAAAATTGATTGCACACTAATGCAACTGTACAAATTTTGTAAGAATTCATCTGAAATATTACAACAGCTGAAGAAATTGGCAAGCACTTTAAGAATATGAAATTTTGAAAGTCCAGTTTCTTCATAATGTTCATTGGGTACTGATACTGTATAGGGATGCACTGAATATTCGGTATTTGGCCATATTACCGAATATTCAGTTAATCCAAATATCAAACTATTCGATCTGCTGAATACTTAAAAAAACTTTTTAAAAATATATTTTTTAAAACCCACAATTTCTAGTTTTAACTATCAATAAAAAAAAATTAAAAAAAAATCATATTTCAATGAAAGAGAATGCTTTTACATTATTTATTCGCTGTTTGAAAAGTGTCACTTAAGAAAATTAACCATTAATGATGACCTTTGTAGGAATTAATGATATACAAAGAAATGCAAGTTCTTGAATATTGTCTAGTAAATAATCTGTTTCTTGCTTTTTTGCAAACATCATGTTTCTAAATAAAATAGAATAAAACTTTCACAGGTGATAATAGACAGCAAGACAACCAATTTTTGTCCAGGAAACCAGAATTGCAACACACTTATTCAATCAAAAATAAAGTGCATCTCACTCCACGTCAAATTTGAATTTTCGTTTGTTATTTTAATAATATTGAAGATATTGAACTATATTTTCAAAATAGTTATTTTGATTTCTGTGAATAACGATAAATACTGGAAATTTCTACCATTCATATCTAAACAAAACTGAGCTAGATATTCCGTTATTCAGAGTGCAGCTGACAGTACTATTTATACCGTGCCACTGGCCAAAATTCAGCCACTTCTAATAGTATCATCATATTTTCTACAATCAAAATTAATACGATGCAAATATTGCTAAAATATTTTCATTGTTGTTAAAGTTTTAAACAAAAATTCAGTTTCAGCTTGCGGTGACACACTCTGTGTTTTTGATTGAATGTATTGTATTTTTGATGGAATAAGTGGATTGAGATAATGTTTCTTGCTCAAAAAATGTTTACCTTGACCACATTATCTACACAGAAAGTTTGTTCCAAGCTGTATAAACAACAATGTATGTTTAAAACCTCTGAATATGATCGCCCATTCCAGACACCTCCTCTCTGGTTCATTTAGAAACTTTCTTACCAAATCAAAAGGAGCAGGAAAGTTATTCTTGCCGATTTGCCAGCATTTTAATATATTTTTATTGTTTTACTTTAGTCCCTTCCTGACAAATAAACACTATATACATTACTGTAAAATGTTTCTTCTAATTCATTCAAAAAATTTCTTTGACTTTAAAGTATTTGTTATAGAATATAAGAACATTTTATAAATTTATTTTAATTCACAGAAGAAGCTACGAAGTTAAGCTTTATTAATTAAAAAAGTTTTAAGACTATCCTCTTTTTAAGTTATAACTCAACACACAGATTTTTTTTTTTTTTTTTTTTTTATGTAAAGATTTCTTGTAAAAAGGTCTAGTTCATAAAATGGTAGTATCTGTGTTAAATATTATGTAAAATTATTTTATAATTTAACTTTTAATACTTTTAAACTCTGAAATATAAAAGTATTCGACCAGCCGAATATTCGGTCGAATAGTTACTATTCGGTAGGACGAACATTCAGTATTCGGCCTCACTGTTACTATTCGGCTAGCCGAATATTCGGTATTCGGCCAAAACCACTATTCGGTGCATCCCTAATTACTGTACACTAATAAGTGCACCGATTTCTAAAAAATGGTCTTATGTTGCATTATATTTAGAATTATCAAATGGTTCTATGGAAGAGGCTAAAATTTGAAGGATTTAGTGAAGCAAAAAAAAAAAAATCTCTTCATCTTGTGATATTTGTGCATTTTCTTTTATATTTTTAAAATATATTCCATTCATATTATCACTACTACTTAAAAAATTTAATCAACTGCTATCTTTAGTTAAATATACGTGTAAATAAAGCACTACTTAAAATATTTACATAAAAAATTTGGCCATTATGAATATTATTATCAAGGCCATTAGGCCATTATTACCATCACATACGTCACTTAAATACTATATGAGATGACATTGTTATAACTTGCTTGACAAATTAATATTTCTATTTCTTTTAAAATATCTCACAACTGTTTTATCCATGCTTGTGTCACAAGCTATAAGAACACAGAAAAACAGAATAAAGGTAATAAAGGCGGAGAGTCTACAAATTTTATGGCTGATCAATTTCAGATTTTTTTTTTTTTTTATTTCTTTACCTTGCATAAAAACTTGTTAATTCTTTTGGTAACAAATAGATAAGATTCCTCATGTAACTGATTTTATTACATATTTATTGATTATAAATTTATTAAAAGTTTTAAAAAATCTTGTTAAAATACCTGGCAAGAATATGATCACTAAATTTTTTACAAATACATACACTGATGCTTCTATTAAATAATACTAAGTAAAGCACTAAACGAAAGTTAAGGTATACAAATAAATAAATTAAAAAAAATTCTTGCATCAAAATTAAAAAAAAAAAAAAATGGTTAAGAAGTTTTTTTAATGTTCAAAATGCTTTACATTATTACAATTAGATATGAACGGACAGAATAATAATAATCAGTTGTATTAAAAGACGCAGAAAAAAAGAGCTTTTTATGTATGGGGTGGGGTGCATGTAAAACTAGAAAACTTGTTTTTGGAAGTAAAAAATATTTTCTGTTTTCCTAGAACTGATTTTTGCAGTAAATATTTTTACCAAAATATTGTCCTAGTTTACTTTAAAATGATGACTTATAAGCGGGCACTTGATGTCAAGCACACAAGTCAGATGTATGTTCTCAATAAAACAAACAAAACTTTAAAATGATCATGTGTTACCAAACTACTCCCAGAAACTCCCAAAATAATCATGTTCTAGAATTTGTCTTCTTTATGACAGCACATAAATTTAGCAAGATTTTTATAATAATAGATAATTTTAGAAACCTATAACTCTTGGTCACCATTCAGTAACATAGGAAAAAAAAATTCATAAAAATCTGATTAATATATATATATATAGGAAAAATATGATTATTTTGATTTTAAGAAAATCACGAATTTTTTCCCATTCTGATTTGAAATGTGATCTCCCATCTAATTAAAATACTAGGTATTGCTTCTTGTGATGAATGTTGTAATTAAAGTTAAGTATCTTGTCAAATAAACATTCATATTAATCTAAGCTCTCTCAGCCTCTTGAAAATGATTTATTATTTTAATTTATGCACTTAAATGTGACCGTGAATTTTTTTCACAGTGCCAGAAACACCAAGTTAGAATAAATTCTAATTGTGAAAAAAAAAAAAAAGAAGGGGGAGGGGAGAGACATTTTGGAATAATTTTGATTAAAAAGTAATTATTGTGATTTTAAATAAGAGTGAATAATACCCGCTTTGTTTTCCTGAACTGGCCTACCTGAATTGAACAGGTAAGGATTTTTTTTCTCATTATTCTTGAAATTTATTTTAAGTTGAAAGGGAAAATTTTTAGATAAACTAAAATCAAAACTTTGTGTAGAAAGAAAAAGTTTCTTAAAATTGATTTCGAAACTAGATACATTATTGATGATTGATATTGATAATACAAAATTAGGTGAGTGAAATTCAAAAAATGTTATTATTAAAAGAATCTATTTTTAGAAGTTTGAATCATGAAATCTAAAATCAATTAACTGCTCTTAGCGACTATAAAAAAAGATATTGCATCTGGTGACAAATACAATGATAAAATAATACAGCGGCTCCCAACCTTTTTTTTCTCACGTACTCCTTGCTTACACTTTCCATTTATGTATACCCCTTCTCACATAAACCAGTTTCAAATGTTTTGTTTACGTTCATTAGTAATGTTCTTATGCTAGTTACCAATGTTAGATGCAATTCTCTTATGAATTCCAATTTTCAACCACTCATTGGCATTTTGAGCCACAACACAATATCAACATAAAGTCACTCAAAACACTAAATATTAGCTAAATATTTTAAATTATGCACTCACAAAGAAGGGATGAAGCTACACCCATTAATGAGTTTATGCTAATGCTGACCAGTTTCACACTAAAATTTTGACCTGCTTTCAAATGGGTTTTTAAAAAAATCTCCGAAACCAGAAGCCCTGATAGGGTCAGGTGGGTTAAAATAGGTCAATTTTGAAAAGATTCTAAAAAAATAAACAAATGAGTTGTTGTTTTTGTGTTGCCCTTTTTATATAGTAATACTGATACTTGTCATTATTTTACAAGTAAAATTAGCTTCAAATTTTACTCTGCAATTATAGTTTATAACAATTTGATGTTTTGGTGCTTGAAGCTTCCATAAGTTGGTCATAAAAACTTTTGATTTCAGAAAATTTAGAGATAAGTTCACATGTTTTATAATTCTATTAGATAAAGTACTTTATCAAGATTAATTTTCTACATTTTTAAAAATATAACTGCAAAAACAAATATTTTAGGACAAAAAAACCTGGGTGGGGTAAAGTAGGTCATGTTTTGCTGCAGGTTAGGCTTAGCATACACAATGTATATAATTGCAATTTTTCTTTTTAAATCACTTTTATGGTGATAAATATGTTTGTTCTGATTTTAAAATAGACTGAAGCAAAATTAAAAATGCTGCTTTTAGGCATAATTTAAATTAATTGTTCCATTTTTATTTTTTCATGGTGTTTACGTAGTGCAGCCAAGAATATAACATACCATTTCATACACTTAAAAGATATGTTGTAAACCCACCAATACATGAAGGTTCAGGACAAATACATATTTGACCTCATTAGAAGAACAATGTCTTGTTCGAGCCATGAAGTTCACAGCTTCACGTGGTTTTCCTCTTGATCGAAGTGACCTTGTTAGAATGGTCAATAGCTATTTAGAATATTCAAGTAATCCAAGTCCTTTTCCAAACAGTACTCCAGGACCCGATTCGGTAAGGAATTTTGAAAAGCGTTGGGAGAAAGAATTGGAAAAGTGAAAGTCTGAAATTTTAATAAAATTTAATTAAAAACTCCAAAGAAAACCAGGTGAAATTCTCACAACTGCAACAACACTGGACAGACTTCATGCTGAAAAAGTTCACAGAAAAAATAAAACAATTAAGATGTCTCTAAAGAAACAGAAGAAAAATGCCAACTTTTCTTCATAAGAAAATACAACATGCTCTGATTCAGAGCAGATTGATAATGAACATTCTTTAAAAGTTGGAAAATGGGTGCAAGTAGAGTTTTTGGAGGGAAAAAAAAAAAAAAAAAATATTTCATTGCAACATACTTTCACAAGTTAATGATGCCTACATTGTAAAATTTGCCAAGCAAAGTGGAAGTTCTCACTTTGTGTTCCTAGAAATAGATGATATATCTGAAGTTGATGCATCACAAATAGTTAAGGTCCTTCCAGAACCTGAAGTGAATCACAGGGGACAGTATTTTTTTATATAAGTGTTCATCCTCATTCTTTTCACTTTTATATACATATTTACATAAATAGTATTCAATAAATTGTGCAATCGAACCTGTTTTTAGCATGACTTATTTTACCCCACTACTGACTTATTTTACCCCATCCTATGGGGTAAAACAAGTCATAAACAACACATTTTAAATCTTGTTTATCAGTTCCAAAAATTTATTAATTCAGAAATATTTCTCTTAAAATGTAATAAGAAGTGTCCATTTGCATATTCTGAGCTGTTTTTTCAGTGGTGAAATTAAATTTTTTTTCCTATAAAGGTGCAATTGTAAAATGTGCTTTTTTTGACCTATTTTACCCCACCTGACCCTATGATTCAAATTTTTTCGAGATATTTCTAGAATTATTTTAAAGATAAGAAAAACAATAGAAAAGAAGGGACACATACGAAATCGCTAGATATTTTTAGGAGTGGGCGGAGATAATAGCGACATATGATCAACCAATTACTAAGTTTAGGTATTTTCCTTCATTTTATAAGAATAGCCTATTTTCCTTTTACACAAGTCTCTCTATATAAATGGAAGATTTAGAGTTTTGTTTATCTCTTTTCACTATAATTTTTTACGTTATACGCCATTACCAATGTAATTTTCACGTACCCTCAACTGTCCCACCACGTACCCCAGGCTGAACTAATAAATGCAAATTTAAAATAAAAAGTAGGTTAATTAAATGTAATAAAAATCACATTTCATATATGATAACAGGTTTTTCTGTAAATGTTGGAATAGTTCTGTCAGTGGAACAGAAACAAATTCTTGTTCGGCAATGAAATTGACGAAACTAAATACTCAGAAAATTTCTGGGGAAATTGAAAACTGGATAGAGTTTGTTAGTTGTTTTGAAACATCCAGGGTGGTCACAAATATCTTATGTTAAAATTCCCTGATATTTCCATGATTTTTCCAGGTTAGCGTTAAAATAATGAAATTTTCATAGATAATTTCTTTTATAACATTACATTTTATGCATACAGTCATTACTTAGTAAAAATTTATATTTAAGAAAAAAAAATCACACTACAAATTCTTGCATACTTAATCAAAAATAAACATTACTGCTTGTTAGATCTTGTGGTACTGTACAAGGTAAGAATACTGTCGTATCAAAACAAGATCTAGTGGTGAGCTGAATAAAACATTACTGTGCATCATGGTAATGAGGACAACAGAGACGAACTTCAAATAAGGATAATTGGTACTTTTCTATTATCCCGTCGACCACTTTTCATAGAAAAAAAAAAAGAGTCTACACACGTTTGCTATGTCATCAAGAGATTTTTAATTCGATGTTTTCTCTGTATTTTTAATGGTGTTTTACTAATTTTTTAGTTCTTTTGTTAATTAAAATAATAATTATGTCATTAAACGATGATGTCATGATAACAAAACAGAAAAACACTGCAAAAATATTGTGATGCATAGAATCTATCAATTTTGACGGACGTCACAAACATTTATCCACAAGCCGAAATGATAATTAAGAACTGTTGGATTTAACTCTAAAATAACGAAAGGGTAAAATAATGTTTGATTGTAAATACAAAGCTAGCTTGTGATGTACATTTTCCATTTTTGTTTATTTTGAGGATAAGTCAGTTTAGTGTTTCTAATGAACGATATTAGTTAACTTCTATTTATATGCTTTTTCTTGCATTTTGAGAAAAAATGATACAGATCTGTGATCAGCCATCTAAAGAAAGTGGGACAATAACTTATTTTCAAAAATATGGAATTCTGCCATGAAAAAAGTGCATATTGATGGGCATGATATGGGACTATCTACAAACTGATAAACAGTGACGATCTAATGTGAAAAACTGCGATAAAAGAATATCCATTAGAAAAGGAAGCTGATTGGATGGCTCCAAATTAACATTTGTAACTGCATTCAGTTTCATTTATACCTGGTCTGATGAATCAACATCAATAAAATGGAGAGAAAAAAGAATTGGATTTAAGTCATTGTATAGTTATTGATTGGAATAATTATCTCAGAAGTTTGTATATCTAACCTTCTAACAAGAAAATATGGAAAAATTGGAGGATAAAAAACAGTTGTAGATATTGATAAAAGTTTCTTGTAAAAGAGAAAAAAAGAAAAAAATCAAGCCAGTCAAACTCTTCCTAGGCACTGGTTGTTCGGAGGATTATTTTGAGAAACATGAATTTTTTATAGTAAAAGTTCCCAAGAAAACTGATGGGAGAAATAAAAGAATATATAGAATAGAAGATGGCTCTATCATTTTTTCATATTCATGGCAGGCTTATAAAACAGACAAAATTAAATGCTGCAGGATTCATAAAATCATTATAATTTTGTAGATCCAGACACTGGTGCAGATACACAAAACATCGAATGCCATTGGGGCTCAGCTAAATGGTAAAAAAGAAACACTGCCGAACACAGCACGTCAACACTTAGATTCATGTTTAACTATGTTTATATGGCATCTAATGCATAGAAAGGACGATTATCTTGTCACTAATGGCATTAAAGATTTTTGGCCTCTGGAATAATTACTGCAAATTTTGACTTTTTTTTTCTTTTTATAATTTCAAGGTTTATTGTAATGTTTATGAAATTATCATTAACTTTTTTCTAATACAAATGAAATGTTCATTAAAAGATAGTTCCTTACTGCTTATATTAACATTTTTACATGTATCATTAAATATGTAAAATAAAATATTTGTTTCAGCCATAAATGCAATATCTAAAAAAAAATCATACCTTTGTTTAATTTAATAATTTTACATTTAAATTCTAAAACTAGTAAATCTTCAGATCAGAGGCCACAACGTCAATTTTTCAAAACAGTTCATCTTGCTTTGTATAATATATGGCACCATGAAATCCGCAGTTAATAATGTTAGATTATTTGTAAATTTCTAAGCATATAAGTTTTCTTAAAAGTTCAGAAAAATTAAATTTTTAAGAATGTCAAATTAGCCTGACTTTATTTAATTTCCCTTTCTGATATGTTAAAAAATTCAATAACAAGACAACTGTTAAATAAAAAAATATGATTAAAAAGACACATATTATTTCAAATTTGTAAAAATGATAAAAAAAATCTTAGATATATAATCTTATTTATATAATCTTAATATTTTTTTTAGCATATGCACAAAATTCCATAAAATAATATAGAAAATCGTGAAAGGCCAAGGAAATTATTGAAAAAATTTCAAACAGATTTGATTAACTTAAGACATTGCATAGCAAAAAAAAATTAGCATTAATAATGTAACGCTAATTATTCTAAACATTCTTTTGTCCAAAATCGTCTAAACAAATGAAATTTTATATCTGGTATGTCGATATATTCATATGTTTGGTGTATATCGACATACCAGACATAAACTTTCATTCGTTTAGGCGATTTTGGACAAAAGAATGTTTAGAATAATTGGCGTTACATTATTAATGCTAAACTTTTGTTATACAATGTCAAATTTGTTTGAAATTTCTAAAGCACCCTATTCTTCAGAGATGTTTTAAACTCTAATTTCCTTAATATTCTTACGTATAAAAGTTTGGAATGGCAAAATTCTTAAATTTGTTTATTTGACCTTATATTTTGGCAGTCATTTTTTTTTTTTTAAACGGAAAATGGTTGACAAAGTAATAGACAAGAACTGGATAATTAAATTAAGTGTTTTCTATTTTCCCTAAAGTGTCAAATGTGTAAAAAATGGAGACAGGAAATATACTCACATAATCATTACATTTGTTCTAAAGCTTTCCAAATCTTAAAAATAAGGGTTTCAATTAATAAATTTGAAGTTTGGGACAAGCCTTGACATGCCAATGACATTTACAACTTTACAATTTCTTTAGGTATTGATTTTTTTTTTTTTTATGTTTAAAGTACATAATATAGTGAGCAGAGCTTAACAAATGCGGTCACCAGGTGCCACTCGCGACCAACTTTTTCTATCTGGCAACCAACTTTTTTTCATCTGGCTTTTTATTTTTTATTATTTTTTTTTATAAAAATTGACCTAAGAAATGATCACAAATGTTTTCCCCTTCATCCATTCCTACCCTTACTTGTGCGCAACAAGCAGTGATTTTGCTCTTCTATTGTACTTTTAATGGAAGAGCCAAGTTTAAAAGGTATTTATTTTCCATCTCATGCACAGAAAACGTCATTTTTCCATTAAAGACAGCTAGTATGTCACGTGATTAGAAATGGGAAGAGAGAGGGGGGGTTTCAATAAAACAGTAAAAAAATCGTGATAATCTATCCTCTGTGTTGGCATCTAAAATTGGATACAATGCTGAAAAACATTCAAGGTTTTCTTTGTTTGTTTGTTTCAGATCAGATTTTCGTATTTCAGAATTAAAACTGATTAATCGATCACATTCATTTTAAAGAATAACAACATCTCTTAGTTAAGTGATTATAAGTAATTCATTTGAAGTAAATCTATAAAACTTAATTAAAATTTCAAGAATAACTATTATCAATAATATTAAATATGTATTTTTTAAATATTTCTCCTTCGCGTAAAATGCATGACGCTTTTATTATCTGCCAACCGCACACATTGCACAATAAATAGGCACCAGCCTGGTTTGCAGACGATTGTCTAGTCTATATGACGTAAAATATTGAGGGTACGTACTACTTCTTTGCAGAGATTGGTTTCTTTTAAAAAAGGGAAAAATAATTTTAAAAAAATTCTTACGTGTTCATTTTTTGTTAGGTAACATTTTATTTCACTAATGAAATATTTTGTACTGCCTCGCCCCATGGAGTCCTAGAATCTTTTTGCATTTGAATTTCCGTTTTTTAATTCCACTCATCAAATATAGATTTTGTAGCACTCCACTTTTGAAGCATTCGACAATCAGCATTTCCCAAACCTGCCGGTAATTCAGTCTTCACAGTATTTTTTTTCAGAAATATATAACTTTGTTAAGTTTTATAAGAAAACTTAGTTTATATTATCTTTCTAAATTCTGTACTATTCTAAATTGTGCACTTAATAAGTCTAATGCTTGTTATTCTTGTTTTATTAACAAATTCCTAATGTTCTTTTGAAAATCAATGATGCTGGGAGGGAGGGGTAAATATTTTGCATGGCGACTAGTATATATATATATTTTTTTGGCTACCAGATTTTATCAAATTTGTAAAGCCCTGGTAGTGAGTGCTTAAACACAAATGCTCACAAAATCCAAACATTCATAGATGACTTGATTAATTCATATTTTTTTAGAGTAGAACATAAAATTTCCCATTATCTGAGAATGACTGGCATATCAAGTTTCGCCAATTAAAAATTTGTACAAGGAAAATACAATCATTCATTTTCATACTACAGATAAGTTCAGATTTTTTTTTTTTTTTTGGTTGAGACAGATATTGAAAGTACATAGCAGAAATTTGCTAACAACATTATAACATTTTAAAATTGTTTCAAGATTAATATTTTCATTTAAAATGGCAAATTTGTTTTTTATTCCTAACCACTGGCAAAAATCTGTAAAACTCGCTGTTTTCATTCTTCTAAAATATAATTGTACTACTATGGCAGAAAGACATTCGTTTTGTTTTCCAATAAACTAAGGACTTCAAACAGAAGGGAAATATTTCAGGGCTTTATGTTACTAGCAGTGACTGTGCAAAGACTTCAAAATCTAAAAGAATATTTCTCTTTACATCACATTATTATCAATTCAGTTTACTTTCAGTTTTTAAAGGATTGTAAAACACTAAGAAACTTAGGCTAAATTCTTGTTTCTCAAATAACAAGAGTTTTTTTTTCTTTTTTTTTCCATTTTTGTATAAATAAAATTTTCACCATGAGACTGAGCCCGAAGACTAGTATAAAAATAGAGTCCAAGCTGGTTTCAGGCATGGTCTGAGCCCGAGAGCTGAGATTATTTTTTTTTCTTCCAGATTACCACAATCGTAATGGAAATTAACATTTGTTTCAATGAATTTCCAGGTTTAGTTTGAATTTCCCTGATATTTCCAGGTTAACAAAATTCCCTGATATTTCCATGTTTTCCAGATCTGTGACCACCCTGAACATCTATACATCAGAATAAAGCATTACCTAAAGTTGAAAAATTTGCTTATTTGAAATCTTTATCAAACCATCAAGCCTACAATATTGTAGAAGGGTTTCCATTGACAGAACAAAATTATGATACGTGTATCAATTTATTAAAAAATCATTATGGTAAAGTTGATGTCATTATAAATAAACACATGAACAATTTGTTAAATATGGAATCTGTTCAAACTTAATTCTTCAAACTTAAATGCATAATATGCATAAATGCATGAAGAGCAATGTAAAATGCTTGTTTGGTTTGTATCTAAAAAGCTATTTCTGAATTTGAACCTTTGTTTCAATTTTCATCTTGGACTAAATTAAGACTAATTATAACTTGGAGTCCGAGATTTATCAAAATTATTAGATGTCCATCTGAGAGAATTACCAATTTCTTGATTGTTCCAGAAGTTAAAAAAGCAATAAATGCTAAACAGTTAATTAAAAAACATGAATTCAGAGAGGAAATGAAAATTTTAAAATCTGGTAAGAACTTGAATTTTAACAGTGAACTTCTTCCTTTACATCCCTTAGTTATCAGAAATGATATTCTCAGTGTTCAAGGCAAATTAAAAAGGCCTGAATACCAAAAACATCAAATCATTTGCTTAAATTGCATCATGTTACAGATCTAATAAAATATTTCATGAAAATAATCTTCACAGCGGAACTCAATTATTTTAGCAATTCGACAAAAATGTAACATAAGAAGCCGCGGGATATCGCCTGTCTGTCTCCACTTTCTGTTTGAAGTCCTTTTTCAGAATTGCTAGAAAACAGAACTCATGTCTTCCTGCCACAGTTGTATGATGGAATTTTAAAAGAATAAGAATTGTGAGTTTCACAGATTCTGCCAGTGGTTCATTATAAATACCAAATGTGCTATTTTAAACAAAATTGTGAAACATCGTCATGGGGGAATATTTAAAATTAAAAGTTAATTTCTATGTAAGAAGATATTTTTTAAAGGAGAAAACTAATCTTAAAACATTTTAAAAATGTTATTAACAGTTTTCTATTGCATACATTCAGTTTTTGCTTGGGCTCTGTTGACAAACTTTTTCAGGCACAGATTTCAAAGCACCAGGCTTTGATAGGCCCAGGTTCTGAACCAAAAGAATCTGAACTCATCTCTACTACACAGTATTTGTATGAAAAATTAATGCTTTTAGTTATTAAAATATTCAGATGTATTATTCTGTTATATCGCACCACATTCCCATTGCATTAATTTTAGGTAGATTTCGTAAGAAATACTACCTATTACATTCTCCCCTAAGTTGGAATTTTTCAAAAATTTTTGCAGATCTACACCGATCATGACTCCCAGAACCCAAAACCACCCCCCAGTTCAAAACTTTATATATGTATATATGTCACTTTTTTATAGACACGATAACTTCAATAATTCTGCACAAATCTCTTCCAAACTGATACATAAAATCTCAGTCAAGTTCGTTAATGGTCAAAATCGAATCGGGGGGGGGGAGCTTTTTGTGAAAACAGAAAAATCCCCATAACGTCTTAATTATGATACATATCGAATCCGTTTAAAGTTATTATTACTTCTAGAAAAAGGGCCGAAAATTTATGTATAACAGATTTTTGATATCATTAAAAATGGCCTCAAAGGGGGGAAAAAAGGAGGGTTTTAGAAGAAAAAAATTCTTAACTTTGTCAATTCACAACATATCAAATCCGCTTACATTTATTATAAATACTCTTAATATTATCTAAACCATTTATACTGACAAGTTTTTTATAGGACCAACCAGGGTTCGATTTAAGCGGTATCGCATCGCAATTTGCGATTCAAATTTAACTAAAATGCGATCCAAGAAATGCATTAAATTGCAATCATTGCGATGCATTTTTCCCACACCCTTTGTTATGTCATGTACACTTAAAGTTAAAATTTAAAGGTGTTTTTACACGACATACGTTGTGTTTTCACCCTCCCCAAGTGTTTATTTACAATGGAAGTACAGCGAGACGCCATTGCTGGGTGCAGTTTTCCCAGTAAACACATGATTTGTTCCCGCTCTGACGCTGTGATTGATTACTGAATCACTGTTACTCGCTAATCACGGCGTTTGCTCATAGAAGTTTGACGTGCACGGTGTAGTGGTTCTAAAATGAACACTCACTGTTACGATCATGGAGTACGATCCTTTTACTTTATTTATGCATTGAAACAGACAGCGCAGATTCTTACCCCACTTCTTCGCTCCGACCGTACTTCGCTTACCGTATGCATTTGTTTCACGCATCCGCTCTGCGCAACTGCTCTCTCTGAAGCAAAGAATTTCTCTCTCGCTTTCAGGGAGATTGCTGTAGCCACGTGACCGTAGCGGCATTTGAGAGCGACTGTAAAGAGAAAAAAGTTAGTGAGGGAAATTCGGTTTTCTCTTTTCTCAGTGCTGTTGTGTTTTATATCGTTTTGGTTTTGTACGTTAAAGTAATTTGTTAATTGTTTTGCGAATTGTTAATTATTTAATAATATGGCTACAGTTAAACAGGAAACAGCTACAAATTGGAAAAAAACTGTTGATCCCGTTGGAGAATGGTTAGATTTTGAAACAGATGGGAAAAGCAATGTCATATCAATATGATGTATATTATGTTCGAAATTCGCAGACAAATTGAAAATGAAACGAAATTTCAACTCAGGATTCATCAATGGAATTACAGGAGCCAGTCTAAAAAAAGATAATATAGTCAAGCACTCCAAAAGTGACATGCATGTTACGGCAGTGAACTTGGAACACAAGCCAGACAGTGTAAAAAAAATAATGGATACACCAATTGGAAAAGCTATGTTTCAAGCCAGCAATGAAGAAGAAAATAAAGTTGGCAAGTTAATAGACATTTCCTATTTAATTGCCAAGCAAGAGCTTCCATTCTCATTGTTTCCCGAAATTGCACAATTAGAAAAGAGGCATGGTGTTCAGTTAGGGGAAACATACTTGAATGACAAAAAATGCCAAGAATTCTCTCAATGCATTGCAGACACGTTTAAGGAGGACTTGAATTTGGAACTGAAATCTACTAATTATATATCTGTAATGGTGGATGAATCCACAGATATCAGCATTAAAGAAAAATTGTTAGTGTATGTGCGGTTCATTGGTAATGATGGAACTGTGAAAACAAAATTCGTAGCCCTGAAAGACTTGACTAACGCCACAGCAAAGGGAATCTTGGATACACTTTTAAAAATTTTAAGTGACTATGGAATTGATGACATTTCAAAAAGACTAGTTGGTTTCTGCAGTGATGGAGCTAGTGTAAATTTAGATGTCCGCCAAGGTTTGGTAGTGCTAATTAAGGAACAATGTCCATGGCTAATTTCAATTCATTGCTTCAACCATCGATTAGAATTGGCTGTGAAGGATTCTATGACCAAGTCATACTTTGAAAAAGTTATTTCAGTGCTGATGTTCCTTTACAGCTTCTACAAGCGAAGTTCTAAAAGGAGAGAAGTAGCTGATTTAGCTGATATTTTTGAACAAGAAGAGAACAGTAAAAATTTTTCTCCTAGCAATATTCAGGGAACAAGGTGGATTGATTACAAAAGAAGAGCAGTTGCTACTTTAATAAATTCATATACAATAGTAATTGCACACTTAGAGAATACTGTAGAAGGCCACAATGAAGATTCTGTGGATAAAGCCAAAATATCTGGTTTTCTTAAAATCTTAAAGTCACGAAAATTTGTTTTTTATCTATTGCTAATGAGCAAAGTTTGTGAAGCCCTTGGAAAATTGTCGTTGTGCTTACAGAAGGATAGTTGTAATTTGCTAAATGCAAAGACTTACCTTGAGCATTTTGAAATTTTTATTGAAAAAGTTAAGTGTGATAGCTTAGTGAATGATGAAATCTTTATGTCTGTAATAAAGTCAGGAGAATTTTGCAGCATTAAATTAAGTGGACAAGAAATTGATATCAATACTGCTTACACGTACCTTAAGTCCCTCAGTGCATGCGTAAAAGAAAGGTTTCCAGATTTATCGTCAGGTGTCGTTAACTGCCCTAAAGTATTAGATGTATCAATTTGGCCACAGAATAAAGATTCGTTACAAGTTTTTGGTAATGATGAAATTAAGATCTTAGTAGATAGCTTCAGTCTGCTTCTTCAAAAACATAAAGTCATTACCACCTCTATTTCAGATGAATGGGCAGAGTTGAAATCTCTTTGGTTGCTGAATTGGACACATTTGTCAAGAGATGAAGTGTGGACTGTTGTTACAAAATCAAAGAAGGATCTTTTCCCAAACCTGTCACATGTGTTTGAGATTCTTCTCATTTTGCCTGCATCAAATGCCCTAGTTGAAAGGTGTTTTTCGTATATGTGTCGCATAAAAACTGACTTTCGCAGTCGAATGAATGAGGATGTGCTAGATAATCTCATACGTATTTGTGTGGAAGGACCAGAAATGGAAAATTTTTCATCTAATCGAGTTGTAAAAATTTTTTTCTCAAAACCTCGTCGACCAAATGTACAGAAATATGGAAAAAGGAAGCAAAATTTTAATGAGGATGAGTAACTAAAACAATGAAGTTTCAGAAATTTTGTAAATAGCCTGTAAATAATATGAACAAGAGGTATTTTTTGTGTAATAATACTTGTGTACTTAACTTAAATGAAGATTTCATTTTTTTTCTTTTCCCCTTTATGTTTTATTTAAAATTATAAAAATTGTGTTTCTGAGTTTATGGCTTATTAAAAAATATTGACCCTCACAGCAAATATATTTTTTAAGAATTTGTACTGTGGTTATTTGATACATATATTTAATTGACCTGTGGTGAAGGTGAATTGACCTATAAGTCATTCAAGAGCCAGCTTCTAGTTTCCCAAGTAATTTATATTGGGTAGGTGAGTTATCATTTATTTTTTATTCTTTGTATCATTTTATTTACTTTCATTTATGCCTTTGGTTAAATGTTGCTTTTAAAAAAAAATTTGTTGTAAATTTTCAAGATTTAAAAGTTACGTTTGCTATTTTTTACTTGCTATACAAAAGTGTCTAACTGCTATTCAAAACTGACTTTGTATAGCAGTTACTGCTATGCAACTTTCTTTTTCTAAATCGACCCCTGGGACCAACCCTTATAGCAAAAAAGAAATTGAAAACAAAAAAATCCCTGCCGGCTCCGCCGGTACAATTGCAAACAAGTTAGATTTCGAAGTGGGCAGTCCCAACTGTCTCATCATGGCAAAAGGTCATTTCTTCCACAATTCCCAACAAACAGGCGCCCCACGGACTGAGTCTTCGAAATCTACCTGTGCCTGTAGGCCGAGCCATCAGGGATTTCTTCAATTACAATTACTTTTTTAATGAATATTCTGTGACATCATTTAATATGTTTCCAGTGGAATGACTCATCTAAACTGGCACGGCGTCCAATCTAACAGAAAAGTACTAAAAATTTTATGAATAACATAATGATCTAAAATTCTATAATCTGCTAAACCTCTGATCTCAAATTTTAGAAGTCTCACAGAACTGATTGCATACAGCTTTGTGCTTTAAAATGAAAAGAAAATATATTCTATTAAATACTTAATGTTGCAAAATGAAAAGGAACCACCAGATGGCGCTAAGCGCGTAGAACTTTAAGACTGACTGACTGTTTTGTTTACTTTACGTTTGTACATAGCTTGTCGTGTATTCGTTCTGTATCGTCTTTAAGTGTGTCTACCTGTCCAATAAATAATCTTCATTAGTAAAAGATGTTTCTACCTTTAAAGAAGCTCATAGAACACGAACCAGAAAATTAGGTGAGATCAAACCTTTTATTTACTTTTATTGTCTTGTATGATTTAAGAAAGTTTACGAAATCTCTTTTATGGTGCCGAAATTCCCAAGAGTTGAAATTTAGAAAATGGCGCTACCTAGCGAATTAGATAAATCAAAAAGTATGCGTAAGTCTCTTAGAACATCTTTAACGAAGATTATTAACAAAATAACTGAATATTTGGCAGGAGACGAAAAAGATATAGACGAAATTGAAGATCTTAAAATTCAATTAATCGAGAATGCAGAACAAGTTTACAAATTAGATTCAGAAATTCAGAAACTTGTAGATAACTTAGAAACGCTAGAAAAAGATGTATCATCCAGTCAAGAATATCGCGAAAAAATTACGAAAACAAAAGCTAAAATTGATCGATATTTAAAGCGTAATGCTCCTAACGAAAGTAAAATAAACTCTTCTATTCTATTGTCCACAGAACCTGATGAATCAAAGAATTATTCTCACGTAAGATTACCGAAGCTTACAATACAACCTTTCGATGGGAAATATGAAAATTGGCAGGAATTCTGGGGGCAATTTGAAGTAGCTATACATGAAAATGTAAAGTTAACTAATATAGAGAAGTTAAATTACTTAAAGAATTTCTTAACAGGAGCAGCTTTAAAATGTATTCAAGGTTTAGCTTTAACACAAAATAATTACGATGTCGCAATCGGATTGTTAAAAGAAAGATTCGGAAAAAATGAATTAATAATACGATCGCATGTAAACAAGCTATTAAGCCTAAATCCTGTAAAATCTGGAACGAATTTAAAAGAGCTTAGACAATTGCATGATACCTGTATTATTCAAATCAGAAGTCTCGAAACAGCCGGGGTAGAATTAAATAATTATGGGGGAATCTTATTCGCTATTTTAGTCAAATTAATTCCTGAAGAAATTGTTCTAGGATTCAATCGTTCTGCTGGCGAAGATTCTTGGAACTGTGCCAAATTATTAGAATTTCTGAAACATGAAATCGAAACGCGAGAAAAAACGTATATGTTTCGAAATGATGAAGTATTTGAAAGGAATAAAATTAAAGAGTTACCTTATCGAAAACATGAAACTCATAAAAATATACCCACCGCAGCTACATTAAATACTCTTATCAAGAAAGACTGTTTATTTTGCAATGGGGAACACGAAAATTTTAACTGCCCCTTAACCATTAATGAACGAAAATCAAGTCTTTTACGAAAGGGTTATTGCTTTCTTTGCCTTCGCAAATCACATGTATCAAAATTTTGCCGCGAAAAAATGCGTTGCAACATTTGTACTCGAAGACATAATGTTTTAATTTGTGACGAAACTGAAAAGCAACATAACAAAAAGGAAAGCGTCTCAAAGTCTCCGGAAAGAAAAAATAATTCCAATGCTCTCAATTGTGCAACAACTGCAGTAAATGAAAATGTATTTTTACAAACAGCTGTCGCCTTTTTAAGTAATAATTCTCAGGAAAGAAAAATAAAAATTATCATGGATTCGGGGTCACAAAATACGTTCATCGATAAAACATTATCTCGTAAATTTAATTTAGAAGTTATAGGAAAAGAAAAATTAGCAATTTATGCTTTTGGGTCAAAACCAAAGAAATCTATTGTAAGAAATAGGGTAAAAGTAAATTTACGAAGCATTTATGATCCAAAGAAAATTATTTCTATAGAAGCAATTGAAACATCTTCCATATCGGAAGCTGAAATTCAAGGTCCCAGTAAAGAAATTCACAAATTTTGTAATGAAGCCAAAATACAGATAGCTGATATTGAAGGGTCTAAAAATTTAAGGGTTTCTCTTTTAATTGGGTCAGACTATTTCTGGAAAATCGCTACAGGGAAAGTCAAAAGAGTGTCCGGTGCTTTAGTAGGAATGGAAACGAAACTAGGTTATGTATTTAATGGTTCTGAAGCAAAACGCAAGGATTTTAAGGATGTTAGCGTAATGAATGTTATAGTGCGTAATCAAAATTTAGAAGAATCAGACATTTTGAAAAGATTGTTCGATTTAGAAGGTTTGGGAATATCGCGTAGTGACAATCTGAATGAAGATGACGAAGTTATGAAAGAATTTGAAAATTCTACGAAACTAATCGAAGGTCGCTACCAAGTTAAACTACCATGGAACGAACATTCTGAGTCGCTACATGATAACTATAGTAATGCTAACAACCGTTTGCGAACACTTGTCAAAAGATTTAAGAAAAATAGAAATTTTCATAGTCAGTACAAGGACATTATTTCAAAGCATCTAATTCAAGGAATAGCTGAAAGGGTCAATGAAAATGAATGTGGTGATAATTCTAAGATCTATTACATGCCACATCACGCAGTAATACGCGAAGATAAAACAACGACGAAAATGAGAATAGTTTTCGATGCCTCCTCGAGTGAACATAATTTTCCGTCCCTTAATGACTGCTTGAATCCAGGTCCGAATTTAACGCCCGATATCCTAATACTTCTTTTGCAGTTCCGTCTGAATAAGGTTGCCATAACGGCGGATATAGAAGGTGCATTTTTGCAAATTGCCCTGGCGCCAGAAGAAAGAGACGCAGTTAGATTTCTATGGGTTACGGAATATTTAGACGTTAAACCCGAAGTTTTGAGGATGACGCGTGTAATTTTTGGAGCAAGATCGAGCTCATTTTTACTGAACGCGACAATTAAACATCACATCAAGAAGTATGAGGATGTTTATCCAACTGCCTTCAGCGTTTTGAACAGTAGATTGTATGTAGATGACCTTATACACAGTTTAGAAGACACAGATTTAGTGTACACCGTCCACGAACAAATAAGGCTCATTTTGGGAGAAGCAGGCTTTAATATGAGGAAATGGAAAACAAATGTACGCTCATTGCAAGATCGATTTAAGGAAGAAGTTAACGAGGAATCCACGTTATGCAAGGTCCTTGGCTATTGCTGGAATTCAGCAGATGATGTCTTAAGCGTTGATAGTGATAAACTTTTAAGGGATAAAGATATGGCAGAATTAAAATTTACGAAGAGAAGCGTAATAAAAACTATGGGAAGAATCTACGACCCGTTGGGCTTAATATCACCATTTGCAGTTCGAGCTAAAATACTACTGCAAGACATATGGAAGAAAAAACTCAATTGGGATGATGCTTTACCAACCGACTTAGCAAAAATATTTCAAGATTGGTGTGAAGAATTGTTTTATTTGAAGCAGATATCTGTACCAAGACATCTATTCTCAATGAAAGGAATGGAAGAACTTATGGGCTGTCAATTTCACGTCTTTGTAGATGCCAGCAAACGAGCTTACGGAGCAGTTATTTATGTACATTTTCGCAACTCTGACAGAATTTTCCATTCCAATTTAGTCACTTCAAAGACTAGGGTTGCACCAGTTAAAGAAATAACTCTGCCGAGGTGAGAGCTTCTTGCTGCACTTATAGGAGCCAGATTGTTCGATCATATTCGACTACATTCAAGTACACCGAAGGATACGAAGACTATATTTTGGTCAGATTCCACGATTGTTCTTCACTGGATCAAGAATAATTCTCGAAAATTGAAGATGTTTGTCAAGAACAGAGTAGATGAAATCAAGAAAATATCTGAACCTGATTGTTGGAATCACTGTCCTGGGAATGATAACCCTGCTGATATTTTAACACGGGGTGAAAATTTAACCAGTCTAAAGGACCTGGAGCTTTGGTGGTTTGGGCCACCGTGGCTAAGGAAGTGCGAAAGTCAATGGCCACAATCCAACGTTCATACCGATCAGGAAACCAACTTAGAAAATAAAGAATATGAAGTGGTGAATATGCTCCTGACAACGAAACTTGAAGATCTTTTCGATATCCGAAGATTCAGCAAACTTAAACAAATATTGCGAATTACTGCATGGATTCAAAGATTCATCCACAATACAAGGAATCTTCAGAGTAAGAGAAGTGGTCCCTTGGCTACAGAAGAACTTGAATTTGCCGAAGAATACTGGATTAAACTTGCCAAACGGAGCCATCATCAGAAGACTGGTGCAGCTTCTTTGCCCACTTGAACTTTCAACACTTTCGTCTCCAGACGAACTTCGCCCGGCGGAAGTTGTTGCAAAATGAAAAGGAACCACCAGATGGCGCTAAGCGCGTAGAACTTTAAGACTGACTGACTGTTTTGTTTACTTTACGTTTGTACATAGCTTGTCGTGTATTCGTTCTGTATCGTCTTTAAGTGTGTCTACCTGTCCAATAAATAATCTTCATTAGTAAAAGATGTTTCTACCTTTAAAGAAGTTCATAGAACACGAACCAGAAAATTAGGTGAGATCAAACCTTTTATTTACTTTTATTGTCTTGTATGATTTAAGAAAGTTTACGAAATTCTCTTTTACTTAATAAATAAAAATAAATATGGACAGCAAACATAATTTTCAAAAATACAAAAAGCACATTTTACCACATTAATTTTATTTAAAAAAAGTAATGATTTAGCATTTACCTCTTGAATGTAGTTATTTCAATTGTAGATTAATCCATTCCCAGCTGTTAAGAAGGAATTAAACTTGGAAATTTTTCCAATACCACAGTTGCATAATTCAATGCCTTGTTTGAAGAACCTCATAATGTCATTTTTCCTAGTACAAAAAAAAAATCATTGTAGCAAAAAGAAAGAAAAAAGACAAATTAATTTAATCATACAGTGTTCAACATTTGTAAATTGCTAAATCTTATAATCTGTAATCTAATTCCCCCCCCCCCCCCTCAAATAATGAAACCATTCATTAAAAGATTTAAAAAAAAAAATGAAAATTATTGTATCAAAGCAGGGTTAGAAATTAGGAAATCTAAATAAGGTGCCAAATGACATCTACAATTTTTATTCTTGATGCCAAACTATGTTTCATGGTTATAAATTTATGTTATATCATATTTTCTCACTTCTGTTCACCACCATGTTAACAATAATATTGTTTCTATTTTTATGTGTTAAGGGAAAAGGGTAGGGTGTACATATTAAACACTTCAGGGCGATTCGACCGTTATGTGTGTGACTTTTAAAGAGTGTTTTTTTTTTTAAATTGAGACAAATTTGGAAGTGAAATTTTTTAGATAATGCTTTACTTTTTTTATTGCTATTACAGGACACATACAGAATCATTTTTGTAGTGACACCTTTAGTCTAAAGTAATATTATTATTATTTTTTTAAAATAGTAAAGTCATTGTTATGTGTGTGACTCAGAAAAATCACACATGTAACAATGACTTTATTATTTAAAAAAAATTGTTATTACTTCAGACAAAAAGTGTCACTACAAAAATGATTCTGTATGTATGTGTAATAGCAATAAAAAACAGTAAAAAAAAAAAAAAAAAAATCAAAACTGAAAATCTTGAAATGAAAATTATTGTATCAAAGCAGGGTTAGAAATCAGGAAATCTAAATAAGGTGCCAAATGACATCTACAATTTTTTTTCTTAGTGCCAAACTCTGTTTCATGGTTATAAATTTATATTATATCATATTGTCTCACTTCTTTTCACCACCATGTTAACAATAATATTGTTTTTATTTTCATGTGTTAAGGGAAAAGGGTAGGGTGTACATATTAAACACTTCAGGACGATTCCACCATTATGTGTGTGACTTTTAGAGAGTGTTTTTTTTTTCAAATTAAGACAAATTTGGAAGTGAAATTATTTAGATAATGCTTTACTTTTTGTTTACTTTACGTTTGTACATAGCTTGTCGTGTATTCGTTCTGTATCGTCTTTAAGTGTGTCTACCTGTCCAATAAATAATCTTCATTAGTAAAAGATGTTTCTACCTTTAAAGAAGTTCATAGAACACGAACCAGAAAATTAGGTGAGATCAAACCTTTTATTTACTTTTATTGTCTTGTATGATTTAAGAAAGTTTACGAAATTCTCTTTTACTTAATAAATAAAAATAAATATGGACAGCAAACATAATTTTCAAAAATACAAAAAGCACATTTTACCACATTAATTTTATTTAAAAAAAGTAATGATTTAGCATTTACCTCTTGAATGTAGTTATTTCAATTGTAGATTAATCCATTCCCAGCTGTTAAGAAGGAATTAAACTTGGAAATTTTTCCAATACCACAGTTGCATAATTCAATGCCTTGTTTGAAGAACCTCATAATGTCATTTTTCCTAGTACAAAAAAAAAATCATTGTAGCAAAAAGAAAGAAAAAAGACAAATTAATTTAATCATACAGTGTTCAACATTTGTAAATTGCTAAATCTTATAATCTGTAATCTAATTCCCCCCCCTCCCCCCCCCTCAAATAATGAAACCATTCATTAAAAGATTTAAAAAAAAAAATGAAAATTATTGTATCAAAGCAGGGTTAGAAATTAGGAAATCTAAATAAGGTGCCAAATGACATCTACAATTTTTATTCTTGATGCCAAACTATGTTTCATGGTTATAAATTTATGTTATATCATATTTTCTCACTTCTGTTCACCACCATGTTAACAATAATATTGTTTCTATTTTTATGTGTTAAGGGAAAAGGGTAGGGTGTACATATTAAACACTTCAGGGCGATTCGACCGTTATGTGTGTGACTTTTAAAGAGTGTTTTTTTTTTTAAATTGAGACAAATTTGGAAGTGAAATTTTTTAGATAATGCTTTACTTTTTTTATTGCTATTACAGGACACATACAGAATCATTTTTGTAGTGACACCTTTAGTCTAAAGTAATATTATTATTATTTTTTTAAAATAGTAAAGTCATTGTTATGTGTGTGACTCAGAAAAATCACACATGTAACAATGACTTTATTATTTAAAAAAAATTGTTATTACTTCAGACAAAAAGTGTCACTACAAAAATGATTCTGTATGTATGTGTAATAGCAATAAAAAACAGTAAAAAAAAAAAAAAAAAAATCAAAACTGAAAATCTTGAAATGAAAATTATTGTATCAAAGCAGGGTTAGAAATCAGGAAATCTAAATAAGGTGCCAAATGACATCTACAATTTTTTTTCTTAGTGCCAAACTCTGTTTCATGGTTATAAATTTATATTATATCATATTGTCTCACTTCTTTTCACCACCATGTTAACAATAATATTGTTTTTATTTTCATGTGTTAAGGGAAAAGGGTAGGGTGTACATATTAAACACTTCAGGACGATTCCACCATTATGTGTGTGACTTTTAGAGAGTGTTTTTTTTTTCAAATTAAGACAAATTTGGAAGTGAAATTATTTAGATAATGCTTTACTTTTTTTATTGCTATTACAGGACACATACAGAATCATTTTTGTAGTGACACCTTTAGTCTAAAGTAATATTTTTTTTTTTTTTTTTTTAATAGTAAAGGCATCGTTACGTGTGTGACTCAGAAAAATCACGCACGTAACGACGACTTTATTATTAAAATAAAAAAATTGTTATTACTTTAGACTAAAAGTGTCACTACAAAAATGATTCTGTATGAGTCTGTAATAGCAATAAAAAAAGTAAAACGTTATCTAAATAATTTCATTTCCAAATTTGTCTCAATTTGCAAAAAAACACTCTCTAAAAGTCACACACTTAATGGTGGAATCACCTTTTATCTCTGTGTTAATCACTAAAACAAAATAAAAACTAGCTTTCTATAAAAGTGTCACACCTGATTAAACTACAATATTTGGATTCTAGGAAAAAGTTTAACTTATTATGCTAAAAATGGGAGGGGCTAAAAAAGCCACTGTATGAGCAAAAATTCCTTATCTACAGAACGATATAGCCAATAACAGTTAAAAAATTCCTTTACACTTGTTTTGACTGAAAATATAAAAAATATGCACAATATTTTGAAAATAAATATCAAATATGTGAAAATATTGAAAATATCAAACTTCATGATATTTTGAAAATAAATATCTGAAATATATCATGATATATATCAAGATATACATCCATTGATATATATCACTGAACCCTGGAGAGAAACACAGATTTTATTCAATTAAAATCTAATTGTTAATGCTACAATTACACAATGTATTGCTTAATAAAGGTTTCATAAATTTGAATGTGGAATTGCCAGCCAACTATTTTATAAAGTGACCAATGGTCATATGTACAGAGACTACTCAAATCTCAAATATTCATCATGTATCATGTGCACCTATATTTAAAAAAAAAAAAAAAAAACACATGGCATATACAAAAATATACAGTAACTTCACAGAGAAACAAAGATTTTATTCAATTAAAATCTAATAGTCAATGCTACAATTACACAATATATTGCTCAATAATGGTTTCATAAATTTGAATGTGGAATTGAAAGCCAACTATTTTATACAGTGACCAGGAGTCTGTCCAGACTTTTTTCCCAGGGTCCTGTTTTTGTGAAATTGTGAACAGCTTTTCATATTTGTGAAAAATCTAGTCGTAATTTTGTGAATTTGAAATGGTCATTATACTCAGGTTCTTGTTTATTCATTTTAAAGAAAATATATGGATGTAAAATACACATTTTCTTTATGTATGTTAAAGTGACAGGTCAGATTTTACTTTTAAATGATTAAATTTGTAAAAAGTTCAGTTTAAAGATGGAACATTTTGTAAAAAGCCTATTTTTAAGACAAAAGAATTTTGTGAAGGGTCCTGTTTTAAGATGAAAAATTTTGTGAAGGGTCCTGTTTTGAAATGAAAAATTTTGTGAAGGGTTATTTAAAGGACCCAATTTCTTTCTAAACATATCCCTGGTGACCAATGATCATATATACAGAGGATAGTCAAATCTCAAATATTCATCATGTATCAAGTGCACCTAAATTTTAAAAGAAAAAAAACACATGGCATATACAAAAATATACAGTAACTTCACCCCCCGCACGATTTGTTTGTCCAACAGCTAACAGTAGTAGGCAGTATTAATGGTACGATGTTCATGGGGAAACGTGTAAAATAAAATCTGTTTGAAATATCAACAAGAACGAAAAATCATGCGTCAAGCATAGATTATGTAACACTTTCCAATGCTTCCAAAATAATTTTACAAACCATTACCGTTAAGTAAGCTGAAAGACAACATCTAAGTAAACAATTTGGAAAACGCATAACATATTTAAAAACGTAATTTCAGGAATTTCCAACATATACAATATTTGGAAAAATATCCAAATACTTTTATTCATCCCTGTATATGATCTATAGATTTGTATATTACTACATAGGATGTTAAATTTTAGTTCAGTTAGGAAATGCGTAGCACAGTTTAAAATTCTCCTTCAGGAGTTTCTGTCAATAAATGGAAATGTGTTCACGAACTTTTGTGCTGCCCTGTATATGAAATACAGAATTTATACACACCAAGTAATAGACAAAAAGTGAGTTAAATTGAAAATCGCGTTCAGTAACTTAAAACGCACTTCCAGGAATTATTGTTAACAGATAGAGATGAAAATTAGCAGTCACCACTCACCACGTGGCGATTAAAAAATCAGCCATTGATCGCCACCCCAGTCGCCGAGTAAAAAATCTGTTATCGATCGCCAAGTGAAATACACCATTTTTCATGGAAATATGCATCTCTATCATTGATTACATATTACATCTAATTAGAGAACTGGTTAATTCTTTTTCCTACCAGATGCAAACAGATTTCATCGACTTAGCTGTATTTTCAATATTTCGTCTTTTTCTCATGTGCTTACTCTTTAGTTGGATTATTTTTTCAAGAAATACAGTTTTATTCTGCAAAATATATTCATCAGCTTTGATTCCACATGCATTTCAAGTAATTTATTCCTTTTTTCCCACCGGATACAAGCAGATTTTAAGGACATTTCAGTATCTTCAATATTTCGTCTCCTGCCACATGCTCACCAGTTGGATTATTTTTCTTCAAGAGATACTGTTTAATCATGCGAAATACACACATACTCATACAATAGGTATAAAACTCACATAGAAAAATATGTTTATATACAAATACAACGATTATAATTTATTTAAATGTCAAGAAAGTTTGAAACATAATAGTGGCCACTAACTTTAAAAGTGGCCACTAATGAAACTGAGTCTACCGGCCACTGGCTACTAACTAAATTTACCAGTTTTCACCTATATTAACAGACAGTAGAGAATTCTTTTGCGTGTCCCTGTAAATGAACGATGACTGCTATACACACAATATTCTGTAGTAAGCCTCTTGTAATTCACCTTAGTGATATATATAAATTTCAATGCATTTAAAATAGTGAAACATTATTTAATTTAACTGCAAACGATTTTTCTCCATAGACGTAATGTAACGGAATTCTTTTGACTGTCCCTGTAAAGTAACTATAAGTGCTATGCACACAATATTCCATATTAAGCTTCTTGTAATGCATCTTAATGATATATATTAATTACAATGTATTTGAAATTGTATAACATCATTAAAATAAACCGCAAATGATTTTTCCCTATAGACCGTGATGTAACGGAATTCTTTTGAGTGTCCCTATAAAAAAACTATAAGTGCTACACACTTCAGTTGAAATAGGAAACATGCTATAGATAACGACAATAACATATAAAAATTGCAACGCAATCCGAGCATATTTACGGGAGTTAGAGCACGGACAGACGGCCAGACAAACCAAAGTCATAAACACTTTTCAATTAGGTTGGAAAGTGTTAAAAAATGGCTGTAAGGACCTTTCAAGCCAAGAGCCGAGTTTTGGCTTTGATGAGGGCACCTTCCCCCTTCCTCCATTACTCCATGCTTGCTTTCTTAGATTCTGGTATGTAATGGTGCACCCAGGTTTCATCACATGTAACAATATGCTGCAAAAAATCACTACCCTCCCCTCACTCTGAAAATGTTGAAACAGGTGCTGACAAACCTTCAGACGATGTTGCTTCTGCTGATCAGTGAGCAAACGGAGAACCCACCTGGCAGAGATTTTTCAAAACCCCACTTTTCCATTGGACGCAGGGGGAAAATCATGAATTTTGTCAATATGTCGCAAGAAAAAACCTTGAAATTCACCACTCTGTTACAGAAGAAAAATCTCGAAATTCGCCAACTGGTCACGGAAAAGAAAAAGGGAATTTTGTTGATCTGTTGCAGGAAAACTCAAAATTCATCAATCGGCTGCGGAGAAAAAATCTTGAAAATTTTCAGTTGGTTGCGGGACAAAAATTTTCTTTCTGTTGCAGAGAATTTCGTCTATCTGGTGCAAGAAGAAACCAAGAAAATCGCCAATCGGTAGCAGAATATGTTGCATAGTTTATTAATCGGTCGTAGAAAAAATTCACAAAATTCATCGATCAGTCCCAGGGAGGAGGGACATCAGGAATTTTGTCGATCAAACATGGGAAAATATCACAAAATTTGTCAGTTGGTCACGGGGCTTGATCGTCGTTTCAAAAAGCATATTTCTTCGAAAAATTATGAAATTTTTTGGGCGGGAGCCTTCTGCTCACAACATTCTTTTGGACGTGAATCCCGCGCCATCCTCCCACCCCTCAAGCCTTGTAATAATTTAAAATATAAGGATTAGAAAATAGCAGATATAAAATAAAAACATGTTGAAATAATTGAAAAAAAAAAAAGAAATGAAATTAATTTACAATAATGATGATAAAAATACACAAACACTGTTGTACAGTTAAAATATTAGAGGAGGAGGGAAATATAAATATCTAAGTTATTGAGAATTTAAATATAAAGCTATGTAGAAATTATTTTCATTCCATTCGTACCACCTAGCAGAGTTATATAATATAGACGCACACGTGCACGGAAAATTTTCTGCAAAATTCAGAACTTTGCAAAAAAATTACAAAAAAAAATTTATTAAAACTATTTCCCAATTTTATGTACGATTTATTTACTGTTTGCGCACAATTCAAAATTTAAAGATGCAAAACATTGTTGTGACATTTCAGACGCTTGCAAAGAGGTAAAAATATTAAGGATTGAGTTGTTTCTAATGCATTGACAAAATAATTGATAAGAATTCAGCTCTTCCTATCATGGATTTTTAGCTTTATTATTATTTTTAACCAAAATAATTATTCTTTAATTAATATTAATTAATTTTATATGGTAATTAATTTAAACTACTGTTTTTAATTTATATCATCAAAATAATACAATATATAATTTTATTAAACATTAAATTAATTTGCAGAAAGTTTTTGACTCAATATTTATGTGCGCAGAAAGTTTTTGGTTTTATACAAGTCTGCCACCTAGAATATTATTGAGATAAAATAAAAAATATTTTGAAACATATTGATACAATAATACGTGGAAAATTAATTCTTACCGAAACGCTACATTTATATCCTATATGAAATACCCTCCTTGAAAAATATTGGGTTTGGTAACTCCTGTCCGTGGGATTCAGCGTATCTATCATTCTCAATAATTCTGAAAGTCATAAAAAATCACAAATTAAGTTTTTCAGTCATGAAAGTAAACAATTACAAAAGAGACACAAATTTAGTCAATATAGATCAAGAAAAGGCCAGAAGTGCAACTGGTATGAAGGCCTACACTTTTCAATACTTCTCCATTCACAACATGAATATCAATATTTAACTTGTTTCAGTAAAATCTAAAAAGTTAGTTGAAATAAAATTGCAGTATACTTCTCACATATCTTTTTAACATTTTTATAAAAATCCTTTAAATGAATACTTGAATTCATCACTGAATCTGTGTGCCATTTTACTGCAATCAATTTAAATTGTTGTATCTAGAGAAAAGTCATGTTTCATTAATTAATAGCCTATTTTTTTATGCATAATGCAAAGAAGCATTAAAAGTGTCAGGATAAAAAATTTGAAATGTTAAATGTTGTAAGAATTTGTTCATGTTTTTTTTGTTTTTGAGTGGGGGGGGGGGGGGGGGGTCATGCATGTCTTTTAGACTCATTAGGCTCTTTTTTTATTATTACCTACTATTATCAAGAGACAAAGGATAAAAGCTTCTTCAGAGGATCTCATCAGCAAAATTGAACGTTTTTCAATTTAACGTGCAATTTATAAGAGTAAAAAATAAAGAGCATTTTGATACCTTTTTTACATATAATTCTGATAATTCATTAAATTAAAATTAAAAATGCAGTTTTCATCTGTGTGGAGAAAAGATGTGTCGCATGACAAGAGCGGTTCTGACATGACTCCATATGTAAACAATTCCGTGCTGTACTTTTCTATGTGAATAGCTTAAATTACACTGAATGTTTTTCTTAATTTCTTAAAAATGGTTAGTAAAACAAATTAAAAGAGTGTCTGAGGGCTTTCAATAATATGTTGCGAACATAAAAGAATAGATTATTTTTTATTTTACAATTTATCATATTATCGTCTTAAAAACAAACCAGGCCACAACAATAAAATTAAACTAGTCGTTAGGGGCCACCGTAATACTTACCCATCATGGATATGCATAATGTAAAATATTAAAATAAAAATGTGTAAACTACTATTTTTATTTTTATTTATTAGAAGTGCATTGCAATTCAAATAAAATCGTGGCTAGATGACGTCACAAACTTTAAAGGCTCGATTGCTGAATTGCTTGAAAGAAACATCCTTATAACTCCAAAAATAATAATCCTATTAACTAGCGGTTTAATTCATCTGATTGAGCGTCAAATTTCCAATTAAAATATATCTTTGAAGTGAAATTTGGATGAAATACAGGGTCATGAAAAATCGAAGAGTGTGGAAAATAGAATTCCAAATATCTCGGCAACTAATTATCTGATCGACTTCATGCTCAGGGGCTGCGCTTGTCATTCGCCTATGTGCCAAATACGAATACATCATGAAATTGGCGAATAAAAAATTATTATAGCAAATAGACTGGCGAATAATTTATCGGGAGCTTTTCGTTCTTGTAATCATGTTTTGAAATGCGGATGAATTTTTAAAAAAGTTTGTAGTGAAAGATATGTATGCTATGCCCACAAAAGTAACAATAATAAAACGGTACCTATTGAGTTCAAAGTTAATCAGCAGTTTTTTGGTTTTCTTTTAGTTGGCGACAGTTTAATTTTAATCTTTACTTTAAGGCAGAACTATCAACTCTTCCAATTTTTGGATACTACAAAAATTTAATAGAATTTTTTTTTTATAAATCAATTAAAACCACAGCATTTCGACGATTAAATAAGGCAAAAATTTCTATTAAATTTCAGTGGTATGCAAAAATTGGAACAGTTGGCAGCCATGCTTTAAGGTAATACTTTTATTTTTGGATGGAGTATAACTAAAAAAATTTTAAAAAGAAAAAAATGGGCATAATTTTTGGACATGCAGCAAATGTAATGCAGTGAGAAAATGCTTTTTTACCCATTCAATAAAGTCAGGGCTGAAAGAGTTAATGATAAAAAATGTATTATATACTTTCGGCTAATTATAGATAAATTTGGCTAATTTACTGGCTAGCATTTTGAAAATCTTAGCAAATCTGCATGCTTTATGCAAAATTTATGTTTTTTTATTGTCTTTTATATTCATTTCTTAAAATAAACAATTTTGAAAATTTTTATATACCTTTCATCAGAACTAATATTTCGAGAGTCCGAAAAAAATTGTTCCGGTTAATCGAGGTTATTGAAATGAAATAGGCTTCTTCCCATTATTACATACTCAGGGCTCCCAACACATTTTAGTCCTCAAAAAGGGGGAAAGGGGACCATTTTTATTTAAAAAGGGGACTTTGGGGGACCATTTATACTAAAAAAAGAACTTTGGGGGACCAGTTATATTTAAAAAAGCGACTGAAAAGGAACCACATGTCTAAAAATACAGCACCAAGTTTCCCTAAATATGCAAATATTTTAAATTTACTTCAGAAAATATGTTAATTGATTATCTTTACAAAGGAAAGATATCATTAAACAATTGATTATCTTGTCACTAAACAATATACATAGCTTTATTTAAGACACTCAAATATCCTACGCCAAGATGGGTTATATTTAGAACAGCAAAAAATGATTTGGAATAAAATATAAATAGTAAAAATTAATGGATCTAAGAAAATATTAAATGAATCAATTGTTAGCAGTATTATACATTAACAATTACAAAAGAACAGTGCTTTTCTTGGAATTTAACTTGTAGTAACAGTTACAGTGAATAAAAAAAGCACAGCATAACAGCGCCTTCTGTTAACTAATAAAATTTAAAATTAGATTAACATAAATATATATTGTTAATTATTAACTCAAACATAAAATTCAGTTCTTTTCTATACAATAGAAACTGAGATGCTATAATGTTCATTCGAAAAAGCATAGTATGGCAACTCCTCCTAGGTTAAGGCTTGGTAGTGGTCGAAACCAATATTCATAATCATCGTACCTATTAAATTTGGTGAAATTCTATCCCAAACATGCCGAGATCTGGCTATCATGGAAATAGTTAAAAATGCGACCCAGCAGCGCCACCTGTTGGGTGAAATACATCAAAATCTAATCAGCATCGATTTATCTTAAGAGTTAACTTAATGTGAAGTTTGATGAAATTTTACCCAGATTGTCTTATTAAAATACCTCATGTAAAAAGTAAAAAAATCCCTGATGGCTCGGCTTACTGGCACACATAGATTTTGAAGACGCAGACCGTGGGGTGCCGGTTTCTTGGGAATTGCAGAAGAAAGACCTTTTCCCCATGATGCAGCAGTTGGGATCGCCCACTTCAAAATATACCTGTGCCTGTATGCGGAGCCAGCAGGGTTTTTTTTTGTTTTTTATTTATTTATTTTTTTGCTATAAGAGTTGGTCCTATAAAAAACTTGTCAATATAAAAGTTAGTAGATAATATTAAAGAGATTTATAATAAATTTAAGCGGATTTGATATCTTGTGAATTGATGAAGTTATGAATTTTTTTCTTCTTAAGCCCCTATTTCCCCACACACACACACACCCTTGAAGGCATTTTTAATGAAATCAAAAATTTGTCATACATAAATTTTTGGCCCTTTTCCTAGAAGTAATAATAACTTTAAACGGATTTGATATGTATCATAATTAAAAAGTTATGGTTTTTTTCTGTTTTTACAAAAAGCCCCACCCCCCTTTCCACTCCCCCTGGTTCGATTTTGCCCATTAACGAACTCGATCGAGATTTTATGTATCAGTTTGGAAAAGATTTGTGCAGAATTATTGAAGCTATCGTGTCCACAGGGCTGCCACTGCCTAATGACACTGAAAATAGTAGCTTTAGTAGCCTACAAAGAAAGAAATAGTAGCCAAAATAGTAGCATTTGTACAAAAATAGTAGCCAAAATAGTCGCATACTTACCTAAAAAAAGGACAATATTAAAAAGTTTCCATAATAACTGAAGGGTCTTTATGAATGTCCACATCTTATTTCAGTGTTTATGTTTCTGCCCAAGTCACTTTTTATACTTTTATTATAAAAAAAATACACATTTCTATAAAAATGAATATGATATGAATGAAAAAATGCTACGAATTGTGTAAACAGTTCTGAACTCTCCTTAATAAATATAGACGCCAACATTGTAAAAACTACATCAGGAGTAAAATAGTTACATTTCAGGAGTTTTGGACATCCATCAGGAGTAAAATTTAAGCAATTCAGGAGTCATACGAGTGTTTTGAAGATATACTTTTTTAATAGTTCTGCGTCATTTCGAAGATCAATAATGATAAATAAACTAATTTTGCAAAATTTTTGTGAAAATGAACTTGGTAAACAATATAAAGAATAAAATAAGAGTCCTCAGCTTTGAAAGATAAACTAGGAATCTGTGAAGGAAAATTGATTCCACGGGGTTTTGAAGTTTTTTCTGAATATATGAAAAAAAAAAAATATTCTGAAAAAAAATTCGCCATTTTTTAAAGATCTTTTGACCAAATTTGCCGTTTTTAAAGATCCTTGGACGAAATTTGCCGTTTTTTCGAAATCCATCGACGAAATTTACCGTTTTTTCGATATCCTTCGACGAAATTTACCGTTTTTTCGATATCCTTCGACGAAATTTACCGTTTTTTCGATATCCTTCGACGAAATTTACCGTTTTTTGGCGATCTTTCAACAAAATTTGCCATTTTTTCGAGATCCTTCGACGAAATTTACCGTTTTTTCGAGAGCCTTCGACAAAATTTGCCGTTTTTTGGCGATCTTTCGATGAAATTTTCCGTTTTTTCGCGATCCTTCGACAAAATTAGCCGTTTTTTCGCAATCCGATGACGAAATTTGCCGTTTCTTCGACGAAATTGGACGTTTTTTCGTTATCCTTCGCCGAAATTAGCAGTTTTTTCCACGATCCTTTGACGAAGTTGGCATTTTCTCCGTGGCCCTTCGGCGAAATTCACATTTTTCCGTGATTTCGCCGAAAAACGCGGAAAAATTCGCCGAATTTCCGCCGAAAATGCAGTTTTTTTTACGGCCTTTTGACGAAATTCACGTGTTTTCACGGTCCTTTGACTAAATTTGCGTTTTTTTCGCAATCTGTCAACGAAATTAGCCATTTTCCGCGATCTTTTAATGAATTAATTTCGCGTTTTTTTCACAATCATTCAACGAAATTCCCCGTTTTTTTGCGATTCTTTGACGAAGTTTGCCGTTTTTCGTGATCCTTCGACAGAATTTGCCATTTTTTAACGATCCTTTGACGAAGTTTGCCGTTTTTCGCAATCCTTCGACGAAGTTTGCCGTTTTTTCGAGATTCTTCGACAAAATTTACCGTTTTTTCGAGATCCTTCGACAAAATTTGAATTTTTTTGCGATCTTTCGCCGAAATTTGCCGTTTTTTCGCGATCCTTCGACAAAATTAGCCGTTTTTTGGCGATCTTTCGACAAAATTTGCCGTTTTTTTTGCGATCTTTCGACAAAATTTACCGTTTTTTCGAGATCCTTCGACAAAATTTGCCGTTTTTTTGCGATCTTTCGCCGAAATTTGCCGTTTTTTCGCGATCCTTCGACAAAATTAGCCAGTTTTTTGGCGATCTTTCGACAAAATTTGCCGTTTTTTTTGCGATCTTTCGAAAAAATTTACCGTTTTTTCGAGATCCTTCGACAAAATTTGCCGTTTTTTGGCGATCTTTCGACGAAATTTTCCGTTTTTTCGCAATCCTTCGACAAAATTAGCCGTTTTTTCGCAATCCGATGACGAAATTTGCCATTTCTTCGACGAAATTGGACGTTTTTATGTTATCCTTCGCCGAAATTAGCAGTTTTTTCCACGATCCTTTGACGAAGTTGGCATTTTTCCGTGATTTCGCCGAAAAACGCGGAAAAATTCGCCGAATTTCCGCCGAAAATGCAGTTTTTTTTACGGCCTTTTGACGAAATTCACGTGTTTTCACGGTCCTTTGACTAAATTTGCGTTTTTTTCGCAATCTGTCAACGAAATTAGCCATTTTCCGCGATCTTTTAATGAATTAATTTCGCGTTTTTTTCACAATCATTCAACGAAATTCCCCGTTTTTTTGCGATTCTTTGACGAAGTTTGCCGTTTTTCGTGATCTTTCGACAGAATTCGCCATTTTTTAACGATCCTTTGACGAAGTTTGCCGTTTTTCGCAATCCTTCGACGAAGTTTGCCGTTTTTTCGAGATTCTTCGACAAAATTTACCGTTTTTTCGAGATCCTTCGACAAAATTTGCCGTTTTTTGCGATCTTTTGCCGAAATTTGCCGTTTTTTCGCGATCCTTCGACAAAATTAGCCGTTTTTTGGCGATCTTTCGACAAAATTTGCCGTTTTTTTGCGATCTTTCGACAAAATTTACCGTTTTTTCGAGATCCTTCGACAAAATTAGCCGTTTTTTGGCAATCCGATGACGAAATTTGCCGTTTCTTCGACGAAATTGGACGATTTTTCGTTATCCTTCGCCGAAATTAGCAGTTTTTTCCACGATCCTTTGACGAAGTTGGCATTTTCTCCATGGCCCTTCGGCGAAATTCGCATTTTTCCGTGATTTCGCCGAAAAACGCGGAAAAATTCGCCGAATTTCCGCCGAAAATGCAGTTTTTTTTTACGGCCTTTTGACGAAATTCACGTGTTTTCACGGTCCTTTGACTAAATTTGCGTTTTTTTCGCAATCTGTCAACGAAATTAGCCATTTTCCGCGATCTTTTAATGAATTAATTTCGCGTTTTTTTCACAATCATTCAACGAAATTCCCCATTTTTTTACGATTCTTTGACGAAGTTTGCCGTCTTTCGTGATCCTTCGACAGAATTCGCCATTTTTTAACGATCCTTTGACGAAGTTTGCCGTTTTTCGCAATCCTTCGACGAAGTTTGCCGTTTTTTTTCGCGATCCTACGGCGAAATTTGCCGTTTTTTCGGATTATTCGACAAAATGATTTCGCGATTCTTCGAAGAATTTACGCGTGTAAAAATTGCACGTCGCATGGGACACGTAAGAACTATTTTTTTGCGTCCCAATTCCAATTTTTCGCGTAATTTACGTGCTATAGCGCGTCCGCGGCATCGCTGTAAAAGACGCAATTTCCGTATTTTCAACGTTATTTCCGTACCACCGTATTTTACCACGCATTTCCGGAGTAACTCCGGAATTTCCAGAGTTGTTGGCATCTATGTATACTAGACACCAAGCTTTTCTGGGCTCCAAAACCACCTACCACCAAACGTGATTTCCACCTACTAAGCCAAACTAGTTTTTCTCCGACCAAAATCTGCTTAGAATTTCCGTATTCCTGCCGAAACTTGAACATTCCCTGGAATTCAGAAACGATCCCATCAGCACAGTACCTGCCTCCCCTAATTTGCAAATAGAAGCAACCGCTTGCGTACGTACGGAAGGAGGAAACAGCGAGGCAGGTGACCGAGTGCGTTTGGGAAGATGACTTTACAGGCGCTTTGAGGGAGAAAAAAAAAGATCGATTCTTCACTAAAAATAGTCGCTGGAACCTGAAAAAAGTCGCCTTTTTTTGCGTTTTAGTTGAAATAGTCGCTTTTTAATGGTTTTTGGCCTATAATAGTCGCCATAGTCGCCTGATGCTGAAAATAGTCGCTTTTAGTCGCATTTTAGTCGCAAATGGCAGCCCTGTGTCCATAAAAAAGGGATATAGATAGATAGATAAAGTTTTGAACTGGGGGGGGGGGGTGGTTTTGGGTTCTAGGAGTCATGATCAGTGTAGATCTGCAAAAACTTTTCAGAAATTCCAACTCAGGGAAGAATGTAATTGGTAGTATTTCTAACAAAATCTATCTAAAAATGCAGCATAACAGTGCCAGCTGTTGGGCCATATACGCCAAAACATAATCAGCCATTTGATGAAATTCCTTGCTTCAGATTTTGATATAGAATGGCTACAAAATGTGTATCACATACAGAGAGAGAATTAAAAAAAATAATCAAATCATATTCAAGTCAACCTAAAATGTGTAAATCCCTTATTTAAAAAAAAAAAAAAAAAAAAAAAAAAAAAGGAAATTATTTTCATGATTTTAATATTTTCTTCTGATAAATATATATTAAAGAAAACATTATAAAAAAGAAGAAATTTTAATTACGATCTCCTTTAATAGCTGAGATAATACTTCTCCATCAAAACTGAAAACAAAACTATATCTATAATATAGAAGTTTATGTGTGTGATGAAGAGACTTTTGCGCATAGAGCTACAAGATTTGGCAGGAAAGTACCTGTATGTCTAAAGTTAGTTTTTAAATTTTTTGATTAAGATTTTTTTTAAATTTAATTTTTCAGGCAATTTTACCCTTTTTTTTCCCATGTTTCACATTAACCCTTAACCGGAAACGTGAAAATTCAGAACACAAACAGAAACGTGCCGTCTGTGAGACTGCTAAATTTTAAAAATTGCTATAAAATTTTAAAAAGAAAACAACTCATAATAATTTACTAAATAGTGAACTTACACGTTTATTCTTTAACAGTAATGCATTAACAGGAACAAATTTTTAATATAACAGCATAAAAATAAGTTTTGAATGTCAGATAGAGGAAATATTTCAAAATTACACACTATTATTCAAATAGTTACAATTTCGACAAAATGATGAAATAAATGCAACTATTCATATAACCTATATATTAGTAGAATATGAATTAAAAAATATATTAGACAGTAAAATTAACAAAACATTTAATAGTAAATATTGCAGCATGTTCTAAATATCAGCATTTTTTATGCAATCATTGCATTTAGGTTTCGAGCATTGCAGGCATACAGTCTTCCGGCACTGTACACACAGGTATTTTGTCATTCTATGATTAGTTCTGTGATACAAAAAACATGCTTTACCTTTGAGAAGTATTAAGTCATCATTTACCTGGGGCACATTTTCAAGAGGTTTTTGCAGAATGCGAGCTATTATAAAGCGCAATTCCCGGGGTAATTGGGGATTTCCTAGTCGTCTCTCCATATTACTTTCTTTCATATTACTTGTCAAAGTATCATATTTCATTCGCATTTGAATTATTTTATGGTTTGTCCATTTCACTATATGCAGTAACATATCATTTGTAAACAACAACTGCCAGACAGAGAATGGATCTAGCTTTTCTCAGAGATCTCAAGCTTTTCCTCTTAAAACTGGCACTTTTATAATATTATGTTTTTTTGTTCTTGACGAGAGGCGAACATCTGAAACAGAGCATCGGTACCGATTTTTTCCATATATATATTTCGTATCTGCGTCTGCTAATTTTTCATCATTTCTTATATCTTCATTTTCGCTTTCATTAGAATTTTCTGACAATGTTGAATCACTTTCGTGTTCAGAATTTATATATTCATCATCTGAAATACTTTCAACAACACTTATGTCACTTCTTACTTCATAAAACCATCGCAAAATAGTCTCTTCAAAGTCTTTATCACCAAAGCGTACCTGCTTTGACGGCTCCGCCATCTCGATATCCCAAAGCAAAAAATTACATAAACGGAAACACACCGTCTGACAGACTGCGTCGAAAAGAAAATATTTTTTATTTCAACAACTAAAAAAGCTCAGGTGTTGCAAATGGGTCGGGGGGGAGAGGGCCAATAGCGTAACGATTAGATGGCGTGATAAGATTGAGGATAAATTCACTTTTGCATAAAGGGTAGATATGTAGACGCAACCGTCTCACAGACGGTACGTTTCCGGTTAAGGGTTAATAAAAGGAATTCAGTTTAAGAATTTTTAGCCCAGTAGTAATTTTTTTCCTTTTATCAATAGTTTATTCAAAATTTGTACAGTGATTTTTAAATTTTTCATGAGTTTTTTATGAAAATCACAGGTTTTTTTTTTGTGACGTGCTAATTTTTTGACATTCGTAAAAAGAATTCACTTGCAAACTTTTATATTTTTGTTCTTCTGCAATTATGTTTTTTGATTTGAATTTTTAGCTTTTTTCTTTTTTTTCCTCCACATTCTGCGGTGTTTTTTGACATTTGTGAAACAATTCTGTTTACATCGTTAAAATTTTTTTTTTCTGGAATTTTTATACATTTTGTAGGGATTTTTTGCAAAGTAGAAAAAGGAATCGGGTTTCAAATTTTTTTAGCCCAATACAGTAAATGTTGCCTCTTTTTAATAAAAATTATTCGGAATTATTGCAGCAATTTTTTAATTTTGCACAGTTTATACGAGTTTTAGATTTTTTTTCGCGTTTTGGGATGATTTTTTGACATTATGAAAAAGAATCCGGTTTCAATATCCCAGTTTAATAAATTTTGTCTTCCTTTCAATAAAATTTATTCAGAATTCGTGCAGCAATTTTTGACTTTTGGCTAATTTTTTATGCAATTTTATTTTTTTTTTTTTTTTGAGTGTGTGTGTGTGTTTTGCAACGATTTTATGACAGTAAATTTTGTCTTGTAGATTTTTGATTTTTAATGAGATTTCCAATCTGTTTTTTAATGTTTTTCCACATTCCACAGCAATTTTTTGACATTCGTGAAAGAATTCTGGTTATAATGTTTTAGCGCATTATAATAAATTTTGTCCTCCACAATTTTTAAAGTTTTTTGCAATTTGCGGCAATTTTTCTTTTATTTCCAGTCATAAAAGGGGACTAAGGGGACCAAAATGCACAAAAGGGGACTAAAGGGGACCTTTTTCTAAAAAGGGGACTTTAGGGGGAAAAAGGGGACCATTTGGGAGCCCTGCATACTAAGTACATACCAAATTGCAAGTCTCTATCTCAATTTTTTCGGGAGATAGAGCGTTTACAGACACACAGACGGACGGCAAAATTTTTTTTCTAAAAATGTTTTTCGGAATCTCCAGTGTCTGAAACGTGTAAATCTGTCAAAAATTTTTTTTTCGATTTTCAAAACGATTACAAGACTTACCCTATACTACGTATGATGGGTAAGTAATTAGCACCAAACCATATTCAATAAAATGCGCCAATTAGCGACGTGCCCACTTATCGAACTTTCCCGTATATAACAATAAATTATTCATTAAAATATATATTAATGTTTAAATTACAATTTATAAATAAAAGTAAGCTATCCTTTCAGAATATTATTTCGTAATTATTCTATCTTAAAATTAAAATGATAATTTTCTTAAATAAATAAAGGAAATAAGTTTACAGGCATCAATTCTTTGCAGAATTAAAAATTGCATTTGAATGAAATTAAAAACCAACGCTGATAAATCCAATGTATAAAAGATTAACTGAATGTAAAATAAAAAATATTGAGTTCAAAATGAAATTTTAAGATAAATATTAAAAACTTTAATAAACTAATAAAAAATTATGATGTTACCAAACGCATACTACATACAAACCAACTACAGTATCGATTGATCATATAAACAGATATTTGAGAAATAATTACTATTTTTTTTCTGAAATTAAAGCTTACGGTTTGAAAGTTCTGACTAAACCTAACCTTCTACTGTAATATACAATACGATTTTTTTTATTAATTTTAATTTTAGTTACAATGGCCTAATTTATTAAATTTGCATTGTTTACGACAAGAACTAGAAGGTTATGAATATTCTTCGATTCAGTGAACGACTCTCAATTCACAATTAAATGAGTCTTGAAATGGACAAATCACCGTTCTCCGACATCCCTTTATCCCCTTTATCCTCTAACCAATCAACCAATCAAAGGGGTCTCTCAATAGAGTGTAATCTCGTACAACCGTCATCACATATAATCAGAGGTAATCGAAGAAATCTTAATGTAATCAATATAATCTTAGTGTAATCAAGTATAAACGGAACTTGGAAACGCAGAATTTTTCAAGGGAGTTTCGGTTTTATTATTGGTTTCTGTCGTTTCTGCTTCGTCACTAGTCAGAGTACTACACACGCTGAATTTTTCTTTTCTGTATCATCCATTCTGATTGTTGAAGAGGAGATTCATCCCACAACCGCAAAGGTAAGATTAATAATTTACTTAATTGTGCTTGGTATTATGTATTCCTATAACGTATATTTGCTTGCTCGCATTGTAAAAATTAAAAAGAAAAATCCTGACAATTGCCCAACACCTTCAAAAAAAAAAAAAAAAAAAAAAAACTTTTTTTTTTTTTTGTATTTTGTTAGGTATTAGCATTGGCGCAGATGTCATCACCACATTGGCGCGATTTTTTCCACCCGCCAATTTGGCGAAAACTTTGTTTTTGAATGTTAGTTACAAATAACATGCAATAATAGCATGTGATTTTTTATTTCAATATAAAAGTGAAATAACGTTATATTCAAAACATTATACAGTTAATATTTTAACATTAATATTATAACGTTAATGTTATAACGTTACTATTATAACGTTAATGTTATAACGTTACTATTATAACGTTAATGTTATAACGTTAATATAATAACGTTAATGCTATAACGTTAATATCATTATAAAGTTAATATTCAAAAGCAAAGTTTTCACCAAATAGGTGAGGAAAAAAAAATCACGCCAATGTGTTGCATAAATGACATCTGCGCCTTAGCATTAAGTCTTTTAATTTTCGTATTCATTAAGACTGTTCTCAAATCCAAACTGGCTATTTTATGACATATTTTTTAAATTCATTTTTTTTAAGAAACGCATGAAATGGGCAGGTATTCTTATTCAGAAACTATATAATCGAAATATGTTTTCCATTTTTTTTGGTAAAGGTTGAAGATTTTTCAGAAAATGCGTTCAAAGTCCGCGTTTTGAATTGAATTCCCGAAGCAGCAACGCGAAAAAGACGAAAAACATATTACTACTTGACAACGCAAATCGATTATAATTTGATAAGTAAATTATATATCAAAAAATGGAAAACATGTTTTGATTCCAGTTCGATTCACTAGTCAGTCTTGTCAATTTTATGCCTTAGCATTTAAAAATGAGTTAGCATTAAAATTGTGTCAGAAAGTTTCGCGTTGTTCAACAGATCATTTGAGAACCACATTAAGTAATAGTTCCTCTTAATTAAACATACATTTATTCTTAAGGAAAAATTGCATTTTTATAAAGGAATATTGTAATCCATTTTATTACAAAATATGAATTCCTTTCTTTAAATTATAGGAATATTTTCAAGAATGTTTTCCTTTAACTTCAAATCAGACAGATAGACAGAAGGATAGATAATTTTCACGATTTTATGAATGGATTTTTAGTGAAGATTGAAACTTATCTAATAACACTGATATAACGAATACTAATCCCACAGTGGTGCAGACGGTAAAGCTCGGTTCTCATAAGATCACCGAAAGCCAAGTAGCATCGACCAAGGTCACTGCTTGGGAGGGTGCATCCTCTATCCTCTCTCGTCTGCCTCTGCTGTGGGACCGTGTACGTTAATGGGAGCTGGTGCACGTTAAATCTGTTCGTGGCTCCAAAGTTCTCCAAGTTCTATATAAGCGTTACCTCTGGGGGTGCCAATCCAGATGCAAATCTCTCATCTGGAATTGGTTCAAAATTAGGAGATTTAGGAGTCAGGATTATGTATCAAGCGTAATGGATTATGACAGCTATATAGAAATAGAAAGCTGCAAAACCGGGCCCTTTGGGTCAAAACAACAACAACAACAACAAATACTAAGCTAAATCAGAAAATAAAGGCAATTTTGTGTTTTCGCAGGAATATATGAAGACTGGGTATTTTGGTTATAATTTAATTATAGGTTTAATTTGTATTAATTATAATTAATTAATTGTTAATTTTTTTATTACTTCTACTTATTTACGTATTTTATTTAATTATTTATGGTAAATCAAAAAGTAAATGGTAATTTTATTACATATCAGTAGTCTTGTAAAAACTGCATTGCCGTCGAAATTACGTGCAACTTTTGAATTTCAATTTTCCAAAACTAAAAAAGTTAAATTCGCATCTTTACCATATAGAAAAGCACAAGACTACTTATGTGCAAGGTTTTTTTTTTTCATTCAAAATATTTATTTAGTTTACACATAAATAAATAAATTTTCATGCTACGCATGGAACACTTGTTAACAGAAAATACATAAAAAAATACTATTATTACTTAATAATTAAATTATAATTATAATGCTTTAAAATTAGTTTGCTTTTAATTTTCGAATAATAAATAAATAAAATTGACCCCCAAAAGTAGATCCATTTACTTATTTTTATGCAATGTTCTTCTAAATTTTGATACAAGTTTGTTTGTTAATTTTCGTATTGTACGAAGCACTTTTTATAAAATGCCATTATAAACATAGATTATTATTTTGAAAACATGCGAAAAAAAATAGATGTGAATAAATAAATTTTTAAGAAACGTTTTTGATGTTGAGATTGCTAAAATTCATATGTTGCTATTAATAAAAAATAATTTACAAATCAAACTAGTCGGATGTGCCAATCACAAAACTTTCTTCTATCTCATACATGTTCCATATACACCAAAATGAACCAGCACCAATTTCTATCAAGGTCTAACTAAATTTAAAGTTTTGCTATTCCATGCATTAGCTCTTGAGATATAGCTATTGCTAAAATTGTATAAATCTTGAAAAATGCAGCCTAGCAGTGCCACCTGTTGGGAGATTTACACCAAAACTAAATTATTAACAACTAATGTAATTCCTTTGAAAGAGATTATTATATTCAACACCTCTTACTGAGTCTGAAGTTGATGAAAATCTGTGCTTTAGTTCTTGAGATATACTTATCGTGAAAATCATCAAAAAAAGTAGCATAGCAGCGACACCTGTTGAGCTATTTACACCACAACGTAATCAGTGTCTATATATGTCAAGATCTAACAGAATCTGAAGTTTGATGAAAATCTGTGCATTAGTTCTTCAGATAGAGCTGAAATATTGAAAAATCATCTATTGCGGAAATTATGAAAAAAGTAGCTTAGCAGTGACACCTGTTAGTCGAGTAACACTAAAACGTAATCTGTGTCAAGGTATAACAGAATCGAAAGTGTGATGAAATTCTGCGCATTAGGTCATGAGATATAGTTATCATGAAAAATGCAGCATACCAGCGCCACCTTTTGGGCGATTTACATCAAACACTAATCTGCACCAATTTATATCAAGATCCAACTGAATCTAAAGTTTTATTAAATTCCGTACATTAGTTTTGAGATTGAGAGCCCACAAAATTTGTCACAGACAGGCATTTTCTAAAAACAGTCAAATCGTGTTCAAAACCTTCTAAAACGAATAAATCCGTCGAAAGCAGGAAGTCAAAAATTTTCACGAATCCAATACTTTCTTCTTATAAAGATAGAAAAAAGTGTAGTATAATATGAATTATAAATCGTTGCTATTCAGATACAGGATAAGTGACCATAAAAATGATGGAGTAATTTTTTTTTACCTTATTACTTTATTCTATCTTTACAAGAAGAAAGTATTGGATTCATAAAAATTTTCGACTTTTGATTTTCGACAGGTTTATTCCTTTTAGAAGGTCTTGAACATGATTTGACTGTTTTTAGAAAATGTCTGTCTGTATGTATGTGACAAAAATTTTGTGGGCGCTCTATCTTAAGAGCTAATGCACAGAATTTAATAAAACTTTATATTCAGTTAGACATTGATATAAATTGGTGCTGATCTGATTAGTTTTTGGTGTAAATCACCCAACAGGTGGTGCTACTATGCTGCATTTTTCTTGATTTCCACAATAGCTCTAACTGAAGAACTAATGCAGGGATTTTCAACAAACTTCAGTTTCAGTTAGACTTGTTGAACATAATAACCTATTTCATAGGAATTACTGACGAAAGAAGTCTGTTTCGTTTGGTTTCATATATATATATTACCAGCTTCAAAAAACAAACGTTCACTATATATTGTGTTTGCAGGAGCTGAAAGATGATTTCTTGCTAAATTTGCAAGCCTTGGAAAGTTTTCTGCATTTGTTTTCCACCAGTTGAATGGACACTCTGTCCTAGCTATTAAATTTTTATCAAAATAGCAATCTACCTCTCTTAATTTATCTGCTGTATTGTTATTAACTCCATTTGACAAATTTGGCAGTGATGCCTCCTTATTTTTTATTTCTGAAAAGCAATCCCAAAATGAAAATTAAATTATATTTTAAGAAAATAACCCTTTTTTTGACATACAGAATGTAAATTTACTAAGTTTGAGTTGCATGAGAAAGGATATAAAAAGACAGAGGACACATGCAAGTTCTTATTTTTGGAGGTTAAATTATTTTACTAAAATAAAAAAAGTTTCATTTTTTACAGAGGTAATGAGTTTCTATTTTAGGTAAAAAAAATATAAATTACTAGAACTATCTATGGATTAAAAAAAAAATGAATTAAATTATTAATAACATTTTTGAAAGTCAAATGTTATCTTATTGGCATCAAAGTATTTCAAATATTACAAAAAATACATTCAGTTGTTATGATTTTTGAATAAACTCAAACAAAAAAAATATTTTAATTAGTTCTTAATTTAATTTTTGATTTTAAAATTGAAAAAATAAATAAATAAACAATTAAAATAATTTTTTTAAAGTCAGTATTCGGTATTCGGCCTAAAATTTGGCCGAATATTTGGTATTCGGCTATTCGGCCAAATCACTATTCGTTACATCCCTAGTTAAAACTCAAGTATATGAATTATTTAAGCAGAAGCAGAGCTGCCAACTGCTATGAAAAAAATCGTAGTTGCTACGATTTTGAACCACAAACTACAATGCTACGAAAATCTGTCCAAAATTACGATTTTCTGCAAAAAAAAAAAAAAAAACGCAAATTTTGTCACAGGATCACTTGAAAAATCACGAATTTCGTCACAGGATCGTGCGGAAAATCACGAATTTCGTTACAGGATCACTGAAAAAATGCAAATTTCGTCAAAAAATTGGCGGGAAAAAGAAAATTTCGCCAAAGTATCGCCGAAAAAACGTGAATTTCATTCAACTGATTGCTGAAAAAATGTTAATTTCGTCTAAAGATCGTTCAGGGGTGATTCTGATGTCATATCGCAGCATTCTTACCGATGTCTAAATCGGTGTCGACGTCATTGTTTAATGTCGTTATGCTTTGTGGCTGAATTCTGAGACTGTTCGGTATCGATGTTTGTTTTCTGTCTCGTTACGAAATCGTTTTAGCCGCAGCTTACGAGCATTTCTTTTTCTTTGACTGTATGACGTCATAATTTTACGAATTCCACGCATCTGGAGATGATTGAGTGTATTTCAGTTTCAGTATTGCGTCATCGTGCCGATGACGTACACTAGTTCCTGATTGGTTGGTTTGCATAACTGCATGTTTCACTGTTACAGAGTTGATCTTGAATTGACAAGAGAGTATATATTGGAGCGACTTCATGTTTAGTTGGCTCGTTTTGTTACATGTGTTTGAAATAAGTAGAGGCTCATTTAATGAGCTATTTAAGTTGTTGGCCGAAGTTATGGCCTTAATTAATATATTAAATTTCTTCAATAATGTTTTCAATTGTTTTTAATAAAGTTTGTTTAAAGTTCTATTTTGACATCTTTCTGCATGTGTGTAGACATTAATCTTGGAAAACTCTGCTTTAAGTAGTTGTGGCTTCTAGGCTTAAATGAATTTTTGCCCTAGCAGCCCGTTAGATTCTGGTCCGAATTTTCCGAAAAATTAAAACAATGATTTCCAATATATATATATATCGGTCATAAATCCGAAAATTCGGACATTAAATGTATCGGTATTTCGGCAAATGATCACCGAAAAAATCAATCTCGTCTTTCATTCGAAGAAAAGTCGCCAATTTTGTCAAAGGATCGCGGGAAAAACATGACTTTCATCAGAGAATCGCGAAAAAATGGCAAATTTAGTCAAAAACATTGCGAAAAGCGGTAAATTTCGTTAAAAAATCACGAAAAAACAGCAAATTTTGTCAACAGATCGTGGGAAAAACGTGACTTTTGTCAGAAAATCTTGAAAAAAACGGCAAATTTCGTCAAAAACATTGTGAAAAACAACAAATTTCATCAAAATATCGCAAAAAACCGGCAAATTTCGTCATAAACATTGCAAAAAACTGCAAATTTCGTCAAAAGATCGCGAAAAAACGACAAATTTTTGTCAACAGATCGCAGGTAAAATGTGACTTTCGTCAGAAAATCGCGAAAAAAGGCCAATTTCGTCAAAAACATTGCGAAAAACGGCAAATTTTGTCAAAAGATCGCGAAAAAACAACAAATTTTGTCAACAGATTGCGGGAAAATCTTGTAAAAACGGCAAATTCCGTCAAAAACATTGCGAAAAACGGCAAATTTTATCAACAGATCTTAAAAATAACTGCAAATTTCGTCAAAAGATCGCAAAAAAATGCAAATTTCGTCAAAGGGATGCAAAAAAAAGTGGCAGCAGTGGACACCCTCACTCCCGGTTGTATCAGCTTACTCGACCTGATGAAGGACTCTAACTCAGACATTTTTCTCTGGAAGATATACCCGTAGTTCCATCACCTCCTCCCCCCAACTGCCTTGGAATCTTTCAGAAAATTCACTGTGAAGTTCAGAAATTTGGCTTAGGAGTGGACAGAGCATTAATTGAATAGGAATAATTATGTTTAATCAATCAGACCCGCAACAAAAAAATTAGCAAAAAAAAAGAGTCTCCTACTTTGTGTGCTTATGGATATACACATGCGTTTAATTGATTAGTATTTGCTCACTTAAAATTTACAGCGTAAAAAACAGCCACCAACCAACCAACCTTCAGATAAAATTGAATTTGGTGTGCTACTATTTCTCATTTTCAAAGGTTGGCAGGTCTGCAGAAGTGATGTGAATGGAATACACGTTAAAAGGTAAAAGAATTTTATTTATCTTACCTGAATGTTAATAATATTCTGAACAATTCCATCAGGTATTATTTTATCGATTATGATTAGTGAAGTGCGCTAATGCGTTACTAACGAGAATTAAATATATCCATCAATGTGTTGACATGAGTTGTTGCTGATTAGGTTTTGTTGCAAATAGCCCAACAGGTGGCACTGCTAAGCCGCATTTTACAGGATTGAAACGATTTTAGCGATAGTCTTATCTCAAAAGTTAATGTACGGAATTTCAACAACTTCAAATTGTATTAGACCTTGGACTAAGTTGGTGCTTATTAGGTTTTCGTGTGAATCATATAAGTGCTATGCTGCATTTTTGGATTCTAAAATGCATAATTTAAAAAATTATGCTTTTTGAAATACTAACATGTATAAAATAGAAGAAAGTTTTGGGATTGGCACATCCGATTACTTTAGTTTAGCATAAATAATTTTGAATGGAAATTTATTTTAATTAAATAATTTTGAATGTAGATATATACGAGTATTTACTTGTTCAGCAAAATATGGAAAAACTGACTGTCGTGTTCACTATACAAATTCTTTTTCTTTTCTTTATAGGGTGCAATCATGAATGCAGCTATTTCTGTAGATTCCCCTTCTCAGTCTTCCGAAGAATTTCTGGAATGTATGAAAAAAAATTTGCCATTGCAAGTCGTGTTGTACTTGCAGGCAACTGGTTTTAATACAGCTTCTGCCTTCAGATCTTTTGATACATCTGGAACTGAATCCGATTCGCTTCAACAGGTGGTTGAAATGCTGCGTACTCAAAGTGTCATTATAAAAGCAAACATTCCTGAAGCCAAAGCAATGTATGGCATTTTCTACGAGAAACCGGAATCCTTCATTATTTTGCCCGGACATCGAAGCCAGATCATGACTTTTGTAACTGAACTTAAAAATTCAAACAAAAGGCAAAAGTTAGAGAAAAGAACTTTAACCTCTGCGTCAAAACGTAAAGTTTTCCGAAGACGCAGTGAAACACTGAAAACACCAAAGCGTTCCCGAGTACTTTCTCAACTACCATGCTCGTCCAACAGTACCTCTTCATCCTTCTCAACATCAGCACTAGAGATCTTGACAAAGGACAGTGAAGAAATGGAAGAGGTGATGTCACACAGCAACATGCCCCAGATTCTGCAGGAACTCAAAACAACTATTACGAAGTACTTACGTTGTAACGATGAATTCAAACATCTAAATATTGTGTATGGTAAACAATATTCCATACTTGTTTCTCCAACAACAAACAAAGACAGCATTTTCCCCTTTTCTGCAAGTATAACTTGTCACGTTTGTAGTTCAAACTTGATCTTGCCCATTACCCGATCAAAGTTCCGACCAGCTAATTTCTATCGCCACATCAAGTCCTGCATCATAAAGAAGAGCAAGTCTCTTAACGAAACACAGGCACAAAATGAACTGACGTCATTCATAGTAGGGGAGACTGGTACATACTGGACCTATGAGCACAGTGGACCACCCCCTAATATTTTATATATTTAAATTTTTTTAAGCTTCTCTTCTATCCTAGAAAATATGTTTAGCTCAGATTGAACTAAGCTAAGATACTTGTTTTTATTTTACTTTAAAGTTAATATGTTTAAAAGAAAGCTATAAACAATACTAATATGATTATTTATTGAACTTCAACATGGGGTACAGTGGACCACCCACTCCTGAGGCACAGTGGCATGCCTGTTTGTGTTCCGGGGAATCCCCGGAATTCCGGGGATTTGACAAAAAGTGCCCCGGACAAAAAATTACGGAGTTACAATGCAGCTGATCGGCATCATTTTTTTTTTTTTTTTTTTTTTTCACTTTTCTAAAATCTTTCATCCAGACGTTAATAGCTGAGAAGCGTGATTCGAAAACAACAAATCACAGCGAACAAGCGGATAAGCTACGTCAAAGTGACGAAAGGCATTTTCACCACTAACGGATTCTGATTGGTTACTCGGAAACCAAGTTTCTTAGCTGCTAAGGTCTAGTAGCTTTTGTTCCGAAAGATCGCATCAAAATCTCTCCTTGTGTTCTCCCACTGAAAGGGTGGGACTATCGCTCTCCGCATGTCAGCCAATAGCAGGCAGGAGAGGGTATGATCTTCCAGAGCACAGATGTAGAGGAGAACAGAAACGCTGGTCCACAGTCCAGTTCGATTTCTTACGCTGCGCAGGGGAGGACCATTTGTTCAATGCGCTAGTTATGAGAAATTCTTGACTTCTTGCGCATTACATCACCTGGCAGACAGATTCTCTTGTTTACGTAGTAATGTGCTGTTCTGCACGGAAACTTTCTTTCCGTGAAGGTCTTTAGTTATTCTAACAGGCTTTAATGTAAAAATGCCTAGAAAATGATCCATATCAACGTGTTCCAATAACTAATCGAAAACAGACAAGTATGTATTTTATAATATAAATAAGAGAGCTGTGTATTATTATCCAATCCAATCGAGGGGATTCTCATTTTGATCCTGATACTTCTAGAGTGGGCTCAGTTTTATGCTTACTATTATGTAAGAAACTGCTGAATTGCTGGGTTTTGTTCCTGATAGAAAAAGGATAATTTAACGCTTTAAAAAAAATTCCTTTCCGAAACTAACTTTGGTGACTTTCAATTTTTATGCATACTTTAAAATTCTGCATTCCGGTTTGATATCAAAATACGAAAACAAAAAAAATCGCACTCGCTACGCATACATTTAGTTTTAAAAGTACGTCTCCTGATCTGGTTAATGACGAAAACAAACCTTCCACATCTGGAAATCGATTGAAAAGAAAAATCAGTTCCATAAACTCTTCTTCTAAGAAAAAAAAAAAAAAAATCAGATTTTTTTTTTTTTACAAAAAAATAATTCCCCCCATTTTTTTAACTTGTATATTTTTCATTGTATTAACTGTATATTAATGTTATATTTTTTAGGACATCTTTCAATTGTTTTCTCTTGATATATTATCCATAAAGTAATTTATGTAATTTTTCATTTATTTCTTTTAATATTTACTTTCAAGTTGTACTTTTTATAAATGAAATTTGGATTTAAAATCTAGGCTTCAAGAAATCTTCTAAGCTATTTTGTTTGGATTGTATGTTAATCCTGAAATAAAATAGTTAATTTTACTTTTTTTTTTTTTTTAATTGAAACCATAATTGAGATTAGAAAATTTAAACCATGTCAAAATTTTAATTTATTACTTTTGCTGCAATGGAAATTTTATGGAAGTGACTACTTTAATTTATTTTTAAGGCAACTGTAAAATATTTTCTTAAGATTATTCATAAAGTATAATTTAATATTTTTTTAAATTATCGATTACAAACTGTACACATTTCATTATTTACTTCTTGTGGCAAATTTTAATTAAATGCTGCATGTTTTGCATTTCATAAAAACACTATTGTGATAATTGTGCTTACATCCAACCAAAGTGATGACGGAATGATTGCATCAGATTTATGGAGCTTTTTCTTTTTTGGTGGATAAGAATAAATGTGCAAGGGGGGAAAAAGGTAATTAATGTTTTTTGATGTTTTTATAGTTCATAACTATTATGGTGGGGGGGGGGGGGGGATGAGGAATCCACAAAAGAATAAAATATTTGCATGTTAAAGACAATTCTATGTAGCGACTCATTGGATACTTATGAAGTTAATTGATTATTATACGAGTTATATACTTTCGTAAGTTGCATCTTATTTCAAAAATGGGCATTTATTTTTTCAGGGGATTTCATCAAGTGCTACAAACAGGCATGCAGTGGTCCACAATCCACTCTGCTCCTTTAATGCAGAATGTTCAAAATATTTAATAATTGCTTATTTTCTATAAAGAAAGATTGTTTTAAAGTAGATTTAACTGTAAAATAAAGTAAACAAATAAAAATAACAATTTATTTAACATAGTAAGAAATATTTTGTTTGGTATTTACTACCGTAATTTCCGGGAGATAAGCCGCAACAATAAAAAATAATAAATAAAAATTCAATTTCCATCAGATAAGCCGCACTGGCGTATAAGCCGCGGCTTATCTCCCGGAAATTATGGTAGTTTAATAAGCAACAAACGGAAATACATTTTACAGTTTGAATATATTTAAACAAATATTTTTTTAAGTAAATATAACTTACCAATCTTTATTTATACTTACGACGATGTAAATAGCTTACGTATGATGTGTTAATGTGTTGTCTTTTTATGTAATTCTCTGCATAATTATGTGGAAAAAAAATCGAAATAAATCACTAAAAGTTTTTTAAAACAAACACTTATTTTATTCATTACTCAAAGCCACTAAATTCTGATTCCTCACTATCGGAACAAAACAAATTTAAATAATCAGCATCATTCGTTTCGCTCTCTTCATCAGAGTCATCAATTTCAGTTGAGTCTTTATCGTCATGTCCATCTTTTATTATACTGGATTGAGAAAATCCTGAAATAATGGCTGATGACGGTACATTTTTCCAGGAGTCTGACACCCAGTTTGCCACTTCTTCATAGGATGCTTTTCGCATACGGCCGGTATTTGTGAAGGAATGCATACCGTCGCACATCCAATTCTCCCAATTGCGTCTCATGTGCAATTTAAAAATTCTATTTACCACTAAATCCAGCGGCTGCAAAATTTTTGTTAGGCCGCCAGGAATTACTGCAAGGTTTGTCTGTAATTTTTTACATTTTGTTTTAACAGACTCCTATAAATGAGCCCGCATGGAGTCTAAGACTAATAAACCTTTCAACTGGAAAAAAGCGCCCTTTCTTTTTTTGTAGACTTCTTCGATCCAGTGCATCATCATTTCCTGACACATCCAGCCTTTCTCATTCGCAGAAATAACTATATCAGCAGGGAAATCGCCTTTAGGCAGTGTTTTCCTTTTAAAAATTAAAAGCAGCTTCAGTTTATCGCCGTTTGCTGCGCAGGCCAAAACACACGTAAACGATGTTTTTTCATTACTGCTCGTAATGATGGGAATAGTTTTTTCCCCCTGTTTATTGACAGTTCTGTTGGGTGGACAATCAAAAGTAAGGGGCACTTCATCCATATTTATAATTTGGCAATGCGCCAATTTTTCATTTTCAATTATTTTTGCAGTGTACTCTAAGAAAGATGCCTTTTTCTCCATCCAGTCTGCAGGCAATTTTTGACCCACAGTTGTTTTTGAGCGAACACTCAGTCTTTTTCGGCTCATAAATCTTGAGCACCAGGAAGGGCCACCTTTGAAATTATGTAATCCCATTTGTCGGGCCATTTCTTTAGCTTGAAGCCTTATCTTAACAGTAGAGACAGGCAACCCTTTTCCCCTTTGTTCAATAATCCACTTTTCGAGGTTTATTTCCAGGGTTGGCTTTTTACCGGTAAAAACTGGTTTTTACCAGGACATGGTAAAAACTAGGTTTTTACCGGTAAAAACCTGGGAAAAAGTGGTAAAAACCGTAGGATACAATAAACCCTATTAGTCATTAAACTGTATTTTAATACTATTGATAAAAACTATTTTCATGTAAGTGGTGTATTTTTTTTATAGAGAAAAAACTTGTTAGTTGTCTTTTGATTTTCAAAGGTTCTATATATATATATGTGGGGGGGGGGGGGATAAAAATATCCTCAACAATGCAACTTAAGACTGAGGAGTTTAATCAATATACAATATCATATGGAAAGAAAAAGTATAACACGAGGAACATAGAGAAATTGAAAGATATGAGGCGATCTTTGCATGTAAGAAAGATTTAAATTAAAGTACTGAGAAAGGCTGACTGCGTTCAATAGCTTTTATCTCAACATGAAGGTTGAAGTTCCGTTAAATGCCAAATAAGAGGATTTTGGCAAGAATTGTAGGTGAATTCCAATATTCATGTTTACAAGTGTATTATATTCTCAATGTAGTTGTATTTCCGTGATCTACTAAGTATACTATTTGTTTGAGAGAATAATAAATATAAAAATGAATAAAAGTAAATATAAAAGTGAATATTAAATTATAAAATTTAAAAGCCAATAGTTATATTCATTTGAAGTTATAAGCCAAGTGAATATGTAAATAGGTAGAAGATTCTACATATCAAGAAATCCTACATATATATAAAGAGATGGAAAATAAAAAAATAGTCAATTCTCTAAAGCTGCTGATACAGTGTACTTTAATCATTGAGATTTTACTATATTTTCTATTCCCCATCTACAAATAGAACAACAGATGTTCAGTATCTGTTTCACAAAGAATGTTTCCATTCCACTTGTGACAAAGGGATTTGGCTTTAGAAACCATTCACTTTTTACCATGTATGACAGATCTAATGCACAAAAATAAAGATCTATTAAATGAAGCAAAAAGGGAAATGGCAAGAGAATGGCTCATAGATTTTATGCTAAATTCTCTTTCACTCCTGTTGGCATATGAAGCTGAAGAAGGACCATTTCCAAGAAGCTTCTTTAAAACAAAAGATGTAAAAGCCAAAGTTTGGAAAGCGTTAAACAACAAACAAATGAATTCCAAATTTATACATTTAATGGTAAATCTTCACTCCATACCTTGTAGTTTTTTATTCATAGAGCGAATTTTTTCGAACTTTTCGCATATGTATAGCAAATTAAGAAATAGACTTGGTGTATAGAAAGCTGCAAAGCTTGTATTTTGTTATAAAATGCTAAGAGGGTCCAAATATACATAAATTGGTAAACTGTATTAACATTTGTACAAACTTATACAAGCATTTTGTTTTTATTAAAATGATTAAGGTTTTCAAGTGTGGTAAAAGTGTACTTATAATTTCTTTTTTCCTTTAATAAAAATTAGTAAACTAATCTCCCCCGATCAAGATAAATATTGTAGTGTGCATTCTCATAATAATAGTTATAATGAGTTTTAGATTTAATAATGATAAATGTACAATAATATCTTGAAAATTTTGAATTTGAGGAAAACATGGATGAAAGTTTTTCAGGCTTTTTATATTCCTTAAAAACCAATATTTTCGTATAGCATTCTTTTACTTACTTAATCAGAAACTAAATTAGGTGAATATTGTTATGTGGAAATAGTGGTATTAAATACCCGTAAAACTTTCACCCATGGAAAAATTAAAAATTGGTAGATAAGTTTTCATAAAAGTGACAAAAACAGTCAAACTAATGAGTTTTTCAAAGGTGGTAAAAACCCTGGTAAAAACATGTTTTTCCAAAGACGGTAAAAACCATGGTTAAAACCGGTAAATACCATCAGACGGTAAATACCGTCCAACCCTGTTTATTTCTAAACTGGGAAAAGCAATTGCCCCACCATGTTGAGCTCTCTTCTGTTTCGGCATGTGCTTTATAACATCTTTTTCTTTTCTCCACCGCCGTATACATTTTTCATCAATTTGGTATTCTCTAGCAGCAGCTCTATTACCGATAACTTCGGCTTTTTCAATTACTACAAGTTTGAAAGAAGCAGTATAACTTTTCCACGGAGCCATAATTAAAACTTCAAAAGGAAAATCGAATAAGAAAAATTAAAATTAAAACAGCACGTGGTGTGATAAGAGACAGAGCAAAGTACGAAAACGGTGTCAATCTCGCCTCGCCTCGACCTTGACCTAAAGATTGGATGGGGAAAAAGGAGCTTGTTACTTTATAACTATTACTGAAGTTCGTTCTCTTTCTCTCTGAAGACCTGTTATAACTATTACTGAAGTTCGTTCTCTTTCTCGCTGAAGACCTGTTATTCATTCACCTGTTGCTTGTAAAATCTATTTTAAAGCAGAAAGTACAATGGCAAAAGAACTATCCTTCCCGCCCCTAATGAAATCGGACGAAAATTCGTTTGTCCTCCCTGCGATTTTGAAAGAGCCTTTCATGTAGAAGCAGGTACCCCAAAACAAGATAAGAAAAAGACAGATGAAATGTAGAAAAAGCACAAAATTTTTCTATTAAATTCAGTGTGTCTCATTTCCATTTCAGCAGATGTTGATTCATAAGTTCGAAAAATATAGCCCCAATCGAAGAAAAGGAAAAAAAAAGTCTGTTTAATAACGTGAAATTTTCTGGTGAATTCACAAAGTCATTTTAATAAAAAATGCATGAAATTTGTCGGCATTACTCTATTTAAATGGTTAAGAATCGAATAAAGTGTTTCATTTTTCTCTCAATGTGGTATATCTTCAGTTATAATCCATTGCTTTCCACTAATGTAGTCAAAATTTCACTGTCTGCCTACGCTTTTATTGCTTTCTAATTATGACTTTTCTCCGATAGATACGTCGTGAAAATCTGTTCAAAATGCCAACTTTGATATCCTTTTCTGAAAGATAATTTCTTTCTTTACCTTGATACGAAAAGATACTATTCGATGCCCTAGAAACCGAACAAGTGCAAGTTATAGGCTTTTTTGACAGAAAATTACTATGTGAATTGTCAAAAAGTAAGATTCAGTTTGAAAACAACCTTTGTGGGTTTTTTTAGGGTCTGATTAACACTATGTGGGGCCTTGTACAAAGATCTATTTGGGGCACCTATAACATTTTTGCAATTTGCATTCATTAAAAAAAAAAACCCACCTGATTTTCAGTTGTGGGAGCAATGAGCAGGTTTCCCGTTGTCCTTGCGTATAATCAGGTTTAGAGTACCCGACCCGAACCTGAAAATTCAATTTGAAGTCAACCCGCATTCTGACCCCCCCCCCCCCCCCCCTCAAAAAAAAAAAAAAAAAAAAAAAAAATTCATTGACCTGCAAAACCGACAAAATAATTTTCAGCCATCCGCATCCGATGCAGGACTGTAATTGGGTTACATCGCAAAAGAAAATATAAAATATCAAGTGCTGCGATGAAAGGAAAAAGCTCAATAGACTTCTTTTTGTCGAAATATTTAACAAGTCTTTGAATATCGAAGTTAGTTTATTATTCAAAATAATTTTTTTTAGTTTATTTTGTTCACACATTAAATCTCAACAAATCAGTTTAATAATAAGGATCACTTAAAAAGAAAAGACGATTCTTGAGAAATAAGAAAGAAAAATAAAAAAGATTACGCGTTCAAAAAAAAAAACGGCAGTTATAAATAGCTCTCGGAGCAAGATTATTTACCCGTTACATAAACAAGTTTTGGATACTGCTGCATTTTCTTTTTCGCCTGTCAATTTTCCACTTAGTAAAGTAATCATGTATAATAAATGACACATGCGTTTTTTTGTTATTTGTTTTATATATTAGGTGCGTACGTAGATTAAACGTTCTAGAATAATGTTTTCTTATTTTGAATTACGATGGAAAGAGATTTTCATTTTTATTATTTCATTGTTTAATAAAATATTTTAAGGCTCAGTAATATAGTTTTAAGGTTCAAAAAGATATTTCTCTTTGATTGAGAGTGCAAATTTTTCTGACACATTTTCAAAATTATTTTAAAAAGTAAGAATATCAAATTTGAGATATTATTAGTCAAATTCTTTGGAATCGAATAGCGTTTCGTCTTTTTCTATAAATGTATTATATCCTGAGATTCCCAATTATGACCTTTCCCTGACTAGTCTCTCTAAAATTCGTTTAAATAGCTAACTTTGACGTCATTTTCTGGAAGATTATGTACATATATATAAAAGAAAGAGAAAAGCAATGCCATTTTTATCTTAATACGAATACCTAGAAATTTCACACATTTAAAAAATAAAGGTGACTTCATGAATATGAAAGAAAGTAGCAAGTTTTCATTTGAGAACTGCGTTAAATGTTGCTACTATACTATAGTGAACTGCCGAATATTATTCAAACGCCAGTTTTAAAGTTTGTTCTGAAATTTAAACTTCCTACTTTCGGTAACATTCATGAAGACATTTTCATTCGGAAGTGAATGAAACTTGAAAGTTTTAGAATTCACACACCAAGAAATCGGACGCCATTTTTCGTTTTTATTATTATTATTATTATTATAAAAGGAACGAATCTTCCAGAAAGTGTCCTCAAAATTCTGTTTAGTGCCAAAAGTGGAACGATGACATCGTACAGCTGTGAGGAATACACGAAATATGATTAATCTCATTAAAAAAGGGCAGGTTTACTTTTTCGTAATGAATATAGTAGCTGTGTTTCAAAAATGTCTAATAATCCGAAGACGTCACTGTACTGATGATTCCAGATTTTCGTATTCTTACTGTAAATGTAATTTAAGAGTAGGATGCAGTTTAAGAAAGTCTTACATCTGGAAATGGAAGAGAGCGTTAGAAGTTTGAAAACAATCTAGCTCCTTAGCGCAGCTGTGCGAGTATGATGCGGGCAGTGACCCGGCATCACAGGCGCTAGGCATGATAGGAGAATGGCACCTAAAGTTATGACTGCAAATACATCGACGATCTGTAAAAAAAGTATTTTTTGACGCAAGTTCAAAATAGAACTTGCTGCTGCATTTTCTTCAGTATTTTAATAGATTTATTAAGGAGTGCATCAATCATACTACATAAAGTAACTGATATTTATTGACGATGTGAAGTATGAATTTATCAGTAAAAGACAAAATTTAGCTCATCACTTTTCGTATCTGCTTTCAAACAATAATTTCAACTTTCGTTTGTAAAATTTCTTAAGAAATTGAATACTTCCTTATTTTTCCCTCCACTTTTTTTTTAAAATCAAAACTTTTATTTTTGATTTCTAGAAAATTTACTATTTTTTCTGAAAATTTCCAATATTTTTTCTGTTTTACGTAATATGTTGCTTGCAACACATCAATGAGAATAAAAAAGTTCATTGTATAGGCTGCACGGGGAAAAAAACAAAACTTTTAAACACGTATAAGCCGCGGCTTATCTACCGGAAATTACGGTACCTTTGATAAATATAATCTATATATATATTTGTCTTACGTGGCGCGAAAAAAGGGCTGAATTTGTAACTTATGATTTGGCAACAACTGTAGTTTCCAGAGCTCAGACCAATGAACAGACTAGATTGTGTTAGATCAGCTCCGCCTCCGTCCAATATGGCGGTCAGTGTGAGAGAAGTGAAACCATAGAATGAAACTCAAACTTGCAATTATTAAAAATAAAATAACATGTACGTAATCCAAAGCGTCTGAGATGATCCCTCATTTTAATTATGAGCAATATCGTTAATTTCAAATGAATTCTCAACTCTGATTTAGAATTCATTTACGAATTTCAATCACTCAAAAGACGGAGAGAAAAAAAATCAACTGTCTAGATATCACCTGCCGCCATCTGTTGGTGTATTGATGAAATAAAACAAACTATCTTCCTATAACGTAGTTTTTTTTTCTAATGAATTTAAGTCGTGCTGTACAAAAAATCCTTTTTTCATAGTATTTAAATGATTTATATGCCCATTGGTAGCGCCAAATAAATGCATTTTCAGTTGTGTTTTCAATGGAGAATTACTTTTTTACATTAAAATAAATTGTCAATTTCATATGTTCAAATGTTTTATGGTAGACTTATTCCGGCTAGAATTGCTGAAGAAAAGGGGCGAGCGAGCGAAGCGATCTGTGACCGCGAAGCGGTCTCAATGTGAATTGCTTCGCAATTCACGGGGGGTTGGCGAGCGTTAGCGAGTAGGGGGCTGAGCCCCCTAGTTATAGTCTAATTGTTGATGATTCTATTCAAGTAAGATTCATGAGACGCAAATTGAATGGAAATCAGTTCATTTCTCCCGAAACTGTAGATTAATCTGCTGTTGATGTCAATGATTTCATAATGTTGCTCTCAGATCCAAAATTATTTCTTGAAAATTCCAGCCTCAATCTTACTCATAAGTACTGTGGAATTTCATTTGCAAATTTTGATGTGCGCTGATTTTTTTGTACTTAAGTAATAACTTCAACTAAATTGCAATTGTTCCTGTATTAATCTGTTATTATTTTCAAAATATAATTAATTTTTTGTTTTTGTTTCAAAATTTATATTACTATGTTATTTTGCGGGTGAAGGGGCAACAAAAAAGAATTAGATTAATGAAAAATAGATTTATATTGTATTTTAGATAATACCTAATAGTGGTTCACAGTACCCCGGTGGGTGGACCAGTGTACTCCGCTTCCGGGGTACACTAGTCCACTTTACAAGTTTATATAATTTTTTTTTTTTGAAAAATGTATTGAAAACTATGTTGTGAGAAAATTATGATGGATGTAAGAAGGTTTAAGGAATGTTCAAAAATATTTTCATACAGATTGGTCAGTCTGTTAAAGAGAAAAAAATAACTGAAAAAGTGGTCAACTGTGTACCGGTCTCCCCTACCACCCACCAGAAGAAATTCTCAACAACTCAATGATTCTGATAAAGACGATTCCAATGAGACTGAAAGTGAACTAGTCACCATGAATGACCACTCGTACGGCACTTCAGTACGTACCAACAAGTCTTCAGTATTTCAAGCAGGGTTGGTCATTTTGCTGGCAAAAACTGGTAAAAAGTGAAAACCAGCAAAAATCCAATTTTCCATAACTAAATGCAGTGATGCAGTTTATATGAAAAGGAATCATAACAACAAATGAAACAAAAAACAAAAAAAATAATAATTTGGTAAAAATAAACAAAAGTATAAACCAAAAATATATTCTTATTCTATTTTCTTGCACTACTCTTGTCTCTACCCCCTCCCACCTGACCAAAAAAAAAAGGAAAAAGATTTTCATGCACCTGTCTTTCCATTCATCATCCACAAACCTGTTTCCCACCTGCTCTCCATGAGCTAAGCAAGTGTGGATCCTTCCTCCCTACACAGGTGGCCAATTATCAATCAGCACAACAGCAGGTGCACAAAATTCCTGTTTTCAACTCTCACCTTATCAGTTTTACAGTTTATCTGAGAAGTAATTTTAGCCATTTTGTTTTTGATAGCTTAGATTCTAAGCTTGGATGCAGAAAATAAAGAGATAACAATTGCAAGAAATAATGAATAAAGGAGGAAGAAGACAAGATCCAATTTGGGAGTCCTTTTATAAGTTATCTGTAGATAGAAAAACTGTTGCTAAGTGTAAAAAATGTGAAAACATTCAGAGCAATAAAGCAGCCAGAATGAGGGCACATGTTTCAAGCTGTGTAAAAATTGTTACAAGTGAATGTGGAAGCATCCCCTTCATCTGAAAGACAAGCAGATTTAAACCAGAATAACAGTGATACGGTGATTGATGAAGACATGGACAAGTCACAGCCTCTTTTAAAAAAGGCAAGATATTTAGAAGGTAGTATAAACAAATTTGTGTCAAAAACTTCAGATCAAGATAAAAGGCAGATTGATCTGATTGTTGCAAAATTCTTTTATGCTTGCAACATATCATTTAATGTTCTGGAAAGTGATACATTTAAAAACTTAATCTACATCTTGAGACCAAGCTACATACCGCCTTCACGCAAAGAATTGGCAGGTAATCTTTAAGATTCTGTTCACAGTCAAATGGAAGAATCAGTACATGAAATTTGAAAAGCAGAGAAGGTACATTTGTTATCGACGGATGGAGTAACATCCACAATGAACCCATAACTGCTTCATGTGTTCAAGTTGATGGAAAATCATATATTGTAGACATAGAGGATGCAGGTGCCACAAAAAAGACTGCATAATTCTTATAAAAAAAATGCAGTGATATTATTCAGACTGTTGGAAAAAAGTATGATTGCCAAATAAAAAGCATAGTAACTGACAATGTTAAAAATATGGGAAATATGAGACGGGAGCTGGAACTAAAGTATGAAAATGAAAATTCATGTTTGATATCATATGGTTGTGCAGCTCATTGGTTAAACCTCCTTGGGGAAGACATTACACCTTCTACTATCATTAAGCATGTAGTGGAGGTTCATAAATATTTTCGAAACCACCATGCTCCTTCAGCATGGCTGAAAGAATGTAGTGAATATGTTTCATCTCAGTTACCAGGAAGTACTAGGTGGAATAGTCATTTGACTTGCCTAGAAACTTTTGAACGAAATCATAATTCATATATAAAAGTACCAAATGACAATTTACAAGAAATGGACCAAAATATCATTGCTCGCATACATGATTTTAATCTTTTGCAACAAGTAAAAGATCTCATTAAGCAATTAAAACCAGTCTCAACAGCTTTAGATATATTGCAGACTGATTCAACAACAATAGCAGATGCTTGCCATTTATGGTGCAATTTGCTGAAAGATGATAGTTTGAAACCCCATTTTGTAAAAGTTAAAAAAAGGTTTGAAAAAGCAATTTTGCCCTGGCATCTTCTTGCCTATTTGTTACACCCAAAATATAAGGGTGAGCACCTTAGTTACAAACAAAAAGAACAGGCTAGAGAATGGCTACAAAAAATAAATCCATCTTTCCTATCATATGCCGTGAACTTTGAACTAAAAGAAAAACCTTTCCAAAGTACATTGTTTTCAGAACAAGTAATTATGACAATTGATGCCAATAAGTGGTGGAGAAGTGTTGCAAAGTCATGTGAAATTTCCAAAGAAATTTGTGGGTTAATAGCACACCTGCAAGCATGCCCAGCCAGTAGTGCTGCAATTGAGAGAATATTTTCCAACTTCTCTTTTGTCCACTCAAAAATTCGAAATAGGTTGACAATAAGTAATGTTTCCAAACTTGTTTTTTGTTATGGAATGCTGAAAAAAGAATTATTTTGTAATGATGGTGATGAAAGTGCCACTAAATGTTGAATATGTAATTTTTTATGTTATTGTTATTAAAATATTTAGTTTTTTAAAAGAAATTTAAGATTTCACTTATTTGAACACAATACATGTACTTACTACTATTGCTTATATTTTGCATCTCTGAATTATTGCATTATGCTGATTGATAGGTTCATACACCTTATTTTAAAACTAAAAGTGTTTATCATTTCTGTAGATTTTGCCATATTGTTAATTTATTGCAGCATAAAAATCAGACTAACAATGGCTTTTTTTCAATTAAAGAATTTTTTTTTATGATGAAATTAATTTCTCACTAATTAAGATGAGTATATTAAGTTATCATCATAATGCATTGTACTACTATTCTGTGATTGTTAATTTAAGATAAGTAAAAGAAATGAAACGTGCATTTATATATAAAAATTCAGTTTTTGCCAATTTTGCTGGCAAAAATCTATTTTTGCCAATTTTGCTGGCAAAAATCTATTTTTGCCAGGACGGTTTTTTCCACCTGCGGCAAAAACTTGCCAACCCTGATTTCAAGAGAGTGAAACCCCTGACATTGCCGCTCAAAATTATTGTCAATACACAGCCAAGCTGTAAAACCAACTGTCAGGAACACTTATGACTAGCAGATTCTCAAAATGCTTCAATTGACATCAATGTAGAGCTAGCAAGCACATCCGACACGGTTCAACACAAACAAAGTGAGCAAGGGTGCAGCAGTAACAGTAAAGGTACAGTTTGGTCCAGACAATATCGGAAACAGTTAAATCTTCTGTTTGTAGAAGACAAACAGGCTCTCATTACTGATTTTTTTCCTGTGTTGGATGAAATTTCTACACTAATTAGAGAGAATGAGAAACTAAGAGAATATATAGATTACATCACAGGAGAGGATATGAACCAGTCCAGTAGCAAAGATACAAAGTTTGAAAAAATTCCTCCAATATTGAAACAGCTTTGGGAAAATGCTTGCAGAAAAAGTCAAGTTACGATGATGTCATCCAAGATTTTTTCAACTCTTTTGTTCATTTGGGCAGGTCCTGTTGCATACGAATTAATCCAAAGCAACTGCAAAGGAGGAATGCCATCACTACCTACTGTTCGGCGTTACTTGCACAAGAAGAATGTTACGATTAGAGAGGGTGAATTCCATTTTGATGGATTGTCATCTTGATTTTTATGATGTCAATGTACATGCAGTTGCAATATCAGAAGATGCAACAAGGGTTATTGCAAAGGTTGATTATGACCAAAAACATAACACCCTCATTGATTTGGTATGTCCTTGTGATGGATATGGCATACCAATAACGGACATCTACCGTTTTACTAGTTTTGAATCAGTAAAAGCTATCCTTAAAGCTGCAGAGAAAGCGAAACTCGTGTATGTCTTGATGGTCCAGCCACTACAGCAACATGTTCCCAGTTTTTGTTTAGCTTTGTTTGGCATCAACAACAAGTTTGATTCTGAGGAGGTTTTGCACAGATGGGAATTCATTACAACAGAGTGCAACCAAAGGAACATAACAGTAATTTCTTTTGCAGCTGATGGTGATCCTAAAGTGTTAAAGGCTATGATGCTCGTGAATGGGTTATTTGCTTCTCCATCACTGAACACACCAAGTATGTGTAACCGTGAAATGAAAAACCACCTTGAAAGGTATCGAAGCCTAAAGGGATTAATTTGTAAAAATGTCGAGTTGCCTTTTGTGTTTCAAGATACTGTGCATATAGGTGCTAAGTTGAGATGCTGGTTTCTGAAGACAGAAATCATTCTCAAAATGGGAAGATTCATGTGTGATGTAAATCATGTACAGGCCATTCTGAATCAGAAGGCAATGCATTGCTTGCAACCCTCAGACTTGCAAAGGAAAGACAAACAAAACTATGCAGCTGCAGAGCACTTGTGTTCTACGAATGTAATTGAAGCTGTCACTGACCCTAAAGCAGAAGCAACCAAACTATATCTGAAGATTATGGGTTATGTTAATTCATTCAGTCTCCAGCCAAGCGAATTGAGATGATATGGACAGCTGTATTTTGTTTGCGATAATGGGCATTGTGGTTACAATCCACTAAAAACCTGAACCTTTCGGACAACTTCATCACAACAAATGCCTACTATTGCATAAAGCTGAATGCCCACAGACTTATTTTAACATGTATGTATCTAGTTGAAATTCATCAGCTACATACTCTGTACCCACCTTGGTTGGGTTTACAACAATGCGAGTCTCTATTTCGTGCAATGAGTAGTATGTATGTCTAGTGTCTTTTCTACTACTGTTAACTTCAGTATAATGGGCCTCATTCAACATATTCAGCGGCTAGATGTCTAAATGAAGGCTATGGCGAACCCAAAAAGTATTGTAATTCACAAGAAAAAAAAAAGATTCTTCTCATCAGACCAATCTAAATGCACCTGCGTCAGTATGTATCGCTGAAACAAGTGAAAACTTCTATAAAGAAGTTCAACAGGCTCTGGCAGCTGCACAACAAAAGGCCAAACAACTTCTTTCTACAGTCGGCATCATTGCTAGTAATGCACAAATTCTCAAAGTATGTTTCAGAAAACGGAACATTGACCGACAAGTAGAAGATGACATTGAAGACCTGGAAGATAGTAATACTGATGCACATGCAGAAGAGAAGACACTTGGGATCGCAGATAGTACTACAGTTTATGAGGAAACTGATATTTGTCAAGAAGAGGAGGTTAGTACATCAGATGGTCATTGCAAGTTTACCAGCTGCAAATTTGTGGGTAATAGCTCTCTACCAACGTATAGTTGGCCAACGTATAGGGCATATACGTTAGTTATAGTAATATACATTGTTATAGTAATGCCAACGTATAGGGCATTAGTCAGGTGGACCTTTGCCAGAGAACTGTACTTTCACTGAGTATGAACACTGTGGCGAAACTGTGATTATTCAGAGGACTACTGCTTTATGGTTGCTTGGAAGTAAAGAACGGGTTTCAGCAGATCGATTAATATGAGTCCAAGTTTAAACTTCACTAACTAGCTCAACGTAAATGTGACAGTAATGGGAAAAATGTGTGTCAGCAACAATCTAGAATTCTTTTATTTGTACCTAAAGCATAATGAGGCTTTTTATATGGTTTCTGTACATTTTTGTTTTTTTTGCTAAAACTGTACTCAAGTCGTCCAATAATTGTTTTTCACCTCAACACTGAATTTTACAGTGTCGTACTACTTCTATCTTTCATCTATCAAAAGTTCTGTTTCTGTTCAAAAACTCCAAAATATATTGTTGTGAGCTCGGGGTTCGAAAGGACTGATGCCAATATATAAGAATAATCAAAAGGCTTTATTCACTATAAACAGTGCAATACGAACACCAATATCTTCTGAAAATTACAAGATATTCAGTAATCTTCAAATCCAATAAAAGCACAGCAAAATTTCACACAGAAACAATGCGTTCAGTACGACGTATCAACGACAAAATCGATCCGAGAAACACAGTTCTCAATGCAAAGCCTCTCGTATGAATTCAATCGCAGTTGACAGACAACTAACTAACTGAACTGATGGAGGTCCTTATATAGGTTTCAGAGATCTTTCCAGATTATTCCAGAGCCTTCAGATGCTAGAAATTACCTGAAAGTGCTTTAACTTTCGATAGAGAACCCAAGCAAGAAAGGATCCCAATGTATAGGTATAAGGGGGGTGTGGTTGCACAAAAAGTCGCCAAATCCGTCGCCAACTTGGCGACATTTGGCGATATATCGCCAAATTTGGCGACAAAAATAAGTCGCCAAAACCATCGCCAACTTGGCGATAAACCCATTCCTTGGCGATATTTCAATAGACTTCCATTATAAAGATGAGGGTGTAAGGTTGTTTTCCTTGCAAACCATCTGAGGCCTTTAGCATTGAGTTACATGATGCTCAATAGAAAATACATTAATAATACTGCAATTTTCACAATAATAAAATAAAATAAATTTAAACAAATGGAATATTTACAGATATATACAAAATTCATAACATTGCCCCCCTCTCAAGGACTGCACGTCCCGGGCAGTTCAACCTTTGATCGAAAAGCAAACCCGTTACCAACAAATGCTATACTATTTAAAACATTCATAATGCTGAATTATACAAACTATACACTTATTTAAAAATAAAATAAAATTAAAGCATAGACATTATTACATACAAGTATTTAAATAATAATAACAATAATAATGATAATGCTAAGCAAAATAAATAATTACATTAATTTATATACAAGACCATGGTCATGCTAATTTACATTATTTACATTACACTATTTACAATCAATGAACTAAGTACTATGGCCATAGTATGGAGCCAGCCTGTCGTAATGAACGACTCTAGGCTTCGAACTTCGTGACTTTCGGATCCGAATTACGACATCGTTCAGTCTGTTTAGGACTGTATAAGGACCGTCCCAGTGCGATTGCAGTTTGGGAGAAAGTCCTTTACGTCGAGTCGGATTATAAAACCAAACCTTGTCACCTTCTTTGAATTGATGTCCCGTGGCTTTCGTGTCGTACCTGGTCTTCATCTTCTCCGTCTGTATATTGATCCGCTCTCGAGCCAAGTTGTGGACGTCTTCAAATCGTGCCTGGAGATTCTGCACGTATCCCTCTGGCGATGAAGGCGCATCTGGAGGGCGACCAAAAATCAGATCACAAGGTAGACGAAGATCACGACCGAAAAGCATCTGAGACGGGGAATAGCCGGTTGTTTCATGGACGGCGCTGCGATAGGCGAGAAGAAACAAGGGAAGTTTTTGGTCCCAGTCTTGTTGGTTTCTTGAGACTAGCAGTGAGAGATTGTTAAGAATGGTACGATTAAATCTCTCAACCATGCCATCCGATTGTGGATGTAAAGGCGTCGTCCTAGTTTTGTCCATTCCGAGAAGTTGACAGAGACCCTCAATCACAGCAGAGATGAAATTTCTCCCCTGGTCAGAATGCATTTGAAGGGGGACTCCATACCTTGATATCCACTGGTGTACCAAGGCATCCGCAACCGTAGAAGCTTCTTGATCAGGGATGGCATAAACTTCAGGCCATTTCGTGAAGTAGTCCATGACAACAAGGAGGTATTTGTTGCCATCAGCACTTCTTGGCAGAGGGCCTAGGATGTCAAGGGCGATGCGTTCGAAAGGTGCTCCTACATTGTAGAGATGTAGTCTTCCTCGGCTACGTTTCTTTGGTCCTTTTCGAGCTGCACATGCATCGCAAGATTTGCACCATCGTTCGACGTCAGCTCTCGCTTTTCCCCAGAAGAAGCGCTCTCGGACTCTATGTAATGTTTTCATGACTCCAAAATGGCCACCAGTGGGACTGCCATGTAATTCTTTGAGGACCTCTGGTATTCGGGATCGAGGAAGTACCATCTGCCACCGAGATGTCTTCCCATCTTCCGATTCGAATTTTCGGAACAGGACACCATTCCTGACGTGGAGAGAGTTCCAAAGAGCCCAATATTGCTTTGTCGTAGGACTGTAAGTCGAGATGTCTTTCCAACTGGGCTTCGTGCTAGAAGATTCTAATAACTCCAAGATTGGTTTGATCTCAGAGTCTGCCATTTGATCTTCTCGAATCTTCTCATCACTCCAGGGATCTGGTGGCGTCAATAGTGAAGTCTTCGTCTGGCGTATGACATATTCGGGATTATACCTTGCTCTCCGCTCTGGAACAATAGCGACAGCTCTCGGGACACGGTCTTCTTGATAGGGCATCGGCGTTTCCATGCGATGAGCCTTTGCGATGCCTGATGTCAAAGTCGTATTCCTGGAGTCGTTGTATCCATCTGGCTACTTGGCCCTCTGGGTTCTTAAAATTCATCAGCCATGTTAGGGATGCGTGATCAGTACGAAGGAGAAATTTCCTGCCATAGAGATAGTGATGGAAGTGTTCTATGGCTTTTACTATAGCTAATAACTCCTTACGAGTGACGCAATAATTCCGCTCTGGTTTCTATAAACATTTGCTCCAGTATGCTACGACTCGTTCTTGACCATCTATTTCTTGGGAAAGTACAGCGCCGACACTTTCCTGACTGGCATCCGTGTCCACAATGAATTGTTTGTCGGGGTCTGGATAGGTAAGGACTGGAGAGGATGTGAGAGCTTCTTTCAGCCGCTGGAATGAATTGTCGCATTCTTGTGTCCATAGAAACTTCTGTTTGCTTTCAGTGAGCCTATGCAAGGGTCTTGCGATGTTGGAGAACCCCTGTACAAACTTTCTGTAATAAGTGCATAGTCCCAGAAAGCTTCGCAACTGATGGACATTTTCCGGACGCTTCCAGTTCTTTACTGCGGACACTGTTTCAGGATCTGTTCGAACACCTTCAGCTGAAATGATGTGTCCTAGATAATTTACTTCCCGTTGGAAGAACTTGCATTTCAAAAAGTTCAGCTTTAAATTCGCCGCTCTTAGCTTCGTTAACACTTTTCGAATATTTTCTAGATGTTCTTCAAACGTGCGCCCACCAATGATAACGTCGTCTAGGTAGATGAGACAAGCTTCAAAAGTCAGGCCTTTTAACACTGTCTCCATGAGGCGCTCGAACGTTGCTGGGGCATTGCAGAGCCCGAACGGCATAACTTTAAATTGCCAAAGTCCTTGTCCAGTAGTAAATGCGGTCTTCTCTTTGTCATCAGGATGGATCTCTACCTGCCAATATCCACTCTTCAAATCCAGTGTGGAAAACCATTTATGTCCTGAAAGAGTATCGAGCGTGTCGTCTATTCTTGGTAGAGGATAGCTGTCCTTCTTCGTGATATCGTTAGGTTTACGATAATCCACACAAAATCTTGTGGAGCCATCTTTCTTTCGGACCAACACGATGGGAGAGGCCCACGGACTTGATGACGGTTCGATGATGTCACTATCCTGCATCTCTCGTAAGAGCTTAGAAACCTCTTCTTGTTTTGCAAACGGCAAGCGTCTTGGATGCTGTTTAATCGGTGGATGGTCGGCAGTATCAATTCTATGACGTGTCAGAGAAGTGCGACCTATATCATTCTCGTTTTGTGAAAACACATCCGTAAATTCCTGGAACAGTCTTTCTGCGGCATGTCTCTGCTCAGGAGATAAATTCTCATTTCGTCCAATTTCAGGTGTTAAACTTGTAGGCGGCTCCGACAACGTCAAGCTCGGCTCTTTGCAAACACAGGTGACTGGAGCACAGGTAGCAAGCACTTCACCCTTCTGGATAATTCTAGACTTTTCACTCACATTCGCCATCCTCACGGGTATCACATCTCTCGACAGATCTACCAGCGCTGATGCTATTAGCACTCCTTTTGGGCTCTTCTCAGGATATCCAGTCAAGCCATACTGGAAAATTCTTTCGTTTCCAGTTAATCCAGGTATCATCATTTCGGTCCGAGGAGGGATGATAACATCTGCCTTGGCTGTGATCCGTTGAATAGACCCGGACTCATTTCCAAGTTTGAAAATAGTGACATCTTCTTGAGCAGAGCGTAACTCATTATTCTTAAAGTCCAGTGTAAATCCATGCTCTTTTAAAAAGTCCAGTCCGAGTATGAAAGGGTCTGAAATATCGGCCACATAGACTGTATGGTGGTAAGCGGCGTTCCCAAACTTTATTTTCAGTGTCATTCTTCCATGTATGTCGATCTTATCTCCGGTCACAGTTTGAAGAATAACACGCGGCGGGGTCCAGAAGAGTTTTTCTTTCAGCCGCTGAGCTAGATCTTTCCGAATGATGGTCACATTGGCTCCTGTATCGATGATCATATTACAGGGCAAATCATTCATGCTTCCGACTAGAAAAACTCCGTTCTCGCCGCAACTTCTTGCAGAAATTTCACATACTTGAAAATGGGGCTTCTCAAAATCTGGCAACGTCCGCCCCGCAAGATGGCCATTAATCAGTTTTCCTGCTTCTCCTTTAGCGGGAGAGATATTACCCTCGGTGCTGGGTCGTCTTGGGCAGTCGATTTGGATATGGCCTTCTCCACCGCATTTCCAGCACTTGATCTGCCTGTAAGGTTTGTTGGCCATTAAGGAGTTCATCTTTCTCATTATGTCATTCATCTGCTGCTGTAAATGCTCACAGTTCTATCCGATGTCTCAGGCATGTTGGCTACTCGCACAAAGTGTCGATGTTTCCTTGTAGCTTGCTGGGCTGCCTCGAATTTCAGGGCATAAACTAAAGCCCCTTTTAAGTCACTGAGATCTGCAATCCGGAGTGCCTTCTGGATCTCAGAGTCACGCACACCATCAATAAAATGCTGCAGAGCTAAGCTTTCTCTAATTTCAGTCGGACAGTCAGGATAAGCAAGATGTGAAAGTCTCTCGACATCCGTAGCAAGCTCTTGCAGAGATTCAGTGGATTTCTGCTGTCGAGTTTTGAGCTGGAGTCTGCTATATTCCTTTATGCATTTCTCGCCAAAGCGTAATTCTAAGGCACTGACGAGCGTTTCAAAATCCAGCGGTTCATTTGCAGGCAAAGTCTGTAGGACGTCGGCAGCATCAGCTCGCAGAGAAGCAGCTAACTGGCAAGCCTTTGTCTGGGAATCCCATCCATTGGCGTCCGCTTCGATCCCAAATTGTGTCTTAAAAACTGGCCATGAGGATTTTCCGTCATAGGTTGAGAGTTTAATAGAGGCCCGAGGAAGCATAGCTTGATACTTGACATCTTCGGGATAGTTTTCGGCAGTTATCTTTTGTTTCTTGACTTTTTCCAAATCTTTTTTTACATTCTCTATGTTTTCTTCAACGGTCTTGGCGATCTTTTGAACTTTTTCTTCAACTCTTTCTTCTACGGTTTTGGCTGTCAATTGAACATTTTCTTCTATTTCTTGAAATCTTCCTTCAAATTTGTTTTCCACGCTGTCAATTCTTTCATTTAAAGATGTTATTTTATTATCTATTAATTCTTTCAACTCGCCAAGGTTGGTTGACATCTCCTTCATTTCAGCCTGGTTTGCAGTCATTTTCTCGTCTATCGCTGACATTTCCTTCTTCATTTCTTCCGACATTTCCTTCATTTCAGCCTGATTCTCAGTCATTTCCTTCTTCATTTCTTCTTTCAACTCGGCAAGGTTGGTTGACATCTCAGCCTGATTCGCAGTCATTTTCGCATCCATCTCTCCTAATTTCTCCAATAATTTAGTCAGTTGCGCCTCCATTGCTCTGGTAATCGGCATTCAACCCCACTCCTGACACCAAATGTTGTGAGCTCGGGGTTCGAAAGGACTGATGCCAATATATAAGAATAATCAAAAGGCTTTATTCACTATAAACAGTGCAATACGAACACCAATATCTTCTGAAAATTACAAGATATTCAGTAATCTTCAAATCCAATAAAAGCACAGCAAAATTTCACACAGAAACAATGCGTTCAGTACGACGTATCAACGACAAAATCGATCCGAGAAACACAGTTCTCAATGCAAAGCCTCTCGTATGAATTCAATCGCAGTTGACAGACAACTAACTAACTGAACTGATGGAGGTCCTTATATAGGTTTCAGAGATCTTTCCAGATTATTCCAGAGCCTTCAGATGCTAGAAATTACCTGAAAGTGCTTTAACTTTCGATAGAGAACCCAAGCAAGAAAGGATCCCAATGTATAGGTATAAGGGGGGTGTGGTTGCACAAAAAGTCGCCAACTTGGCGACATTTGGCGATATATCGCCAAATTTGGCGACAAAAATAAGTCGCCAAAACCATCGCCAACTTGGCGATAAACCCATTCCTTGGCGATATTTCAATAGACTTCCATTATAAAGATGAGGGTGTAAGGTTGTTTTCCTTGCAAACCATCTGAGGCCTTTAGCATTGAGTTACATGATGCTCAATAGGAAATACATTAATAATACTGCAATTTTCACAATAATAAAATAAAATAAATTTAAACAAATGGAATATTTACAGATATATACAAAATTCATAACAATATAATCAGTATTATTTTTAAAGTGTACTGTTGTTACAAAAAATGTATTTTTTAAATGCAATGGTGATGATCTGAATGTCTGTGCCAGACAACTTTCTGCTTCTGATTTAATAGTAAACTAGACGTACTCAAATTAACTACCTTTAGTGACATTAAAACAATATAGTCAGACATGTTATAATTATTTATCGCTTGTGTGAAAGTGATTGATGAACTGCCAACTATTTGTCAAACTGTTATTTTTTTTATAGTACTTGTCCAATTGTATCCAGTATAACTAATCTTTAAATATTAAATGTAATATTTTGAGAAGAAATTCATGCCCTCTGATTGTTTACGTACATTTCCTATCATCAACCACTTACAAATAGTAACATATTGATTTTTTGACATACAGAAATAGAAGTGTTTTGAATTAAAAATTACTGTTTTTTGAGTATTTTGTAAAATTGTTTTAGTTTTGTCCTTGTTTATTATTAAATCAGTTTGATAACCTCTTACAGTTGTGTGGTGTGTAAGTTGTATTTAGAACTACTAGTTGTTCCGCCCGTCCTTGCCCGGGCCTGTGATAAAACCTTAAATTAACCCCAAATAGAAATATTGATAATTAGTAATAAAAGTGTTCGTAAGAAAACATAAAAAAAACTTTTGTTGTCCAAACCCTTTGAAATATTTAATGGTTATAAATATATATGTTTCACTGCCCATGTAAAAATTACGTCAGAAATATTCTTATCTAGTTGTAAAATAAATATGTCTTCCCCAGAAAACAACCCTTTTTCAAATTCTATCGAATGGAGGAACTTCCCCCCCCCTTCCCATTCCCTTTTCCAGCCTTCAAAAGAAGTGCTCCATCCAGGAAGGGGGAATAAGAATAGAATTAAGAATAATTTAGAAGGAGTATTTCCTAGGGGTAGGATTGTGAGCGGTGCAGGCCAATAGGCAAGCTATTCTTTCCCCAGTCCTCTTGATTCTTAATTCAATTTTCTGCTTTATTCACCTTTCAAAAAAGTTGAGGCATGTGCAGTAAGGTCGAATTTGCACTAAAAAATTAACTTTTGCTTCTCACTTTACTATATTAGATAACATTTTCGGTTAGCCGGGCGCCAGTGATATATGTACACATATAAATATATATATGACACATTATAGATGATTACTATTACTGTCGACTTGAAACGTTCGTTCCATCATACTCCCGTGATCAGTCCAAACCCCACGAAAATTACCGTATAATCAGTTCGATGTAGGCGCAGTCGAGATCATTGAAAAACAGTCATGACATTCGGCGAGGTATTATTCCGATTTAATCACTATGAAGGCAAATCTCGGAGTACGAGTCACATTTGAACATCATAGTATAGTATAATGCAATTGTGAAAGCTGAGTAGAGGCAGTTAATTCTAATAGAATTTTCCCAAAAACATTCAGAAAGACTTGATAGATGAGCAAGGACTTTATTATGATAACAGAGATGAAAGCAACTCCACCGACTTTCGCTTCATCAAAAACCCGAACACATTAAAGCCATTGAAGAATTTGCAGAACTTGAAGAACATACTACCGACGAAATAGTGTAGACTTCCCCAGTGACGGCTTATAGATGACAACAATTAATTCGTGTAAAAATCTGTCTCCGAAGCCAGTGCAACCGTATAAATACCTCAAAACCTTGCCCAAAGTGACAAACGCGCGAAAAAAGCTGGCCCACTCACATCAATGTTCAGAGGGAGCCAGGGGGATAGAAAAGGCGGGGCCTTCTCGCTAATGGTTGAAAAAATGAGGCCAAGAAGGTGTGTACATGACGTATGACCAAAACTCTTTATCAGAAGCGGCAATTTAAAAAGGTAAAAAAGCCTTGAGCGGGAAACGCGAGGAATCCTGGGATGCCGAATGAAAGTTAAATAGAAATAAAAATGGTATTACAAAAATGTTCCAAAGAATAAAAATTCAATGTCTCAAATAAGAAGAATTTAAGCAAGTGCGTTTCAGAGGCAGTTTTGCAATTTAATAGAATAGGGTTTTAATAAATACATGTACCTTTTAACAGATTAAGATTTTTAGAATGATAAATAAAAGAATATTTTGATTAAAGTTATGGAATAAAATATAAAATAGATTTAAGAGATATTTTAAAAAGAGAGGGAAAAAAAAGAATTTGGAATAATTTAACTAAGGAAAAATGGCGAAATTTTTTTATTATTACATATCCCCCCACCCAAAAAGACGAATGAACCGGTAGGTCAGATGACCTGCAAGTTCATTGAAGGGAAATGTTACACGGACTTGGATTACAATTTGTCAACTGGAGAAAGTCAAAATAAGTACATTTCCAAAAATTATTCATTAATGCCAAATAACATTAAATTTAATAACTATAACGCGAATTGGTGGAGTTGTTAATAAAAATACAATTACAAGATATAATTCTTGTTAACAATGACATAAAAAGCTTTAGAAATATTAAACAAAATAAGAAAACCATTGTAACAATTTAAAATAATAGATAACATACTTCAAGAATATCATCTTACAAAATTTGTTGCAAATTGCTTGTAGAATTGTTGCTTAATTTGTCGTTCAGTTCTCTTCTGAGTGATAGTCCATCCAAAAAAGTTATTTGCATACCTCACAAACTGAACAATTGACAAATTGAAAAGAAAAATTCAATCCTTCAAACTTTAGATCTTACTGATCTTCTTTATGAAAGTCTATTTTCAGAAATTAAAGTTCATCTGAATGCTTTATATTTACTAGCAACAACTCGAAAATAGCACTAAGACTAATATTAATAACAATAAAACATAATAAATAAAATAATACATTAATAATAATAAGAAGAAGAATAATATCAACAATAAGAAATTAAAATAATAATAATACTTAACAATAACAATAATCATAAGTTAATTTCAAATATTAAACTTACGTCTGTCTGAAAAACTCGTTCCTGAATGGAATGCTCGGAAAAACTTAAGAGAAATGAGTTTTTTGTCATGGTATAGTTTGTCTGACAAATGGTAATTAATCTAAAAAGGCAAATAGATAATGTAAGCAGTATAAAAGCTTTTTACTCAACATCAAAATTACTATTACCATTATTACCTTTATAACTTCCATTACCTTTACTACTTTATTGCTTGTTTACCTCTAGAAGTAAATTATATATCTCAAAATATTTAAACTCCAGTAATATTAAATCTCAATTATCATCAGTATCAATTAATTCATCTTGTTTATCATAGTGATCACTAGTGTTCTTCATTATATTCTTTCTCAACATCAATTATAATAGTATAACTAATAATAATATTCAACAATAAGTTCAGCAATAACAAGCATTATAATTCAAAATATCACACACTTTCTTTAATTACTTTCTTAAGTATATAATTGATATCTCATCCATATAGTAGTGAATGAGGCATGAGAATATACTCAAATAAAATACATAATATAAAGTAAGGAATAAATAAGAAAAATTCGTGATAAACAATCATTATTTGTGTAGATAATGGTTATGTAATTATCTTGCTTTCAGTCAAACAAGAAAACATAAGTTGTGAAATGAAAAAATGGGACCTTGTAGCATATTAAGAAAGGTTGGGCAATTCTCAATTATTATTAAGATATCATATTTGATTAGTTTAATATATAAATTAATCCAGTTTATTTTATTAATTTAGTTAATACTGTTTAATTTACTATTCTAATCTAATTCAATTCAGTATTAGAAACTCCTAACTTAACTTTTTATGCAGGCGTAATTTAGTTGATTTAACTCAAGTGGAAACTTCAACAGTGACACACTCGGGTGCACAAGCAAGAACACCGCTGTTATACAGAAGAGAATTGATTAGTTAAATAGTATTTACTTTATTTCGTTTATTTTTGGACTATATTAAAATTAAGACGAAACTATAGATTTAACATTAGTTTGTTGTTGGTTCTCATGGGATAATTTTAATTGATCAGGAGGATAATAAGGGCGTAATTTTGATACATGTACTATTTAAGTAGGTTTATTTTGAATCTGTCTATTAATTTCAAAATTGACATCAGATAACTTATTAAGGATTTGATAACGACTTGTGAAAGTTTTCTGGTATTAGGATATTGGAACTCCTCATAAATTACAAGATCTCCAATCTCAAATTTTGGTTCTAGATAATTTCGATCATAATATTTTTTACTTCTCCAATAAAATTCATCTGTGCGTTTTTTAGCAAGTTTAAGGGCTTCTTGAACAGGAGGGTAATAATTTTGTTGAAGAGGGGAATCATAGGGTAATTGGCCAAAAAGTAAGTAAGCAGGAGGAATTTAGTGATAGAATGAGGGGTATTGTTATACTCATTAACTACTTCTGTCAAAATTTTTGTCCAAGGAATTTTGGAGTTAGTAGAATTGACTTTACACTTCAATCTAGTAACTATTGTCTGGTTCGCTCTCTCACATTTGCCATTCGTTTGTGGATGATGTGATGTGGTTAAACGTTGCTTAATATTGTGGTTTCGCAGGAATTTTTTTAATCTAGATGAAGTAAATAAAGGCTGTATTCCTATCACTTAATACTTTTTGATGGGTCTGGACATTAAGAATTTTATTAAAACAGAATAATGGTTGTGATGTTTGAATATTAAAAACTAGTTTTAGACAATTAGTATAAGTTTCTGTGGTAACACTTTTTGAGGGAAAGGCCCAAACATATCTAGTAGCATGGTCGATTATAAGATGTAAATATTTTTTTGTGGAATTGTAGTAATTAAAGCCTCCCACAGTATCAACAGAAATGCATTCGAAAGGTTGATCTGTGGTGGTCATAGCTTGTAATAAGCCAAATTTTTTCTGTCTCGGTTTTTTATTCTTTTGACAGACATCACAGTGTTTTACAAAATTAGTTATATCTTGAGTCATATCAGGCCAATAATAATTAGGAGATATTAAGTTTAACATTTTTTGAATACCAGGATGACCAAATTTTTCATGAGTAACATTAAGGGTGCTCGTCAGTTAAATTTCCCTTTTCCGTTCTCCATGTTAATCCAATGGGGATAAGTTTCCTCACTTTTCTAAGGATATCTCATGAAAAATGGAATTTTTTAAATTTTGTTTTTTGCATACAATTCTTAAAACTTGTCGTTCTTTACCCCAGTTTTCATTTTTCATTAAAAATAATTTTAAATACTTGATTTCATGTGAAATAATCTGAGTATGATCAAAATAATTACTATGCCTCAGTAAATTGGAATTTCTGGCAGTTCTAATAGGTTGTTTGAAAATTTTAAAAAACGCGGAAAAAACTAGTGTTTCTGATTTATACATTGATATAAAAATATTTTATTTTAATTTATTAGGGAAGTAGCTATGATTAAAATAAAATATATATTTCTATTTTGATCAGTTTGGTGCTTTCCCCCAACTAGGCAATCTATCACTCGATATGAAAGGATTCCCCGCTCTCTTTGTTCGATTTGAGTAATGACTTAGGTAGGGGAGATGTTTTAGGGGTTAGTATTAGGGGGTAAAGGAAAGGCATTTTCAAGCTAGTATAGTGTATTTCTTAACCAGAATTCTGTTTTTCATAAGCACAGTTTATTTCCATGTTTTTAATTTGATTATTTTAAATCTTTTTGTAGTTTATTTCAATAATTTTCAAATATATTTTTAACACTTCGTTATATTGTTTGCATTATAGTTAGTTTTACATAATTTGTAACATTTGTTACATAATTTGTTACTGTTTTACGTAATTACATTCACTTTTAGAATTTATATAAGGTAGACGAGTTATACTTGAAATAATACATCAAATTGTATTTAACATCAACATAAAAATTAATTATTTTTATTATTATGTTAATTCTTATCACATTTTTTTAAGCACAAATTTTAATTCTAGCCTCTGTATGTTTTTCACATTTTTTTTTTATATCTAAAGATGAATTAAAATGTTTCACCTGTGTCAAAATAATTATATATAGTCTCTTCGTTACTAATAATGCAATCATGAAATAAATTCATTTTACAATTTTTTGAAACACTGCCGTCAAGCGTTATCACTATGCTATATACTATTTGGAAATTGTATATTTGTAATTGTCAAATGACTATTACTTGAGCATAATATATAATTTTGAATGGTATCGTTGGCCCGGCCTGCCCTGTATAAAAATCCGTAAAATTTGGCCTGCTTCAATATTTTTTGTAAAAAATAGGCAGATATTTTTATATTGACATTATTCTACAATTGAAAATTTTTTTTAAGAATATGACATACATTTCTAGGCAAAAAATTAAAGTGTAGTAAAACTTATAAAAAGGAACCTGTCCATGATGGAATCCTGTCTACGGAAAAAATGTGTTGATCCGTGCGAAAAGAATATATTAATTCATGAAAAAAAGGAGTATAATACATTTATAGTAGACGACGTACATGATAAAAAGGGTACCTCTCTATAACGGATTTTTCTTTTCTCCTATGCGATTCCATGTTGCGGAGCTTTTGCTGTATAATATTTTTCAGATTTTTAAGTCTACAAGCCATGGAACATGGACTAACAATTTTAATGATAACTCAGACATTTACAAACAAGTAGAGATTATTCATTAAAATAAATCAATATTGTAGTTTAACTGGGCATAGACAAAAATAAATCTGGGAAGTGTAGTATTTTTGAATTGATAAATCTATGTCTTGTATGCTATATACTATTTTTCTATAACTATGCTATATACTATTTGGAAATTGCATATTTGTATTTGGCAAATGACTATTACTTGAGCATAATGCGAAATATAATTTTAAATGGTATCATTGGTTATTATATTTAGATTAATTTTCAAATAAGCTGTATTTATTTTTGTATATTACTTATTCTAAACACTAATAACAGCACAGGACAATCAGAAAACGGCATAGCATGTATGGGAATAGAACAGTGTATCCGCTAGAGATCTGCATGGGTGTGAAGCCGGAACCCGGCCCGGCCCAGTCCGCGAGCGGGTTTCAGGTCTATTTTTATTCGCGAGACTCGGGATGGCCGGGCCGCAAATTCACAATCACTCAACGTCCTACGCACTTGACGCCAAACGGTTTGGCGAGAAAATAAACTGTAGCACGCATTCTCCTGTCTTATACGAATTTGCAAACGGTTGAAACTACTTGGATATTTCGAACGCGCATTTCTTGTTTATGTAAGAAGTATTTCTGACTAATTATAATACATATGTATGCATATATATTGTGAACATGTGCAATATGTTTTAGATCCGCTTTATAACTTAACCTTCCTTAAAATGATTACAATAAATAGATGAAAGTTTATTATAATTACCTTGTTAAGGAAATGCTAAGATAAGTGTTTTGTTGCTGATTGATAATAAGGTAAATGTGACATGACAGTAATGGACCCCTCTCCCTCAAAGTTTTTGCTTTATAAAAAAATATCCCATAAAAATTCATCTTTTATTATTTTTTTCATAACTCTTCCTTGCATGTTTTATAATGTGGTATCGCAAACGACGGCGATTCGATAAACAAAAATTTACCCGATCTTATATTATCGCCATTCAGAACACGTGAAAATAATATATTTCAATACGATAAGTGAAAATCATATAAAACTCAACAACCTTTTATTCATTTTGCTTTTGTGTCATTAAAAAAACCATTCCACACACCTCAAAGTTACAGCCACGTCGTGAAATCGTATATTTTCATTTTATCAGTGTATGGTGTATGGTGGCGCCCTCTCTTATTACATTAGATAAACTAATTCGAGACTCAAACCCAGGGATAGAGAATAATATTCAATATATCTTATTGAATATTCAATATATCTTATTGAATATACACTATATCTGATTTCAATATCTGATATTCAATATATGTTATTGAATTACTCAAGCATAAAATATTGCTTCACAGTTCCACTGTCTTTCAGGGAAATTTTTACTGAACAAGCTAAGAGATGGTTTTACTTAAATCATTTATATCTTCTTTGTTTTCTTACAAAAATTGTATATATATTTTTGTTTTGTTTTGTTTTCCCAGTAATAGAAATCTGGATTTTTTTTATACTAATGGTCATTTACAAAATTTCATTTATTTTTAAGATTTTTAAGATTTAATATTCATTACTGGAATGCTCAATTAGGTTTCTTCTCTAATCTACTAACAAATTTATTTAAATATATATATATATATATATATATATACTTAATTAGGATGAATTTGAAAAGTAAAAACCTAACGATCCTAATTTACTTTATTGAATTTGGTGTTATTGCAGTGCTGTATTACCCCCTTTAGAATGTATCTCATTCTATCAATGCTTAACAAACTATATATATATATATATATATATATATATTTTTTTTTTTTTTTTTTGGGGGGGGGGATAATTTAAAAGTGAAAAAGCGTTTAACTAAATATAATAAATAAGTATCCGTGTTTATTCGAGATTAAATAAAGTAGTATAAAAGGTAAATAATGTAAATAACATCATGTATTATAAAATGTATTTTTACATCTTTCTAAGCTTATTTTATAAAAACAATTATTGTTTATTTAATGTAACTGTTTACAAAACAGGAAATGATCCATTTTCATGAGCTTGGTAGCCTAAGCTACCAAGTAGCTACTGAATCTTTGTAATATCTTTAAAAAATGAAAGCTTTCATTTATTTTTAAAGCATTTTAATGCTGACGACAAAACTCGATTTAAAAATGTAGGAGGAATGTTGTAGGATGTACAATTGTAATAAAACGTCTATCTATTTGATGGTACTTGTACGATTTTGAGTTTGCCGGCCAAATGTCACGCATGCGCGAAGTTCATTTTCTCGCCAAAGCGTTTGGCGACAGAGGTTGGCGTCAAGTGCGTAGGATGTTGAGTGATTGTGAATTTGCGGCCGGGCCTAGTCTTTGCTCTTTTCGGAGGAGGGTTTCTCGGGCCTTACTTTTTAACGAAACGTTTCTTTTTACGCCCGGACCAGACCAGACTTCTTTTTTCAGGGCTTACTAGAGGTCTGTATAGGACGAAATTTCACGCCGGTCCCGACCCAAACCGCGAAACCATATGAATATCAATTGGTCCGGCCTGCCCTGTGTAAAAATCCGTAAAATTTAGCCTGCTCCAATATTTTTTGTAAAAAAAAACGACAGATATTTTTATATCGACATTATTCTACAACTGAATTTTTTTTAAGAATATGACATATATATATATAGGCAAAAAATTAATGTGTAGTAAAACTTATGAAACGGAACCTGTTTATGACGGAATCCTGTCTACGGAAAAAATGTGTTCATCCATGCAAGATAGAAAAGATATAATAATTCGTGAAAAAAAGAGTATAATACATTTATAGTAGACGACGTACATGATAAACAGAGTACCTGTCTATAACGGATTTTCCTTTTCTCCTATGCGATTCCGTGTTGAGATGATTTTGCTGTATAGCATTTTTCAGATTTTTAAGTCTCCAAGCCATGGAAAATGGACTAAAGATTTTAATGATAACTCAGACATTTACAAACAAGTAGAGATTCATTAAAATAAATCAATATGGTAGTTTAACTGGGCGTAGGCAGAAATAAATTTGGGAGGTGTCGAAGAAATCGAAGAAAATCGAAGAAATATAAAAAAGTGGCTATTACAAATCCAATTGTAAAGGTTGCGTCATACTACCCCAGTTAACTTTCTTTTTTCTTTCTTTTTTTTTTTTTTTTTTTTTTTTTTTTTTGTACGTTTCTGAGCATTTTAAAATTCTGTGAAAGATGCAATATGTATTTATGAGCTTTTTACTAGCATAAATAGGCAAAAAATTCATTCTTATGTAAGATAATCAAAATGAATATGATGTATGTAAACTTTGAAAATGATTTTTTAAAGCATATTACATTTCTCATTTTTTTTTATGCTCCATTTTCTTTCTTTCTTGTTTGTTTATTTGTTTCTATATTTTTATTATTTTATTTTCTATTTGAAATTTTGCTGTTATATGTAACATCACTTTTTCATAATTTTAATTCCAATAATCACAAAATGTGCTAATTAAAATTTGAAAGTTACCTGTTATTTTAAATTTTAGTCGATTTTTTTTTCTTTTGATAATTGCATAACGTTTAAGAAGTAAAAAAAATATAAATAACTTACAAATAAATATTTTACCTTTGCTGTAGGATTTGTTTATTAATTTGTAAAATATTTTGAAAGAAAACTAATCAAATTAATTTTGAGTAAAATCGTATTGTATAGCTACTTATCGTTATCTATGATTTATTTTTACTAGTAATCTATTATTTATTTGTATATTATATTGCTTGCATTCTTCAGTGGTTTATAAAGTTTTTTTTTAATTTTTTATTTCTTGTTTTACAAAAAAAATGTTGCAGTATTAAAAAATTGTATGACTATTTTTAGAAAATGACCTTAATTTTATTAGAAAATAAATGAACCGTTTACTAATTTATTTTTTAGAAATTATTTTTACCTATATGCAATCTTTAAAAGTATCCAGTATATTTTTTGATATATCTAGATGGATTTTGTTTCAAAAAATGTTTCAATAACAGATAAAAAACTTTAAAAAATAAAAGAATAAATAAATAAAAATGGATTTCGTTAGCTATGTATTGTTGTATAACGGGGGAGAATAAAAAAAAGGTCTCAGAACTTTTTTTTTTTTTTACCCCATATCTCATTAAATTAATCGGTTTGATTTTTATGTAATGTTTCAGGAAAATCTACGAGAAAATTATGAGAATTTTCCTTATCCGTAAATAAGGCCATGCAATCCTGAGCATAGATACCCTGCTTTAATTACCCATGCATTTTTTGCTGAATTTTTTAATAATATTATGCTGCATATATATTGTATCTATAGATTGAATATTGTATAATTGTAAAGATGACAGTGGAAGAATTCGTAATTTTGAATATGTTTAATAGTGTCAGTTTTATTGAAATATGATCAAAACAAATAATCATCCTTATTATTAATGTTCGTATCCGTCTGTGTGTCTGTCTGTGTGTGTGTGTATCTGTACCCGGATAAACTCTGCGAGCGTAGCGAGTAGCGAAGCGCTTTTGGTGTCAAAAAATTCAGAAAAATCCGGGCCTTCAGGAATTGCAGTTTCGAAAAAATCGGCCCTTAATTAAGGGAGTTATTAACGAACAAAGCTGTTTTAATTGCTTCAAAAGAAACCTATGTGGAAAGTCCTCCGCGCATGCCCAGAAGAGCTCAATCCTCATCTTCCGCAAAAAGAAGAAGGAAAGATCGCTTCGGCCGGTTTCGTTTGACGACTGTCTAAACTCGCCGACGGCGAACAGACAGAAATACGAAAAAACCGTCAACATATTCTCAAAGAAGGTACTTTTACGTCTCTAACGATCTTGTCGGTTCGAAAAAATTTCGATATTAACCCTTTCAAAAAAAATAATCAAAAAGGGTCGAATTCGTGTTTTTGATTTTCTCCCTTCGTCCGAACCTCGCATCCGCCGGACTAAGAAAGATTCGGATAAACGGATTTCACCAAATAAAAGATCGGTCTTTGTCCTCTCCAATTCCACTTTCCATTAAAAAAAATACGTCAGTTAACCCTTCGAAAATGTATATTTTCCGTACACAGTTTCGCGATTTCGGCAATTGCGACGATTTTCAAAAATTCGCAGAGGCAGTTCCAAACGAGTGAGAGAAAACTAAAAATGCCAGACGAGATCTACATTCTTTTTCCTTTCGAAATCTGCGATCGGTTTTGAAAAATACAAATATTAACCCTTCGAAAAAAATTCGCGTGCAGACTCACTTTTCCAAATTCCGATTATCTGCGATTTTTAAAATCGCGCATCGGCTCTCTGAAAGAACAAAAAAACAAACAAACACACCCAAGTACATTTCCCTCCATTCAAGATCACTGTAAAACCTTTAGTTTTAAAAAATATTTCAGTTAACCCTTTCGAAAACGTTTTTTTCCGTAACTGTCTTTCGCTTTTTCAGCGATTTCTGCAATATTTAAAAATTCAATTCTGAGCTTCTAAACAAGATACGAAAAAATAAAAATACCGAGCCTAATGTACGTTCTTTTTCCTTTTAAAATCAGGTATCAGTTTTGAAAAATTCGTTTTTTAACCCTTCTAAAAAAATGGTTTCCCAAACTCACTCGCGTGAATTTTGGTTTTTCGGCCCATGTTTAAAAATCCGCATCGACTCGGAAAATGTGAATAGAGACAAATAAAATACACCAGATCATAGCCACGTTCTTATTCTTTGAAACATATATTTCAGTTTTAAAAAATATGTACATTAACCTTTTAGAAACCGGTCGTTCCCGTACCTCACTTTCACGATTTCCTCTAATTTGCCAATGTATACCCCCCCGCCGCAGGACTTTTTTATCGAATTACACAAATACCGAGAGAAGAGGCTAAAAGTGCATACATTCACCTATAGAAAGATGTTTTCGACTTTAAAAAATTCGATTATTATCAATTAAAAAAAATTCTTTTGTGAAACCCGTTTCCAGAAATGAGCGTTTTTCGGCGCAAGCACAGTTTAATCAAAGTGTAATAAGTGACTTTGCTTTCGAGGTAATTATCTTATTTATTAACGATCTTAAATCAAAAATCGTTGTTCATTTTGCGTACAGAATTGAATGGGCTTTCCGAAAATAAGATTTATTTTGAGAAATAATTATATTTTCATGGTGAAAATTCTATTCTACTAGGATATTTGTGTTTTGAAGCAGCCGATTGCACTGCAAATATACTTGCTGTGTGTACTTTTTTCGAAAGCTCCAAAAGATATCAAATTAATTTTTTTTCTATTTTTTATATATCGGATTCTATATAGTTTGTTGAACTCCCGGTTTATGATTCAACGCAGGAACATTTATTTTTAAAAGTTTTAGAATTTTTTAAATAATGGTGATTTTTGTATAGAAAAAAAAAAGAAAAGAAAAAGCTAAGGAATTTGCTATTTCTTTTCAAAATATCTCCCTTCGTATGGGTCCCATCGCGACCTGGTTTGGCTCATTCGACTCGACATAGATAGAGTTTACCGAATTTAGTTCCGAGTTTCACCACCAGGGTGCGCTTTCCTAACTCTATTTCTATGGGACGGATCACGACGGGGTATAGCTCATTCGACTCGACACCGATAGAGCTTACTAGAGATTATCGATTTTATTTCCGCATTTCACCACTAGGGGCGCTTTCCTAACTCTGTTTCTATGGGCCGGATCACGACGGGATATGGCTCATTCGACTCGACATCGATAGCTTTTCGAGATTTTACAAGATTAGTGGTTTTACAATTAGGGGCCCGCTGGCGGGCGAAGCCAGCTAGTCATTATTATTAATGTTCGTAAACGTCTGTGTGTCTGTGTGTGTATCTGTACCCGGATAAACTCTGCGAGCGTAGCGAGTAGCGAAGCGCTTTTTGTGTCAAAAAATTCAGAAAAATCCGGGCCTTCAGGAATTGCAGTTTCGAAAAAATAGGCCCTTAATTAAAGAGTTATTAACGAACAAAGCTGTTTTAATTGCTTCAAAAGAAACCTATGTGAAAAGTCCTCCGCGCATGCCCAGAAGAGCTCAATCCTCATCTTCCGCAAAAAGAAGAAGGAAAGATCGCTTCTGCCGGTTTCGTTTCACGACTGTCTAAACTCGCCGACGGCGAACCGACAGAAATACGAAAAAACCGTCAACATATTCTCAAAGAACGTACTTTTACGTCTCTAACGATCCTGTCGGTTTGAAAAAATTTCGATATTAACCCTTTCAAAAAAAAATAATCAAAAAGCGTCGAATTCGTGTTTTTGATTTTCTCCCTTTGTCCGAGCCTCGCATCCGCCGGACTAAGGAAGATTCGGATAAACGGATTTCACCAAATGAAAGATCGGTCTTTGTCCTCTCCAATTCCACCTTCCATTAAAAAAAATACGTCAGTTAACCCTTCGAAAACATATATTTTCCGTACACCGTTTCGCGATTTCGGCAATTTCGACTATTTTGAAAAATTCGCTGCGGCGGTTCCAAACGAGTCAATGAAAACTAAAAATACCAGACGAGATCTACATTCTTTATCCTTTCGAAATCTGCGATCGTTTTGGAAAAATACAAATATTAACCCGTCGAAAAAAATTCGCGCGGAGACTCACTTTTGCAAATTCCGATTCTCTGCGATTTTTAAAATCGCGCATCGGCTCTCTGAAAGAACAAAAAAACAAACAAACACACCCAAGTACATTTTCCTCCTTTCGAGATCACTGAAAATCCTTTAGTTTTAAAAAATATTTCAGTTAACCCTTTCGAAATCGTTTTTTTCCGTAAGTCTCTTTCGGTTTTTCAGCGATTTCTGCAATATTTAAAAATTCAATTCTGGGCTTCTAAACAAGATACGAAAAAATAAAAATACCGAGCCTAATCTACGTTCTTTTTCCTTTCAAAATCAGGTATCAGTTTCGAAAAATTCGTTTTTTAACCCTTCTAAAAAAATGGTTTCCGAAACTCACTCGCGTGAATTTTCGTTTTTCGGCCCACGTTTAAAAATCCGCATCGACTCGAAAAATGTGAATAGAGACAAATAAAATACACCAGATCATAGCCACGTTCTTATTCTTCGAAACATATATTTCAGTTTTAAAAAATATGTATATTAACCCTTTAGAAACCGGTCGTTCCCGTACTTCACTTTCACGATTTCCTCTAATTTGCCAATGTATACCCCCGCCGCAGGACCTTTTTTTATCGAATTACACAAATTCCGAGAGAAGAGGCTAAAAGTGCATACATTCAGCTATAGAAAGATGCCTTCGACTTTAAAAAATTCGATTATTATCAATTAAAAAAAATTCTTTTGTGAAACCCGTTTCTAGAAATGAGCGTTTTTCGGCGCAAGCACAGTTTAATCAAAGTGTAATAAGTGACTTTGTTTTCGCCGTAATTATCTTATTTATTAACGATTTTAAATCAAAAATCGTTGTTCATTTTGCGTACAGAATTGAATGGGCTTTCCGAATATATGATTTATTTTGAGAAATAATTATGTTTTCATGGTTAAAATTCTATTCTACTAGGATATTTGTGTTTTGAAGCAGCCGATTGCACTGCAAATATACTTGCTTTGTGTACTTTATTCGGAAGCTCCAAAAGATATCAAATAATTTTTTTTTCTATTTTTTATATATCGGATTCTATATAGTTTGTTGAACTCCCGGTTTATGATTCGAGGCAGGAACATTTATTTTTAAAAGTTTTAGAATTTTTTAAATAATGGTCATTTTTGTATAGAAAAAAAAAAAGAAAAAGCTAAGGAATTTGCTATTTCTTTTCAAAATATCTCCCTTCGTAGGGTCCCATCGCGACCTGGTTTGACTCATTCGACTCGACATAGATAGAGCTTACCGAATTTAGTTCCGAATTTCACCACCAGGGTGCGCTTTCCTGTCTCTGTTTCTATGGGACGGATCACGGCGGGGTATAGCTCATTCGACTCGACACCGATAGAGCTTACTGGAGATTATCGATTTTAGTTCCGCATTTCACCACTAGGGGCGCTTTCCGAACTATCTTTCTATGGGCCGGATCACGACGCAGTATGGCTCATTCGACTCGAAATCGATAGCTTTTCGAGATTTTACAATTAGGGGCCCGCTGGCGGGCGAAGCCAGCTAGTCATTATTATTAATGTCCGTATACGTCTGTGTGTCTGTCTGTGTGTGTGTATCTGTACCCGGATAAACTCTGCGAGCGGAGTGAATAGCGAAGCGCTTTTTGTGTCAAAAAATTCAGAAAAATCCGGTCCTCCAGGAATTGCAGTTTCGAAAAAATCGGCCCATAATTAAGGGAGTTATTAACGAACAAAACTGTTTTAATTACTAAAAAGAAACCTACGTGAAAATTATTCCGCGCATGCCCGGAAGAGCTCAATCCTCATCTTCCGCAAAAAGAAGAAGGAAAGATCGCTTCGGCCGGTTTCGTTTTACGACTGTCTAAACTCGCCGACGGCGAACCGACAGAAATACGAAAAAACCGTCAACATATTCTCAAAGAACGTACTTTTACGTCTCTAACGATCCTGTCGGTTCGAAAAAATTTGGATATTAACCCTTTCAAAAAAAATAATCAAAAAGGGTCGAATTCGTGTTTTTGATTTTCTCCCTTCGTCCAAACCTCGCATCCGCCGGATTAAGAAAGATTCGGATAAACGGATTTCACCAAATAAAAGATCGGTCTTTGTCCTCTCCAATTCCACCTTCCATAAAAAAAAAATACGTCAGTTAACCCTTCGAAAACGTATATTTTCCGTACACCGTTTCGCGATTTCGGCAATTTCGACTATATTGAAAAATTCGCTGCGGCGGTTCCAAACGTGTCAATGAAAACTAAAAATACCAGACGAGATCTACATTCTTTATCCTTTCGAAATCTGCGATCGTTTTTGAAAAATACAAATATTAACCCTTCGAAAAAAATTCGCGCGCAGACTCACTTTTGCAAATTCCGATTATCTGCGATTTTTAAAATCGCGCATCGGCTCTCTGAAAGAACAAAAAAACAAACAAACACACCAAAGTACATTTTCCTCCTTTCGAGATCACTATAAAACCTTTAGTTTTAAAAAATATTTCAGTTAACCCTTTCGAAATCGTTTTTTCCGTAAGTCTCTTTCGGTTTTTCAGCGATTTCTGCAATCTTTGAAAATTCAATTCTGGGCTTCTAAACAAGATACGAAAAAATAAAAATACCGAGCTTTATCTACGTTCTTTTTCCTTTTAAAATCAGGTATCAGTTTCGAAAAATTCGTTTTTTAACCCTTCTAAAAAAATGGTTTCTGAGACTCCCTCGCGTGAATTTTCGTTTTTCGGCCCATGTTTAAAAATCCGCATCGACTCGGAAAATGTGAATAGAGACAAATAAAATACACCAGATCATAGCCACGTTCTTATTCTTCGAAACATATATTTCAGTTTTAAAAAATATGTACATTAACCCTTTAGAAACCGATCGTTCCCGTACGTCACTTTCGTGTTTCCTCTAATTTGCCAATGTATACCCCCCCCCCCCCCCCGCCGCAGCTATTTTTTATCGAATTACATAAATTCCTAGAGAAGAAGCTAAAAGTGCATACATTCAGCTCTAGAAAGACACCTTTCAGTTAAAAAAATTCGAGTATTATCAATTTCAAAAAAATTCTTTTGTGAAACCCGTTTCTAGAAATAAGCGTTTTTCGGCGCAAGCACAGATTAATCAAAGTGTAATAAGTGACTTTGCTTTGGAAGTAATTATCTAATTTATTAACGATTTTATTTAAAAAATCGTTGTTCATTTTGTTTACAGAATTGAATGGGCTTTCCGAATATATGATTTATTTTGAGAAATAATTATATTTTCATAGTTAAAATTCTATTCTACTAGGATATTTGTATTCTCAAGCAGCCGATTGCACTCCAAATACTTCCTTCGTTTACTTTTTTCGGAAGCTCCAAAAGATATCAAAATAATTTTTTTTTATTTCTATTTTTTATATATCGGATTCTATATAGTTTATTTAACACCCGGTTTATGATTTTGTGTTTGTGTGGGGATGCGATATATTTAAATTTGTCTTTTAAAACGCATCCTTTTTTCATTTCGTCGGAAAGAACTGTTGCCATATGAGTTATAGAAACTTTCTATTCGATGGATCAGAGATTATACACTATGTAAAGAATCAACTTCATTTCGATCGTAGTAAAATAAACCAGAGAGTCAACACAGGAACATCACCACCAGGGGGCGCTTTCGGAAATCGGGTTCTATGGGCCCGATTACAACGTGGTTTGGCTCTTTCGACTGGATTTCGATAGCTTTACAGATTTCGGTCATGTTCGTATAGAACAGATTGCGCCCCCTGGTGGTGGAAGGTGTAATTAAAGGATTTTTCATCCAACTCGGGTTCTATGGGTCACATCACGACGCGGTTTGGCTCAATCGACTCAACGTCGATAGAGGATACTAGAGCTTATCGATTTTTGCTCCGAGTCTCACCACTAGGGGGCGCTTTCCTATCTCCGGTTCTACGGGCATGAAAACGACAGGGTATGGCTCATTCGACTCGACATCGAAAGCCTTAACGATTTCAGTTATGATCGTATAAACAGATTGCGCCACCTGGTGGTGGTAGGTGGAACTAACGTATACTGCAGCGCGTGCGCAACACGACTGCTATACGGTGCCGCAGGCAGCGGGGACCCGAACCGGAGGTTCGTTTAGTTAGAGGTTCATACTATTCTATGTGCCGGTGCGTGCGTAGCACGACCGGTTTACGGTGCCGAAGGCAGCGGGGACCAGGGTCGGAGATTCGTTCAGTTAGAGGTTTATACTATTCGATGTGCAAATTAAGGTATTATCCGGTGCCGAAGGCAGCGGGGACCACGGTTGGAGGTTCTTCGGTTAGAGGTTTATACTACTCAATGTGCAAATTAAGGGATTATCCGGTGCCGAAGGCAGCGGGGACCCGTGTCGGAAGTTCGTTCGGTTCGAGGGGGGTGCGAGCCGGAGAATACAAAGATTCGAGGCACCGATGTAAATTAGGGATTTTATCGATTTTAGTTACCGATGTAAATTAGGGGCCCGCTGGCGGGTGAAGCCAGCTAGTCATTATTATTAATGTTCGTAAACGTCTGTGTGTGTATCTGTACCTGGATAAACTCTGCGAGCGTAGCGAGTAGCGAAGCGCTTTTTGTGTCAAAAAATTCAGAAAAATCCGGGCCTTCAGGAATTGCAGTTTCGAAAAAATCGGCCCTTAATTAAGGGAGTTATTTACGAACAAAGCTGTTTTAATTGCTTCAAAAGAAACCTATGTGAAAAGTCTTCCGCGCATGCCCACAAGAGCTCAATCCTCATCTTCCGCAAAAAGAAGAAGGAAAGATCGCTTCTGCCGGTTTCGTTTTACGACTGTCTAAACTCGCCGACGGCGAACCGACAGAAATACGAAAAAACCGTCAACATATTCTCAAAGAACGTACTTTTACGTCTCTAACGATCCTGTCGGTTCGAAAAAATTTCGATATTAACCCTTTCAAAAAAAATAATCAAAAAGCGTCGAATCCGTGTTTTTGATTTTCTCCCTTCGTCCGAGCCTCGCATCCGCCGGACTAAGGAAGATTCGGATAAACGGATTTCACCAAATAAAAGATCGATCTCTTTCGTCTCCAATAACACCTTCCATTAAAAAAAATACGTCAGTTAACCCTTCGAAAACGTATATTTTCCGTACACCGTTTCGCGATTTCGGCAATTTCGACTATTTTGAAAAATTCGCTGCGGCGGTTCCAAACGAGTCAGGGAAAACTAAAAATACCAGACGAGATCTACATTCTTTATCCTTTCGAAATCTGCGATTGTTTTTGAAAAATACAAATATTAACCCTTCGACAAAAATTCGCGCGCAGACTCACTTTTGCAAATTCCGATTCTCTGCGATTTTTAAAATCGCGCATCGGCTCTCTGAAAGAACAAAAAATAAAACAAACACACCCAAGTACATTTCCCTCCTTTCGGGATCACTGTAAAACCTCTAGTTTTAAAAAATATTTCAGTTAACCCTTTCGAAAACGTTTTTTTCCGTAAGTCTCTTTCGGTTTTTCAGCGATTTCTGCAATCTTTAAAAATTCAATTCTGGGCTTCTAAACAAGATACGGAAAAATAAAAATACCGAACCTAATTTACGTTCTTTTTCCTTTTAAAATCAGGTATCAGTTTCAAAAAATTCGTTTTTTAACCCTTCTAAAAAAATGGTTTCCGAAACTCACTCGCGTGAATGTTCGTTTTTCGGCCCATGTTTAAAAATCCGCATCGACTCGGAAAATGGGAATAGAGACAAATAAAATACACCAGATCATAGCCACGTTCTTATTCTTCGAAACATATATTTCAGTTTTAAAAAGTATGTACATTAACCCTTTAGAAACCGGTCGTTCCCGTACCTCACTTTCGCGATTTCCGCTAATTTGCCAATGTAACCCCCCCCCCCCCCCGCCGCAGGACTTTTTTATCGAATTACACAAATTCCGATAGAAGAGGCTAAAAGTACATACATTCAGCTATAGAAAGATGCCTTCGACTTTAAAAAATTCGATTATTATCAATTAAAAAAAAATTCTTTTGTGAAACCCGTTTCTAGAAATGAGCGTTTTTCGGCGCAAGCACAGATTTATCAAAGTGTAATAAGTGACTTTGATTTCGCCGTAATTATCTTATTTATTAACGATTTTAAATCAAAAATCGTTGTTCATTTTGCGTACAGAATTGAATGGGCTTTCCGAATATATGATTTATTTTGAGAAATAATTATATTTTCATAGTTAAAATTCTATTCTACTAGGATATTTGTATTCTGAAGCAGCCTATTCCACTGCAAATATACTTGCTGTGTGTACTTTTTTCGGAAGCTCCAAAAGATATCAAATTAATTTTTTTTCTATTTTTTATATATCGGATTCTATATAGTTTGTTGAACTCCCGGTTTATGATTCAAGGCAGGAACATTTATTTTTAAAAGTTTTAGAATTTTTTAAATAATGGTCATTTTTGTATAGAAAAAAAAAAGAAAAAGCTAAGGAATTTGCTATTTCTTTTCAAAATATCTTCCTTTGTATGGGTCCCATCGCGACCTGGTTTGGCTCATTCGACTCGACATAGATAGAGCTTACCGAATTTAGTTGTGAGTTTCAGCACCAGGGTGCGCTTTCCTGTCTCTGTTTCTATGGGACGGATCACGACGGGGTATAGCTCATTCGACTCGACACCGATAGAGCTTACTAGAGATTAGCGATTTTAGTTCCGAATTTCACCACTAGGGGCGCTTTCCGAACTCTGTTTCTATGGGCCGGATCACGACGGGGTATGGCTCATTCGACTCGACATCGATAGCGTTAACGGTTTCAATGCCCGAGGTTCGTATAGAACAGATTGCGCCACCTGGTTGTGGAAGGTTAAAATAACGGATATTGCAGCGCGTGCGCAGCACGACTGCTATACGTTGCCGCAGGCAGCGTTGACAGTTATAGGTTCAGCATTCGTTTAGTTATAGGTTTATACTATTCGATGTGCAAATTAGGGGATTATCCGGTCCGTGCGTAGCACGACCGGTATACGGTGCCGAGGGCAGCGGGGACCCGGGTCGGAGGTTAGTTCGATTAGAGGTTTATACTATATTTATGTGCAAATTAAGGGATTATCCGGTGCGTCCAGTATACGGATTGTTAGAGCCGTGTCGGAGGTTCGTTCGGTTCGAGGTTTATCTTATTCGAGATTTTACAAGATTACAGGTTTTACAATTAGGGGCCCGCTGGCGGGCGAAGCCAGCTAGTCATTATTATTAATGTTCGTAAACGTCTGTGTGTCTGTGTGTGTATCTGTACCTGGATAAACTGTGCGAGCGTAGCGAGTAGCGAAGCGCTTTTTGTGTCAAAAAATTCAGAAAAATCCGGGCTTTCAGGAATTGCAGTTTCGAAAAAATCGGCCCTTAATTAAGGGAGTTATTAACGAACAAAGCTGTTTTAATTGCTTCAAAAGAAACCTATGTGAAAAGTCCTCCGCGCATGCCCAGAAGAGCTCAATCCTCATCTTCCGCAAAAAGAAGAAGGAAAGATCGCTTCTGCCGGTTTCGTTTTACAACTGTCTAAACTCGCCGACGGCGAACCGGCAGAAATACGAAAAAACCGTCAACATATTCTCAAAGAACGTACTTTTACGTCTCTAACGATCCTGTCGGTTCGAAAAAATTTCGATATTAAACCTTTCAAAAAAAATAATCAAAAAGCGTCGAATTCGTGTTTTTGATTTCGTCCGAGCCTCGCATCCGCCGGACTAAGGAAGATTCGGATAAACGGATTTCACCAAATGAAAGATCGGTCTTTGTCCTCTCCAATTCTACCTTCCATTAAAAAAAATACGTCAGTTAACCCTTCGAAAACATATATTTTCCGTACACAGTTTCGCGATTTCGGCAATTTCGACTATTTTGAAAAATTCGCTGCGGCGGTTCCAGACGAGTCAATGAAAACTAAAAATACCGAACAAGATCTATATTCTTTATCCTTTCGAAATCTGCGATCGTTTTTGAAAAATACAAATATTAACTCTTCGAAAAAAATTCGCGCGCAGACTCACTTTTGCAAATTCCGATTCTCTGCGATTTTTAAAATCGCGCATCGGCTCTTTGAAAGAACAAAAAAACAAACAATCACACCCAAGTACATTTCCCTCCTTTCGAAATCACTGTAAAACCTTTAGTTTTAAAAAATATTTCAGTTAACCTGTTCGAAAACGTTTTTTTCCGTAAGTCTCTTTCGGTTTTTCAGCGATTTCTGCAATCTTTAAAAATTCAATTCTGGGCTTCTAAACAAGATACGAAAAAATAAAAATACCGAGCCTAATCTACGTTTTTTTTTTCTTTTAAAATCAGGTATCAGTTTTGTAAAATTCGTTTTTAACCCTGCTAAAAAAATGGTTTTCGAAACTCACTCGCGTGAATTTTCGTTTTTCGGCCCATGTTTAAAAATCCGCATCGACTCTGAAAATGTGAATAGAGACAAATAAAATACACCAGATCATAGCCACGTTCTTATTCTTCGAAACATATATTTCAGTTTTAAAAAATATGTACATTAACCCTTTAGAAACCGGTCATTCCCGTACCTCACTTTCACGATTTCCTCTAATTTGCTAATGTAAACCCCCCCGCCGCAGGACTTTTTTATCGAAGTACACAAATTCCGAGAGAAGAAGCTAAAAGTGCATGCATTCATCTATAGAAAGATGCCTTCGACTTAAAAAAATTCAATTATTATCAATTAAAAAAAAACTCTTTTGTGAAACCCGTTTCTAGAAATGAGTGTTTTTCGGCGCAAGCACAGTGTAATCAAACTGTAATAAGTGATGTTTGCTTTCGCCGTAAATATCTTATTTATTAACAATTTTAAATCAAAAATCGTTGTTCATTTTGCGTACAGAATTTAATGGGCTTTCCGAAAATATGATTTATTTTGAGAAATAATTATATTTTCATGGTTAAAATTCTATTCTACTAGGATATTTGTGTTTTGAAGCAGACGATTGCACTGGAAATATACTTGCTGTGTGTACTTTTTCGAAAGCTCCAAAAGATATCAAATTAATTTTTTTTTCTATTTTTTATATATCGGATTCTATATAGTTTATTGAACTCCCGGTTTATGATTCAACGCAGGAACATTTATTTTTAAAAGTTTCAAAATTTTTTAAATAATGGTCATTTTTGTATAGAAAAAAAAAAAGAAAAAGCTAAGGAATTTGCTATTTTTTTTTCCTCGAAATTTTTATTGAGAATATTATAATTCTCTTTTAACTTTTGAGAGTTTGAAGGATTGAAAATGATACTACGAAGGTTATATCTGAGAGTTTCGTTCTTATCAAAAGGGAAGTGATGGATCATAAGAGGGCAGCATCCGAATATGTAGTGAACTGCATCTCCTTCTGCTTTATCGCATGGACATCTAGGTGAGGCTCTTTTTCTTATTTTATGTAAGTATTGTGGGAAACTGCCATGGTTACTCAGATAATACGGCAGTGTTGGCTGTTTGCAGAGATAATTTGGATCGACTTTATTTATAATTTTATAGGTATCTCTGCCCTTATTACATGAGTCCCAAATGGCTTGCCAGTCAGAGATGGTTTTCTTTTTAAAATACAATTTTGCTATTGAAATGGGGAACAACAGATCTTTTCTTGATTGATATTGGTCTTGTAAGATGGCTTGCTTTGCCAGGAGATCAGCTCTTTCGTTGCCAGTATCACCCACATGAGATTTAGTCCATGTTATTATAATGGATTTATCAGAAATTTGAAGTAATTGATTGTAAATGTTTTTGATAATGTAGTTTCTAGGAAAAGCAACTTTTAATACTTCCATAGAAGAGTAACTATCTGTAATAATTAGTAGTTTATTGTAGTCGGAGGTAGAGAACCATTTTATTGCTTTATAAATTGCCATTAATTCTGCTTGATATATGTTATTCAGTGGATGATGTCGTATTGCTTCATCATGTATATTATTTCCATCTTTATATATGGTGAAAGCACTGGCTACACCCCCTGGCATGTCAGAACCATCTGTGTAGGCTTCCACATCGTATTCTTTTGGATGGATGGATTTTCTATCTTCTATAATTCTGATATTTTGGACTCTGTAGTAATTGAGGAATCGATACGATTTTTCTTTCTGCATTATATTGTTAATGTTTAGCTGTGTGTTATTGATTAACAAATTTCTATTTCCTATTTTCAGTTGGTAGTACTGAAATTCATTCTGTATTTTTATTAGGATTGGTGGAGACCAGGGTCGGAGATTCGTTCAGTTAGAGGTTTATACTATTCGATGTGCAAATTAAGGGATTATCCGGTGCGTGCGTAGCACGACCGGTATACGGTGCCGAAGGCAGCGAAGACCCGGGTCGGAGGTTCGTTCGGTTCGAGGTTTATCTTATTGGAGGTTTTACAAGATTCGAGATTTTACAAGATTAGAGGTTTTACAATTAGGGGTCCGCTGGCGGGCGAAGCCAGCTAGTCCTTATTATTAATGTTCGTATCCGTCTGTGTGTCTGTGTGTGTGTGTATCTGTACCCGGATAAACTCTGCGAGCGTAGCGAGTAGCGAAGCGCTTTTTGTGTCAAAAAATTCAGAAAAATCCGGTCGTCCAGTAATTGCAGTTTCGAAAAAATCGGCCCTTAATTAAGGGAGTTTTTAACGAACAAAGCTGTTTTAATTGCTTCAAAAGAAACCTATGTGGAAAGTCCTCCGCGCATGCCCAGAAGAGCTCAATCCTCATCTTCCGCAAAAAGAAGAAGGAAAGATCGCATCGGCCGGTTTCGTTTTACGATTGTCTAAACTCGCCGACGGCGAACCGACTGAAATACGAAAAAACCGTCAACATATTCTCAAAGAACGTACTTTTACGTCTCTAACGATCCTGTCGGTTCAAAAAAATTTCGATATTGACCCTTTCAAAAAAAAATCAAAAAGCGTCGAATTCGTGTTTTTGATTTTCTCCCTTCGTCCGAGCCTCGCATCCGCCGGACTAAGAAAGATTCGGATAAACGGATTTCACCAAATTAAAGATCGGTCTTTGTCCTCTCCAATTCCACCTTCCATTAAAAAAATACGTCAGTTAACCCTTCAAAAACGTATATTTTCCGTACACTGTTTCGCGATTTCGGCAATTTCGACTATTTTGAAAAATTCGCTGCGGCGGTTCCAAACGAGTCAATGAAAACTAAAAATACCAGACGAGATCTACATTCTTTATCCTTTCGAAATCTGCGATCGTTTTTGAAAAATACAAATATTAACTCTTCGAAAAAAATTCGCGCGCAGACTCACTTTTGCAAATACCGATTCTCTGCGATCTTTAAAATCGCGCATCGGCTCTCTGAAAGAACAAAAAAACAAACAATCACACCCAAGTACATTTCCCTCCTTTCGAGATCACTGTAAAACCTTTAGTTTTAAAAAATATTTCAGTTAACCTGTTCGAAAACGTTTTTTTCCGTAAGTCTCTTTCGGTTTTTCAGCGATTTCTGCAATCTTTAAAAATTCAATTCTGGGCTTCTAAACAAGATACGAAAAAATAAAAATACCGAGCCTAATCTACGTTTTTTTTCCTTTTAAAATCAGGTATCAGTTTTGTAAAATTCGTTTTCAACCCTTCTAAAAAAATGGTTTTCGAAACTCACTCGCGTGAATTTTCGTTTTTCGGCCCATGTTTAAAAATCCGCATCGACTCTGAAAATGTGAATAGAGACAAATAAAATACACCAGATCATAGCCACGTTCTTATTCTTCGAAACATATATTTCAGTTTTAAAAAATATGTACATTAACCCTTTAGAAACCGGTCATTCCCGTACCTCACTTTCACGATTTCCTCTAATTTGCTAATATAAACCCCCCCGCCGCAGGACTTTTTTATCGAAGTACACAAATTCCGAGAGAAGAAGCTAAAAGTGCATGCATTCATCTATAGAAAGATGCCTTCGACTTAAAAAAATTCAATTATTATCAATTAAAAAAAAACTCTTTTGTGAAACCCGTTTCTAGAAATGAGCGTTTTTCGGCGCAAGCACAGTGTAATCAAACTGTAATAAGTGATGCTTGTTTTTTTTCTTTTCGAGATTTTACAATTAGGGGCAGCGGGAACCCGAGCTGGAGGTTCGTTCAGTTAGAGGTTTATACTATTCGATGTGCAATTTAAGGGATTATCCGGTGCCGAAGGCAGCGGGGACCGAAATCACCCACTCGTGGACAGCCAACCGTGAGGTATAGGAACAATAAGTCCACGAGGGGAAAAATAAACGCTACCCGACACCGATAGCACCCATCCGTTCCAACCCCCACCGCAGGAGGCGCCTGTTTATTAGATTTGAAACAATGAATATAATTACATAACAATAATAAAATATAAAAGGTAAAAAATAACAATTTTTTGCAAATTGAAAGTTAAATATAAAGTCGTTATATATAAAAAGTGAAAGTTAAATATAAAGTATTTTCGAAGTACTATAAGTTCATGATGTCCTAAATTTATGGTATTTTAGTTCAGAAAGTCAATGGTCAGTTCAGTCAATTTTTTTTTAAAATTCTTTCGTAATGAAAGAGAAATTTTTATTGAGAATATTATAATTCTCTTTTAACTTTTGAGAGTTTGAAGGATTGAAAATGATATTACGAAGGTTATATCTGAGAGTTTCGTTCTTATCAAAAGGGAAGTGATGGATCATAAGAGGGCAGCATCCGAATATGTAGTGAACTGCATCTCCTTCTGCTTTATCGCATGGACATCTAGGTGAGGCTCTTTTTCTTATTTTATGTAAGTATTGTGGGAAACTGCCATGGTTACTCAGATAATACGGCAGTGTTGGCTGTTTGCAGAGATAATTTGGATTGACTTTATTTATAATTTTATAGGTATCTCTGCCCTTATTACATGAGTCCCAAATGGCTTGCCAGTCAGAGATGGTTTTCTTTTTAAAATACAATTTTGCTATTGAAATGGGGAACAACAGATCTTTTCTTGATTGATATTGGTCTTGTAAGATGGCTTGCTTTGCCAGGAGATCAGCTCTTTCGTTGCCAGTATCACCCACATGAGATTTAGTCCATGTTATTATAATGGATTTATCAGAAATTTGAAGTAATTGATTGTAAATGTTTTTGATAATGTAGTTTCTAGGAAAAGCAACTTTTAATACTTCCATAGAAGAGTAACTATCTGTAATAATTAGTAGTTTATTGTAGTCGGAGGTAGAGAACCATTTTATTGCTTTATAAATTGCCATTAATTCTGCTTGATATATGTTATTCAGTGGATGATGTCGTATTGCTTCATCATGTATATTATTTCCATCTTTATATATGGTGAAAGCACTGGCTACACCCCCTGGCATGACAGAACCATCTGTGTAGGCTTCCACATCGTATTCTTTTGGATGGATGGATTTTCTATCTTCTATAATTCTGATATTTTGGACTCTGTAGTAATTGAGGAATCGATACGATTTTTCTTTCTGCATTATATTGTTAATGTTTAGCTGTGTGTTATTGATTAACAAATTTCTATTTCCTATTTTCAGTTGGTAGTACTGAAATTCATTCTGTATTTTTATTAGGATTGGTGGAGACCAGGGTCGGAGATTCGTTCAGTTAGAGGTTTATACTATTCGATGTGCAAATTAAGGGATTATCCGGTGCGTGCGTAGCATGACTGGTATACGGTGCCGAAGGCAGCGAAGACCCGGGTCGGAGGTTCGTTCGGTTCGAGGTTTATCTTATTGGAGGTTTTACAAGATTCGAGATTTTACAAGATTAGAGGTTTTACAATTAGGGGCCCGCTGGCGGGCGAAGCCAGCTAGTCCTTATTATTAATGTTCGTATCCGCCTGTGTGTCTGTGTGTGTGTGTATCTGTACCCGGATAAACTCTGCGAGCGTAGCGAGTAGCGAAGCGCTTTTTGTGTCAAAAAATTCAGAAAAATCCGGTCCTCCAGTAATTGCAGTTTCGAAAAAATCGGCCCTTAATTAAGGGAGTTTTTAACGAACAAAGCTGTTTTAATTGCTTCAAAAGAAACCTATGTGGAAAGTCCTCCGCGCATGCCCAGAAGAGCTCAATCCTCATCTTCCGCAAAAAGAAGAAGGAAAGATCGCATCGGCCGGTTTCCTTTTACGATTGTCTAAACTCGCCGACGGCGAACCGACTGAAATACGAAAAAACCGTCAACATATTCTCAAAGAACGTACTTTTACGTCTCTAACGATCCTGTCGGTTCTTAAAAATTTCGATATTAACCCTTTCAAAAAAAAATCAAAAAGCGTCGAATTCGTGTTTTTGATTTTCTCCCTTCGTCCGAGCCTCGCATCCGCCGGACTAAGAAAGATTCGGATAAACGGATTTCACCAAATTAAAGATCGGTCTTTGTCCTCTCCAATTCCACCTTCCATTAAAAAAATACGTCAGTTAACCCTTCGAAAACGTATATTTTCCGTACACCGTTTCGTGATTTCGGCAATTTCGACTATTTTGAAAAATTCGCTGCGGCGGTTCCAAACGTGTCAATGAAAACTAAAAATACCAGACGAGATCTACATTCTTTATCCTTTCGAAATCTGCGATCGTTTTTGAAAAATACAAATATTAACCCTTCGAAAAAAATTCGCGCGCAGACTCACTTTTGCAAATTCCGATTATCTGCGATTTTTAAAATCGCGCATCGGCTCTCTGAAAGAACAAAAAAACAAACAAACACACCAAAGTACATTTTCCTCCTTTCGAGATCACTATAAAACCTTTAGTTTTAAAAAATATTTCAGTTAACCCTTTCGAAATCGTTTTTTCCGTAAGTCTCTTTCGGTTTTTCAGCGATTTCTGCAATCTTTGAAAATTCAATTCTGGGCTTCTAAACAAGATACGAAAAAATAAAAATACCGAGCTTTATCTACGTTCTTTTTCCTTTTAAAATCAGGTATCAGTTTCGAAAAATTCGTTTTTTAACCCTTCTAAAAAAATGGTTTCTGAGACCCTCGCGTGAATTTTCGTTTTTCGGCCCATGTTTAAAAATCCGCATCGACTCGGAAAATGTGAATAGAGACAAATAAAATACACCAGATCATAGCCACGTTCTTATTCTTCGAAACATATATTTCAGTTTTAAAAAATATGTACATTAACCCTTTAGAATCCGGTCGTTCCCGTACCTCACTTTCACGATTTCCTCTAATTTGCCAATGTATACCACCCCGCCGCAGGACTTTTTTATCCAATTACACAAATTCCGAGAGAAGAGTCTAAAAGTGCATACATTCAGCTATAGAAAGATGCCTTCGACTTAAAAAAATTCGATTATTATCAATTAAAAAAAATTCTTTTGTGAAACCCGTTTCTAGAAATGAGCGTTTTTCGGCGCAGGCACAGATTAATCAAAGTGTAATAAGTGACTTTGCTTTGGAAGTAATTATCTAATTTATTAACGATTTTATTTAAAAAAATCGTTGTTCATTTTGCGTACAGAATTGAATGGGCTCTCCGAATATATGATTTATTTTGAAAAATAATTATATTTTCATAGTTAAAATTCTATTCTACTAGGATATTTGTATTCTGAAGCAGCCGATTGCACTCAAAATACATGCTTTGTTTACTTTTTTCGAAAGCTCCAAAAGATATCAAAATATTTTTTTTTATATATATATTTTATATATCGGATTCTATATAGTTTATTTAACACCCGGTTTGTGATTTTGTGTTTGTGTGGGGGGTGCGATATATTTAAATTTGTCGTTTTAAAACGCATCCTTTTTTCATTTCGTCGGATAGAAACGTTGCCATTTGAGATATACAAAATATCTATTGGATGGATCAGAGATTATACGATATGTAAACAATCAACTTCATGTTCTATCGCAGTCAAATAAAACAGAGAGTCAACGCAGGAACATTTATTTTTAAAAGGTTTAATATTTTTTAAATAATTGTCTATATTTTACATCTACAATTATTTTTGTGCTTCGGAGACTTTCTATTTATGAGTCGTCAAGATTTTATTTTTGATAAATATTTGCTTTGACGTCATACATATATTTTTTTTTCTGGAAGTGGCAACTGGCAGCTACGGCATTGGCTGTTAGAATTCCGTGTAGATTGTTTGCACCGCGATTTCTGCAATATTTAAAAATTCAATTCTGGGCTTCTAAACAAGATACGAAAAAATAAAAATACCGAGCCTAATCTACGTTCTTCTTCCTTTTAAAATCAGGTATCAGTTTCGAAAAATTCGTTTTTTAACTCTTCTAAAAAAATGGTTTCCGAAACTCACTCGCGTTAATTTTCGTTTTTCGGCCCATGTTTAAAAATCCGCATCGACTCGGAAAATGTGAATAGAGACAAATAAAATACACCAGATCATAGCCACGTTCTTATTCTTTGAAACATATATTTCAGTTTTAAAAAATATGTAAATTAATCCTTTAGAAACCGGTCGTTCCCGTACCTCACTTTCACGATTTCCTCTAATTTGCCAATGTAAACCACCCCCCCCCCCCCCCCGCCGCAGGACTTTTTTATCGAAGTACACAAATTCCGAGAGAAGAAGCTAAAAGTGCATACATTCATCTATAGAAAGATGCCTTCGACTTTAAAAAATTCGATTATTATCAATTAAAAAAAAAACTCTTTTGTGAAACCCGTTTCTAGAAATGAGCGTTTTTCGGCGCAAGCACAGTTTAATCAAACTGTAATAAGTGACTTTGCTTTCGCCGTAATTATCTTATTTATTAACGATCTTAAATCAAAAATCGTTGTTCATTTTGCGTACAGAATTGAATGGGCTTTCCGAATATATGATTTATTTTGAGAAATAATTATATTTTCATAGTTAAAATTCTATTCTACTAGGATATTTGTATTCTGAAACAGCCAATTGCACTGCAAATACTTGCTATACAATACCTGACTAACTTACTATACAATATTTCTCTTCGATGGATCAGAGATTATACGATATGTAAAGAGTCAACTTCATGTTCGATCGCAGTCAAATAAACTAGAGAATCAACACAAGAACATTTATTTTTAAAAGTTTTAATATTTTTTAAATAATTGTCATTTTTGCATAGGGGAAAAAAAAAAAACCCTAAGGAATTTGCTATTTCTTTTAAAAATATCTCCCTTCGTATGAGTCCCATCACGACGGGGTATAGCTCATTCGACTCGACACCGATAGAGCTTAGTAGAGATTATCGACTTTAGTTCCGCATTTCACCACTAGGGGCGCTATCCGAACTCTGTTTCTATGGGCCGGATCACGAAGGGGTATGGCTTATTCGACTCGACATCGATAGCTTTAACGGTTTCAGTGCCCGAGGTTCGTATAGAACAGATTGCGCCCCCTGGCGGTTGAAGGTGTAATTAAAGGATTTTTCAGCCAACTCGGGTTCTATGGGTTACATCACGACGCGGTTTGGCTCAATCGACTCGACATCGATAGAGGATACTAGAGATTATCGACATTAATTCCGCATTTCACCACTAGGGGCGCTTTCCGAACTCTGTTTCTATGGGCCGGATCACGACGGGGTATGGCTTATTCGACTCGATATCGATAGCTTTAACGGTTTCAGTGCCCGAGGTTTCGTGTAGAACAGATTGCGCCACCTGGTGATGGAAGGTGTAATTAAAGCATTTTTCAGCCAACTCGGGTTCTATGGGTCACATCACGACGCGGTTTGGCTCAATCGACTCGACATCGATAGAGGATACTAGACCTTATCGGTTTTAGTTCGCTTTTCACCACCAGGGGGCGTTTTCTTATCTATGTTTCTATGGCCCGGATAACGACGGGGTATGGCTCACCGATGTAAATTAGGGGCCCGCTGGCGGGCGAAGCCAGCTAGTAATAATAATAATTTACTAAAATATGTGGGAGATAACTATGAGTCTTCCTAATGAATGGAAAAACTCTACTATGGTAAATTTGGAATAATTAATGATTTTTAAAATCTTGTTTAGTTGCTAAGTTTCAATTTACATAAATACTGCTCTTTATATGTCCTGTATAAAAAAAGGAAAATTCAGATATTATTTATATTCAGAATGTAACTAGTATATATATATATTATATATATATATACATACAGATATAATATAGAAATTGTAGCAGTTTCTTATATGTTGTTTTTGTGTCTATATTTACAATTGTATAATTTTGAAAATGAGAAATTTGAATATGCAACGCCAAATATATTATTTTTCTCTTTCAGTTAATATTGTTATGGATATTTTTGGTGGGAGAAAGAGGGGGGGGGTCTTGCGCAACACTAATTTTCATTTAATGATTTTCTTTTTCTCATATGTACATATATTAATAGTATTATACTATAGTATTTTTTTTTGGTGAATTATATATATATATATTGCTGCATATCTATAATGTATTTATATTGAATATTGTATACTTTAATTGTATAGATGACAATGGCAGAAATAACTAAAAATTAGTATTATGTAATGCGCTTCGGAAATTTTAATATTTTTTATTAGTGTTAATTTTATTGACAGATGATCAAAACTAAAAAAGAATAATAAATTTTAAATATTGTAGTAATGGCCGCATTATTGCATTATTGTAAATCTCATAGTACTATGTTTTTGCTAAATAAAGCTCTATTAGAAAACACCACTTAGAGTATTTTTGGTATAATTTATATTCATTTTGCACTCTAGTTTAATTTCATTATGAAAATGCTAAAATAAATGTCAATGCATGAAATAATTTCAATAATCAAAGATATTTTGTTAAAATGCTTTGACGTCTTTTCCCTTTTTTTGTTTTTGGTGCTTTTTTTTTAAGAGCGGAAGTTACTACATTCACAATTTCACCAATGCGAAATACTAATGGCTATGTATTATCGTTTATAAAATGGGCACAAAATCCCATGAAATATCGAATTTTAACGTATTTGATAAATTTATGGAACATGTTTAGATATCTTATATTGAATAAAGAATATGCAACTCACAGAGTTACTAAAATCTTCACTCTCCCTCCATTTCATTTACATGATGATGTCTAATCATTTTTATCTATAACAGTACTTTGTGTTTGTTTGTTTAAAATACAAATGCAGTAATTATACAATCAAATGTGTATTGGTTTTTCAGTAGTAAATTAATGTTGCTTTACGCAATCTAAAGAAAAATTTAAAAAATATTGCACATTATCTAATAAAATTTGGAAAATGTTCAGAAACAATTTGGTTTAATGTATATGTATTTTAGAATTTGAAGATAAAGGTGAACATACAATAAAGATAATATAGAGTAACCTAAAACATCTAAATCATGAAACATGTCAACAGTCTAATAAAACTTATTTTACTGTTTATAATGTTTTTATTTTACGCCTTTTAGCAAGAAGTACATCTAAATAATTTTAGCCAGAAAAACTACATTGAATCATTTTTTATTGCCAAATTTTATTTCATCAAGTATTTGCTAAAGAGCTGGTATTTAATAAATTTATGCCGGTATAAAAGTCGAAATTATTCTGAATGTTTCAAACGGCCTGTTGAAAGTCCAAATTATTCTGAATGTTTCAAACTGCCTGTTGAAAGTCCAAGTTGCACACATAACAATACACAAAGCGTTCAAATTTCTCTGCAAAATCCTTCTCACCCTAATAACGAAAATAAACCACTGTAAAGAACTTACTTACAGATTACTTATTTTTCCGTGTAAGGAACTCACTTTCACAGAATTATTTTCTTCAGGCCACCGATAGATGGCGGCACTCAATGAGAGATTAAATTGAACTGTTTTGTAAGAGAAGAAGCTCAGAGCGGGTGTGAGCGGTCGGAGCTGGACGTGTGAAGGAAGTTATGTATGGTTGAGTGGGACGAAACAAAAAGTGTCAATGATTCTAAATGTATTTGATTTTGTGTTGTGTGTTGTAAATTGTGCCTGTGGAAATGTCTAAATAAAATGAAAAAAGGACAATATGGCTTCTTAGTAACATTACATCAACCTCTTAATTGTTTATCGTCGATCTTAGGCGCTACAACCTATTTGGTGGCAGCGGTGGGATACCTAGGTGATAAACCAGTGATATACTCAAAAGATGCAAGTTCGTCTACATGAAGCGAGTAAGCCAGTTCCAATTTTTTTGTATTTTTCTTAGTACCTTGCACCTTGAATTGAATCTATTATCGATAAAAAAAATTTCTTTTTAATCTGGATTAATTTGATTCATTCATTTTGCTTTCGTAAATTAATTTCAGACTTTAGTAAAAGTTGTGAGTTAATTGGGGCAAAAATTCAAGTACTGAAATATACTGGACTTATTCCCATCAAATAAAATTAATCAGAATATTGAAAAGTTATTAAATAGTTTTCTTGATAAATGGTGTGAATTCCGAATTCGTAAGCTATTTTATTTTAGAGAATATTAATAATTGTTCTTAAAGTAAATTTTAAGAATAAATAATACAGTTTATTTATTTTTTTGTTGGGGATAATTATGATGTCATAATTCTTTTGAATTAAAATGGTTTAATGTGTAAAATGGTATTTCATTCTTTGAAGGAAATAGAATAAAATTTCCAATCTTACCAATTTGACATTTGGATAAATGCCAAAATTATAAAGCGCTGGTTTATTCTGTTTTATTTTAGAGTATTTCTTTATTTGGTTATTTGTTTATTCTAAAAATAGAATAAATGACTTTTTGTTCTTTTATATCTGAGTTGAAAATTGTCAGATTTGATATTTGTTTTGTTGTTGTAAAAGGGGAAAGGTAACAAACTGAGTTTAAAACTGAAACAGTAATAATTCTGTTTTGTTTGTTAGATTTATGTAAAAAGAAAATAAAAACTTGATGAAGTATTAAGTAAACAGAAAAGTGTTATTTTCATTTGAAAAGAACTGGAGTTGAATATTTTAACATTTATTCTTTTTATGTAAAGAAAAAAATGTTCCGTGGATTACTTTAAATATTTTTTTTGCGAGTAATTGGTTATGCTTGTATAAAAGGTTTGAGAATTAAGAAAAATTCTCGTATTTACGTGGTTTTCATTGGTTTAATTTTAATTGCGTAATTTAATTATTGATTTGAAATAATTTTGTTTATTGAACATAAAGTACAGTTGTGTATTTTGAGAGTTTAAAAATATTCTTTTATCTATCTGAATCGTATTTTTGTGATAATTACATATGCTTATTTAATTTGTTTAAAATATTTGCGTAGTGTTTAATTTACTAAGAATTTTGGGTAAAACGTTATATTGTTCGATTTTCTTACGTGGTTAAGATTTTAATTTGTTTAAAAAAAAAAAAAATAAAAAATAGGTCTAAGCAGAGGATTTAATAGAAGTGGAATTTAGAATTGCTTTATTAATTGAAAATTATTCTATCTGCTTGAAATCTTTGTTGTTAGTTTTAAGTAGGGGAGACTTGGGTGTGCTATAATTAGAAATTAAGCATTCTGATTTTGTTTAGTTTAGTCAAAAATTGCGATGGCCTTTTTAGCAAAAGCTAGAAAGACTAGAATTACTAGAAATTTGTGATGAATTAGCGTTGAAGATTGATCCCGTGAGGACGATTCCAGAAATAAAAAAACTGATTTTAGAAAGTGAAGTTTACAAGGAAGAAGAGATTAAAATCATGCTAGACCGAGTAATAGAAGATAGGAAAGCGCAAGAAGAGAGAGAGAAAAAGGAGAAAGAAAGAGAAGAAAGAATTCGACAAGAAGAAAGGGAAGAACGTATGGCTAGGGAGGCTCAAGAACATGAACTACAGTTAAAGAAACTCGAGCAATCGCAAAGAACTTCTACACAGAACGACGGTTCAGAAAGAAAGGCTGATGTCGGACCTAAGATACAGTTGGCACAAATTGTTCCAAAATTCGACGAAAAATCTGATGAGATGGGTCTCTTTTTAATTAATTTTGAGAGAAGAGCAGAGATGGCTAAAGTTTCGAAGACTGATTGGGTTGCATACTTATTAGCTGTTTTGCCCACAGAAATTACGAACATGTTAGCCAGGGAATCTCCCGAAGATGCGATTAATTATGATTTCGTTAAAAGTCTTATCTTAGAAAGATATAAGTTGAATAGCGAGAAATTAAAGCAATGTTTTTATCGGCATCATAAAACGCCAGACAAGTCTTGGAGGAATTATGCGCAAGAACTCGCTAGTTATTTTAACGCTTGGATTACAGAATTAGGTATTGAAAAGTTTGATGAACTTAAAAATCTAATTATTACAGAACAGTTAAAATTTCGAGTCCCTGCGGAAACAAAAGAACATTTTCTTGATAATTGGTTAAATTTTGTGACGCCTTTAGATTTGGCTAAGAAATTGGATGACTATGAAAGTATCAAAGATAGTTTAAAAAAGAAAGAACTTCCGAAAAAGAACACGTTTAATTCTCGACCCCAGTTTAAGAATTCAAATAACTTTGACTACAAGAAAGAAGGTAAGGATAATAAGCCAAAATTTCAAATTAAATCAGAATCATTTTCCGGGAACCATAAAGAAAGAGAATTTGATAAGAGGAAAACATTACGTTGTTACGAATGTGGATCAAGCAATCATCTTCGTCCTCAATGCGATAAACTTAAGAAATCCACAGAAATCATTTCTCATGTTAAGGTTGGAGTTGGACAAGATTCTTCGATAACGCCTTATCTTAGTGTGGGGAAAGTAAACGGCGTACAAATGGAAATTTTGAGAGATACAGGTGCGACAATAGATTTAGTTGCACAAAGGTATGTCAAACCACATATGTATCTGAACGAAAAAGTGTGGGTTCGGGTGCCCTTACACGATGGTCTATTCTGTTTACCTCTCGCAGAAATTGAATTAGACTGTGAAATGGGGCATGTGATAACTAAAGCTGCTGTCTCTAGAGACTCTGTAGATATAGGAAGATATTTATTAGGAAATAAAACAGCCGCTTTATTCGAACATTGTAAGAAAGAAAAGGCAGTGAAAGAGCATATGATTAATGCTGTTCAAACCAGAGCTCAGAAGAAAATTCTGGAAGCAGAAAAGGTTTCTCTTGAAGAACCTGAAATGCACGAAATTTCTGATGAAACTTCTGCAGAGAATCATAGCAATAATATAGAAAATGAAAACAAAAAAATGGATGCGAAAAAAAATAAAGATCAATCTGAAGAAGAGAAGTTGGAAATCAAAAAAGACTCAATTTTGCCAGTATGTCAAACTGTCTCAGTACAAGAGCTTATAAAAACTTCTCCTAAGACATTTTCCGAAGAACAAAAGACGAGCAAAGATCTAAAACCTCTTATTGAAGAAGCTAAAAGGAAAAATACCAAAGATAGCAAATTTATTTTGGAGAAAAATATGCTTTTTTATAGAAGGAAAGATAGGAATGGTGCTGAAAGAAAATTATTAGTTGTCCCAGAAAGATTTCGTGAGCAGTTAAAAAAATTTTGTCATGAAACGGTTGCAACCCATTTGGGTGTAGCTAAAACTAAAGATGCTTTGTTTAAGACCTTTTATTGGCCAAATTGCTTTAAAGATATTGAAGATTATGTTAGAACTTGCGACTACTGTCAACGGGTTGGAAAGCCTCAAGACAAAAAGAAAGCACCTTTACAAATAGTTCCTGTTATTTCAGAAATATTTACAAAGCTAAATGTTGATGCTTGTGGACCCTTACCTGTCAGTACACTAGGGAACAAATACATAATAACTGTAATTTGTTTAGCTTCGAAATATCCTGACGCGGTTCCAACACCTAATTTGTATTCTACGACGATCATTGAGGCTTTGTTACAAATTTTCAGCAGACTTGGATTTCCTCGTATACTACAAACTGACCAAGGAAAGTCATTCATGAGTGTACTTACAACGGAATTCTTAGAGAAATTTGGAGTTAGTGTTGTGCGAAGTTCGGTTTATCATCCCCAAAGTAACCCAGTTGAAAGAATGCACAGGACTTTGAAACGGATACTCAGAGTACTTTGTTTAGAATCTGGAGCTGACTGGGAGAAAGTACTCCCTCCTGCCCTTTTTGCGTTAAGAACTGTAACTCACAATAGTACTGGGTTCAGTCCAGCAGAATTAGTTCATGGCCAGAATTTAAGAACTCCAATGATGCTACTCTATGAAAATTTGACTGAGCAAGAGATAGAAGAAGATAATGTGATATCCTATGTATTTGACTTAATGAACAGAATGAAGAAATGCCAAGAGCTCGCTGCGGAAAATATGGAAAAAGAGAAACAAAACCAAAAATATTGGTATGATATCAAAGCCAGAAAACAAGAGTTTAAAGAGGGAGATCAAGTTTTAATTGTGGCTCCATCCAGACCAACTAAACTGTCGGTTAGTTGGATAGGACCTGGGGAAGTAAAAAAAAGATTATCAGAAACCAACTATGTTATTTACAATCCGGAGGGAAAGAAATCCCAAGTGTATCACGTAAATATGCTAAAGCCTTACCATCAAAGAACAGTAGAAAATATAAATTTACTGACGGTAAAAACAACCTCTAATGATGAAGAAGAGGATGAAATTCCTAAATTGGATGAGGAAAACAATGACAATGCGTTGTTAGAAGTATGGCAAGACATCCAAAAAAATAACCGACTAAATGAAAGTCAACGAGAAGAATTAGGACAACTTATCGGAAAATATGCTGATTCTTTTTCGACTGAACCAGGGTGCACGAATCTAGTTGAACATGATATCGAGCTGGAATCAGAAAAACCAATCTGTGCCCGGCCTTATAAAATGTCGCCTAGACAGAGGGAAATCCTTAAGACCGAAGTTGAGAAAATGCTAAAACTGGAAGTCATTGAGCCAGGTGAATCAGACTTTGCCTCTCCGTTAATTTTAGTTGAAGTTCCAGGCAGAGAAGCGAGACCTTGCATAGATTATCGCCGTTTAAATAAAGTGACTCGCACAAAATTTTACCCTTTGCCCAACATTGACCAGTTAATAGAAAAGGTGTCTTCAGCTAAATATATTTCAGTTTTAGATCTGACCAGAGGTTACTGGCAAATTCCGTTAACCAAACGTGCTCAAAGGTATGCAACTTTTGTGACAAATTTTGGGACGTACAGACCGCTACGCCTCCCTTTTGGTTTAAAAAATGCTCCATATGAATTTAGTAAACTTATGGCCGGATTACTGAAAAACTGTGAAGAGTATGCAGTGCCCTATCTGGATGATGTTGCTGTTTTCTCTCGAACTTGGGAAGATCACCTTAAACACCTGGAAGACGTTTTCAAAAGACTGAGTGAAGCAAACCTGCGTATCAAACCATCTAAATGTCAATTCGCCCAAGCTTATGTAAAATACCTTGGACACTTAGTGGGTCAAGGTCTTAGAACTCCAGGAGAGCTGAAGGTTCAAGCCATAAGAGAGTTCCCAGTTCCTACTACTAAAACTCAAATCCGGTCTTTCTTAGGTTTAGCCGGATATTATCGGAACTATATTCCGAACTTTTCTGTAATTGCAACGCCTCTCACTAATTTATTAAAGGGAAAGGTTCGCAAGTCAACAGTAGATTGGGATAGCGACTGTCAAAATGCATTTGATGAACTGAAAGGTAAACTCTCTGAAAATCCTGTCTTATATAGTCCGGACTTTACAAAACCTTTCATCCTTCAGTGTGATGCTTCAAATTTGGGAATTGGTATAGTGCTATCCCAGCTAAATGAAAATAATGAAGAACATCCTATACTGTATCTGAGCAAAAAGTTTTCAGACAGAGAACGAAATTTTAGTACCACCGAAAAAGAATGCGCTGCTATTGTGTTTGCAGTGCGAAAACTACGATGCTATGTGGATGGACATCAAAAATTTCAGATCCAGACTGACCACAACCCTTTAGTATGGTTAGACAAAAACAGCGGAACTAATCCTAGACTTTTAAGATGGGCCTTACTTCTACAGTCCTTTAATTATGAAATTGTTCATAAAAAGGGAAAACAACATCAGAATGCTGATAGTTTGAGTCGTGCCATGAAAGCCTAAATTTGATCAGAATGCTAATATGTATATATGATAAATTGTATGACAGTTAATTTTGAATTTATTGTTTTGAATATGTATATATTATTTTTCAATTGTATCTTGAATATAGTGTCTGAGTATTTGTAAATTTTATTTGTATTAATTACATATATTTTTTTTCTTTTCTTTTTCTTTCTTTCACGGTGGGAATAAGTCAGGTGTGGTTCAAGGTACTAATCTTTTTTTTTTGGAACTAGTGCTTGAAGAACAATAAATTAGAAAGAAACTTTTCCCTGTCAAGACCGTGAAAAGTTTTCTCCAGGTGGGGAGGAGTCTGTAAAGAACTTACTTACAGATTACTTATTTTTCCGTGTAAGGAACTCACTTTCACAGAATTATTTTCTTCAGGCCACCGATAGATGGCGGCACTCAATGAGAGATTAAATTGAACTGTTTTGTAAGAGAAGAAGCTCAGAGCGGGTGTGAGCGGTCGGAGCTGGACGTGTGAAGGAAGTTATGTATGGTTGAGTGGGACGAAACAAAAAGTGTCAATGATTCTAAATGTATTTGATTTTGTGTTGTGTGTTGTAAATTGTGCCTGTGGAAATGTCTAAATAAAATGAAAAAAGGACAATATGGCTTCTTAGTAACATTACATCAACCTCTTAATTGTTTATCGTCGATCTTAGGCGCTACACCACCTTCCTCTAAAAGGGGAGAGAGTTGCGGTAACTTTCCCCTGACCACAGAGTCAAAAATTCTGTCAACAGACTGCCGGTACAGTTTGTTGTACTTCAGGGCATTTAACGGTAACGCTTCTTTGACAGCACGAGGGGGGTAAGCACTGATCTGCTATCTGAGCGAAACAGGATTTTAAAAATGAGTGACGATCAGCCTTAAGCAATTTTCTTCTTAAAGACATGGGTACTACTATTTTTCTAAAACCTTTCTTTTTTACTATCATAAGTCCATTTTCTTTGAAATTGTTTTTTCCACACACATTATCCTTTTGTTGCATCTCTATGACTTCCCTAACATCCAAAAGAAAGGTAAGTGGTTGAATAAGATATGTAGTAGGATTTCTGGACAACATGTCGGCTTCGACATTTGTGGAACCCTTTAAATATACAATGTCATACTCGAACATACTTAACTTTAAGGACCATCTGAATAATCTTCCTCTTAAATGTTTGACATTTCTTAACCAGACAAGAGACGCATGATCTGTATGAATAGTAAATTTAACACCATGGAAGTAGTGATAAAATTTGTCTAAGGTGTCAATGATGGCAAGACACTCCAGTTCTGTAATAAAATAATTCTTTTCATAACTTCTCAATCCTCTAGAATAGTATGCAATTGGATGTAAGAAATTATTATGATCAGGCTGCTTAAGGACTGAACCTACTGCCACCTGTGAGGCATCAACAAATATATGGAGGGGTAATTTAGGGTCATAAATTTTCAAAACAGATTTAGCAATTAGGGCATCTTTTAGTTTTTGAAAAGAATTTTGACAATCTAAGTTCCATTCCCAAATAGTATCTTTTTTGAGCAATTTATTGAGAGGTTGTCTGATTTCTGCATATTTATTAATAAATTTATGATAGACATTAATAGATCCTAAAAACCTTTGGAGTTCTTTAACATTTGAAGAGGGTTTTAATTTTTTGATAGCTTCTATATTATTGTTAGCAGGAGTTAAAGTACCATTTTTTATCTCATAACCTAAGAAATTAATTGTTTTTTGGACAAAGTTACACTTAGATAATTTAAGTTTAAGATTTTCCATTCTGCATAATTCAGATATTCTGTTGAGATGTTGTAAATGCTCTTCCAAAGTTGAAGAAAAAATAATTATGTCATCAAAATAGTAGCAAGCAAAGTTAATTTTATGTTTAGTAAGAATTCTCCTAATAGTTCTATTGAATATTGATGGTCCTACCTTTACCCCAAAAGGGAGAACATTCCATTCCCAAAGTCCACAATTGGTAGTAAAAGCTAATTTTTCAGTGTCTGCTGGATGTATGGGTATGTGCCAGTAGCCTGAGGCTAAATCCAGGGTGAAAAAATACTGGGCACAACTTAATTTGTCTAAAATGTCGTCAATACGGGGTAAGGGTTCTGCATCATTTTTCATTATGGAATTAAGTTTTCTATAATCTACACATAATCTAGTTTTTTTTACCTTCATCGCGTTTTTTTACTAAAGTGACTGGTGAAGAATATGGGCTATTGCTTTCTTTGATTAATCCAGCAGATAATAATGATTGAATTTGTTCAGAGATTTCTTTTTCTTCCACAGTTGAAGTACGATAAGGCCTCATAGATATAGGTAGGTCAGATTTGAGAAAGATACGCTGTGACTCAATATTAATCTTCCCCACATCATATTTATTTTTTGAAAAAACATCCAAATAATTCCCCATTATATCCCTTAAAGCTTTGTTTTCTACTGTATTTATTTCCCCTGTTAATCATAATCATTAAATCGCGCGAAGGATTGAGGAGCCATGATACTTCCATAATCGGGCTGCACATATTGAGACTTTTCTTGAACATTAAAATGCAATAATCGTAACTTATTACTGGATATGTCAACATTTTGATTTAAGACAAGATCTCATTGAGTAACTCGACAATTTGCACAGTCTATGATTAAGTTAAATTGAGAACAATCAGGTAATCCTAATATAGCATATTCCAAATCACTGTCACATAACAAAAATTTAATATAATGTGTAATATTACCTATTTTAACTAATAATTTACATGACTTATTAATTGTAACTTTACCTTTAGCTTAACCCACAATAATAGGTGAAATATTTACAATTTTAGCACTTAAATAACGAATAAATTTAAATGGAAGAATAGATATTGTCGACCCGGAATCAATAACATGATTTAATTTTTTATGATTGGCATACCCAGCAACAATTAACTGTCAGGCATTGGATTGACTTGGTGACTGGCTACTAACAGGAATATTACCTGTTTGTGGAGGGTTTAAGTTAAAGATACAATTCCTCTCCCAATGATAAGCTTCTGAAATTCCCCTATTCAGACACAATCTACATGGTCGACTAGGAATCCTTCTTTGATAATGGTTGACAGGCAATCTGGGACTAACGAACCTGGACGTTGAAGGGTTAAAATTAGTTGCTGCTTGGAAATTTGGATTCCTGTAATAACCTGATTGGGTTGAGGGCGAATCCAATGTCTAGGTGAATTATTTGGTTGAGAAAAAGGTCTGGAATTTTGAGACATATTTCTAACATTACTATTATTATTATTGCTAGAATGAGGTGGAATGACAACAAGTTGTTTAACTAATCTATACCAATCGGTAGTAGATTCGGGAGGATTTACTATTAAATAGTTCTGGTATTTAGGTTTTAAGCCGTCGGTCAATCCCTGTAAAATAATGGTTTCACATAGTTTAAGTTGTCGACCTATCTCGATTTTCTGACGAAAATATCTTTCTAAGTTGTTTAAGTCATGCAATTTCAGGGAGGCGAAATCAGAAAAACGGGGGACTGTTATTTTCAGAAATTTTTCAGTTAAGATTTCAGCAATTTTTTCATACTCTTTACATTCTAGACATTCATTGACATAAACTTTTAATGCTTCGCCCTTCAAATATTTGGAAATATTGTTGATTTTCCAATCTTTTTTATCTGGAGAGGAGGAACTTTCGAAATGTTTAAGCCAAGACGTAATATTCATACCACTTTCTGGATCAAAAATAACAACATTAAGCTCTTTTTCAGACATTTTTGTTTGAGTACCCTTACTTTCAGCAATAACTTTAACAAACCCTGACTTTAATAACATGTAAAAAAATAACAATGTATAAAGAATTCTTTAACTTAACAACAACTGTAAAAATATCTAACTCTTAATAATTTAACTAACAAGAACAAATAATATTTAACAGTAAAAATGTCAAATTCATATTTAAATTCATTCCACTTAAATAGTAAATGTACTGTTACTCTATCTTTCTATAAATAAATTTGCTGTATATGAAAAAATATCACAAAAGAAAATAGAATGAAATAAATAAATAAAACATTTTTAAAAATAAGTAGCATTATTTCGTAAGAACAAAATTTTTGGCTCTTGATTTGTACTCTCGGAACATAGCATCAAAAAACAAAAGTAATGAAATAAACAAATAAATTAAACTGCACACAATAATTTTACCTTTTCAATGTTACGTAACTTCAACGCAAACTTTTCATTACTCTTAAATTAAGAAACTTCAAAGCTATTTTTGAGATTATCATGCAATCAGTGATGTAAGCTGTAATTTCAGAGAATCTAATAAATTTTTATGCATTTTTTGAATGGCATAGAATATGGTCCAATACATTTTACTTAATAAATAATGAAAAGAGATTTTTTTTCAATAAATAGAAATTATTTCCTATGAATAAATTATCACAGAATGAAAAGGACTAAATTAAATGATAAACTAAGAACATAGAATTAAGTTGCTCTTGTAAAATGAAGTAATATAGGAATAAATAAATATCAGAACAGTTCAAAAACTTTCGGTAATATTTGTGAGCATAACCAAATAAAATTAATTTTTTAACAATACATAAGAATAAATATTAAATTTCGTACGTTCTAAATGTTCAGGATAAAAGGAGCACTACTCTTCTAAAAATATTCTAAGAACAAATTTTGTTCTATGTAAGCCAATAATAACAAATCAACAAAATAAGAAATCAAAAAAAATAAAAGAATAATTTAACTTACAGATGTCACTTCTGGAATAAATTTATAAACATGTCGTTATATTATTTAGTTATCACTTCTCCTTATGAGTGATAAATTGACAACTAATCGGTAGTGTTCTACAATATCACTGGGAAGTCTCCAAAATGCTTTTTACACAGGTCATCAAAGATGCTGTCGCACTTTTTGAGACATTATAGATGATTACTATTACTGTCGACTTGAAACGTTCGTTCCATCATACTCCCGTGATCAGTCCAAACACCACGAAAATTACCGTATAATCAGTTCGATGTAGGCGCAGTCGAGATCATTGAAAAACAGTCATGACATTCGGCGAGGTATTATTCCGATTTAATCACTATGAAGGCAAATCTCGGAGTACGAGTCACATTTGAACATCATAGTATAGTATAATGCAATCGTGAAAGCTGAGTAGAGGCAGTTAATTCCAATAGAATTTTCCCAAAAACATTCAGAAAGACTTGATAGATGAGCAAGGACTTTATTATGATAACAGAGATGAAAGCAACTCCACCGACTTTCGCTTCATCAAAAACCCGAACACATTAAAGCCATTGAAGAATTTGCAGAACTTGAAGAACATACTACCGACGAAATAGTGTAGACTTCCCCAGTGACGGCTTATAGATGACAACAATTAATTCGTGTAAAAATCTGTCTCCGAAGCCAGTGCAACCGTATAAATACCTCAAAACCTTGCCCAAAGTGACAAACGCGCGAAAAAAGCTGGCCCACTCACATCAATGTTCGGAGGGAGCCAGGGGGATAGAAAAGGCGGGGCCTTCTCGCTAATGGTTGAAAAAATGAGGCCAAGAAGGTGTGTACATGACGTATGACCAAAACTCTTTATTTGAAGCGGCAATTTAAAAAGGTAAAAAAGCCTTGAGCGAGAAACGCGAGGAATCCTGGGATGCCGAATGAAAATTAAATAGAAATAAAAATGGTATTACAAAAATGTTCCAAAGAATAAAAATTCAATGTCTCAAATAAGAAGAATTTAAGCAAGTGCGTTTCAGAGGCAGTTTTGCAATTTAATAGAATAAGGTTTTAATAAATACGTGTAGCTTTTAACAGATTAAGATTTTTAGAATGATAAATAAAAGAATATTTTGATTAAAGTTATGGAATAAAATATAAAATAGATTTAAGAGATATTTTAAAAAGAGAGGGAAAAAAGAATTGTAAGAATTTGGAATAATTTAACTAAGGAAAAATGGCGAAATTTTTTTATTATTACACATATATATATTTATATACATATATATATATATATATATATATATATATATACATATATATATATTTATACATATAAGTGTATATATATATGTGTGTATATATACATGAATATATATCACTGGCGTCCGGCTAACCGAAAAGTACCCTATTTTCTTATTTTGGCCAGCTCTAAAAAGTTAAAATGTAAAAAGAACAGTTGTTTGAAATGCAGTAAAATCGAGTAAAACTATTAAATCACAAGCAATTTAATCACCTGTAATCAGAGTGTAATTACGTATTTCCAAGTGTAATCAACCATAATCAAGTATAAACAGCTGTAATCTATATGTAATCAGCTATAATCACATGTCATCACAGTAATCAAAGTTATTCCGTAATCTTGTACACAATTTTTCTATCGAACCAATCAGAGCATACATCTAATTTTGTTGCCAAATTCAGAAACTAAAAGTGAACCAGTGAGTTTCTGGACGAAAACGTCCTCTGGTGCAGGGCACAATGGTAACGAGATTACAATAGCAAGCAAAACCGCATAAAAAAATTACATTTCCTTCAGAGGGCGCTATGATCAAGCCTCTTGCTACCAATGAATAGAAATCTATTGTGTTTTTAGATACTTATGATGCAATTTAAGCTACGGGGAACTTATTTTTGAAAGATAAATTTTGTGTAAAACAAAATTAAAAATATTTATGTTGTAATACGCGATACATTAGGAATGAATTGCAGAACACTTTATTTTCAGATTGCTTATTTATAAACAATGCGATCCTCGTACACACATTTTTTTCTTTTTTTTTAACATTGAGCTTTATTTATAACACTAATAAGAAACTATGTCATAAAATTTCATATTATCACAGGTTTAAGCACGAATAAAACCTGTAAGATGACCCTCCCACACAATCTTTTATTTATTTTTTCATTTTTGATTTTAATAAGCTAGTTACATTGAAACTTTCATGTAGTTACTAATTTTTGTAATACGAATTTATAATAGTACATAGAAAAAGTAAATATTAAAATTTTGGAGTAAATAACTATCAAACTTTTATAATTATATGTTTATGTTCATTGTTTGACAATTCAATTTTTCTTATTAAAAGCAAAGAAAATCAGTAATAATTAGACATTTTAATGTCTTAATATTGGACTGGAAATATCTTTTGGGGATTTGATACTTAAAATTAATTAAACAAACATAATTTAAAGACCAAATTAAAAATATATGTTTTTTTTCTTCTAATTGTTTAAACCCAAAAACAGATATAGTTTAAGATATTTCATTCAATTGGCCCGAAATTTAATGTTTCCAGGATCTTTAATTTAAAAAATAAGATAACACTATTTTATAATGTATAAGCATATATGCAATAGAGGCAAAAAGTTTGGCTTCAATCAACTAAATGCCAATAAACATTGCGGCGCAGCGAAGTCGCAATGAACCGTTGAAAATCGTCTATGGTAAGTTTTTTCCACTCTTCATGAAATTTTTGGGGAAATTCTGCTGAATTGGAATATTTATAATTCCGCACATGTTTGTCATTCGTTCCAAGGATTTTCTATTGGATTCAGATCTGGAGATTGGGGGCCATTTCAAAAGCGGAATTTTTGTATGCGAAAGCCACTGCTTGCGTGTATGCTTTAAGTCGTTATCATGCTGAGACAAGTAGTTGCGACCAAAATTTTCTCTCCAATAAGGCAGCAAATGATCTTGCAATACTTTTTTTCAGTTTTCACTTGATCAGTCTTTGTGTTCCTAGGCTAACGCCAGTCTGGCCCGCTGATTTTAATTTTATTTATGAAAGGTTTTTTATCACACACTTCCAGAAAGTCCTACGCCACGTAAGCGTCTTGACACGGTAGACCGACTTATTTCAGCAATATTTTCAATTCGTAAATCGTGGGACATTGCAGAGGCATTTTTATGCGAGTCATCAACTGCTTTTCTCCTGATATTTCTGTCCACACGAATAGTCGTTTTCCGGGGTCTTCCAAACCATGGAAAGTCCTGAAGGCCATCTTTATATATATATATATTTTTTAAATATCGTTCACAGTAAATTTTCCGATTGATAACTTTGCCGCAATCTCACGAGAGGATTGACCCTTTAGCGACAAATAAATCACTCGATTACGATCAATAATTGTCGAACTTTTCATTTTTGACTTTAACTACGTTATTCACGTTGATTAATTAACAAACCCGGCCAAAAAAACACTTTACCGATAGCAACAACTAACGAATGACAAATGGCCGGAAACTTTTGCACACGCGAATTTCGAATTCCTCCCCTTTGCATCAACTGTCTTCATCTAATCAAAATGTTCACGTGGTCAGAGGTCATTTGCATATTCCTAACTTTTTGGGCTATTGAGCTTCTTAGCTGAAACATTTTGGCAAACAAATTAAAGAGACTCACTGGCCGGAACCTTTTGACCGCCACTTTACATTATAATCTTGTATTATTTTGATAAAAGTTTCTTTAAATGAATTCTTATTTTATTTTACTTTCTTCGTTGGATTCGAAAAATCCATTAATGTATGTTTCAGTTTCAACACAAAAGAATTCACAAGTTTATTTTACTGTATTGGTAATTGTTAGAAATATTTTACCTAACATGCATTAGGCGTGAGAGCAGTTTACCTCCTATGTTTGGTTTCTAACTTAATCATATATCTTCACAACATCTTATAGAAATAAATAAGAATGACCTTACCGTTTGGTAGCTTCGTCACCTCAATATCAGTGTAATCCATTTTGAAACAACGTTGTTTGTCATTGTGTGAATATCATTTTTCTCGTGTATCCAATGAGAAAAGTAATTATATGCCTTTGCTATATAGATGACCACTGCTGTAAAAATATATATTCCGTAGTGGCGTAGTGGTGCACTATGTAGAGATATTCAACTTCACATATTAAAGAATAAGAAAGAGATTTAATATAAGATGAAAATGAGAAGGACATTTTACACCCTCTTAGACAGGTGTTTTAACAAGGAGTGAGGCAAAAAACATATTTACGAATTATACACGTCCTTTGCTCAAAAAGTAGGTTACATTTAAAGGTTATATACATTATAAACATCATTATCTAAAATGGCCAATTTTGCATCATTAAAGTCAAATCAAGTGTTCATAAAATACAGAAAGTCTCATTAAAAAAAGTCGAGCTAAACCGTCTTTACAAGTGTCCGTCGGTGCTCAGCACAAATGTTCTGCAGATGACCAACGAAATAAACAGTCTTTTCTAATAGGTAATAAATTTGTATCACTACTATCAGTTATCCAGATGTTACGGACCAGAACGGTCCAGATGTAAGTTCTATGAAATGTAACTTTTTTCTTTATTTTTGGTTGAACACTTATCGTAATTAGGAGGCTTACTTGGATAGCACGTGCAACAAAGCCCCACTTAAGCCCCTAATGAAGATCACTCAGCAGTTTCAATTTGTCCCTGTTTTCTTGAAATACAGGTTTGGGTTTCGGTTTCGTAAACACATCGGCAATCATAGATTTGCTTGGGCAGTAACACATTTCTATTGTTCCATTTTCCTTCATATGTTTGATTGAATGGAATTTCAAATCTATATGCTTGGTTTTATTTGTATATTTGTCCGATTCAATCATCTTAATGCACGAAATGTTGTCTTCGTAGACAGTAATGGGAAGAGATTGGGTTAAATTTAAGTCTTCTAACAATCTTAATAACCAAGTAAGTTCTTGAACGGCTGTTGCAGCTGCTACAAACTCAGCTTCTGCTGATGATTGAGCAATACACGACTGGCGCTTTGTTATCTATTGTATTGGATTTTTCCCTAATAGGTATAAATTTCTAGTAGTAAATCTTCTGGTTTGTGTATCACCGGCCCAATCAGCATCGGTGTACACTTCTAACACTGGTGGATGTTCGTTGCTGATTACTAAATTTAGATCTTTACTGTGATTTAGGTATCAAATAGGCCGTTTAACACCTTTCCAATCTTCTTCGGATGGATTTTCACATTTTTGACTCAAAATGTTCACTGCCAGTAATATGTCTGGCCTTGTAATTGTCGAAATATATAATAACGCACCGATCGCTTGTCTAAATTTTGTGCTATTGGGCATTGGCTTTTCTTCCTTTTCTGATCTTACGAAACCCGTTTTCATTGGTGTCCCATATGGCTTTGATTCTTCGAGGTTAAATTTCTTAACAATTTCCATTATTTTAGCTGTTTGATTTAATTTAAAGCCATTGTGTGTTTTCTGAATTTTTATCCCAAGATAATTGCTGATTTCCCCTAAATCTTCGAGTGTGTATTGTGTTTTTAATTTATTTATGACATCTTCAATTAAATGAATGCTTCCTGCAACAAGAATGTTATCAACATATACAACTATATACACTGTATCTTCCCCTTGTCCTCTAGAAAATAGACAGGTGTCTGCTTTACTCTGTATAAAATTTAACTCTTTAAGCGATTCAGTAATTTTTGTATACCAGGCCCGGGCTGCTTGCTTCAGCTCGTATATGGCCTTACGGAGTTTACAGACCTTTTCTGGTTCGTTTGCGTTCACATACCCTTCGGGTTGTGCCATGTACACTTCTTCATCAATTTTTCCATGCAAGAAAGCAGTTTTTATATCTATTTGCCTAACATTAAGATTTTTGTAAGCTGCGACAGTTAAGAAACATCTTAAGGTGGTGTGTGATACTATGGGAGCATATGTCTCATCGTAGTCTATCCCGTATTTTTGCTTGAAGCCTTGAGCTACCAATCTGGCTTTATTTTTCCATATTCATCATATTTAGCCTTGTACGTCCATTTGGATCCAATTACTTTGGCTCCCTGTGGTGGTTTCACCAAAAACCAGGTTTCATTTTCCATAAGTGAATTTATTTCGTCTCATGTCGCGTCGATCCAATTATATTTTTCTTGCGGATTCTCGATGTTTAGCATATCTTGCCAACTTTTTGGTTCATATACGGGATCGTGCCGGACTGCATATGCAAACCTGTCTGGTGGCACACCTCTATTATGTCTTTCAGATCTTCTCGTTTGTTGAGATGCGGATGGTGTGTCTGGAGCAGTTTGGTTTGGTGTTAGATCAAATTCTACTATACTTGTGTCATTTTGTTGCACCTGTTTGTTTGTTTCTGACATCAGCTCAATTGTGTTAACATTTTTCTCAATATTTGAATTACACATGTTATTTTCAGCGAATTTGACGGTTCTGACTAAAATTACTCTTCCGTCTCCTGTAAATATTCTGTACGCTTTACAGCGGTTGTCATATCCCACGAACGTGCTTTTCTCAGCTCTGTCGTCTAATTTACCGCGTTTAGATTTATGAATATATGCATAGGTTGTACACCCAAATACTTTCAAATATTTTATATTTGGTTTTCTGTTTAACCATAGTTCGTAGGGGGTAGAGCTAATGGATTTCGATGGTAAGCAATTCTGCAAATGATTGGCTATACATATGGCTTCCCCCCAGAGTTTATGTGGGAGGTTAGCCTCATTTAACATGCTTCTAGTCATGTCTAAAAGTGACCTATTTTTACGCTCAGCAATCCCGTTCTGGCTCGGGCAGTACGGTACTGTGTGCTGATGCTCAATACCGTTATACTTGAGGTATTCTTCTAATTCATCGTTAACATATTCTCCGCCATTATCGGATCTGATGGCAGTTGGAATTTTTCCGAATTTGTTTTTCACGGTCGAATTGTATTCCCTTAAGTTTTCATACGCTTCACTTTTTTTCGTCATTAGATAGATGACACAGAATCTGGAGTAATCATCTATGAAAGTGATGAAATAGCATTTTTCCCCTATGGTAGGAGTATTTAACGGACCACACACATCACTGTGCACTAACGCTAACCTTTTTGTGGCTCTATATGCGACCGATTTTGGAAATGGGGTATCGTTTGTTTTGGATTTAATGCATACCTCACAATAGGTGTTGTGTTTGCAGAAATTTAGGGTTATGCCATTTACAAGTTGTTTTTGTACAATGGTTTTAATTGCATCGTAACTTCTATGTCCAAGTCGCCTATGCCATAAGTCTATACATCTTGTATTTGTACAATTGTGCGTAATGTTCGCGTAATTATTATCCCCTGGTTTATTATTATTTACATGCACTTCATATAAGTTATTCTTCAATCTACCTTGTAGAATTATTGCCCCATTGTGTATGATGTCACACTTATCTTTATCAAACTTTACTTGACTTCCGTTTTTAGTAGCCCTGCTAATTGATAGCAAGTTTGTTTCGATATCGGGTACATACAGTACGTCACGAAGTGTAATTTGCCTGTCTTGTTTTCCAGTGTTTATTACTATTTCACCTGACCCGTATGAAATTAATTTATTACCATTAGCAACAGTCACATTTGTCTCATCGTTGCTGGTTATTTTCAAGAACATTTCTTTAGAATTAGCAATATGACTTGAACTTCCACTGTCAATAATAAATATTTGTTTGTTTTCCGAATGTTCAGTCAATAACGCTACGTTTTTATTTTCAGTTTGTTTTGTATCATGCCGTTCCGCGATTTTGTCGGGTACATTTTTTTCAAAACACAAAGAAGTAGAATTATTTTTATTTTTGAACGGTTTGTTATGCTGTACTGTATGATTATTTTTCCTTTTTTGAAACCAACATTCACTGTATGAACGATTTTTCATTTTACAATACGAACAAAATTTATTGTTTCTTCTTTGATCTGTGTAGCCTAATTTACCCTGTGTTTTTTAGGCTTTAAACCCATTGCCTGAATTTTCCGAATTCTCGACTCTGCGAGTATACTCATCTATAAGCTTTCCTTTAATAAAATCAGGCGTTAAATCTATTTCATTTCTCGCTTTAATCGCTGTGATCAATGTATCGTATTAACGGGGGGTAACGAACATAATAAAATGGCCGATGTGTGTGAATTTGAGATATCTTCTCCTATTCCGGCCAATTTATCTACAAGTTCCAATAATTTGATGTGTTATTAAATTCCCTCCTTCATTTAGCTTTGTGCTATAAAGTTTGCGAAGGAGATGTAATTTGCTTGAAAGATTAGAACGCTCATGTATATTTTTTAAAGTAGTCCAGGTTTCTTTAGCTGTGTTAAGATGCTTTATATTTATTATTTGGCTATCTTCGATGCTAAGATTTATCAAAGCTCTTGCCTTGCGGTCCTTCTTCGTCCAATCAGCAGTTATTGGATTCGGAGCTTCGTCAGTGACAACTTCAAAAAGCTCTTCACGTATCAATAGCATCTCAACTTTAAATCGCCAATTTGAGTAATTGTTCGTATTTAATTTTTCTATAGCCGCACTGTCCTTTGCGTATGCCATTATCTTTCTTTTCTTTTCTTTTAAATTCTTCAAGTTAAATGAATATATATATATTTTTTCTTTTATTGGATTCCCGGATTTTTCTTTATTATTTGAGGATCTATGTTTTATTTTATCTACTTAACGAGACCTCAGTCTCATAATCAAATATGCTAGAAATATTTTACCTAACATGTATTAGGCGTGAGAACGGTTTACCTCCTATGTTTGGTTTCTAACTTAATCATATATCTTCACAACATCTTATAGAAATAAATAAGAATGACCTTACCGTTTGGTAGCTTCGTCACCTCAATATCAGTGTAATCCATTTTGAAACAACGTTGTTTGTCATTGTGTGAATATCATTTTTCTCGTGTATCCAATGACAAAAGTAATTATATGCCTTTACTATATAGATGACCACTGCTGTAAAAATATATATTCCGTAGTGGCGTAGTGGTGCACTATGTAGAGATATTCATCTTCACACATTAACCCTTTAACGGATAAAGCACTTCAATTGTTAAGATGTTGAAATAAATGATTGACACCGGAAATTATGAACAAATTTATTTTTATATAATAAAAAAGCTATATTTCACATATATAATAAATGAAAAATATTTCTATTAAAATTCTGCTGTTATTGTTGAGTTTCGTAATTAAAGTTTTGTGGTTTCGTGGGGAAACCAATGAACGTTAAAGGGTTAAAGAATAAGAAAGAGATTTAATATAAGATGAAAATGAGAAGGACATTTTACACCCTCTTAGACGTGAGGCAAAAAACATATATACGAATTATACACGTCCTTTGCTCAAAAAGTAGGTTACATTTAAAGGTTATATACGTTATAAACATCATTATCTAAAATGGCCAAATTTGCATCATTAAAGTCAAATCAAGTGTTCATGAAATACAGAAAGTCTCATTAAAAAAAGTCGAGCTAAACAGTCTTTACAAGTGTCCGTCGGTGCTCACACAAATGTACTGCAGATGGCCAACGAAATAAACAGTCTTTCCTAATAGGTAATAAATTTGTATCACTACTGTCAGTTATCCAGATGTAACGGTCCAGATGTAAGTTCTATGAAATGTAACTTTTTTTCTTTATTTTTGGTTGAACACTTATCGTAATTAGGAGGCTTACTTGCGTAGCACGTGCAACAGTAATTACTCCCTGCCAGATAGGGTTCTTTCCTATTGAGCTGCAAGCACATGTTTGTTGTAGGACAAATTGCCGCTAATGTCAGCTTCAGCTAACGAGTCATGAGCAGTGTTGAATTCAGGGGGGGGGGGGCATTCCCCCTCGGAGCACTGAAGTGTGCTGTGAGATTTTATGCTTTTAATGGTTATCCCCCCCCCTTCCCGGAGCCACAGAAATCCCTCCCGGAGAAAAGTGTCTTGCCATTGACCGTTTCCCTGGAAGTGTTAATCCTGTCTCTTGAGAAATGTACGGTTTTTATCTTAACTGCTTTCATTTTCAAAGTGTATGCATTGTATATCTAATGCAAACTATGCAATATATCATTCATATCCATAGAATAAACGCATTTTAAATAATGTTTTCTTTGAATTAATGTTCTCTATTTTAGATTTCTTGAAACTTAAATATTTAGATTAGCATTTGATTACATGACCTAGAAATTTAGCAAATTTATAATGGTTCGATAATATTCCTAAGTAATAAGCTAATAGACATTTTAAAAAGATAAGATTCCTTTTCAAGTTACTCCTACAGAAAATTTCTTACACATTCCAGCATCTGGAAACAGTACTAATTTTTTTCACTGATGAAAGCTCTCGCTATTATCCACATAAATATTACATTGTTTTTTTCATTTGTTTTTCTCTCAAGTATGGACGTACCCAAGGGGAGGGAGGCTGATGAGGCTACAGCCCCCTCCGAAATTTTCGAAAGTAATATGAAAAAAGTGCTGATGTTTTTCTTTCTTTTTTGGAAAAATTTTTTTTTTTTTCTAACATACAGTGGACTAGACATTCTTATTAGTCTCACATTATTCCGCATTGATTGAAGAGAAAGGGGGCTGATGGGATTTAAGCACTTTTTTCTTGCTTTTGTAAGGCAGTGAAGCCAGTATGTACGAAGTAGCGGTGCGCTTGGCCGCAATTGTAAATAATGTATAATAAATATATATAATTAAATAGATATCTCCTTGCTGTAAACGAAATATGAATACACAAAGTTGAAGCCTTATTAATGGCGACGTGCGGAAAAGAACCCAAGATTTTATATAAATGTTGCTTTTTTTTTTCGAAATAAAAAAAGAAGAAAAGAAAAGAAAATGGCAGAAACAGAAGTTATCTCTTTGGGACGTCTGGAAGAATATGATTCGACCGTGCCCTGGTCAATTTATGTTGAAAAAATTGACTTTTATTTCGCTGCTAATAATATTCAAGATGCGGATAAGAAGAAAAATATATTATTAAGCTCTGTTGGAACTGCAACATTTTCGATATTGAGAGATATCATAGTACCGACTTCGCTGAGAGAGATAAAGTATGATGATCTCTTAAAGAAGGCGAAAGAACATTTTTCACCTTGTCCAAGTGAAATTGTTGAACGGTTCAAGTTTCAAAAAAGATTACGGAAGCAAGGGGAAAGCATAGCCAACTTTGTGAGAGATTTGCGTCGGTTATCCGAATACTGTAACTTTGAAACGACTTTAAATGATCGCCTACGGGACCAGCTAGTGTTTGAAATTCAAGACGAGAAAATACAGCAAAAATTGTTGGATACGAAAAACCTAACGTTCCAAACAGCTGTAGAAATCGCGGAATCATTCGAAACAGCCGAAGCTGGAGTGAAATCACTACAGATTAATGGAGGAACAACTGTAAATAAAGTTCAAGATGCCCGAATGGAGAAAACGAAAGTATACCAGTATTCGTCGAAGCCGAAAGAAGGGATGTATGCACCTGGAAACCGGAACAGTTATAAAGAGAAACCATGTTATCGTTGTGCTAGAAATCACAAACCTGTTGAGTGTCCATTTAAATCAACAGAATGTCATGTTTGCCATAAAGTGGGACATTTAAAAATTGGTTGCAGGAACCGGAACTTCTCTACAGTGAATCAAAAACTGAAAAAGAACAGTAAAATTAAAACTGTTCAGGAATATTCCCTAAATGTTATGAGGGATGAGTGCAATAATGTTTTGTGGGAAAAAGATGTTACAATTAATGGGATTAAAGTTAATTTTGAAATTGATTCCGGAGCAGCTCATACAATCGTAAGTAAAAATATTGCCGATAAATTATTTTCAGGTAAGCCTCCTTTGGTTAAATCTAATATTAAGCTGCAAACGTATACTAAAGATTCTTTAACTGTATTAGGTGAATTAAATGTAAATGTTTTGATTGATGATAATTGTATACCTAGTTTAAAAATGCTAGTTATTAAAGAGGAAGGTCCGAGTTTAATTGGTAAAACTTGGTTGAAAGCATCAAAATTATTTTGGCCCAATGTAAACATGATCAAAAGTATTTCGAAAGATGATTTAATAAAAAAATTTCCTAATGTTTTTGCTGACGGGATCGGTACGATCAAAGGTCCTCCCGTTTCAATAAATTTGAAAAATGATGCAAAACCAGTGTTCCTAAAATCTCGCCCTGTTCCTTTTTCTTTGAGAACAGCAACTGATTTGGAATTGGAACGCTTAACAAATGAGTGTATTTTAAAACCTGTTGATTATTCTGAATGGGCTAGTCCTATAGTAATTGTTCCAAAACCAAATGGTACTGTTCGAATTTGTGGTGATTATAGAGCAACAGTAAATTCTAATACTGAAAATGATAATTATCCTCTTCCAAGAATGGAAGAATTGTTTGCTAAATTAGCAGGTGGAAAATTCTTTACTGTGTTTGATTTAAAAGATGCCTATTTACAACAACCTGTTGATGATGAAAGTAGTAAAATTTTAACTATTAATACTCATAAAGGTTTATTTAACGTTTTAAGACTGGCTTTTGGTGTAAAATGTGCACCAGGTATTTTTCAAAGAAAAATTGAAAATATATTAAAGAAATTTGACTATGTTGGTGTATTTTTAGATGATGTAATTATAAGTGCTAGATCTGAATCCGAACATATTCTTGTAGTAGATGCCAAATGTTTGCTCGGGATAATCCTAAAATGAAACCTTTAAAATGGGAATCGGAATTTGCTTGGGAAAGAATTCACATAGATTTTGCCGGTCCTTTTGAGTATAAAATATTTTTAATAGTGGTCGATTCTTATACTAAATGGTTAGAGGTACAGGTGGTACCCAGTGCTGATAGTAAATCAACTATTAGAGTACTACGTATAATTTTTGCTACATTTGGTTTGCCCGTTGAATTAGTCAGTGATAATGGACGTGCGTTTACAAGTGATGAATTTCAAGATTTTCTTAAATCAAATGGAATTATACATACACCTATTCCGCCATATCATCCATCATCGAATGGACAGGCAGAAAGGTATGTTCAAACTGTTAAAAATTGTCTTAAAAAGCTAGATAAGGGTGACATAAATTTGTCAATTGCACGATTTTTATTGGAAAATCATTCTACCCCACATTCTGTCACTGGTAAGACTCCCGCAGAATTAATGTTTGTAAGGTCAGTTCGAACAGCTCTACACTTGGTATTACCATCCAAACCTAAAATACAGCAACCCTTACATAAATACAATCTTCATGAATCAGTTTTTGTTAAAAACTTTGGAAAAGGGGAGAAATGGATTAAGGGAAAAATTATAAAATTATTGGGGAGCAGATGGGTTTTAGTAAATAGAGATGACGGAATAATGTGTAAACGTCATGTTAATCAGTTGAGACACAACAGAGAAATATGTGATGAAACGTCAGAGGAAAGTAAAACGGGTCAGTTTGATAAACGAAACACTGATTTCGATAGTTATGATAGAGTTAAGAGAAATAAGTTTTCTGGATATTATGTAAATAATAAAGAGCAAATTAATGCCGAAAATGCCGAAAAATCTAACCAATCTCAGTCTTCACATGATATTGTAACAGGTACAGTTGTGAATAATAATTGTGATAATACTATGGATAAAAATGTAAAGGACAATTCCGTGATAAGTAATGATGTGGACTTGCAGGTACACCTATAAAGACTGATAAAAAGGACAATCAACCTGTTCGAAGAAGCAACAGACAGATTAAACCAGTGGTTCGTTTGAACTACGAGGGGAGGGGTGTCATATCTCGATGATTAGTATCCATATATAAACAGAGAGGACGCTGCTAGTCCAGAGTTGAATATCTCTTGCAGGAGAGTTACGGAGACGAGATGTAAGGCAGTGAAGCCAGTATGTACGAAGTAGCGGTGCGCTTGGCCGCAATTGTAAATAATGTATAATAAATATATATAATTAAATAGATATCTCCTTGCTGTAAACGAAATATGAATACACAAAGTTGAAGCCTTATTAGTTTGATATAAATTTGCATTTCCTCCCCTAACATTTAAAAGAAAGACTTCGCTTTAGTTCCATTTTCATATTAGTGCACAGTGACACCAGATTATACCCAAAGAGGTGAAGAGGGCTAATGGGGTTACAGCCCCCTCCCAAAATAGTCGAAAATGAAATGAAAAAGATGCTGATTTTGTTTCTTTTTGTTTGTTTGAGATAAATTTGTAATTTTGTTTTCTGGAATCGTTACTTTTTTAGATAAATCTGTATTTTTTCTTCTGTCATACAGCGAAATAGCCATTCTCATTAGCCCCATGTTAGTCCACATTGACATCACAGTGTATCGAAAGAAGGGGCGGGGGCTGATGAGATTACAGCCCCCTCCACCCGAAATAATCGGAAATGAAATGAAAAAAGTGTTTTTTTCTTTCTGTTTGAGATAAATTTGTATTTTTTCCCATATCATTCAACAGACTAGCCGCTCCCTTCTCTTTAGTTTCATGTTAGTGAACAGTGATACCACATTATACCTAAAAAAGTGGACGGGAAGTTTTGGGGTTACAGCCCCCTCCCAAAATAGTCGAAAATTAAATGAAAAAATTATTTATTTTTTTCTTTTTGTTCGAGATAAATTTGTAACTGTTTTCTGCAATACGACGAACTACCCATGCTGTTTATTCTCATATCTGCGCACAGTTGCACCACAGTATACCCAACGAGGGGAAGGGGGCTGATGGGGTCACATCAACCTTGCGAAATAGTCAAAAATGAAATGAAAATGCTGCAGATTTTTTTTCTTTCTGTTTCAGATAAATTTGTATTTTAGTTTTTGGTTTTACCGCGGATTAACTATTCTCATTAGTCCCATATTAGTCCACATAGACACCACAGCATACGCAAAGAAAGGGAAGGAGATTGATGGGGTTACAGCCTGCCACTCGCTTCTGAAATAGTCGAAAATGACATGGGAAAAAAAGCATTGATATTTTTTCCCATTCTGTTTGAGAGAAATTTGAAAATTTTTTCCTCCTATCATTCAATGGACTAGCCACGCTTTTCTCTTTAGTCCTATATCAGTGCACAGTTGCCGAAAGAGGTTGAAGGGGACAATGGGGTTACAGCTCCCCTCCCGAAATAGTCGAAAATAAAATGAGAAAGTGCTGATTTTTTTTTGAGATATTTGTAATTTAGTTTTCTGTTATACAGAGGATTAGCCATTCTCGTTAGTCCCATATTGGTCCATATTGACACTACAGCATACTCAAAGAAGGGGATGGAGACTGGTGGGATTATAGTCCCCTTCCTTCCAAAATTGTCGAAAATGACATGAAAAAAGTGCTGATTTGTTAACCTTTCTGTTTGAGAGAAATTTGTAATTGCCCCCCCCCCCCCCAATCATTCAACGGTCTAGCCACACTCTTCTCTTTAGTCCCATATTACTGCACAGTGTTACGACAGTTATAACCAAATAGCTGGAATGGTTCTAAAGGGATTACAGCTCTATCCCGAAATAGTCGAAAATGAAATGAAAAGCTGTTTTTTTCTGTTTGAGATAAATTTGTAATTTAGTTTTCTGTCATACAGCGGATTAGCCATTCTCATTAATCAAAATAATCCATATTAGTCCAAATTGATTCCAAAGATGGGGAAGGGGCTGATTGGGTTACAGTTCCCCCTCCCCAAATACTCAAAAATGAAATGAAAAAACTCCTGATTTTTTTTTCTTTTTTTTTTGGATAAATTTTTAATTTTTTTCTGTCATACAGCCATTCTAGTTAACCCCATATATTAGTGCACAGTGATGCCCCAGAATACAATACCCAAAGAAGGCGATGGGGACGGGGATTATGAGGTTACCGCTCCATTCCCCCTCCGAAGAGATCGCAGTGAAATAAAAAAAAGGGGTGATATTATTTCTTTCTTTTTGAGATAAATTTGTTTTATTTTCTGGCATGCAACGAATTTGTCTTTCTCATTAATCCAACATCCTCCTCAGTCCTGCGACCCTCCCCCCATTTATCTTCCTATTTCGTCCTAACTTTGCAGCCAGTATTTTTCAGTTGGAACGATTTAAAGTCATTATTATTACTTGTGCAATGCACAAATAATAAGCAAAATCGTTATTTTATATACGTGTATAAAAATATTTTGTGTGTATATGTGTATCAAAAGAGCTTCTTGCTGTCTATCTCTTTTCGTTTTACACTGAAAAATCGGAACTTCTTTTATGATGTTGGATATATCTTATATTCTGGTTATTTGTGCTTTTCTTTATGCTGCTATTTACACAACACATATTCTTATGCGCAAAAAAAGGTATTTATTTTATTAAATTTTTAGTGTTCTAGCAAGAAACTTTAACATTCAATTACTCCCCTCAAATCTTCCCTAATCCACTGAGTATCTGATATATTTTGGTACAAATTCATTTAATAATAATTTTTGGATTTTAAGGAAACAAAAGAAGAGATACACGGCTCATAAACAGTTGTATGAATTCTACAAGAATATATTGTATGGGTATTTTTGTTGAAAGGAAATTGAGAATTTTTTTTTTTTTTGGGGGGGGGGGGGGACTTAAAAGTGAGGTCTAAGATCAGGATTTCTTCAAAAGCACCAACATGTCATATGTTTGGGGTAATTTTTTTTAGCGTTCTAAGAAAATTTTATATGTAGCGTAATGCCGGACGTATAATACTGGTATGCATATACTGGTATTCCATATTTGTAAATTCATTTACAAAATTAATTTGTTATGATAATTATGTATATAATAAAATATTTTTAATATGTATATAGGTAGTTAGTTTTCCTTTAATATTAAAAGTGTTGTTTACTCCAAATTTTGATGGTAAAATTTCAAATTGTTGAAGCATAATTGGTAGAGTAAAAGGTCCCTTGTGTGACGTCGGGCTTTCCCTACTTCTAAATCTTAAGCGGGCCCTGGTCTTCGGGCGTAATTCTTTGAATCTAGTAGAAATGCGTACTGTTATTTGTGACACAGAAAGTATTGTTAATCGGTGGTCATTAACCCATGTCTCAGAAGAGATTGATGAATTAACACCACTTATCCCTTCTATGTTTTTACAAGATATTAGAGAATTAGGTATTCCTGATCTTGGCATTTTGGATTCATCGTCTATTAATAAGAGACATTCTTATAGACAGATAGTAAAACAAGATCTACAAAAAAGATTCCGCACTGAATATCTGAAATATTTAAGAGAATCCTCAAAATTGGAGAAAAATTACAGACCTATTCAGATCAACTAACCAAAGTCATTGAACTTTATCTAAAGACGATCATGTACGAATGGTAATGGTGAAAATGGTGAATTTCTATGGTCAGTGCTCAGATTGATTCCTCCAGAAGTAATTCATGAAAGTAATATTAAACTGTATTTTATAGCACGAGATTCAATATCGCCTGAACAGACTAATATAACATTGGAAGAAATTTTATGCATTTGTTCGAATATAATATAAAACATTTTGTTTTATCACTTTATTTATTTGACATAATACACATTTATTTTTTCCCCTTTTATCAGTTTGCTAGCAACTGTATTTCATAGCCTAACCAAATCATTCAAATAATCCGCGATTATGGAAGCAGAAAACCCGTATGAGGGGAATAAAAAGTTGTTCCGAGTTAAGTCGGGGGTAATAACACTGTTTCGCTATCTATGCGGCCATTGAAGTGTTTAATATTTCGCAATCTGGCCTGCTCTATAGGTTTTCGTCAAATATAAACGATATTAGTAACATTACAGTTTAAATTGAATGTGGATACTTTTAAAAGGCTGTCACAAAAAATACTTTATAGCGCAAAATAATGTTTGCAAGGTAGTTAATTGATAGTGGACACGATTATGAATTATTACCCAATAGGTTTTAAATTATCTAAATATGCCTATTTTGGGATGATTTTAGTATGCTATTGCTATCGAGTAGATCAGGAAGTATTGTGGTTGGTTGGTTGGTTGGTTGATTTATGACGGCCAATTATCTACTCGAGGGATATAGGCCCTAGTGGGAAGTGCCCTTCGTGGGGGGTCTTTCTAAGGGATCCTAACCCGTATTTATGGCAAGGATGTATTATGGTTCTTGCATTTAAATATTACGGAATGACCATGAAAACTAGTTTGTTCGAAACAAAAACTGTAAAAACATCAGATTTCTAAATCAGATATAAGTGAAATATAGTAGATTCAGTTTACATTTCCATAAGTTGCTTTCATACATGGGATTTTATTCAACTTATCCATCAGATTTAGGTGTTTCATGGTTGGCAGCTAAATAAATGTCGGTATTCGGATATTAAGATAACATGAAATATTACCAAACTGATGCTTATCATAATAAAATAACAGTGTAAAACGGAATGCAAGATATATATATTCGAACAATCAATAGAAAATTACGAATGTAAATTTAATGAAACTGCGGGATGTTCAGGGGGGGGGAGGGTAGAGCCCCCCTGAAGGAATGCACTTTTTTATCTAAAAAATTACAAGAATAAGCAGTTCATAAAGATTTAAGAATATCATTGCATAGCACCGTGTTTAATTTAACGCTTTTAATTTCCGAAGCCGTCGAAGTACTTTATGTACTTATAAATATTTATGTAATTTAAAAACTTTAAATTGCGATTTGTAGGAAGTTGTATATTATGCAAGGTGCATTAAAAAACAACGAATTGGAGAGCTGACGTTGAGGCTCCTGATCTGCAGATTTACTAGTTAAAAAAATACTGATCTATGGAGCATCAATAATAATTAAAATATTCATGAATAAAGTGAATACACTGCATTAGTTTGTATAGATGGATATAAGATTTTTGTTATATGGAAAGCGCCTGTGAGTACTACTTAGTTCGTACATTCACTTAGCATAAACGCAGACAAGAGGGTACAGGGAATGGCCATTGATCTTCCTTGGATTTTTAAGTTTAATAAACTATTTTTTTTAATCTTGGAATAACTGAAAAGAAAAAGATCCACAGCCGAAAATACTTCTGGAAGGCTCCTATCGGAATGGTGATCAACTCCCCCGTCGCGTTCTGCATTATCTTATCTCTACTCTCAAAACGAGATTCTTTCAGTGGTGCCTTCAATTTCGGAAACAAGCAGAAATAGCAAGGGGCCATGTCTGGAAAGACAGAAGTTTGGGAACAAATTTCGCCGCCACTCTGTGCATTCTCACATCATCACGCAAAATTGCATTTGCGGAAAACTTACAGATCTCAACCTCTTTGGCAATCTCTCGTACGGTCAAACGACGATCTCCCATTTTCATATTTTCCATCCTCTCAACAACAGCTGCATAGTGGCCTCCCAGAATGCTGGTCACTCTCTACCGATGTGCGGCCACTTTTGAATCGGTTGAACTACTCATTAATTTGTGTTACTCCCATAGCATCGTCTCCAAACACTTGATGAATCTTACGAATTGTTCCTATTTGAGAATCACCAAGCTTTTGACAACATTTGATGCAGTACCTTTCCTCAACTCGTTCACTCATCTTGAGAGAAATCAAAATCCGACGAACCTTTCTTCAACTCGTTCACTGATCTTGAGAGAAATCAAAATCCGACGAACCTTTCCTCAACTCGTTCACTCATCTTGAGAGAAATCAAAATCCGGCGAACCTTTCCTCAACTCGTTCACTCATCTTGAGAGAAATCAAAATCCGATGAACTTTTCCTCAACCTGTTCACTCATCGTGAGAGAAATCAAAATCCGACGAACACGCTATAACAGCACCTCACTCGGCGGCCAGCAGGCAACGACTGGCTAGGCTAACTAAAACGCAGGGAAAAATTCAAGCATGCGCATTCAGCTGTCTCCTTCCACTGTGCACAGTGGCGCTGCCTTAGAATCACTACTGAGCGCGGGAAAATTCAAGGTCGGATAATTATCAGACAGACCTCGTATGTATGTACGTTTCGAGATAACCTGCAAAAAGCATCCGATTAGTTTGAAATTGGGGTAAACGCATATTGGTAAGGTAGACAGAAATAACTGTACAATTTTAAGTTTAATTTGCTCGATTCATTCCAAAAATACAGAAAATTTTCTTTTATGTCATAATTATTTTCTATGGGAACTCAGATGATTTTAAATAAGGCAAATATTACTACAATTTGAAAATTGTGGTTATCGAATTCCCTGATTCCCTAGCAACTCTGCTCAATTTTTACAATAGCTGCGGTTGTGTGTTTGTGATTGGCACAAGAGTAAGTATCGCTTCTAATGATGATCTACAAATTGAAAATTTTTGGTAGGCAGCAAAAATATCTAGTTAATGGTTAAAATACCCCCTCCTCCTCTACACACATCGTTAGCAGGTTTTTTCTATTTTTTAAATGTAATCAGTTCATTAAAAAAAAAAAAAACTAATAAATTTAAGAAAGTGCAACAGTTTTTTTTATGAACTGATTGTGAAAGAATAATCACGAGCATAAAGTATATCTTGAATTGCCTTAACTATTTAACTCATTAAAAATGATTTTAAAAGATAAAGTTAGTTTTTCAACAAAACTTATCAAAATTATTATACAAAAATGAAAAAAAATGGAAATACATATTACAAAGTGTGAATGAATAAAGTATGCAATAAGTACAGAGCCGGCACGTGAATTTTTTGTAGTGTGTAAAAATAATTGTATAGCCCCTTTGAGAGAAAATTTTCTTCCATTACCCATGAATTGTGATACATTTTCCAACATTATGCAATGCACATATATATTGCACTATATTAATTTTTAACCCACTCAGTTAATTTTCCTTTGTCATCAATGCATCAAAATCTCACAAAAACTGTCTCATACTTACATTATGGAAAATATTTGTTACTTAAATTATTACTCATAACTTATATTGAATTCCACGCGCTCAACGTTAGTTCATAACACTGTGCAGCTTAAAGAAATTTTCGGCAGTTAACTAAATCATCAATTTAAAAAAAAAGAAAAAAAAAACACATTAACGTGTAGTTTAATACTAAAACTATTGACAGCTAAAGTTTCTTTTTCTCTTTATTTCATATATTATTAAAATAACGGATGGAGCTGTTATAAAAATTATTTTAGAAAGATTTTTCTAGGGTAGATCTTAACAATATTTTGGAAAATTTATAACTATATAAAACATCGAAATGTTATTTTAAAGTATAAAAAGAGGAATCAAATTGTAACCTTCCTTAGATATAATGCTTTAATTATTTATAACCAGTCCAGTGAAAAAAAGCTATTATTTTACTATATAAGATTACTATGAAGATCTGGAAGCCACCGCGGTCGTCCGAAATATTAAACTGCCCGGCCTGTTTTAAACTTTTGGAATTTGGCGTTTTAATTTTTCCGGTTGGATCTACCCTGATCGGGTTTGCTTCCATTCCGATCCGGGCGCGCACCGTCTTTCTGTGAAGCAGCGGCGGTCGAGCCACTTATTATTATAGAGACATTTATTAACGAACATGAAGAACTCCGTTTCATCAAAATGTTCAAGTTCAATTTAATATAAAAGTTATAATGCAGCCGAGCAATACCCGAAGGAAGCCATGGTTATTTTCAATAAGAGTTAAAAACACTGAACAATTGAATTAATGAAATAAAAGAGAGCTTGAGGATTTCCCTTACATAATTTATCTATGAAAATTATAATGCAATTACCTTTCACAAAAAATAAATATCAACAAACACAAAACATATACAACTTGCAATATTTATTTCTTTTTATTGATATTTTTATTTTAAATATAAAGTTCTTTAATTGGGGTTGGAGTTTGGACAATTTCCTTTTTGGATTCATATTTTAGTTTTTTATTTGTAGATGGACTAATTTTTAATTACAAATAAAAAAAAAATATTTTACACAAAAATTAAAAATTACTTTGAAAAAACAACATTGGATATATATTAAAAACAGGTGTTCATTTGTTAATGTTTGTAAATTTACTATTTATTGTCCATTTTACCAATTTTCATTCAGACATTATTTAAAAAACATGGTCAAAATTTTTCATTAAAAACGTCCCCCATTTAAAAAATGTAAAAACAGTTTCGAATAAAAAATCTTCACCACTCCACAAAAGCGCTTTCGCCCTAGCTAGAGCATCATCAGTTATGATCTTCAGTTCTCTGCCTCTCCACTATATATATGACTGCTGGTTGAAGAGATCCCCTATCGGCATTCAATTATCTCTCTCTCTTTCTCTCCCCCTCTTCTAACATTTTTTCCAGCGGCAGTCAAGCAATGAATGAACCATATCATTGCATGCGTCTTTGGATGCATTGATTTCTATTGATTCTCTTATTAAAGCATTATGTAAATTTTCGTAGTTCGCTATTTTCTGTATTTGTAGGGTTTCAAGTTTTATTGGGGTTTTAGTATTGGATATATATATATATATATATCCATTGATATATATCACCAAACCTTGTAAAATAAATAAATTTATTGAAATTTTCATAAGAGAATAACAAAGTTGGGCCTCTTTCGACATTTGTGTGAAAAAAGTAATTGTTTCAGAGATAAATATTGCATTTTTCTTAACTAAAATACTATTTTATTTATTACAAAACAGAATCAATGATTTTTTAACAAGCTTGGATCGTCACACAGTATCATCCTTTTTTACAAGAAATGCTGATTTTTTTGTGTGTGATTTCTAATATGTTTCTGTAAGTGATCATTTCGAGAAAAAGCTTTATAACAAACAGTACAGGCGAAGGGTTTTTCTCCAGAATGCTTAAAAAAATGCACTTTTAAATTATGTTTACTGGCAAATGTTTTCTGACACACATTACAGACAAAATTATTGCCTTCATGGACGTGAAGATGAGCAGTTAAATTATGTTTATATTTATATGCTTTCTCACACTTGTCACACTTAAAACGCCTTTCATTGCTATGACTATTTAAGTGATTTTTTAAATCAGTTTTACGTGCGAACGTTTTTGCACAGACGTCACAATTAAAGGGTCTTTCTCCTGTATGAACAAGAAAATGCTCTTTCAAATGTGTTAGGCGTGAAAAACTTTTCTGACAAAAATCACATTTAAAGGGTTTCTCACCAGAATGGGTCTGAAAATGCATGTTAAAATTACCTTTGTTATGAAAATCTTTTTGGCATACATTACAGGTAAATTTGATCCCTTTATGTGTTTGCAAATGTCTGTTCAACACTCCTTTTAATGAAAATGCTCTTGGGCAAATATCACACTGATAGGGTTTTTCTTTCGTGTGAACAAGAATATGATTCATTAATTTTGACCTTACTGAAAATGATTTTCCACAGGTAGGACATTCATGCTTTTTTACCTTAGAATGATTTAAAGAATGTTCTTGTAAAGTACTTTCACAGTCAAATCCTTTATCACAAATATGACACGTAAAATGGTTCTCTTCGTGGATGTGAAGATGCTCTGTTAAATTATGTTTATATTTATATGCTTTCTCGCACTTGTCACACTTAAAATGCTTTTCATTGCTATGACTCCTTAAGTGATTTTTGAAATCAGTTTTACGTGCGAACGTTTTTACACAGACGTCACAATTAAAGGGTCTTTCTCCTGTATGAACAAGAAAATGCTCTTTCAAATGTGTTAGGCGTGAAAAAGTTTTCTTACAAAAATCACATATAAAGGGTTTCTCACCAGAATGGGTCTGAAAATGCCTGTTAAAATTACCTTTGTTATGAAAATCTTTTTGGCATACATTACAGGTAAATTTGATCCCTTTATGTGTTTGCAAATGTGTGTTCAACACTCCTTTTAATGAAAATGCTCTTGGGCAAATATCACACTTATAGGGTTTTTCTTTCGTATGAACAAGAATATGATTAGTTAATTTTGACCTTATTGAAAATGATTTTCCACAGGTAGGACATTCATGCTTTTTTACCTTACAATGATTTAAAGAATGCTCTTCTAAAGTACTTTCAGAGTCAAATTCTTTTTGACAAATATGACACTTAAAATGGTTCTCTTCCGAATGACTATCGAGATGATGCACGTGATCCTTTTCTTCGACAAAACTTTTTTTACAGATATTACACACGAAAGGCCTTTTATCTGAATGAATTTCAAGACTCTCAGTTAAATTACTCTTCTCAGGAAATCCTTTTTCGCGAAGATCACACTTAAAATGATTTTCCATTTCCAACTTTTTTCGCACAATTTGTTTCTGAACACTTCAAATATGCTTTCAGCAGAAACAGATAAAATTTCTAAGTGGAATTGTAACAAATAATACCAGGATTTTATGTACAAAAAATATATATATGATTTTGAAACTCACACTTTTTTGGCTATTGTTGCTCTTATAACGTACAAGTATCTTCTAGAAGCAACGACTCCGAATAGAAATAGAAATTCAGATTTTTCTTTTGTTGTACATTGACAGAGTGGTGGGGCAATGAATGCAACAGAAAAAAATGTAACACCTGAAAAGATAAAAAAATAATAGATATAAAACGGAAAAAAGAAATATAAAAATATTTTATTTATAAAATGCCCATTTGTTGTACAGCTGTTTTTTGTTTGATTTAACCAAAAGATGCTTTAGCAAAATAAACTTTTTTTTTAAATCAATAGCAATTAAACAAACATCTATACACTATTCTATGCCACCAAAACAATTGAACAATAAACAAAACAATAAACGAAACAAGAGTGATACATAGAGATTTTAGAGAAAGCAAAAAGTCAACTATAAACAGGGAATACAATCAATTTGGCTGATGTTCTGAGGTCCTCATTAGTTCCCTAGCCTCCCAATATCTGCCAGATATACTGTTACTTGATAGTGCGGGGCACAGTGGTAAATGCTGTGCATTCAAGATTACATCCTCTCAACAAATAGGGCAATTTGGAATAGCAAGAATATCAAATCTGAAAAGGTAATTAGGTAGACAATCGTGTTCCGCGGCGAGTCTAAATAAGGCAACACTTGTTCTTGGTGCTATAGGGACATGAGATATTGCATTTTTCCATTCTTTATTTTCGAAGCAAAATAAACTTCAAGGGCAGATTTTAAACAAACTTCAAATAAGAAATTATCACTGCTTTTCAATTTCATGTTTTAAATTTTATATATATAAAAAAAAAAAAAAACTTGTTTTATCCATTCTAACCTTTGTTTTCCACATTATGAGCAAACTAAATAAAACACCATAACGTATAACAAGTAAAAAAAAAATTAAGTTTACACTTTTTTTTTACTCACACTTTTTATGTTTTTGTTCTCGTTCATAGAATGCACAATTGTCTTAGAAACAACGACTCAGAATATAAATAAAATTTAAGATTCCTCTTTTATTGTACATCGACAGAGTGATGGGGCGATAGGAAAAAAAATGAAATACTTGAAAATATGAGAAATAATAGATATAAAGCGGGTAAAAAACGCATAAAAATATTTTACTTCTAAAGTGGCCAGTCAATGCACAGCTTATTTCTTTTAACACGTTGACGGACACTTGCGGCTATAGTCGTCAAAGCGAAGTTCACTATGTGGCATGACGGCAATAGCCGCCCAAAACGAAACGGTCGTTTTTAGATACTACGGCTATAGCAGCACAAATGTGCATTTACCGACGTACAAGTAGAAGCCCAGTGTCATGCTTTGGAAACAATTTTTTAGGTTGAAGTTCGTTTTCCACCTGTTATACGAGTTGCAGCTTCAGCATGCACGTGCAGGGTGGCTAGTGGTCAGGGGAAAATACAGTTAAAAAAAATGGTAATTACCAGTATATTCTTATAGAAAAATTCAAATTGATTATTTGATCGAATAATCAAGATAAATTTTTCTATAAGAATATACTGGTGTTTATCACTTTTTTTTACTGTATTTTTCCCTGACCACTAGCCATCCTGACGTGGTTATGAAGGGAGTAGTGCAACCTAACTAAAGGTGCTCAATTAATCAAAATTAAGTTTAATTAAGCAGAAAGAGTAAAACTATATACTTCTAATATTCTAAAAATTACAAAAACATATAGTGTCAATTTTCGAACTTCACTTGTTCCTACTGTCCGTCAATGTGTTAAAACATTTTTTTAGAATAAAGAGATACAAACTACAAAAAGGACAAGAATAAAAATAATTAATATTTTCAATATACACGGCAAGCAAAAAAAGTTGATGGAAACCTTTCCCCGTGCAAAAATTCTTAATGCACTATTTATTTCAACTCTGACCATGCACAGGGTCCGACTTAGGCTATTTAGGGCCTCCGAATAAGCATTATTCTGCCCCCTTCTTTCTATTTATCAATAGAAAATGTTCTTGAATTATGCTGAAGCGACTAAACTTCATACATTAATTTCGTACTACGCACAATTTACATCTGTGTACAGGGTATGATAAGAAAGATGATCACAACTATAAGAGATGACAGAATACACTTTTTCTGTATAGGGAAATAAGGGCTCATGGCAGCCGTTGAAATGTAAATACATCTTTCCGTCATCCTTGACTATTTGTCATAATATCATACGTATGCAGACTTGCTAAGTTCTGAAAGCCAAAAATCAGGAGATTTTATTTCAGAAATCAGGAGATATTTTTTCAGTGCAATCTTATTAACTTTTATACATAAATATATTTAGCACAAGTTTAATTTTAAACAAGACTTTGTTATTGTTGAAGATTAAGAAGTATATCACGTTTTGTTTCTCCATAAACATGTAAAATATAGTGAAGATCTTAAATAAGTGTTAATCGGGGCAAATTATTGATAATCAAAACATGTCCATAGTAAGTCAAAAAGCCTTAAAGATTAATCATTTATAATGAATCGAAGTGTAGTTTATCTCATAAAATACTACTCATCATAACAAGTACACCCGTATGGCAGTTTTCATCCCTGAATCAGAGTACATTTGAAGGTACAATAATAGAATGTTGAAAAATGTGAAAAATAAGGAGAAAGATATCAAAAATCAGGAGTATGGAAAAACATGTGAAAATCAGGAGACTTGGCGAGTCTACGTATATCATAAGATGTCTAAAAGAAAAATGTCCCCAATTGGTCATCAATAATGGTTTTGATTTGCCTCGTTTTGAGAATAACGTCCACAATGAATTTCTCTTGAATTCAATGGCCTACTAAGTTGTTACAATAAAATTTTAATCATTAGCATTCTGATAATGTAGTTGATTCTTTTTTTTAGGGGGGGGGGGGGAGGACAAAATGCACGGAAAATGGAGAAGCCGGACCCACCCCCTTAAATCTTTAAAAAGTAAGAATTTTGGTCCATTTTTAATATTTGGCTCCCCTGTAACAAAAATTCTGCGTACGCCCATGAGCCCCCCTGAAATGGAGGCCCGTAGCATCTACCTTGCATGCCCCTTCATTAGTTCAGGCCTTGACCGTGCAAAGGATTTTTATTACAAACCTTGCCAAACATTGTGACTAGCCATTTATTAAATGTGAATCATTTTTTAGATTATTTAATCGTAACCACGCAAAATATCTTAATTTGTTATTTTCGAATCGAACATATTTTTATTAAGTTATAACTTACATTATCGCTGACGCTGAGATGGATTTTACTATTTGGCAGTTACCTGATGTGATTACGAGAAAGCCGCAATAAAATTGTTTCAGCGATGTGGAATTATGCGCACACAACACAATTTTATGGATTTTATATTTTTTTATGGATTTATTTTCTATTATTTCGGGTTCGGGTCGATTTCGAGTATGAAGTATCGAATTGAAGTATGTGGGGGTTCAGGACGGGATTCGAGTTAATGAAATTTTTTTGTCGGGTCGGGTTGGTTTGCGAGTTGATTTGAAATAAAATGTTTGGGGTCGGCTATAACCCGGCCAACCAGTTTCGGGTAGGATTATAGGTCGACGAAGTTTTTTTTTTGTCGATTTCGGGTTGGGTTGCAGGTCGAATTTTTATGTTGTCGATTTCGGTTGGTTTGCGGGCAGACGTAACATTTTTTTGTTGGGTTCAGGTGGGGATTAACAACAATAAAAAAAAATTCGTCGGATTCTGGTCTGGTTGTGGGCTGACTTTTAATAGATACTGTGGTTTCGTTAGAGTACCTGACCCGGTCAGGGTTCTAACCCGATCCGACAATGGATTCTACTTTGTACTTACTTTAATTCCAGAAAAATTATCAATTAAATCTAAGATAATTAAAAACGTACTTTTAAAAAAAACGATCCGCGTTAAAATCGGATTTCGCAACACGATGCGGGAATTCACCTAAAAGTAGTTTAATTAGTTCCGGAATAATTATAAATAAAATATACAATGATAAAAAACGTTTCACGAATATAATTCGACCGACGGTAAAATCGAATTACCCAACCCGATGCAACTCTGATGTTTACATGTTTTATTTAATTCCAGAATATTTATCAGTTAAAACTAAGGTTGTTCAAAACGTACTTATACAAAAAAAAAGAAGAGAAGAAACAAACCTGATATGCGTTAAAATTGGAATATCCTATCCGTTGCAGGGCTCTACTAACTTTTAAGTATTTTAATTAGTTGCAGAACAGGGGCCTCGTTAGTACTTCGAGTGCGAATATTTTTAGAAACATTCTTTGTTTCCGATGGGTGTGGGGCACTGGACATTTTCCTCGCTGTCGGGTGAACCAGTACGACTCTGTCCAAAATTAAAATACACACTTCCGAGAAGGCTAACGTATAAATGATTCATCAGAAAGTCATGCGAATCGGGAAGTGTACTAAGGTGATGATAGGAATTTTTTCCACAGCAAAAATAAATAAAGTTAAAAAAAACACCAATAGAGGCCGTATATCTTTATTCAGAATGTATAACATAATGCATTACACAATTTATCCGTCTAATGGCGACAAAACCTGTCCGATATGTTGGACAACATTCTCTGCTACTAACTAGCTGGAATCCTAACATAGCATGTTCTATGATTGATTACAGTGCATGGGTCGGGATGTTGGTAAATTGTATTTAAGATCGGACAGAGATCTTATAGGATCGCGGTAGATAGTCTTTGAGATATCCTCTGGGTCGAAAATCGCATGGATTCAAATCAGAGAATCTTGCAGGCCAAGCATTAAGAAGTAGCGGCTAATCCTGTCATCAGGAAAATGACATATACTGTAATTAACAATTGAAATGCTATGTTATGATTCCAAACGTAGCAGAAAATGGTGGCCGTCATATTGAACATGTTTTGTTCTCATTAAATGGATACATTGTGTACTTTAAGTTATATTTTCTGCATAAAGATATTAGACGGCCTCTATTGGTGGTTTTTGGAACTAAATTCTTTTACCGCAAAAAAGAAAGAAAAAAAAAACTCCTGTCATCTCCTTAGTGCACTCCTTAATTGGCATGACTTTCTAATGAATAGTTTTTAAGTTAGCCCTTTTCAGAAATGCTTACATTAATTTTGGACATGTTTTACAATAAAAGGAATAGTTGTAAGTAGATGCAAGGAAAATCATGAGTCAAGAATTAAATAATACAGCTACAGTGCTTTTCAAGCGAATATTTATTTTACATTTTAGGAACTAGCTGTTACTCGTCACAACGCATAAGATTTAAAGATGAATCAACGCAGTAATTAAGCAAAAATTTCACTCTTCCATAACTAAAAACATATGCAATTACAACCTCTTTATCGCATTTTATAGTAGATAATATTTCTGATGATTCCAGTTTGCATATTTAGTTTTTTAATATGATATTTTTCAGTTCTTTCGTGTGCTTGAAATTTCATACGCTTTCTCTACGATTAAGTATCTCGAGTAAACTTACTTCCTTGTTATTCTGTTTTATCATTTCTATATTGCGTTAATGGATACAAATTTAGTCTATGTTTTTGTTTCGAAGTACATTGTTTAAAGCGATTATGTTAGTAAATATTTTTGAGGAAATTTGTTAATAATTAACAGGTAACTTCAGACATGATTATGAGTTGATTAGCGAAAATCGAAAAAAAAGGAAAAAAACGTAAAATATAATTAATTTAGTAATTTATTCCTTCATGGGTGCGAATATGAGCTGTGATTTGGTGCTTTAACCCTTTCCGGCACAGACAAAGTCTGTTCGTAAAATGATAAATTGTTGACTGACACCGGCATTTACAAACGACTTTTTTAGAAAATATGAACTCCTTATTTTAAGCTTTCATTATAGAAACAAAATTTTATGTGCTCGGAATGGGACCATTGTGCTGGAAAGGGTTAAGGTTCCCCAACAGTTAGACTGCAAATTTTCCTGTCTAATAACACTTGAGAGGTTGGAATGCATCCGTATTTTTTAAATTTCTCAGCTCTGAAAATTTAATATTTTTACCCTCTTTCTAGGCTGTTGTTCATCTGACGAAACCCTATTCGTCTCACTCCTCTGTCTATATGTCTTTCTACCACAGAGTTCGTACTCGGAAACTGTATAAGTTGACTTGAAATACTGCACACTTACAGCTAAATACCTTCTGTCACATGACAAATCATAACATTTTGAAAAAAGTCTGATAACATTTTAATTAAATTAATTAATTTGATGACATCCCACAATTTCTGCGATTTTCTTAGATTTTTAAACATAACCATAATTCGTCTTTTTCGCTTAGGCTAGATGGTTCAGTGGTAGCGTGTTTTCCATCTAACCCAAAGGTTCCGGGTTCTATTATAGGCGACGAAAATTGAAATTTTCGATTTTTATATTTCATTGTCCAATCAATTTAATTAAAAGAAATTTCGCATATTTTTACTACTTTAAGGGTTTCGTTTTTTGTTTTTTAGCTAACATGAAATCCTGTACTTAAATATGCTTTTCAGATGTACACACATATACTGTTACAATTGTCTGAAAATCTGTTCTTGAATATTTACAAGTTTATTTAAAAAATAACTACATCTTGTTATAATTTTCTTATATTTTTAAACATAACCATAATTCCAGTCTTTTTCGCATAGGCTAGATGATTCAGTGGTAGCGTGTTTTCCTTCTAACTCAAAGGTTCCGAGTTCTATTCTCGGCGACGAAAGTTGAAATTTTCGTTTTTTACATTTCATTGTTCAATGGATTTAATTAAAAGAAATTTCATATATTTTTGCTACTTTAAGGGTTTCGTTTTTTGTTTTTTAGCTAACATGAAATCATGTACTACTTAAATATGCTTTTCAAATGTACAAACATATACTGTTACAATTGTCTGAAAAGCAGTTATTGAATATTTATAAGTTTATTTAAAAAATAACTACCTCTTGTTGTAATTTTATTATTGATGGGGCTGCCATGTATGTTCTTACTGATAAAGCGTATTGATAAATGATAAGAATAATTATAAATTAATGATTTGGATTTATTAATTAAAGGATAAAGTATTTTGAAAGGAATATTGAACGAAACGCTTTGTGCGATCTTCGATCACACTTAACCACTTGTTTATACTATTTGCTCTTTTTGATGCATGATGTGATGATATGCTGTATTTTTTTCTTTTTTATTTGACAAATGTTCCTAAAATACACAATTAATTTTATATTTCAAGTATTAAACTTTAAGTGAAGCAAACAAGTTGTAAATAAGATTTTAACACTTGAAATACAACTTACTATATATTTTGGAAATATTTTGTCAAATAAAAGAGAAAGAAACATTCTTCAAGAAGAGCTTACAGGAAATCGAAAGTAAACATTTTGATTCTCTGAGGCAAAATTTGAAAAATGCAGAAACGTTTCAAGACCATAGATTTAACAATATACAGGAACATTTGCGATCTGACTGATAAGAAACCTAAATTTCAAACATTTTCGAATACAGGGTGATCCGGAATTCATGGTACAAACTTTAAGGGTTGATACAGGACACTGTAATAAACAATTTTTGTATAGGAAACCAGGGTCAGAAATTCATTTATATAGTCAAAAATACAGGGCATCTCACACCAAAACGAAGTCATAATTTTAACAGTAGTAATACATATTAACGAAATCTTTACAAAATGCTTACAATTCATACAAAAATGAGTTTGTTGCATATTTTGTTAAAATATCTTCACTACTGTTAAAGTTATGAACAAAACGCAACTTCGGAGTGGAGTGACACCTTGTAATTTTGACAAAATAAAGGGATGTTTTACCATGGTTTCTTATACAATAAATGATTTTTACAGCGTCCTGTACCAACCCTTAAAGTTTTTGCCATGACTTCGGGATCACTCTTACATTGATTTTTGAGTTAACCCACTGTAAAAACCATTTATTGTATAGGAAGCCAAGGTCAAAAATCCATTTATTTAGTCAAAATTACAGAGCGTCTCACTCCAAAATGAAGTTTTGAAGATATTTTAACAAAATTCGCATCTTTGAATAAATTGTAAGCATATTGTAAGGATTCCTTTAAAATATATTCACAGCTGTTCACGTTATGAACGAAAACGAGACTTCGGACTAGAGTGAGACACCCTGTATTTTTGACTAAATAAACGGATTTTTGATCCTGGTTTCCTATACAATAAATTATTTTTTACAGTGTCCTGTACCAACCCACTGTAAACACTGTAAAAATCATTTATTGTATAGGAAACCAGGGTCAAAAATCCATTTATTTAGTCAAAATTACAGAGCGTCTCACTCCAATCCGAAGTCATGAAGATATTTTAACAAAATTAGCAACAAACTCATATTTGAATAAACTGTAAGCATACTGTAAGGATTCCTTTAAAATATATTCACAACTGTTAAAGTTATGAACGAAAACGCGACTTCAGACTGGAGTGAGACACCCTGTATTTTTGACTAAATAAATGAATTTCCGACCCTGATATCTTATACAAAAATTGTTTGTTACAGTGTCCTGTACCAACCAGTAAAGTATGTAGCATGAATTCAGGATCACCCTGTATAATTGCACATGAACGTTTTTTCATTGTTACAACTTCTTATAGGGTAATTAAAATCCAGTTTAAAATTTAACGAAACTAGAAAACTTAATATATTTTGTAAAAGCATCTGTCGTAAAGCACGAAAAAATATTTTTAATGTTTTTGTTGCAAAGACAAATATTTCGCTTTGTTGTTAGTAAAATTTTATTTATTACAAAAAAAAAATTACTTTTAAACAAGTTTGGATTTTCACTCATTATCATCATTTTTTTATAACCATTACTGAATTTTCTTATGTGTGATTTCTAGTAATGTGTCTCTTTAAATAATCACCTCGATGAAAAGCTTCATCACAAACAGGGCAGGGGAAGGACTTTACACCGGAATGTTTCCGGAAATGAATTCTTAAAGTTCGTTTAGTGGTAAATGTTTTCTGACATACATTACACATAAAATTTTTGCCTTCATGCATGAGAAGATGAGCAGTTAAATGATGTTTATATTTATATGCTTTCTCGCACTTGTCACACTTGAAAGGTTTTTCACTGCTATGACTCCTTAAATGATAATCCAAATCTCTTGAACGTGCACATGTTTTCCCGCAGATGTCACAACGAAAGGGTTTTTCCCCAGTATGAATAAGAAAATGTTCTTTCAAATGACATTTCTGTGAAAAACTTTTCTGACAGACGTCACATTTATACGGTTTCTCACCAGAATGGATCCGAAAATGAATTTCAAGGTGAGTTTTACTATTAAATTCTTTTTGACATATGTTACAAACAAAATCCTTTCCTTTATGATCACGCAAATGTCTATTTAATGTGTTTTTTCTTGAATATGTTTTCGAACAGATGTGACATTTATATGGACTTTCTTTCGTATGAACACGAATATGATATTTTAAGTTGCAACTTTCTGAAAATGATTTTCCACAAATATGACATTCATGCAATTTTCCTTTCGAATGAGTTAAAATGTGTTCTTGTAAAGAATTTTCACTTTCAAATACTTTAGGACAAATGTGACATGTAAATAGTTTCTCTCTTGAATGACTATGGAGATGATGAATGTTATCCGTTTCTTCGCCAAAACTATTTTTACATAGAGACCTTTTATTTGATTCAATTTTTAGATCCTCAGTTAAATTACTTTTCTCAGGATGTCCTTCTTCGAGTATATTGAACTTAAAATGACTTTCCATATCCCAATTTTTTTTTTCAATTTTCTGCGCACAACTAGTTTCTAAACTCTTCACATATCCTTTCAGCACAAGCAGATAAAAATTTTAAGTGGAATTCTAACTAATAATACCCGAGTTTTATGTATAAAATATCTGCATGACTCACACTTTGTTTTGCTGTTGCTGTTCATATAATGCACAAGTATCTTCTTGATGCAAAGACTCTGAATAGAAATAAAAATTCAGATTTCTCTTTTGTTGTACAACGACAGTGTGATGGGACGATGAATGCAACAGACTGAAAATGAAACACCTGAAAAGATAAGAAATAACAGACATAAAATAAGATAAAAAGAATTCAACTATATTTTTTTACTTACAAAATGATCATTTTTTGTATAGTTTATTAATTTTCTTTAACCAAAAGATTCTCTAGCGAAATAAATTTCAAAGACAGATTTTAAAGAAACCTCAAATGAAAAATTTTCACCGCTTTTCGATTGCATGATATAAAAATTGCCCCTTCCACTAAAAAAAAAACAACTTATCTTTTCATTCTAACTTCTGTTTTTCACATTATGAGCAAACTACAAGTAAAACATCGTAAGTAAAAAAAAAATAATAATAACGTTACTTAAAAGTTTAGTTTTTACTTGCACTTTTTGTTGTTGTTCATATAATGCACAGTTATCTTTTAGAAACGACTCAGAATTAGAGATGCGAAATACAGTTATTTTTGGTTAACAAGTTACAGAATTCCACAGTCGCGTTGGTAACAGGTTCCAATAACATGTTATTTTTGTAATGAATAATCAATTGCTATGTATGCTACCAACGGACGTTTTAATTAAACGTCCTTAAAACAGAATGTTTGAAATAATTTTGGGAAGTAAGTCGTCCGTTCCCGTTCAGATGAATTCACATTATTAAAATATGTTTACATAATAAAAATTTCGTTTTTACGCGGCAAATCTTACCTAGTTATGATAATTTGAATTTCATGAATTTTCAGCGTTTGCTGGCACTAAAAACACGCTTTTCCATCTTTAGTAACATAAATGCCTAAAATTCATTAAATTCTAAGTATCATAACTCGGAAAGTTTTCATCATAGAAGAATGAATTTTTATTGATTTATTGTTAGAAGATAAACTCTTTTTAAATAAAATTTATAGAACTCAGATATTGTATAAAATCTTTAATTACGTAACTATTTAAAAAGGAGCTATCTTGACGTAAACTGATTTTCATGTGGTGACATTTTAGCAATTTTAACTATACCGCTAAAACTAACGGCTTAGGAATTGGATATTGGTAAACAATAAGAAGGGACACACCATGTATAAAAAATAAAACGCATTTTTAAAAACATGATTTGCAGAAAAATGTAAAAAATTTCGTGTTTCTCTCATTCATACCTGCCATAATATGACTGCTCGAGTAATTTATCGATTAAATATGTTAACTATTAGCTTTAATTCATTTCTGTTTCTGTTTAACTTGTCAGATACAAATTAACAACCCCACCCCTTCAAAAAAGGTTTAAAAATAGCTTGATTTTACCTAATTTTAATTTACTATCAGCTGTTCATCGATCGTCTGCTCAGGAGTGTCATATGAATATACTGGTCTCTACATGGGCCGAAATATTCAGATCCCGGGCCAGAGGACAGCTATCTTTGCCTGCCATCGGCACAGTATGAAAATAAGTTATATTACGTACAATTAAAAAAGATATTTTAAAAAGAATATTGAACACATATTTATACAAACATTTTAAAGTACAGCATTTTCCCGATGATATTATTTTCGTAACCCACTGTATACGAAATTACAATATTAATGATCACATAGACACATACAAATGAAAATTCGTTAAAAAAATGAATATAGTTTAGAAGAAAGGGAAAATATTATTTAAAATATCATAATTTTGAAGCTCTATAAAGTAGTAAATAAATATACATAACTTTTCTTTTGTCTTTTATTTATTGAAACAAAATTAAATTCTACGATTCCGTTAATAAATGTAGAATATTACTATTGGAAAAAAAAAAAAAACTACTAGCCTGCAAAGTTTAGAAAGAATAACGCGAAAGTCTAAAATCCTCTTTAAAAAGATAGGACTTCAGTCCCCACCCTTTCCTTGACACACCCTATCATTCAAGTCGAGCAAAAACTTTCAAAGCGAGTGCGAATCATCATCCCAGATAGCAAGCAGGGTTCCGAAAATGGTCCTTTTTCATTTTCTTTCGATTTTTCTGCAAAGGTATATTATCTTTACCGTATATCACGGTCACAGTAATGTTTTCAATATTAGATTTTTGGAATAACCGTCAGAAAACCTACGTTCTAAAATCATAATGCGCGCATTCATTTTCCGCGCATGCGCAACTTATTTCGAGCTACAAATTGCCCTTGTGCTTGCGTTCACTCACTCATGACTCATTGAAGGTGATATTGACGTGCTAGCAGGTCACATATAGCGTCGCTCTGCGAGTGCCGGCTTTGCATTTGCAATCATGTTCCATCTAAAGTATGTTGAAATATTTTGTATTAATTTAATTTCATAAAGCTATACCTTATTGTAAGAACTACATACCAACGCATATTTCTGTTGTATTTCTTGAAATTTCCATTTATAATATGTTTTTTATTCTTAACGAATTAATGCGAGTTCTTTAAACATATTTTCATTGCAAAATACAATAGATAGAGAATAGCATTTGTTTATCTTTTACAATATATTATTATCGTTTATGTTATCTATTGATGCTCCCCAATTTTAAAATATTAATCTTATAGTTCATGTGCTTAAAAATTACCGTCAAAAGTTTGAAATATTCCGTAATAATAATAATAATAATAATAGATTTTGTACTGGTATTTAAACTGTAATTTAGTCAAAGTTAATTATTTTTACGCATACGTTTTATTTTCTTATATTTTAGGGTACTTTTCGGTTAGCCGGGCGCCAGTGAAATGTATATATCTATATATACATATATATGTATACATACACACATATATGTATGTGTATATATATGTATATATATATATACATGCGTATATAAATGTGTGTATGTATAGATATATGTATATATATGTATACATAGGTATATAAATTTCACTGGCGCCCGGCTAACCGAAAAGTACCTATTTTAGTAATTTATGTTGTATAAAATTTCATTTTAAAATATCATTCAATGACAATTGTTTTTATATTATGTACGTTTAAGATACAAAATTTTTATTGTATGCGTTGCTACAATATTTTAAAGTGTTGTTACTTTTATTTCTTTGTTTAATACATTTTATTTTCATGAAGTTTAAAAAAATGTGTTTTAATTTAATTATTTAAATTTTTGACGTTTCAATATACATACTAATAATTATGAAAGATTTTGAAAATGAATTTTTATATTTTAAAGGGGAAAAAAAGTCTAATTAATCTTAACAGATTATTATTATTTATTTTTAATTACGGAGCATCAATAGATTTAATTCAGAAATAAATCATTCTGAAAAATTATTGTTCTTCTGTATTAAGTAAACTGAAAACATGCTTAAAGTAGACTAAAAATAAACAAATAGGTAATATGCATATGATATAACAATTTATAAATGGAAATTGCATATTTGTTTCTATTTTTTTTTCTCAGTAATTATATAAACACCAAAATTTGGTTTTATATAGTTCTTAAATGAAGTTCTTAAATCTTTATGAAATTAAATTATGCAGTATAATGTTTAACTTACTTCAGTTTGTCAATCAACTAATAAATGAGAGTAATTGCATGATAGTGGGCTGACCATTATCACTTTCCAAATATAAAAACACAAAAGTTAAGACAACATAAAAACTAAGACATAAACAATTCCAAACTCAGACATTTAAACTATTGTGAAACTTTCCGGATAATGTAGTAGGGCTTAAGCAAAAATATAATATACAAAAAAAATTTCTTGTTGCCCGAATTCACTTTAAAAGGAAAATATTATCCCCGGTATATTTTAGACTATTTTTAAAACTGATTAATGGTAACAGATACAAAAAAAATTAAGTTATCTATTTTAGTTAGTTCTGTCAAACTCAAACAAAAGTTAGAAAACTTCTGTAAAATTAATCCTCACAGTTCATTCTAACAAAATGCATATATTAGATTTAAAAATTTTTAATGTTATCAACAATTAATTTTTTTTAGAAGCAATATATTAATTAAAATATAAAAAATAAAATATATTCAAATTTTAGCAATTACATAGGAAAGGAATTTTAGCAAATAAAAAAGAAATATATTAATTAAAATATGATTTCTTAAATATAATGTGGGCTAATAAAAATCCTTATTTTCCATTTTTTTTTCTTCAGTATATAAAAATTAAGCTAAAATTTAGTTTCCAACAGAAACAAAGACAATTTCTAAGGCAGGTTATTTTGATGAAAACCTAATGCCTCTGTCAATTAAGATTTAAAACTAACAGATTAATCAAAACCTTTCTCATTTCCTTTATAGATGCTTATAATAAAAGCATTATTATCTACCTTTGATTGTAATTCTTGTTACAATGGTTAATAAGAAATACGTAACTAGCCTTACATTTCTACCTTTTGGTATGCTTGTCCTAAAACACTTACAAAGTACCTCAGATTGTGTCAACTAGCAACCTTTTATAATCCTTTTTACAATGTTTGCAAACCTTTCAGACAAAGCCTTTAAAAAGCATCTAGTCATTTACATGTTAAGGTCAGAAAAATGTTTTAAAAATCAAAAATTGTTATCTGGGATACCGCTTTAAGCCTAGATACGAAAATAATCTTATTTGTTTATTATACCTACATAACGAATATTTCATTATTTTACTGCAAAAAATTTCACACAAAGATGTAGTTCTTCCTCACACCCATAACTGGATTGCAAAAAGTATTTCAAAAGAACATATCTGTCATTTTAATTAAACGAGTCTGATTATTTAAACAGCAACCAAATGGTTAAAAAAATCACATTTAGAGGAAAGAGTTATCGAAGGTTAAACAGACAATTCCGCTACTGGCAACATATTTATCTATTACTCAGTGCTGTAGTTGGAAAAAAAATATTTGTGGGAACTCACCTTTTCATAGAGTAGATGTTGATGCTACCGGATTTTTGCTTAGCCAAAAGCCGACTTTTTTTTAATTAGCAGTTATAATTATTATATTCTAGTTTTTATAATATTGTATTTGTATAGCATTCATCTAAAAGCAATATTTAATCAATCTCATGATAACACTTTCCATTATGAATCAAAATTTAAATGAAATAACAGAAATGAATCCATATATAACTTATGTGTTTTTTCTTGAATATGTTTTCGAACAGATGTGACATTTATATGGACTTTCTTTCGTATGAACACGAATATGATATTTTAAATTGCAACTTTCTGAAAATGATTTTCCACAAATATGACATTCATGCAATTTTCCTTTCGAATGAGTTAAAATGTGTTCTTGTAAAGAATTTTCACTTTCAAATACTTTAGGACAAATGTGACATGTAAATAGTTTCTCTCTTGAATGACTATGGAGATGATGAATGTTATCCGTTTCTTCGCCAAAACTATTTTTACATAGAGACCTTTTATTTGATTCAATTTTTAGATCCTCAGTTAAATTACTTTTCTCAGGATGTCCTTCTTCGAGTATATTGAACTTAAAATGACTTTCCATATCCCAATTTTTTTTTTCAATTTTCTGCGCACAACTAGTTTCTAAACTCTTCACATATCCTTTCAGCACAAGCAGATAAAAATTTTAAGTGGAATTCTAACTAATAATACCCGAGTTTTATGTATAAAATATCTGCATGACTCACACTTTGTAAATAATGACACATCTATCCTAGAAGTTTCCATAAAGAACGATAATGAGAGGTATTTTCTGTGCTGTCTGCTTTACGACAAGCTGTCTTGTCTTGTCTGATAATCTTCTTCCTGATCGCAACCAAGATTTCAGATATGGTTCAGGACAAATTTTTTTTAATTGAGGTCCTACACGGCTTATGAATATATGTAAACTGGCTCTTTCAATAAGGAGTGAATTTTTCGCATCGGTTATGATGTTATTTATACAGCTGAATGCTCTTTCGCATTCAGACATTGGAATGGGTATAGTTTTTACAGTCTGGAGAAAAAAAAAAAGCTTGTGCTCGTACGCGATATTATTCTTTTACAGTAACAAACCAAATATTTCTGGGAACGGCGTTCCCACCCAACTACAGCACTGCATTACTCATTGTGAGGAAAATATGAAGATAAGAATTTTACTCTTTTCCTTCCTAATTCGTGGATAGAAATATAAAGCTCGTCAGTGGGTTTCGAATATTTCGACTTGCGGGCTCTTTCTTTTTCTTTTTGAGGCAAGACCTCAGACATTTACTAGAAAAAACTAGTCGTTGGGGGCCACCGTAATACTTACCCATCATGTATATGTATAATGTAAAATATTAAAATAAAAATGTGTAAACTACTTATAAAATGCATTGCAATTCAAATAAAATCGTGGCTTGATGACGTCATAAAAAGGCTCGATTACTGAATTGCTTGAAAGAGGTTTTTCCTTATAACTCCAAAAATAATACTCCTATTAACTAGCGGTTTATTGCATCTGATTAAGCGTCAAATTTTCAATTAAAATATATATTTGAAGTGAAATTTGGATGAAATACAGGGTCATGAAAAATCGAAGAGTGTGGTAAATAGGATTCCAAATATCTCGGCAACTAATTATCCGATCGACTTCATGTTTTATGCAAAATTTATGTTTTTTTATTGTCTTTTATATTTACTCCTTAAAATAAACAATTTCGAAAATTTTTATATACCTTTCATCAGAACGAATATTTCGAGAGTCCGAAAAAAAATGTTCCGGTTAATCGAGGTTATTGAAATGAAATAGGCTTCTTTCCATTATTACATACTAAGTACATACCAAATTGCAAGTCTCTATCTCAATTTGTTCGGGAGATAGAGCGTTTACAGACACACACACAGACGGCAAATTTTTTTTTCTAAAAATATGTTTTTCGTAATCTCCAGTGTCTGAAACGTGTAAATCCGTCAAAAAAAATTTTTCGATTTTCAAAACGATTACAAGACTTACCCTATACTACGTATGATGGGTAAGTAATAAGCAATATAGCTTAAAATTTTACCTAAACTGTCTTATTTTCATGGAAATTATGTTCTCGCATACTGTGTTTTCTTTAAGGGTGTTTTCAAATACAAACTAGGTACATTCTGACACATTCCTAAAATGATTTTTTTTTTCGTAAACGCAAAAACACTGCAAGTGTTCTTATTAAAAAATTATGAAATCTAATAGGGTTTTGCAATTTTTGATAAAGGCAAAAGATATTTCAGAAAATTATGTCAAGTTGGAGTTTTAAACTGAATTTCTGTGTAAAACAGCCCAAGACGGTACAGTCTCTTCTCGGTAAATTGTTATTTAATTAACAGGGACTTTAAGTAACATATTAATGCGGTAACAGGTTCTAACACAATAACTATGTATTTATCCTGTTATGATAAATTACGCCCTTCCCTACTCAAAATATAAGTAACATTTCTGATTTTTCTTTTTTTGTACATCGACAGAGTAATCGGGCGACGAATGCAACAGGAAACATATGAAACATTTTCCAGCACATCCGGGGAACTATAACGAAACTTCACCGTTAAATAAGGGGAAAGAAGATATGTAAGTAAACAGTTTAGGAAACATATAACATATTTAAAAATCCACTTTGCTCAATACCTTCCATGGCCAAAAAACTATTCGAATTCGTTTGTGCAGCCTGTATATGATCTATAGATTTGCATAGATACTGCATAGCATGATAAAGTTAAGTTCAGTTAGAAAATTCACATTTAGCAATTTTCGCCAATCGATTGAATTGCACTCGAATTCTTTTATACAGCCATGTATATAAAGCCTTTTGTGCACACCACATATTAAGCTAAAATGTAATTCAGGTGAAAAACGCACTTCCAGCAATTACTATTCATAAACGACCATGCATTTTGTTCTTTGTGTATAGTCTGTATATGAATTTATTTATATTACACACACTTCTATTAGTCTACTAAATATTTTGCAAAATGTATACATTTTAACGTCTGAATGTGAAAAATATTAAAAACACCAATTAAAATAATTTAAGACAGACATGAGAATACATAAAATAAAAATTTTATAAAAAAATATATACTTAAAAACAGTTAAAAATACAAAATAGTAGACGTTTCGCCAAGCGACACGCAAGGCATCATCAGTACAAAAACAATCTATTGCATAACAAACCACAGAACAAGGAAAAAGAAAAGGTTTGAAATCAAGGAAAGTTGAAGTTATTTTAAAAACAGATAATATTCATTAGGGACAGAACGAGCTTCATTCAACGTCTGCGATCGCAATTGAGTGAACCAACTCTCAAGGAGTAAATATTGTTTAACAGGAAAATGCGTAATACAGTTAGGACTACTCTTAAACAATTCACTCCCATAGTCAGTAATACTTACGAAGTAATACCTTCGTGCAGACCTGTATATGATCTACAGAATTTATACACACTACATACTATTTAGCAACAAGATTTAACCTTTATACAAGATTTATCCTTTGGATCTTAGTGTCATTCGTTAAGTGAAAGTGCACTACAGAAAAACTTTAATCCGTCGATTTCTGACTGCGTCAGAAAAAAAAGTCCTTCCGGCCTGTACCGGGAGGAAAAGGTAGCTTTCCTATATCTTAGTTTTAAAATTTTAGCTAATGTTACACGAAAACAGCAACTTAAAATGCAAATAAAACGTTTACAAAAGATTCGTTAATACTGAATTTGAATAAGAAATTCGCCAAATTATTGAGCAATACCCAAATTGGCTTCATTTATGAAAACTTATTTTGGTCGCCAAAGTTGGCGATATTTCGCCAAATGTCGCCAAGTTTGGCGAGAATTTGGCGCTAACGGATATGAATATATAGTTTTATGCGTTTGATTGGGAAAATTATTACAACAATGAAAATTTTTGTAATGTGCTGTCTTGTTTCAAAATGTCAGCCACCCTAGAATTTCAAACTGCTCTATCTTAGCCGTTTTTTAAGATAGAGGTAAAACAAAATATGCTCTGGAATCCTCGTTTCAAGGCCTAACACTGAATTAAAAAATAAATTTGAATTTTTAACTTTTTTGTATATTTATTTTAGTTTTAAATTTTTAAATGGGCGCCATCTTGAAACAAAATGGCGGACCAAGCTGGCCAACGAACTCGGTCGAGACATTGGTGAGCTTAATACACACAATTAGTTTCATCAAAATGGATTTATAAATACGAACGTTATCGTATGACATAGGTCATATATATATAAATCAACATTTGAACGGAGGGTGGTTTTGGGGTCTGGGGGTCATGATCGGTGAAAATATATCGAAATTTTCCGGAACTGCTTTCCTCCGAACGGCTGCAATAGGTAGCTTTATACTTTTAGGTAGCTTTCAATACTAAAAAGTCCTTCCGGCCTGTACCGGGAGGAAAAGGTAGCTTTCCTATATCTTCGTTTTAAAATTTTAGCTAATGTTACATGAAAACAGCAAGCTAAAATGCAAAGAAACGTTTACAAAAGATTCGTTAATACTGAATTTGAATAAGAAATTCGCCAAATTATTGAGCAATAGCCAAATTGGCTTCATTTATGAAGACTTATTTTGATCGCCAAATCTGGCGATATTTCGCCAAATGTCGCCCAATTTTGCCAATTTTGTCGCCAATGTCGCCAATTTTGGCGTTAACGGATATGAATATATAGTTTTATGCGTATGATTGGGAAAATTATTACAACAATGAAAGAAAATAATTTGCGAGTAATCGCGTTAATGTGCTGTTTTGTTTCAAAATGTCAGCCACCCTAGAATTTCAAACTCCTCTATCTCAGCCATTTTTTAAGATAGAGGTAAACCAAAAAAAGTTCTGGAATCCTTGTATCAAGGCCTAACACGCAATTAAAAAATAAATTTGAATTTTTAAATTTTTTGTATATTTATTTTAGATTTTAAGTTATTTTACATCTTTAAATGGCCGCCATCTTGAAACAAGATGGCGGACCAAGCTGGCCAACGAACTCGGTCGAGACATTAGTGACCTTAATACACACAATTAGTTTCATCAAAATCGATTCATAATTACGGGCGTTATCGTATGACATAGGTCAGATATATATATATATATATATATATATATATATATATATGAAATGAATGTGAAAAAGTATGAAAGATTTTTGAATGTGAACGAATGTGGATTGATATGAAAGGATAGTTTAGTTAAACCCATTCCAAATCAGAAGCTAAAAGATAAAAATTCAAAGTTTAAAATCCCTAAATCGCGTGTCAAAATTTTAAAGTTTTGCCTTCATTTCTAGTTGCCCCTGTAACTTAACTTTCCTTACGATACATTTATTACGAACAGATATTAATTTTGAATCCTCGTTAAGATTAAAAGTGCTGACGGTAACGCATCTCTCTTCTCCCGTTGGCTACATCTTGCATGTTAATTATCTGGGCTGCTTACCCAGATATGAGTCAAGGGCTAATTAGCCAATTAAATGACATTATTTCATAAGTTGCAAAGCGGTCTCTGGCGGTGGTCCGGCCGTATATAATGTGAGGAGCACGTTTTTGCGTGGCTTTTGACTCTAATCACTCTCCACAAAAACTACGGCCAGTATTCTTCGAAGTGCGACGGCATCCTTGCCGTTGTAAGTCCGGCAATTCGCCGAAATATGAACGATAAGACGATGTTTCCCCGGTAAAAGACTCTTCAAACTGTCCCCTGGGCCTAGCTTAAAGAGAGACTTGTAATTACAAAGGAATAAACGCTAGTTCCCAGGAAAATGCTTGCTGATTTCTTTTACATTCGCACGACTACATCAACGACGTTATACCGATTACTGGAATGTGTGATAGCGGCGATCGACCGTCTGTTGTTACAGAGGGATCGATGTGCGTTCGTTATATCGAGGTGCGCCCGTTATACAGAGGCGATATCTTACATATATATATATATATATATATGGATATATCTATATATATAAATCAACATTTGGACGGAGGGTGGTTTTGGGGTCTGGGGGATCGGTGAAAGAATATCGAAATTTTCCGGAACTGCTTTCCTCCGAACGGCTGCAATAGGTAGCTTTATACTTTTTTGTATTGAAAGCAACCTAAAAGTATAAAGCTACCTATTGCAGCCGTTCGGAGGAAAGCAGTTCCGGAAAATTTTGATATATTTTCACCGATCATGACCCCCAGACCTCAAAACCACCCTCCGCTCAAAATAACCATTCATTAATAAGAAACATCGTAATCGAACCAACCATAAAAAGACTATTTTTAATCACCGGGCCTTTAAAAGAAAATAACAGAAGACAAAGTTGCTGCTTTGATTAATGTCTCAGGTGATCAAACCCCTTTTTCTATGAGAAAACTTTTTATGTCAACCTTATATTCCCTTTTTATGTCAACCTTATATTCCATTTTTATCCCAAACAGTATTCCATTTTTTACCAAATATACCACCATACTGAGGTAGCTGAAAAAAATCAATGTATGTTATCAACGCCACTGTGAAATATAGAAATTCTTCAGTCTGCAAATAATGACTTACTTGATGTTTTTCCAAAAAATCCTCTATTTTCATATGTTGTACCCAGTTCACCAATCAATCAAGTCCGTATTACAATTTACCAAGTTGGTACCTTTAACCTTTTTTTCCAACTGTCTTGTTGCCAACTAATAACTATTGTTCGAAACTAGATAATTGGCTAAAGCAAGAACAATTGGTTACCCTTTTTAACCAACTGCATAAATTAGACTATTATTTCCCTACAAGAGGGCCTATCCTCACCTAAGTTTTTTTTTGATTAGAAGTTCCTATTTTTACAAAGTTTTCAAGTTTATTTTTTTTTCTCCTCCTGAGAATAATTCCCACTAGTGTCCTATAAGCCCAAAGATGCTTATAAATAGATAAATTGGAGTAGTAACAGAGCTTGTAACTGCTCATATGACATTTTCATGTTTGTGTTGTTTTTATTGCATTTGTAGTAATTGTTTTGTCCTATATTTACAGTATATTTAAAGTACATTTTATGCTATATATTTTTTAATTTAATGTTTTGAATAAGTTTTTATATCATGTTGAAATATTTTTATAAGTTTAAGTGCATTTTTTAATTGTTTGTGTTTTGTGAATCATATAAGTAATTGCCATATTATATTTCTGTTTTCAAGTATCATATTATTTAGTTTTTATTGTATTGTATGTTTAAAGAAAGGTGCAATGTTTACCTTTCCTGATGAACCAACACCCAAGAACAATTCACACAGGACATGTTGGTTAACAAAAACTTTTGCAATGTGCTAACAGACTTTCAAAAAAATAGCACACAATGTTCTCGCGAGAAATGTTTAAATTTTTTTTTGCTGCAGCTGTGTGTTTTGTTTACAATATATGTCATATGTTTAATCTTCAGTGTATATCATCAAATAGTACCAGTATTTTATGTAAAAGTAAGCCCAAGCAGTTTGAGAGTCTAATTAGAATTCCGTAGAAAAAAAAAAAAAAAATTCGATAGCCTAGTTTAAAATGAGTTTAACTTATGGGGTTGAGCCCCACAGCCCTTGCTGACAAGTACTGTGGTGCTCATTTTTAAAGGGGGGGGGGATGTGAAATGAATGTGAAAAAGTATGAAAGATTTTTGAATGTGAACGAATGTGGATTGATATGAAAGGATAGTTTAGTTAAACCCATTCCAAATCAGAAGCTAAAAGATAAAAATTCAAAGTTTAAAATCCCTAAATCGCGTGTCAAAATTTTAAAGTTTTGCCTTCATTTCTAGTTGCCCCTGTAACTTAACTTTCCTTACGATACATTTATTACGAACAGATATTAATTTTGAATCCTCGTTAAGATTAAAAGTGCTGCCGGTAACGCATCTCTCTTCTCCCGTTGGCTACATCTTGCATGTTAATTATCTGGGCTGCTTACCCAGATATGAGTCAAGGGCTAATTAGCCAATTAAATGACATTATTTCATAAGTTGCAAAGCGGTCTCTGGCGGTGGTCCGGCCGTATATAATGTGAGGAGCACGTTTTTGCGTGGCTTTTGACTCTAATCACTCTCCACAAAAACTACGGCCAGTATTCTTCGAAGTGCGACGGCATCCTTGCCGTTGTAAGTCCGGCAATTCGCCGAAATATGAACGATAAGACGATGTTTCCCCGGTAAAAGACTCTTCAAACTGTCCCCTGGGCCTAGCTTAAAGAGAGACTTGTAATTACAAAGGAATAAACGCTAGTTCCCAGGAAAATGCTTGCTGATTTCTTTTACATTCGCACGACTACATCAACGACGTTATACCGATTACTGGAATGTGTGATAGCGGCGATCGACCGTCTGTCGTTACAGAGGGATCGATGTGCGTTCGTTATATCGAGGTGCGCCCGTTATACAGAGGCGATATCTTACATATATATATATATATATATGGATATATCTATATATATAAATCAACATTTGGACGGAGGGTGGTTTTGGGGTCTGGGGGTCATGATCGGTGAAAATATATCGAAATTTTCCGGAACTGCTTTCCTCCGAACGGCTGCAATAGGTAGCTTTATACTTTTTTGTATTGAAAGCTACCTAAAAGTATAAAGCTACCTATTGCAGCCGTTCGGAGGAAAGCAGTTCCGGAAAATTTTGATATATTTTCACCGATCATGACCCCCAGACCTCAAAACCACCCTCCGCTCAAATGTTGATTTATATATATAGATATATCCATATATAGATATATCCATATATATATATATATATATATATATATATATATATATATACAGGGTGTCCATAATTAAACGACCCTACTTTAAAGTTGTCTACAGACAAAACTATTGGTCAGAAAGTTGTGAAATTTTGTGCAGGACATAATGAAGGGATGGGAATTTTTTTGAGCGAAAAAAATAGTTCAAAATTTCGTCACTAGGGGGCGCTTTTTAATGAATTACACATTTAGCATACATTTGCAATAGTTTTCAAATTTTATTACAACAAAAGATGTTCAACAAAACTTTCTTCACGACATGTTCGCATTACGGCATTTCCCAAACACACTGCAGTCAAATGTGGAACATGCTACCTTACGATTCCAGATGGTAGATGAAAATGATGGCCATCATGTGAAACATGATGTAATAAAAATTTTAAGCAATGATAAATGTATGCTAAATGTGTAATTCATTAAAAAGCGCCCCCTGGTGGCAAAATTTTGAACTATTTTTTTCGCTCAAAAAAATTCCCATCCCTTCATTATGTCCTTCACAAAATTTCACAACTTTCTGACCAATAGTTTCGTCTGTAGACAACTTTAAAGTAGGGCTGTTTAATTATGGACACCCTGTATATATATATATATATATCTGACCTATGTCATACGATAACGCTCGTATTTATAAATCGATTTTGATGAAACTAATTGTGTGTATTAAGCTCACCAATGTCTCGACCGAGTTCGTTGGCCAGCTTGGTCCGCCATTTTGTTTCAATATGGCGGCCATTTAAAAATTTAAAACTAAAATAAATATACAAAAGAATTAAAAATTCAAATTTATTTTTTAATTACGTGTTAGGCCTTGATACAAGGATTCCAGAGCATTTTTTGGTTTACCTCTATCTTAAAAAATGGCTGAAATAGAGCAGTTTGAAATTCTAGGGTGACTGACATTTTGAAACAAAACAGCACATTAACGTCATTGCTTGCAAATTATTTTCTTTCATTGTTGTAATAATTTTCCCAATCATACGCATAAAACTATATATTTATATCCGTTAGCGCCAAAATTGGCGACATTTGGCGAAATATCGCCAAATTTGGCGACCAAAATAAGTCTTCATAAATGAAGCCAATTTGGCTATTGCTCAATAATTTTGTGAATTTCTTATTCAAATTCAGTATTAACGAATCTTTTGTAAACGTTTCTTTGCATTTTAACTTCTTGTTTTCGTGTAACATTAGCTAAAATTTTAAAACGAAGATATAGGAAAGCTACCTTTTCCTCCCGGTACAGGCCGGAAGGCTTTTTTGTATTGAAAGCTACCTAAAAAACATGCAATGAAAGACGAATCGAAGCAAATTACAGTCCTTGATGCAATTCATATGTAAAGCTCATCAAGGAGAAAAATCACTGACAAGTGTATTAAAAGATGCATTAAGAAAGCAGGATTTCCGTTTCCAGCAGAAAATGGATGTGAGGAGCCAGAAAATGAAAGTGAAAATGACATAAACGTAGAAGACTGGCATACTGTATCTGGTGCACTCGCTACGTGTACTTTCAAAGAATTCGTTGATGCAGATGAAAATTTACTCGCAGCTCAATTGCGGAAAAATAAAGACATTGCAGCCGAAATAAATAGTGGAGACAGAGATGCAGAGGAGAACGACGATGATGAAGATGATGCGGCAAAAGTTTCCCCAGCTCACACAGCAGCAGTAGAAGCAATAGAAACTCTGCTTGGCTATTTTCAGTTCAATTCTTGAAGTGAAGGAACTTTTTCTCGTCTTGGTGAACTTGAAAAGACTCTTTTTGAAAAATTACGAAAACAAAAACGATCGTCGATTGTAAATTATTTTGTGAGAAAACTAACCTGTTTGTTTTGAAACTAATCTTATTTACACTTTTCAGTAGTATATACAGAATATTAATTAACAATATACGTACGCTGTATTGATGTTTCACTTTTAAGCTCGCTTTTGTGGTTTTTCACTTATGCGCTTTTTTTGTCTGTCTCCTGTGCCCACGCTTAAGTGAGAGATCACTGTATTTGTCATATGTTTACAGTATTTTTCGCCATGTTGGTAATTTTTTTTTTTTTTTTTTTTGTAATTTTTGACATATTTTCAATTATTTTAAGGTTTTAATAGTTATTTACATATTCTTAGTAGATTTTTGTCTTTAAACATTTATTTTAAATTTATCATTTTATTTTCACACATCTGTCAGTTTTAGTAAGCCTAACACGTAGACCTTTTAATAAACTAGACACCAAATTGGTAACCCTTTCTGTGCTCCGACATCATTTGGTGGAAAACACATCTACAGTAGCGGCACACTTATCTTGGCAGTGGAGACAAAGCTACGACGGCCTGCTCACTCACTTTGGCGCTCGAAGATTACCATATTGGGAGAAAAGCGATGATTTGGCGTGTAGAAAAATCCTTTTTGGATTTAACTTATAACATTTGTTTACTTTTCATGTAAATCCTTGAATCGCCAGATTTGGCTGTTTATCGTTGTTTGTAGGAATAAATTTTGCACGAGTTACTATTATGTTGCACGCCGATCTTTTGATATTCGTTAAAGAATTCCTTTTACAATGTTTTAACTCATTGTCATCTGATAAATTTTGTCATCTGCGATTTTGGAATTTTAGCGATTTTTATGCGATTTAACGGGATGTTTTGCATTTAGCGGTGATTTTTCCACATTATTAAATATAAATCCTGTTTTAAACTTTTAGTACAATTTCGTAAATTTTATCCTCTTTTCAATAAAGTTTATTCGGAATTCGTACGTACATTTTTGAAATTTATGCGTATATTTTTATTTGAATTTATAGAATTTTGGGGTTTACGAGGCGATTTTTCCACATTCGTAAAAGAAATCCTATTTGTCTTTTAGTCCAAAAACGGATAATTTTTTCCTCTGCAATTTTTGAAATCTTAGCGATTTTTAATGCTATTTTTAGCGTTTTTGCGGGATTTTTCCACATGAGCAAAAAGAATCCTGTTTATATCTGTAGACGCATATAGTAAATTTTGTTCTCTTTTCAATGAAGGTTATTCGGCATTCATCAGGTTAAAATGCTAATTTTTAACCATTTTCTGAAATATTATTTGCCTTTTTATGAAGACGCGAAACACTATTCGATTTCTTGATATCTGAATGAGAATTTCTGTAATTTGTATGTATTTACGAATGAAAATGACTTCCTGAAAATGTTAGAAATTAATTAACTTAAATTGACAAACAGCCGTAAAGAAAACTACATTTTTTTAACTAAAGACTGGAAGTATCTAAAGGTGGAAGTATTTAAATGAGTTTTTCATTTTTTAATAAATAAAAATTACATAGAGTTATAAGCGATTCGTCTATCGTCAGTGTCGAATTAAGACACTTTTCTCCGGGAGGGATTTCTGTTCCTCCGGGGGTGGTGCAATTATAAAGTTCCGGGTTCCAGTTTTTGACCATTGAAAGTATAAAATCTCAAATCTTCCAGTAGGGACATTTCAAAGCTCCGGGGAGGGATGTTCCCCCCCCCCCCCGGGCCACCCCCTGAATTCAACACTGGATATCGTTATCATTTTAAAATATATTTTAACGATATCATTAAGGGGGGAGGGGGTCCGAAATTAACAAAATGTTGATAACGTTATATATGTACATGGGATTTCATGGGATTTTGTTCTCTGAGCTTTATGTAAACATTTAAGATGATAACCTTAGCAGAACTTCTCAAAGGCTTCCCCTTCTCATGAGGTTGGAAAGAAAGAGGAAATTGGTTTGTAAACGAAGCTATTATGCAGATGAAAAGATAAATTACCCGAGAGTGAGAGAAAGCAAGTGTCAAGTCCGAAGTCCAGAAAATGAATGACCAATGACAAAGAAAACAGACAAAATTAGGAGCCTGGAGGGTTGCCGAAAATTTAAACCACGAAATAAATCGCCAAATGAAAGGAGTTTGTGAGCCACAAACAGATGCGACTCTAACTTTTAAACTTATTGATGATTTAATGTACAAGATTATTCAGAAAGAACTAATTTAAAAGAAAATTTTGTTTTATTTTTTTTAAGAAAAAAAAAATGGATAAGAAAGTTTAAAAAATAATATATAATACATGCTTTATGTCAATTAGAAAATATTAAATGAAAATAAATAAATAATCAAAATAATCAAAAAGGTACAGACAAAAAATCTGATATATCGTTTTTTCTAAATTGAACGTTTATTTATTTATTTGAGATTCTATTTTGGAGTACATTAATAAATACATCGAATTTATTCTAAATCATTGTAAATCACATATAGAACATGAATAAAAATCTTTTTACTCCTTATTTGTCTAATAAAAATAAATCGTGTTTGGTGTTTGTTACGTAACAGGACTCTTTTTAGGAAAATCATAAAAGAAAATAGGAAGAAATATTTTTATCTTTTCAAGTTTACATAAGTCAGTTGTTATTTAGTCACAGATTTGAAAGCTTGTATTACAATAATAATAAAAAAATTCTAACCGCAACAAACTCATATTAATGAATACTAAAAAAATTCTAACCGCAACAAACTCATATTAATGAATACTAAAATTCAAAAGATTTACAGTGTTTATGAAACCGTATAAGAAGTTTATTTACAAAAAAATAACATTTTAAATAAATATAAGATTTTTATTACTTATTTAGCATTCTTCAATTTTTATTAACAGTGTTTATGACTTCGGTTTGTCTGCCATATGGCCGTCTGTCCGTGCTCTAACTCCCGTAAATATTCTCGTATTGATTTTATTTAAATTAAATTAGTTTAATTTATAAAAATATAAGCTAAAGAAATAAATTAAAAACGTTATAAAGTTAAAAACTTTATCTTTATAAAAGTAAAGAAAAAATATTAACTAATTTTACTTCGGTTTGTCTGCTGTATGGCCGTCTGTCCGTGCTCTAACTCCCGTAAATATGCTCGGATTGATTTTATTTAAATTAAATTAGTTTAATTTATAAAAATATAAGCTAAAGAAATAAATTAAAAACGTTATAAAGTTAAAAACTTTATCTTTATAAAAGTAAAGAAAAAATATTAACTAATTTTACTTCGGTTTGTCTGCTGTATGGCCGTCTGTCCGTGCTCTAACTCCCGTAAATATGCTCGGATTGATTTTATTTAAATTAAATTAGTTTAATTTATAAAAATATAAGCTAAAGAAATAAATTAAAAACGTTATAAAGTTAAAAACTTTATTTTTATAAAAGTAAAGAAAAAATATTAACTAATTTTATAAATTCAAGGAAAAAATTATAAACTTGTAAAATTATAATTTATAAAATAATAAATTTTAGCGTAATTCATAAATTTGTAAGCCAAATCAGCTTAGTTTAATACCAATTTGCATAGCTATAATTTGCAAAGATATTATGTTATGAAACTTTTAAATAACACAATATTGCCTCACGTTAAAAAAGTTAAAATAAATTTTAAAAAAATTAGTGGGGAAAAAAATCATAATTTTGAAGTACTATCAAGGAAAAAAAAAAAAGTAGATGTGTAAAATGTGAGGAAAAAAAAAATAGTAAATGTGTTGTAGTGGATCCACTTTGATGAAAATCCCGAACAACCAGATCCACTTTTCATTTCTCTTATTCTTCGTTTCTCCTTCAAATAATAGCTTTATACGCTCCGAAATTTCGTCATTACACATTCTGAAATATACAAGTATGTTGGGTTTGATCATATGTTCATTTTTTATCCAAAAATACTCATTTCGATATGAGTACATGAACTTACTCATTTTTGAGAATGCACATGTTCATTTTTGATCCAAAAATACTCATTTCGATATGAGTACATGGACTTACTCATTTTTGAGAATGTACATGTTCATTTTTGATCCAAAAATACTCATTTCGATATGAGTACATGAACTTACTCATTTTTGAGAATGCACATGTTCATTTTTGATCCAAAAATACTCATTTCGAAATGAGTACATTTTTACAGTGTGGAGTTTCTGAGTCTAAAATACTGCTGATATATTGAATATTTACCATGCCTCAAAAAACAAATTAAATAAACTGCTGATCAGTTCTGTGCAAATAAAATAAGAATACTTTTAACTTAGGAAACACGGAAATATCGATATCGTTGAATGTGAATAAAGAACTTTTTCATGACAAGTTTTATTTTAAAGAAAAGAAAATTCTTCTTATATTATATATTTTATCGATATGTTTGGTATGTACTTGAGTTAAAATTTTCCGAAAAATTCAAATCCGTCGAAATTATTACTCTATCTTTAATATTTTAAAAAATGAAACATTTGATTGGACATCAAAAATCTTAAATCTCCCGCAATCGCAGGAGAATTATCTGGCGCAGGTCAAGCACTTAACGCTGCGGGGTGTCCGAGGGTTGCCCACTGATTTATTTCAATCGCCAAAATTTCGCCAGAAAATCATTTCGCGAAACAATACAAGTTCAGTTAATATTACAGGTATTTATCATAAAAATGATTATATATTAAGCTGAATCAATTTTGTTTAATCAGTAAATCATTTTTCAATGGAAAAATCTAAAAAAAAAACATATTTAAAGTGCTTTTCTTTCAAATTCAGTAAAGAACTATTTCTTCTCGCGCATGTACACTTTTCTGTAGTATAATCTCCACTGCCAAGTTACCTTTGCCGGTACTTTAGTGGAAGGTGTAGTCCGCCAAACCGGTTTTTCCCCCGCCAAAATCTACTAAGAATTTCCCTCAGAGGAAGAATAACTATACTTTATATTGCGTCGTTCTCTTATTGTTTTGCTGGAAGTTGACTGATATTTTAAATTCCAAACAGTTCTTTTAAGAACTTATTATTTAATTATAATAATAAAATCAAAATGCCACAAAATGCCCACACCTAAGGAGTGCATATTTAGTTTTAAAATAATTTAAACTAACAATTGCAGCATTTTGGCAAAACATGAGCTTCATTTTTACAGATTTTCTTATTATAATAAAATTTTAGAATATCTACATAAATTTTTAATTGCTTTTAAGTTAAACTATTAATAGGTAATAAAATACATTATTTTCAGCTGATTACATGAGGTGTGGGTTTTTTTCTTTTGGGGGGGGGGGGGTTAACATGGGTTACTTTTTAGAAAAGTGGGTTTTTTTTTTTCAAATAAGAATTTGTGATTAAGCAAGAGCTTAATTGTCTGCCATTTTGTAATACAGTGATAAAATGTAAAATACTCAACATTATTCTTCGAACAAGCTGTAAAAATTAGAGAAAAGTTTAGAATTTAAACAAAAATCTGACATTAATTTGTTACATTTCGTGAAATGATTGTGTCAAATTGAAGCTTTCCAAGCAGAAATCTCGAAATATTTTGGGTTATCGTACTTAATATCTTATATCATTAATAAAAAAAAAATAATGGACCCTATTCTCCGTTTGGGTTCGAGGCTGCGATTTCCGAAATGTTTCCCCAAAGCACGTGACTCAACTACAGCGCCTACAATACATAGTGTGGAAACCGGCAAATGGTGTAATGCTTTAAAAAGTGCTAAAAAGTTGTAGCCTATAAATGTGCAACGGTGCTCCTACGAAGTCTACGATAATGTTGCAACCAGAGACAAAAAAAATGCGTATCACGTTTTTTAGCCATGCTTTCATAATTTAAAAAAAACTTATAAAAATCACTAAGTCAGAGGAGAAAATGATATAATTTAAGTATTTAAAATACTTACCACCAGCCGAAACATTCTAATACAATGTCAAGAGCTAGCAGATGGCGCTGCGAACCCATCCTAATATTTTCAGCAACGTTGTTACATTTATTGGATACAATTTCTTAGTACTATTTTGTAGCCGATTTCCACACTATGTATTCTAGGCGCTGTAACTCAACATCACGAAAATCTGGTCCGTTGATGCTCTATTGCATGCATGTTTGAGTTGCAAACGAGTCGTTGCATAATTAAGGACTGCAATATCGGCAATGTTTCCCCAAAGCACGTGACTTTGACGTCAGTGAGAATAGGGTCGAGGCTAACGAAAAAGACAGGCTACCGCGGTGCATTCCGCTTATCTTTTTTTACAGACCGCTAGAGTGACGTGGTGCTCTTTTCGTACACCTGCATTGGTCCATTCGAGCATCACGTGACTCCGGCGGTCTGTAAAAAAAGATACGCGTAAGGCACCGCGGTAGCCTTTCTTTTTCATTAGCTTCGGAATAGGGTCCTATTACAAGGGCAAAGCCATTTTATAACATTAAAATAAAATACAGCAGCAAAAACAGAAAAAGAAAATCCATCCAGAAGTTAAAACAATCCTTTTTCACCAGGGATGGGTGGGGGGGGGGGGACTCTCATAACTTTTTCTATCTTTCCTCTTTGAGTTTAAATCCTAGAATAAGTTAACTGCAGGAGCAACAGTTTGGTTTCACTTTCGTTTGTTTACGTTTATTTTTATTGCGAGAATGAAATCGAAGTTGCCAAGAAAGCGATCACCGCCAAAACCTGGGACCGACTTTTCGACCAGATAACAAAGGGATCTGGTCTCTAATAGTTTTTCTTTCTCTGAGGCCTAACATCACAGACGGGATACTTCAGCGAGAAGCAGAATTGTTGCCAAACCAGAAAAGTAGTCTATAGGAACAGAGCTATCCTTAGGGGTGTGCGACGCGAATGTGGAAAATTCCCTCGTTTCACGCAATTTGGCGAAAAAATCTTGGCGAGAAAGGTATTTTGAGATGAGATGTAATCTCAAATGTGGCATCAAGCTTAGCGTTGTTTGCAAAACTAGTTGCTTGTATTATTTATCTGGCTCCTCTGTTTATATTTAGGAAATGAAGTCCCGCAGTGGCGCGGACGGTAAAAGCTCGGCTCTCGTAAGATCGCCGAAAGCCAAGCAGCATCGACCAAGGTCAGTGCTTGGGAGGGTGCATCGTCTATCCTCTCTCGTCTGTTACTGCTGTGGGACCGTGTACGTTAATGGGAGCTGGTGCACGTTAAAATCTGTTCGTGGCTCCAAAGTCCTCCAAGTTCTATATAAGCGCTACCTCTGGGGGTGCCAATCCAGATGCAAATCTCTCATCTGGAATTGGTTCAAAATTAGGAGATTTAGGTATCAGGTTTATGGAATTAAGCGTAGTGGATTATGACAGCTATATAGAAATAGAAAGCTGCAAAACTGGGCCCTTTGGGTCATTTCAACAACAACAACAACAATTTAGGAAATGAAATGTAACAATTTGATAAAAGTAAGTTTTAAGATATTTATTATTTATCACTGTAGTATATATATGTGGCTTATTATAATTAATATTGTTACCGAACTTTAACATCGATCAAAATAGTCGTACCAAATATATAAATAAAATTGCTAATCGCGTTTGTTTATACTAGAATTTATACGTTCAGTGAGTTTCTTTCTTTTATTCTACTTATTACCAAGATTGCAATTTTAACAAAAATATTTTTCTCTATATAAATTCATATATAACTTTTAAAAAGTTCAAAGGCTGCATTTTCTTTCACACACACAAAATAATAATTATACTACCGTGAACTGTGTAAATGTAAATCTTTTTTTAAGTGATTTATCTAGAAAATAATTTGCATGATTAATTTTATAGTATTGCCGTGTCACTCTTAAAATAAGCTTGGGTTATATTTTTAATAAACTCTGTATTTCATATATTTTTCTGCATTCTTTTAAAATATGGATTATTTTTTTCAGTGACAGTTCCTGCTCACTACTATTAACACCACCGGCACATTAATTGAATGAGTATTGTCTGTGCTGTATGATGTGTTATGCTCATCATATCATTGACAATACTTGCTCAATTACACTTAATTCTGTATGGAAATTGTTGTGAAAATGTAACAGTTGGAATTTTCTGCAAAGCTTGAAATGGGAGTTATTGAATCAACATTCTACTTCAGCGTTAATTCAAGGTATAATTTTGTTTCATTATATTATTGATTAAGTAATATCAGTTTTTGTCCAGCTTTCTAAATATCCCTGCAGTTATTTTTTTTTAGAGTACAGTAGAACTCCAATTATCCGAACTCCGACTATCCGAATCGCTGATTATCCGAATCGCTTTCAGAATTTAAAAAAAAAGAAAAAAAAAGACGGAAACGTTTTGCGATTCGCAAAATAATGATTCTGTCTACGTGCGCTATTGCTCTTCCCTCCACAGAAGAGACAGAAGAAGATGAGGATTACGTGCCGCTTGAGGAATTCAGAAACCTGGATGTTCAGAAGTTAGTGTTGAAGATATGGGAGAGTGGATGGTGTGTGATGCGTCAGATCCTGGGTTCCAAACTCTAAATGATGATGAACTTATTGAAAATATGAGAGAAGAAAGTGTCGATGAATAAGATGACCGTAATGTCAAAGTTGAAGCAGACATGGGACCATCAGCTAAGCATTTGCCGGCCTTGAAACTGCGTTGAAGTGGATGGAGCGTCAGCCCGAGTGTGACCACATGCAACTTCTCACTGTCAAGCGGATGCGCGACTTGGCTGCCAGAAAACGGATAAAGACTGTGAAACAGCTTACTTTAACCGAGATATTCAGCAAGCAATGACTTTCATTTACAGTACGGTACGTACATAATGTACTAATGTACAGCACTTGTATGTACGCTTAATATGAAAAAGTGTTGCCTTTTCATTTCATTAATTAAAATCTCTTTTTTTAATAGTTTTTTTCTCCCATTTTCAACATAAATACAGTAATTAATTAAAATAGACCCTTTTTTCGGAAAAAATCCAATTATCCGAATTTTTGATTATCCGAATGGGGTCCGGTCCCAATTGATTCGGATAATTGGAGTTCTACTGTACTTCATTTTTCAATAAAATTCTATCTCTTTATAAGCTTTCAATTTATAAAAGAATAAATTAACATCCTTTCTATTTAGAACTAACCATGAGTTAGCCCTAAATACTTGTGCAGATTACTTTTTAATGTATATTTGGTTGATTTTATTATTTTATTTACTTATATATCTTAATCAAAATTCCTACAAATTTTGTATATAATTATTTATAATTTTTTATTACAGAATAATACACAATTATTCATATTTAGAAATAAGAATTAAAATTAGACTGAATATATATATATAAAATAATATTTCATGAAATTAGATTATTAGTGATTGTGTATTATAAATTGTTTAAAAATATTAAACAGCCATTGAATAATACTTAAAAAATCAATGTAGGTGACCAATAATTAAGAAAAAATACCTGTTTTCAGCATTACTGTTATAGAATTTGGTTTAAATAAACAATAACTGTGTTTATTGTTGCTTTATTTATAAATAGGAATAGCTGTTTACTGTGAAGTGCATACTAAGATATTTTTAAACAGTTAAATTTTGATGAAATCTTTTGCCTATCTTTTACAAAAAAATACAGACCTTGCATTTAGATTTCTGGTTTTTTTTTTTTTGACTTTTAGTATGCTTCTAAATAGGATTGTATACAGGGAGGACAAATATTCATATTTAAAGAGTAAATTTCTTATGTCAATGATTTATAAAACTGTTCCATAAAAATATTAATATGATCATTATAAGAAATTGCAATATTTATTTTTTACAGAATAATTTTAGCTTTCTCTTTTCTTATAATTGAAAAGATATTTTTAAAACAAAAATTTAACATTTGAGAAATTATTTTATTTAAGCTATCAACAATAACAATAAATAACTTATTTTTAAAATATGAACACAAGAACACTCATAATCGCTTTTTGGGTTCTAAATAAACTTTTTTTTTTTTTTTTTAAGTCACTTAAAGTGATTTAGATTCCTTCACATTTTATATAAAAGTAGATATGTAATCAAATTGTAAAAAATATTTTGTACTTATGATAATTGCTTAATTAAAAAAAAAAAAGTGCTGAATTAAAAAGTAATGAAGATTAAAGTGTAACTCTAAAGTACTAGCAAAAACTTCCAAGGGTTTTATTAAATATTGTTAATTGTTATTTTGAAAAACCCTTTAGAATGGTGCACTAATTTTATCATTTAACGAATGCTTTTGACCATTGATGATCAAAACATATTTTCATCCAGATTGTTAAAACCATGCTTAAAACTAAAGCTAATACAGCACTGTGGGGGCATTAAAATTGACGAATAGATAAAAAGTTCCATTTACAATACATGAGATCAAATGAATAAGAAACAAGAACGAAAAATCATGTGTCAAGCATAGATTATGTAACACTTTCCAACGCTTCCAAAATAATTTTACAAATCATTACCGTTTAATAAGCTGAATAATAACATCTAAGTAAACAACTTGGAAAACGCATAACATATTTTAAAACGCAATTTCAGGAATTTCCAACATATTCAATATTTGGAAAAATATCCGAATACTTTCATTCAGCCTTGTATATGATCTATAGATTTGTATATATACTACATAGGATGCTAAATTTTAGTTTAGTTAGGAAACGTGTAGCACAGTTTAAAATTCTTCTTCTGGAGTTTCTGTCAATAAATGGAAATGTGATCGTGAACTTTTGTGCTCCCTGTATATGATCTACAGAATTTATACACACCAAGTAATAGACAAAAAGTGAGTTAAATTTAAAATCTCGTTCAGCAACTTAAAACGCACTTCCAGGAATTATTGTTAACAGACAGTAGAGAATTCTTTTGTGTGTCCCTGTAAATGAACGATGACTGCTAAATACACAATATTCTGCAGTAAGCTTCTTGTAATTTATATATAGCACCTTAGTGATATATATATATAAATTACAATGCATTTAAAATTGTGAAACATTATTTAATTAAACCACAAACCATTTTTCTCCATAGACGTAATGTAACAGAATTCTTTTAACTGTCCGTGTAAAGTAACTATAAGTGCTATGCACACCCTATTTCATATTAAGCTTCTTGTACTGCACCTTAGTGATATATATCAATTACAATGTGTTTGAAATTGTGTAACATCATTAAAATAAACCGCAAATGATTTTTCCCCATAGACAGTAATATAATGGAATTATTGTGAGTGTCCCTGTAAAAAAACTATAAGTGCTACACAATTCAGTTGAAATAGGGAACATGCTATAGATATAATGGCAATTACATAAAATTTTCAGGGCAATTCAAGCATATTTACGGGAGTTAGAGCACGGACAGACAAACCGAAGTCATAAACACTTTTCAACTAGGTTGGAAAGTGTTAAAAAGAAGCCATTCTCTGCTTTTCCATTCTTCCAATCCAAACGTACCATGCCTATGTCTCCAATTGCAGAAAATCCCTTCCTGTGTAGGAAGGGATTTCTAGATTTATTCGCTAACTAGTAACATTTTTTAATATGTAGATTATACCCCATTTCAAAATCTGAATTCAAATTCGAAAAGTCAACACAATTTCCAGTGGAACAGTGCCTTTAACATCTCTCTGCGGCAATTTGGTGATTAAAAAACATGAGGATGTTCTCTCTCTCTCTTTAACGACTGTTCACTACTTTAAAAAAGAAAGAAGAAAATAAAATGCCTCTTTGACATGGCCAACCCAAATTAGTAAAAAACAAAACTAGAGCCCAGTCCGAGAATTATGAAAGGAAATTGGTCAGAGTCTGTATATACTCCCACCCTTCCCCTCTCCCCAAAAAAGTGCAATCCTGGGTGCACCAATGTGTATGTTATGCGAGCTTTTTAAAAAGGCAATTCCATTATGAGAAGTAGTGTTGTCAATTTAGTAGAATTTTTTTTATTTAAAATATCTACCAGAATTTCTTCACTTTATTTATTCGCAGAATGTCTGTCATTAAATAAAGCAAAAATTACTATTCGAAATTTCTGGTACATGAAAAAAATCAGCTAAATTGGCAACATTGGTGGGAATGGGAGAGGTGGATTAACTAGTTTGGAAGAGAAAAATCTCGCAAAACTTCTTGCACGTGGCCTCACTTTTGCTAAGGACGGCTCTGGTTGTCCCCTTATATTTTAATTACACTTTACACATATTGACAAAAAATTCTTTTTTTTTTAATTATTATTGTGCAGGATGCATTAATTGGAATTTGTGTTATGTGTACCTTAAAAAAATGGTGATACATAATTTAGGACCCAGTTTATAGTCGGTTGATTGTATTGGCTCTTATACTTACTTTATAGTTAAATTTAGAGGACATCGATAAAAAACTGCCAGTCCCTTTTTATAATGAATATGTATACACGTGTAAAATTTGTGTAGGTTCCATTAATTAGAGCTCAGGTTATAGCTGTTTTAATGTATTGAGCCCTTATATTGTAACTAGCTTACCCGGCCGGCGTTGCGCATGTCAACAACCTTAATTGTATCTGAAATGAGTGTTGAATAATTTTTTATTTTTAAACAAATCTAATGTTGGGGTCCCCCACTACCTTACTCAGCATACACTGGGCATGCCATGCACACTCATATATGTTACTGTAAGTCGAGTCGAAAAAGCTATACCCCGCCGTGATCCAGCCCATAGAACCAGAGACAGGAAAGCACCCCCTGGTGGTCAAAATCCAAACTAAAATCAGTAAGCTCTATCGATGTCAAGTGGAAAGAGTCATATCCTGTCGTGATTCAGCCCATAGAAACAGAGATAGCAAAGTGCCCCCTGGTGGTGAGTGCAAGTTCATGTAGAATAAATACGATATTTAATAAAAAGTCATTCCACATCCCCCCTCATCTCGACATTCTCGCAAAAGTATTACAAATATACAGATGTTTCTTAATTACATCTAATGTCCCAATCTGATAGCGGGCGAAGCTCGCTTTTCCCTATCACAATACCTGGCTGGCACTCTAATAGAAAAACTTTAATTACCTATAATGCAGTTTAAACATCTTAGCTCAGGTTCTTCGATTATCATTACGCTTTTAATTTATTTATTATTTTAATCTGGGGATAGAGTCGCCTTTATGTCTGACATTGAAATTACATTTTTAAAAGACTGTACGAAAACGATGGGATTAATTAAAAAATTTTGTGATTTTCCATTCAGTTCTTTTTCTTTTGCTAATCTTTTCTCTCCACTTTCCCATATATTATGAATTTGATAAGAAATCTTAATGAAAATGTATATATTGCAGTATACTGAACGTTTTGATAGTGATATCAGTTCAAAGCTAATTCAATGAAGCGAAAATTTTGAGTATTAATTGTTATTTACTATCTTTCTTCCTGTTGTTTTCGACTACATTTTTACCCAAGAATGGTGAACTGATAACATGCGATAAATTGTAGAACTGAACGGGAAAGACTGTGTTTCGTCAATAAATCGTGGAAAAAATCATATTTTATCAAAGAATTGCTGAAAAAAACATGAATTTTGTCAAAGGACCGCTGAAAAAACATGAATCTCGTTAAAAGGCAGCAGACAAAACATAAATATCGTCAAAGGATCACAGAAAAAGCAAATTTCGTCAAAGGATTGCTGAAAAAACACGAATTTTGTCGAAGAATCGTTGAAAAAACATGAATCTCGTCAAAAGGCAGCAGACAAAACGCGAATATCATCAAAGGATTGCAGGAAAAACGCGAATTTTATCAACGGATCGCCGGAACGTGATTTTTGTCAAAGGATCGCACGAAAAACATGAATTTCGTCAAAGTATCGCAGGAAAAATGTGAATTTCATCGGAGGATCTGAAAAAACAAGAATCGCGACAAAAAGATGCGGAAAAAAACTTGAATTTCATTAAGGGATCACAGAAAAAGCAAATTTCGTCAAATGATTGCAAGAAAAACTTTAATTTCATCAAAGAATTGCAGAAAAAAAAATGCAAATTTCGTCAAAGAATCGTGGAAAAAATGCGAATTTTGTGAAAGGGTCCTGGAAAAAATGCAACTGTCTTTATTATAAACAGCACACACACAAACATCTATACAAACCTCAGTACACAAACATATTATAATAGGTATAGTTTTAATCTGAAATGATATACTGAACTAACTTTTGCAAAATCGGGTTAACCCGAATCCACATTGCAGAAATCTACACTCAGTCTGAAATCGACCTGAACCGAAAACACAGTTAACCCAACTTGCAACAAAAATAATTATTGCCGAAGGGATTTATCCCCTCACCCTGTGCTGTAACCTTTCAGAAATTTTGCTGTGAATTTCAGATTTCTTTTTTTCTCAAAATCATCCCTGATATAATAATACTTAAAGAAAAAAAAATGAGGTGAAAGCGATGTTTTTCTGAAAAGAACCAAAACTTCCTCATATTACAAAGTTTTTCAGTTTCTGCTTATCAATTCCAGTATCTGAAGCAATATGCGAAGGCTGGGGTTCTGTGATAAGCAATATAATGCAGAAAAGAACCAGAGCAGATGATGGAAATGCACAAGAAATAGGCACAGCAGATATGCAAGCTTTTATTGAACTCAATAATCTTTCTGCAGGATATAAATCTGTTAGAAATTTTTTAAAAAGCACATTAATAGATATGGCACAAGTTTTTACAACCACTTCAAAAATATATCAACATCAACTTCATTTGTATCATGCATTAAATCCACAGTTGTGTGTCAAGAATTTTGGAAAATGATAAAACAATATTGCCTTCTTTTAAATAAAGCATTTTCCAAAGTTCCATTTTTTATCTAATTTTCTGCCTAATGCTTTAAAATAAACCTCTGTGTGTGTCTCACGTTTTTTTTTTTAATTTATTTATGTAAATGATGCAAACAGTTTGTATATATATATATATATATATATATATATATATATATATATATATATACCTATGATGCCATAATTAATTAGCACTACAACAGCAGCAAGAATATATTTATATGATATATTGCATATTGCAGACTATTTTCGAAGACATTACTAGTGTTGCAGACACTTGAAGATAGTTCTGTCACTGGGCTACCCTGTATAGCTGCAAACTATTCATTTTTTGTGTTAACACTATTTCAGAATCATGATCCTGAGCTTATTTAATCGCAGAATTCTGTGATTAATTAACATTAAGATTAGGCAAAGGTTTCTATTTGGAAGTTGTAAAAACTAAAAAGTGGAATAGTTGATAGCTTAAGCACTTAAAATTTTGGTTTTGCTAAACAAAAAAACAATGCTTTAAATTTTGAAAATAATGTATAAAATATAAATATGAAAATTAGAATGATGGGAGAGGGGGGGATGGACGCTACGGGTGTTAGACCTGCAGAATATTAGGTCTCCGGTACTTTTTTCTTAGAAATTAAGCCCTGCTAGGGGGTGAAATAAGAATGCATAAAAAAAAATGCAAAAGGTCATTTACAAAAATTTTAAAAACAAGAATGATCCACGTGATATATGAGCTAAAATCTTAGATGTAGCTGATCAACTATACCATGCATTGGAGGGTTAAATTATTCAAATCACTGTCCTAAAACTCCCTTGCAATAATTATAAATGACAATAGCTTCAAAATAAAAACGATCTGTAAGACTTTGTTCCTTCAAAGCTCATCCCAAGTAAAAGTCTGCCCTTTTTGTTAGATTATATATTTTTTAGCATCATTTTAAGCTCGCAAACATTTAAGAAGCGAAGCCATTTTATTTAAACTATTAATTCATAAAATATTTGAACGTGAATTACTTATAACTTATCGAAAAAAGAATGTTTGTTTACGCGTACGCTTTACAATGCAGTAACGCTATACGCTAGCGGAGAAATGAAAAATTCCCCCGTTTCACGCATCCTGCATGAGTGCAACCCCTACCGGTTACTCGCGCCAAGACTTTTTCGCCAAATGCGTGAATCGAGGGAACTTTCCAAATTAGCGTGTGCGACAGGTGCGGCCCGAAAAAAAAAAGAGTTTTTATTTAATATATGTTTTTTTTTAAATTTAGTGTTTGCATAGCTGTTAAAATAATTAGCTTTCATTGAACAATTAAATTCACTTTATTTCGCATAAGATTTCTACCTGTTATTAAGCGTATTATATTGTTTGTTAATTGCTATACTTAACATCGGAAAGGAAAGTTGATTCTGTTCTTTTCTCAGCATACGATATACTTATATAAAATGTAACCAGGGCTTCACAAAAGCGCAAAAAATCGCTTTTTTTTTTTTAATCTGACCACTAAGTTTTTTAACCTGATTTTACTTACCCATCATACGTAGTATAGGGTAAATCTTGTAATCGTTTTGAAAATCGAAAAAATTTTTTTGACGGATTTACACGTTTCAGACACTGGAGATTCCGAAAAACATATTTTTAGAAAAAAAAAATTGCCGTCCGTCTGTGTGTCTGTAAACGCTCTATCTCCCGAAAAAATTGAGATAGAGACTTGCAATTTGGTATGTACTTAGTATGTAATAATGGGAAGAAGCCTATTTCATTTCATTAACCTCGATTAACCGGAACTATTTTATTCGGACCCTCGAAATATTCGTTCTGATAAAAGGTATATAAAAATTTTCGAAATTGTTTATTTTAAGAAATGAATATAAAAGACAATAAAAAAACATAAATTTTACATAAAGCATGAAGTCGATCGGATAATTAGTTGCCGAGATATTTGGAATCCTATTTTCCACATTCTTCGATTTTTCATGACCCTGTATTTCATCCAAATTTCACTTCAAAGAGATATTTTAATTGGAAATTTGACGCTTAATCAGATGCAATAAACCGCTAGTTAATAGGATTATTATTTTTGGAGTTATAAGGAAAAACCTCTTTCAAGCAATTCAGTAATCGAGCCTTTAAAGTTTGTGACGTCATAAAGCCACGATTTTATTTGAATTGCAATGCATTTTATAAGTAGTTTACACATTTTTATTTTAATATTTTACATTATGCATATCCATGATGGGTAAGTATTACGGTGGCCCCCAACGACTAGTTTTGTTATTTATTTACAAAAATTGAACTAAAAAATGAGCACAAACATTTTGTCTCCCCAACACCCGTACTCGTGCGGGCAGCAAGCGCCGTAATCTCCCTCTTCTCTCGTACTTTTCATGGAAAAGCCAAGTGATGGTGAGAAATACCACCATCTATATCTAAACTAGCACACACTATAAAAAAAAAGAATTTGATTTTTTTCTGCATATTAGCAGAGTATTTGGTACCATTTTAATCAGTGAACAGTGAACAATACAAATTAAAGATCCATTTTAGGATCAGCGCATACAGGTAGATAATTGTGGAACAAAGTGAACCACGGCAGTCAAGAAAATATTTGTTTTTCTGTTCCCACGAATGATTTAACTACACCTAATAAAAATGTCATGGAGAAAATTGTCAGAACAATAATATGACACATTTATTTATGAGAGCTTAAATAGGCACGAAGACCTCCCAAGTCAGAGCATCTTTACCTCCCAGGCACAGCACGGCGTCAAGAGGAATCGCTATTGTACCGATTGGCCTATGAAACACTCAAGGGGAGTACCAAATTTCTCCCGCCTGCCAATGGTCATCTCTCTAAAATTAGAGGTATGGCCGAAACATGCAAATTTTCAAGAAGTTAAAATGTATAAGGCCTTAATTTTATGTGAAAAGGGAAAAATGATTCCATCCCTTTTTTCTCCACGAAAAAGAATGTGATTTTTTTTTTAGAGTTCAGAAACATGTAATTTAAAAAAGATGGAAAAGTAGAAGGTTGACTGCTCTCTAACTAAACAGATTTTGATTGTGTGTGCCAATAGATGTAAATGTGTGCGCTAAGAAAAAGCGAAAACGCGTCAGCCATCACCTCATGCTGTCAACGCTATCTAGTAATATAAGGTAACAAACAATCTTCCTTCACCATTGTTCCATTTTATTTAATTAAGCTATATTCTTTTAATAATATGAACTTATGTGTATATGAAGAACCTACCCCGATCTAAACATAAAAAGGCTAATTAAAAATGTACTTCTAGGATATGGAACTCTGCCTTTCAAAATTGAATTTGTTAATTCAGTAAGATAAACTGTAATGCTCAGAAAATGTTGAGAATAGTTTTCAACTAGGATTGAATATGTTTTTTTTTTTAAAAACAAAACAAAACATTTATGTTTGTTTTCTAATTAAATGCTTATAATTATCTTGTAAATAAACTCAATATTATATTCAATTAATTTTAGTCAGTTTTCCTTTTGTTTACTTAATTTATTGAATTAATATTAATTCTTTTATTTTAGGAAATGTTTTCTTTAATATTACAATCCAGGTTTTAAAATAAGCCATTATTTATTTAATGTTATACAACTCTCTGCAGGTAACCTTTGATGATTGTAATTGGCTCAAAGAGGATCCGAACTTCAAAAATAATTCACAACGCAACTTTTTCTTTTCTATAATTAATTGATAATTTGTCTAATAAAATTTTCTAAGTATAAATCATTATATCAGATCCTTAGAGTCATAGGTGCAAAATAAATACTATACGTCTCGGATAATTTAAAATACTCATATTAATAAATAAACAGCTATATAGTGGTAAATCCTATGCAGTCAGACTTAAATTCAAATAATTTAATTGATCACTCTGTAGCATTCCATCACCAAGTTTAAAAGGCATTTTCCTTTTCATGCACAACATAAAACGCCAATCTTTTCCGTTCTAGTCGGCTTAGAATGTCACGTGATTAGAATGTGAGACGATGGGGGGGGGGGGGGGAACCCAGTGGCAGAACTATCTTCAAGTGTCTGCAACGCTAATAATGTTTTCAAAAACAGTCTGCAATACGCCATATATCATATAAATCTATTCTTGCTCTGTTGTAGTTGTAGTGCTAATTAATTAAGGCATCAACATTTATCAGCCTTTCTGAGTAAAAAAAAATTCTGAAATTCACAGCAAACATTCTGAAAGGTTACAGCAGAGGGAAAGGGGGGGGGGGGAGAAAATCCCCTCTCGGCAATAATTATTCTTGTTGCAGGTCAGATTAACTCTGCTGAGTGTTGATTCTTACAAATTGGGTTCAAGTTAACCCGATTTTTCAAAAGTTAGTTCAGTATATTGTTTCAGATTAAAGCTATATACCTATATTAATAAGTGTCTGGTGTTTTCTAAAAGAATGCTACATCTTTTCCGGGACTATTTCACAAAATTCAAGTTTTTTTCGTGAACCTTTGACGAAATTAGTGTTTCTTTTTTCCCCCGCGATCCTTTGATGAAATTCACGTATTTATTTTTTTCGTAGCCCTTTGACGAAATTCACACTTTTTCCGTGACATTTTGACAAAATTAACAGTTTTTTTCCAAAACTCTTTGACAAAATTTGTATTTTTTCTGTGGCCCTTTGATGAAATTCGCATTTTTTCCACAATCCTTCAATGAAACTCATGTTTTCTTTCTTTCTTTTTTTTTAAGTCTTGACGAAAATCAAGTTTTTTCACGGCCCTTTGACTAAATTTGTGTTTTTATTGCAATCTGTCAACGAAATTAACCATTTTCCCAGATCCGTTGATGAATTCTGCGTTTTATCTTTGGTCTTTGGACAAAATTCGCATTTTTTGCGCGATCCTTCGACGAAATTTGCCGTTTTTTCGAAATACTTCGACGAAATTTGTCGTTTTTTCGAGATCATTTGACGAAATTTACCATTTTTTCGAGATCCTTCGACGAAATTTACCGTTTTTTCGAGATCCTTCGACGAAAATTTTCGTTTATTTATTCGAAATCCTTCGACAAAATTTAGTTTTTTGGCGATCCTTCGAAGAAATTTTCCGTTCTTTCGATATCCTTCGACAAAATTTGCCGTTTTTTGGCGATCCTTCGACGAAACTTGCCGTTTTTTCCGCGATCTGTCGGCAGAATTCTCCGTTTTTCGCGATCCGACGACGAAATTTGCCGTTTCTTCGACGAAATTGACCGTTTTTATCGTGATCCTTCGACGAAATTGACCGTTTTTTCGTGATCCTTCGACGAAATTAACAGTTTTTTCCAAGATCCTTTGACGAAGTTGGCGTTTTCTCCGTAGCCCTTCGGCAAAAATCGTATTTTTCCGCGATCTTTCAAAGAAACTTATGTTTTTTTGACGGCCTTTTCATGAAATTCACGTTTTTTCCAGGCCTTTTGACTAAATTTGCCTTTTTTTCGCGATCTGTCAACGAAATTAGTCATTTTTCGCGATCTTTAAATGAATTTCGCGTTTTTCGGCGATTCTTCGACGAAATTCGCCGTTTAACGATCCTTCAACGAAGTTTGCCGATTTTTCGCGTAATTTACGCGATATAGCGCGTCCGCCGCACCGCTGTATGTTTTTAGTCTGCAGGTGCCCTAAAATGTTTGCGACGCCCGTCGCAGCGTCGCGTACATTCTGCCATGGGGGGGGGGGGGGGAGGAGTTTCAATAAGAAATATTGTAAATCTAAATCCTATCTATGTGACATCTAAAAATTGGATTCAATGATTAAAAAGGTTTAACGCTTTTTTGTAACTTTCAAATCAGATTTTTGTGTTCAGAATTAAAACTGATTAATCTATCACATTCATTTTAAAGAATAATAACATCAGGGCCGTAGCTAGGGGGGTGCCAGGGGGGGCTCAGCACCCCCTGAAAATTTTTGAGCCCCCCCTGGGAAAGTTGCCAAGGCCACCAAATGAAATTCTGTTTTAAAAATCCAAATGAAACTGTTCAAAAATCCAACTTAGTTTTGGGGGCTTTTTTCAGTTTTGCACAAATACTAAATTGTAGTATTTGTGTAAAGACTGCAAATAAGTACTTCAATAGGCGCGCATCCTATCTGCACATACTCAGAATTAGCAACCTTTTGCCGATGCAAACATTGACTTTTGCATTAGTTATATACTGAAATTTTTCATTTTGCAGCGTTTTTCATTATTAGCATAAAACAAAGTTATTCTAATGAGTTATAGCCAATTTAAATACAAGTGGTTTTAGCTTTTGACTAGACACAAAAATAATTTTAAAATGCAAAATACACCCTTGATTTTTCTAATGTTTTTTATCATATAAAAACATAACTTTAGAATCCTTAAGAGCATGGAATATTCAGAAAAAAAAGTAAAGGTTGCAACTCTTTTGAAACAGGTGAACTGTCAGCTTTTTATTTACTTATTGTCATCATCACTTATATTTCACTAGTATAATTATTAGAGATCGGCCGAAATTTCGGTTTCGGCGCAAAATCTGAGTTTTACCGAATATTCGTTTTCGGCGAAACTGCTGCCAAAATTTTGGCCTGACCGAAATTATCTATATTTCAAAATCTCGTTCTTCTTTCGGAAATTTTCAACTTTACTCATTGATATGAGTAGTATCGGCTAAAATAAGACACTGTTTATTGCTGTGAACTCCACTGTTTATCATTATCCGTCATATGACTGATTTATGATGCGAGCGTAAATTATAAAGCAAGCAATGCATATATGACTAAACTTAAAAGACGCTTATCACGTGATCTTTAAAAGCTGCAAACTTATCAGTGATAGAAATTTTTACTTTGAAACTCCAGATTGCTTCGAATGCTTTATGAGGAAGGTGTTGTTAAAACTTTGAAGATTTACGAAATTTATTACAAAAGATATATCGAGGTATGTATACTTAAAATATCTTTTTATTAGATGAAATTCGTATAGTTGGAAACAATTTCTGTCTTATTGATAAATTAATTGCGTTTTATTTTATATGAAAATAAATAGATTTGGATAGCGGCACAGAGAGTCAACTTGGCACCAGAGTTAAAATTTTCCAACAGCGGAGCCATTTCAATGCTTTCCTAGGGAGGCAGGGCAGTGGCGTAGCCAAAGGGGGGGTCCGGACCCCCCCCCCGAACGAAGAACAAGTATACTGAATAATGCATACAACAACAATAAAAACTGCTAAGACGAAATAGCAAACAACCGATAAGGAATTCCGTTTTAGTCAGGTTTTTGTCTTATCAAGTATAACTTGAAAGCATGTCTTTTGCCGGGTCCATAAAAATTTTCCGTTTAAGACAGGTTTTTGTTATAGACACCTCCCGTTTTCACAGCTATCCTCCAAAACTCTTAAAGCGTATACACTCTATGGTGCACCTCTGAAGAGCATTGATGTATTACAATAAAATCTGTGAAGAGGCCCCATCTAAACGGAAAATTTTCAAGGTACAGAGAGCACTACACTATATATTTATACCTGCTAAGACTTGAAACATTTCTAAAATGGAACTTTTTTCAGTCATGATTCGTTCTTGGCAGATTTTTTGTGAATACGGAATCTTTTCGTAAACGGTAACATTTCATGGTCCCGATGACGGATAAATAACTAAACAAGTATACTTGATAAGACGGAAACCGGTATATAACACATTTCGTTAACAATCTCTTCCGATTCCATTTCACAGATTTTGCTGTAACTAGACTAGATGAAGCGTAAAACTTCTTCAACAGAGACTTCGATGGGACCAGCTGTTGCCAGTACTTACGGGAAAAGACGAGTTTACACGAATGCAATAACGACACATTGATCAGAGTTTGGTGATCCTTACCTCTGTTCATTTTATAATGTTATATTGAGAAACATTATCATTTGTTTTAAATCTACTGTCTGGAATTTTAAAAAATGTAACTTTATTCTTGGACTGGTTATTTTTTAATTTTTATTCGACATTATATTGCCACTTTCAAAATACCTTTACAAATCTGAATAAGATTGCCTTCTGCTGTAAAACATGCATATGTTGTCATTTTTCAGCTTTATGAAGTTTACATCAACCAGTAATTAAAGAACAGTAGACAAGAGTTTAAAAGTTTTCTAACATGTTCAAGGGAGCAGAATTCTTAAGTAAACTTTGACACTTTTCTTTAGCCACATAAATTCCTTGTCAAGTTGATCCTTTCGACATCAGATGAAGACGGGCAATACATTTCTTGAGAAACCTGAAGAATATTCCTGAATCAAACCTGACAACGTTTCTTCTTTAATTCCATAGTTTTATTTCTGGTCTCGTTCATCGTAAAAGGAAGGGCAAATGGATACTGGAAGGTTATTATGATGTTCTTCTGGGTTTGTACAAAATAATGGGGATTTTTGTAATCGAACTTTTCAAACTGAGCTGTTTTTAATAAATTGTTAATGGACTATTACTTTGTTGGATATTATTTTGAAGAGTCGGTTTTAATCTACTTATTTAGTATTATAATTTTGTATTTCGTCATTGTACAGGGACATGAGAACTATGGGAACGTTCGTACGATTTTTCGTACTGATTCAAAATGGCACGAAAAACAGCGGAAACAGTTTTTATGTCAACTACACTACAGCGCTGAATTCAAGGAGAGTTGGGCATCGAAATTTCCCCCCTGAAGATTTGGGATTTTATGCTTATTTTATGGTCTAGAACTAGAAATACAATCCGCCCCCATCCCCCGCCCGGAACTCGACAGTGTACTTTCCGGAAAAAGGACGGAACACTTCGTAGAAATCCCTCTCAGAAAAAAATGTCCTGAATTCAACATTATATTTGACTCAAGTACAACCTGTGGATGCACAGTATACCATTCCTTTCAGAAATTTCATCGTTGCAGTAAGAGTATTGAATATGGAGAAAGTCGTGATGACATTCTGTCATTAACAATAAGAAATTTAAAGCATAAGTTAAAGCTAATCAATGTACCAAAGTCCGAGAGCTTGCTGCTGAACTTGGAGTATGTTCTAAAGCTATTTCCAGCCACTTAAAATAAATTAGTTGGAAAATAATATAACAAAAACCACCATTATTATTTTTTTAATTTAATACTTCGTAAAAAGTGCTAATTCATCATAAATAAAATTGTTACAAAATTTTATCATCTTTTAAGTCGACCAGATATCGGAAACAACTATTGAGGCTAAATATTTACTTTGGCATCAAAAACGGCGAAACTTGAAACAGAGAAACTCAGAAGAATTATGGCTGTTTTAGACAGTTGTAACAAAACTATTTTTCCTAACATCAACTATATTTGTTGCGTGTAATTGTTACATTACTAGTTTCTGTATTCGAAATTTCAAGATATTTTTTTAAAGATTAAAATCTTATCTCAGAAACTCCCATGGGGAATCAATGGTTGCCGGGATTGACAATTATGTGAACTTATTATCCAGTACCTATTATAGCATAATTTCTTAACTCAATGACATTGCTGTTATAAACTTAACCATTTGATCTTTACTTTAACTTAAGCAAATGTTCATGTTATATGAAACTTGATTTAAATACATTTAACTCTAACTCTTCAGCATCTGCTCAGTTTTTTTATATCATAATGTTTGTAAAATATTTTTCACTGGTAAATATTAATGTAATTTCGTATTATTATCTGCAATTACAGAGAATAATTATCTTGCAATTATCTTGTTTTATTTTACACATTTTTTTAAATTAAGAAATTGATAAAGATGTACCTAAAAGTTACTCAAAATACTTCTATTACACACACACATACAGTCGATCTTGTCAAGGCGAGATCACAAGAGACTGGAACAAAGTTCCATTTTGACAGGTTTACGTCTAAAGAAGTGTAATTAATTATATCTCTAAGATACACTGCCTCAATAAGTTGTATTATTCGTTTTGTCGTGATCCTGAAACTCTTCCATTTGAGACAGTATTTCATTGTAGAAAAGTTTCGCTTTCACAGGTTTTACTGTATTTATAAGTACAGTAAAATCTGTTAAGATGGAATCGGAATAAAAAAAGAGCGGTGAAAAATACCGTTTCAGTCAGGTTTTCAGAAGATTTATTTCGTAATTCATATCCAGACCATGTAATACTTTCGTTTAAGACAGCTTCCTTTTTGACATGTCTCACTATACACATAACTTAAATATGTATATTTGTATAAATACAGCAAAACTTGTGGAAACGAAACCTGCCTATAACGAATTTCTGACTTAGACGGAGATATTCCTACATCCCATAGAAAAGAATGCTACACAATTACACCTACTAAAACGAAAACCTGTCTAAAACTTAATTTCTTACTACTTTTAGCGATTTTATTTTGACGGATTTTACTATACTATATATAACTTGAAGAAAAATTCTGGACCCCTCCCGAAAAGAAATCCTGGCTACGCCACTGAGGCAGGGAGTGGCAAACCCTTTTTTTTTGGGGGGGGGGGGGGCGGTGAGTGAGCAAAGATTGACCTTATTGTGCACATCCTAAAAGAAAATTGACAACTGTTACATTTTTATCCTTACATATATATTTAAAATTAGCTAAAGTACACAATAATGTTAAACATGTCTCACTTTGAGAATACTGAAATGGAAAATAAAGTTTATTAATTAATAATTTCTAGGCTTAAAATGTTGTCTTAATGCCAATTTTCCTTTTTTAGTCAAATTAAACAAATTATTTTAGCTTTTGTGCCCTTTACTTAAACTAACCTATAATGAATTATACATTCTTATCACATTCTTTGAGGAGGAAACTGACCCAGACCCCCCCCCCCCCCCTAACCTTCCCAAATGACACTCCTGTTTGTAAAAAATTGCACATATGGGAGCATAAAAGGTGCATATATATGTACGTTTGTTTGTTAGAAATGTGGTTCAATACACGTATAATTAATAAATTAATTAGTAACGTAATTATTATTATTTGTAATTAATAATTATATGCAGTTATGCATGTATTAATCAGTTTTTAAATATTTTTTTACACTTTCGGTTTCGGTCTTAAAAACCTGTTTCGATCGATCTCTAATGATTATACGCTGAAAATTTTCATTCTGCAGCCAGTGATGTAGTTGTAAAAAAACCAAAGGGCATACGCTTTAGGCAGAGGGTATACTCTAACAAGTGGGTAAGTGTGATCGAAGATCGCTCAAAGGGTTTCGTTTAATATTCCTTTCAACACGCTTTGTCTTTTCTTTAATAAATTCAAATAAATTTCCTTTAGAAACAACAACAACAAGTCATGTTTTTTATAAAGTAAAAATTTACCGGTCTATTTTTTTTCGTTTTTTGAATATCTAAACCAGCCGGATAGCGGGCGAAGCCCGCTATTATATTCTTTCATAATAATATCTGTCATACGGACTAAATGCAATATTTAAAAATAACAATTTCAAAATTAAACAAATTGTACACCTTCAAAATGTTAAAATATGCGAATATTTCCATAATCGGATTTTTATCACGATTCAATATCTTTTTCAAACTCATATATTTACTATTCTCTATTATTCATATTGATACTCGCGTTATATTATTCTCAAACATTTGAAAAATTCGAATTTGAAAACTTCCAATATGACGTCAGATTTTCTTTTTAATTCTCTAATGACGTGATATTAATCTGTTTTGTGTACATACACATACTCATACTGCTTGTATTATTGAGAAATCTTAGACATTTTCCGTTTTATTACCACTATGACGTCAATCAATTTTATTTCATATTTATCTTTTTTTTCAATTAGTGAAACTTTTTTATTTCATTTTCATTTTTCACGTGGAAATCGTCTGATAGAAAATTAATTATTGTAGAAAGAATTTCATTGTGGATTTTAAATTTATGGCATCTGCTATAGCAAAAAATGTTTAAATTTAATAGGAAAAGGCTGTTAGAATTTTGGTTTTTTATCTCTATTTATTAAAATAATACGAATTTTTCAAATTTTAATATTTTGAGCTCTTCACAGCTGATATTCAGATTTATACACAAAGTTTCAACTCTGTAAGTTACATAGTTTTTGAGAATGGCTCTATGACGGACAGACAACGAAGCGGGAGTAATAGGGTTTCGTGAGATGAACGAAACCCTAAAAAGCATATGCTATAGTGTATTTGAGAAGAGGGTATATGGTATACCTTAAAATAATCCAGAAGGTATACGCCGTATCCACCGTATATCCTCCATTACATCCCTGTCTGCAGCCTTCACTTTTCTTAGCATCATATAAGGTTATTAAAAACAATTTAATAAGAAACATAGGGCCTACAATATCAATGTGCACTAATTTACCTTTCTATATAATACTTCGATCATATATATCTGTGTTTGTGCGTGCATGTGTCAGAGAGAGAGAAATAATATGAGCTCCCCCCCCCCCTACATTTTCTTGAGCACCCCCTAATTTTTACTTCTAGCTACAGCCCTAAATAACATATAAGTGATTATAACTAATTCATTCGAAGTAAATCTATAAAACTTATTAACATTTCAAGAATAATTCATTTTAATAAAAATAATATGCATCTTTTAAATATTTCCTCCTGCTTAAAATGTTTGGCTCCTAGCACCTGTTTGCATCACATACGTACGTCACTCTGTCTTGGAGACAAGTGTGTGGTACTGGGTTGTTACTCAAGAATATTTTATTATTACATTGTTTGCACCCGAATTATGTAATCCCAGCGCGGGAAAATGTTTTTCTTTTCTTTTTTTTCTGTTTTAGCAATGTATATTACTGCGAACGTCACAATATTTAATTAAATTTCTTGTAAGATGTCTTATTATAGATGCTGCAAAGTTACAAAATATTACGAAATAAACTTGAAATTATATTCAAACATTAAAAAAATAATAATAATTCTTTATTTGGCAAAACTAAGAGTTCATTAAATGCAAATTTTGAAATAATAAAATCAGAATTATTTGACTGAATTCAATAGGCTTAAATCGGCAAAAAATCGTTTTCCGGTTTTACTATTTTATCGATGCTTTGTCATCACAGATATAGATTTTGTAGCACTCAACTATTCGGACTTTTGAAGCATTGGGCAATCCGCATTTCCCGAACATGTCGGTTATTCAGATTTTACAATATTTCCTCTTTTTTTTTTTTTTTTTTTTTTTTTTTAATATATATAATTTTGGATATGTTTCCTTATAATCCTATATTTTTTAATTAAGTACTATCCTGAGCTATGTAACTAATAATTCTATAAACTATGTTTGTTATTTTTTTTCACTTAATTCACAAAAAAAAAAAAAAAAAAACATTTAGGGGGGGGGGGGGGAGTATAGCAATATTTAGCTTATTATTTCAAATTTCTTTTTTTTTCTTTTCTTTTCTTTTTTTTTTTTTTTTTTACTGGCGACTAGAATTTATACCTGGCTACCAGATTTTTCCTAATTTGTAAAGCCCTGAATACAACAAATAACAAGTGTGGCATGAAATTGAACATGAATGAAATTGAACTAGTTCATGTTGCCATGCTCAAGATAATCTATGGGTCTAGACGGGCCAAAATTTCCAGCCTATCCGCTACAGGCCTAATCAATTCCGATCCGATGAAAACCTTATTGTCTCGGCCCGTGAAAGAAAAATAAAATAAAGTAAAATGAAATAAAAATCACTCATTACATGCAATGAAATCAGTCATAAAACATGCCAACATTTTAAAAACTATCTTAAAATATTTAAACAATAAAGTATTTTAATAATATTGCATACAGATTTATGTAAAAAAAATTTATCACATCATTTTTCTAGTTAAATGCCCGTAATTCATGGAATTCGAAATAATAATGCTAATCGGGGGAAAGAAAGGAAGTAAAAAAAAAAAATCACCACTTGCTTTTTTATCACCAATTATCGAAAAAAAAAAAAAAGAGCTAACTAATCGACTGGAATTGTGTGTCTGCATTCCGAATATGAATGAAATTTTTAATAGGGGTTTTCTACATATTAAAAATAGTTCCAACTTTGAATTTTCAACTGTAGCACCCGCTTTTGACACCATCTTTCAGTTCCTTGGATCAAAGCAGCCGAGAGAAAGGTATTTTTTTCTTAAATCTTCATAGAAAACGTATAGGACATTTTCCAAAAATTTCAAAAAGTAAAATTAAGATCTTATAAGGAAAGTACAGGAAACATTTAATTACTTACCAGAAAAAAATAGCAATTCTAAATATAAAATAAATTCATTTTAATAAAACTGGCTGCTTTTTAAGATTTTCTTTACTGTGAATGCCACCGAATAGAGGAGAGTTCCCCCAGACCGTTAAACTGTAAAATTTCTCCATATCTTGAAAACGAATTATAGGAATTAGCTGTAAAATCAGATAGCTGTTTTTAACGACGCTGATTCTTTCTATGAAAAAATTAATGCAGGTTATAATTCGTAAAAAAAAAATTAATATAAATTTATTAATAACATTCATAATTAAACATATGCTTTTGAATCGAAGATATGCCTGGAATATGTTTAGGTCTGTGTATCTCACTAAAAGAAAAACATTCGAAGTAGATCTTCTTTTTTTTGGAAAAATACAAATTAAAGTTTTCACGAGAATTTAACGATAGCCTCTTCTAACTCTATGAATATTTAAAAAAAAAAAAGTAGAGTAACTCCGGGCATCCGGAATAGATGTCGCACCCTTTGTATTTCTCGTAATTATCGATAGTTGACAGTCAGATACGTACAATATAGGTGCGCAATGAGATTACTTTAATCAATGTGTAGCATGAATCCCATTTCTATGTTTACTTGTAGCTGTGTACAATCCTTATTTTGAGGTAAGCGCATGATTTCACTATCTATAGAACTCACTCAGATTTCACTATCTATAACTTTTAAACACGTTGTGCTTAAATATTTTTTATACGCTAATTAATAAATGCATGTATGATTTCAAAGTCAAAACTAAATGTAGCGTCTGTATAGAGTACTGTGTGTATGGTTACACCATTTTCCTTTGCGATCGCAGGCAACTGCGATGTAAGACATCTGTACCGTACAAAATGGGATACATGCCGCAGTTTCTTTTGTACGGGATACTGCGATTTAGTAAAATTCAGTTCATCAGACATTGATGAAAGTTCAAAAGTATGAAGTTTACTACACCTAAGGAGAAAAGGGGGAAAAATGAAGAGTAAAAAGGATAAGAAAGATGCAAGTCAAGATGATAATAATGAAAAGCTGGATCACACATGTGACGCAGACGTTCTTTGCAAAGAATGTGTAGAAAACTACTCCAAAACTAAGGGGAAGCGTAATTAGGTTCGTTGTGTTTTGTCGTGTTTGCGTGGGTATAAATACATTTAATAATGGAAACTGAAATCGGACACGATGCACATACTTTACTATAACAACACAAACATTTATATACACAAAAGGTACAACATTTTCTATCTATGCTCAATCGGCATACAACTACTCATAGCCATCTTATTAAACACAACAACTCGTATTCCATAATCTCGTTCACAGTATCTTATAATATAGTTTATTCAGTTCATCGATATAAACCATAGAGTCAATGTCACTATTCAGACACCACATCTCCTCCCCCTTTACAGGTCAAGCTTCTTGGGTGGTCGGCGAACTCTCTGAGATCGTCTGGGTATTACAGTCGGGCTTGCTTGAACCGGTGGAGTATCTGTCGTAGCGGGAACTCTTGACAAACTACTTGGCTGTTGAGTTGGCGAAGTCAAGTCTGGAGTCGGATCATCTGTTGAAGCTGATGCTACTGGTGTCTCATTGGAGATCTGGGGAGAGATACTTTCAGCATTGGAATGTTCCGGCTCTGAAGGAGTGTCTTTAGACCTTGTTGTTGGAAATCTTCGATATTCATTTGATATAGAATCATTCTCTTGTACTTGTTCACCCACTGAACGGATTTGATCAACATGACGTCTTACTAGTGCGCCTTGAACATTGATAGTGTAATGTAGAGCACCATCTTTATTAATGATTCTTCCAAACTTCCATTTTGAATTGGCTGATCTATAATCTCTCACCGCTACAGAATCACCGATGTCAAATTTTCTGTCTGCGAATTCAAATACTCCCTTTCGTATTTTTTCTTGAATCCTCGATTTCAGTTGAGGTACTAGTAAATCAATTCTGGTTCGGACATCTCTTTTTAAGAATAACATCGCTGGGCTATAACTTGTTGTTGCATTGGGTGCTTTTCTGTATTGTAACAAAAATGTACTCAATTTTTGTTGAATACTTCCTTCATAAGTCTGCATAGCTCGCAGCGACTGTTTTACTGTATGCACATAACGTTCAGCTTGTCCATTACTTGATGGTTTAAATGGTGCGCTAGTTTTGTGCTTGATACCGTTTCTTCGCATGAATCTCCGAAATTCATCAGATGAGAATTGTGGCCCGTTGTCGCTGACCAGGATTAATGGCAATCCAAATCGCGCAAAACTGTCTCGTAGACATTCAATCGTTTTCTTCGCTGTGGTCACCTTCATTGGATAAACTTCTAACCACTTCGAGTGAGCATCAACTATCACCAAAAACATATATTCAAATATAGGACCGGCAAAATCAACATGTATACGTTCCCAAGGCATGCTGGGATATTCCCAATAATGAACTTTTGCCTTTGTAGGATCTGATTTGTGTCTGGCACAGTCAGCACAATTTCTGGCTGCTTCTTCTATATCATTATCAATCCCTTTCCAATAGACGAATGATCTTGCGATTGCTTTCATTTTAACCATACCCAAGTGGCCTTCATGCAATTCTTCCAGAACACTTTTTTGATATTTCTTCGGAATACACACTCTTTGTCCGTACATAATGCATCCATCTTCAATAGTATATTGTGCTTCTCTTCCGTGCAAATTCTGACCTTTTCGTAAGGCTTCTAAAAGTGGACCTAATTCTTCATCTCTCCACGTTTCTTGCCGTAATTCCCTTGCAGTAACTGGTAGTGTTTCAATTTGTGACATCTGGAATATTGTAATGTCATCTTTTACTTCCAATTCTTCAGAAGTTTTAGGCAATCTTGACAAAAAGTCTGCATTTCCATGGTCATCAGTTTTTCGGAATACTATGTCAAATTGGAATGATTGTAAAATCAATGCATAATGTAGTAATCTTGTAGCTGCTAATACTGGTAACCCTCGGTTTGATCCAAAAATCGCTACTAGAGGTTTGTGGTCAGTTATTAAAGTAAACCTTCTTCCCTTTAGGTATAAGTAAAACTTTTTTACTGCCCACACTATTGCTAAGGCTTCTTTGTCGATTTGAGAATATTTCTGCTCAGTCTTGGTTAAGGTTTTGGATGCAAAAGCTATTGGCCGTTCAGAACCATCTGGATATCGATGAGATAAGACACAACCAATACCAACTGGAGATGCATCACTTGCCAGGATTAAGGGAAGTTTCGGATCATAATGAACTAATACTTTTTCTGAACAAATTTCTTGTTTTATTTTCTCAAAGGCAACTTGACAATTCTTCGACCATTTAAATTTCACATCTTTTCTTGTCAAACTATTAAGAGGATTTGCAATAGTCGATAAATTTTTACAAAATTTACCATAAAACGTTACTAATCCAAGGAAACTCTTTAGTTCTTGTACACTTTTAGGTACAGGAGCATTTAAAATCGCTGAAATCTTCTCGTCAGTTTTATGTATGCCATTTGCATCAATTTTATGCCCTAGAAAATTTATTTCATTTTGAAAAAATTGACTCTTACTTAGATTAAGTTTCAGGCCATGCTCTTTACACGTTTTGAAAAACTGCTCTAAAGCTTTAAGATGTGACATTTCGTCATTTCCTGTTATTCTAGCATCATCCATGAACACTTTTACCCATTCCATACCTTGGAATAATCCATCAACGTACCGCTGCCAAATTGCAGGTGCTGCGTTTAACCCAAACATAAGCCTCTTGCAAATATAAAGCCCCTTATGAGTATTTATTGTCAACAGTTTTTGACTTTCAGGATGGATCTTCATTTGTAAATACGCATGTTTGAAATCTAATTTTGAAAATTGTTTTCCCCCATTTAAACTAGAGAATATCTCCTCCAACTTCGGCAAAGGGTGTTGTGGCACGATTAAATTGGGATTTAAGGTTACTGAATAATCCGCACATAATCGTATACTGCCATCCGATTTTACGACTGGTACTACTGGCGTTGCCCATTCAGAGCTTTCAACTCTCTCTATAATACCTTCCTTTTCTAATCTTTCTATTTCATCTTCAACTCTGCTTTTTAAAGCAAATGGCACTGTTCTAACCCTACAAAATACAGGTTTAACATCTGGTTTAAGTTCGAGCTTAGCTTCATAATTATTTATTTCCCCGAGTTTATCATCAAAAATATCTTTATACTCTTCCAAGAGATCTTTTAAGTTTAATTTATTTGTAGCTCTTAATGCCTTGATAGCGTTCCAGTCTAGATTTATCTTATGGAGCCATTCATGGCCAAAAATGGTATCCAAGTCCTCCTTAACAATGTATAAGTTCAAATTCGAAATTTGATTTTTATATTCAACTTTAACTGTAACATACCCCATAGGTACTAATGCTTCACCATTATAGGTTTTAAAAACTATATTAGTGGGTTGAATTTTCTTCCTTGAAATTTTCCTAAAATTCCTTATACTCATAACACTGACTGCCCCGCCAGTATCTAACTCCATTGAGCAATTTTTTCCATCAATTTTTAAATTAATCATTATCGGAGGTCGTCTCGGTTCTTCCTCACGTAAAGTACCGTCATTTGAATTTAATCCACATAATGTGACCTGGTTATTGTTTTCAACCACATCCTTAAAATTTACTTGTTTTTGCTTAACTGGTCTAGCATTTGCTTTTCTTGCTGCGAAACATGCTTTTTTTATGTGACCAATTTTTGAACAAAAATCACATTTACTGGAAATAAATCTACATTTAGCTTTGACATGGTCTGTGCCGGTGCATCGCGTGCAAAATAAAGATTTTCGCTGTTTTTCAGCATAATTTGATTTCCTGTTCCATTGTTTTTTTACTGCATGAACTGCATTTATTCCTCGACCCATAATATCATTTGCCCCCTTAAATGCTTTTTCCATGGCTAAAGCTATTTGCAAGGTTTTATCTAGATCTATGTTATCTTCTTCAAATAATCGATCCAGAATTGTTTTATCGCGTAATCCGCTAACAAAAACATCGCGTAACATGATATTTAACATATTGCTATCATAATCGCAATTAATTGCTAGTGCTCGGAGTTCCGCTATATAAGTAATAATACTCTCCCCTTCCCGCTGTTTACGATTCAGAAATTTATGTCGAGAAGGTATAACCAATGGCTTTGGGGTTAAATGTTTTTTCAAAACATCTTTCAATTTTTCCAAGCTTTGCGCAGAAGGAATTTCTGGAGACAGCAAATTTTTTAATAACTGATACAATTTAGCACTTAAAGAAGAAATAAATACTTTAGCCCTAGCGTCTTCTGGGACTTTTTGTACATCTAAATATGTGAGAAATCTTTCAAAAAAACTATCGAAGTTTTCATATTCTTCATTAAACTTTTCAAATTGCACAGTTACTTTGTGAGAGCTACTCTCTTTATTCTGGAGAGCAAGAATCAGTTCTTGATTCTGCTTCAATAACTCTTGAATTTGTTTCTCCATAATTCAAAACAGTAATTAAAAAATGAAAAAAATTTTTTTACCTTGAGCCGTCTTCAAACAGTTCAATTTTTAAATACTCGTCGCCAGCTGTTTTGTCGTGTTTGCGTGGGTATAAATACATTTAATAATGGAAACTGAAATCGGACACGATGCACATACTTTACTATAACAACACAAACATTTATATACACAAAAGGTACAACATTTTCTATCTATGCTCAATCGGCATACAACTACTCATAGCCATCTTATTAAACACAACAACTCGTATTCCATAATCTCGTTCACAGTATCTTATAATATAGTTTATTCAGTTCATCGATATAAACTATAGAGTCAATGTCACTATTCAGACACCACACGTTGCAGCATGTGTCAAATGTGGTTACATGAAGACTACTATTTTTGACACTTTTTGTGTAGCTTGTAGTCGGAAAAACAGGTCTATTTACAAATAAAACAATGTAAACACTATTTTACTTTTTTCTTTTCTCTCTCTAATACACTGATGTTACGTTGTTGCTGAAATAACAATTAAAATCCAATCTTTAAAAAATAATAAGATAATTTTAGTAGTGAACAAAGTAAATATTGATTTGACTACTATTGATTTGAACCTACTAGTGGGTTTCATTGTACTCATTTAGTTTCTTTTTGTTCTTACATAGTTATAGTTCAGATGTGAATATTTTTTATTTATAATTTCATTCTGTTCTTATGACAAGAGCGGCATAACTCCCACACAAGTGCGACGTCTCATCCTAAATGTACAGGTGATGCGCCGCAGTGTAATGTTTTTGTTAAAAATTATTAATTATTATTTTTTATTTTTTTTGTCACAGTACACATGTTGTATATTTAACATTAAATAGCACAGCAGGATTTTTTTAGTTTATGTGCACCATGGGAATTTATACACAAATTCAAAAAAAATATGCGGCATCTGACACGGAACTATATAAACTAAACATTTTTCCGAGCTCCTCTGATCCAAATAAAGTGTCAAAAGTAGATTTTAACATATGAAAAATGGAAGTTGGTAAAATTTTTAATAACATCATAAATAGTTTTAATATTTTTAAACTGTGTTTTTGTACTTGTACCTATTACAGCAACAATTAAATTATATCAGTGTATTTACGTTGTGTAATTTTAAGTTACGAAGATGAATTTGACATTTAATATATGGAATTTTCTATATTTTTAAATGCTTTTTATTATTTTTCCCTCGATTAACTCATAATTTTTTTTTATTGTTTTTGAAAATCAATGACGCAGGGAGGTGGGGGGTAGGGGTGTAAATATTTTTTACTGCTTACTAGAACTTTTTGCTGGCTTCCAGATTTTAAGAAATTTGTAAAACCCTGAAAAGAGACTGTATATCATAATTCAGAATATATAACATGAAGTACAAAATTTATCCGTCTAATGATGACAAAATCTGTTCGATATGTTGATCACCATTCTCTGCTACTAGCTGGAATCCTAACATAGCACGTTCAATGATCGATTACAATGCATGCATCAGAATGTTGCACACGTGGCATCGGTATGTTGTATTTAAGATCGAGCAGAGATTTTATGAGATCGCAGTACATAAAGTATTTGAGACATCCCCCGAGTCAAAAATTGCATGAATTCAAATCAGGGGATCTTGCAGGTCAAGCCGTAAAAATAGTGGTTAATGATTCTGTCATTATTAAAATGGTATAAACAGTAATTAATAATTGAAATGCTGTTATGATTTCAAACGTAACTGAAATTGGTAAACACTGTCAACATACTGAACATGTTTTCTCCTCATTAAATAGATACATTGTGTACTTCACATTATATTTTCTGTATAAAGATATTATACAACCTCTATTGGTGGTTTTCGGAACAAAATTCTTTTACAAAAAAAAAAAAAAAAAAAAAAAAAAAACTGAACATGTTTTCTCCTCATTAGATGGATACATTGTGTACTAAACATTATATTTTCTGTATAAAAATATTATACAACCTCTATTGGTGGTTTTTGGAACTAAATTCTTTTACCGCAAAGAAAAAAAAAACTGAACATGTTCTCTCCTCATTAGATGGATATATTGTGTACTTCACGTTACATTTTCTGTATAAAGATATTGTACAACCTCTATTGATGGTTTTTGGAAATAAATTCTTTTATCGCAAAAAAAAAAAAAAAAAAAAAACCTGAACATGTTTTCTCTTCATTAGATGGATACATTGTGTACTTCACGTTATATTTTCTGTATAAAAATATTATACAACCTCTATTGGTGGTTTTTGGAACTAAATTCTTTTACCGCAAAGAAAAAAAACTGAACATGTTTTCTCCTCAGTGGATGGATACATTGTGTACTTCACGTTATATTTTCTGTATAAAAATATTATACAACCTCTATTGGTGGTTTTTGGAACTAAATTCTTTTATCGAAAAAAAAAAAAAAAAAAAAAAAAAGAAACTGAACATGTTTTCGCCTCAGTAGATGGATACATTGTGTACTTCACGTTATATTTTCTGTATAAAAATATTATACAACCTCTATTTTTGGTTTTTGGAACTAAATTCTTTTACTGCAAAGGAAAAAAAACTGAACATGTTTTCTCCTCATTAGATGGATATATTGTGTACTTCACGTTACATTTTCTGCATAAAGATATTATACAACCTCTATTGGTGGTTTTTGGAATTAAATTCTTTTATCGCAAAAAAAAAAACCTGACCATATTTTCTCAACATTAGATGGATACATTGTGTACTTCACGTTATATTTTCCGTATAAAAATATTATACAACCTCTATTGGTGGTTTTTGGAACTAAATTCTTTTACCGCAAAGAAAAAAAAACTGAACATGTTTTCTCCTTATTAGATGGATACATTGAGTACTTCACGTTATATTTTCTGTATAAAAATATTATACAACCTCTATTGGTGGTTTTTGGAACTAAATTCTTTTACCACAAAGAAAATAAAACTCCTGTCATCTGCTTAGTACACGCCTTAATTCACATGACTTTCTGATGAATAGTTTTGAGATAGCTTTTTGAGAAATACTTACATTAATTTGGACATGCTTTATAATAAAAGGCATAACTATAAGAAAATGCAAGAAAAATCATGAGTAAAGAATTAAATAATGAAGCTATGGTGCCTTTCAGGTGAATATTTATTTTACATTTTAACTCGCTGTAACCCGTCACTACGTGTAAGATTTAAAGATGAATCAATGAATCAATTAAGCAAATATTTCATTCTTCGATAACTAAAAACATGTGCAGTTAACAAACTGTTTATCACATTTTATAGTAGACAATATTTCTGATGATTTCATTTTGTATATGTAGTTTTTTAATATAATTTTCACTTCTTTCATGTGCTTGAAATTCTCTACGATTTAAGTATCAATAAACTTACTTCCTTGTTATTCTGTTTTATCATTTCTATATTGCGTTAATGGATATAAATTTAGTCTATATTTTCATTTCATAGAATATTGCTTAAAATGATTATGTTAGTAAATATTTTTGAGGAAATTTTCTAATTAATAGGTAACTTCATACATGATTATGAGTTGATTAACAAAATAAAAAAGCAAAAACAAAAAAACATAAATATTATTTTAATAATTTATTCCTTCATGGGTGTGAATACGAGCTGCGATTTGATGCTTTAAGGCTCCCCATCAGTCAGATTGCAAATTCCCCTCTCTAATGTTAAAGTTGTGGGCTTGAAATGAATCTGTATTTTTAAAAAATTTCAGCTCTGACTATTAATATTTTTACCTTCGTTTTAGTGTTTTCTTCCTCTGATGAAACCCTATTCGTCTCATTCCTCTGTGTATCTGTTACAGAGTTCATACTCAGAAACTGTATAAGTTGACTTGAAAGTTAGCATACTTGCAGCTGAATACCTCCTGTCGTACGACAAATCATAACATTTTGAAAAACATTTTATTATTTTATTTAAATTAATTAATTTAATGACATACCACCCTTTCTGCGATTTTCTTAGATTTTAAAACAGAACTTTAATTTCAGTCATTTTTCGTGTAGGCTAGATGGTTCAGTGGTAGCGTGTTTTCCTCCTAACTCAAGGGTTATGGATTCTATTCTCGACGATGGAAATTGAAATTTTTGATTTTTACATTTCATTGTGCAGGGAATTTAATTAAAAGAAATTTCGCATTTTTTTTTGCCATTTTAAGAGATCTATTAAAAAAAAAAAAAAAAAAAAAAAAAAAAAAACTAACACTAAATTGTGTAATTAAATATGCTTTTCAGATGTATAAACATATGCTGCTACAATTGTCTCAAAAGCAGTTCTTGATTATTTTTACTTTTATTTAAAAAATAGTCCCCTCTTGTTATCATTTTATTATTAATGGTGCTGCCATCAGCATTCTTATTGATAAAGTGTATTGATAAATGATAAGGATAATTAAAAATTAATTATTTGGAATTATTAATTAAAGGAAAAAGTGTTTTTAAAGGAATATTGAATGAAATATTTTGTGCGATCTTCAATCACACTTCCCCACTTGTTTCTATATACTTTTTTTGAAGGGTGTTTCCTTCTTCATTATTTGACAAAATGTTTCTAAAATATATAATAAATTTTATATTTTTAGTGTTAAAATCTAAGTGAAGCAAACAAATTATAAATAAGATTTTAATACTTGAAATAAAACTAACTATATATTTTGGAAATATTTTGTCAAATAAAAGAGAAAGAAACCTTCTTCAAGAAGAGCTTCCAAAAAAAAAGGAAAGTAAACATTTTGATTCAGAATTTGAAAAATGCAGAAACATTCCAAGAACATATATTTAACAATATACTGGGAGATTTGCGATCTGACTGATAAGAAACCTTAACTTAAACATTTTTTAATATATTGCACTTGAAAGTTTTCTCATCATTAGAGCTTCTTAAAGGACAATTAAAACCCATTTTAAAATTTAAAGAAACTAAAAAAGTTGAGGTATTTTGTATAAGCATATCTTGTAAAGCACGAAAAAATGTTTTTTGTTATTTTGTTGCAAAGACAAAAATTTCATCTTGTTGATGGAAAATTTTTTATTTAATACAAAATAATTAAAAAACAAATTACTTTTTAACAAGTTCGGATTTCACTCATTATTATCCATTTTTATAACGAATACTGAATTTTCTTGTGTGTGACTTCTGATATGTTTTCATAAGTGATCATTTCGAGGAAAAGTTTAGTAACAAATAGGATAGTTTTTCTCCAGAATGATTCTGGAAATGCATTTCAAAATTTTGTTTAATGGCAAATGTTTTCTGACATACACTGCGCCTAAAATTACTGCTTTCATGGATGCGAAGATGAACAGTTAAACTGTCTTTATGTTTATATGCTTTCTCGCATTTGTCACACTTAAAATGCTTTTCATTGCTATGAGTCCTTAAATGCTTTTTGAAACCAAATTTATGTGAAAACGTTTTCCCGCAGATATCACAATGAAAGGATCATTCTTCAGTATGAATAATAAAGTGAGCTTTCAAAAGATGTTTTTGTGGAAAACGTTTTGGACAGAAATCACATTTAAAGGGTTTCTCACCAGAATGGGAACGAAAATGAATTCCTAAAGATTGTTTAGAGGCAAAAGTTTTCTCACATATATTACACATAAGACTGCCTTCATGGGTGTGAAGATGAGTAGTTAAATTATGTTTATATTTATATGCTTTCTCGCACTTGTCACACTTGAAAGGTTTTTCACTGCTATGAGATCTTAAATGATAATTGAAATAAGTTTTACGTGCAAATGTTTTCCCACACATATCACAATGAAAAGGTCTTTCTCCGGTATGAATAATAAAGTGGGCTTTCAAATGAGGTTTCTGTGAAAAACGTTTTGGACAGAAATCACATTTAAAGGGTTTCTCACCCGAATGGGAACGAAAATGAATTTCTAAAGATTGTTTAGAGGCAAAAGTTTTCTGACATATATTACACATAAGACTGCCTTCATGGGTGTGAAGATGAGCAGTTAAATTATGTTTATATTTATATGCTTTCTCGCACTTGTCACACTTGAAAGGTTTTTCACTGCTATGAGATCTTAAATGATAATTGAAATCAGTTTTACGTGCAAATGTTTGCCCACACATATCACAATGAAAAGGTCTTTCTCCGGTATGAATAATAAAGTGGGCTTTCAAATGAGGTTTCTGTGAAAAACATTTTGGACAGAAATCACATTTAAAGGGTTTCTCACCCGAATGGGAACGAAAATGAATTTCTAAAGATTGTTTAGAGGCAAAAGTTTTCTGACATATATTACACATAAGACTGCCTTCATGGGTGTGAAGATGAGCAGTTAAATGACATTTATATTTATATACTTTCTCGCACTTGTCACACTTGAAAGGTTTTTCACTACTATGACTTCTTAAATGATAATTGAAATCAGTTTTACGTGCGAACGTTTTTGCACAGACGTCACATTTAAAGGGTCTTTCTCCTGTATGAACAAGAAAATGCTCTTTTAAATGAGATTTTTGTGAAAAACATTTTGCACAGAAATCACATTTAAAGGGTTTTTCACCAGAATGGATCCGGAAATGCAGGTTTAAATTACCCTTGTTATGAAAATCTTTTTGGCATACATTACAGGTAAATTTGATCCCTTTATGCGTTTTCAAATGTTGGTTCAACACTGGTTTTAATGAAAATGCTTTGGAGCAGATATGACATGTATAAGGTTTTTCTTTTGTATGAACACGGATATGATATTTCAATTGGTAATTGCATAAAAATGATTTTCCACAGATGGGACATTCATGCTGTTTTTCCTTAGAATGACTTAAAAGATGTTCTTGTAAAGAGCTTTCACAGTCAAATCCCTTATGACAAATGTGACATCTAAAAAGTTTCTCTACTGAATGACTATCAAGATTATGCATGTGATGCTTTTCTTTGGCAAAACTATTTTTGCATAAAAGCCTTTCATTTGATTCAATTTCTAGATTATCAGTTAAATTACTTTTCTCAGGTAACTCTGCTTCACATAAATTGAACTTGAAATGACTTTCCATATTACAATTTTTTTTCAATTTTCTGTGCACAACTGGTTTCTAAACTATCCAAATATGCTTTCAACCCAAGCAGATAATATTTTAAAGTGGAATTCTGACTAATATATCCAAGTTTTATGTATAAAATATCTGTATGACTCACACTTTTTTTTCTTCTGTTGTTGTTTATATAATGCAGAAGTATTTTTTAGAAATGATAACTGGGAATAGAATTAAAAATTAAGATTTCTCTTTTGTTGTACATCGACAGTGTGATGGTGCAATGTATGCAAGAGACAAAAAATGAAATACCTGGAAAGATAAGAAATAACAGATATAAAATAAAATAAAAAGTATAAAGATACAATTTTACTTACAAAATTGCTCATTTTTTGTATAGCTTATTAATTTTCTTTAACCAAAAGATTCCCCAGCAAAATAAATTTGAAAGACAGATTTTAAAGAGACTTTAAATGACAAATTTTCAGAGATTCTCAATTGCACAGTCTAAAAATTCCCCCCCCCCCCTTACCCCTAAAACAAAAAACACTTTCCTTTTCATTCTAACATCTGTTTTTCACATAATGAGCAAAATAGGTAAAACACCATAAGTGAAAAAAAAAAATTATAAGTTTAGTTTTTTCTCACACTTTTTTGTTGTTCACATAATGCACAATTATCTTTTAGGAACAACGACTCAGAATTTAAAATAAAATTTCAGATTTTTTGTACATCGTCAGAGTGATGGGTCGATGAATACAACAGGAAACAAGGACAAAAAAATCATGCGCCAAGCATTGATTATGAAACACTTTCCAGCACATCCAGAAATCTTTTGAAACTTCACTGATAAATAAGGTGAAAGACGATATGTAAGTATACAGTTTAGGAAACATATAACACATTTAAATATCTACTTTTAGCAATTACATTCCATGGTCAAAAAAGTACTCAGGTTATTTTGTGTAGCCCTGTGATCTATAGATTTGGATATATACCGCATAGAATGATAAAATTTAGTTTAGTTAGAAAATTCACATTTTGCAATTTTTGCCAAACAATGTAAATACAATTAAATTATTTTGTACAGCCATGTATATTATCTAAAGACTTTTGTACACACCACATATTAAGCTAAAATTTAAATCAGGTAAAAAATGCATAAGGAAATTTAAAACGCACTTCCAGCAATTACCAATAATAAATGAAAATGTATTTTGATCTTTGCATAGCCCTGTATATGAATTTATTAATATTACAAACACTTATATTAGTCTACTAAATATAATTTAGTAGGCAAATACATAACACAATTAAAAAATACCCTTAAGCAATTCACACCCATAGTCAGTAATACTTGCGAATTCCTTTGTGTAGACCTGTATATGATCAATAGAATTTATACACACCACATGCTATTCAAAACTTCAGTTAAACTTAAAAACACCCAGCAAAGTTGAAAATACACTTAGCACACATAGACTGTAATTATCGCATAGCCTATAACCAAATTTTTCTGTGTGTACCTGTAAAGTGTAAAGAATGATAAATGCAATTTACAGCACTTCCCCCTACAGCTCTGCCCCCTACGAGCTACGCTCGCCAACCCCCGCTCTGTCACCGCATGATTTAAAAACCCTCTGATTTGATCAACTCTAAAACGATTACGGAAGATTGTATCATAATTAAACGACCAGTGGCAATTTGCTGTAACAGAGTTTGCATGCATTTTCCTTTGACTGAGGAATTTTAAGGTAGAATCAACTGCTTTCGAAACAGCTAATAACGGTTTTCCTGATTGATTAAATAAAATGAATTAAACATTTAAAAATCAACATGTGTGAAATGGTTAAGTAAACAATGTCGCTGCATTGGATAATTTTATAACGATGCTATAGAAAATTGGTTACTTCTCCATCATTGCGTCGACTACTTTCTATAAAAAGAAAAGAACTGTCGCCAGAATATATCATTTAACTCCAAACGTGCATGATCGTGGCGTCGCGTTACATTCAGTTGGCATCAGATGTGTTACAGTTATTAGTTATTTCAATGAGGGATTTTTAATTTAAGGTTTATTTGTCTTTTTGATACTTCTCCACTATTCCGTCGATCAATTTTCATAAAAAAAATCGCCAAACTGTAACGCCAAATAAACAAATAGAAGAATTTTGGGCACAAGTGTCATATACGCACCACGTTGGCGTGATATTTTTCAACCGCCAATTTGACGATAGCTTTGTTTTTACCATAAATACCATATTGTTCATGATATTTTAACAATTTATTAGTTAATTCGATATTTTAAAGGTAATTATTAAACGTAAAAATATAGTTTTTAATTGAGAGGAAATTTTATTTACGCTGTTTAAAAATTTGCAATAACAGGTAAAAGATTTGATGAAACAAATTAATCTCTCGTGTAAATATAATTTTTAATTGAAATTGTTTGGAAATATTGCTACTTGAGCATTTTAAATATGACGTATGTTTCCCTACTTAATGCTTTGAAATCTCCTAATAATTTAATTATTTCTCGTTTTAATATTCAGGCGCAAGTATCTTTTTATTACGTAATTTTCTACATTTACAGCTTTTATCACGTGATCATTTGATTATTATTTTAAAGTTTTATTTCTGTTTTTAATAGTCACGTGCAAATACATTTCTTAATTGAAAGGGAATATTATTATGTGCGTTATTTTACAAATTGGCAACAGTTCAAATAATGGATTTTATGAAATATGAAATAAAACTCCATCAAAATAATGAAAATTTTGAATAAAAAATTGAAATATAACCTCAAAAAATTACTCAAATAAAAAAAATAATAGCAGTCTGCACACCGCAAACTTGTCAACTATATCCTTGCAAATTATGGTTAAATTCCTGTGCATAGTTTTCATTCCTATAAAACTTTTTTTAGAAAACTGTTTTGACCAACTTTGATTTTAAATATCTCTTAAAATAATTCTTCGATTCAAAAACTGTTTGCTTCAGCGTGTTTATCAAACATTTCTTTATAAAACTACCAATTTTTAAATTTTTATATGCAATAGTTCTCTGGATATTAGTCCAGAAAGACTTCAAGGCACAAAATCTTAATTGACAGCGGCGGCCGCAGCGGTGGTTACTTTTTTTTAATATAGAGAGATACTTTTCAGTGAACAATTTATAGTGCACCTCAGTAATGCATATAAATTTCATTATGTGTGAAATAGTGTAACACCATTAAATTACACTGCAAACAAATTTTCCCTATAGAACATTGTGTAACAAATTATTTTGCATGACCCTGTAAAGGAATAATAAATGTTTTGCACCCCATATTTTACACAAAAAGCATGTTTTAGTGTGGTTCATAATTGTACATAAATTTTATCTTGAGAAATATCATGTTTCAAGTGGTGTAACATCATCAAAATGTAGTTGAAATTAATTTTTTCTCATTGATTGTAATGTAACAGAATAATTTTTACTGTTCCTGTATATAAACTATAAATGCTACACACTTCATTTTCAATAGGGACCATGCTATAGTAAACCTCAATAACATACAAAAATTTCACGGCAATCTGAGTATATTTAAGAAAGTTAGAGCATGAACAGATGGACAGGTGGCCAGACAAACTGAAGTCCTAAACACTTTTCAACTAGGTTGGAAAGTGTTAAAAATTATATATTAAATGTTCAAAATTAATTTATTAATATCAAAATGGTTTTATTCTTGCACAGTTTCGTTTTAAAATATGACAACAAGGGAAAAAAAAAATCAATTATGTTATAAGTAAAAGAAATGTTTCAAATAAAGTTAAAAATAGATAAAAGAAAAACATCTCTTGTTAACCATGATGGTAAAATTTCTATCATGTACTGCAGCGCTTCCCAACCTTTTTTCTTTCACGTACCCCTTGCTTAGGCTTTTTGTTTCAGAGTACCCCCATTTATCATAACCACTCACCCACTCCTCTCCTCACCCAAATATTATTAAAATCTTCATCTCCCGTGAATGCGAAATTCATATTTGAAGAATTATTCATTATTATATTTTCTATTCATTAAAGGAGCACTGTTGTTTTCAGTATTATTTAAATAATTATAAAGTATTATTATTAAGTATTTATCAGTTTTAAGAACATGCCTATTAACAGCTGCACTCATGTTCTCTTGCAGTTCTAAATAATAATATAGTTTAGAAGAATTTGCAGTTCTCGAATCATCAGGTTGAATTTCAACCGCAGTTGCAATACCCTTAAGAGTTCCCGATTTCAACCAGTTATCCATTTTAAATATAAACCAAATCGTTCAAATAATAAGTAAACACTTCAAATTAAATACTCATTAAAAGGAAGGAAGCTTTCCAAATAGTATATGTTAGAGATATACAGGTAACTCTGTAACCTGTAACTCCACCTATTCGAATATGAAAACAAGGGCCTGCTTTTCAAGATGTTTTAAAATAAAACATTAAAACCAGAAGCTCTCGCGTAATTTAAGCGTTTTGTAATTATTATTAAAAACGGGAATAAATAAGGAGTGGGAAAAGAAGATTGTAAAATGATCAATGATAGTTTCAGCAAAGATTGGGGAAATATATAAGTACTCATGCAATATGATCAGCAGTGGGCGGAGCTAGTGACATAGAATTTTCAATGGATTACTAAGTCTTGTGGGCTTTTACCCTCATTTTGAGTGTAACATATTAAAGCTACACATGAGACTAACTTTGTAATCCAAAACTATTAGCTTTCTTTATGCGTTTTCAGTTAAATAATTTTTGTGATTTCCGCCATTACCGATATGATTTTCAAGTACTCCCAGCAGGCCTGCACGTACCCCAGGTTGGGAACTGCTGATGTATAATTATAAGATCTTTTGGGCACCCTCAGACTCAAGGATCATCTGAGGGAATTAACACAAGCACAAGTCAGTTCACTATCGCTATCTTAGCACAGAAAGGCTACAATTTTCACAGAGTTTTGATGGTTCAGAATAATCTCCAAAATACCACAATCCATTCTTTGACAGGATATATGACTGTAATACTAACAGTGAAAAATAAGTAAATCAATTAAGAACTTGAATTATAAATCCCCCTAAAATTTGCACTAAAGGGGGGAAACTCCCTCCTAAAATTCAATCCCTATTCCAAACTCTACACATCACAAAGTACTTTATATAGCAAAAATAGACAAAGAAATAATGTTAAAGAAATATAAAAATCATTCATAAAATTAAATAATTACAATCAAATAACATTTTATGAATAAAACAATCTGTAAATAACTGTACATGCATCTTTAATATTTGAAATTATAGAGAATTTCCAATCATAGTTTTTATCACAATGGCTGAGTATAATTGTGAACATACAACAATTTTGAAAGCAAATGAAGAGTGTAGGTGCGAAATTCACACTCTCCACTTAACCTAGTTTTTAGAAAAATTCAAAAAAACGATTATTATGAATAAACATGATATATTGGCACTTATGGCAACAAATATATCACTAAAAATTTGTGCCAATATATCATGTTTATTCATAATAATTGGTTTTTTGAATTTTTCTAAAAACTAGGTTAAGTGGAGAGTGTGAATTTTGCATCTACACCCTTCAAATATAGATATCTAAATATATTTTTTTCAGACTGCTGCTGCTTATAGCTTTAAAATAATCTGGTGCATTGTAGGTGTTATGTTTTTGTGTCAGAACATAGGCATAGTTAGTAAACAGTAAATAGAACATTTTCCCATTAAAAAAAGGAAAACAAAGCAAATGTTTTCAGTTGTATTGTAATAGACTGTCTAAACAAAACATATTTATTGTGAATATATATATATATATATATATATATATAATTATTAATTTCACCATTTTACATATCATTTTTCATTAATACATCCATTACTTTTTTTTTATGTAATTGAATAATTTATCAACATAATTTTATTTATTATTTAATTATATTTATTTATTATTTAACTATCAGTTATCATTCTTTAGACAACATTTGTTTTAATCTTTAACTAATAATAGTAATCAAATGCTTTTATTAAATCATAGAATATTCAATAATTTTCCTATAGATGGCAACACCTTATTAATTCATTTGAAAACATGTTTGGTGTTCTATTTTAAATTTTCTACAGAGGGAGCTGATTCTATATTGGTTTGTGTTTGGCTTTGCTGTACAATAATATTTCTTGGTCAATCATCTTTTAAAACTTATTTTGGCAACATGTAATGATTTTCTCCAATTCATTGCCTGTGTTATGTGTTGACTCCTGTTTGGATCATGTATTCTATCTGGTAACTGTTGTTTTGTTTTCTGTATGTCCTTTTTAATCTTGTTGTATTTTGAACTTTATGATTATATTTCACAGTTTTTTTCTCTTTTTCATGGGTAAGGTTTCTTTCCTTTTTAATATTGTTTTTATTTTTTGAACTTTATGATTTTTTCACATTTTATTTCTCTATTTTGGTGTGGTAGTCCCAAAATCATATTCTTTAGCAATGTTATGGCTAATATGATGATGAAACCACACATTTTATTTGTGGTAATTTAGGCATTTGGGACCTGAAGATTCTGTCTAAATTCCACAAATTTCATTTTTTAATTTAATTTCTTCTTCTCTCTCTCTTTTTTTTTTTTTTTTACTATGTATATGAAATCTATATTCAGAGTGTTGGGGGACATTATTTTTGTCAATTAAATATTACATTCTAATTCATAATTTCATAGTTTTTGTAGTTGTTTCGGTAATGTTTCATTAATGGTTAAATACATACATATATATATATATATATATATATATATATATACAGTATGCCCACTAAAGTCGCTTGCCACCCTCTTAACTTCGGAATGGCTGTTGCTATATTCATAAAAGTAGTGTCTAGGTATAGTAAAGTAGCCATGTGCTACTCAATGAAACAGCTCATGGCGCCACCTGGTAGAATGCTGCGGAGTTAGCATTCCTATCTCGCAAACGTAAAGAGATAGAGAAAAAAAGTGATTTACAAAGCGTCATCGATTTAGTACGAAAAGGCACCTTGTGGACATTAATGCGAAGAATTGAACGGTTAAAACACGCATTTGTTTTTTCTTGATTTCCTACAATGTGACGTGACAAAACGATCTTAGAAAGAAAAAAGCAACTACTTATTATTCTAGTTATAATAATATACCTTTATTTTAGATGTTCAAAATTCTCACCATCAGCTGCAATGCAGATTCGGATCCTTGTTTGAATTTCACGTTGCACACGTTGGAGCATAGATGGTGACACGTTGGCACAAGTGCCCGTAATGCGTCGTTTAAGGTCCTGCAATGTTTGTGGAGGTGTTGCATACACCTGCTGTTTCATAACTGGTTGTTTCTTTCTTTCTAAGATCGTTTTGTCACGTCACAGTGTAGGAAATCATGAAAAAAAATAAATACGCGTTTTAATCGTTCTATTCTTTGCATTAATGTCCACAAGGTGTTTTTTGTACTAAATCAATGATGCTCTATAGCTTTGTAAATAACTTGCTTTCCCTATCTCTTTCCGTTTTCGAGATAGGAATGCTAATTCCACAGTTTTCCACCAGGTGGCGCCGTAAGCGGTTTCATTTAATAGCGCATGGCTACTTTACTATACCTAGACACCAATTTTATGAATATAGCAGTAGCCATTCCGAAGCATAGATTAACATACAAGATAGGACAGTTACGGCAAAATCTGTAACGACAGCAATGGTAGTGTCACTAGTGATAAGGGGGAGCAACCATGAAGCTTTCGAAATTTACCTATGTACATGAAATCTGTTGATGCTCTATATCTTTAATATCTATACTTTTCTCTTCCACACAGACGATTCTCTCCAAACTGACCATTGTGGCATGGTTTACGTTTCTTTTAAACAACTTCATTTTTAATCTCTCTTTTATTTTATTCTTGAAACAACATTTATTTTCAAAAATTTTTTCTATTTTAAAACAAATTAAAATATGTCAGGCAAAATCTTGTCTGCATACAAATCGGAATTCAAAGCTTTCATTTTTCGCTTTTTCTACAAAGTTGAAAACGTAAACATGTCATATTTGAAAAATGAAAGATCATAGAAAGATAGACGTTCAAAAGCAGAAATATTCCGTGTTTGAGAAGTTTCTTCCCCATTGTCACTACAGGCACTGCGATCGTCATCACGTTACAATTACGCTCTATGAGACTGTCCTATCTTGTATGTTAATCTATGTTCCAAAGTTAAGAGTGTGGCAAGGGACTTTAGTGGGCATACTGTATATGTATTGCAGGATTAAGTTAAGGCTATCTTAAAAAAAAGGTTACTTTTAAGTAAAGTAACAGTGCTAAAATAAAAATTTTAATCAATCCTAAAATAGAAAATCAAAATAAAATAATACTTTATGAATAAAACAACCTGCAAAAAGTAATACAGTACGTGTCTTTCAAAATTATCTTTGTAGAATACACAAGACCATATTTATGTACAGTGAGCACCAATTACCTGGATTGAAATTACCCATTGCAGATATACAGAATTTCCAGTTCATTGAATTAATCATAAAAAAAAGTTTAGTCAAACATTTTTTTAAGATTAAAAAAAAAAAAAAAAAAAAAAAAAAAAAGAATTCCTTACTAACTGTACTGCAAATCATCGAATAAAAATGTAACTGGTGCAAATTGATTAATAACATCTACTGATTATGGCTAAGTTAAATTTTGCTTAGACAGTCATCTACACATAGAATAGAAATTGAACCAAACTTTAAATTTTCAATTTTAATACCTTTTTTCTTTTTCAAAAACTTTCAAACTTTTTTTTTTTTTTTCAAAAACCAGGCCGCACCAGTGGCTGAGAGGCTCTGCTCTCAAAGCTGGTGACGGGAGGTGCTGGGTTCAAACCCCTGTCATGCTCGTCGACCTAACCGTTCGGAGTTTTCCATGGGTTTTCTTTGAACCTTGCCGTAAATACGGGTTAGGATTCCTTAGAAAGACTCCCACGACACTCCCCCCTAGGGCCCATATCCTTTGTGTAGATAATCGGCTTTCATAAAATCAATCAACAACCAACCAACAAATCTTTTTCAAAAACAAATCTAAAAAAAGTTGCCCTCTCCCGCCTGCTGAAACACAAGTTTCTTTAGATATTGGAAAAGGAAAAGTGGCATATTTACCTCATTTTTAACACTTTCCGACCTAGTTGAAAAGTGCTTATGACTTCGGTTTGTCTGGCCATCCGTCCGTGCTATAACTCTCATAAATATACTTGGATTGCCCTGAAGTTTATGAATGTTATTGACGTTTACTATAGCATGATATCTATTGAAAATGAAGTATGTAGCACTTATAGTTTATTTACAGGCACAGTCAAAAGTATTACGCTACATTACAGTCAATGGGAAAAAATCACATTTTGATGATATTACACCATTGATTTGAAACATGATGAAATTGGTATAAAATCATGAAGCACACTAAAACACGCTTTTTGCAAAACATGGGGAGCAGAGCAATTATTATTCATTTACAGGGTCACTCAAAAGAATTCTGTTACACAATGTTCTACGGGGGAAAAATCGCTTGCAGTGTAATTTAATGATATTTCACTATTTATGAAATTTATGTGCATTACTGAGGTGCACTATAAATTGCTCACTGAAAAGTATGTTGAGGATTGTGCTTAAAGTTCATTTACAGGGACACACAAAATAATTCGGTTACAGTCTTAGTGCGATAGTTACAGTCTATATGTGATAAGAATTTTTTACCTGAAGCTTAATAGCTTTTAGCTTAATATGTGGTATGTACAAATCAGAGATGAGATGGGCTCGAATTTTATACCAGCCTCTGAGCTCAGGCTCATTCTTTCTGAAATTGGCAATTTTACTTATTCTCGTACAGAAACAAAAAAATAACTTTTTTCCCCTTAAAAATTACTTATTCCATTTTAAGTCATTTTAATGCTATTTTGATCAGAATGAAAGAGAAAGAGACTTTTTTCCTCGTTTATAGTAGTTGCAGTAGAATGCTATTTAAAAAAAAAAAAAAAAAAAAACTTGGTATATTTTCAGATTTATGTTTGGCATTGATGGGTAGCGCCGACCTGTTATGATGCCAATCAGAATATGGTGCTATTAGTACATTTTTTAATTCAAATGTTTATTTATTATTGCTTTTTTAGAGATCACGAAATGAATATTTTTTTTAAAAGTCAGTTAGCATTCGCTTAAGGCTTGCAAATTTTTAGACTGCTATTGTTTGCGAGTGCTAATCACAGTTTATATGAAAATAAACATTAGTGATTCTATCAGTTTTTCTTCCTGAACTCTGCTCATTCTGTGGCTCTTCTTTTTACATTCATGAAGTCATTTTTATTCGTAAGAAGATAAAATCGGCATGTATATTATTATTACTGATAGAAATCTATCGAGCAGTGTTTTCTCTTTTCCTATAAAAGCCTATAAATCATACTTAAAGTTATGTTGTCAAATTTTTAACTTATGCTGATTTTCAGGACACAAGAATTACGAAAGATGTACAGCTTTTATAGAAAATAGAAAAACGTTGTTTGATTCTTCATCATATAAATCGTAATTTTTGCAAATTTCAATTATTTATTCATAAAACGCATTTTGTTAATGTGTCCATCAGATTTGCTTGTTGCGGGAGAAAAATATTAGAATCTTTTTAGGGATGCATATTTTTATTTGATAATAAACTTTTCTTTTGATAAGATTGAATGTGAATTTCTTAAAATTAATTATATGCTAGGCATCAACAGTTATTTTCATGTACGAAGTTGTTAAGAAAATGAGATATTACATTTTTAGAACAACTTTTAAATATTATGTAATTGTTATTGTACTTTATCTTTTGGTATACTTTTTAGTATTGGGCTCGGGCTCTAATGACAAAAAATGTTTCGGGCTTGGACGTGCTCGGATTTAAAATCGTCAGGCTCCAAAAAGTGAGTCCGAACTCATCTCTAGTACAAATGTCTTTAGACAATATAGAGGGCAATACAAAAGATTTCGAGTGCATTTCCATTGATTGGCAAAAATTGCTAAATATGAATTTTCTAAGTGAAAAGTTAACTATTTAATCATGCTATGTAGTATATACCCAAATCTATAGATCATATACAGGGCTACACAAAATAATGCAACTACTTTTTTTTAACTATGGAAGGTAAATGCTAAAACTGGATTTTTAAATGTGTTATATATTTCTTAAACTGTTTACTACATATCTTCTTTCACTTTATTTAATGGTGAAGTTATGAAACATAGTAAAGATATTACAATGGTTACATCACCTTTTTTTTTTTTTTTTTAAAGGCTTCTTTTTTAAAATTTTCGTTGCAAAACAGTGCTTACTTTTTTCAATACTATCATTATTCCTGTCTTCATTTAATACTTTCATGAGATGAGTTAGGGGCCCCACTGCTTTCAGCAGTGTACACCTTTGAATTTGTATGATTTTATACTTTTAAATGAAAATCTATCCAAATGAACCAAGAGTTAAGGCCCTCGCTGCCTTCAACGGAGGTGCTATATACATGTTCCAGTCTACACTGGACGTACTATGCATACTCTGGTCCATTCTTGCAAACAAACTTCAAATTTGTGTGATTTTATATTTATTAAGTGAAAATCTTTCCAAATTAACTAAGGGCTCCCCGTTTTAGCTTGCTAATTTTTGCTGAATAAATTTCTGATATTTAGATTACTTTAAATTCTGACCAAAATTTCCTGAGAAAACCTACATAATATAAAACATGCAACAGCCCTTCACTCTTTTAAAATAGAAATGATATCTTCCAGTGTATCGACAAACTGTATTAAAGAAGTAGAGGTTTCCCCCAGACATGCACAGGAATAAAACACTCACCGAAAACATTCAAAAGCACAATTCTCTTAAATGGAAAACAATATATTTAAAGGCAATGAGATTTAAAAAAAAAATTCTCTGGCAAATCTGTGAAATGACTTCAAGAAACTAGTTAATATTTTTTACAACCAAAAATATCATTAGAAATGGAAAAAGTATTGTGAATAGGTGGATATTTTTTGTGTTTTTGTCCACAAAAGGAGATGGTATTTTAAAACTGGAGAGAAAAATAATAAGATGAAAAAAAATGCAAATCGACATGTAAGAAATAATATTTTTGAAATAGTAAATATTAATATTTTGCAAAACCAAAGATAATGCCAGAACCAGAAAATACACTGAACCAATGGGTATTTAAAAAAATATATATATTATTATTATTTCTGCACAGGAAGCAGTTTTAAAAAGCAAGAAAAAAGCAGAAAACTTGAAAAGGAATTGGAAAGCATGAAAACCTACATGGATTCAAACTTTGGAAAATATATTTTTTGAAATAATAAATATTAATATATGTTATAATATTTATTTAGTTTAATCTGTTAATTTACAATATAATATATTTTTTAAATACAAGAAAGGGAAAGGTACCGTGAATAAGTGGGTATTTTTTCTTATTTTGTATTTTTGTCTGGAAAGTAGATGTGATAGTTTTAAATTGCAGAAAATCAAAAACCTTAAATGCAAATCGAGGTTCAGTAAACTTTTCTTAGAAAAAGTAAAATATTAATATTTTTTTAAACAAAAGAACCGGGATGGCAAGGTGAAAATTTTCATACTCTATGGGGGACCAGGCGATCTTGATTTCAAAATGAAGAAAAAACAAAACTCTTTGCTTTTGCCTGCATGAAGAACCATTAAAAGCCTGGAGATGCACAGGCACAATCGGCAGTAAGAAAGGAATCTTACCATTTTGCAATGTTCATTATAGTCAGTGGTGAAGCCTCTGGTCATCGGTAGATGCGGCGATGACTAGAGAAAAATAAAGACAACATAAACCGTTTTAAATTTAAGCAAACATATTTTTAAATGCTTTTTATTTTTTTCCTTTTAATTTTTGGGCTAAAGACGATGTGATAATAGTGTCAGTCACCCTTTTTTTAAAATTAATATTTAGTGCTGCCACCTGCGCATTTCAAATGTAGCAGCTAAACTGGATCGCAACTTCTAACTTGCTAAAAGGATTCGTCCACATTACCGAATCTGGTCTTGCTTGCGCACGCATATTCTCACCCCTCGCGACCAATTAGGCTACAGAAGTGTTTCCCAGTTTCCGAGAAATATCGCATCTAGTCATCGCTATATTTTACGAATCCGTTCTTCGTGCATTCAGAGGAAAATTAATGCGTGTATTTTATTTTTACGCTTTTTCCTTTTTTGAATTATTCTAGATGAAATCTATTTTGTTAAGCCCTACAAAGTGCTGTATTTTATTCTTTAATAAGGCTATTAAATTAAAACAGATAAATAATTAAATTTTTTTTTTTTTTTTTTTTTTCCCAAATAGTATAAATAAATTGATTGAACAATTTAGTAATTTTTCCTTCATAATTAAAATGTGTTCTCAAAATTTTCACATTTAATATGTTGTGGGTACATTAATGCGATAATTTTATGAATTAACCATTTACTACTCCTGTTTTTTATCCCTTTCGGGTCCGAATTATTTCTTAATTTTTGGCAAAATTACTTTTACGTTAATAATACTAAAAGTAGCTATCAAATTACGAAAGATAAGGCTTACTAAAATTTAACAACTGTAGTTATTTTGCTTAATATATAACATAATAAGTATAATATAGTATATATGCTTTTTGATTCACATGACAATAGAAAAAGATAGAATTTTCAACAACGTTTGAAAAATGTTGGCTTTAAAAAGAATTCATACCTATAAAAGATCCACCTAAACTGAAGATCGTATGAATAATATATTTTGTTACAATTAAAAAAGAAATGTTGGAGCTACTGAAACAGAAGTAAAATTTTTATAATCTTTTTATTGAGATGATTTGCCACAAAACGCGGAGACTGGATTACATTTACAAATGGAGTGTTAGTTATAATATATAAAAAAATAAAATTGCAGATTGTAATATTTTTTTTTTTTTAAACTTATGTTTTTTTTTAATATTAATTGCAAAAAACACTTTTCAATAAACAGAAAACTTAGAATGATTTCGATGCGGTAATGGGTGCGTCGCTGGAATGTTGTGAACTAGCGATGACCATCACGAAACCTCACGCCTCGCCACTGATTATAGTTTTTAATTAATATCACAGCTCGATATCAAAATATGAAAAATCTGAGTCTCAGCAACATTTGGACGTGTTTTTGTGTATCCTCATCCATATTTTAGACCTCTAGATCTCTATAGACATCGCCAACAGATGCTCAGTAGGGATGGGATATTAATATAAAATGCAAATTGAGGTAAAAATATGAAAAAATCCTACATAACAGTATATCATGAATATAATAATTCTGATGTAAACCGCGATATTAAACAGCGTTTCCTTGACCTCGAGTATTCATGAATAGGTACTAATGGTGTGAATTCTCTCAGCTTAAATCACGATATTAAGAGGCTACTTCACTCGGGCGAAAACACCCGCTTGCTAACATTAATCCTATGGGGAGAATAATTTACGATATCCTGTTCGCATTTCAATATTCTCAAATGATTTTTTTTTTTTTTTTTTTTTTTTGCATTGGATAGCTGAGGTCAATCTCTATGCACACTCCTTTGTACTTTTTCTATTTTTGTTGCAGCTTTTTTTATTGAGGATACTTTCACTTTCAAAACCGGTTCCAAAAGTGAAAGTATCTTAATAAAAAAAAATTGTGACCAAAATCGAAAAAGTACAAAAAAGTGTGCATAGAGATTGACCTCAGCTATCCAGTGCAAAAAAAAAAAAAAAAAAAAAAAAAAATCATTTAAAAATATTGAAATGTGAACGAGATATCATAAATTATTTCTCCCATAGGATTAACATTAATCAGCAGGTATTTTCACCGGAGTGAAGTAGCCTCTTAAACAGCGGTTTCTCGACTACTATATTCATGAATATTAACAGCGTGAATTCTCTTAGTCAGAAAGGTTTTTGTAAAGGGTAAAGGGTGATTTATTTTGTGTTTATGCAATTGGCAGTAAATATCTTACATGCTTTTTTATGATTTTCGCTAGTGACCGCCAACAGTGGATGATATATTGTTTTTATGGTATTGAGAGTGCATGCTTAAACTCTGAGCACATGTATTGAATTCCACACAGGCAAATGCTACAGACACTAGGGCTGGGCGATATATCGATAAAATCGATAAAACCGATATAAAATGCATACCGTGATACCGATATAAAAAAATCCTACCCAACGGTATATCGCAAATATCATAAATTTGACAAAAACCATGAAAACCACGATATTAAAACTCTTCCTCGTCTTCGAGTATTCATGAATACGAACGGTGTGAGCTCCCCCAGCCTAAACCATGATACACCGGATACAGCCTAACGCCTAACCATGATACAGCCATGATACTAAACCATGATACAGCCTAAACCATGATACTAACGGTGTGGATTCTCACAGCTGATAAGGTTTTTGAAAAGAGGAAGGGTGATTTTCTCCATCTCTGAGCGCATGCGTGGGATATCGCCTATTCTTTCATTTCATTATGATATTCAGTGACACCGGTGTGGATGAATATTAGAAGTTGTTGAATGATGCGTAAATTTAGGGCGATAAAGAAAGGAAGTATTTTATTTGCAACAGTTGATTTAATGAGACAAATGAGCAAAGAATAATTCAGACATGTTTTTATTTGTTTTTTTATAATTATTATTTTATGAAAAATATATTAATTCCTTAGTAGTATTTATTAATGCATATTCTAGGGTAAAGAAGGATTTTTAAAAATGCAACTATTTTTACTTCTATACCGCAAGTTTTTTTCTCCCCAGAATTTATTTTAAAAATCGCGTGACAGAGAGAGAGAGAGATATGAGTATTTGGTATTTGATTGCCTCTGTATGTATGACCACTGGTCACTGCCAAAAATCATTTGGTGGTAATTTTGCATTTAAAATTTTAAAACCATTAACCATTATTATATTTTATTTGCAACGATGAAAATGAATATCATGCAATTTTAATTTTAATCGAATAAAATATGTTGAAATGTTTCTTCCCTATTTTTATGCGATTTACCCCCCCCCCCTTCTTCCCCCTTCTTCACAAATGAGATTTTAAAAAACAGTTTAGGCGATGGCGCGGCAAACAAGAAAAAGATAATATATATTTTTTTCTTCATAATTTTAGTTGTAAAATATTAATGTACTATCTGATAAAAAAATAATCGAACATGCAGATTATTCATTTTTTAATTATTTTTCATATTTCCATCCATTTTTTAAATTTTCTTCGTGTTTTTTAGGTGCGTTCGTAATTATATAAATACGTAGCACCTATTGTCGTCGTCTGGTCCGGCCGTCTGTCCGCATATAACAACGCAAAAACTACCCAAACGAATGGTTTGAAATTTGAAATTTAAGATATATTATCTTTGCAGAATTTTGTCGAGACATTTCAACTTTTATGAAAATCGAATCAAAACTTTAGCAGATATTAATAAAAATATTTATTAAGAAATTTGATTTTTTTTTTTTTTTTTTAATCGGTGCTTTCTTGTTATAGGAGTTTCCGAAGTTTAATTGTCAAGCGATCGAGATACTTATTTTATAACAGAAATGAATCTGCAGACGATGTAATTCATTTCACAGAATTAAAAATCATCAAGATCGGAATATTTATATAACTAGCTATAGTACGAACGCACCTCATTTGTCACGTTTGACGTACAATTTCCAACTTTTTTCCATTATCATGAAAAAAATGTGCTTGATGACCATTTAATACTCTAACCAGTCTTGAATTCCGATATTTTTCTCTGGGAGGTATTTCGAAGGTTCGGGATGGCGGGTAGCTGTGTGTGTGTGGAGGTGGGGGGGGGGGGATTATCATGGGCGCCTGCAAGGGAGGACAATTGCCTCTTCCTGAATTTTGAATTTTGAAATCTGTATTTTTTTTTATGTTGAAAAAAATATATAATTTACTTATCCCCAAGTAGCATGATTAATTACGCACTGACAAAAGAAAGAACTATGAAATTTTCGTCACCGGGGATCTGCCCGCTAAAACTCTCATGGAACAAAGTTTTTATTATTTTTTTAAATTTTGTTTGAGTTTATGTGTTGAAAAATTATCTCATCTGATGAAAAAGAGATGTAAAAAAAATTGATATTTTTTATTTGTTAAATTTCTGTATTGCATGTTGAGGATTAGCAGCACAACTGTTTCAATATCTTACACCCCCTGTGTTTCGTCGGCGTCCATGGCATCAGCGTGTGTCTGAGAGGGGGGGGGGGGATTTGCACTTTCGGGACATCAATTAACCGAAAATGTGGACTCAGTATCACTCCTGAATTTCTCACTGACTGTAATGTTAAAGTAAAACAATTTCTGTTGAAATATTTTACATGATAGATAATGTTTCTCTGAAGTGTCCATTTCAGTTATTTGGGATTTTGAATATATCAGTACAGGAAATTGCTGATTGTTTTAATGTAATATATGCTGTTAAATTTATTATATTCTAAATTGAGTGGAGGAAGGTGTGAAGCGAACCAATAATTACGACGAGCAAACCGAAAATTTTTGTTTGAATTGTTGTAATAATCAGTCTCATTACTTTGTTAGAGATTTCACAAGAAGCTAAAATTTCATAAAGCGCAAATTGGCGAATAATTTAGTAAAACTTATTTTATTTTATTTATAGATTTTTTTATGCAAGTAATGCTCTTTAAAAGATGTTATATATAGCAATTGTTTTAATAATGGAATATGGAAGTATTTAAAATGTCCATGTTTGGTGCCAGATGCGGTTTTACTAGCCCGTGTCCCTTGAAGGCGAAATTTTTATTCATTGCTACGAATGATATCTTTTAAATATATTTAAGTTTTAACCAAATTTTTTGTCTATTTCCCGCTAGTTTGATTTTAGCGACTCAAACGGTCTCCTAAATTCGCTTTCTTCTAAAGCCAGCCCTATTGTGGAAATACGAGTAAAACTGATTTTTAGGTAGATTTCGTAAGAAATACTACCTATTATATTCTCCCCTAAGTTGGTATTTTTTAATCATTTTTGCAGATCTACGCCGATCATGACTCCCAAAACCCAAAACCACCCCCCAGTTCAAAACTTTATCTATCTATCTATGGCACTTTTTTATGGACACGATAACTGCAATAATTCTGCACGAATCTCTTCCAAACTGATACATAAAATCAAGGGGCATAAAATCTCGGTCAAGCTCGATAATGGGCAAAATCGAACCAGGAGGGGGAGTGCTTTTTGTGAAAACAGAAAAAAACACATAACTTCTTAATTATGATTCTTAATATTATCTAAAACTTTTATATTGACAAGTTTTTTTCATAAGACCAACCCTTATAGCAAAAAAACAAAAAAAATCCCTGCCGGCTCCACCTGCAAACAAGTTGGGAAACAAGTAAGATTGTGGGCGGTCCCAACTGCTGCATCATGGCAAAAAGGTCATTTCTTTCGCAATTCCCAACAAACAGGCGCCCCGCGGTCTGCGTCTTTGAAATCTACCTGTGCCTGTAGGCCAAGCCGTCAGGGATTTTTTCTTTCTTTCATCTTCTCAAAATATTCTTTTATTTATTCTGTATATTTAGTTTTAATATCACGATATATCGTCATATCGTGATATTTAGTTGAGGATATACCACGATATTGAAATTGAGATATCGCCCAACCCTAACAGACACCACAGCTTTTATTTTATTATGATATTTAAAAGAAGGATTTTTAAAAATGCAGATATTTTTACTTTTATGTTGAGCGTTTTTTTCCCTCACAATTTGTTTTAAAAATCAACAATTGCATTATATATGTGAACATTTGATGTTTGACTGTCTCTGTATGTATGACCATTGGTCACTGCCTAAAATCTTTCAGTTCGGTGGTAATTTTGCATTTAAATTTTCAAAGCCATTAAGCATTATTATATTTAATTTGCAATGGTGGAAATGAATATCATGCAATTTTAATAAGAAGTGTTCAATTTTAATAGAATAGAATAAATTTGAAATGTTTTTTTCCTATTTTTTATCTGATCTCCCCCTCCCTTCCCACAAATGCTATATTAAAAAATAGTTTACACAAGCGTGCGGAAAAGAAGCAAAAATAAGATATATTTCTTCATAATTATAAGCTTTGAAATATAAATGTACTGTCTGATAAAAAATAATAGATCATGAAGATTATTCATATTTTGATTATTTTTTATACTTCTATCCATTATTTTAAAAAATGTGCTTGATGACGACTATTTAATACTCCAATCAGTCTTGAATTCAGACATTTTTCTCTGGGAGGTGTTTTGGAGGTTTGGGGGGGGGGGGGGGGGGATTATCATAGGTGCCGGCAATCGACAAGGGAGGTAAATTGCTTCTCCCTGAATTTAGAAATGAAATTTAATTCAGTAAAATATGTTGTTGAAATAAAAATAAAATTTACTTATTCCCAAGTTCCCAAGTGACATGATTATTTATGCACTAACAGAAGAAAGAACTAAGAAATTTTGGTCACAGGGATCTGCCTCGCTGAACCTCCCATGCAACACAGGTTTTTAGTTGTCTTTATTTTGTGTTTATGTGCTGAGAAATTATCTCCCTTGATGAAAAACAGATGTATAAAAAGATTGATATCTTTTATTTGTTAAATTTCGGTATTCCAGACTTGCAGCACAACTGTTTCAATATCTTGCACTTCCCTGTGTTTCATCGGTGTCCGTAGCATTATGGAATTCAGAGGGGGGGGGGGGGGGATTTGCACTTTCGAGACATTAATTAATTGTAAATGCAAAAACTCCAAATGGGTGATGCTATGTGTGACACCTGAATTCATCATTGACTGTAATCAGGGTTCTCACAGACTCCTTAGACTCCTTGGAAACTCCTTAGAAATGAAAACATTCCCAAGTAGTACTTAGAACTACTTAGATAAGCAAACCACTCCTTAGAAACTCCTTAAATTGTATTGCGGCTTCGGACGCAAGCGATATTGCTGCCGAGGGGAAAAAAATCGGGATTGTAAAACGCACGGTAAATCCTTTATACACGTCATTTATCTGAAGCACAGCACTGATTGGTTAGGATAATCTTATAGCAGGGCTCCCACTAGGTCCGTTTTTCAATTATTAGGTCCGTAAAGTCTGTTCTTCAACACTGTACTTTACTTTAAATTTTATCAATGTTTGGCTTTTAGCCAAAAATCTCAGAAAAATCACGTTTTTCGCAAATATATCCCAAAAAATACTGTCAAATTTCGTCAATCGATTGCGAAAAAAATGAGTAAATTTTGTCAAAGGATTGTGAAAAAACTCTAATTTCTCCAACAGATCGAGAAAAATGCGGATTTCCTCATAAGATCGCGAAAAACATGCGAATTTCCTCAAAAATTGCGAAAAATATGTGAATTTCGTTAAAGGATAGCGAAAAACACGCGAATTTTGTCAAAGGATCAGGGAAAACACGCGGTTTCTATCAAAAGATCGCGAAAAAACGTCAATTTCATCAAACGATAGAAATAAAATGCGAATTCCCTCAAAAGATCGTGCAAAAACACAATTTCCCCCAGAAAATCGATTAAAAAAAAGGCGAATTTCCTCAAAAGATCGTGAAACACACGTGGTTTCCATCAAAAGATCGCAAAAAAAAACGTCAGTTTCGTCAAACGATCGAAATAAAACGCGAATTCCATTAAAAGATTGCAAAAAATGCGAATGTCTCCTAGAAAATCGCGAATTTACCCCCAGAAGATCATGGAAAAAAATGCGAATTTTCCCCCAGAATATAGCGAAAAACATGCGAATTTCCTCAAAAGATCGCGAAAAAATGTGAATTTCCTCGAAAGATCACAAAAAACACGCGAATTTCCTCGAATCGCGAAAAACACGCCAATTTCGTCAAAGGATTGCGAAAAACATGCGGTTTCCATCAAAAGATTGGGAAAAAAAATGTCTTTTTCGTCAAACGATCGAAATAAAACACGAATTCCATTAAAAGATAGCAAAAAAAAAAACTAATTTCTCCCACTAGATCGCGAGAAAAGATGCGAATTTCCTCCAGAAGATCGTGAAAAAAGACACGAATTTCCTCAAAAGATCGCAAAAAACATGCGAATTTTTTCAAAAGATCGCACAAAAACATGCAAATTTTCTCCAAAGATCTCAGAAAACATGCAAATTTCGTCAAAAGATTGCTAAAAACATGCGAATTTTTTCAAAAGATCGCACAAAAACATGCAAATTTTCTCCAAAGATCTCAGAAAACATGCAAATTTCGTCAAAAGATTGCTAAAAACATGCAGTTTCTGTCAACAGATCGCGAGAAAAACGTCAGTTTCGTCAAACGATCGAAATAAAACGAGAATTCCATTAAAAGATCACGAAAAAACACTAATTTCTCCCAGAAGATTGCGAATTTCCCCCAGAAGGTCGCAAAAAACATGTGAATTTCGTCAAAGTTTCACCTTCAACGAAATCGATTACAGCTGTTCTAAAAGTATAAATTCAAAACTTGTTATATTTTTTCTTGTATGTTGCGTTTAGCTTTTTTTTTTTCCTTTTAAATTTTTTTTTAAAGATGTATCCTGTATGTGATATACATAATAAGTGTTTGAGGTTTGACTAATCTCTGTTTATATGACCATTGGTCGCTGCATAAAAAAGTTGATTGTCTATTTTGTATTTAAACTTACGAAATCAGTAAGCAATATTTTGTGAATACTGTGCAATTCCAGCACTAACAATTAGATTCTAATAGAGTAAAATTTGTTTTTGTCTCCAAATTGGCCATTAAAAATTGGAGTGTGCATACCACATAACGATGCAGCACATAAAAACAACAAAAAAAAAAAAATTGCAAATCCTTAACATTTTTTGGACTCCTTGGATTTTTTCGGTACTCCTTGGATTTTTTCTTCCCAACTCTGTATGAACCCTGTGTAATGCTAAAGTAAAAAAATTCTGTCTAACTATTTTACATGATATTTAATGTCTCCCTGCGGTGTTTATTTCTGTTATTTTGATTTTTGTATATATCGGTACAAGAAATTGCTGATTGTTTTTAATGCAATATATGCTGTTAAATTCATTGTATTTTAAATTATTGGGGGAGGGGATGAAGTAAACAAATAATTACAACAAGTAATCTAAATACATTTGTTTGAAATGTTGTAATAATTAGTCTCATTCTTTTGTTAGAGCTAAAAAAAGCTAAAATTGCATAAAGCACAAACTGGCGAGTAATTTAGTAAAAATTATTTTATGTTATTTATAGATATTTCTTTTTTTTTTATTTTGAGTAATGCTCTCTAAAAGAAGTTATTTATAGTAATTGCACTAATAATGGGATATGGTAGTATTTAAAATTTTCATTTTTGGTGCCAGATGCGATTTTAAAAGCCGTGGTCCCCTGAAGTAGAAATTTTTCTTTATCTCTACGAATGACATATTTTAAATATAGTTTTAACCAAATATTTTTCGTATTTCCCACCAGTTGGATATTATCAACTTGAGCGGTCGGTCGCCCCTAACTTGCTTCCATCTAAATCCGGCCCTATTGTGGCAGTAGAACTGATTTTTTTACAGTATATCATGATATCACGATATTTAGCTGATGACATATCATGATCAAGACTCCCTTATTATAGATCAGACTTGTCAATCCGGAGTAAGTCTATGGGAGAAAATGTCCGCGGTAATTGCCAACTTATTCATCGACTTTCTCCGGAAAGTATCGCCACCTGGTGGATACTACCGATACTAGTTCATAAGCAAATGCATAGAACAAATGGAGCTGTGAAAAAATTTCGTGTTATTTCGTGTCGTAAATACTCCTGTTACCATGGAGATCATGCCTATTACTGACGATTGATGGCGCTAGTAGCAGGACAACCATGCGGTCAAAGGAAACTTGCTGATTGTGAGGCCTGATACTATGATAAGGAGGCCTTAATCACGATAATGAAATTGAGATATTGTCCAGGCCTAATGCACAGACAGACAAACATCTTTCTTTTATTACTGATACAGTCGACGCTTGTTTTTATGAACTCGTAGGAAACACTCAAATAGTTCGTAAAATAGAAAGTTTATAAAATAGAAAAACACCAAAAATGATATGAATACATACATTATTTATGTCTATTTTTATCAAACTGCCCTCTCTTCATAGATAAAACAGTATTTCAAGATTATTTATTATGAAATAAAATTGTACATGTATTTTTTAAATATACAAGAAATAAATGTAAATTTATGCAAAAAAAATAATTTTATTACACAGAAAAATATGTTACCATGCTTTGAAAACATTACATATGAAAACATAGACTGTATTAGCACTTACAAGTAAAGGTACTACAGTCTGTGGCGGCGAATTTCGATTTTTATAGTTCATTCGATTCGTCTCATCGAGCTTAGTAATTTTATACCTCGCATATCGGCTATTGAGTTTTTATAATGACAGGGGGCCAGGTCAAAGTTCAAAATTTTGTTCAGTGAAAAACAGATGCCTTCAAAGAAATAAGTGCAATTTAAGTTTACTAATTGTTTTTACAGTGCCATACATTGCCAATAACTACTATAAGGTTATATTATTGCTGTTATTATAAGAATTTGTAACTGCAGATAAAATATTCATATGCTACTTGACACGCAAGTTTTTGCAAGTTATGATGAAAACAGAGCTTTTTTGAATGCGTCGTCGAGTCAGCTGAAGAAGCCTTCGCTCGTTGTGCACACTGTGAGAAATATTTTTGTTTTACTCACTTCTTCAGAATGAACAATGTGTCAAAAATTGACTATCATCAATGCATGTCAGTGTAAGAACCATAAATAAATTTAAATCTTACTTATTTCTTTGATGACAACTGGTTTTCAATGAACGAAATTTTAAACTTTGTGCCCTGTCATTAAACCCCTGCCATTATCAAAACTCAATAGCCAATATGCGAGGTAGCAAATTACTTAGCTCGATGAGATGAATCGAATCAGCTATAAAAATCAAAATTCGCCGCCACAGACTATAGTACCTTTACCTGTTAATAGATGAAAATACATAGATAAAAAATTAGGAATGGATATAATCACTTATCTTTTAGAATTGTCGAGAGGCGATTTTTTGGAATTCCATACTTTTATGAGATTTCTGTCTTGCTTAGAATTTTCTTGTCTACTTCTTTTAAAATTTTCTTTTTTACCTCAACAGATAAACACGTGTGTTTCTTCAACTGCAACATACTGAAATTCTCCAACGACTCTGGCCCAACCTCCCTCTCAATTTACGAGACTTCACAAATTGAGTAGTCCAGGTGAAAATAGTCGATTACACAACATAATCTTTTTAAAGCTCACCTTTCCCCATTCAATAATGGCACCTTCTTGTTGAATGGGGATAGGCTAAGACTCCTATAATAGGAGCTGACGCATATCCATTTTGTTTCGGAGTATTGGTACCCAGTTCAGCATTTCAGCATCAATCTACCGCAGCCAAAGCTGGGGTTGCCTAAAACTCCTAAAATAAAACCAGTTCTGATTAGCTTGGTTTTTCGACTGGGTGCCAAATCTGCGAGGATGCGCCAGCCTCTATTATAGGAGTTCTAGGATAGGCAGGTGGAGAAAGATGTCCGAGCTTCACTCGCCAATCAGAGGCCTTCCACCCACATGCCTTTAAAATCACTGATAAGCAGTCACATGAACCATGTGGCACTACTTGAACTTGTTGCTATGTCCCCTCCCTCTAAAAGAGGAGGGGGTCTGTAGTTTGTAAATGGGAACGAAAAATTACCTTGCGTCTATGGGAGTGTATTCGGGACCACTCTAGTTCGTAAAATCACAAGTGTTTGTTAAAAAGAGGCTCATAAAAATGAGTGTCTACTGCATATCATTATTTCTTCTTATACGATTATTGTTCATAAAACACAGAAAAAAATTAATGACTTTAACCCACCCACAAAAATCCTACTATTACGCCAATATTTATGAAATTAAATAACAATCAATTAAAATTGAATACAGTATGGAACCATTTATCCTGAATCCAGTTAATTGGAAAACCAGTTATCCAGAATGATATTTCCAACTGACTGATTTCAGAATCATTTCGGAAAGAAGTGCCATGCAATGCCAATTTGACATGTGCATCGCTTGATAGATTACCGCATGCATTGTACAACTTGACCAATATCAAGTATTTGAAATGAAAGCCTATTTAGTCAGATATTGAGCATTTTGATTTTTATGCAGTATTATTATTTCCAAGGTATTGCCAGAAATTGCCTTCTTTCAAATTATGATTAATCTTTGATCTTGACAGGATCTGAGCATTAATCACAGTTAAATCTAATAATTTAAAATCAGTAACAATGTTACAACCACATATATTCTACAAATCTCATCAAATGGATGTTGTTTTAATGTCCAACTAGTTATCCAGAAAAACCAGTTATCTGGAATACATCTGGCCCCGACCATTCCAGATAAATGGTTCTATACTGTATTGTAATTCTACATTATATATATTTAGAAGGATTAAATGATTATTCCGCTATATTTCCTTTTTGCATTTTATTTTTCCCAAAACAGAAATATTTCTAATTTATTGTTAGACTAAAAAAAAAGTGAGCAATTATTTATAGATAGACCACAAAATCCTATAGGCTGCCAAACTTTTGATCTCAAACTATGCAAAATTTTACAGAATTGACTGCATACAACTTTGTGAACAAAAAAATATTGTTATATTTAAATACAAAATAAATATAGAAAATAAAATACAGAAAATAAAATATAGAGAGCAGTTCTCAAAAATGCAAAATGCAAAGCAAATTTTACCACACTACTAATTTTATTTAAAAAGTAATGATTTAGCACTTACCTCTTGAATGTAGCTATTATTTCACTTGCAGAATGATTCAATCCGAGCTGCAACTAATAAAAATCTATTCATACTTCATACCAAAATTAAATGAACTGAGAAGCTGTTGAAAAAAAGAAGTAAAAAAAAAAAAAAAATCAATACCAGCATTGTACAGTTCAAGACTTTGTTTGAAAACCTCATAATGACATGTTTCAGACTACAAAAACACCAATCAACTGACAAATAAAATTGCAACAACAACAACAACAAAAGATGATGATGATCATGGATAAATGAGCTTAATCACAGACTGTTCATCATTTGTAAATTACCGAATCTTGTAATCTATATTGATTCTTTTTTCGAAAAATAAAATCATTATGTCAAAAGATTTTTTTTTAAATCGAAATAAAATTACTGTATAAAGGTTTATTCTTTTTAATCTTTATAATGTAGTAATCACAGACTGTTTAGCCTTTGTAAATTACCGAATCTTGTAATCTATATAGATTCTCTTTTCAAAAAATAGAATCACTATATCAAAATATTTTTTTTTTTAAATTGAAATAAAAACTATTGTATAAAGGTTTATTCTTTTTAATCTTTATAATGTAGTAATCACAAACTGTTTAGCCTTTGTAAATTACCAAATCTTGTAATCTATTTTGATTCTTTTTTAGAACAATAAAATCATTATATCAAAAGATTTTTTTTTTTAATCGAAATAAAAATTATTGTATAAAGGTTTATTCTTTTTAATCTTTATAATGTAGTAATCACAAACCGTTTAGCCTTTGTAAATTACCAAATCTTGTAATCTATATTGATTTTTTTTTTCAAAAAATAAAACCAATACATCAAAAGATTAAAAAAAGAATTAAAAAAATTAAAATTATTGTATAAAGGTTCATTTGTTTCAATCTTTACAATGTAGTAATCTCATAGACTGTTTACCCTTTGTAAATTACTGAATCTTGTGACTCTTTTTTTCAAAAAATAAAACCACTACATCAAAAGATTAAAGGAAAAAAAATGAAATAAAAATTAATGTATAAAGGTTTATTCTTTTCAATCTTTACAGTGTAGTATTATTACAGAGCAATTTGAAAAAGTAAATAAACAAATCAAGCTTGGTGCTTTGATATAAAATTGAGACTTTGATTTCAATAACCAACCACATGGTACCCAATATGATTATCAACTCACATTCTTCGATTTCGACTAGAACGTGTGTTCTGTGATGCAGAGAATTGACTATTTACAGAGTTTTTATGAGAATATCTTTCATGAAGTAAACGTTGATTTTATTCCGTTTTGTGATAATTTTCAAAGTTTAAGCCTTATTTAATAAATTATTAAAGTTGATAAATATTTCAAAAAAATTCATAGAAAAAAAAATAGATAAAATTTGTAAAAATGGATACATGTGGAAGAAAAAAGCTATGAATATGTAAAAATAGAAAAAATTTGATAAAAGTATATGTAAAAATGGAAATATCCGAAGCAAAAAATAGCCGAAAATTTGTAAAAATGAAGTATCCGGAGGAAAAAATAGCTAAAAATTTGTAAAAATTGAAAAATCTAGAGGGAAAAGATAACTAAAAATTTTTTTTAATTGAGAAATCTGGAGGAAAAAATAGTTAAAAATTCATAAAAAAAATGGAAAAATAGTTTAAAATGGAAAAATTTGGAGGAAAACATAGCAAAAAAATTGGAAAATATGGTGGCAAAAATAGCTAAAAATGTGTGGAAATTGTAAAATCTGGAGGAAAAGTAGCTAACAATTTGTAAAAATGGAAATATGATGAGGAAAGAATAGTTAAAAATTTATCAAAATGAAAAATGCAGAAGAAAGAAAATTAAAAATTATGGAAAAATCTGGAGGAAAAAAATAGCTAAAAATTTGTAAAAATGGTAAAATCCGGAGGAAAATATAGCTAAAAATTTGTAAAAATAAAAAGTCCAAATGAAAAAAATAGATAAATTTTTTAAAAAATTGAGAAATTTGGAGAAAAAATTGCTAAAAAATTTTTTTAATTGAAAAATCCGGAGGAAAAAGTAGCTAAAAATTTTTAAAAATTGAAAAATCCGGAGGAAAAAGTAGCTAAAAATTTTTAAAAATTGAAAAATCTGGAGGAAAAAGTAGCTAAAAAATTATTTAAATTGAAAAATTCGAAGGAAAAAGTAGCTAAAAATTTTTAAAAACGGAAAAATCCAGAGGAAAAAGTAGCTAAAAATTTTTAAAAGCGGAAAAATCCGGAGGAAAAAATAGCTAAAAATTTGAAAAAATGCAAAAAAAAAAAAAAAAACGAAGGAAAAACAGCTAAAAATTTATAAAAATGAAAACAAAAAAAATATAAAAACATAGCTAAAATTTGTAAAAATGCAGAGGAAAAATAGCTAAAAATTTGTAAAAATGGAAAAATCCAGAGAAAAATTATCTAAAAATTTGTAAAAATGGAAAATACAGATTAAAAATAGCTAAAAACTTGTAAAAATGGAAAATACGGATGAAAAACAGCTAGAAACTTGTAAAAACGAAAAATTTCTCGGTTGGCGCACGTAAAAAAAATCGCCAAATCGGGAAGCTCGCTTATTCGAGGATTCTGCCTAAACTTGTTTTGCATTTGTACTGTTAATCGCCTAAATCTAAACTCACACATATGTATTATAGGTGCAGATTCACGGTCGCCAGTCGCCAAGCGGTGACTAAAGTTTTTGCTGTGGCCACTAACTTTGGTGTTTAAGTCGCCATGTGATTTAAAAGTGATCAATTTCTGGTATTCCCAGTCATCATCGTGAAATTTTGATTTTTTTTTAAAGATTAAGAGCAAAACATACAACAAACATTATTATTATCTTTTAATAACATTTTATGTAAATTTATGTACAGTAGAGCACCTATTATCCGGAATCCTCGGGACCGACTGCTTTCCGGATTTTGGAATTTTCTGGATTTCGGGTCCTTCCAAAATTCACCCTCCTTACCACCCCCCCCCCCCCCAAAAAAAAAAAAAAAAAAATCCGGAATTTTTCAAAAACATAAAAATAACAAAATAAACAATCGCATGTAGGATATGAATTAGACTTATGTTTTGAATGTTTTTAAATTATGTAAACAAAAATTCCTGCATTGTTCAATAATAACAATGAATAAATAAAAAAAAAAAATAATAAAATAAAATGGGTAACTAATATTCTATCTATAAGCTCTACCTTTTTTTTGTTTACACCTACATAATTTACATAAAAAAAATTGACAGATTATTTTTAATCTTATTTCTTAAATAATTCCGTCTCCTCCCTCCCTGAGCCAGGGGGAGGGAGGGTGTTCGCCCGAAACTGAAATAACTTATTTTAGTGGTTGTACATTGAAACAATAGACTGAAGGAAAAAAAAAATCTGTAAATTTTTGGAAAAATTAAAAAAATTACAAAATTTTAGTAAAAATTTACATATTTTGAAATTTGATTATTTTTCTTTTTTGGATTTCGGAATTCCGGATAATAGGTCCTCTACTGTATTATTTTATGTAAAAGAAGGAATAAGTTGATTATCTAAAAGCAATTATGATATTGCAAATTAAATTAGATTTAAATATCATTTTTAAATGAAACACTTTTAATGCTCAATAAAAACTTGCTTTTTACAAACTTACTGTTCTACTTAATTTTTTATAAGCCTAAGGAATTAAAGCTTCAAAACAATTATTCAAAGCTTTTTTTTTTCATTCATAAGCAGTGGCGCAGCCAGGGGGGGGGGGGGGGTTAAAACACCCCCAGAGCTAAAAAAAAATTACTAAAATTGCCGCTTATATGAATCAAATCTAAAGTTAAAATTAAATTTTTTGGCCTTTCCGCCCTTTGCGGAATCTGCCGGTTTGTTAAATCAAATTCTATTCAACAATGTGATTCAATTAAACGGCGAAAATTCTACTTAAAACTGTGAAAGCGCATGTTACATGCATTGGTTAAGTCAAAACTGGTTATTTGGACTGCGTCACTTTGTCGAGACGTCTTATAGTAAAAGAAGGGTCATATACTGCCACACTGACACTTTGAGTTATATAGTATACAGTGGGCCGTTTCTTAATTGCATTTATGTCTTTGTCCATGTTCGAAACAATAACAGACCATCGAATTCCAGGTAAAAAATAAAACATACACTTTGTAAGTCTCTCTCAGTTTCAAACGGCTTTTTTTTGCTCTCAGTTATATCTAAGACGAAGCTATGTGCGTACCCAGGAAAAAATCTTTGCAAAAGTAAGAATTTAAAAAAAAGTACTTTAAAGTTATAAAAAGCTATTTTTTTATTGTGATTGAACAGATTTTTTAAATCAGTGTTTCTTTCGAATCATTTGTTTCGTAGGGGGTCTGTACACAAATTTAAAGACTATATTTAATTTGTTGGTAATGTAGCAACGACGTGTTGCTCTCGGGGAGGCACTGTATCCTGTCCCTTGGAGGAAAGAAGCACTGATTGTAATTTCATCGACTTATAGATACATGCCTGTGAGCAGTGCTTAATTTGCGAAGATAGATACATGCCTGTGAGCAGTGCTTAATTTGCGAAGGAGCTTACCAGAGCTCGGCTCCGATATTTCTTTTTTTTGTCAATGTTTAAATATCGGTCAGACTTTACCGGAGCTCATAAACATTGCGCTCCGGTGCTCAGAGGAAGAGCATTTCTGAAAAATCGAAGCTTAAATTATGTTTTCCTTTTTCTCCCATTTTTGTGTCCTTAGAAAAATACTATCTATAGTTACACACAATTTTACGCTAATCATGCATTAATTTAAATTGAGTAGCAATAAATTAGTTATACATTGATTTACACTTGTTAAATTTTAACGAATGCTACCTGCATGTCATTAAAATTAAACTAGCTGACCCCTGCTCAGAGGAAGAGCATTTCTGAAAAATCGAAGCTTAAATTATGTTTTCCTTTTTCTCCCATTTTTGTGTCCTTAGAAAAATACTATCTATAGTTACACACAATTTTACGCTAATCATGCATTAATTTAAATTGAGTAGCAATAAATTAGTTATACATTGATTTACACTTGTTAAATTTTAACGAATGCTACCTGCATGTCATTAAAATTAAACTAGCTGACCCCTGCAAACTGTTCTAGGCTAGCATTTAAGTCTCTAAAGTAACAACCATGCCAAATTTCATGTTTCTAGCCCTTACTGTACAAATAAATTGTAATTTAGAACGTTTCCTGATCCTTTCCCCTTTTCAAATTTCGAACTTTTTAGAAACCATTTTTAGTGAGCATTTACATTTTTAAAAGTAACTGCTATACCAAATTTCAAATTTCTAGAACCAACAACATTGTAGAAACCGCAATTTTAGAATGTTTTTTGTTCTTGCACCCTTTTGGAAATATTTGTATCGAAAAAATTGTTTGGAAATTGTTATCTAAAATAAAGCCGTTAGAGAGGAGATGGTTATCAGAATTTTGATACCATTATTAAGGTTCCATACTTAAAAAGTAAAAATGGAACTATTATAAGAGCCCTCGTGTGTCTTATTTTTCTGGCGCTCGGCGGTGGAGTTGAGGGTTATCGACGCAGAATCATCTAAGGATTGTTGGTAATGATTTTCGAAAAAAAAATGTGTCTGTAATTAGCTGAGATAATAATTAAAAACCCATCTAGAAACAACGGCATTGATCGAAACAATGTTGCGACTTTGCGACCTCCTTTTGAAGCGCGCTTGGCACAATGCTAAGATTAAACTTTGTACAAGATATTTGCTTTAGGTAAGACGAATCATAGTGATAGTCAACATGTTTCATTCAAACTGAATTCAATTATTGAAGGCAAATATTGAAAAATAATTCATAGAATAATTCCAAGACATTAAAAGTCAGTAATTTTGAGACAACAATCGCTTATAATTCAATATATAATTGATTTATAATGAAAAAAATTTTCGATAGCAAATCACTTGAATTATCATGCCTGCATATGCTTTCATTTTTGAAAATGAATCGGAAAGTTTCGCGTTGTTCAGTATACTTTTTTAAATGCTTTAAAATTGTCTACTATTACGTCAAATATGATTGACAAGTATCTCTTCGTGTGAAACTCAACAACTTCTTCCAAAGCGTGATTGTTTCTCTGCCAAGTTTAAACTTTGTACAAGGTCTTTGTTTCAGAGGGAAATATATTCATTGCTTTTCAGTCCAATACCAATAAAATTAAAATTATGTCATGTTCTATTGTTTTAGGTATGTGAGTATATTGTCTTTGAACAGTTCTGATATTTTGTGTGGAATCCTTTGTACGCGAATAAAACTCGCATATGACCAATTAATTTTTAAAATCTGTTCTGTATAGTTCCAGAATTTACCCCTGCAAAAAGAACAAACGTTGCTGCTTTATAATATTAGTATAGATAGACTTCAATTCAAACTCGGATATTTTTAGAGAACTTTAACAATAATAAATATATTTTAACGAAATTTTCATCAGATTTATATTACTTAATGCGAAATTCGATGTCATGTAAAGTACTGAAAGGGCACAGTAATTTAGTCTACAATACCGTGTTTAATATCAACTACATTCCAAAACATCGATTACCTAATAAAGTTGATACATTTGGAAAAAAGCAAGGTAAGTAAGGCTATTGAAAATTTTGTTAAAATTGCTTCATTATTATTAAAGTTAGAAATAAGAATTCGTGATTCTCTTGTAATGAAACCTTGTGTATTTTTGATTGAACAAATGGATTGCAACTCTTATTTTCTATGTAAAAGATATTTGCTGAACTGTGCTCTTCCATCTTAAAGTTTGCCCCTGATAATTTTTACACTTTATAAATCTAACCTAGTTTTGTGTTATTTCATTGATGCATTTTATAGTTTATAACGCTAATATTGTAAACACTGTTTAAACGAATCATGACCAACGTAATTGCGGAGAAAAGCATTTTAATTTCATTCATTTAAAAGACTGATTCCATTAACCGGTGATTCAGATAATCGGCGACCACCTTTATCAGAAACTCAAAACCCCCCCTAGAACCGAATTCTGGCTGCGCCACTGTTCATAAGATAATTTTCCATAACAACTTTCTAAATTATGTTCTTCTAAGATTTTTTTTTTTTTTAATGTAATTTTAAACATTTAGAAAATTTATGATTAAAAAAAAATCAGTTTATTTAAATCATTTGATTAAAAACGCTGACACCTTATTTATTATTACTAATCTTAAGTCCTGCCAAAGTTTTCTTTTTTGGTAAACTTGTTTTATTTGCAAATTACAATTTCAAACCCTAACAAATTAAAAATAGAAAGTGTGAAAAGATATGCCAATTTAAATCAGGTTGATTAAAAGCACGTGATTTAAATCACTCTGAAATCATTAATTTAAATAAGTGTTGAAATTTTATTCTTTTGGACTAGTTTTGCTTTGACTTAGAATATATACTAGACTCCTTCAAATCCGCACAGCTTGGGACCAGAGGTTATGCAGATTTTGGAATTTTACAAATTTCTGGTCATTGTTTTGTTTACATTTTTTAAACAGTAATTTGAATGTAATAATGCACTCGAAATTATAATGATCAATAAAGTTAAATACTAAAATAATTAAGTAAAATAATAAAAATTTTAAAAATGTTAAAATATTAAAAGTAAAGGTCAAGTAAATAATTAATAATACATAATAATGATGAGATAAATTTTTCTTGAATTATTCAATGAAGCTCACATCATACAGGTACTATACTAATAATTTATATCAAAATCGTAAAATAATGAAGTTTTACTTCAAGTTAAAGCAGACATAATAACCATAAAAGTTTGATTAATTATTAATTGTATTTGATATTTAAAGATCATAATTGCCACGAATATAAGCATCAACTTTAATTTTTTCAGAAATAAATTTGTATTTCCTTCATAAGAGAGCATTATTTCAGACAAATTAACCAGATTTATATATTAAAATGTATACTAAATGATATTAAAAAAATCTTGAATTTTTAATGAATTTTTTAAATAAAAAAAAAATCTTGAATTTTCCCGCCTTACATCTTAACTGTAAGCTTCATTGTTTACACTTATAACATTGTGTGGATTTGAAGGAGTTCATTGTATAATAAAATTTAAACAATCTACATGCAAATGAGTCAAAATAGAAAAAGTACCTAAGAATGACTCTTTTACATTCTCAATTGTATAGCTATCTATAGCTGGTTATGCAGGGCTGTATTCCATTGCATCCCTACAAGGCCATAGCCAATCACCAGGATTTGATCACCCTCCGAAATTTCTGTCAGGATGACTATAAATATGTCATCAACCAAGGCTAACGTCAAGATTCGAAAATAAACTAAAATCACAATTCAGAACATCATCACTGAGTGAAAAGGGCTAAAGAAATATGTTGATCATACTTTTGAATGATGCTACAGATGTGCATGTTACAACACCAACCTTGGCAACATACTGATTACAAAACTTTTGCCAATAATCTTTATGTAGCACAGTTTAAAATTTTTAATTGTATCTAAACTTGTTGTTAAAAAATTGGTAAAAAAATTGTATCAAACACATAAGCATTTTATTTTTAAATATTATTAAAACATTTCAGCATTCTGAATTAAAAAATGTATACAGAAACACAGATATATATATATATATCAATAGATAATTTATTAATGCCCTTAAAAAATGTATCTTAAACTTCCTTACAATTTAAATTTTAAAAAACGCTATACTTTCAGAATATTCTCTCATAATTTATTTAAATTATCTTGCTGACAATAAAAACACATTTTCTTATATAAACAAAGGAAAATAAACTACAAGTATTTGTGCTTTAAAGAACTAAAAATAAGATCATAATGAAATTGCGTTTTGTCCCTAAAAATATCGACACTTATAAAACATATGTGTAAGAAATTAGAAATAGATAGTAAAATCAAAAATCATTGAGACAAAAATAAAATTTTAAGACAAATAAATATTAAATTCTGCAATATTCTATAGTAAAACGGTGATGTTATTAAGTGCATATACTCAAATCAAGCACATTGTCGATTGGATCATATAAACTGATATTTCAGAAATACTTAATTTTTTTTTCAAATTAAAGCTTACCGTTTGAATGTGCAGATAAGTAGAAATTTAACACACAAAACGATTTCATTTATTAATTTCAATATTACTTAAATTAGTGGGACTCGTTGATTTGCATTGTTTACGATATTAAGATGCTTCGTTTTTTTTTTCTTGTTTTCACTTGGAGAGCGTACATATGTGAACGTGAATGACTTTCAATGTCAGGAGTCATGACTTTTGACCAAACGAGCATATATTTCATTGTCAAAACAATAAATTTAAAATTTCGCCAGAAGTCATATTTTGGTTTATTAAAGTAATACAGGCATTGTTATTTTCGAAATGAGTTTGAGCAATCAGAAGCTATAATTTCGCGTGCAAGCTTCTGATTATTTTTTATCCTTTGCGTAGTGTCTTCATAATGAATGACACTTTCAGAATCATTCACCAAAGTTAATAGCTTGGCTTGTATTGGTATTGTGAGTCAGAATCGGATATCTTCTTGTCAGCATATCAAAGCTGGTAAGTTTTATTATTATTATTTTAAACATGTATTATTTCTCAAATAATCTGTTTATGTGATGTGTTGATTTTGCGATAAAGAAGTTGTTTTGTATGTATGCATCGCTATTATAATTTTTCATTGGATTGTTGCAGATTTTAATATTTATGGATCTCAGATTATTATTTTTTGACAATCATAGTTTATATAGCGTTGGTATTTATATATTAGTACTATTCCATATGATCAATTTTTAATTCAAAGTGTTACTGTATATAATTTTATTATTTCCCTTTTTTATGTAAGGAAATGTAGTTATAATTCAATTTCAAGCTAAATAGTTTAGGAAGGTTACAGGAAAATATCATGAAAGTATTGCATTCTTTTATTTATAAATTGTAAATTAAATTTAAAATATATTTTTTTAAAATGTTTTAAGAAATAACCTATTGATAGTTACATATTTCTCTTTTTATTGTAAAATTTGAAATTCCAGAATATCTGTTTAATTTAATTTAATTAAAGTCACATTTTTAAGTATAGAGTATGTTTGTAAGTTTAGATACAATTAAAAATCTTAATCTAAGCCACATGTAAAGTATATTGGCAATATGAGCATATGTAGCATTAATATAAAGGTGTGATTAGCATATATTTTTTTTTTAGCTGATTTTGCTTATAATTCAGAAATGAAAAAAAGGGTATTTCTTTGTTATAGAGCAGGCATGTCAAACTCGCTTACCGTCGCGGGCCAAATTAAGCTGCCAAACAAAGCTAAAAAGCATAAAAAAGTAGATAATATTATTACTATTACACAGAATAAAATTTGTTCATACAAAACACAGCCATGTTAAAGACATATTCATGCACAGTTCCAAAGTTGTTATTATATATAGTATTTTTTTTTTATATTTAATGCATATATATATATATTCTAAATTATTGTCCATCAACCAAACCTAAAAAATTTAATTGAATTTTTTAAACAGAATTTATTATAAAATTGATATTACACACTGGTCTGTTAATCTTGATCTAGCAAAGGCATAGCTGACAATCTCCTGTGTTTTCTTCGAATAAAAAATATAAACATATTTTGAATCAAAAAATTTATTTAATAAAATGTCTCTTGTATTGCGCTACTTATTTTATTGCATTTATGAAATAAATTTTCTAGTTCAAATTATGCTTATTTGACTTAAAAAATAACAAAAGGTTCATAAAATTGCACTACCCCACATAGCTAAAGTGTACTAGAATTATTTTGACACAATTATTCAAATTGGTAAAGAAATCATATGAGTTGTAATTTTCCAACTGGACGAAAAATGTCCGCACCAGGATTCGAACCTGGGATCTCTTGGCTGAAGCTGCCATGCTCTACCAACTGAGCCATCCCGGTCGAATCTGGAGGACCTATGATCAATAAGGACCAGTTAACCTTATTGATCATAGCATCTGGTCTGATATCTGAATTAGCTCAACAGAATAAATTGCAGGTAATTTGGAACACATATCCAGCATTTACTGGAGTTCCAAATTACCTGCGATTTATTCTGTTGAGCTGATTCAGATATCAGACCAGATGCTATGATCAATAAGGTTAACAGGATGAATTAGGTCCTAGAAACAAATAATATGTAACATATTATAATTTACAATAATAAGTAACAGATTCAGATAAGTAGTAAAATAATTAATAGTAGTAAGTAAATAATTAGTAATAGTAGTAGTAAGATAAGTAACAGTGTCAGATTTATTTCACCAAAAATGTGGCTTGGCACTTTGTTGCCCGACCCCCTCAATTATTCTATGTTTAGTTGTACTTTTCTGTGTACTGTATTGTTTTAAAAATTTCATTAGAGTAATATGCACTAAAATATTATGAGTTTTGAATCACCCACCCCTATTTGATATTTTTGTTATCCCATCACCCTCTCAGTCCACATTAGAGGTCAAGTTTGCAGGATTCTACTGTAAGGGAAAATAAAGGTGAAAATAAGCAGTCGCCACTCAGCGATTATACTTGAAAAACTGGCAATTAAAAATATGGAAAGAACAGGCCAAATGCAGAATTTTCTAATTTCCTTAAAATTTGCAATTTTTCCTCACCTGTTCTACGAAATTCAGGATTTTTCTGTGCCCGATTGACGAAATTACTGATTTTTCACTCCTGATCGACAAAATTCATATGATATTTATGCGCCCGATTGACGAAATTCATGATATTTTTGTGCCCTCAACAAAATTCGTGATTTTTATGCACCCGATTGATGAAATTAATGATTTTATGCTCCTGAATGACGAAATTTGCAATTCTTTCCAAGACTAATTGACGAAATACACAATTCCTGGAGATGTTGGACACTTTTGGCCCTCGGACCACAGGTCCTGCATGTATATTATATGTTGTGGGTTATTATTTAGTGTATAAACATACCTATTTTATTATTGTCAGATCTTAATTCTAGACAAATAATTTTAAAAAAAGTACTTATGTAGTTAGCTACACAAGTACGTAAGCTTAGTGGTACTTACATAGCACTACATAAGCATGTTGTGTATAACTTTGCTGTTAACTTATTTTAAAATTTAAAGTAGATTGGAAATTAGTATTTCAAGTTTATTTAAAACAATATATAAATCGAAGTATTTATCTTTAGTACATAAATTACTTGTTTACAGTAAACTCATTATATATGTTTTTTAATTAAATATTCAGTGACATAAATATACTTACTGGCTACCTATTAAAGAAATTATTCTCACTAGCCATTAACTGGCTACTATAAAATTCAACCTACCGGCCAATAGCTACTAAGCAAAATTCCTTATTTTCACCTTTAGGGGAAAAGCAACTGTCAAAAGTTAATTTTTAAAAAAAAGTTTTTAATTGTATAACATTTGTACTGGAAAAAAATTAGGGATGCACCGGATATCCGTCTCCTGCCAGATATCCTGCTTATTCGGCACTCAAACCGGATGTTCGGTCCGGCCGAATACTTCAATATCCGGTTGCCGGATAGTGACTAATTTTTTAAATCCATATTTTTTAACATCAGAAAAAATTAGTGCGAAATTAATTTGCTTTTTACCAACATTATCCGTTAAAACAATGTTAGTAGAAATAAATATTCATATTTTCACAAAAATTAAATTATAGGATTTATATATAAAGAAAATATATTTAAAATATGACAACTAATTATTTATAATTAAAGGCAAGTTATGGTGCTGAGCATTTTCAGGTTCTGTTACGTTTTTGATCACAAATATTTTTCTTCTTCTGAGAATAAGTGTTCACTCCTCTGGTTGTCTGTTTTTCTTGTGCTTTCAACAATTCGAAAGTATAAATTATTTTATTGAAACTTTTGTCATTATTTTGTATATGGATGGAAGACCAGCTGTGGTAAAATAATACTGATAATGAAAAGAATTGCACCACTTTTTTTAATAGTTCACTTTCCCCTTTGTAACTACAAAAGAAGATACTTGCAATGAGGAGCTTCTCTATTTAAATTCTGTTAGAAAACATTTGTCATAGGGAAAGTAAGTAATAATATGTACAAGTATGTAGGAAAAGAAAAATCCACTTCAATAGGATGTTTAGTATTTATAAATAACAAAGATTTATAAGTATGAAAAACAGAGAAATTACTTAATTCTTCATCTTTTTATTTTCAATGACCCTAAATAAATTAAAAAAAAAAAAAAAAAAAAACCTACCAATATGTATATTAGAATCTAGGCAAAAGACAAAACATGATTAAATTTCAATTACTAAAAAGCATTTGTTTTTAATCACTTAATAATTGAGTTTAAATCTTTTATTAACATTTGAATGACATAAAATTATAATAATTTAAAGTTTTTCTTTTGTAAGCAAGCATAAAATAGAAATATTACTATTGAAATTAAAAATGAAAGAGTATTCGGCCGGATACCGGATATTCGGTAAAATTTCGTACCAGATATTCGATATCCGGTGCATCCCTAAAAAAAAATTAAAAAATTCTTACACTCCTTTTATGACAGCTCTTTGTTTTTCTGGCATGAAATGTACTCATGAATAGGATTGTATCAGCTGCAGCTGGGAATGAGTCATTCTACAGATGTCAACTAAAGTAGCTGCATTCAAGATATTATTATGAAACTCATGAATACTGTAATATAAGAAAGAGGTAAGGTCCAAATTGTTATTTTTTTTCAATTAATATGGTGAAATTTACTTAACATTTCCCATATTTGTAAAATGCTGTGTTTGCCTATATTTTTTATATTTATTTCATCATTAATATACCATAAAGTACCGAAAGTAAAGCTCCTTCAGCAAACAGGAAATTTTAATGATTTTAAGGGGGACTTATAATTGGAACTTTTGTGAAAATGATAGGAAAATTGGGAGGGGGGGGGGGTTATATTTGGAATTTATGAAATTTCACAGGATTTATAGAATTTGCAAAATAAAATCTGATCAAATTAACATTTTTTGGTTTTAAAATTCCCTTTCATATAAGCTAAGTAGTTTCCATTAATAAAAATAATAAATTAATGAAACAAATTTAGCGAAGTATGCCATTCTGATACAATGGCATATAAAGTGATTAGATAAAAATAAATTGCATATGATATATTCACTTAGGAGATACAGAAACAAAAAACTTAAAGAATTTACTGAAAAAAACAAAAGGATTGAAAGTGTCAAAAAATAAAACTTGAAGAAAAGGGCTTATAAATGGTACTGTTTAAAAAAAAAAAAAAGAAAAATTCACATGTATGAGAAAGGGGGCTTACTTTCGGTACTTTACGGTAATTTTTTTACACAAAAATTCATACAATAAATTCTGTGAAATATATATAATTTTGTAGATTATAGATCATTGTTTTGTTTGCAATTTTCTTTCGTTTTAGTGTGCCAGTAAATTAGCCATAATTGTTTTGTGAATATTAAAATGCAAAGGGACAATGGTAGTGCAACAGTCAATTAATTGTTTTAAACTAAGGATGGTAATTGATTAAAAATTTAACTGAGTTAATCGAAGTTTCTTAATCGATTAATTTTTAATTGCTTTCTATTTTATTTTACATTATTTTAATTTTCATTTAATTAATTAAACATTTACCAAAAAGATAAAGGTAACTATTTTTTTTCTTGTAAATAAATGTAAAGATATTGTTATATAGGATAATATAACAAACAGTCTCTAAGGCAACTGAAAAAAACTTTGTTAGTAACGAGCATTGTAAACCAATAATTTTCTTTATTAAACACATTCCCTATTAAATTTGCATACAATTATGTGGTATTTATCTCTCAATTCTAGATATATAATCATCCAAAAAGTTTAACTAAAAACTTATAAATAGCACTACAAAGAATATGAATTTTCTTTTCACTTTGCTTAACAGCGTACAACCAACTTGAGCGAAAAATGTGTCTAGACCAGGGATCGAACTCAGATACCTTGGTATAGCGTACCAAGTGATTTACCAACTAAGCCATCTGGATGACATCCAGCCGGGCACCTTTTTCACTAATATATGTTGGCAAGGCTGCAATTCCGCAGTGCAAGATCGAATTTCAACATGAACACACTATCAGTGACGTACATGAGACAAATAAATTCCGAGCATCGGATAATATATATTTAAATTTCCAATTAAATTTTCAGCAGGACTGAAACTATTGTTTAAATCTTTAAATAGCACTACAAAGGACGTGAATTTCCTTTTCACTTTCTTAACAGCGTACAACCAACTTGAGTGAAAACTGTGTCCAGACTGGGGATCAAAAACCCAGATACTTTGGTATAACTTGGCTGCAGAGTTGCAACCTTGCCAACATATATTAGTGAAAGAGATGCCAGACTGGATGTCGTCCAGATGGCTAAGGGGTAAAGCACTTGGTGCACTATACCTAGGTATCTGGGTTCGATCCCCGGTCTGGACACATTTTTCACTCAAGTTGGTTGTACGCTGTTAACCAAAGTGAAAAGAAAATTCACATCCTTTGTAGTGCTATTTAAAGATTTAAGGCGTAGTTTCAGTCCTGCTGAAAATTTAATTGGAAATTAAAAAACTTATGAATATTTTATAAAATTAGACTTAAAAAATTTAAGTTATATTGCATATAATGAGTCCAAAGCAGAACAAATGCAAGGGTTATGGATCAGTTGTAAAGACTATTCCCATTCTCAGTTGACACAAAAAAGAAAATACTAACCAGCTAGCAATAAACAGAAACTTATGACCTAACTTGGTGTCACTGTCAGAGATTTCTTGTTTGTGGGAACAATTAAAAATGCCTACACTCCCAGCACAGAGATCAAGGTTCACACACACTCCTTGGAATTTCCAAGGACTCTGGCACCACTATTAATGGTAAGAAAATTTCCCACGCCTTGCATTCATAATATTATCAAATTTTAATTGCTTAATTGGGACATAAAAGTACCCAAGCCGGAACTCAATCCTGCGTCATCAGTATACCACACTGACGTTCTACCAACTGAACCACTTGGGAACGATACTCAGCCTGTCACTTTTTCACCATAACATGTTGGCAAGGCTACAAATGCAGCACAAGATGGAATATTTTCCGTGAGCCACCAACCCTGGGGCAAACATGAAACGAAAGAAAATCCAGCATCGATAAATGAATAAAGCTATATATTTGAGGGAAATTTTCTATGAAAAAATTTCCAAGTATTAAATATATAGATTTATTCACGTGAAAAATTTTCTATGGAAAAATTTCCAAGTATTAAATATATAGATTTATTCATGTAGAAAATTTTTTATGGAAAAATTTCCAAGTATTAAATATATAGATTTATTCATTTATCGATGCTGGATTTTCTTTGGTTTCGTGTTTTCCCCAGTGTTGGTGGCTCACGGAAAATATTCCATCTTGTGCTGTGTATGTAGCCTTGCCAACATGTTATGGTGAAAAAGTACCAGGCTGAGTATCGTTCCCAAGTGCTTCAGTTGGTAGAATGTCAGTGCGCTATACTGATGACTTGGGTTTGAGTCTCGGCTTGGGCACTTTTTCACTATGTTGGCTATGTGCCTATTAAGCAATTAAAATTTGATAATACAGTAGAAGATCTTATAATGGAAACCTAAAAACTCGAGGTTGTGCATTTCATAGAATTTTGTGTTATATAGATCACATTTCACACATCATTAAATGAAGCTTGTAAAACATGGGCAAATATATGTGAAACATACCAAAATACATTAGTGTATTTTTATATTGCATTTTTTATTACCAGGAGTTGTGCAGATAATTTTTTGCATAACATAGATCATTCCACACATTGTTAAATTTACTTTATAAACATTGTCCAAACATACCTGTATCAAATCATAGCAATTTTTTCAGCAATTAGCTTTGTGAATTAAGGAGATAAAGTTAAACTAATGTATCAAATTTAGTCCTCTAGAGAATAGCAACGATTTATAATGTGAGAATTCAGGTGTTTCTTAACTGAAAATTCATTGTTTACATTTGAGAAGTTGTGCGTTATAAAGATCTTCTACTGTATTAAGAAAATTTCTATTTAATTTTTAAAATGTAGAATTCATAACCATCTCGTGTATTCACAGAACTTGTGATATTAATCTGCAGCTAAATAAGGTGGAGAAAAAAAAATTATGCTAGAACTGCACAAACCCTGACAGAGATAACTAGGCATTTCATTTTTATCTGCCTCCATCATTCTCTCTATAAACAAATAAAAAGTCATTTGCTTGGGGGTTTTCTACATCATTTGATTCTGATTCAAGCTTTCAGAATATTTTTTGGTGAAATATTTGAAGAAAATTATTATGTAAATTGAATTGTATTTATAATTTTTATATAGACAGAATTGCATTTATAATTTTTATCTTAGTTTGTAAATTACTCAACTCAATTACAAAAATTGATAATGATAAGCATCGATTGATTATTCGGCATAGCCCTAATTTAAAGTAAAATTATGATGTGTAAAATTCATTGGTTGATATTTAATTAGCAACAAAATCCTATTTCTTTCACTAAGGACTTTTCCATTGTCATCAGAAGTGTGAAATCCATCTATAGTATTAATGTTCAGAAACGTCTGTGTGTCTGTACATGGATAAACACTGCAAGCCGATTCTGGTGTAAAAAAATTCAGAACAATCCGGGCCTTCTGGAATTACAATTTCAAAGAAGTCGGCCCTTAATTAAGAAAGTCTCGAAAATTAGCGAATAAAGTGATTTTTTACTGAAACAAAGAAATAACTTCATTCCTGCTTACATTGATACCTCCAAGTGAGACTAGCGGATGTCCAATGAAAACCAATCAGCTTTCGTCTTCGACCTGCACCCTGATATTTTTCATTCCAGTAAAAATGGTGTACTGCATGTTTTCCGGCCTTTTTCAAAAAAATCGCTTCATCTACACAAAAATTTGCGAATGGATGTAAAAAAAAATCACAAATTCAGGCAGGTAAATTTCATAAAATTCGACAAATTAGAAAAAAAGATATCAATTAATAAACTTTTAATTTTAAGTCAAAAAAAAGATAATATTTTATTTCAATACTCAACGCAGACAAATTGTCTGGGAATCACTTATTTCTGAAACGAGGATGGAAACCACATTTCTTTATACTAGAAGAATTTAGGCCCTATTAATTTTTTTTAAATATTGCATTTATCGATTTGAAAAGTATGTATCCATGTGTATATTTTCACAAGGATTTCAATTATGTTCGTATAGAACAGATTGCGCCCTCTGGTGGTAGAAGGTGGAACTAACAGGTTTTGCAGCTAATTCGGATTCTATGTGTCCCATCACAATGCGGTTTGATTCATTCGCCTGAACATAGACACCACTTATCGATTTTAGTTCCATGTTTCAACACCAGGGACGCTTTCCGATCTCAGTTTTTATGGGCCCCATTACAACGGGGTTTGGTTCATTTGACTGGATTTCCATAGCTTTACAGATTTCGGATATGTTCGTATTAGAACAGATTGCACTACCTGGTGTCGGAAGGAGAACTAATGGATTTTGTGGTGTGTGCACAGCACGCCTGCTATAGGTACCGCAGGCAGCGGGAACACGTGTCTGAAGTTCGTATAGGACAGATTGCGCCTCTGGTGGTATAATGTGGAACTAATAGACTTTGCAGCTCGTGCGTAGCATGCCTGCAATACGGTGCAGCAGGCAGCGGGGACCCAGGCCGGAGGTTTGCTTGGTAAGAGGTTTATAGTATTCAAGGTGGAAATTAAGGATTTTTCCGGTGCGTGCGAAGCACACCCAGTATATGCTGCCAGCGGGGACCTGAGCCTGAGGTTCATTCAGTTCAAGGTTTTATTCAATTGAAATTTTCATAGATTCAAGGCCCCGCTAATGGCCGAAGCCAGCTAGTTTAATATTAAAGATGTATTCCATAAAGTAGCATAGAATGCCCAGGACACAATAAATAAGGTCGCCAGATCACTGGCGAGCAAAATATTTAATGTTTATTTTACTTTTTAAATTAATTCTTTAATTGAGTAGAAAAATTAAAGCAATTCATGATATATAAATACTATACTAGTAATTATTTTTCCTCAATCAATTTATAAAAAACTTTAAAAATCCATGATTAAATAATGTGTGTGGAGTGTGGGTGACACAAATGGTTTTCAGTGGCAACTAAAAATTTTTGCTGGCTACCAGAATTTTACCTATTTGTAGAGCTCTATGTCCTAGGTGTATACTGATGTCATAATAATGGTGCCAATGATGACCTGTGCAATTGCTTTAGTTTTAATTGCTCATATATCACTTCTAAATAATCTATAATTTAAATCTTTTTAATCAATGAGTAGGAAAAAAAAGTATTTAGTTCAATTCACTGTTTTTTTTTTTTTTTTTTTACGATTTTTAAATAATTTTCAAGTATGATAAAAAAAAAATGACAACAATGATCATTTGTTTGCTAAAGTAATGCAAAGTAAGTAAGAAGAAAATGGAATATTTACCATAATTGACAATGCTCCCCTCCCTTTTAGGTAGATTTCGTAAGAAATACTACCTATTACATTCTCCCCTAAGTTGGAATTTTTGAAAAATTTTTGCATATCTACGCCGATCATGACTCCCAGAACCCAAAACCACCCCCAGTTCAAAACTTTATATATCTATATATCTATCTACTAGGTGTACCGGTTAATTCCCGCTGTTTTTTATTGATTTTTGAAGCTAAAAATACATAGGAAATAATAAAAATAGATTATTCAAACCAGCGGCCATCGCTAGCTACACATTTTTCCCATCTTTCTGGCAATTTCTGGATGCCTCGCCAAAAAAATTGTTCGTTTTTTGAGCCAAACCAATCATCGAGCCATTTTTTCATATTTTCGTACGAATCGAAGTGTTGCTCTGCCAATGTGTGTGACACTGATGAAAACAAATAGTAGTCGGACGGGGCCAGGTCCGGAGAGTACGGCGGGTGAGGCAGCAGTTCCCATCCCAGCGCTTTTACGGTGTCCGTGACCAAAGTTGTGGTATGAGCCGGAGCATTGTCATGCTGTAAAATCACTTTTCCATGTCTTCTAGCCCATTCTGGCCGTTTTTTGATCAATTCATGGTTCAAATTCATGATTTGTTGTCGGTAGCGTTGGCCATTAACTGTTCCGGACTGATCTGACATGGATCTTCGTCGAGCAAAGCTTTCAATTCGGGATCTTCAAACTTTTTTGGCTGACCTGGACATTCTTTGTCTTCAACGCGGTAATCACCACTTTTAAATCGTCGAAACCAATCTCTGCATGTTGTTTCTGATAATGCATTGTCACCATGAACTTTCACAAGAGTTCTATGACTTTCAGCAGCTGATTTCTTAGAATGAAACAGAAACAAAAGCACAGTCCGCAAATACTCTGTGGAAGGAACGAAATTCGATATTTTTGAGCACGAATATTTATATGATGTTATTACTTTGAGAACTTTTGACATTTATGGTTTTCAAGCCTTATGTTAGTACAACAAAACACACTATATGTCAAATGATTGAACGTTGCATTAATAGTTGCTGCCATCTATTAAGTAAAACAGCGGGAATTAACCAGTACACCTAGTATGTCACTTTTTTATGGACACGATAACTCGAATAATTCTTCACAAATCTTTTCCAAACTGATACATAAAATCAAGGGGCATAAAATCTCGGCCGAGTTTGTTAATGGGCAAAATCGAACCAAGGGGGTGGGGGGGAAATGGGGGGCTTTTTAAAACAGAAAAAAACCCATAACGTCTTAATTATAATATGTATCGAATCTTTTTAAAGTTATTATTACTTCTAGTAAAAGGGCCGAAAATTTATGTATAACAAATTTTTGATATCATTAAAAATGGCCTCAAGGGGGAAAAGGGGGGGGGGGGGGGGTTAGAAGAAAAAAAATCATAACTTCATCAATTTACAAGATATCAAATCTGCTTAAACTTATTATAAATCCTCTTACTATTATCTAAAACTTTTATACTGACAAGTTTTTTATAGAACCAACCGTTATAGCAAAAAAAAAAATTAAAAACAAAAAAATCCCTGCCGGCTCCGCCTGCAAACAAGTTATTTTTCGAAGTGGGCGGTTATGGAACCCAACTCCGGTATCACGGCAAAAAGGTAATTTATTCCGCAATTCCCAACAAACAGGTGCCCCACGGTCTGCGTCTTTGAAATCTACCTGTGCCTGTAGGCCGAGCCGTCAGGGATTTTTTTTATATGTTTGATTATTTTTTATTAATTGGGTCCTCTCCCAAGTGATGTCATTATTGCTACAATGTCCTTTAAAGTGGGTGTGAACACCATAAAAGGTTATAAAAAAACCCCTCTAATGCCAAATTACATTTGCACAAATATGCAGTTTGCAAGGTTGTCTCTGGTAACAACTTTTTTTATTGTTTTGCCTGCTATTATTTCCAAACAAAAATGTACCTTGAAGATTAATATAAATTTAACACATTAAATTAGGGGTTGTCAACAATAATAAAAAATAGTTGCCTGTGGCAGCCCTGCATTTAGTTATTCACCTGATTGTGGAATATTAACCATAAGATACCTTTTGGGCACTAAACTAAAATCTGTCAAAAAAAAAAAAAAAAAAAAAAAAAAAAAAAAGACAGATTTTCATTTTATTATGTTGAACATAAAATTAATATGGAGTTAAGTGGGATTGATTAATAGATGCATAGAATCAGAATATTCTTGGAATTATGTTTGACTTTTTATATTTTAAATATTGGCACAATAGTGGGTTAAACTTTAGTTTATGATCAATAATTTTTTTTTCTACATTTTTACAGTCATCATTTGTAAATTTGTAATAAAATATTATTATGGAATGTATTACATAAAGCACAAATGTCTTGCCCATCAGTTATGCAGAAGTCATGATATTAGATCTTTGCATAATGTCAATATTATGTTTAAAAAAGTTAAATGCTAAACCAACTAACTGGCCAATTTATAAAATCCCGATTGTAAGCCTCTTTTTTTAAAAGCAAAACAGTTATATTTAGAGAAGGTAGCTTGTGATCAAGATTTGTTTAAAAAATTCATTTAAAAAACGTTTTTATCATTAATGTAGTAGTAAAACAGGTAAATATAGGGGTGAGAATCTTCTGTATTTTGGAAGAGTTAGGCTTAAACAAAAGAGTAATCTAAATCTTGCCCTAAAAGTCCTCCCCTTCCCCTTGCCAGCACAGCACACAAAACTTAAAATCTTTAGAAATCGTTATTTATATTTTAAAAAAAATCTGCCTTATGTGTTATTTTAGTGTAACAAAAAATAATAATCATCTAAAACTCCTCCCCTAAAACTCCTCTCTAAAAATAAGTACTTCACTCATGCGAAAACACCAGCTCGCTAATATAAATTCTATGGGAGAATTTTTTTTAAATATCTTGTTTGCATTTCAATATTTTAAAAGGATTTTTTTCGTTGGATAGTTGAGGTCAATCTCTACAAAGGCCGTTTTTCACTTTTTCGATTTTGTTTACAGGTTTTTTTTTTTTTTTTTTAGGATATTTTCACTTTCAGAACCGATTTCGAAAAATCATCAGCGAGATAGAACACTAAAAGTTGATTATGAGGGAGGATGTTATAAAAACTTTTACTGCTAAAAAATTGAGAAGAAAATTTATAAAAAAGAAATCATTAAATATCACAAAATTATTAAACTCAGTTGTGGTTATCTTAATAATTACCGCTTTCAGTGAATTTTTTTTTTTTTGCTGAAGATCGCTGTAAGTATTGGTGCAAGGGGGGCCCCCCCCATAAGCATCTGTGCTCAGGACCCCCAAATTTGTAAATCGGTCCTGATAATCAATAATATCACATTAATACTCAGTAGCGAAGAGGTTAGAAATTTTTCCCAGAGTGTGATTTTAGATAAGTGATATTTAACCTGACTACAAAATAAGAAATTAGGTAGATTTAAAAAAAAATTAAGATTAAAGATTTTAAACTGTTTACTGGGGGAGAGACATAGAGAAAAGTGGAACTTTTGGCAAAGAAAAGGGTAATTTGGATGACTGATTATTTATTTATTATTACTAGAGGGCAACAAATACAGCAAAAGATTTTTTTAAACTATTTGATATTTTGTATGTGGGGGATAAAAGGGAAAAGCGAACATTCTGGAGGCATAGAGCATATTTAGGTGACATATTATTGATTTATTGTTACTTGAGAGCAACAAATGTGACAGAAGATTTTTTTAAATAAAGAATTTTAAAACTTCATATGCTGTGGGGGAGGGGAAGCATAAATTTCAGAGGGAGGGAGGCTGTAATTTTTAGATGATTGATTATTTACTTATTGTTATTAGAGAGCAACAAATAGTACAGAAGAATTTTTTAAAATAGAGTTAAAATTTTTAATTTTCTTTTAGCTGATGGGATGGCAAAGGAAGAGAAGCAATTTTTTAGGGATAGAGGGATAATTTAAATGGCTGTTTATTTATTTATTGTTACTAGAGTGCGGTAAATAGAGCATATATTTTTAATAAATAGTTTTAAAGATTTTAAACTTTGTATGCTAAAGAGGGAATGGAGGGGAAACATAACTTTTAGAAGGAGATAATGTAGGATAACATAACAGTGTAATTTAGATGATTATTTCCTTATTGTTAATAGAGAGCAACAAATAAGACAGAAGAAGAATATTTCAAGATTTTAAACTTTTTGTGATGGGACCCTTACAAATATAGTTTATAGAGTTGTATAGAACTCTATAGAATTCTTTACAAGTTCTATAGAATACTATTTCTATAGAGTTTTGAAGAGTTGTATGGAACACTTTTTATAAAAAAAAATGTTTCTATAGAATTCTTAGAAGCTCTGTAGAATTTTTTTTCTATAGAACAGTTCCTCTATAGAATACTATAAACCTTATAGAATTAAGTTCTATAGACTAATGATTCTATAGATTTTTTTATATAAAAAACAATAATTGATATAAAAAATATTTTTTGGTCTTTTTAAAATTTATGTGTGCAGTAATTTATTTATAACTATATATTAAACTGTAAAAATAATAATTAACTTCGTAATACATCAGTTTAATATATAATAGTGTTCCATAGATTTAATATGATTATACATATATAATTTAATTCAATTCTAATGCTTTGTGATTCAACTATCAATGTTATAATATACCAGTCTGGCTACTGAATTAATTTGCTTATAATTCATTAATTTGCTGGTTAATTTTATAATTATTTATTAATTTGCTGTTAAATTTATAAAACCATATCTAATTTAATAAACTTTGTACACTTTAATAATATGGTAATTTTTATTCAAGTATTTTAATCTGAAGTATAAATATTTAAACAATTGTTTCAGTCTTAACAAATAATAATTTATTAGACTTTAAATATTTTTACAAGACTATGTATGATGACGAATGAAAATCACAAAAGAAATAAAGTTGAAATAGTGTAATAAGAGGTTTGTAACTGTCAATGGTTGTATCATGCTGAAAGTACTGGCTCTTCATCCGATCACTGAAGTCAAGCAGTATCGAGTGTGGTTAGTACTTGGGAGGGTGACCACCTGAGTTCTATATACAATTCTAAAAATGTTTTTAGAGAAAGCTCTATATTTTTTCTATAGATATTTTTATAGAAGCTCTACAGACATTTCTATTGAACTTCTACAGATATTTCTATAGCTTTTGGTTAAACAAGCTTATAGAAAAACGGGCCATAATTCTATAGGATTCTATAATGTGTTTTCTATAAATATTTTTTATAGAATTCTATAAGAAATTTTTGTAAGGCGAGGAGCATAGAAGGGAAGCGGACATTTCATACAGGTGGGGGGGGGGGGGAGAGGATTCCTTGAAATTACTAAGCTCATCCAGAAAGTAAGTACCATTTGGATATTAAAAAAAGATTAACAATTTGTATTTTATTACAGAAAAATCTACGCACCTTAAACTACTTTTCGAGATGCACAAACGATATTTACTTTCTGGATGAGCTTTGTATATAAAAAAAAGTGGAAATCCATTAAAAGATCCAAAGAATGGAAGATTCTCTCCTTTGGATTTGTTAAAATCAAGAAAAAAGAATTAATAAATTTTTTCCAGAAAAAAAGTGTGATTTTTTGAGGAGGCTGGGGTGCTTATATTTGGAAATGGAAAATAAAATCAAAATTATTTAAAAATCGATGGATCCCTTATAGTCAAGATTTTACGCTAGAGAAACTTCTATTAAAATCTGCTGTCATAATAAACTACTTTTCTTTTATCAACAGTTGTTAAATTGAAATCGTGTCATACTTTATAAGCTTTCATCTGATTAATAATAATATAAAGCTCACAGCAATTTTATTAAGTGATAACCATTGCCAACAGACAGATACACACACAGGCAGACGAACATCTTTCTTTTAATAATAAAATGATTAAACCAATATAAATAGTTTTTATTTTTTAAATTACTTTCATCTGTATGCTTACATACATTCTTTTCTTTCTTTCACTTGCTTGCATCCATCTTATATACCTATATATAATAACTAGCAGGCTACACCCGCTTCGCTAGTCGATTTTTCCAAACGAAGCTCAAATAATTAAAACATCTTTAACTTCCACCTTCCAGCACCAGGGGGCTCATTCTGTTCTAAACAAACTTCCGGAACAGGTCCCTGCTGCTTACGGCACTGTATAGCAGGCATGTCACGCATGCGCTGTGAAATTAAATTAGTTTCATCTTCCACCGCGAGAAGGCACCAGATTTTATATACCTTTAACATTAACGAGATATTTAACCTCCTCCCCCCCCCTTTTCCACTCAAAATTTAACCAATGATCTTTAACATTAATAAATATAGATAACTTTTAAAACAGAAACAAAATGGTGCATTTTTTAAATTGACTTTGCACTTCATTTTCTTTCTTTTTTAGAAAGTAGCTAGTATTTTGCAAAAGTTAAGAAAAAATACCGGTCGATTTTTACAAAAATTGGAATTCCAGATGCAAAATTTTTTCTACATATGTGTGGTAAGTTTCAAATAGATACCTCAAATTGTTAGAGTCTTATTGTAGAGTCAAATTGTGAGTCTTAATATTCGCAAATTAGTGAAAAAAAAAAAAACCTTGTTGCTATCAGCAAAAGAGAAATAGCTGCTTTTTCGCCGCCATATAACTTAGCATTATATATATATATATATATATATATATAGATTGTCAATATATACAATAGATATAAAATCTTTCTTTCTACAAATGAAAGTATAACTGATGAAGAATCACCTACTATCCTGAATAAATTTAAACCTAATAAATCTATTAGGTTCCTGCAAAAAATTATAGCATTTAATTTTTGTTTGAGATAATCGTAGTATAAAAAATAATCACTAATAGATTCTTGTATGAATAGTTTCTTCATATGAAGAATGATGCAACATTTTTTTGGTGACTCAAAGCAACAAGCATCTTTGTCGCTTAAAAATAAAAAAAGCTAACATTTATTCAGAACCTTTAATTTATTTATATATATACAAAAATGAGATCATTGGCATTACAGAATTTTAAAAAAGTTGACATTTTCTTTTCTTTTTTCTACCTCAATATGAAATAATTGATTGATTTTAATGACAACTATTTATAAATTTTCTTGCAAAATATCGCCATGAATCATCTGTCTTGGAGTTCTGGGTTGATGAAAATTATTTTGTCAGATTTGGATACAGTTGATTTCAGATGAAATTTTCGGATTCAGGTCGGTTATATCTCACCCATGCTGCATACCAGTTGCAATGATTGCTATATTTTTTATGCTACTAACTTTTATTTATTTTGCTCAGAAGATTCTTAAGATAGACAACACTTTGTGAGTCTGCAAATGTGTTATAATGTTTGCACTAATATTATAAATATTTAACAGCCTATTATGAGACATTAATTTATTTGTAAGAAATAGTCTTAATTAAGTGAAGGACAGCACTTAAATTTATGTCTCTGTGTGTGATTTAAAAAAATTAACACACTCTCTTTTGTACATATTTTACATATTGAAATTTTCGCAGGTTGGCAAGTTTTGAGAGACCTTAAACACTTGTGCAGAAGAATCATGTGCAGTAAAGAGGATTTGAAACAACCTGCAATCCACATTGAGAAAAAACAGTATGTATGCAATATATGTCAGAGAGCATATGCATGGGAATTTGATTTGAAGGCTCATCTCCGCTCTCATGATGCAGAGACAGCACATAGATGCGATTTGTGTAGTAAATCATTCGCTTTTAAAAGAAATTTGGTTGTTCACCTTCGCACTCATACTGGTGAAAAACCATTTTCTTGTGATGTATGTCTAAAGAAATTTGCATTCAAAGGACTTTTGACTATACATTTACGTGCTCATCATTCTGAAATTAAAACATATGTATGCAGAGTATGTGAAAATGCTTACTTATGCCGAGAGGACTTGAATGAGCATCTTTTATCTCACCCAAAAGAAAGACCTTTTGAATGCAATATTTGTCAGAAAACATTTAAAAAAAGATATCTACTTAAAAACCATCTTAAAACTCATGATAAGAAATATCCATGTGTTTGTCGTAAAAGTGAAACAGAATTTTCAGATACGACAGATTTGACTAAACATCGTTGTATTCGTAATAGACAGTATATGTGTAATTTATGTCAAAAATCGTTTGCACATGAGAAATGTTTGTTTGAACATTTTCGTATACATTGTGGTGAGAAACGTTTTGTGTGTGGTTTCTGTAAAAATGCATTTTCAACTCCTGTACGTTTAAAAATACATCTCCGTGTACATACTGGGGAGAAACCATATGTATGTGAAAAATGTCTGAAAACATTTAGACAGAAACAGCATTTGAACCAACATTATATTGTTCATTCTGACAAGTCCTTTGTATGTAATGTATGTCAAAAAGCTTTTGCAGCTAAAGGATATTTGGATCATCATCTTCTTACACATGTCGTAAAAAAAGCATTTTTTTTATGATTTATCTCAGAAAACATATACAACTAAATATATGTTAAATAGACATCTAGAATCAAAAACATAATCTTTAATTTTAATGTAGAGATAACAAAATCACTAAACTTTATTGGAGAAATAGCAAAATATTTTTTTTCTGCACCAATTTTCGTATTTCTGATGTTTTTTTATTCATGTCAAGTTTTCCATAAAGTGATGAAGAAAGTACAGTAAAATCACAAAGAAAAACTTGTAGAATCAAAGGTTTTTATTAAAAAATATGAATAAAATGTGTATTATATTTTTATTAATTTGTTATGATTATTATGGCTATCACAAAGTGAAAAATCATTTTAATGTATTTTTTTCTCTCAGAAGAAAGATGTTCCTTCCCTACTTTTTCTTTTAGAACTTTTAGTCCTGCTTATAGCCGCTTCCTATACAAAAACATGCAGTAGTCTGTCATTATGTGTATAAACTTTAGTATCTTTATTACTGTCTTAATAATTTACCTTTTGGAATATATCATATCATGTCATTATCACTAAATTTATAATTTATTGACCAGACAGAATTTTTTTGTATTTGTTTTGAAACTAAGCATAATAGAGCTTTTCCTGAAAACAACTTTAAAAAAGACATAACATCCTTCACTTTGTAGAAAATAAAATTCATGCTAGGCTTGTATTAATTAACCCATTACATCATTACACATGTTAAAGAAATATATACACAATATACAGACTTAGATGAACTATAATATATTTTTTAAATTATCACATTTTCCTTTTATTATTATTATTATTCCTCCAGTATTTTGTTGCGAAATGTAAATATTGCTTTAATTCAGTTTTTAAAACGTTTTTTCTTTATTTTGTCTGTTTATGAAACCTTTTTATTGTTGTTTTAATCAATAATTGATTATGAAATGCGTTTTAAGTTATTATCCCTAGATCTTAAAGATTTCTGCTCAATATTTTCCCAATACAGTGATACTTTAGCTCATTAGTTACTCTGCAATTTTTTAAAATAATTTATTATGCCTGGTAAGATGCAGCAACGTTGCATTTTAATTGGTTCAAAAATCACATTTCACTTTTATTATTTTAACCCAATCATACTGATTGTTAAATAAATCTTATCTATGAATAAATCTTATCTATGTGTAGATAAAATGCAAATTAGAAATTAGGTTCTTTCTGCTTATAACTTGAGTTCTGCTGAATGGATTTTGATGAAACATACTCTTAGTTAAAGAATTTTTCAAGGAAGGTTTTAGTACATTTGTAACATATCGTTGTACATTGCTCGGTTATGGTTTAAAGTTCTATTCTATAATTAGATAAATCTAATAGATCAGTTTCAACCACGTGACCACCAGCTCACGAAGTGTTATCCAATGAATCATAATTGTGGATTTGTAGTCTGTATTACAAGCCAGCCAATCACAATCCACCATCTTTGATGGCAAACAAAAAACAAATCTAGTTGCTAAGGTGGTTGCTAGGGTGTGATGTCAGTTGAAACTGGTGTATTATGAAAGATTAGCCGTTTTAAAAAGATTCTACCGAATGGATTTCGATGTAACTTGCACTGTTAGTTACATAATTTTTAGGGAAGGTTTTAGTATATAGCTTATTGTTCTACATTGTGCAGTCTATAGAATTATGAGGTAAAGTTCTATAATCAAGTGTACTTGATTGTGAAAGATTAGCCCTTTTAAAAAATTCTGCTGGAGGGATTTTGATGAGACTTCCATTGTTACTTAAATAATTTTTCAGGGTAGCTTTTAATGTATTGCACATCGATCTTTACCAAATCCTGTTGTAAATGATCAACTAAAAGAGTTGGTCCTTAGCAGCCGAAATTTTGTCTAACACATTAGAAAATATAATTACACAAAGGCGATCATATCGTTTTCAGCAGTGCATAAGGACATTCCAGGTAAATGTAAAATTAAGGTAAAAGGTAAATTACTTTAAAACACAAGGTCAAATTCCCCGATATATTTTATTTGATTCAAGGTTCATGTGGAGAAACTGACCAGTGTAGTGGGCGGAGCCTGCTAGTAATTAGTATTTTTCACAACTGAATGAAAGTGTGTCCAAGCTGGGATTTTAGGCCAGAATCTTTGGCTTTAATTGCAATGAAAGTGTGCCCAAGCTGGGACTTTAGGCCAGAATCTTTGGCTTTATTTGCCAATGTTCATGCAATTGCGCTATCTGGACTACATCCCAACCAACACAATTGGAAGCATGGGCAATTAAAACCAAAGATTCTGATTTCGAGCCCCAACCTGGACACATATTTACTCAGTTGAAAAAAAAATACCACTTGTATTTACCAATCAGTATTGTTCTGTTAAAATAATAAAAGTGTAATTACTTATTCATTATTTATTAGAGTTCCTTTACCTTTGGTTTATTCTATTGAGCTTTTACAAATAGCACGCTAGATGTCATTACCAAATGGTTGTTTGAGTGAATTGTGTTGGCTGGGATGTCATTCAGATAGCTTAATTGAATGTGCACTCTCAATTAAAGCCTAAAGTTCTGGGTTCGAGTCTCGACCTGACCCCTTTTCACTCAGTTGGAAAAATTACTACTTGTATAAATTAAATTTCGGTTAGCAACGATTTTGTTTCAAAACTTGTTTCTTATCTTTGTTAGCTGAGATATCACTGTACTCAAGTTTTTCATTTTCTGTTAATTCGACTATATGCATTGAAATTGAATACCATATTTTTCCATGAATATTGTGCTCTCGTGTAAGGTGCAATCTCTATTTTAGAACCTTTTGTTTGTTTATTGAGAACATACATCTGACTTGTGTGCTTGACATCAAGTGCCGGCTAAGTCATCGTCAATATACAGGGACGAGATAGCCGCAAGGAAATTTACAACACCAGAGAGTTACATCCGGGAGCTCCACAAAGTGTGTGCAATGGAGCTGGCGGGAGTCGAACCTGCCGACCTTTTTTAAAACCTTAGTTGGAGAAAAGAAAGTCTTTAAAAAGTGAAAAACATATCAAACAATTTAACATTAATTATTAAAATTACAACTTTCACAAAGCGTCACTCTATATTTTTATAAATTTAAATGCAAAATGTCCGTCCAAAATTTAATCCAATGTAATTTTGCTCTGACTGCAGCAAAAGGTCATCAAATCATCTAAAAATCATCATACATCATGCACACCTCTATTTTAAAAGTAAATTTTGATTAAATATCCTTGTGGCATACACAAAAATATGATATTTCAGTAAATCATTGATTTAAAACTCATCACTCCTTAAACTAACCAACAGATATTACAAGTTGTAAAGTGATTTATTTCTTTTTATAAGTTAGTCATTGCCCGATTAGGTATCAGTCTGAGACAGCAATTTAAATACCAAAATGTAATACATTCACTGATAGAAATATTGGACTTAATATCTTTAATCTTATTTTGGAATCCCAGCTAATACTTTTTGAAATACTGTACTTAACATTGATTTAAATTCATTACTTACTTTAAAAGGCTATTCTGTATTTTACATTTTGTAAAGTAACTTTTTGTCATATATTAGTCTCTGCCTGCCAGATCTGACACTACTACTCAATCTGAATATCCAAATTAAATTAAACAGAGATTTACTGATTTCACTGGTTGCTTTTTCCCATGCAAGCCTTGAATTAAATGTACCTAGGGTTGGGGACCCAAATACCTTTACCAGTGTATGTCCGCTCCACTCTCGAATCATACAAACCTTTAATTATTGTGATTTTTTTATTTTAACTCAGATTAAATTCAAAAACTTCTGCATCATCATTCACATTGCTATAGGAACCGATTTGGTATTCTTCCAATTTGAATTTAATCATGGCAATTAGAAAAATTACCGGAAAGTTCTTTCGGTTTCAGAAAAAAAGGTTGAAATGGGAAAAACTGCATAACAAATTCGCAAAAATTGCAAAGGACAAAATTTACTGTATTGGGCTAAATGATTGAAACTGGATTCGTTTTACTAATGTAGAAAAATCGCTGCAAAATGCAATAAAATAGCAAAAATCTAATCAAAATAGCCAAAAACTGCCTTCGAGGTTCATAACATCAAGCATACAGGTACCTTCCTGCAAAATTTTGTATCTCTTTGTGCAGCAGACTCTTCAGAAAACAGTAGACAGACAGACATACACACAAACATCTATTTTTATTATTATGGATTGAAATATTAGGCTTCAAATATCTGAATATATAATATGAAGCAACTAGTAAAAGTTTTATGCTCAACACATGCTCAATGTTCAGGTCTTTTGTTATTCTGTAATTTATCTGTGTGAAATGAAATGAAATCTATTAAGCAATCCACTAATTTCAGATTCATTAATATTATTGCTTTGAAATTCGTTAATAATTACTAAATGCATATATGAAACACTGTATATAATTTGGTAATTTGTAATCAAAAGGGTTTTATAGGTTAGATATCCTATTGTGTATCTTTTACAACTTATCCTTTCGTGCTGATTGGCTTATTTTCATGAAAGCTTTAGCTCAGAAAGACAGCAAAGACTTGCACCGACAAACATGGTGGTTTTAGATCCTAAAAGACTACCAGAAAGACTCGCTTTTTTCCGTAAAAGTGAATAAACTAAATTGGCACACCCATTCAAAAGTTATGCATGAATATGCATTATTATATCTATATTGTTACAGATTTTCATTTTAAGCAGCTTGCTTATTGGCCCTAATAAGTGGTTTTAGTTTGAAGAGGAGCTAATTTTGGCGAGGTCAGTAGAGATATGTCAGGTGGCTTACTCTGTGCATGCAGAACTGTTTCATCTCTGGCAGAAACAAACACCTGGTTCTAGAAATTTCTAGCTGAAATGTGTTCATTGGTCGTCAGTATAAATAGAAATTCTAAATGAGGCAGGACTAGCCAGCTGAATTTACATGAATGAGTTATCACTCAGTTGAGACTTCAAAGTCTCTTTTGAAATGTTTTACTCTTGTAATTTTATATTTTATTTGACTGTTTGTTTTGTACCTTCTTAGCTGTATGTGTGAGACGTATCCCTGTTGTGAAAATGTTTACTTACACTTGTTTATTCGTGTTTTTACCAGAAATTTCTGTTTATTAAGGCACATTTATTTAAACTCATTTCATGTAAAATGTATTAGAAGATGTTATTTTGGTATGTTGGACGATGTTTATGAAACATGTAGATTTCTGCTTTGAACTATTTATTCCTGTAAAGTCTATTAATGTATGCTGTGACTGTTTCATAATAGTATTTTTCTACTCATAAAAATTCTGTACTCTCTGGAATATTCTGTAAATAAATACTGTGACTTCCAAAGGATTATTTTCTTTGACTATCAATCACACAAAGCCAAAAGTTGTAACTTTATATATATGCATAGCACATACACGCACATGCAAACATAGACATGAGTGTGAAGTAAGTATTGTTCTTGTCTATCAAGGGTCCATTGAAAAGGTGTATAACCAAAATCTTTGCTTCAAAATTCAAATCCCAGTATAAGTCTGACATCGATTTTGCTCTCCAATGCTAAACCTATGGCTGCTAATGCATTCATATTTTTCAAAGTACCATGCACAAATTATATTGAAATGTGGGCCCGAGGAAATTGGCTGAAATTTTAATATGTTTTAATTTATACAATACTCATCAAATGTCTCAATGGGCACAATCATGAAAAATGTCTAGTTTTGATGTTATAATTATGAGATCTTAATTCATGTTACATAGCTGCCAATCTTCTGTTTTTTTCAAGACAAGCATAATTTGAATCAGAAAAAATATTTAATGAAATGTTTCCTGTTTCCACTGGGTTTTTAATTACCTTTTATTCTTTTATACTTTTTATACATGGTTTCATTTGATTTGATAAAAATATATTATTTGCATTATACTATCATAGCTGCCAATTTTCCTTTTTTTTTTCATATCAAATAAAACTAGAAATTTTATTAAATAATATCATGTAATTAAGAACTATATGGAAGCAGGAAATATTTCATTAAATATTTTTCTGATTAAAATTATGTTTATTTGACTTGAAAAAGAAAAATGGAAAGTTATCAGCTATGTCATATGAATTAAGATCTTTCAACAGTCATAGTATCAAAATTAGTCCTTTTTCAGGATTGTGCCCATTGAAACTTTTATCAACATTGCATGAGCTACAACATATCAAAATTGCAGCCAATTACACTGGGTTCACATTTCTACGTAATTTGTACGTGGTCCTTTATCATATTAGAAATTAAAAAATAAAATTAAAATACAAGATTTTAATACTTTAAAATATGTACTAAGTTATGTTAGAATGCATATTTTGTGAATTAGATGACATAGAAATGTCATTTTAAAAAAGTGGGAAATATTGAAATATACATTTAAGTGTTGTTTTAACATCTATCAAGCAGCCAGTACAGAAAGAACTATGTGTAAATGAAAAGGTGTTATAACCAAAATCTATGGTGTAAGTAATGTTTCTTTGCTATATAATTGATAAAATGCATACTTAATTTTTTATAGGTATATATTTTATCAGTTAGACAGCAAAGAAACATAATTTTTTTTTTAAAGTGTACAGAGAAAAAAAAATTTTTTTTAATATATGAATGAACTGCATGGTTATAGGTTTAACTTTGGAGGGCGAATTTGACATTTGATTGAAATAAAATAACATCTTAAGCTATGCACTATCTTAAAGGGGTCCCCGGGTCTAAGAAATAAAAAAATCCAAGCCTCAGGACCTGCCTTGGACTATCTGCACCCAAATTTTCAAAACTTTTACATGTAGTAAATTTCACTAGCCATCACACACAGACAAACAACTTTCTTTTATTAGTATAGATTTATTTTATTTCATTCTTCTTTAGAAAAGTTACAGTAAAAAATTTAATTTTAAAGGGAAAAATATAATAAGTTTTATTCATATAATTATATTTCTTAATTTAGATAGTGAAGATTTTAAAAGTATTCATAATGAAATTCTGATTGTCCTTGTTTATATTATGCAACATAAAAAAAATGATTCTATTCAAAGTAGACTTGTCTTACTTTCAAAATCGACGCATTGGAAATATCGTTGACCTAATAAATCACTAGTAACTAGTAACAAATTTATACTGATATTATTTAGTGTGAATTGATTAAAAACATTAATTTTACGTTAATTTGTAATAAGGCACATTTTTAAAGCAACTTGGCTGGTAGATTTCTCAAAAGAGCTTTAAAGGGTTTGAAAGGATTTTAGATGTTTTGTACCGGTGGCGTTACAGCAGAACAAAACCGAAATTTGCGCTTTAGATTGTTTTCTTGCCTTTACAGGTTTCAACTTTTATTGCTGTGGTACGTCTTACACTTGGTAGAAGTTGATACAGAAGCAATTCAACAGCATTTAAATTATTTTCACGACACACCAGTCCTCTTTGTTCTCCAGAGATTTGTTTTTATACTATGCCGTACCTATCACGAAAACAAAGCAGACAGCTAGAACTCGCTTAAATTTTTTTGATTTGCATGGCATGTGAAAAACTTTTGAATAACATGTAATGTAAGGTCCTGAAATGGGTAAATGTTGTCTTACATCTTTAAACCAAGAGTATACATTTTCATAAATTGCTTGATAGTCTCCAAGTCACATTGATTTCCTCTTTGGGCACATATTAGGCCTTTCAGAGCCTCAAAATTTTGTCCTTTTCTTTTAAAATCGCAGCTAATACAGAAGTAGCAACATAAATTATTTTGCGACACCTGTACCTGCCTTTTTCCAGCACTTGCTGCAGAGCCTGATTAACGCACAGGCTAACTAGGCCACGGCCTTGGGCCCACTGCTGATAGGGGCCCCAAAAGGGGTAAAATGATTTAGAAAAAGTTTCTTAAAAATGAAGTTTTCTGCAATTATTTTCTCAAAAACAGAACAAAAAGATTTTTTTTCACTTGTCAACTGCATCATAAAATCTAATAATCCTCGAAAAAAATTCTAGCCACTATTTTAATTTGAGGGGGGCCCAAAAAGTTGCTGGCCCTTGGGCCCCAGACGACCTTAATCGGGCTCTGACTTGCTGCTTGTATAATGTTAACTTTTTCTTTAAATGAAAATTGTTTTCTTTTCCCATTCTCTACCAATTAAAAAAAGAAATCTAACTCTAAATGCGAATTGCTGTAGATCATTTTCAGAAATTTGCTATTTATCGCTAAATTTGAAGGTAAGTGACTGCTGCAAAAATAAATTATTTGGACTTTCAACAATTGTTTTAAATGTGTGTAAGACATGCCGAAGTAACTAAGCAAAAAAACGATTAGATGTGTTTGTAAAGGAATAGTTTATTAATTTTAATGATGCACATACAGGAGCAATTTCCTCTCGTCTTTCGAAAAACAGCTTCAAGATTGCTAAAAATTCGAAGATTTTTCGTCCCCGTCCCGAGCGATTTCGCTATTAGCAGATTCAACTGTGTATGCTGCTCTTATTTCAATAACAGTTTTTTTTTCATCAAGTACTAAGGCCGGAGTTAAAAAAATAATACGTGGGGGTTAGGGGAAAAATTGTCAAAAAAAATCTCCTGAATTTTGTTTTTGAGACATTGGCAACTCTAGTTCATTCAAAATATCTCATTAAATTAGAAATACTTCAATCAGATGATTTTTTGAGATCATATAAACTAAAGTTTGCCAGATGGATATAACGTTAAGATACTAAAATTTTCATCTTCTACGTGTATAACGAAAGAAAAATTACGAAAACTTTCCTGGTCTGCTGGATCTAAGGAACTTGAATAAAGTGTCAAAAGTCGGTGCCACTATTTGGAGATTCAAAGTTAGTATGCAATGTGTAACATGTACATACCCATATTTCAAAAACTCCATTCTTATTCCGAAAGAAAGCATAAATATAAATCAAATGGCACCTCTTGCATCGCTCTAGGAAAAGGATCAGGGTCCATAAGCTGTGTTTTTGGCCCATGAAATAAGACTAAAATTTGATTTTGTTATACTGACTTAATTATTTCACTTTTTAATATTAGAAGATTTATCCTGTACGATTTCAACAATATTTTTTGCATTTTGTTCGTATTTATATAACTTACACAAGCTCAAAATTCGTATTATTCGTAGTTTTTGATGAAAAATACGCAATTTCTCCTAATTTTACCTCAATTTTCAATATATTTTTTAATATTTTACTATGAGCACAGCTTTGCAACACTTTTATTTTTACATATATTGTACATTTTGATTTATTTTATAATATATGTAAAAAAGAAAGTGTTGCACGATTTCACTCACATAAATAATTGAGGTAAAATTAAGAGAAATTGCGTATTTTTCATACAAAACTACTAATAACTTACACTACTTGTGTAAGTCATATAAATCTGAACAAAATGCAAAAACTATTGTTGAAATCGTACAGGATAATCCTTCTAATATTAAAAAGTGAAATAATTAAGTCAGTATAACAAAATCGAGTTTTAGTCTATTTCATGGGCCAAAATCACAGCATATGGACCCTGATCCTTTAGTGATAATGTAGAATGGGGTGGTGTGGTTCCCCCCCCCTGCAACTGTGAAAGGTAGTAAGAATTTTATAATTTTGATGTAATCATAATTAAATGCATAGTATAATGTTAAGTGTATACTTCTCTTGTCCTCTCTGCACAGAGCTGCAAATTTCATTTTAATTTTTTTATGAGAGAATGCACAAGACTATCAGTAGAAAAGAAATTAAAATCATAAAAGCAATGTTTTGATTAAAATGTCTAGCTACAGTGTCTTTCCTTTAAATTAAATTGAGCAAAAAGTGAGTGTTATACTAGACAATAATACTGATATTTTTTTTAAGATTTCTTCTGTTATATTGCTTGTTTTTTTCTCTTTTCAGGTGTTTCATATTTCTCTTTACGATATATTGCCTCATTACTCAGCTGAAGAACTTTCAAAGATATATCCAAAATTTGATTTATGTGCTACATTGTTCCTTCTGTAAGATAATTATGCATTACAGAAAAAAGGTGCTAATTTTTAAAACTTTTATACATATTTTTTGCCAAAAGAAATGTGTGCTATTACACACAGTTTCAAATTAAAATTTTTTCTATTCACATTGAAAGTATGCCTGGAGTATTGAGAAAAAAATTTGCAAGTAGAACATTATAGAATTTGCAACATGGATAATCTTTTTAACTGTCATTTTTGTCAAGGAGGATTTCCAGAAGAGAGTAATTTACTTCAACATCTTGAAATTCATTCGGATAAGAAACCTATTGTGTGTGATATCTGTAAAGATATTTTTATAGAAGAGAATGATTATGCTCATCATCTTGATAATCATTCTGAAATGAGAAAGTTCACATGTCCCATTTGTCATAAAGGATATTATAATGAAAATTCTTTACAAGAACACATTTTAAGTCATTCTAAGGAAAACACACCTGAATGTCCTTCTTTTGGAAAATTATTTTCAGTAAGAGACGAATTGCAGTGCTCAAATGTGTTCATACGTAATACAAACATTTGTGTTCATACAAAAGAAAAAGAAAAACCCAATAAGTGTCATATCTCAGTTCCCCAAAATGATGGTTCGCAGTCACATAGCGTAACCCACATCCCAGAGAATCCAACAATAATTTTTAAAAATTACGAGAAAAATAGTGTGCTTGAAATGGAAACTTACCAGTGCCCATTTTGTGAGAAAGATTTCCCCCAAAATGATAATTTACAGTCACATATTTCAACCCACATACAAGAAAATTCATCAATGGTTGTGAAAAATGACGAGAAGAGAAATGTTCTTGAAATTCAAACATACCAATGTTCATTTTGTCTAATAACTTTTGCTCAAAAAGATTTTTTGAATAAGCATATTCGATCCCACAAAGAAACACCTGGAACCCTGTTAATGAAAGATGATGAGGAGAAAAAGCCTTACGTGTGTGATATCTGTAATGAAATTTTTACAGAAGAAAACGATTATAAACTTCACCTTCGTAGTCATCGTGGAGAGAAACATTTTACATGTCATGTTTGTCAAAAAATATTTGATAGTGAAAAATCTTTACAAGAACACATTGTAAGTCATTCTAAAGAAAAATTGTATGAATGTCCTACTTGTGAAAAATCATTTTCGAAAAGATACGATTTAAGATATCATATTAGTGTTCATACAAAAGAAAAGCCTTCTTTATGTCACATCTGTCCAAGAACATTTTCAACAAAAAGCTTATTAAAAAAACATTTGTCTTCTCACAAAGGAGCACGTTTGAATTTTGTCTGTAACAAATGTCAAAAAGAATTTGTTACTAAAACTCGCTTAAAAATTCATTTTCGGAGCCATTTTGTTGAAAAACGGCATAAATGTGATTTCTGTGAAAAAAGTTTTTTACGGAAAGATCATTTGAAAGAACATTTACGTATTCATACTAGGGAAAGACCCTATGAATGTTACATATGTACAAAATCCTTCACAAGAAAATGTAGTCTTGAGAAACACTTGAGTGTGCATAGGAAGAAATTCTGTAACTTATGCCAAAAAAATTTCGCATCCGTAAATGATTTGAACTTGCATCTTCGTACCCATTCTGGTAAAAAAATATATAAATGTAATTTCTGCCAAGAATGTTTTCTACAGCAACAAGATTTGAAAGATCATTTTCTTATTCATACTGAGGAAAGGCCTTTTCAGTGTAACATTTGTACAAAAACATTTGTACATAAATCTGGTTTAATTTTTCATTTAAGAATTCATAAGGAAAAACTGCATAAATGCCCTACCTGTGGAAAATTATTTTCAGAAAATTATCAATTAAAGCATCATATTAGTGTTCACAAAAAAGAAAAACAACGTTATAAATGTCCTACTTGTTCTAAATTATTTTTTCCAAAGCGCATATTCAACATACATTTGCATACACACAAATTTGTTTGTAATGCATGCGAAAGAAGATTTAATGCTAAAGCTGATTTGGAAGTGCATTATAAGATCCATTCTATTGAAAAATCTTATAAATGTGATTTATGTCCAAAAAGATTTTCAGAGAAACCACATTTAGATCACCACCTTCTTACTCATACTGGGGAATGGTCTGTTAATTGTTACATCTGTGCAAAAACATTTCTAGATAAATCTTGTTTAAATTCTCATTTAAGAACTCATAGCACTGCTGAGAAGAACGATGTGCTCGAAATGAAAACCTACCAGTGTTCATTTTGTCCACTAGCTTTTGTTCGAAAAGATTTTTTGGTTAGGCATATTCGATCCCACAAAGAAGAAAAAGGAAACATAATGAAGAAAGATGATGCTAAGAAGAAGCCTTACACATGTGATATCTGTAATAAAGATTTCACAGAAAGGAGTGATTATGTGGATCATCTTATAAGTCATTCAGAAGACAAAAAGGCCTTTTTTTGTTGAAATTGATGAGAAGAAACTTTCGGAACCCACTATCATGAACATCTTACATTGTTAATAAAAAATTATGGTTGAAAATTTGATCTCGCAGAAAGGGAATTTGCAATGTCATTTCCTTATTGATAGACAAGGGGGACCTTTTCAATCTAAAGACAGTAAAGAAAGATTTAATAAATCTGTAAAGATACCTGTAAAGAAAAAAAAGATTTTTTTAGGAAAAATTATCTAAATAAACATTTGAAAAGTCATACTGAACAAAAAAACACAACAAACAAAAACTTACAAAACCTTTCAAGTCTGACAGGTGCGAATTTTTAAATTACATCATGACTGGAGCCCTATAAATCATGCAGAAAAAATTTCTCAATTATTCTGCATTGATGCAGCAATTTATTAAAATTATGCAGAAAATATGCAAAATATTAAAAAAAGAACTACAGGGAAAAGTGAGGTAGTTGAGCTATTCTTCAGAAGTTTTTTATTTGCTTACTATGGCTAGAAACAAACAATCAAAAAATTATTATTATGAACAAAATATATTAGTAATAAAATATATTCATAATTATTAACAAAGAGATGATTACTTACAAAAATAAAGGCAAAAAACTTCTGTATAACACAAAAATAAGAAATGAGCATATTTCTTGTCTTTATGGCTTTATTAAGAATTTATTATTATTATTTTTTTTTTTTTTTTGCATTTATTTGTGTATCACAGTTTTTCAACATTTCGTTCTGGGGTCATTCCATGTCAAATCAACCAGTGACTCAACCTGACCATTTTAGATTTTGATGAAACTTACTGGAATCATTATCCCTGATAATGAATATACTTTTATTATATTTTTATCAGTAAATTTTCATACAATTAATTTTTTTAATTTCGAAAAATCATCAGTTTTTGGCTTTTATAAATGTTTTCAATTTTGAATTTCTCAAGTTCTATCAGGTGTAGAGAGTTGTTTGAATTTCATTTTAAAGAGAATTTCATAAGGTTTAATTTGATATTCAAGTTGACTATGCTTGGTTTAAAAAAAAGTTAATTTAATTTAAAAATTTTGAAAAAAAAATTATGTTTTTTGCAATATTATAAACTTTAAATTCTGAAAGTTTTAGAGTGGGATCTCAATGGGATCAGCAGTTATGTTAAAAAAAATGTTAAAAACCAGTTGGGGCTAGTATTTAAAGTTGGTACACCTCACCAACTTTATGATTGTGCTAAAGATAGTGTTGTCTTATAATTTTAAACATTATTTTTTTATGACTGTTGATCCCATTGAGATCCCACTCTAAAACTTTCAGAATTTAAAGATATATTACAAAAACATATATTTTTTTCAAAATTTTTAAAAAACACTATTTAAATTTTTTTTAATTTAAAATTTTTAAATTAAATTAAATTAATTTTTTAAACCAATCATAGTCAACTTGCATATCAAATTAAACCTTGTAAAATTCTTTTTAAAATGAGGGGTCAAACAACTCTCTACGCCTGATAGAACTTGAGAAATTCAAAATTAAAAACATTTATACAAGCCAAAAAATGATGATTTTTTGACATTTAAAAAATTAATTTTATGAAAATTTACTGAGATAAAAAATTATAAAAGTATATTCTCATTTGTATCATCAGGGAGAATGATTCCTGTAAGTTTCATCAAAATCTAAAATGGTCAGGTTGAGTCACTGGTTGATTTGACATGGAATGACCACAGAATGAAATGTCGAAAAATTGTGATACACAAATAAATGCAAAAAAAAAAAAATTCTTAATAACGTCATAAAAACAAGAAATATGCTCATTTCTTATCTTTTGTGTTATTCAGAAGTTTCTTGTCTTTATTTTTGTAAGTAATCATCTCTTTGTTACTAATTATGAATATATTTTATTACTTATATATTTTGTTCATAATAATAATTTTTTGATTCTTTGTTTGATTGATTTTTTGATGAAAATTTACTGAGATAAAAAAATTTTAAAAGTATATTCTCACTTGTATCATCAGGGAGAATGATTCCTGAAAGTTTCATTAAAATCGGAAATGGTCAGGTTGAATATAGAAAATGTTTGGTTTAGTTTGACGTGGAATGACCCTCTGATTACTTACAATTAATTAAAGTATAGAAATGTTAGTTCAACCCTCACTGTTTTGTAAATATTTGGCCATAACATGGAATTTCTCTCTCGTAGTCTACAGGGTTAGGTTATACCAAGAATACTTATCTGTTTTTTGCATTAGGTCTGGAAACCTCTCTGAAGCTGCCTCTGAATTCCAGAAGTTTAATATTCAAAAAGCAGACAGAATGTGGTGAAATGCACAATCTCTTGCATTTCGAAATTGTTGTCACGTTTAGAAGGTTCTGGTAGAGGCACCGACGATAAAGACAATCATGTTTTATATATTCTTGTAATTTCACAGTTTACAAATTCAGATAAAATGTGCTATCTTACCTTCTAAATAGCAATCATCTTGAAACTCAATCAACAACAATTTCTAAGGTTGTCGTGCAGTGTCTTACAAATGTGGAGATTTGTTTAATCTAAGTATCAAGTTCAAGTCACTGTGAAGTAAAGAGAGGGGGAGGAGGTTACAAGTTTGTCTCAACTCATAATAAAACAAGAATGAAAAATCATGTGTCAAGGATATGAAACACTTTCTAACACATCCAGAAAACTGTAACGAAATTTTACTGTTAAATAAAGTAAAAGAAGATATGTAAGTAAACAGTTTAGAAAATATATAACACATTGAAAAATACAGTTTTCGAAAATTACCTTCCGTTGTCTTAAAAGTGTCGAATTATTTTGTGCAGCCCTATATATTATCTATAGATTTGGATATATACTACATAGCTTGATAAAATTTAGTTCAGTTAGAAAATTCACATTTAGCAATTTTCATCAATCGATGGAAATGCACACGAAATCTTTTGTACAGCCCTGTATATTATCTAAAGACTTTTGTATGCACCACATATTAAGCTAAAACGTAAAAAATGCATAGGGCAATTTAAAACTCATACCCAGCAATTACCAACCATAAATGACAATGTATCTTGCTCTTTGCGCAGCCCTGTATATGAATTTATTCATATTCCACAAACTTCTATTAGTCTAATAAATATAGTTCAGCAGGAAAATGCGTAACACAATTAAAAAAACTACCTTTAAGCAATTCACTCCCCTAGTCTGTAATACTTACGAATTCCCTTGTATAGCCTTGTATATGATCAACCAAATTTATACACACCAAGTACTGTGAAAAAATTTAGTTAAACTTAAAAACGCAAACCAAAGATGAAAACACACCTATCACACATAGATTATAATTATTAGACATATACTGTAACCGATATATTTTGTGTGTCCCTGTAAATGAATGATAAACGCAATGCACACCATATTTTTAAGCGAGCAATTTATAGTCTGTAACTCAGTAATGCATAGAATTTTCATTATGTTTAAACTAGTGAAACATTGAATTACACTGCGAAAGATTTTTCCCCATAGAACAATGTGTAACATAATTCTTTTGTTTGATCCTGTGAATGAATAATAAATGCTTTGTACCCTATATTCTACAAAAAGCATGTTTTAGTTCACATCATAATTATATATCAATTTCATCATGTTGCAAATGATGCCGCATCATCAAAATGCACTTGAAACGATTATTTCCCATTGACTGTAATGTAACGGAATACTTTTGACTGTCCCTGTAAAAAAACTATAAATTCTACACACTTCATTTTCAATAGGGAACATGCTACGACAATACGACAATAACATACAAAAATTTTAGGGCAATCCGAGTATATTTACCTAAGTTAGAGCACAGATGGATGGACAGACGGCAGAAAAACCAAAGTCATAATTACACTTTTCAAGTAGGTTGAAAAGTATTTTAAAAAGGGTACTTTTCCAGTATTGGGACCTCGGCAAGAGAAAGAAATTTGACAACCTATTCACTGTTCCAATTACGCAAGTAATCTTTTCAATATTTATAAAATTTATTTAAAATAAAGAAGCTACTCATCTATTTTTATGTACTAACAGAAGTAAATTGTATATAAAAACAATAATATATATAAACAAACATAAAACTTCATTAGGTTTGTATTCATAACTGTTTATATCATTGGCAACAAATTTCACTTTCTGAAGCCGAAATTGTGCCAAGTTTTAAAAAAGAAAAGCAGTCAAGGCCCCTATAATTTAAAAGTACCTAAAAAGGAGAAAAGGCTAAAGTTACCTTTTAGAATTGAAGACGAAGGAAAGATGTCAGATATATTATGGGAATAAAAATGTGAAGGAAAACTCATGGCAATAAAAATATACGCAATTTTAGGTAGATTTCGTAAGAAATACTACCTATTTCATTTTCCTCTAAGTTGGAATTTCTGAAAATTTTTTGCAGATCTATGCCGATCATGACTCCCAGAACCCAAAACCACCCCCAGTTCAAAACTTTATCTATCTATGTCACATTTTTATGGACATAATAACTTCAATAATTATGCACAAATCTCTTCCAAACTGATACATAAAATATCGGTCAAGTTCGTTAATGGGCAAAAATTGAACCAGGGGGGGGGGGAATGGGTTTTTTTGTGTATGACAGATTTTCGATATCATTAAAAATGGCCCCAAGGGGGGAAAAGGGGTTTCAGGAGATAAAAATTCATAACTTCGACTATTCACAAGATAACAAATCCGCTTAAATTTATTATAAATCCTCTTAATGTTATCTAAAACTTTTATACTGACAAGTTTTTAATAGGACCAACCCATATATAAAAAAAATAATAACAACAAAATCCCTACGGGGTTTGCCTACAGACAAGCTATATTTCGAAGTGGGCGGTCCCAACTGCTGAATCATGGCAAAAAGGTAATTTCTTCTGCAATTTCCAACAAACAGGCACCCCACGGTCTGCGTTTTCGAAATCTACCTGTACCTGTAGGCCGAGCAATTTTCTTGAATTTTAAGGATTAGGATAACTTCTGTAGAATCGCAGTAATCGGGATAGATGCTGTTACCCCTTGTATTTCTTGTAATTATCGATAGTTGACAGGCAGATGCACAGTATAGGTGCGCAATGAGATTACTTTAACGCTCTAATTCCCATGGTAGAATATGTTCTAGAAATTCAAAAATTCGGAAAATCTGAATTCATACTAGAAAATTTCAATAATGAATTTAGCTTTATTTTATGACAGAATGTTTGTTATTAAATGAAGAAAATATTGCTATTTTAAATTTCTAGACTGAATATAAAATATCTGAAATAAAAATCTACTTAATTGGAAACACTGGTGGTAGCATATATGCTACCATGGGCATTAGAGTATTAACCAGTGTGTAGCATGAATCCCATTTCTATGTTTACTTGTAGCTGTGCAATCCTTATTTTGAGGTAAGCGCATGATTTCACTATCCAAATTTTTAAACACGTTATGCTTAAATACTTCTTACATGCTAATTACTAAGTATGTGCATGATTTGAAAGTAAAAACTAAGTGTAGAGTGTGTATGGTTACACCATTTTCCTTTATGAAGGCTGGCAAATGTGATGTGTGACAGCTGTACCGTACCAAATAGGATACAAGCCACACTACAATCCGGTACACATGCCGCAGTTTTTTTGTACAGAATGCTGCGATTAATAAAATTCAATTCATCAGACATTGATGAATGTTCAAAGTATGAAGCTTACTACACCAAAAGGGAAGAATAAAAAGTAAGAACGCGAAAAAAGATGCAAGTCAAGATGATAATATGAAAAGTTGAATCACACATGTGACGCAGACGTTCTTTGCAAGGAATGTGTAGAAAATTACTCCAAAACAGAGAGGAAGTGTGATTGGCTTCGTTGCGTTGTGTGTCAAATGTGATTACATGAAGACTATTGCTATTTTTGACACTGTTTGTGTAGAATGCGGTCGCAATAAACAGATCTATTAACAAAAACAATACAAACACTATTTTACTTTTTTATTTTCCCTCTCTAATACACAGAAATTACGTTGTTGCTGAAATAACAATTAAAATTCAATCTTTAAAAAATAAGTATGTAATTTTAATAGTGAACAAAATAGGGAGACTAATATTGATTTGAACATGCTAGTGCATTTCATTGTACTCATTTAGTTTCTTTTTGTTCTTACATAGTTAATTATAGTCCAGATATGAATATTTGTTTGAATATTTTTTATTTATAATTTCATTCTGTTCTTATGAGAAGCGTGACATAACTCCCTCACAAGTGCGGCGTCTCACCCTGAATGTACGGGTGATGCGTCGCAGTGTAATGTTTTAGATAAAATTGTTAAAAAAAATAATAATTTTTGTATATTTTTTTGTCACAGAACACATGTTGTATGTTTAACATTAAATGAACGCAGCACGATTTTTTTTTTTTTAGTTTATGTGCATCGTGGGATTTTATACACAAATTCAAACAAATATGCGGCATCTCACCTGGAATTATTCTATACAGAGAATTATAGAAAATGCAAAATTCTGCATTTTTGCATAATTTATTGGAATTTAATCTGATTTGCGCAAGCATTTTGGGAAAAAAAACCTTACATGTATCCATTTTGTTCAAAGGCTATCTTTGAAATTGGCCATTTATAGATATATACTCAAACCCACATACACAAAACTCCAGTCTTAGTTGAAAGAAAATGGCAAGAAGAAATATTTTTTTCAAGTTTTAATAAGTAAGAAAATTGTGAAGTTCTATGTATTGGTCATGCACGAACAATAAGGAATGGGCAGATGACGCACTGTTACTTAAATTTCTGTTGGTTCCCAAGAAAAACCTGTTCGTTCTTTTTTACTCCTACTGTACAGCGATTTTGGAAATTGTGTTCGATTCAGCACCTTGGCGAAAAAGTTTGGTGAAAAACCTTGGCGAGAGTCCTGCGCGTAGGGTTGCACAAGATTTTCAGATCAGCAGCAGCAGCAGCAGCATCTGGACTGGACGACTACATGTGCTTACCGCCTGGTGATTGTGATTTTTGCTTGAATCCGTTAGCTTTATTTTTTCGTAATAGCTGAGTTCACAGTATCATTATTGGAGAGTCTAAACTATAATTTTACAGTTGACGAAAAATCCACAACTAAACAATTTGCTGTTATTAGAACGTCCTTTCAAAATTCTGATGAAGTGTGCTCTTTTGTGCAAGAAATACAGAAAGCTACAAATACGAACTTTCGAATAAAACTTGCAAAGCCGAACATGTAAAGGTAATTTTTTAATATTGTTATTGCATATATAAATTATGTCGTTTTGTTGCAGACTTGCTTTGTTTTTCTGAAATTTAATATAAAATGAATGATTGGACATATTTAATATAAAATGAATGATCAGACTGATTGGAAAGGTTCTTATTTAATTTTGGAATAAGCATTCACATGTAATGTAAAAAATATATTTATTTTTATCAAATGCAGTTCCTTATTATTATCTATTGCGTGCAGAATTAGCATGTTTTTAATGCAGTGATATTTTACTCTGTTTTAACCTGCTTTTTGCTGTGATATCAAAACACTGAATAGTGCTTTATTTCTACGTATACATTTCATGCAACATTTAAAATGGAAATATCAATTACTTATTCCAATGTTCTTGTCTTTAAGTCATCTGGTAAAACAACTGCTATAGAATAGTTTCAACAAATACTATGGTACTGTAAACATAAATTCTTACATCCAATATAAAATATTGAATCTTATTAATAAATTAATTTAAAACCTGTGATTTTCAAATCGATATTCTTGCTCATTCAACTTAAATTTCTAATTATGTATGTAATGTAATAATGTATTAATTTCTTTCATTATATTATTAATCAATTATTTATTAAATTATATATAAAATTTAAAATAAAATAAATTAAAAATTATTAAATTCATTATATTATTAATACATTTCATTAATTATAGGGTGCAGTGTGTACTATATGTGTACTCTTGTATGACAACATGAAAATAAGAAATATTGTTTTCCTGATATTCCCCACTACCATGATTGCTTATCTTAATCTGATATATATTTTTTAAACTTCTATCTTCTCTGTCATATATAATTGACTGATCATAGCAATCTCTGTACATGATTTGCATTGTTATTCATCAGCTTTAAATGTGTTAATTTTTTTCAATGAATCAATCCTAATATATCTAAAATATTGCAGAGATTTTAGATTGTATTTAGTTTCTTAGCCATCTCGCCCCCCCCCCCACCCCCCCTACAAAAAAAAACAAACAAAAACACTCAGGATAACTACACAAATATAAAATTTAACTTTTGTTAAGGTGAACAAACATGTTTTTAAGTAAACAGTTTTTACATTTAGTTGTTATTACTAATTATTAAACCATTCCTTATTCTTTTAAAAATTTTATTAGTTGTTTATTTTTTGAAATTTCTTTTAATAATTAATCAGTAGTACATTACATGAATTATTCAGGGGTCTGTCCAGACATTTTTCCCATGGTCCTGTTATTGTGAAATTGTGAACAGCTTTTTATATTTGTGAAAAATCTAGTCATAATTTTGTGAATTTGAAATGATCGTTATATTCAGGTTCTTGTTTACACATTTTTAAGAAGATATATGGATGTAAAATACATAATATTTTCTTTATATGTGTAAAAGTGACAGGTCAGATTTTACTTTTAAATGATTAATTTGTGATATGTTCAGTTTAAAGATGGAAAAATTTTGTGAAAAACCTATTTTTAAAATAAAGAATTTTGTGAAGGGTCCTGTTTTAGGAAAAATAGTTTTGTGAAGGGTCCTGTTTTAAGAAAAATAGTTTTGTGAAGGGTCCTGTTTTGAAATAAAAAAAATTGTGAAGGGTCAATTTTTTCCTAAACAGATCCCTGTTATTGTAGCCCCCCCACCCCTTCCCTTTCTCAACAAGGATTGGCTTAAGTTGGAAAACTTCATTTTTTTTTTTTCAGAAAAAGTTTGAAAACTTTCAAAATTCATGAATGGTGCAAGAGGGATTGTCTGGTGAATCTACTGGTCCCAGGATATGTTGCTCTCAGGAGATCACTCATGCGTAGTTTTACTGTAGTAATTGGCTATCATTTGTGATCTTCTGCAAGAAATTTTAATTTGGGCCTTGGACGTGTGCTATTTTTGCTTCCAAATTTGTCAAGCAGGAACTGTGGTAAATATAATGTCAATCAATGAAGTATATTGACTGTAAGTATGTAGTTTTTCAACGTATATTTAGTTTGTTGCATAATAAAAAGGAATTTAAAAATACATTCTACATTGTTTGTTGTTTGGTACTTTCATATTTCGTGTTTTCATATTTCTCTTCTTTATTAATTAAATTGTTAATTTACTGTCTCCCTAAATCCATGAGAAAATAAGTTTATAAATTATGTAAATCAATTAAACATTTAATTTGTTGCTTTGCTTGTAATACAGGCAGCTGAAAATTAATTCTTAAAAATGGAATTTAACTATTACTCTTCATAATTTATTTTACTCAAATTACTTTATTGTTTACTCCAAGTGATTTAACAAAAATGCAATTTTTGAAAACTGAAATTTAAACATTGTCAGGTGTGCGTTGCTATTGACCATCCCAAAACTACAGCAGTGAATGTTTCGAGATAATAAATGCAAATGTTATGTTTTCCGATATAAGTTTAAAAAAAAAATTATTGAATATCAAGGGAAGGAGGAAACAGTGTTGAATTCAAGGGGTGGCCCTTGAAAAAATGTCCCCCCTCTTCCCTAGAAGTTTTGAGATTTTATGCTTTTAATGGTCAAAAAGTACAATTTCCCCTCCAGAGCTTTATAATGTCCCTCCTGGAGCCACAGAAATCCCTTCCGGAGAAAAATGTCTGAATTCAACACTGGGGATAAATTTTCTGATTTTTTATTTATTTACTGCATTATGTGTCATATTAGCCATAGTATTCCTGAAAATATTACATAAACGATTAAATAAACATTAAAAACATACTAGAATAACAATTATAGTTGTCTTTTTTAAAGAAGATATTTAACATTGGATTTCCTTTAAACATGTCATTTTAATATAGACATATGGAACCTTGAAAGTAGCATTTTCGCATTTTATCTGTAAAAAATAAAGATAATATTGTAGTAGCTTCCTATTAAATTGCTCATTCAGATATAACCCTATTTTTTTTTATCCCCCCCCCCAACTTGGGGGAAAAAATAAAGGTTTGTGCAGTAACACCATCACTTTATAATTTTATTAGATTACAAGAAATGTGTTAATTTTTTTTTAAAAGTTTATGCATATACAAATACTTTTTTTCACGTACATTTCGATATAATTCTACTTTTTTGTTTCTTTAATGAATGACAAATGTGATAAAAAATATAATGCTATGAAATTTATAATCAGTTTTAAGTTAAAAGTTGCTTTAACACACCCTCCCCCCAATTCCCACTTAATGAATAATTTCATGCACTTTTTAAAATATTTAGTGAGTTTTTTTTCTGAAAACAACCCTATCATGCCAATTTTCTTTCCATCGATAAGTTTCTTTAACAGGGGTTGATCCAGGCAAAATTTGGGGCCTATTTAGGGCCCCTTTACAAAAATCAATTTAATAAAATGGGAACCTTCACAAAAATCAATTTGACAAAATGGGTCCCTTCACAAAATTCTTTTTACTAAAATAGGCCCTTTCACAAAATTCCATTTCATAAAAACTTGCTATTTATTATTTATTTATTGTTTTGTGATGTTTTAAAATGTGTAATTTGTAAACAAACAAGTTCACTAGAGAAGAAAACTTCACCAAAAGGATTTTAAAAAGTTTTTGTTTATAAATGCTTGGTTCGAATTTGATTAACTGGATTTCAACTTCCATTATAAAATGTTTTTTTCCAAAAAATATAATAAATTTCACAAAAATAACCTTTACTTTTCACAAAATGGACCCCGAGGAAAAAAAAAAACCTGCATCGACCCCTGTTTAATTAATGAGTGGCTGTAACACATACTGCACTATAAATAAAATATTATAGTAATATTTTTTCTTTTTATTGGAACTGGAGTTAAAACTACTTGTATTTCTGATATCTTCAAATCCACAGATATTCTTAGCAGTTTGAATGAGACATTTCTTTTCATCTCGCTGATTAATTTATGTATTTTAATAATAGACTGAAATTTGTTTTTCTTTCTTTTTTTTAAGCATGCCAGTGCTTGGCTTTGATGTTATTATTTTTCATTTTTTAATTATAATAACTGAAAATTATTAATAACTTGTTTCTCCCATTAGATTAAAATACATACCTGTTTTTGCAGGCTAATAGAATACAGTTTTCTGCTGAGTATCGTGCCATCATCATTAGCATGCCAAACTGTTATTTATGTATTTTATTTCTGATATGTAGTATATCATTATATTCAGTAATAAATTTGTTATATGATAATATTTATAATATAGAACAATATTTTGTTGTTTTATTTCTGTAACTTGAATTTTCAAATAAAGGAATTTTATTAAAAATTTTCTGTTATCATTTGACTATAATTTTATTATAAATGATCATTTCATATATCTACTTGTGTTTAAATAACATAATGTATATTAAGATATTAAGAAAACTAGTCGTTGGGGGCCACCGTAATACTTACCCATCATGGATATGCATAATGTAAAATATTAAAATAAAAATGTGTAAACTACTTATAAAATGCATTGCAATTCAAATAAAATCGTGGCTTGATGACGTCACAAACTTTAAAGGCTCGATTACTGAATTGCTTGAAAGAGGTTTTTCCTTATAACTCCAAAAATAATAATCCTATTAACTAGCGGTTTATTGCATCTGATTAAGCGTCAAATTTCCAATTAAAATATCTCTTTGAAGTGAAATTTGGATGAAATACAGGGTTATGAAAAATCAAAGAGTGTGGAAATTGGATTCCAAATATCTCGGCAACTAATTATCCGATCGACTTCATGCTTTATGTAAAATTTATGTTTTTTTATTGTCTTTTATATTCATTTCTTAAAATAAACAATTTCGAAAATTTTTATATACCTTTTATCAGAACGAATATTTCGAGGGTCCGAATAAAATAGTTCCGGTTAATCGAGGTTAATGAAATGAAATAGGCTTCTTCCCATTATTACATACTAAGTACATACCAAATTGCAAGTCTCTATCTCAATTTTTTCGGGAGATAGAGCGTTTACAGACACACAGACGGACGGCAAAATTTTTTTTCTAAAAATATGTTTTTCGGAATCTCCAGTGTCTGAAACGTGTAAATCCGTCAAAAAAAAAATTTCGATTTTCAAAACGATTACAAGACTTACCCTATACTACGTATGATGGGTAAGTAATACTCAAAGCATTTTTTAATTAAAAAAAAGGGTTAAAAAGAAAGTTTATTTAAATTTTACTATTAAAATTTTTATTTTAATACTAGCAAATACACTCGGCATTGCCCGGTCCCGTGAACAAATAATACGGAATGCAAAATCGCTGTACGAAACCCTTCTTCTGGTAATGCTTTGTCTTTCGGAAATTAAATAGAGAGATTTACACGAAGTGGAAGTAAATTTAATACCACCTCCTCAAATGTCTGGATCATTTGATTCAAAACGGGTCAGTTTTTAGTCAAAAATTAAAAAAGGTTATCTTTAGGTAAAAAAGGTCTGATTTTCACAAAATTTACATTTTCGGAATCAAAAGAAAACTGAGTTTCGATTCAAATAATCCAACACTTTTCTTAATACTCGAAAATGAGTGAAAATGAAATTTTTTCGTTTTCTGAGATTATCAAGTTGGTAACTTTCTTTTGCAGTTTCAATAAAAATACTTTGTACAGGATGAAAACAGAGTTTTTAAATCCACATCGTTCATAATGTTTTTGTTTATATTTTGAAAGTCCATTTTCAGGTTTAGACATGTTTATATTATGGATGTAAACAAAAAATTTTCTAGAAATATTGCAATTTTCTTTATAAAATATTTTATTTCCTCTTCAAGTTTAGTTTCCATTCTGTCAGCACTAGAATTATTACTGTCACGACACCAGAGAAAAGGGAAAAAAACTGTCTTCCTGTGACGACAATCGTTTATAACTCAAGATATAATTCATTTATTAATAAATGCATCCGAATTTGGAAATATTCTTTTGAAATACTAAGAAATCAAATAGCGTTTCAGGTTTTCTGATAAATAAAAATTACCTCTCCGATAATGGTAATAAAAATTGCATATTGTGTCAATTTCCCAGGCACTACAGTCATATAAATGTTGTCATTGTTTTGTAATTCAAGGAATATCAAATTTATAGGAAAATAAAAAATGTAGGGCCATTCTTTGACAAAATCTCTGCCTGCAAACAAGTTAGGTTTCGAAGTGGGCGGTTTCAACTGCTGCATCATGGCAAAAAGCTCATTTCTTCCACAATTCCCAACAGACAGGCATCCCACGGCCTGCACCTTCGAAATCTACCTGTGCCTGTAGTCCGAGCCATTAGGGATTTTTTATATTTCTGAATAGATAAAATTTCACTTTGAGCCCGACTCGGAAGGATTGTTATGAAAACAGAACCTGAGCCCATCTCATCTCTATTTCATACCAACTGTAGCATAATTAGCACAGTCAGCAAAAGAGACAAGCTCACTCCACCATTCCAACTACTTTTCAGTCTATTTTGATAACATAACAGTTCAACAATGTATGGAAATTAGCTTATCTTAATCATGTGAGATAGAAATATTGTAGTTTGCCTCTTTTGTTGGCTGTGGATATTACCTACTGACATGCTCATAGAGCTCAAGATTACTTTGTATAAATGTAGAAGCAACTTTTTTGGCGAGAATATTCACAAATCAAACAGATAAATAGCACACTTTTAGTCACATTTTCTGACAAAAAAGGATTGAGCCAGCTTTTGTAGACATGCACAAAAACATGCATATTTTGATATAGCTCATAACTCAAGTTGTTTTTATTTTTCACATCTTTCTTTAAAGGTTAATTTTATGCAGTATTATTGAAAAAATTAAAAATAAAATGGCTGATTTTAAAGGAAGATTATCATGATCCGGATGAGTTCACTCCGGAAGTGTTATAAATTTAGCACTATTATATATATATACTCGTATACAAATACGTAGGGTGACACCACCCCGCCAGTAGTTGATCAAATTTTTGATATATTGTGCCATTTCAAACAGAAATCAGTTTTATATGTAGCACTAGACATAATATTTTTGTTTGAATATTAGTGCACCTGTTATTACATTGTTGTCAACCGTCTGCTGTAAGAGAAGCCATTTTATGAAATTTTTTTATTAAAAAGTGTAAATATTTAGTTTTTGATTAGTTGGAGACAATTACAATAAGTTAAATTAATCCACTTCCATCTAGCTTATTTCAACTAATATTTTTATAAGAATTATTGTTAATCACAGGCCAATGATATTTTAAAGATTAATTTTTAGATTTTCGATTGATCAACCACTGGGAAAATGGCAATTAAAAAAACTATATATTTATAGTTTTGTTGGTATTTAATTTCAGCGGATTTCATTTTTGTCCATTATAAGACATTCATTAAGGGTTGTAGCCCTGTTTAATGAAAAATTATAAATTTTGTCGTTTGTCCAAAGTTGTATATGTAGGTAGGTATAAAGGAAAAAAAGCTGATCTTTTTTGTCCAGACACATTTGGAACATGTTTATAAAGTAAATTTAACAATGAAATTTATAATCTGCACAACATCTGCACCAAGGAATGTAATAAAGATATTGTACTGTATTTTGAGATATATAATTTAGGCTTATTTGGCCAAAATCACACTTCAATACATACTTTCAGTTAACTGGAATTCATCATATTCTTTATTCATGCAGAAACAAATGAAAGCATCAAAGATATTATAAACAAAATAAGAAATCTTAAGATTGTTTTGCATACAGATCCAGTACAACTTCTATTATAGTATAATTTAGTGATACTATCTGGTTTTATTTTTATCACTACAAATAATAAACAGTTATTGTTATAACTAAGTGCTTTGTTTTGATTAATACTGCTACAACTGTTTGAATTATCAATTAATGATAACATAAATAAAGAATACCTGAAGACACAATGGGCTGTTATTGGTTTACATAAGCAAGCACTTATGAGAATTAGATCTAATTAAAAAATCTTTTTGCACCATCCCCCCCCCCCCCCACTGAAACAGAGTTTTGGCAAACTTTACTTAATCACCCTAATTATCTTATAAACAAGAAAACTAATTTGGTTAATGATAAATTCTGAGGCAAGAACAGCTTTTACTTAATCTCTATAAACAAGCAAAATGATTTTTTTTTTTTAATTCACAATTCATATGATATTTGTATATGATTTAGCAGACTGTTTTTCAAAATTCACTCATGTTCTATTTTGTTATAGTTCTAAACATTAAAACAGAAAAATTTGTCAAATAAAGTGATGTATATATTTTTTAAATACATTTACAATTTAAACTGTTCTACATTTTCTGTTGTCACATGAAACATGTGGGAAATTTTAACAGGACTTAGGCAAACAGAATTAAATAAAAAATGCACCCTCCTATTGCTGATCTTAGTTTAAAAAAAAAAAAAAAAAAAAAACGTTATTTCAAATACACTGAAAATTGAAAGCAAACAGGACAACCCATTTTAAAAAGCATAAAAACAAAACAAAAAAAGGGAAATTCTGTAAAACTATGAATAATTTAAATAACATTGCTCATATGCAAAACTTACCACGTGTTACTGAGCCATTATACGTAAATTTATTAATTTAGGCATAAAACTATTCATGCAATTGAGTGTGTTTACTTTTGAAAACATATAAAACAACAGTTAAAAAATTGTCATTAAAAAGTAAGAAGTTAAATTAAATATTCAATTTTTGTACTATAAAATAAGTAAATAAACCGATTTCTATTAAAGATATGATATTTTAAATCTTACTAATAAAACACAACTACTTGATAGAAAGAAACAAATGTAAACAACGTTATCGTTTGTAAACAAACCTATTTATGTACTACAGGCGCCATCTATTGGTTAATAATGAAACGTTATGGTTTCAAAATATGGTTGCATAAAGAATAAATTTGAATAATGATTCTTTTGGTAAAAGAAATTCAAACATATCAAATGCTGGTGAAGCTTTTTAAAAGTAATATTTAAAAAAAAAAAATTCTAAATAAAATGATTCAAACAATATTATGAATGCAGATTTTCAATTAATAAAATATTTTTTTTAATGTAATGATTAAAAACTATATTATAAATGCTACTTTTTATTTAATTTATTACTGTTTTACTCTACAATATCAGAGAATAAACTCAGAATATTACAGAATAAACTCATCTCTAAATAAACTAGCCTAGATTAAAACTAATTTTATTATATAGGGTAGATGTGCCAGTAATGGGCCGCCTTCAAAGTTTTTGGTTTATAAAAAAATAACCAATAAAAATTTAGCTTTTGATATATTTTTTCATTACTCCCTCTTCCATGTTTTATAATCTGGGTTATCGTTGACACTCTTAATTAAACCAATCAAGAAGCAGAAAATAATGTTTCACAGTTCCACTGTTTTTCTGTGAAAATCTTAATGAAAATGCTAAGAGCTGGCTTCACTTAATTAATTTATATATTTTTTATTTTCTTGAAAAAATTGCATGTTTTTGTTTTAATAGTAATAAAAAACTTTGAATTTTATGTACTAATGTCTATTTACAAAATTTCATTTATTTTTCAGATTTTAAGACCATGGTCCATTACTGGAATGCTTAATTAGTCAATTTCCAGTAATGGACACCCCATGTGGACGTTACTAAAAAAGCAATTTCAGTAATGTTCATAGTGCATAATTTTTTTTTTATTTAACTGAAAAGCTAAGTAATTAAATTTAATTTTTTAAGTTTCACTTACTAGAATGTAATAATATATTTTTTTTTAAATCGTGCCTAGCATACTTTATAATACGGCAATCAACATCCAATTAGGAAGCAGAGAATAATGTTTAAGGGCACAGGAAAATGAGGAGCTCATGGGGCTCAAACTCTTCCCATTTAAATAAAGACAATTTTTTAAGTCACATAAGTTATTAAAAATCTATTTGCTATCTTAAATGTTTGATTTTTCATCTCTGACAAAACAACTAGAGCATACATTAAAAATAAAATAAAATTATAGTAGCAATGAAACGAGTAAATCTGCAGATCATGGGGCTCAAATTTCAATTCTGCAATTTTATTTTGAAATAATTTTATTTAGTATTTAAAAAACATTCAATCCATACTTTCATTTATTTGATATTTTTTATATAAATTACAAAAAATAATATATCAAGCAATTTTAGGAAGTTTAAATTATTAAAAATAATAGGAAATAAAATTCCATGCAGTAGTACTCAGATTTTTTTTTTAACTAACCCTTCTACCCCCCCCCCCCCTATGTCTCAATAATTAAAATATTGATCTTGTGATAGTGACAATTAATATAAACAGTGAATTATTCTCATAAATATTTTATTTAATTATTGATATCCTAATTGTTAAATTTATTTGAAAATTGCTATTTTATTTCATTAATATGCTTTCTTTAAATTCTAGTTTTAAATACAATAATAATATCAATTATCTATTACTTTTTGTGGGGCGTCCATTACTGGACCAGAGAGTGTCCCATTACTGGACCAGAGAGTGTCCCATTGCTGGAACAGAGGGTGTCCATTACTGGAATTTAGGGTGTTTTGATATATGTCTGTTATTTACAATTAAATTTTGATTCACATTGGGAAAAGTGACTATGAGCATGATTAAATATTGTTGGTAGATTAATATAATATTAAAAAACGTGGAATATAATAACAGAGTTTACCCCAGACAGTTTCAGAAGGGTGCTGCACCCTACCTGCCCTTTGGTTTACAAAATAGTACCCTTCTTGCCCGTTATAAAAAGAATTAGCACCCTTCTTTCCCCTCAGTAAAAAAAGGTGTCCTTTTTCCTTTTTGCATTAAAAAAATGTGCTTTGATAGTAAAAATTGACTCAGTGTTGTCTTAAAAAGAGTGTTTTGACTTTTAAATATCAAAAGTGGCTTTAAAAACCAAAAGAAAACCTCTAACAATTAAAAAAAGTGCCCTTAAGAATCTGAAAAATGCCCTCAAGAATCCAAAAAGTGCCCTTAAGAATAAAAAAGTGCCTTTTTCTCACCAGCAGCACGCTACCCTTTTTTATACCTGGGGAAACTCTGTAATAATTAATTAAAAAATACTTTTTAAAGAAATTCCTTAAGGGTGTCCATTACTGGCACATCTACCCTATAATTAAATAGCCGGATATCAAACTACATTTAAAATCTTAACTACATACTACAAGCTTGACCTGGTTTAAATCAGTTGATTTAAATAAGTTAAATTTTCAATCAACAGTTGTTTTTTTTTAATAAAGAGCATGTATTTTCATTTATAAATGGTAATCTCAGACACTCCCCATTCAGATGAAGGAACTTTCTTTTTAAAGTTACAAATGCTCTTCCAAAGAATGTCACTTTTTTATTTGCAATGTTTGATAATTCATCTGTGAAAAAATACTTCTATACATAACGAAGCAGTACAAATATTGATTATAACATGCAATTCTGCAGATCAGGGGCCCCAACACCCACTATTCAAATCACATCTTCATTTTATTTTATATTTGAAACTTTCAATCCACAGTTTCATTTCTTCATATTATTAATACTATAAGTACGATTTCAGAGATTCACTTATGAATTGTAATGCAAAATCGACTATATGCACCCACTGACACAGAAAAAAAGGAGGGAGGTAGAGGTTATGGTTAAATCCCCTTCCAGACCGTTTAAAAATTATTAAGATAACCTTAAAAAAACCTGCATTGACACCTGTATTCACAGAAAATGAAAAACGTTATTCAATACTTTAATCACTTAACTAGTATTTTATTTCAATTTCATGCATGTACAGCCAAAAATGAGTTCGTAAATGTATCAAAGTTTCGTCCCCTCCCTTTTTTTTTTAGCACATTTTAATAATTTCTACTCTGTTCATTAAACCATTATAATGATTCATTCAGTTTAAAGATTTCCTGTTACATCATCAGTTAGAAATCTGGAAAGTGTATCATAATCAGTAAACAATGAGCGATACTTCTTTCATTTTCTTATATTTTTTTAGTGCAGATATACATATATCATGGATATAGATTCAATATTGTGAAATTTAGAAAATAAATTCCATTAAATTCAGTATTCTCGTATATATGTCTATTTGTTATTATTATTATTGATTTTTTTTAAAGAAAAAAAAAAGGGGGATATTATGTTGTTATTATTAGCAAATTATATTGGAAAAGTGCTGACATTTTAAATTTCAGAGACAGAGCTCAAAATGTTTTTGACAAATCATATAGCAAAGTCATAATTAAATTTAGGAAATGATATATTACTTGAATTATTTGATTATATCTAAACATATTTAAATCATATTAGCAATATTAGGCAATAAATATTTTAAAACCACTTATTTATATTCCGTACTGAATGCTAGCGAAAATACAATTGCAATTACACTTGTATTCATTATGCTTCATCAGAAGCAAAATGTTTAAGAACCAATGAGTGGTAGAATTCTGTGATGTCTTCTATTAAAATAATGTATAACTAGATGTGTCCCTATTTCACATTTTAAGATAAAGGGAAACTCTCTACAATTCAAGACCTCTACAAGAAGAAATTTTATTAAAAATCACTTTTGTATTTTCTCTGCTGGAATGTAATTTGAGTTTTAACTATTTTATATAGTTAAATTTTTTATTAACTAATTTAACTATTATTATATAGTTATTTCTTTAAATAATTACAAAAGTAATAAAATTTTAAAACAAAGAAATGTAAAATGAATAATGTACTTCTAAGAAATCACTCTACAACAGAAAAATAAATTGAAACATCTGCCAACAAATATATAGCCTTCTACACAGAGCAATTGCAGACGTTATTAAAGATTATTTAAGCAAATTACCTAACATATTGAAAAAGTTTTAAAAACTGATTTTTGTCTACCCAAATTAGCACTTTTTCCTTGTGTGTGACGGGGAAGGAGGGGGGAAGAATTCTGGGGCTTTTGTGTTGGTGAAACCAGCCATTAGTGCAAATCCAGAGGGAAAGGAAAATTCACTCCACACTAATGAAAGTTTATAAAATCCTGAATTTTGCCAAAAGCCTATGATAATACATTCAATCATTCATTTATTTATACATTTCATGCAGCATGCAACAATTTTCATTGCAAGAATTTAATTTTAAATTTGGTTTCCAAACTATATATTTTTTAATATGATAGTTTGAAGGATCAGGATGTATTTTAGATCGCAGCGTATCGTTAATCTTTTGTGCATTTTAATATTTACATGATAAAATAACTGAGCATGAAATTACCAAAACTAAAACATTTACAACAACAGCCAACAACCATTTTAGTTTATAAATAAATTTTAGATACTTAATAATTAATAAACCATTATTTTCAAGCAATTATTGTGACTTAACTATTAGGACAAAATAATTCATATGAATGAAAAATGCACCAAAATACTTTTATTTTATTTTATCACAGGAGCTAGGAATCTTAGGTACATCTACTAGATGAAAGGATACAATGAGAGAAAAACAATTTTGCTATTTCTAAGAAAAATTAGTTTCCATGGATGTAAAACTGATTTTTGCCCATATGCAGCTTATAATTTGCAACTTAATATCATTATGATATACAGTTTTATAGATTTGACATTATTAAAAATATATAATTGCAACATAGGGGAGAATGCAATAGGTAGTATTTCTTAGGAAATCTACTTAAAAATACTGATATACTGTGGTCAAATGTAAGCATTGCTATTGCTACATAGTACATACTGTGTATTATTTAATATTGATAATTACAAATTACATTATTAAAATATGTCATTGCACTCGTCATTTTCTTTATCATAGTTCACCATAGTACAACAATTTCTTTTTTGCAATAGATTTCTCAGTTTAGAATGAATTAATACAAAAGAAGAAACAACCCATTTGAGTATGCAGAATTAAAAGGACAGATTAAAAGCACTTCAACGTATCCATTCCATTCACCTGGTATGTTATTGACTTACAAACACCCTTCCACCATGTAATTTTTCCTGTTTGAGCCATTAAAATGTGTCATGATATCAGGGCCACACAAAGAAACCATGGGCCACGGGAATAATTCCTATACAGGGCCCCCTGCCATAAGTATGATACAATAAAACCTGAAGTGCAAACTACCAGCGAAAAATTCCATTTTATACAGGTTATTTTCATCTTATAAGGTATGACTGTATAATACTTGTATTCATTTATTTAGGTACTTTTCGGTTAGCCGGGCGCCAGTGTTAATACATATATATATACACACACACATATATATACATATATACACATATCTACATATACATATGCGTTTATATATGTACATATATTACTGGCGCGCGGCTAACCAGTAATATATGTACCTTTATTACTGGTAGGTACTTTATAGGTACTTTTATATGTACCTATAAAAGTACCTTTATTTTATTTATTTATTATTATTATTATTATTATTATTATTATTTTTGGGGGGGGGGGGACGCTGGACCACCTCTCTCTCTTTTTTGTTTTTTTTTCAGTTTATTGCAAGATTTTGTTATACAGGCTTTACTCTATTAGAAAATAAATTTGCTGGATAGTACCTTTCTTAAAAATCTATACAGTATTTGCTGACAATTTTGAAATATTTCTTTTACAGTATTACAGTTTATGATACATTTGTCACACTTTTTTCATCTAAAGATTTAAAATAAAAATATGAAAAGTATAATTAAATTTTAATTGAATTCACCAATTAATTTTGAATAAAAAAAGTTTTAAGTATGAAAGAAATAAAATTCGAAACCTTTTTTTTTTTTTCATGTCAACACCAGAATTAGCCAAAAAAAAAATATTTCAAGGAATAATTTCGCTTCTTTTAAAAGTTTTTTCAATTGCATTTTATTTCTAATTTTACTTTTAATATTAAGAAACATATAAGTTATATTGAAAGGCAGAATTTAAGTACAAAATCAACTTTTATTATTAACAAATGTTTATATTTAATAAACAATTCTTTAACTTGCATTCTTGAAAGATTTTTATGAAATGTTCTGGTTCTAGTCTTGTGACAAGATATTTAAAATTTTTCCAGAAATATTTATGCTCAATTTTACTCTTAAACATTTTATTTTACAGTTGACAACAAAGCACACCATCCGTTGAAAGATATTAAATGTGTCAAAATATCTTTTACAGTGAAAATCTACAGAATAAAACGACAAAAATAAAATATAAACATATTATTACTATATCCTGATACAATAACAATAATACAGCTAATTCAGAAAAAAAAAATGATATGCTCATTCAGCATAAACACACAAGAAACAAAAAAAAAAAGGGGGGGGGGAGTAGCGATTCTTTATTTATTGTTATTAGTAAAACAAACGTGTAACGCGAATAAAATTCAAAAACAGACGCAAAAATAAGTTGACACAGTAATAGAAAATCAGTAAACACGACAGATCAACAGACGACAGCGAAAGGAACGCCAGAGACCAGAAACGAGCTATCGGAGTTCCATATTGGAATTTCCTCTCAAACACCGCTCTCGCCAAGGCTTTTCGCCAAAAATTTTCGCCAAGGTGCTGAATCGAACACAATTTCAAAAATCGCTACTGTACACATGAGATGGGGCGATTTGATTGGTCAACGTTAAACTGGTCTATATTATGATTGGCCTACATAGTCATAACGATTCCTGCAATGATCGCTACGACAAAAATGTAATGGTAGATTGGTTGATGGAACTGTTTGTTTGTAAGCATGCCCTTTCCTTATAGTTCATGTTTGTACGGGAAATAACAATAACTTAGTTTGTTTTATCAAACAGCCACTATATTGACAATTTACTAACAGCCACTGTATTGATAATTTTGCATAAAAAATACATGGAAAACTTACATTGTTCTATGATTATTTGAATTATCTCAAATCTAAGAGCATCGATCTAAAATCATTAAAGTTTTTTATGAGGAATAAAGGATTCTTTAAATCATATAAATCGATTCTATTATAACTTATTATCGAGGTTAAAGCATAATTAAAATAAGCAATTACATAAAAATGTTGAAAGAGCAATTTACAACGAAACTATTGGGACTTAAAAAGGCCTAAAGAGGGCGTTAATAGCAGCTGTCGATACAGGAAAATTGTCCCTTTAACTAATGTTAAAGTACCATTGTAATCATTAATTATTGTAAACGCGTTTGAAAGTGTTAGATATTCAAATTTAGGTAATTTTTACCTGAAATCTGAAATTGTGCAAAAAAAAAAAAAAAAAAATAATAATAATCGTTATAGACAAATTTAAAATGCATGTAATGCAAGGGGCTTGCACAGGATTTTCCTGAAGGGACAAGTTATATATTTTCACCACCAGACAGCGTATTTGAGCTCTTGAATTTTCATTAAGCTTCCCAACCATGCATATAAAATGTCTATAAAAAAAAACGAAGAAGCTTTTTGTAAATTTTGTAGATGTACTGACGTATTCAGATTTTTCGCACAAGTATGAATTGTGTAAGTTAGTTAATAAATGAAAACATGTAATTAATTGAGAATAAAAATGTTTAAATGAAAATTAGGTTATTATTTATTTTGTAACTATTTTTTCATAAACATATAGAGAAAATAATTTTCAGTTCATATGAAAAAAGTAAAGCAAAAGTGACAACTTGGGTGTACCATTGGTTACTTTTGTGTTTGGGTACAGCGCCTAGAATACATAGTGTGGAATCCGGCAAATGGTGTAATGCTTTAAAAAGTGCTAAAAAGTTGTAGCCTATAAATGTGCAACGGTGCTCCTACGAAGCCTACGATAATGTTGCAACCAGAGACAAAAAAAAATGCGTATCACGTTTTTTAGCCATGCTTTCATAAAAAATCCCTGACGGCTCGGCCTACAGGCACAGGTAGATTTCGAAGACGCAGACCTTGACCGCCTGTTTGTCGGGAATTGCGGAAGAAATGACATTTTTGCGATGATGCTGCAGTTGGAACCGCCTACTTCGAAACCAAACTTGTTTTCAGGCGGAGCCAGCAAGGATTTTTTTTTTTTTTTTTTTTTTTTTTTTTTTTTTTTTTTTTTTTTTGCTATAAGAGTTGGTCCTATAAAAAAATGTCAATATAAAAGTTTTAGATAATATTAAGAGGATTTATAATAAATTTAAGCGGATTTGAAATCTTGGGAATTGCCGAAGTTATGAATTTTTTTCTTCTAAACCCCCCTCCCCCCCTTAAGGCAATTTTTAATTATATCAAAAATCTGTCATACATAAATTTTCGGCCCTTCTCCTAGAAGTAAAAATAACTTCAAACGGATTCGATACGTATCATAATTAAGAAATTATGGGTTTTTTTCTGTTTTCACAAAAAGCCCCCCCCCCATCCCCCCTTGGTTCGATTTTGCCCATTAACGAACTTGACCGAGATTTTATGCCCCTTGATTTAATGTATCAGTTTCGAAAAGATGCGGGAGTTGGAACCGCCTACTTCGAAAAATAACTTGTTTGCAGACGGAGCCGGCAGGGATTTTTTTGTTTTTAATTTTTTTTTTGCTATAACGGTTGGTTCTATAAAAAACTTGTCAGTATAAAAGTTTTAGATAATATTAAGAGGATTTATAATAAATTTACGCAGATTTGATATCTTGTGAATTGACGAAGCTATGATTTTTTTCTTCTAAAACCCCCTTTTTCCCCCCTTGGGGCCATTTTTAATTATATCAAAAATCTGTCATACATAACTTTTCGGCCCTTTTCCTAGAAGTAATAATAACTTTAAACGGATTCGATACGTATAATAATAAAGAAATTATGGGGGTTTTTCTGTTTTCACAAAAAGCCCCCCATTCCCCCCCCCCCCCCCTTGGTTCGATTTTGCCCATTAACGAACTTGACCGAGATTTTATGACCCTTGATTTTATGTATCAGTTTGGAAGAGATTTATGCAGAATTTTTCCTGTTATCGTGGTCAGAAAAAAGTGACATAGATAGATAGATAGATATAAAGTTTTGAACTGGGGGTGGTTTTGGGTTCTGGAAGTCATGATCGGCGTAGATCTGCAAAAATTTTTCAAAATTTCCAACTTAGGTGAGAATGTAATAGTTAGTATTCCTTACGAAATCTACCTAATTTAAAAAAAAAAAAACTTATAAAAATCACTAAGTCAGAGGAGAAAATGTTATAATTTAAGTATTTAAAATACTTACCACCAGCCGAAACATTCTAATACAATGTCAAGAGCTAGCAGATGGCGCTGCGAACCCATCCTAATTAGGGATCTTACATTAGAGAGAGATTGGACAATGACGGAAAGTCCGCCATATTAGTTACAAAGCAGGTGGAACGCCGTAGAACGCAATGCATTTTCATCCGCGTCCAACACTTTTTATTCTATTAAAATCACCAGAAATTAATTTCATATGCCTTCACAGAGTCATTCAGAACATAAACATAAGCACAATTCCGTTTTAATGAATAAGAATTCTCAGAAAATGCTTTTTCTTTTATTCGGCTGAATTGCAGGGTTAACATTTCGGGACTTTACATTATGCTTAAAATATTCGAATTTTATTATAAACAAATATTCAAGTTTTTTGGGCTTTTTTTTTCACTTAAAATAAACATTTTAATTTATGCATAACACAAGAAATGCTACATAATGTAATTTTTTGTAGCGTGGGTATTTATTTTTTACTTTCCTCTGTTTAAATGGTCATGACTCATGATATAGATTAGTTAGGTTACTTTTTTAAGTAAATAAATAAAATTTCTTAGAGGGAACTCTTTTAATTTTATAAGGTTAAAAATATATCATTTAATAGCAATAAGAAAAAAAAAAATACTGAAATATACAGAAAAGTATAAATTTTTTAAACTTATTCCTAATATACCTTCTTTATTAATGTATTTACATTAATAAATTTAGATAGTTTAAGAAACTAATTAGTTGTATGAAATTAAAAAGCTTCAATTTTCTAGAATAATACACTTTATAATACTAAGTATATCTAAATATGCAAAAAAAAAAAAAAAAAATACATTCCAAGAAACTCAATAAAAAAATTTACACACATATGCTTAGTAATGTTTATTTATATAGAGGTTTACATATTGTGAATTTATATATTTTTGCAATTGTCAGAGTCAGCGCAAGCATTACATAGATATTTTTTTATGCGGAAAATTTAAATGCTTACGTCTTGTGCTCTCAAATTCCGCGGATATGTAAAAAAGAAATTATTAAAAAATGAACAGTTTAACAATTTATTCAATTATTCCTTATAATTTATAAACAATTTCATATTTTAAAAAGAGTGCACTATATACAATTTTTTTCTGTATTACGTTCTTAAAATAAATGTTTCAAAATGTAAACAGAAATTCATCGCCAATAACGTTTGTCAATTACCGCCAACTGTGTCAAACTTCGAAACTCCAAATTATTTACACGTTTTGCACACTACAAAAAGATTTAAATCAAAATTAGTTTTAAATTGTAAAACAAGAGACGCAGAAACGAAATTGCTTTGTTTGTGTTACTCATTTCGATAGTTATTATTTAATGAAACTGTTTAAAGTTGACCGCATACTCAACAATTGAACTCTGACAATTTAAAATATGTTATAAAATAAATAAACATTACTAAATATTAAAAAGTAACTATAAACAACAAAAGAAAATTATCTATTAATAGTGTACTAAGTCTTGATACAATATTTAAAATGTTGAATCTTTAAAATCCAAATTTTCTTTAGAAAGCAATACCAGCTTATACATACGACGTAACTAAAATGGCGGATTTGTCAAATCTGCCGGCGACGCAATGTCCAATCTCTCTCTAATGTAGGATCCCTAATCCTAATATTTTCAGCAACGTTGTACATTTATTGGATACAATTTTTTAGTACTATTTTGTAGCCGGTTTCCACACTATGTATTCTAGGCGCTGTAGTTTGGGCAACAATGATATTTCTAGCCAATGAGTCGGACAACTCTTTACCTATAATATCAGAGGTCAAACTGCTGGAACTGTGATTAAATAATATCACATATCATCATGATGTAAATTGAAAAAAAACTATCACCATCTTCTCAGGAACAAAAGGAAGCTTATTAAATTTGAAAATTGTAGAACAACATTAGTAAAAATTATTTCATTTATCAAGAAATTAAAAACATTAAATTTTACATTACTTATATAGTTATGGCGGATTAAAATTTGTATCATTTACAAAATGATTTCTTATGCCAATTTTTTTTAAACAGAATTTACAAAATATAATACACTAAATGAAAAGTTTAGGGAAAAATTAAATGCTTTGCAATGCTAAAAAAATAAATCAACCAGAAGAAAAAAAGTTTTATTTTGAAAAAAGAGTAAGATAACATAAAGTGCCTTATGCCACCATTTATTTTATGATTTGTGTCTAAGAAGACGGACTTACTTATTCGTAACTGAGTATGTCTGCCTGTGTTTTTCTGCTTTCCATACCGCAATAGATTTTTAAGGTAATTTATGTTGACTTTTGTCAATAGCTCGGGCAATATCTGTAGGATTTGTACTTTTAAAACATCAATTTTACCTTGTTCGATATCAGAAATTCGTGAGCCAGATGGCATATTAATTATTTTTTTAATATAACACTTTAAACAAATTATTTAGTAAATTTTATAATTAAACTGTTGTCACAAATATAAAAAAAAAATGTTTCTGCTAAACGACACACATACAGATGACCTTTCGATTGAGTAAAGCCATAGAGTTTCTTCGCTTCTGAAATCCAGATTTCACTAATAAACTTTCACAGCGCATGCTCATATACTTCTTCTACAGCCATAGATGTAACTGTAAAAAAAAAAATCTGTAGTACTACTAGAAAATCTCTAGGCAACTGGGATTCCATGAACTTTTCTAGTAACCAATACAGCTTCTTAAGTAACATTATTGCATTAAACTTAGTAAACAGCCCATAGACTTCCTTAGTGAACATACTAAGAAATCGTTAGTAGCTATTACAGGTGGTTTTTAGTATGTATACTAAGAAATGGTTAGTAGAATTACAGATACTTCTCTTGTATGTTCCTAAGAAATGGTTAGTAGTATTACGGATATTTCTATTGTATCTTCACTAAGAAATTGTTAGTAGCCGTCTCAGGCCCTTTTTTAGTATGTTTAACCAAGAAATGGTTCGTAGTATTACAGATATTTCTCTTGTACCTTGACTAAGAAATTGTTAGTAGCCGTTGCTGGTATGTTTACTAAGAAATGGTTAGCACTATTACAGATATTTATCTTGTATCTTCACTAAGAAATGGTTAGCACTATTACAGATATTTATCTTGTATCTTCACTAAGAAATTGTGAGCAGCCGTTACAGGTCTTTTTTAGTATGTTTACTAAGAAATGGTTAATAGTATTACATACTTCTCTTGTATCTTTACTAAGAAAATATGTGTAACCATTACAGGTGCTTTTCTTGTATGTTTACTAAGAAATCTTTAATAGCACTACAAAAACTTCTTTTGTTATGTTCACTTTCACAATGTTAACACATTTATAAGAAAACATCTGTAACAGTACTAAGAAACTGTAGTAATGTTACAGGTACTTTTCCCATAATTTACACTAGCGTTTTAAATGGGATAGAATTTTAACTTTCAAGAGGTGAGTTAATACTATTTAGGGCAGTTTAAAAGAATAAGAAATATTCGATAAATATTAAGCTAAATATTCTGCAACAATTTCTGTATGTCTTTCGTAATTTTTATGCTACAAAATTATATTATATGTATTGTTGTGCGCTCGGGGTTCGAAAGGATTGATGCCAATATATAAAACCAATCAACAGGCTTTATTCACTCTAAACAGCTTGATGAGAACACAAGAATCTTCACAAAGACACAAATATTCAGCAATCTTCAAATAAAATCAAAACAAAGCAAATTTTCACACAGAACAAGGCATTCAATACGGCGTATCAGATACAAAATCGCTCAGAGAAACACAGTCTCAATACAAAAGTCTCTCGTGTGGATTCAATCGCAGCTGATAGTCAACTGAAATCCGCGGAGGTCCCAGCTGGCCCTTATATAGGTTTTAGAGATCATTCTAGAATTTTCGAGAGCTTTCAGATGTCCAAAACTTACCAGAAAGTGCTTCAACTTTCGAGAGAGGACCTTAATGTACAGGTATAAGGGGGGGAGGGTTGCACAAAAAGTCGCCAACTTGGCGACATTTGGCGATATATCGCCAAATTCGGCGACAAAAATAAGTCGCCAAAACCATCGCCAACTTGGCGATAAACCCATTCCTTGGCGATTTTCCCATAGATCTCCATTGTAAAGACGATGCTGTAAGGTTGCTTTTCTTGCAAAGCACCCGAGGCCTTTTGCATTGAGTCACAGAATTTTCAATAGGAAATACATTAAATAATGCTGCAATTTCAGTATAAAAAAATGGAATATTTACAAATGTACAAAATTCATAACAGTATATATATATATATACAGTAAAATATAATAAAATTAATTATAATATATATATATATATACATATATAATATCAATTATAATTATAAAGATTAAATTTTTTATACCAAATACAGAGTAATTATATAATTAACTTTAAATATAACTTACTTAAATTTTAGAATGTAAAGATCTAAATCTGTAATAAGTGCATCTGTATTAGTATACAAATATTTTTATGTTAATAATTATATTTATACAAAATTATTTTTGTAGCATAAAATATTATAAAAAGACAAAGAAATATTTGGCTTATTATATTTCTTATCCTTTTAAACTGTTCTAAGTAGCATTCTCTATATATCTGTTGAAAATTAAAATTCTATCCCATTTAAAACAAAAGTGTACATTCATCTAGATTACCTGAAGTATTTCTTCAAGTAACTTGACACTTAAAAACGAGACAAGACAGTTATGTTAAATATGAACTTACGACTTTTTAAATAACCTATTTTCTTCTTTTCAATCACAATTTAATAAGTTTTCTCAAGCTAGAAGACACTGTCATGCTTCACAGACTGCAAATCCCGGCAACACAATAAAAACCGCAAAACTAACACAAAAAAGGGCCGACTTTTGAACGCATAAAATGTGTTCATAATGTGTTTCGTAGTGCTCTTGTATGGTAAAATATGTTTTACTTCTGGTGCTAAATAAAGTGTTCGTGAGGTGTAGTTTTATACACTTTTTACACACATCGCTTTTTAAACGCATTCACACCACATGTTTATATACACTTTAAAAGACAATGTTATGCATTTTGGAATGTATTTGGAGCAGATAACGTGATGCGTATGCATCGGGAGGCATCGTTCGACATCGAGGATTTCAAACTTACAACGTTTCTGGCCTAAATCATACTTTCTCGATGAAATATATTAGCTTTTCCAATCTATTTTGTTAATAACTGATCTTGGTTAGGAGACATGATGGTTTATGTTATGCAGTTGTATAGGGACTTTCGGGATACAGCTCCGACTTTGGGGTCTTTTAATATCTTTCTTTTTTCTCTAGCTTCTTCTGGTTTTATCATCCTGGGTCGCTGCCGACAGGGAATAATTTATCCTACAGTTGCATGTAAATGCATTTTCTATAGGGGCCTCTTTCTTTTTTCAATGTTTGCCTGTTACTTACAACTGTTTTTCAGTTACTCCTCCCCTTATAGATTTTTTTCGTCTTTTATCTGAGATATTAAGAGCATTTTTGCCCCTCATCTTCAAATTTACCGCTTTCTCCCTCTTTATATTTTTCCTGTTCTGGATTTTACATTTTTAGGCTCCCCCCCCCTATCATTCCCTAAATTTCTGTTTCATTCGGACAACTTTTCTAAGCTTTAGATAATTTTTGCATCCACCATAATGTGGCACTTTTGTTATTTGTATGTTGTTGGTACACAGGTATTTCTTAGTTTTTTTGTATTCTAATTATGCGATTATTATGCATGTTTCACCATTGTACCCGTAAACATTTCTTCCTCAACTTTGTACTAGTTTCCATCTTTTCCAGTAGTGAGCACTCTTCCTTCCCTTTTTATTATCTTACTAGTATCTAGCCTCCTTTTGTTAGTTAATTGCATATCTTACATGCTTGATCATGCTTACTTTCGCTACACCTTTATTTCAGTTCTCCTCTCCCCCGCTAGAGGACAGTGTCTTTCTTTCAGAAACTTTTTATTGTTATTTTTTTAACATTTGACATCACAGTTGGTTCTTAGTACATAAAATAAACATGAGATAATGTTTACTCATACAGAGATAATGTTTACACTATGTTCTCAAGTACCAACTGTGATGACAAAAGTTTAACAAGTGGGTGAGTGTGATTGAAGATCGCACAAAGGTTTTCATTTAATATTCCTTTCAAAACACTTTATCCTTTCTTTAATAAATCCAAAGAAATTTCATTTAGCAAAGTCATGTTTTCTATAAAGTAAAAATTTACCGGTCTATTTTTCTCGTTTTTTCGAATATCTGCACTCAGTGTTGAATTCAGGGGGTGGCCCGGGGGGGGGGAATCCCCCCCCGGAGCATGGAAATGTCCCCCCCGGAAGATTTGAGATTTTATGCTTTCAATGGGCAAAAAGTGGAATTCCCCCCCCCCCCCCCCCGGAACTGTATTATGTCCCCCCCGGAGCTACAGAAATCCCTCCCGGAGAAAAGTGTCTGAATTCAACACTGTCTGCACTAGCCCGATAGCGGTCGAAGCCCGCTATTATAATCTGTCATAATATCTGTCATGTGGACTAAATACGATATTAAAAAAAATCAATTTCAAAATTAAACATGTTATATAGAGACCTTCAAAATGCCAATATTTCCATAATCGGGTTTTTATCATGATTCAATACGTTCCTCAAACTCATATATTTACTATTCTCCATTACTCATATTGATACTCTCTTTGTACTTTCTCAAACATTTGAAAAATCCGTTAAACTTCCGATATGACGTCAGATTAATTTTCTTTTTAATTCTCTAATGACGTCATATGAAGCTGTTTTCCGTATTTACACATACTCATACTCTTTGTATTATTGAGAAATGTTTGAAAATTTCTGTTTTATTACCAATATGACGTCATATTAATCTTTTTTTTTTCAATTGGTGAAACTTTTTATTTCATTTTCATTTTTCACGTGGAAATCTTTCAGTAGAAAATTAATTACTGTACAAAAAATTTTATTGTGGATTTTTAATTGTTAGCAACTGCTATAACAAAAAATGTTTAAATTTAATAGGAAAGGCTGTTAGATTTTTGTTTTTTTATTTCTATATATTAAAACAATACGATTTTTTCAAATTTTATGATTTTGAGCTTCATAGTATTCAGCTACAAGTACACAAATTTTCATGCTTGCAAGTTCTATAGTTTCTGCGAACGAACTCTGTGACGGACAGACAACGAAGCGGGAGTAATAGGGTTTCGTGAGATGAACGAAACCCTAAAAAAGAGGAATAAAAAGCACAAGAAAGAAAGAGAGCACTCTCTAGCGGGGAAAATAAAAACTAAAATAAAGGAAGAGGTCAGATACTAGTAAGATAATAGAAAGGGAAGGAAGAGCCCCCTCTACTGGAGAAGATGTGAACTAGCACGAAGTTGAGGAAGCTACACAATTGATTACAGGCACAAAAGTGAAAGTTGCATAATAGTCGTATAATTAGAACACAAGAAAACTAAGAAATACTATGTGTATAAACAACATGCAAATAACAAAAGTGCCACATGGTGGTGGGGGCAAAATTCTGCCAAAATGAAACACAAATCTAGGGAAAGATAAGGCATAGACACAGGAGCCTAATAAGGTAAAAACCCAGAACAGAAAAAAATATAAAGGAGGAAAGACCGGTAAATTTGAAAATGAGGGGCAAAAATGCTCTTAATATCTCAGAAAGTAAGATCCTTATAGAAAAAAATAGACACATTTAAGGATGGCGATCTAATGATCTAGTTCGGAATACCCCACAAGCGGAGTGAAGGATACAGATAGTTTCAAAAAATATATAAGGATAGAGAGGGGCCAAGAGAGAATTAAGCAGGGGCAAGCTATCATGGCCTTGATAATGGAGAAGAAAGTAAAAAGGGGGAAAAGCAGTGAAACATAGAAGAGAAAATCTATAGGGGGAGGAACAACTGAAAAACAGTTGTAAGTAATGGGCCAAACATCGAAAAAAGAAAAGGACTCTTATAGAAAATGTATATGCCTGCAACTGTAGGATAAATTCACTGTGTATAGCAACCCAGGATGATAAAACCAGATGAAGCTTGAGAGAAAATACAGAAATTAAAAAAACCCAAAGTCAGAACTGTATCCTGAAAGCGCCTATACAACTGTATAACATAAACCACTATGCCAACCAATATCAGTTAACAAAAAAGATTGGAAAAACTAATACATTTCATCGAGAAATTATGACTTAAACCAGAAATTCAGTAAGATTGAAATCCCTGCCGAAAATATGCTTTTTGATGCAGACGCATCATGTTATTTGCTTCAAACACAATCCAAAATTTATATAACATTACGTTTTAAAGTGTAAATAAATAGGGGTAGGGTCAACTGAAAAACAGTTGGAAGAAACGGGCAAACACTTAAATAGAAAGAGACCCCTATGGAAAATGTACATGCCTGCAACAGTAGGATAAATTCACTGTAAGGAGTGACCCAGGGGAATGCTGAAGCAGAATGCTATTTCTGTATGGTCGATGCAACTTTATGAGCTTCGAACAATTTTTCCACAAGTGGGAGAAATCTAACAGTCTATGGGTAATATATAATGCAACATAAACCGATTGTGTCTGACTCTGACGGTTCATAGATTGTTTGGCTTCATCCTTCACAGACAATTCTTGGTGAAATCTGATCAGATAAAACCAGCAATTGGTAGATTGGAATCATCGAAAAACAATTGGCACAGTTGAGAGAATTGGTAAAAAATCTTGCCATCGCCCAACACTAAACTACATTATTTGTGCTCACAACTGATCAGTGTGTCAACTAATGCTGTGTTATGAGGCTATGTAATGTCATCAATATCTTATACTTTCCCATATCTCTTTAATACTTAGCAGATAAATTTTTAGCATTCCCGCTTTAAAAAAACACGTACTTTGTTTGTATAAGCCAATAAAAATTCAGACTTACTCACTATATTTTCACACAAGAAATTGATGTCATTCAGAGCAGACAATGCCCATTTTTAATTTATAAAAATAAAAACTATAAGTGCGTTAAAATGGCGTAGTACTAACATTTAAATGTATTTGAAGTTAAAACATGTATTATAATATAGACAGCTCAATTTCAAGAAGAAATAAATAATGTACTAACTATGACGCTACTTTCTGCATGATGCTTTCAGCGTGACATTAACACTGGAACTACCACGAGCCGTCATTTTGACGGTGATCAAATGAATATATTTCGATTCGAACCAGAAATTTCTTTTTAAACTAAATGAAATATAAAACTCATGGAAATACGTTAAACAAATAAGTTAAGTAGTTTTAAATAAAATTTCTGATGTGAAATAGTTTTAAAAAACTTAAGTAAATTTTCCGGTAGTTCTAGTGTTAAACAGACTGTAAACAAACGTCCACTATGTATTATTTTTTATTTCATTTGTATTTTACAGCTGTGTGTTATAGTTAAGTGTTTTAATACTTTAGAAGCAATGGTAACATTTCTATGATTTATCTTGAATAGGAAATGAAGCATAGCAGTAGTTTTCTTTCAAAAGACAGTTCAAAAGTTTCATTTCATGACTGATGTCATGACTGAAAGCTTACTATAAATGACGTAATTTGCATATTATCATTGTAAATTTAATTTTTATGAATGAAAATGAAAATTTCCATTTATAAATGCTGCCATATGAAATAGAATTTCACTACATGCTATGATCTTTTTCTGTATTGTAAGAGAAATCGTATATTTCACTATTACTCGTTTTAAATAAAATATGCATTTTCTCATTTTTAAAAGTGAGAAACTCTTATGAGATTACTATGATTGCATCAAAGTAAAGAGATTGTCTCCTATTGTCTTTTTATCCATTCATGGGCATGAATGCACAGAGCTCCGTTATTGTGATCATTGTATTATTGGAATTTTATTTATTCTACCCAGAAAGCTTCCAAGGTTAACTCAGGCAAATGTGGGTTTTTCTGATAGTACTGTTATGATTGATATGTCATATGTTGAAAAAAAAGGTTCCATAAATGAATTTATTATAAAACATTTTAATGTGGGTTTCATTCCCCAAATCTACTATTCACATTGAAACATAATTCAGATGTGTACAGTCTGTTACAAAATTATAAGACCACTCAAAATGTCACCTTTTTTCAACAAAGAAAATATTAGTTTGAATTTAAAAGTAGTTGTATGAAAAGAAATAACTCTATAATGTTTATTTAGCTCAGGGAAAAAAGTTTGAATAATTTTTTGTTTCATGCCAAACGATTTTACGCAACACCGCTGTTTCGTAAATATAAGACCACTCTTATATTACAGTAAAACCCCGGTTATCCGAAAAGCCTGGGACCAAAGGATTTTCGGTTAACCGGAGTTCCATAAGAATTTTCGGATAACCGGGAGGCTTCCTAATTTTATTCTACCAGATGACACTACTCACCCTTCTCACTTCCCCACAGTCAGGTAAAGCGCTAGTGCTTGCAGGTGTTGCAAGAGTCCGTATTCTGTTCGATTTCCCCTTCCTGTTTACACGTGTTTTAATTTCCTGCAAACTTTATTTACGATGAGTAATATTTTAAAATACAAACGGGTTTCTATAAGCATGAATAACTCAATGAGTTGAAAAAGTTGATAGTACCTCAATATATTGACGTGTAGGAAGATGCAACAGCATCAGGTGTGTTGTTATTTAAAAAGTGGCGTGATAAGGCAGCATTGAAGCAATGCGAAGTTGAAAAACAAAACACAACTTATTTTGTAAAGAAATGAAGTGTTTTATGTCTATGCAATAAAATGCCTGTATTTACGCAATGTCCATATAAGTAAGTTGACTCTTTAATTATTTCATAAACAACATACTTGTATAAAAATAAAATTTTTCTATAAAATGAAAAGGGGGAGTTTTAAGGTGTTTCGGTTAAGCCGATTTTAGGATAACCGGGGTTCTACTGTATTAATAAAACAGAGGATTTTATTTTGATCTCAGAGTTTAACTGTAACCTAAACAATCTGTAAAATTTAAAAAGAAGAATAAAATGCAGAAATTCTGAATTGTATCGGATTCTTTGAATTTATTAGTAAAATGCCTCGTCAGAGTGAGGCGTCTGAAATAGAAGTGAGAAGAGTGTGGTTCTACAAAGGAAAAGGAAAATCTGAATGGGAAATAAGTAAGATTCTTAATCGTTCTAAAACTGCGATTCATAATGTTTTAAGTAAAAAAGAATTGTATGGAACGCATAAACGGTCTGGTCGTAAAAATAAGTTATCAGATCGTGATAATAGGCGAATTGTCAAACTGGCAACGAAAAAATACCAGTCGACTCGTAAAATAGCACAACAGATAACTAAAAAGGTATCATATGCAACCGTGTAGCGAAGTTTGAAATCTAATGCTGGTGTTATTCGTCGCAAATTAAAAAGTAAACCACTACTACTGAAATGTCACAAAGAAGTTCGTCTTAAGTGGGCAAAAATGTCATGTCCTGGAACTCTGCATGGAGAAATATATTGTTTTCAGACGAGAAAAAATCAATCTTGATGGACCAGACGGCAATAACTACTACTGGCATGATTTAAGGCAAAGATCTCGAGTTCTTCAGTCTGCCTCTCGAGTTCTTCAGTAGACAGATGGGAGGCAGTTCCGTTATGGTGAAGGGAGAATTTTCATATGCAGGAAAATGCGATCTCCAAAGAGTTGAAGGGAAAATGAACTCTGACAGTTGCCAACGGATGCTATTTCGAAGTCTGATATCCTTCGGACCACTTTTAGGAGGTGCAAAATAGGAGTTTTAACAAGATAATGCTCCCAGTCATTCATCGAAATCAACAAAAGAGTGGTTTAACCTTTTAAACGCCGCTCTGTGTTCCAAGAATAAAAAATATTATTTCTTTGTGAAAATAAGATTTAAATGCATCTATTTAAACAATGCAAGAAGAAATTTCCCCCCAAAAAAATTTTATGTACGATTTCGGGTATGTTCCCGTTTGGGAACATTGGCGTGATTCATTAAGTTTTTACTATATTTTTCAATAGATTAAATTTTATGGTTCTTATGCTAGAATTTTATAAGTATGAATAATATTTGACAGATTTAATAACATTAAAAAATTTTTAAGTGAAATTCGTGTGTTGAATATTATACTTTATAAAAACAACCAAACACAAAGAAAGAATTAAATAATATATATGTGCATAGATATAAATGGAATTAGTAAAAATGTTTAAACCAACTATTTAAAAAGCACAAATAACTACTTGAAAGTTAATGATAAAATAATTATATGTATTACAAATATTAACTACATAAAACTATAAATAATAATTATATAAAATACAAATTATCTTACCAAATTATTATTATTATTATTTTATAGTTTGCATCACTGTCCGTGATAAGAGGGAAAACAATGTTCATGCAGTCGCTTTTGGCATTCAAAGCACATTTTCCTTGTATTTTTCTGGCAAACTACACAGCGTCCTTGAGATGATGATACCAAATAGTGCGTATCTGACTGCCGTGCAGACTGTACTGGATGGGCACGTGGACCTGGAATACAATGAATCTTGGGTTTCATTCGAAGTAAACTCAAAGTCACCTCTCTTCGAAAATTCAGGTGTGACAGTTCTGATGTTGAGTTGTGGTGTAATTCAGTATGTACAATCCATCCCGCAACAACAGCCATGTTTAGGGCATTGCTAAATAAGTTCCAGTACCACTTTTTGCTGCGGAACATAGGACGGTAACTTCCAAGAAGTCTGTCTAACAAATCAACTCCACCCATACCTTCGTTATAGCACTTTACAAGATGTGGCTGTGAAACATCTACCTTTTTTCTTTCTTTACGACAAAATCGTTTTGCATTACCCATAGGTTCAGGAGTATCGTAATTTGACGCTATTGTAACAACTGAACTATCGTTCCATCGGCACATATAAACTTTTCCATCGCACTGAAAATCGTACTTTCTCCTCTCGCATTTGGACATTTTTTTTAATGATTGCAAAGGACACTGTCCTGTTCTAGTATCCCGAATTGTACCAGTTGCTTTAAAATCTTTGTCTGATAAATCCGCCAAAAGTTTATAAGAAAAAATTATCAAAGTATATTTCGTTTTTTTTCGGATTTTCAATACACGATAAAAGTTCCCATACAACTCTTGATCCAAGGGGAATATTACTCCTTTCCGGACTTTTTCCACCGTAAATTTTCATTGCATATGGGTAACCATTATGCGAACAAAGCATCCAAATTTTGAAACCAAATCTTATAGGCTTACCTTTTATGAACATTTTTGCTGAATGATGACCATAGTATGGAACCATAGATTCATCAATGCTTAGTTTTCTGTGAAAGATTCCAAACTGCCGAAAATTTTTTTCAAGTTCTTGATAAAAGGGAGATATTTTGCCCAATTTATCTCCTGCTTTCAAATCATTTGAATCTATAATATGAAAATATTTCTTCATTTTCCTAAATCGGGCTCTAGACATAACTGAAGCAACTATTGGAACGGACAAATCTTCATAAGTGCTCCAATATAAATCCTCACCAGGAACAGTATGGTAGCCACTAAATAAGAGTAACCCAAAAAATTGCCCAATATCTTTTTCGTCTACATCAATATTTTCCCCTTTTTGCATTGCATACAGTTTTGTCATTTCTGATAAATGTGCTAAATATTCCATCGGCAAAAATTTGTTGAAAATTTCAGCTGGCGATAAATTTGCTAATTCGGGAAACGATTCGCAAAGCTTCATATTACTTATGGTTTCTAAAGATTTTTTGAAAGATGCATTTTTATTCCAGTTCGGCTTCATATCGTCTTTCTTTGATAGTCTCTTTCTCTTCAAACTTGATTCGGTTTTTGATGTAGAAGGTACAGAAACAATCGTTTCATCATCTGATACATCAACTGATCTATGTGTAAAAACTTCTAATTGTCCGCATACATCTGCAGGCATAATTTTTTGAAATTCATTTTCATTTACATCTTCTTCATCTGTTATAGCACCACTTTCATCAGGAGGCAATTGACAAATATCTATAACAGAATCAACCGAAGCATCTGAATCTGATAAAGAGTTAAAATATTCAATAGCTTCCTGTACTGTTAAAAATCTTTCACGATTAGCCATATCTATCAAAGAAGCAAAGTAAAAATATCGTTCTAGCTTCACCCTCTATTACTTACAAAATGAACGATGCAAAAAATTCAGAAAGAGAAAAGGAAAAAATAAATAAATAAAAGAACTGGGCGGTTGCTGAACCACGTGATCTATCTCAAAACTCTTACATACGATAAGAAAGTAAAAATTATTGCTAACAAATAGCACCCTTCGCGGGATACTTAGAAAAAGTCATAAACATCCTCAGTCCTGAGCAAAACAGTTGTTTGGACAAAACTCTCACCCCCGCACTAGTGAGCGAAGAAAGCAAGAGAAGGGGGGAGGGGTGAAAAGGGTGTAAGTGGAATTCGAAAAGCCACTGACCTGCTTTTAAACACAGCAAAAGAGATTCAGTATAATTCTGAGACTCTAAATATTACAAATTAGGAAAATAGATCAACAGTGCAAATGATCGAATTCTGTATAGTGAATTACGCCAATGTTCCCGAACGGGAACAATAGAATTTGATATCTTATAGCAAACGCATTTTTATTGAAAACTGTTATTTAGCATGCTTATTCTTTAAAATGGAACTTATTTATCATAACTCTGAAATTTCATGAATTTTGCATCTTTTAAAAATTTTATGTGAATTTTTTTAACAATCCTAGTAAAAATTGACAAAAAATGACTTTTTTACGAATTTTTTTTAAGCTTAAATAATTATATAACATAAATAGTTTTTAGTCTAAAAAAATAAATGTACTTTTGTTAATAAATAATAATTTTTGTAAGTCCATAGAAGCGAAACTTTTTTTTTTTAATGAATTTTAAATTTGATGTTCCCGTTCGGGAACATTGGCGTTTAAAAGGTTAAAAGAGAAAAGATTGATGTTTTACCTTGGCCAAGTCGAAGCCCTGGCATAAACCCTATAGAAAACTTGTGGGGTTATTTGTTTCGCCAAGTATATGAAAATAACAAACAATATCATTCAACATATGAATTAGAAATGACCATTATGGAGAAATGGGACAATATTCCCGATTCATTCCTTAAAAAATTAATTAACTCTATGCCAAATCGTGTGTTTGAAGTTATTCAGAGAAATGGTGGAGCATGATCTTACTAAATTTGAGAAAACTGTCTTTCCCACTGGTGGTTCTATAATTTTGTAACAATTCTTTTCGACACTTTTTTGTTATATTGATGTTTTATTTTTTCCGAATTAATTTCATTTGTGTAAGTTGCTACATTTTACTAAACACTTGATGTACTAACATAGAATATCCTTTATTTTGATTGAAATATTTCTTTAATTACCTAAATAGCAAAATATGTTGTGGTCTTATACTTTTGTAACAGACTGTATTTCCGTAATGTATAACGATTTGTATTTTAATATTTGGAGGTCACTATATTTTGTGCATGATAAATGCTATCATACATCAATGTCATCAAATCTATACATTCCCATTATCATTTTAGTACTTACCTGATAAACTTTCAGCAATCCCACTTTAAAGTAAAATAATTCTGGCGGTAAAAAACATCTAATAATGGCAAAAATCTGTAATGCTTTCTAGAAACATTACATGCATATAATATGTTTTCATTCATTGGCAGCAGGCTAGCTGGACTTAGTTTATTTTAATCTCACTTTTCTTTTAAGGTGTATTGAGTGGTACTCAGAAGAAACTAAACAGACAACTTTTGATGCTCCCCCTTCTACTCAACAGATATCTTATGATTACAAGGCAATAATAACAAAATAACACTAAGTGCATTTTGACCATAACTAACAGACAATGAAAAAAGTTGATATGTTTTTATGATTTCTCTCAAATAATTAAAAGTAAAGCTCTATTTTTCGTAAAAATTTCCTTAAAAATTAAATATCTAAAGAATTATTTTCTTGAAAAACACATTCACAAATCAAAATAATTGGTATTCTTTGAAATGAACTTAATAAATGGATAAAATGTTACCAGAAGTATAAAAACGTGAAAATTGGTAAAAAATTTTTGGAATACAAAGATTAAAAATAAGAAGTTTTAGACAAATATTGACAATCTACATCTTTATATTATCTTAACGTTATGTAATAAACAAAAACTTTGCAGTTTTTTGCACAAGGGGAGGTTTTTAACAAGGAGCGGTTCCGAGGTCGGTGTCACAGAATGCGGTGGACGTTTGTGCATCGATTCAGTATAGTTGGTATATAAATATATGCATTTTTTTAGAAACCATTCTAGAGCGCATTTATATCTTAAATGTAAAAGCCATGCTGAATTTCAAGTTTCTAGTTGATTCAAGTTTCACAAAAATCTTAATTTAAAATGTTTTTTTACTCCTACAGCCTTTTAAATTTCGATTTTAAAAAACAGTGTTGTGTATACATTTGGCGTCTTAAGAATAGCAGTTATTTCAAGTTTCAATCCTTAACAATTCCACTGAAATCATCATTTAGAACGTTTTTAAAACGCTTTTCTTCCATTTCAATCTTTTAAATTTCGATTACTTTTAGAAACTGTTCTAAGCGAGCAATGATATCTTATATGTGACCGCCATGCCAAATTTCAAGTTTCTAGTCCTTTCAGAATCCCAAAAACCATAATTTAGAACGTTTTTTCTCCGCCATCCTTTTAAATTTCAATAAAAAAAACAATGTTGTGTGTGCATTTGTGTCTTAAAAGTAGCAATCATGTCAAATTTCAAATTTCTACCCGTAATAATTCCATAGAAATCATAATTTAGAACGCTTTTCGCTCATCTCACTCTTTTGAATTTCGAATTATTTTAGAAACTGGTCTTCGGGAGCATTTTTAACTTAAAAGTAACCGTTATGCGAAATTTCAAGTTTCCAATCCTTTCATAATCACAAAAACCATAATTTAGAACGTTTTTTCTCCGCCATCCTTTCAAATTTCAATAAAAAAAACAATGTTGTGTGTGCATTTGCGTCTTAAACGTAGCAATCATGTCAAATTTCAAATTTCTATCCTTAATAATTCCATAGAAATCATAATTTAGAACGCTTTTCGCTCATCTCACTCTTTTGAATTTCGAATTATTTTAGAAACTGGTCTTCGGGAGCATTTTTAACTTAAAAGTAATCGTTATGCGAAATTTCAAGTTTCCAATCCTTTCATAATCACAAAAACCATAATTTAGATTTTTTTTTTCTCCTGCACCCTTTTAAATTTCGATTTAAAAAAAGTATAGTGTTGTGCGTGCATTTGCTTGTTAAAAGTAGCAGCCATGTCAAATTTCAAAATTCTATTCTTAACAATTCCATAGAAATAGTATTTTAGAACGCTTTTCCTTCATTTCACCCTTTTCAATTTCGATTCTTTTAGAATCTGTTCTTAGAGAGTATTTACATATTATGTATAAATAACTACCATGCCAAATTTCAAGTTTCTAGCTCCTTCAGTATCACAAAAACCGAAAATTTAGAACGTTTTTAGCTCTTGCCCCCACTTCAGGGTAGTGGCACCGATATAAAATACAGCTTATGTTGGACAGGGACTATCACCATCACTTTTGAAATCGGTTCCGTAGTTCTTGAGATTACCTCCTACAAACAAACAAACTTTACTTCTTTATATTAGTACTAACAAAACCCGCAGCTTTGATCACATAATTGTTGAAAAATGCCAAGTGGTATTCGTCGGCCTATTTTCATTAGAGCAAATTTTACTGCCACAGATAATTCAAAAATTACTAATTAAGCCACATTTTCAGTAAACTCCATTCTTATACTGAATTAGGCGAACATGAGACTTGAATGAGAAGAACTAAAATTAATTCCAAATTAATGGTAATTTAGGTATTTTGAAGGTTTTTTGCTCATTTCATTTGAAATTTTTAGAAACAGTTCTAAGCGAGCATTTACATCTTAAAAGTAAGCAGCATGCCAAATTCCAATCTTCTAATTAAGCAAATTTCTGTAATAACTATATCACAGAAATCGCAATTTCAGAACTTTTTTTTGTTCCTGTACACATTAAAATTTCTAAATTTTTAAAAACTGTTCTGTAGATGAATTTGTGTCTCTAACATAACAGCCATGTAAAATTTCAAGTTTCTATCCCTAACAATTTTAGATAAATCATACTTTAGAGGGTTTATAGAACTTTTCCAGCTCATTTCACTCTTTTAAATTTCGATTTTTTTTACAAACCGTTCTCAGCGAGTACCGAAATCTTAAAAATAGTCATCATGCCAAATTTCAACTTTCTAGGCCAACAGCATCACTAAAATCACAATTTTAGAAAGTTTTTTGCTTCCGCACTTTTTTAAAATTCGAATTTTGTAAAAACTGTTTTGTGCGAGCATTTATGCTTAAAAAATAACAGGCATGTCAAATTTTAAGTTTCTATCCTTAACAATTTAGAATAAGCCATAATTTATAACGTTTTCCGTTTATTTTACCTTTAAATATTCCGTTACCTATTCCGTTTATGTTAACGCCTTTAAATTTCTAATTTTTAATTAACTGTTTATACCGAGCGTCTGAATCTTAAAAGTCATCACTATTCTAAATTTCTAGCTTCTAACCCGAATAAATCCAATTAAATCTTAATGTAGAAAGTTTATAGACCGTTTTCAGCTCATTTCAGCATGTTAAATTTCGATTTTTTTTTAGAAATCGGTCTTAGCGAGCATTTGCATTTTAAGTGTAACCACCATGTCAAATGTGAATCTTCTATATTAGCTGTACCACATAAACTGCAATTTTACAATTGTTTTTTGCAACTGCCCTTTTGAATTTCGCATTTTCAGTAAACTGTTCTGGGTGATCATTTACGTGAGTAACAGCCATGCGAAATTTTATATTTCTAGCCTTAACAGTTCCAAATAAATCATAATGTAAAAACTTGTTTGTGCGAAGAGTTACGTTTTAAAAGCAACACCCATGTCAAACTTCAAGTTTCTATCCTGAACAATTCTATAGAAATCTCAATTTAGAACGTGTTTAGAACGCTTTTCGCGTATTTCACTCTTTTAATTTCGATTTTTTTTCAAAAAAATTTTTTTGCGACCATTTATGTCTTAAAAGCAACAGCTTCTGTCCCTAAAAATTCCATAGAAATAGCAATTTAGAACGCTTTTCAAACACTTTCAATTCATTTCACCCTTTGAAATTTTGAATTTCTTTACAAACCATTGTTAGTGAGCATTTCTATCATAAAACTAACTGTCATGCCAAATTTGAAATTTCTAATCCTGTCAGCATAAAAAAATCGTAATTTAGAACGTTTTTTCCTCCTTCACCTTTTTAAATTTCGATGTAAAAAACTGTTTTGTGTGTGCACTTGCGTCTTAAAAAATGTCAGCCATGTCAAATTTCAAGATTCTGGCCTTAACAATTCCATAGAAACAGTAATTTAGAAAGTTTTTAGAACACTTTTCCCTCATATCACCCTTTTAAATTTTGAATTTTTTAGAAACTGGTCTTAGAAAGCATATATATCTTATAAGTAACTACCTTGCTCAATTTCAAGTTTCTAATCCCTTCAGTATCACAAAAATGGAAATTTTAGAACGTGGTAGTGGCATTGACATAAAATATAGCCTATGTTAGAGCAGTGACTGTCACCATAAATTTGCAACCATTACGTTTAAAATCGATTCTGTAGTTTCAGATATTCCATAGAAATTGTAATTTAGAATGTTTTTAGAACGTATTTAGCTCATTTCATCCTTTTAAATTTTGAATTTTTTAGAATCTGTTGTTAGAGAGTATTTACATCGTCTAAGTAACTACCATGCCAATTTTTAAATTTTTAGCCCTTGCAGTATTACAAAAATTTCAATTTTAGAATGTATTTCGCAACGACACCTCTCTGGAATAGTGACACCGACATAAAATATAGCCTATGTTAAAGCAGGAACTGTCACCATCAATTTGCCACCATTATGTTTGAAATCGGTTTGGTAGTTCCAAATATTCAATAGAAATTGTAATTTAGAATGTTTTTAGAACTCTTTTCCCTTATTTCAGCATTTTAAATTTCGATTTTTTAAAATTTGTTCTTAGAGAGCATTCACATCTTATCAGTAACTACCATATCAAATTTCAAGTTTCCAGTTCCTTCAGTATCGTAAAAAATCGCAATTTTAGAACGTTTTTCGCTTCTGCACCCCCTGGGGATAGTGGTACCGACATAAAATATAGCCTATGTTGCAGCAGGGACTTCCACCTTCAATTTCACACCATCGCTTTTGAAAACGGTTCTGTATTTCCAGAGATTCAGTAGAAAATGTAATATAGAATGTTTTTAGAACTCTTTTCGCGCATATTTCAGCATTTTAAATTTTAAATTTCGAATTTAAAAAAAAATTGTTCTTAGAGAAAATTCACATCTTAAAAATAACTACCATGCCAAATTTTAAGTATCTAGCTCCTTCAGTATAAAAAAAAATCGCAATTTTAGAAATTTTTCGGTCTTGCAACCCATTGGGGATATTGGAACCGACATAAAATAGTCTATGTTGGAGCAGGGATTGTCACCACCAATTTGCCACCATCACTTTTGAAATCGGTTCAGTAGTTCCACAGATTACCCCTACAAACAAACAAACGTTACTTCTTTATAATATTAGTATAGATAGATATAATAAAGCGAAATAAAAATAAAAATGTGTTTGGCACAGCTGAAGTTGAAGTTCCTGATTTACTAGTTTAAATGATACATAAATATGACTGTACAAATACGTTGTATGAGGTAAGAAATTTTTTCATTGGTTGCTGTTCCATTTTCGTGACTGGTTATAGTAATAGCAAGCAGTAATAGCATATTTAGCAAGACTAAAATATGCCGAAGCCTTCATAAAAAAAAACAAGTATCAAAATTAATTAATAGCAAACAACAAATTATGAAAGTAAGAACGAGCGCTTAGATTACTTTTTTATGAAAAATTTCTGTTGTATATCTCACACAAAAGGTTTCTCATTAGTATGAATTAACATAAGCTTGAATAAAATACTCTTTTGAGAAAATCCTTTATTGCAAAATTCACACACAAAAGGTTTCACACCAGTGTGAGTGCAAAGCTATTTAAATTAATTTCTCCAGAAAAACTTTTATTGCATATCTCACAAAGAAAAGTTTTCTCACCAATATGAATTAAAAGATGCCTGCTTAAAATACTTATAAGACAATTTCTTGTGGCATATATCACACACAAATGGTTATTCACCAGTATGAATTAATAGATGTGTGTTTAAATGGTCCTTACGAGAGAATTTCTTTTTGCATATTTCACACACAATAGATTTCTCACCAGTATGAATTAAAAGATGCTTGTTTAAATCACTTTTACAAGAGAATTTCTTGTTGCATATTTCACACTCAAAAGGTTTCTCACCAGTATGAATTAACAGATGCTTGTTTAAATCACTCTTACGAGAGAATTTCTTATTGCATATTTCACACACAAAAGGTTTCTCACCAGTATGAATTAACTGATGCTTGCTTAAATATTCCTTACGAGAGAATTTCTTGTTACATGTTTCACACGCAAAAGATTTCTCATCAGTGTGAATTAACAGATGTTTGTTAAAAGCACTCTTATCAGAGAATTTCATGTTGCATATTTCACACACAAATGGTTTCTCCCCAGTATGAAGTAACAGATGCTTGCTTAAATAGTCTTTACGAGAGAATTTCTTGTTGCATATCTCACACGCAAAAGGTTTCTCACCAGTATGAGTACGAATATGAGCATTAAAATTTGCCTTCTGCGAAAATTTCTTGTGGCATATTTCACACACAAAAGGTTTCTCACCAATATGAATTAACATATGCTTGTGTAAACCACTCTTACGAGAGAATTTTTTGTTGCATATCTCACACAGAAAAGGTTTCTCACCAGCATGAGAACGAATATGAGCATTTAAATTAAACTTTTCAGAAAATTCTCTTTTGCATATCTCACACACAAATGACTTTCCTTGGTGTGAGTCAGAAGATGCTTTTCCAAAATGCTCTCTGAAAGAAATGTTTTGCTGCATATTTCACAATTTAAAGATGTGACGTGTAGTTACATTTATGGCTTTATACATCTATAATAAATAGAATTATGTTAATACATAATTTTTTACGATTAATTAAAAACCTATTTAATAAAAAAATAACTTCTCATGATAAATTAAAATCAAAGTAGAAAACTGAACTGAAATAACATTATGACAGTATTAAAAACTACAGTAGACTTCTGATTATCTGACACCCACAGTGTATTAGAAAATTATCACAAGCATTTCCTAACTGTGCAAAGATTAAACTACGATACAAAATACTATTAATAAAATAAATATCTACTTTAATAAATTAAAATAAATAACTTATCATAAAGAAAGTATTATGGATAGAAAATAAAGCAAAAGAAAGGATAAAATCCTATAATTACATATGTTCCACAAAAGTAATTATACATTTTACAAGCAATGAGGAGAAAAGAAATTTCTGGCAAAAGGAATTTTAATATACAGAAATGTGTAGACAGAATTCCTCCATATAATATAAAAAATTATTGTGAGAAAATTCTGCATTATTTAATATAATTTACATTGTATTGAAATAATTCAACAGTATTTGATCATTTAATAGTACTTTTACCATGCTTTAAGCTTTGTGTAATTGATGATAAGTAAAACAAAATTCATTTTTTCCAGAATTTTGGAATACAGCCACAAACATCCTTAGATATGTCTAAGTAAATTGAATAATCATTAGCATAATAATCAGAAGTCTAACTGTATACTTATTTCTAGAAAATATGGAAAGATAAACACACAAATAGCAATATTTTATTCAAAAACAAATCAATCAATAAAACTTTCAGTATGTTAAACAAAAATGATGAAAACAGCAATATTTAAAATAGTGGTTTTGCAATTATAATGTGTCATCTACAAGCAGCATAAAATGCTTGTTTAAGAGAAATATTGTAGAATTAACTATTAAAGTGTGAAAATAAATCTAATAATTAATTCATTATAGTGACTTTGAAGTATTACAAAAAATAGGGTGGCCTCAAATATCTTATGTTAAAAAGTTCCGATGTCATTAAAATAATGAATTTTTCATAGGTAATTCCTTCTGCAACACTACACTCATACATAGTCATTATTTAATTGAAGTGGATAAGAAAAAAATATTTTTCACCGAGAAACTTTCGGTGAAAAATATTTTTTTCCCAGCATACTATTCGAGTGTTCTGAGGCTTGAAATTAGAAACAAGACAGCCAGAGAATCGTAGTTTGAAAATGAAGGATGGGGGTGGGATGGTATTATTTAGGTTTCCACGGGATGCATTGGTCAGAATTGAAAGTTTAACTGTCAGAAATTAAATCCGCAATCACTAGATCGGGGGCACCTTACCTAGTTGGAAAGATTTTTATTTAAAAATATAAAATCATACAAAATCTAGGGTGTGCGCTACCGAAGGCAGTGGGGGCACCAAACACTAGCAATGCTCATTGAAGATTTTCGTTTAAAAAAATAAATTCCTTCAATACTAATTTTAGTTATAGTTAAGGTTATTATTACGGGCCCGGGCTACACCGGTCTTTCGTTTAAAAATATAAAATCAAAAGAGGCCGGAGCATAGCACCCCCGGTGCACGCTGCCAATGACAGTCGGGGCTCTCAACATTAGGTTCGTTTGGAAATATTTTCATTTAAAAATAAAAACAGACCGGAGCGTGCGTAGCACTCACGGTGCTACTGAAGGCAGTGGAGCCCCCAACATTGCGTTCGTTTGTAACGATTTTTGTTAAAAAATATAAAATCAAACTAGACAAAAGCAAACGTAGCACACTTGGTGTACGCTATCGAAGGCCGTGGTGCCCCAACATTAGGTTTGTTTGTAACGATTTTCGTGTAAAAATATAAAATCAAACCAGACAGGTGCGAACGTAGAACACCCGGTGTACGCTGTTGAAGGCCGTGGGGACTCAATTCAAGGTTCGGTTGGATAGATTTTCACTTAAAAATATAAAATCACACAAAATCGACGGTGTACGCTTCCAAAAGCCGTGATTCTCCAACATTAGGTTCGTTTGGATAGATTTCCGTTTAAAAAAATAAAATCATTTAACACTGGTTTTAGGTATATTTAAAGTTATTATCACTGGCAAGGGCAATGCCGGACGGATCAGTTAGTATTAAAATAAACAAAAGAAAACCTCGAAAATAGTACAAAATTATTAGCCAAGCTGTTTTGTACAGAACATTGCTGAAGTTTTTTTTAAAATTACTAATGACATAAAATAGCAGTCACAAGCAAAATCTCTCGAAAAACAATTTAAAGCAATTTATCATTTTTGATAAAAGGCACGGAAAAAAAGTAGAAATTCTTCTGAATTAAAGCATTTTTTAAACAGAAAAAATGACAAACATATAAATTAAAATATTTTTCTTTATTTCAGTTTTCAAGAAAATACAAAATGATAAGTTTACATACTAGTGTCAAATTTAAGCTGTACATATTGGTAATATCCATATTATGCAAGTGGTTCAATTTTAATATAGTGTAATTCAATAAGGTGAATATAGTATTTATTAATTGTTATACTCTACATTTTTAAATAGTGCATTTAATATAGAGAAGCAAACATTTCAATAAATAAATATAAGAGTGTGGGGGGGGGGGACCCTGAAAACGCTTCTCCCGGCTAGAGCTTTGGAAAATTCTAAATTATCTGGAGAGAGGGAGGCATTTTTGCCAGGTGGACCACACCGTTAATTCATCATTAGAACCAACAAGAGGCTATATTCAAGACGGAAAGTCATTTTACATAGATTAGCCACCTTTCAACTGTTAAAAGGGGCACAGAATTCAATGATTCACTGAAAAAGAGCGAAACACTTTTTGTCAAAAATGTGACTGAAATTGAAATAAAATCCAGGTGTCGCTGCTATATTGACACCCCCGCTAGTGAAACGAAATGATTAAGTTCAGTTGTGACTGAACTTAAAGCACTGATGAACACTGATGAAGTGAGTGATTGGTGCATTAGTGTAAGCTTTAAAACATAGCTTATAATATACGAATGGGGCATTTATTAGAAAGAGCGATCCTAACAATATCTAATAAATGATGAATAAACATTGTGTAAGTTTATTTTAATAAGAAGAATTATTTAATCTTTCACATTGCTTTGTATTAAAAGTATTACACACGGGCGAAACTTGGAAATATGTCAGGGCCTCAACATTTCTGGATTGGTCATTGTTTTGTATGATTTTGCGACTTTTCCCAGATATTGTGATTTCTAAATAATGGAATAGAAGATTACTTTTTTCTATGATTTTCCTTGACATTTCGTTGATAATTCCAGGTTGACGAAATTCCCTGACATTTCCATGCTTTTCAGTTGTCCCAGGTCAGTGACCATCCTGACTATACATCTATTAAACTTGTTCTTTACTTTATTTTTTTTTCTTTTTGGTGAAGTTTTAATTTCGTTATGCAATATTAACCGTAAAAAAATTCTGAATTATTTACATTGTTTTAAGTGCAAACAGGTTAATCTTCCATAATCGAGCTACACACGATAGAGCTATATTTAAAAAAATCCCTCCAGGCTCGACATACAAACACAGGTAGATTTCGAAGTTAAGTACTAATTTCACGTGATGCGCTACGCTGCGAAAGTCTGAGTTGGTCTTATCAAAAATTTGTCAATACAAAAGTTGTAGATAATATTAAGAAGATTTATACTAAACTAGAGGAGCTTCGCCCGGTACGCTGTGAGGTTTATTTAGTAAGTAAATTTCATTTAGAATCCTGCAGAAACTGCAGCAATGTATTTTTCAACACTGTCATTGTTGATTTATTTTTTCACTGGTGAAACTCGGACCCATACAACCCGAGATAATTTGAAATGACATAGCGAAATCCTTAGCGTTTTATGTATGTTTCTATATAAAAATCAGGATTTCGCTAAAATCTAAAATTATGCTCCGAATTTTCAGCCCACTTTAAGCAAGGATGCACATTTTTCAGATCCAAAAATCCGATATTTTAAAATTTTTTATAGGGCCCCAAAATTTAGCAGTATAAAATTTTTCAATCTTTCGGTAAGTAGTCTCAATGTCTTCAATGAAAGTCGGGTGTTTCGGCTATGAAAGGATGCGTTAAAAAAGCGACTCAATTAATTAAAAAATAAATTATATTTCCGCTTCTAATTATTCCATCGTTATGAAAATTAGATATTTGGATTCGTCGTCATCGTTGAAAAATACTTATACATGCATAATTTTCAAATCCATAAATGTAATATTTCAAAAAAATTTAATAGAGCCCTAATTCTTCTACCATAAAGAAATGTAGTTTCCGTCCTCCGTTCTGTTGAACATCAGCGAATGGGGTTCTCATTCAAAACCCCACTGTCAAACAAAGCACGTGGAAGAGAGCTTATCGATCACGATCAAGGTGCTCCGGGAAGGGGTAGAAAAAGTAGAAGAAGGTACGCTAAGATTGCGAGCAGAAAGCCAATAGGCGAACTATTTTTTCCCCAGCAGTCGAGATTCTTGTTAATTCTATTACTTTCTTTATTCAACGTAAAAAACAGTTGAAGCATGGGCAGAAAGATCGATTTTGCGCTGAAATTTCTGTCTTTTTGCTTTAATATATAAGGATTTAAGCGGATCTGATATCTTGTGAATTGACGAAGTTATGAATTTTTTCTTCTTAAAACCCTATTTTTTTGCCCCTTGAGACCATTTTTAATTATATCAAAAATCTGTCATACATAGACTGGGATTGCAGTGCCTCTCTATTTTAAATCTTAGGCTCGATCTTAGGATGGGCGTTCTTGCGATCTATCTTAACTTCGTATTGCGGTGATTCATCGTAAGTCCTCCTCCACTCAACCAATCAGAGGCCGCAGTTAGGTTTGTTATGGTTGAGCACGCATACACTTGCGCTTCGTCGTAAGATAGCTTTCAGGTTAGCGTAAGATCGCGAGGCAATGCAATACGGATTACGATTTGTTTATATCGTAAGTCAGACTTACGCTCAAGATTGATCTTAAGCGAAGCACCGCAATCCCAACCATAAATTTTTGGCTCTTTTCCTAGAAGTAATAATAACTTCAAACGGATTCGATATGTATCATAATTAAGACGTTACGGGTTTTTTTTTCTGTTTTCACAAAATTTCCTCTCCATTTCCACCCCCTTGACCCGATTTTGCCCATTAACGAACTTCATCGAGATTTTATATCCCTTGATTTTATGTATTAGTTTGGAAGAGTTTTGTGCAGAATTATGGGAGTTATCGTGTCCAAAAAAGAGTGATATAGATAGAAAGATAGATAAAGATTTGAACTGGGGGTGGTTTGGGTTTTTTGGGTCATGATCGGTGAAGATCTGCAAAAATTTTTCAGAAATTCCAACATAGGGAAGAATGTAATAGGTAGTATTTCTTACGAAATCTACCTAAAAAACATGCGTGAAAATTTATCTTTAAAACCATAAAATCTATAAATTAAGATACAGTTCTCAAACAAATTGCATTTGAAAGTACAATTTTTTTATCTATTCGAAGGCGAAAAAAATTGACATTGTCAATGTTTAGAAGTTTAAAAAAAAAAAAAAAAAAAAAAAACTGAAAAAAGTGGAATTAATTATACAGGTAGTTGTCATTATCAATATGATGTCAGAGTTACTCACAGACATATTTTTGCCTTATACTATAGACATGCCCTTGGACACAAATTATAAGCTAAGTTATTATCTTGAGTGCAAAAACGAGCTGTTATTCGTACATGTCCAATATGTATATATTCGAAAGAGTGTTTCGCTTCAACTCACCATTCTCTTTCAATAAGGTTGGAGTTTCTTGCATGTGGGTTCGGCCAGGGTTCGTTGATATATATCAATGGATATATATCATGATATCTATCCGATATTTATTTTCAAAACATCAAGATTTTTGATATTTTCATATTATTTGATATTTATTTTCAAAATATCACTGTGCAAACATTTTAGATATTTTAAGTCAAAACAAGTGTAAATGAAATTTTCAACTAATATTGACTGTTCCATTCTACAGATAAAGAACATTTGTATCTGGCAGTGACTTTTCTAGCTAAAGAAAAAAAAACAAAAATGTTATCCAAGCTTTGTTTGAAATTTTTATTTTTAAATGTAGATTATATGGAACTAATAGTTATGTAGGATATAACTAATTCAGGACAGATGTAGAAAGATAAAATGTCTAATTTAGATAATCAGTTCTATACAGCTTCAATAGAAAATAATCAATTTCTGGTTTTGGTGTTGTTGAGCTTACATTGTCCAACATGTTAGGGAATAAAAAAATAAGATGACATTTATGTTTAAAATTTTCAAATAAAAAAACTATTTTGTACTTAATTTTTAGTTCTATAAATTTCTGATTTCTTGATAGTTGATACTGAACCTTATAGCTGTTTTTTATAAGTGTATAAAGCAAATTGTTTCTGTTTTGTTGATTAGTTGATCTTCAATTTTGTTCAAAGTGAAAAAAAAGAAGAAGACTATATTTCCAATGATGACTGGTCACTTGCGATTTTAGACGTTTTGTTAGATATCTGAAAAGCTACATGAGGAATTATCCTGAAACTTCAGGAGTGTAAACAATATGATAGACGTCATATATTTCCGCGAAGATTTTTTTCCCGAAACCCCATAAGGGGCCGTCAACAAATTGAAGAAAAACGAATATATTTTGGATAACCCTGTAAAAACTAATATTGCAAAAGCATTCAAACTGTAGATTATGATTAAATAGATTATTGTAATAATTTGGGTTCATTTTTAGGAAGATAGCATGTATACTCGAAGAGAAATTCAGGTTTTTATAAAAACAGTCCCAAATTTTATCAAGTTTTTTGCTTATAATTTGCAGAGTTTTTAATATAAAAACAAGTTATTTTCAGAAAATATGACAAACAAAATTGTACACAATATCCTGCAATCAGAATTAAAAAATAATAAAAATTGTATGAAAAATGAGCAGGTTTACTAAATATTGTTTCACTGCGCATGCGCGAATTCAATCAAAATATACTGTGCATAATATATTAGCTAAATGTATAGACCAACTTTTATGAAAGTCTCAAAAACATAGCTTGAAAATTCTGATAATTAATCGTCGATAGAATAAGCTCGAAATTCGCTGTTCCTAAAAAGATGAGGGGTTGTATCAAATATAGAATGAGAGACACTTCATTCTTATTATGTCAACTTTCATAAGCTAGTATATTTGGATACAACCCCTCATCTTTTTGCTTCCTTTTGGGAACAGCGAAATTCGAGCTTATTCTATCGACGATTACTATCAGAATTTTCAAGCTATGTTTTTGAGACTTTCATAAAAGTTGGTCTATACATTTAGCTAATATATTATGCACAGTATATTTTGATTGAATTCGCGCATGCGCAGTGAAATAATATTTAGTAAACCTGCTCATTTTTTATACAATTTTTATTATTTTTTAATTCTGATTGTAGGGTATTGTGTACAATTTTGTTTGTCATATTTTCTGAAAATAACTTGTTTTTATATTAAAAACTCTGCAAATTATAAGCAAAAAACTTGGTAAAATTTGGGACTGATTTTATAAAAACCTGAATTTCTCTTCGAGTATACATGCTATCTTCATAAAAATGAACCCAACTTATTACAATAAGCCACTTAATCATAATCTACAGTTTGAATGCTTTTGCAATATTAGTTTCTACAGGGTTATCCAAAAGATATTCGTTTTCTTCAATTTGTTGACGGCCCCTTATGTGGTTTCGGGAAAAAATCTTCGCGGAAATATATGACGTTTATCATGTTGTTTACACTCCTGAAGTTTCAGGATAATTCCTCATGTATCTTTCCAGATATTTAACAAAACGTCTAAAATCGCAAGTGACCGATCATCATTGGAAATATAGTGTATAAATTTTGTGATCATAAGCCAAGAAAAGATGATAGAAAACTCTTCTTAACAGGAATATAGACAAAGAAGTTATATTCTAAGTTGAAATGTGGAAAGTAAATTTAAAAGTTTTGTAACTGAAAACTCCATTTCGCTTGCCTTGTTTTTGAAGAGGGCCGCTCAATTGAGCACATGGACAATATTTTTAAAAGTTATTGCTAAAATGTATCTGTAAACCATACTCATATACAAATGCTCTCTGACATAAAACACTCTTAATTTTTGTGTTATATTGAGTGCAAAAATTAGCGACTAATCATATTCTAATTTAAGATTTATTTTCTAGCATATCAGATTTGAAAGTTTCTACATAGCTATAACTTTCCAAATATTATTTAGATGACTTTTCATAAATAATTTTTTTTCACCAAGTATCATATTGAAAGGATCGCTCTCCTGTATGAACAAGAAAAAGGGTCCCGCAGTGACGCGGACGGTAAAGCTCGACTCTCGTAAGATCGCCGAAAGCCAAGCAGCATCGACCACGGTCACTGCTTGGGAGGGTGCATCGTCTATCCTCTCTCGTCTGCCTCTGCTGTGGGACCGTGTACCTTAATGGGAGCTGGTGCACGTTAAATCTGTTCGTGGCTCCAAAGTCCTCCAAGTTCTAGATAAGCGTTACCTCTGGGGGTGCCAATCCAGATGTAGGTCTCTCATCTGGAATTGGTTCAAAATTAGGAGACCTGTTTGGAGTAAAGTCAGACTTCTACCCTCCGGTGCTCCTGGTATCTTGTACTAACAGAAGCTGCTCCATTTCCCTTTACCATGATTCTGGAGGTCTTCGGTTTCGTGGGGATCATCTGGGATTAGAAACAACAAGAAAAAGGTGTTGCAAATGGATTTCTGCGAGATTAATTTTTCACATCAAGCACATTAGTCCGTAGGTTGGCCCTTCATGAAAGTGGGTTTGGGTTTCAAAAGCGTTAGACTTATCTTCAGAATAATTTAAAGGATGATAAAAGTAATAGCTCCTTTCAGTGAAACCTTTATTACAGATATTACATGCTGTCTCTTTTATTTGCCTTAATTTTGTAATGAAATCCCCTCTCCACCGTCATTGATTTTCAAAAAACACAAACATTTTTTATGAATTAATTGAGGAAAAATAATAACAAGCATAGTTTTGAATTATTAGTTACGTAGCTTAGAATAATACACACTTTAGAATAGTAGTACATAATTTAGAAAGATAATATAAACCAAGTTTTCTAATAATATATATCAAAATTATATATCTCTGAAAAAAATGTACTGTAAAGATGAAGTAATTTGCATGTTGGGGAAATGCTGATTACCGAATGCTTCAAATGTCTGGATAATTGTGTGCTACAAAATCTATATCTGATGGGGAGGAGTATCGACAAAGTAGTGAAGCAGGAAAACAATTTTTTGTCTATTTTCCTGTCGAAATCAGTAAAATGATTCTGATTTTATTGTTTTAAAATTTGCATTTGCTGAACTTATTTTTGAAAAAATAAAAATAAAAGTTAAAAATATTTGTTGTTTGAATATAATTTCTAAATTTATGTCTTAATATTTTGTAACCTTGCAATATCTATAATGAGACATCTTATGAGAATTTCAATTTTGCACTGTGACTAAGATGAGTAACAGATGTTGCTCTTGATAGAAATTGCAGGCAAGTAACTAACATATTGATTGTAAAATAAAAAAAAAGCTTATTTCTATACATAAATAAGCATACTCGAATAATAGATATTAATCAAAAACTAATTAATATTTTTACGTGAAACTTACAAAGGTTTGAACTACTCATAAAAACAATTCAAATGACGTAAATCGCGTAAAAATCCGATAATTACACATTGCTGTAGCCCTGTCAACAGTTTTTTGCTCTATGTTAAGTATAGGAATCAATAACTTTAAACTCATATAAATAAAAAACGAATTAATATTTTTACATGAAACTTACATAGGTTTAAACTACTCATAAAAACAATTCAAATGACGTAAACCGCGTAAAAATCCGATAATTACACATTGCTGTAGCCCTGTCAACAGTTTTTGGTCTGAACAAAATTTAAAAAGTGCGAAAAACAGCACTTTTAAAATCGCATTTACTGAAAACCTATTCGTCGGATTTTGCTTTACTTTTGATTTCTTAGTCACTTGGCACGCCCCATTCCATAGAATCAAGAATTTAGTTTCTATCATAAATAGAACGCGAGATATAGATGTGTCAAAAACCCGTTTTGTTCCGTCCGCAAAATATAAACTAGACAGAGTCCTAAAAAATTTTTGTAAAATCGTTTGGCAACCATTGGCGGAAATTCCTTTGATTTACGGTTCAATGCATTGCTGTTTCTTATGCTTGGCGAGAAACTCTGTCGAGTTTCTATGATCTTTGCGTGATTATAAAATATATGAAAAATATAAAAATTAATTACGATTGCAAAATAACTCGTTATTGTATAATATGCAACCGGCTGGAGCGTGGGGGAGGTTTATTTTGATCCAAGAAGCTACAATAAGTATTTGAGAATAAATGAAAAACAACAACCACAACCAAGAAACAACATTCTGAAGTTTAATGAATGATTTTTTATTTCCATTTACAGCCGATAATAATCCAAACACATATAATTATAAAATATCGTGAGTAAATAATGTAGTAAAATTAGTAACAATAAAATTCTTCAGAAAATAACGATCAAGTTTAAATAATTTGTCAAATACCGATTTCTCTTTCTTAAAGAAATCATTATGTACTCTTTTTGGATAATTAAGCGTTTACTCTATATTACTGCATATAATACTATGGGATTTCCTCCTCAACTTATCAATTATTGCTGTAATTTTTTGAGTTTTCACGATATTTCACTGTTTTTTTTATATTGACTATCAAATCAGGACAAAAAATCTTTGCTGTGTTTCGCGCATGCACAGTTCAAATTTAGTTCATACAAATACCCATATCTCATCAAATATTCAACATATTAATATTTTAATTGCAGTATACTATTCCTATAATTTTTTGTCAAGTTTTTGGAAAGCAGTGTTAAATTCAGATGAAAACTCTACTCTGCATGCTATAAAAAAACTTTTTGAATTTTTCACAGAAACATGAACATCTCCATGAATATACGTGGTATGCTTACACAGATGCACACAAATGTTGAACAGAACCTATATAGTCATTTGCTACAGTGACAGACCATTTTTTAGCATTTTGTATTCCTTGGGTGATCGAAAATATGATTATTGCCCCCCACCCTCTAATTGTCCTCGCGACAAAATCTTCATTGAAAAAGAAGAAGTCAAACATGTTCTTTACATCCTCAAAGTTCAAAGGAAAGTTCATGAGTTTCAGTAGATATTCGACGAAACGTCAGAAATTGGTCACTGCCCCTTAATTTCTGGACATTAGTGTATATTTAAAAAAATATGCGATAATCAATTAATAGTTTCATATTAATTAGATTATGATTATAAGCTGAGAAATCAATTTAGAAAGCCTAAAAAGATAGTTTAAATGTTTTTTTTTTCTTTCGTGATGCCTTATCTTAAAAAAATGAAGCTGGGTAAATATTATATATTTTTTGGATCGCGTTTTTTCTCGTGTGTTAAAAAGCCGATGAATTTTTCAGGTTACGGTGCCCATGCCAAATTAACGCATTGTAAGTAATTACAGCGATGGAATTAAGCGTGATTTTCAAGATAAAGCTTATAAAATAATGTATTTAAATGAAACTATTTATATTTTTATACTTATTAAAGCATAACTCACAACTAGTTGTCGAAATGAGCTGTAAGTTTGAATTTGCTTATTTGAAGCTATTAGAAATCTATTATCGTTAAAATATTCATGAGTTACAGTTCATAATATTTCGAAAAATATAGATATTTTAAAATACATTTTCGGAAAAATATGAATCTCGTAACCTATGAATTTTTAAAAACAGAAATCGATGTCTATAATCTTTAAATAGGTAAACCCAAAATTACAGCTCATTTGGACAAATAGTTTTTGAGATCAGGGTTCGTACGGCTCCTGGAATTTTGCGACCAGGAAATTCTTCGGTACCTGTATTTTCTTACAGAAAATCTCTCCTTAAAAGAAGGTGATGTTTCGCGAATTTAACCTAGATTTCTTTTTCTATAAAGAAAATACTGGCGAAACTCCTGGAAAATTCCCTGATCCGTACGAACCCTGTGAGTTATGCTTAAAAAACTATCCTCGTTGCAATCCGTTTTGCAACAATTAAAAATTAATTTAACATTATAAGCTCCAAACTTTAAACCTTTAAACTGAATGAATTCCCATTTAATATCCGAAGATAGAATGTTTCAAAAAATCCAAATACGAGGGTAAGTCATTAAGCAAATCACAAAAGATAGTTAAATAATAACTTACAATGATATTCACTTCAAAACTATTTTTATTTCTCAACATATTCTCCACCCATATTTATGCACTTATATCACCACTTTATCAGTGCTCCAACACCAGCTGCATAACATTATTTGGGTTGCTGTCTCAGCCACATTAGGACTTCAAGTTGAACCTTTTCATCATCTTGCAAATTCTTCAACATCCACCATACAGCTTCGACTTAGCCCCAAGCGATTTTCATCTGTTCAGTCTACTAAAAAACCATCATGGAAGCAAGATGATGTTCACAGATGATGAAAAGGTTCAACTTGAAGTCCTAATGTGGCTGAGACAGCAACCCAAAGAATGTTAAGCAGCTGGTGTTGGGGCACTGATAAAACGGTGATATAAGTGCATAAATATTGGTGGAGAATATGTTGAGAAAAAAATATAGTTTTGAAATGAATATCATTATAAGTTATTATTTAATTATCTTTTGTGACTTACTTATAATAACTTACCCTCGTGTGTTGTCAAAATCCGGTGTTAGTATTGGAAATTTCAGAGTGTTGCACAATTTCCATATAAAAACGGCCCCTTAACCTTATTTTTTTTTACATAAATTGAAAGAAGAGATAATTTCTAATCATGGGTGCATAAAGTCCATCCAAGCCAAGACTGATAACGTTTCTGAGTATTAGGAGTAACCAACTGGAAATGGACTAGAAGATTTCTATGACTTGCATTATGGCATTATTTGCATTATAAAAATTTATCTCTTAACAATAAAAGATAGTGATTAAAAGTTCTTAATAGTAAACTTGCTACTATTTAAGTATATAAAGTCAAATTTACTATTAATAAAAATATCTCCAAGACTCACATAAGTCCTGAGAATGAAATCTTGCACCCATGTTCCTAACCGACCGGCTAATTTTATTTTTCTCTGCCACATATTGCCGATTACATTTTATGGGGTGTGCCTTTTTTTAAATACTGGCTGTAAGAAGTTTTTTGCAAAGTCGTAGCAATGAAAGGACTATTCTTCAGTATGTATAAAAAGATGGTGTTTCAAAGGAGGTTTCCCTGAAAGACTCTTTTGACAGAAATCACATTTATATGTTTTTTTTTTTTTCAACAGAATGGGTCCTAAAATGCATCTCCAACTCTGTCTTAGTAACAAAACTTTTTTCACATACGTTACAAACAAATTTGTGAGCACGCAAATGTCTGTCGAATATGCAGATTATTGAAAATGCTTTTGAACAGACAGGACAATTATAGGGTTCTATTTTGTTACACATACGAATGTGACAGTTTAACACGTTGACGGACACTTGCGGCTATAGCCGTCAAAGCGAAGTTCACAATGTGGCATGACGGCTATAGCCGCCCAAAAGGAAACGGTCGTTTTTAGACACTACGGCTATAGCAGCACAAATGTGCATTTACCGGCGTACAAGTAGAAGCCCAGTGTCATGTTTTGGAAACATTTTTTTATGTTGAAGTTCGTTTTCCACCTGTTATACGAGTTGCAGCTTCAGTATGCACGTGCAGGGTGGCTAGTGGTCAGGGAAAAATACAGTAAAAAAAAATATAGTTACCAGTATATTCTTATAGAAAAATCCAAATTGATTATTTGATCGAATAATCAACATAAATTTTTCTATAAGAATATACTGGTGTTTATCACTTTTTTTGACTGTATTTTTCCCTGACCACTAGCCACCCTGACGTGGTTGTGAAGGAAGTAGTGCAACCTAATTAAAGGTGCTGAATTAATTAAAATTAAGTTTATTTAAGCAGAAAGAGTAAAACTACTTCTAATATTCTAAAAATTACAAAAACATATAGTGTCGATTACCGAACTTCAGTTGTTCCTACTGTCCGTCAACGTGTTAATATGTATCTTTTCTAAAATGGCATTCCACAGGTAGGACATTTATATTGTTTTCCTTAAAATGATTTTCATTGTGTTATGTATGTTACAATTTTCACTATCAAGTACTTTATGGCAAACAAGGTATGTAAAATGTCTCTCTCCCAAACGACTTACGAAGTTGAAGAACGTAATCGCTCTCTCTTCCATAAAAATTTCTTTACAGATATCACACAAATAAGGGTTTTTTTTCTCTCCATCACCTTACATTAACAGTGTTCCCCTTTCTTCTATGTGGGATCGAATATGATTATTAAAAGCAAAAAACATTTTGAACAAAAGCAGTTGAACAAAATGAACACTGAGTTTCCATTTGAAAAACATTCTTCTTCTTCTTATTTTCCTTACTTACTGATAAAGTTTCTTGTATGTGGGTTCCAATATATGACTGCAAAAGATCATTTAGGGGGAAAATTTTGGTTAAAAACACTGGTAGCAATTTTCTCCAAAACGGCTAATAAAGTGCATCGGTGGCAATTAAATCTTGTTTCCATTTATATGTGTTTTAGTACATGCGGAACTAGAAAGATTTTTCATTGATATGAGTTCTTAAATAATTTCAACCATATTTATTTACACATGTTTTGCACAGATGTCACATTAAAATAGCCGTTCACCAGTATGAATGTTAAGATGTGTTTGTAACTGTGCTTTTCAAAAAATCTTTTCTTGCATAATTCACATTTATATGTTTTTTTTTTTTTTTTTTTTTACTAGAATGGATCGGAAAATTTGTGACCACGACAGTGCCTGTCGAATACACGCTTTATTGTAAATGATTTTGAACATATAGGGCACTTATAGGTATCTTCTTTTTTATGAACAACACGAATGTGCTTTAACAATAAGTTTCTTTTTGGAAATAATTCACTACAGATCGAGCATTCATAGTGTATTTCTGTAGGATGACTGACAATGTGTTTTTGTACAGATTTTTCACTATCAAATACTTTCTGACAAATATGACATGTAAAATGTTTCTCTCCAGAATGACTATGAAGGTGAAAATGAAGACTATACTCGCTTTCTTTCGTAAAAATTTCATTACAGATATCGCACTCGTAAGACTGTTTTCCTTCATCATCGTTCAATAACCGGGTTCCACTTTCTTCTTCATGGGATTGAATATGCTTATTCAAAATATCTTTTGGAGTAAAAATTGATGGACATGAACGCTGATAGGTTTTCATTTCACGCAAATTATGCTTGTGGGTTGAAATGTGGGTTGAAATATGGGACAGCAGAAGATAATTGTGGGAAAATACTTTCTGACAAACATGACATGTAAAATGTTTATCTCCAGAATGACTACGAAGGTGAAGACGATAATCGCTTTCTTTCATAAAAATTTCATTACAGATATCACACTCGTAAGACTGTTTTACTTCATCATCGTTCAATAACAAGGTTTCACTTTCTTCTTCGTGGGATCGAATATGCTTATTCAAAATATCTTTTCGAGTAAAAACTGATGGACAAAATGAACACTGGTAGGTTTTTATTTCATGCAAATTATGCTTTTCGTCATTTTTCATAAACACTGGAAATTTTTCTTGTCTGTGGGTTGGAATATGGGACTGCAGAAGATCATTTTGGGGAAATACTTTCTGACAAACATGACGTGTAAAATGTTTCTCTCCAGAATGACTACGAAGGTGAAGACTATAATCGCTTTCTTTTGTAAAAATTTCATTACAGATATCGCACTTGTTAAACTGTTTTTCCTCATTCTCGTTCAATAACAGGGTTTCATTTTCTTCTTCATGGGAACGAATATGCTTATTCAAAATATCTTTTTGAGTAAAAACTGATGGACAAAATGAACACTGGTAGATTTTCATTTCATGCAAATTATGCTTTTCTTCATTTTTGATAAACACTGGAGAATTTTCTTGTATGTGGGTTGGAATATGGGACTCCAGAAGATCATTTTGGGGAAAAACTTTCTGACAAAATGGGCACTGGTAAGGATTTTCTCCAGAATGGCTAAGAAAGTGCATCTGTAAAACACTTTGATCAGCAAATGTTTTCTGACAAACATGGCATGTAAAATGATTCTCTGCAGAATGACTAAGAAGGTGAAGACTGTAATCGCTTTCTTTCGTAAAAATTTCATTACAGATATTGCACATGTAAGGCTTTTCTTCCTCATCATCTTTCGTTAACAAGGTTCCACTTTCCTCTTCGTGGCATCGAATATGCTTATTTAAAGTATCTTTTTGGAAAAAAACGGTTGGAAAAAATGAACATTCCAAAATGGTGTGTTCCTTTTCTTTATGAACATTTAATATGGATCTTTTTTTAAATGATTTTCCACAGGTAGGACATTCATACTGTGCTTCCTTAGAATGACTTAAAATGTGTTCTTGTAAAGCATTCTCATTATCAAATACTTTAAAACAAACGTGACATATTAATTTTTGCACTTCAGAATGACTATCAGAATGACGCGCATAATCGCTCTCTTCAATAAACTCTTTTAAACATATGTTACAAACAAAATTATTTCTTTCGTGAGCACGCAAATGTTCGTTCAATAAGCTTTCTGTTGAAAATAGTTTTGGACAGATGTGGCATAAAGAGGGGTTTTCTTTTATATGAACACTAATATGATATTTTAATTCGCATTTTTCTGAAAATGATTTTCCACAAGTAGGACATTCATACAATTTGTAATTAGAATGACTTATAATGTGTTCGTGTAAAGCATTCTCGTTATCAAATACTTTATGACAAATGTGACATGTAAAATGTTTCTCTCCAGAATGACTACGAAGGTGAAGTTTATAATCGTTTTCTTCCGTAAAAAATTCATTACAGATATCGCACACGTAAGGCTTTTCCTCCTCCTCATCTTTCATTAACAGGGTTCCAGGTGTTTCGTCGTGGGATCGAATATGCTTATTCAAAAAATCTTTTCGAGCAAAAGTTATTGGACAAAATAAACATTGGTATGTTTGAATTTCAAGAACATTACTCTTCTCGTCATTTTTCACAACCATTGATGAATTTTCTTGTATGTGGGTTGGAATATGTGACTGTAAATTATCATTTTGGGGAAAAACTTTTTCACAAAATGGGCACTGGTAGGTTTCCATTTCAAGCCCACGATTCTCATCATTTGACATAACCACTGAAGAATTGCCTTGTATGTGAGTTGGAATATGTGACTGCAAATTATCATTGTGGGGAAAAACTTTTTCACAAAATGGGCACTGGTAGGTTTCCATTTCAAGCCCACGATTCTCATCATTTGTCATAGCCACTGAAGAATTGCCTTGTATGCGAGTTGGAATATGTGACTGAAAATGGTCATTTTGGGGAAACGTTTTCTTACAAAATGGGTACTGGTAGGGATTTTCTCCAGAATGGCTAAGAAAGGGCATCTGTGATGAACCTTGATCAGAAAATGTTTCCTGACAATATTTCTTTTCCGAATGACTATCGAGATGATGGGCATAATCGATGACTTCCGTAAATATTTCTTTACAATAATCACACACGAAAGGTTTTATATCTGATTGAATTTCAAGATGTTCAGGTAAATTACTCTCTTGAGGAAACCTTTCTTCACAAAAATCATAACTAAATATATTATCCATGTTACAGATTTTACAATGTTCTTTTTAAAACATTATTCTCAATACTTCATATATGTTTTCAACTTGAATACATAAAATTTCAATCTGAAATTATGTATAATAACAATCGAATTTTTGAATAAAATTTGAAAAAGTGCACCTGTTTTTCTGTATTACATAAGTATCTTCCAAAAGGTTTATGTTGGAATATAAATAACATTCCAGATATCTTTTTCATAAGACCTTCGTCAGAGTTAATGGAGAAATATATGTTAATGAAATACATAAAACACCTGAAAAGAAAAAAAAATAGCAATATAGTGTCAGAAATTTTTAAAGGTATTTAAAAAATGTTAATAGTATTAACTAGTATAATACTTGTTTTCTGCACAATTTAATTCAAAGGAAAAACTCAGTAGATGTAAATTTTAAGCAATGCATTGCCTCAATGATTTAAATTTCAATTTTACTAATGTGCATTTTCTCATAAAAATAAATTAATATGAAATTTACAGCTCTCTGCAAAAAGGATATGAGAGGTGTACACTGAATTTTATGTAATGAATTTAACTACTGCTACATTGAAATCACCAAATTCCCAGTACCTGCCACTTTTGTATGTACAATACAAGGGGGAAAATGCACCCAGTCCATGCTATTTTATCACCAAATTAACGTCGAGAGATGAGAACGTTACCTTTCGGCTTCTTTCTGAATATGAATTAAAAAAATTGAGTTAGAGGATATCGGAGTTTGATTATACCAGACTTCGAGTAGTGTGCAATCTCATAGAAATTATAATCATGAATATTAGTTTCGAAATATTCACAAAACAACAATACTGAAGAAGTTTCAGTCAGATTACAATCATCGTAATGGAAAAGGTATGTCATCGTACTTTCGCACAAATGTAAAATTACTATTACATCTTTCTTCCGCTTTTGTTTCCAATAGTAATTTAAAAAAAAACACGGCTTCTGGTAGCTAAAGAGTGTAGCAGGAGAAGATCCATAATGTTTTTAATTCATTACGTTCATCCTTCAAAAGGGAGAGGTAGGGTCAGAGATCATGTAAAGGTAATGTTCACAGTAGCAGTAGATGTTCTTATATGGGGATAGAAGTGAAGCAAGATGTATAGTGTACAGTTCAGAATATAGCTGAAGTTATTTGCTTTGACTTGGTGAAGTATATGGGAATTGGGAATAGGATCCAGGGTTGTGGTCATTCCAGGAGGGGTAGTACTAGCCCTAGGTGATATTTCAGGACATATTTGCTTGGCATACTAACCGAAAAAACACTTAACTCCCTCTTCAATACATTTTATTATAATAAATAGTACATTATATACAATTTTTTTTTGTTTCAAAAGAAAAGTAATTTTACCAGAACCCTTTAATCAAGCTGCTAAAAAATTGCGATTTTTGCATTACTGAAGGATGAAAATCTCTATTTTTCTTCACTGACCAACGAAAATTGCAAAAGATTTTTTTATAACTGATTGGAAAAAATTGCGATTTTTTGTGACTGACAGACGAGAATAGAAAACTTTTTTTAATGACTAATCGATAAAAATTGTGATTTTTGGTAACTGATCACCAAAAACTATGATTTTTTTTAATGCAAATCAACGAAAATCACTATTTTTAACGATAGACTGAAGAAAATTGCGACTTTCGTGATCATTTCGCATGATGATTGATAATTTTGATGATTTCAAATGCCGATATAGCACAAAATTTCAGGAATTTTAGGACAGACTACCCTATTTTAGGACATTTCCGGACGTTTTAATTTTTTTCAGGAATTTCAGGACAAGTACGACCCCTGGTCCAGTAATCATGAAGGTTAAAGAAATGCAAAAAGAAAGAAAAAATAAACATCTTTTATGGCCACTTATTTCATTTGAAATCCACCCTCAAATATTCAAATCAGGGAACGAAACTTTCTTAAAAAAAAAAAAAAAACGAAAAAGGTTGGGGGAGGGGGGAGGGGGTGATCACGTTGGAGGTAAAAAAATTAACATGAATACCTCGAAATGTAACAAATTCACTGCAAAATGAATTTTACAAAATTTCCAATTAGAACAGAAGTTATCGCTAAAAATATCTTCCAAAAAGCGATTTCCTGTCATGCTTATAACATTACCTTTGAAGCCTCTTTTTCACAAAACTGTATTTTTTGGCATTGTGTGCACTCCCATTTAAAAACTAATTATCATAGAACCTTAAAATTTTGCATTTTACTAATTTTCATGTATACTTTTAGGCTGGGCCTAAATTGAACCTGATTTTAGTCATAAAAATTTGTGTATTGAAAAATTAAATCTAAATTTTTTGGTAAAGTTAGTGAATATGATTATAAAAGCCGTTAATTATGCTAATGAATAGGAATATACTTTTAAATTTAGGTTCAGTGTAAATATAGTAGTATAAGAGAAAGTGAATGAGATAGTAAATGTGTATCTACAGTAGAATATTTAAAATCTTGCGCATAAAATGCACATTTTAATAATCATTTTTTTAAAAAAGCCGTTTTTATCGTTATCATTTAATTAACTAGGACTTCCCTCAAAGGGATTAGTCTGAGTGATATTGCTGAGAACATGGGGTTAACAATTACGATATAAAGAAGATACAATATATATATTAAAAAAAAAGAAAAAAGGCCGGATCTTTTAAAACGCCAAGCTTTTTAACCCCTTAATCGTCGTGCCCGAGACATTCACGGGCAGCGTAGACTACGCCTGTTTTATTCAGATTGTTTCATTCCCACCAGTTTTTTAAAATAGTATAATTGGCTTTATTCTCGCATTGTTGTGTCTGCCTATTAAATAAAGTGAATATTTCTACTTAAAAAAACTGGTGGTAATAAAGCAATCTGAATTTTTAAAAGCAGCCTACACTTATCGGGTGCGACGATTAAGGGGTTAAAGTTTCGTAATCGGATTTGCAGCAAAGAGCGTCGTTTAGCAAGCGTAGTTTAATGCAAAATTTAATTTCATTTATGCAACATTTTCTTTGTAGCAAATATTTACATTTGAATTAAAAAATATTCCTCCTTGTTTATTTGAATAACTATTTATAGAAACTCGTACACTTCAAATCACATTGATAACATACTTTGCTACAAATCTGATTACCAAATTGTCGCCTAAATTCCTACTAAAGTACATAAAAAATCTTTCGATGACTTCTGTAAAGATAAATTTTACATTAAATCTCCATATCGGCGAAATTGAAAAATTTTTTTTTCAAAGATTTTACTACATCAAACCCCACTTTTCTTCTGCCTGCCTGTCTGTCTCTCTCTACAATCTGTTTGTTTCCCTATCCGTTCTTCTACCCATCTCTCTACCCGATTGACTCTCTCTCTACACATCTCTCTACATGTCTGTATATTTCTTTACTGGTCTCTCTACCCGCCTATCTGTTTCTCTAACCGTCTGTCTACCCGTCTAACTACCGTGTCTCTCTCCGTACACATCTGTCTACTGTATCTCTACTCGTCTGTATACCCATCTAACTATCCGTCTGTCTTTCTACTCTACTCTTTAACCGTCTCGCTACCCATCTGTCTATCCGTCTCTCTAACTGTCTCGCTTCCCGTTTCACTACCCGTCTTTCGACATGTCTGTCTGTCTATATACCCCACTCTTTACCCGTCTGTCAACTCGTCTATGTACTTATCTCTATACTCGTCTCAATATCCACCACGCTACCCGTCTCGCAACCTTTCCCTCTACATCCTGTCTACCGGTCTCACTACTCGACTCTCTACCCGTCTCCCTACCCATCTCGCTACCTCTCTGTCAACCCTCTTTTTTACCTGTCTCGTTAACCGTCTGTCTATTCGTTTCGCTACCCGTTAGCTTATCTATGTCGCTATCCGTCTCTCGTTGGTTTACACGTTTCTCTACCTCTCGCCACCTCTTCCCAATATTTAAACAATTTAGTATGCAGAAGCCATTCATCTGTTATTAAATGCAAACAGGAGTAATTTATCTAATAAGAATAATCAGATGCAACTTTTTAAATACATACATAAACCAACATAATAATTCATCAGGTTTATTTTCATAGTAGTTATGTCAGTAAATCTCACCTTCTTAAACTCGAACTGCTTCAAGCTTTTTAAAAAGCCCCAAGCTCCGTATAACTGGGAAGGGAAAGTACCCTCAGGGCTATTAGATACATGTTATTAAGTTAAGTGAAAGTTTCGTAATCGGGTTCGCAGCCAATTGCTTATGTCAGACAGCGTGGCTTAATGCCATTTTAAATTAATTTCTGTAACTTTCTTTTTCTTTTTTTGGGGGTGGGGGGTGGGGAGGGTTCCAAATATTTCCATTTAAATTCAAACTTTTGCCCCCATGTTAATATTAATGTTGTTTGAATTATTAATTAATACTTTGGTGACAGAGCTTCATTCGAAACAAATGTAAAAGACTTCTACTACAGTTTTTTTTTTCTAGGAGAAACATCCGTAATCGGGCTCAAAGCTAATCGGAGAATTTAATGTCATTAATGTTATTAACTTTTATAGAGTTAAAAAAATATTGTTGCTAGCATTACTCTTGTTTGAGACCAGCCTTGTCTGTGTATCTGATGGGGAAAAGATCCGTATCATGTGCTGGTTGGAGCCATTGGGGGACAAAATAAAAATGGTGCTAATAGGCAGTTTTTGCATCTTACCAAATTTTTCTAGAGAGTGGAAAAACGTGTTTTTCAAATATTTACAAATATACGTTTATTAAACCATGTTTTTGCGCCATCTTAAAAAATTAAGTACGATGCTAAAATAAAATTTTATTGCCATTTTTGATATTTTAACAAGTAATGAAAATACATTACAAACATATTTAACAAAACTAAGAGACATTTTTGTGATAATTGTTATTGTCAGGTGGGCAAATTGTAAACAATTAATAAGCGAACTAAAAAATTACCGAAAATAACTTTTGGGAATCTCAGGAAAGAAATATCTGATATAAATAGCATTTAAAATCTTAAAATGGAGAAGTGGTCCATATAAAAATGCAAAACATAATACGCCTGATATAAGTATTTTTTTATATTTCTGAAAGCACAGATAAAAGGGTACAAATCCCGGCACAGATGTCATATACTCACCACGTTGGCGCGATTTTTTTCCTCGCCAATTTGGCGAAAACTGTTTGTTATGTTTATTTACTTTTATTTTTTATTTTAATTCTATAATTTTTATATGTATATCAAACTATAATTTATTTATTTTTATTTCCTTTTTTAAAATAATAGAAGCTATTTCATTTATTACTTTATTTTATTTTTATATTGAAATAAAAAATCACGTGCTATTATTGCATGCTATTTGTAACTAATATTCAAAAACAAAGTTTTCGCCAAATTGGCGGTGGAAAAATCGCGCCAACGTGGTGCGTATATGACATATGTGCCTTGTTTCATTTCACATATGTATTGGTGCTTTCATGTTAACTTGGCGCAGTTGATAAATCGCCAAATATTGTTTTCATAACATCTTAATATATTTCATAAAAAATTTTAAACTATAAACCTTTCACTCATTTCACTTGAAATACATACATTAAAATACATGTCTTTTATTCATTTAATTTAAAATACATGACTTTCACTAATTCCATTTAAAAGACTAAAAAGGAAAAGAAATTAAGAAGAAATAATTCCACAAAAAAACCTTTTATTTAAACATCAAAGAAATGTGTCTGATTTACACACGCAAAATAGAAAAGCTAGGCTTGGTGAGATTTGCGCCAAATCTCTAATACAAAGTTATTGCGGATTTTTCTCTTTCAAACAGAAAAAAATCCAGATTAATTTTCCATTTTTATTAAATGGAAATATGTTTTATTGTACTGATATTGTATTGTATTGTGCGTGCATATTTTTTTGCTCCATGTACTCATGAACTTTTCAATTCCGATTGTCTACGAAAATCTCCCGCCGGTGAAAATGACGTACGCACAAAATTTTCGTGACGTATGTACTTTAATTGTGCTTTTTTATCTATTTTTTAATATAATTTCCAAACCGTTTGGCATTTATTCTTGGTAATAAATAGACGTCGTTGTTACCTTTATAGGTACCTGCTGTAAAAATTTGAACGAAATCCGTTAAATATCTTTTGAGTTATGCTTGACGAAAGGTTTTAACCCTTTCCGGCACAGATAAATTCTGTTCGTAAAATACAAAATTGCTGACTGACACCGGAATTTACAAACGACTTTTTTAGAAAATAAGAACTCCTTATTTTAAGCTTTCATTGTTGAAGCAAAATTTTATTAAAATATTCTTGGTGCCGAATGCAAGTTTAGAATTAAAATTAGGTGTGCCCGGAGTGGGACCACTGTGCCGGAAAGGGTTAATATCCATCGTAGCTATATATGGGGCAAAGTAATACTGCGCTGTGTATGAGTCTTCGTTGCACTCAGACAATTAATATTGTTAATTAAATATATATATTTGAATGTTTTTTATTTCAAACCATAAGAATGTGCGAAAGTATAGAAAAAATTGTTGCATTTCATTAATTAATTTTGAAACTACAGAGGTTTTCGTACTGGTTTAATAATTGTCATTTTCATGCTGCTCAACGTGATCCAGATCAAATTGATCATCATATGAAATTAGATAGCACTCAACTTAAGACGTATGTATAGTTATTTATAGAGAAAAAGAGCGTATACGAGATAGAAAAGTCACCCATCAAAGTCTTGTAGGAATGATTAGAGAATATGTACCCCATTTACTGGAGTAACCTACGTAGTACTAATCCATTTAGCTGAAGTGGTGTTGCGCATATTAAGTGTACCTGTTACATAAATTTAATTAAAATTATCTTTTTAATAAAACTCTTCTTAATAAATACATTAGCTTTTTTACATTCCTCATTATAATTAAAAAATACATTTAAATTAAAATGTTGAGTTTCTTTAAAATTTAAGAGTTCAAAGAAGTCTGAAGTCCTAAATTTTTCTTTCTTTTACAGTAATCCATTATAACTAATGGGAATATAAGGTTTTTTCACTCAACAAATTAGATCAAATTAAATAGCACTCAACTTAAGACGTATGTAGTTATCTGCAGAGACAAAGAGCGTATCCGGGAAAGAAAACTCTTGTAGGAATTATCAGATAATTTGTCCCCTTTACTGGATTAACCTACGTAGTACTAATCCATTAGCTGAAATGGCGTTGCGTGTATTAAGTGTACCTGTTACATAAATATAATTAAGATGATATTTTTAATAAAGCTCTTCTGAATAAATACATTAGCTTTTTCATATTCCTCATTATAATTAAAACAAGAAAGAAAAATCATGCGTCAAGCATAGATTATGTAACACTTTCCAACGCTTCCAAAATAATCTTACAAATCATACCGTTTAATAAGCTAAAAGATAACATCTAAGTAAACAATTTGGAAAACGCATAAAATATTTAAAACATAATTTTAGGAATTTCCAACATATACAATATTCGGAAAAATATCCAAATACTTTTATTCAGCCCTGTATATGATCTATAGATTTGTATATATACTACATAGGATGCTAAATTTTTGTTCAGTTAGGAAACGCGTAGCACAGTTTAAAATTATCCGTCAGGAGTTTCTGTCAATAAACGGAAATGTGTTCGCGAACTTCTGTGCTTCCCTGTATAGGATCTACAGAATTTATACACACCACGTAATAGAAAAAAAACGAGTTAAAATTAAAATTGCGTTCAGTAGCTTAAAACGCACTTCCAGGAATAATTGTTAACAGACAGTAGATAATTATTTTGTGTGTGCCTGTAAATGAACGATGACTGCTCTACACACAATACTCTGTAGTAAGCCTCTTGTAATGAACCTTAGTGATATATATAAATTTCAATGCGTTTAAAATAGTGAAACATAATTTAAATAAACCGCAGACGATTTTTCTCCATAGACGTAATGTAACGGAATTCTTTTGACTGTCTCTGTAAAGTAACTATAAGTGCTATCCACACCCTATTCCATATTAAGCTTCTTCTAATGCACCTTAGTGATATATATAAATTTCAATGTGTTTAAAATAGTGAAACACTAGATGGAACCCGTCAAAATTTGACGGCAAACAACTTGATACTACCATAAAAATAAAATTTATAGTTGCTTTAACTTGACAAATTTCATAGTAGGGAGCATAATATAATTAAGCGGTCACAGACCTTTCCATCAATATATCACATGAAGGGTGTGTGCAAAATTTAGAAAGCACCCCTTGGGGGGGGGGGCAAAGTGGGGAGATGGACACCGGAGATGCATAATATGATTAAGTGGTCACAGACCTTTCCAATGATATATAACATGAGGGTTGTGTGCAAAATTTAGAAAGTAAGGGGGGAGGGGGGGCGGGGGCAAAGTGGGGAGATGGACATCGGAGATGCATAATATGATTAAGCAGTCACGGATCTTTCCAACAATATATGAGATGAGGGGTGTCAACAAAATTTAGAAAGTATCCCTTGGGGGGGGGGCAAAGTGGGGAGATGGACATCGGAGATGCATAATATGATTAAGTGGACACAGACCTTTCCAATGATATATAACATGAGGGTTGTGTACAAAATTTAAAAAGTACCCCTTGGGGGGGAGGGGGCAGCAAAGTGGGGAGATGGACATCAGAGATGCATAATATGATTAAGCAGTCACGGACCTTTCCAACAATATATGACATGAGAGGTGTCAACAAAATTTAGAAAGTATCTCTTGGGGGGGGGGGGGGCAAAGTGGGGAGGTGGACATCGGAGATGCATAATATGATTAAGTGGTCACAGACCTTTCCAATGATATATAACATGAGGGTTGTATGCAAAATTTAGAAAGTACCCTTTGGGGAGGAGGAGAGGGGGCAAAGTGGGGAGATGGACATCTGAGATGCATATGATTAAGCAGTCACAGACCTTTCCAACAATATATGACATGAGGGGTGTCAACAAAATTTAGGGGGGGGGTAGTGGCGGGATGGACCCCGGAGATACATAACATGAATAAGTGGTCAAAGACTTTTCCAGCGATATATCACATGAGGGGTGCGTGCAAAATTTAGAAAAGTGTCTCACTTGGGAGGGGGGGGGGGGAGTGGGGGGATGGACCCCAGAGATGCATAACATGAAAAAGAGGTCACAGGCGTTTCAACTTGCAACTTTTTTCTTGAAGGCATTTGACAATATTAAATTTTTTTTTTACCTAAGACAATTTAACGATATTCTTAATATTTTTGCACAATTCGTCAAATGTTCATGGAAAAAATCATGAAATTCGCTAATCAATAGTTGATAAATTATAAAATTCAACAATCGATAACGGAAAAATCACGAAATTCATCAAATGGTCTGCACACTGATGTGATGATCAAAAGGGTTTTGAAGTATAGGACAAAATTAGCTTTTGCCAAACAGCGAGTAATACTGAAAATTTGGCAATGGACTTTATTGCCACCACTGGTCAAACATAATAGTCACACTCACCAATTACGATGATTGAATGGAAAAAGATTCTTTTTCTCTGCTGTCGCTCGACAAATTTCGAAACCATTTGGCGAATTTCACGATTTTTTCCCCAAAATTGACGGATTGTGATTTTTTTTCTCGAAGCCATTCGACGATATTTGAAAACTTTTCCCCCCGAAACCAATTGATGAATTTTGTGATTTTTCCACTGTCGATTAATGAATTTTGCAATTTTTCCGCTATCAATTGACAAATTTAGCAATTTATCGACTATCGATTAACGAATTTCACGATTTTTTCCATGAACGAACAAATTGCGCACTTTCTTCCCGCTAATGTTTGACACATTTCGCCCTTTACAATTCAGCCAATGAGTTGAACGTTGTTTCTTTCCAGAAATGTCAGGAATGAAACAATTATTCTTTAGGATGAATTCCCTTCGTTCGATGCCCCATGTGTGCGATGCAGCAACGGACGTCACAGACTTTTTAGGGCACCTGCAGACTAAAAACATCTAACCAATCTTCGCGGGTGAAAAAATCCCAGATTTCGTCAAATGACTGAGGGAAAAACACTAAATTCATCAAAGGATCATGGGAAAACATGACTTTCGTTAAAAGACCACAGAAAAAACGTGAATTATGCAAAAGGATCGCGAAAGATAAGCAAATTTGTTCAAAGAATCGCTAAAAAGGAAATTTCACCAAAAAATCACGCTGTTTTACTAAATTTAGTCTAAAAATTGCAGAATAAAATGAATTTTATCAAAGAATCGCTGGAAAATGCGAATTTAGTTAAGGATCGCGAGAAAAATGCGAAATTCTTCAAAGGATCACTGAAAAAACATGAATCTCGCCCAATAACAGAAAAATCGTGGTTCATAATCATTATATCATACATTATCAAAAAAGGAAATTTCACCAAAAAATCACGCTTTTTTACTAAATTTCGTCTAAAAAGTGCGGAATAAAATGTATTTTATAAAAGAATCGCTGGGAAACGCGAATTTCATAATCGATCGTTAGAAAAATGCGAATTTCTTCAAAGGATTGCTGAAAAAACGCCAATTTCGTCAAAGGATTGCTGAAAAAACATGAATCTCCTCAAAAGGAAGCAGAGAAAGTGCAAATATCGTCAAAGGATCACAGAAAAACGCAAATTTCGTCAAAGGATAGCAGAAAAAACGTGTATTTCGTCGAAGGATTGCAGTTAAAACATGAATTTTGTCAAATGATTGCTGAAAAAACACAAATTACGTCATAGGATCGCTGAAAAAATCATTAATTTCATCCATCGGCACATAAATATCATGAATTTCGTCTATCAGGGGAATAAAAATCCTTAATTTCGTCGGTCGGGTAGAGAATTTTTTTTCATCAATCGGGCGTGTAAAAATCATGAGTTTCATTTATCGGTCACCTAAAATACACAAAATTCTTGATACGGGCACATAAGAATCAAGAAATCAGTTGATCAGGCACATACAAATCATTAATTTCCTCTATCGGCACATAAAAATCACGAATTTTGTCTATCGGGTGCATAAAAATACTTAATTTCATAATCTTTTACCAAATTTCGTCTAAAAATTGCAGAATAAAATGTATTTTATAAAAGAATCACTGGGAAACGCGAATTTCATAAACGATCATGAGAAAAATGCGAATTTCTTCAAATGATCGCTGAAAAAACATGAATTTCTTCAAAGGATTGCTGAAAAAACATGAATCTCGTCAATAGGCAGCAGGGAAAGTGCGAAGATCGTCAAAGGATCACAAAAAAAGCAAATTTCATCAAAGGACCACAGAAAAACACAAATTTCGTCAAAAGATAGCAGAAAAAACGCGAATTTCGTCAAATGATTGCTGAAAAAATCATTAATTTCATCCATCGGCACATAAATATCATGAATTTTGTCTAACGGATGCAGATTTTTTTTTTTTTCATCAATCGGGCGTGTAAAAATCATGAGTTTCATTTATCGGTCACCTAAAATTCACAAAAGGGCGCATAAAAAGCAAGAAATTAGTTGATCAGGCACGTAAAAATTATTAATTTCCTCTATCAGCACATAAAAATCATGAATTTAGCAATCGGGTGCATAAAAATACTTAATTTTGTCAGTCGAGTGCAGAAAAAAAAAATCGTCAATCAAGTGTGTAAAAATTATGAGTTTCATTTATCAGGCATGTAAAAATCATGAAATTCTTAAATCGGGTGCATAAAGATCATGAATTTTGTAGGACGGGCACTAAAAATCACAAATTCATCAAGTGGGTGAGTGAAATCACGAATTAGTCAAGTGGGCACATAAAAATCACAAATTTCTTCAATTGAGTGCATAAAAATCGTAAATTTTGTCCCTCAGATGCAGAAAAATCATTAATTTCATCGATCGGGTGAGGAAAAATCCTGAATTTTGTCAAACAGATGCAGAAAAAACACAAAAGGAAAAAAGAAAATCAGAAAATCCTGTATTTGTCCAGTTTTTTTCATATTTTTAATCGCCAGTTTTCTAAGTTTTATCGCCGAGTGCTTATTTTCACCTTTAGGTGGCAATAAAGTCAATCGCCAATTTTCAGTATTGCTCGCTGATAGGCAAGTGCTATTTTTATCCTGACAAAATGGTTATCGTATCAATGGATGGAAAAAGAAAAGTGTGTAGTGTATATAAATGAATTCTGCATTGACTGTCACCTTGTATAATGACAATTGTGTACAATTTATCGCGTTTGATGGAGTTTTTAAGTTTCAAGTTTAGATTATTATATTATTAGGTAGTTTTTCATTTTATCTTTATTTTATTTTATTGAATCATTGAAGGTAAAACAGATATCTATTTCTGTGTTCATGATTGAGTTCTTTAGATATGTTTTGATTCTTCGTATATTGTTAGCAAAATTATTTAGTGCACATAATATAATTGTAAAGCATGCTTTATATACATTCTGGTGCATTTTATTAGTTGAAATTTGTTACATTTTTCGAAATGATTGTTGAATTTTGTCATCTTTTTTCCCGCAACCAATCAATAAATTTCATGATGTTTTATTGGTGATTGGTTGCAGGAAAGTATTGTGAAATTCAACAATCATTCAAGAAAATGTAACAAAATTCTACTAACAACAGGAGCCTCTAAACAAACCAGTTCAAAATATGCATTCATATACATTAGATGCTGTACCATCTGTCCATTTACATATTAAAATGTGTACTAAATGATATAAAACATTTTAAAAACTGAAATTTTACACTTACATCTTAATTGTAAGTTTCATTGTTTACATGAGTGGATTTTAAGGAGTCTACTGCATATATATATATACACATATACTAAAATTATCTATCTAAATCCATTTGAATCATTGAAAGTTTTGTTAAGATTTGATCGTATTTCAATCTTTAGAATGCTTTTCTATTACCCGACATAATACCAATAAATTGTCATACTAAAGTTCCAAAACCTTTAAAAAAATTGTCAACAAACCAAAAAATTCCATGCAAAACACATCCATACACACTATCATAACAAAATGATCAAAATGCACAGGTGGTAAAGCTGTTTAGAAGCTCCTGTTGTTAGTAGAATTTTGTTACATTTTCCCGAATGATTGTTGAATTTTGTGATCTTTTTCTCGCAACCAATAAATAAATTTCACGATGTTTTATTGTGATTAAACTATGAATTTTGTTATTTTTTTACATATAAACACAATTGCCGACTCAGCAAGTTTCTGGATTTGTCCATGTTAGTGAAACTTTTTTTTTTTTTTCATGCAACTGCTGGTCAAATTTTTAATCAATTTTTACAGCCGAATGCAACTATTAAAACATCTGTAGTATTATATTCAAAAAGGTAAATTTCAGCTTTATAAATCCTAATAAAAACTCGACCATTACTTTTTGGTTTAAGCAATTTAAAGTAGCAAAATATACATACGACATATCCAAAGAATTCAATCATGAACACAGAAATACATATGTGTTTCTATGTTCATGAGCTCAATATAACAAAATAAATAAAGATAAAATGAAAAAATACCTAATATTTATAGTAATCCAAACTTTGAAACATGCTGCTTACGATGACTCCCGACTAAAGATCTCAGAGACAGGAAATGCCCTCACCTCATTGGCTGAAACAAATCTGTCTGTAGAGAGTAAAAGCCTCTAGTTGATTGGCGGAATGCTCGCGCATGCGTATAAAAGTCAAATTCGCATGAAAAACGAAATACCAGGTTAGCTTTAAATAGATGGATTATTTAAATAATCCGCAAATGATTTTTCCCCATAGACCGCAATGTAACGGAATTCTTTTGAATGTCCCTGTAAAAAAACTATAAGTGCTACACACTTCCGTTGAAATAGGGAACATGCTATAGATAACGACAATAACATATAAAAATTGCAGAGCAATCCGAGCATATTTACGGGAGTTAGAGCACGGACAGACGGCCAAACGGCAGACGGCCAGACAAACCGAAGTCATAAACACTTTTCAACTAGGTTGGAAAATGTTAAAAAAGACATTTAAATTCGATATTTAAAGGTTAAATGTTGAGTTTCTTTAAAATTTAAGAGTTCAAAGAAGTCTGAAGTCCTAAATTTTTCTTTCTTTTACGGTAATCCATTACAACTAATAGCAATATAAGGTTTTTTCACGGCTATATTTAATTAAAAAAGAAATACCCTAAAACGGATATTTATCCGGATATATACCTTTAAAAATAAATACCAGGGTATTTTACATCACTGGTTTTGAGTTTGCGTCCAAGAAGAAAATCAAAGTTTATACGTTAGATTCAGAAAAATTAGCATAATATTTCAGCTTCCACCCCCTTTTTTACACTAAAAGAGTATAGCGATTTCCGTTGATTGCTGCCGTTAATTAATCCCATCATATTACTGCATTTTTTGAAATATACATTGAACAGGAAAAACTGCGAGTATACTGTATGTAAGTTTAAAGTAATCAAATTGCATTATGATACGTTTTAAATCAAATTATTTAATTTCTTAAACACAGCGAACTTTCTCCAAAACACAATATATATAAATAGACAATGTACTAAGACATTGTTTTCGGTGTATTTTGCTAGAAATTACGTATAAAGGCTTGATTTGAAAGTTTAAGAAAAGTTTATCAAATTTTCATGTATTTCAATTAACATAAACATGAGAGCTAATTTAATAAGTTATCAAGAAACATTGAAAAGTGAATTTTAATTTTATATTACTACAATTGCTTAGGTTATTTATGTTAGTTTACTTACCATTAGGATAATTTTTTAAGAAATTACATAATTTGATTTAAAACGTATCATAATGCAATTTCATTACTTTAAACTTATATACAATATAATTTTATTTAAAAAATCGAGAAATATTGAAAAGTCAATTTTAATTTTGCTTTACTACACATCTTTAGGATTACTTATGTCCTTTTACTTAGAATTCTTTAATGTAATTTCTTTTTTCGGCATTTTCTACAAATTTCATTTTTAAAAATTCGACGATGTCTTGCTGGAAAAAAAAGCATCACCCATTCGTGCTATGTGCACTAATGGAAGGAACATCTAAAAACCTTTAAATCTAACTGAAAATTGTGCTAAGCGAAACTGCACTAAGCGAGGCGAAATTTGCCGTTTTTTTCGCGATCTTTTGACGAAATTTGCCGTTTTTTCGCGATTTTTTGACGAAATATGCAGTTTTTTCGCGATCCTTTGACGAAATCCGCGTTTCTTTGCGCAATCCTGCGACGAAATTTGCGTGATCATGTGATAAAATTCGCGTTTTTTCGAGCGAAATTCACGTTCGAAACTGTGACGAAATTCACGTTTTTTTTTTTTTTTTTTTTCAGAAAATTGTAGTTTTAGACAGATTTTCGTAATATCGTAGTTTTTGGCTCAAAATCGTAGCAACTACGATTTTTTCGTAGCAGTTGGCAGCTCCGTGTTCCTGATTTCACATTGCTGCATCTCTCTGCATCCACTTTCGTTTTTCAAATAATTGTACAGCATTTAAAAATAAATTATTCTATAACATTAATTTTTAATAAAAATATGATTTAATAAAAATTTTTGAATGAACATTTTATTTTGATTTTCAGTTTCACGTGTGAAATAAGAAACACATGTTTCATGCATCTCATTTAATTTTATTATTATATAATATTTTCTTCAAAGAAATAGTTTCAGAGGCAAAATGCTAAAAAAAAGTACTATTACCCAGTAATGTAGCCAGATTTTTTTTTTTTAAAAGGGGGGGGGGGGGTAGACAACTTCCGATGAAGAAATTAAAATAAATCAAATAAATAAGAAAAAAAAATTCTCAAAATTTAATATTAACGCATTTTAAAATTAATTTTAATTAAAATTTTTCAGAAAAAAGATATTTTGTTGATAAAAAATGTCCCCCCCCCCCTCGGGACTTAATCTTAAACATTATTACGAGATATTTTCATACTTTACAATGTTGAAAAGGTTCACTAGCCAGTAACTGGCTACTAAAAAAAAAAAATATCATTCTGGCCAGTAGCTACTAATCAAAATTCCTTATTTTAATCTTTACTTTGAAATATTTTAAACCTGATTTGGTAGTCTCTGTGTTATATGTGCTGTCAAGGGTCGATCCAGGAAAAAATTGTGGTCTATTTAGGGTCCCATCACAAAAATCCATTTAATAAAACGGGCTCTTTAAAAAAAATTACTCTTAATAAAATAGGGAACCCCTTCACAAAATTCCATTATTCCATAAAAACATGTTCGCCATTAATTATTTTTATTTTGTTAGGTTTTAAAATGTGTAATTTGCAAAGAAAACCAATTCACCAGAAAGGAAAGATTTAAAGAAGTTATTATTAAATGCATGATTTGAATTTGATTAGCTGGATTTAATCTCTCGTAACAAAATGTTATTTTTCACAAAAATATGATAAATTTCACTATTTTTTTTTTTTTTTTTTTTTTCACAAAATGGGCCTCAAGAAAAAAAAACCCTCCATCGATCCGCCATTGTTATGCTTTATATGGTATATTTAAAACATAGAAAATAAATGTTTTTCAAATTGATGAATTTTTGAGTTGAAATTAGATTAAAATTTACTTTTAAAATAGTGTCTGTTCTATATTAATGTTTATATAATTATAATGCCTTATACAAGTTACCATTTGCAATATCAATATTATATATCTACATTTTGTTTTTTAGAGTGCAGTAGTAAAGTCAGATGCAGAAAAGCCAAATGTCCTTACAGAAACTGCTATAAGAGATGGTGATGGTCACACTTTTGATGCTGCTGAGAAGTCAGAATCACTTTTAACTATTTGTGATAGAACTGAAAAAGTAACAGATCAAGGTTGTACTACTGCATCAAATTTAGAAAATGCTGCTTCTTCTGAAAATGTACTTACTCTACATGGTAATGGAGCAGAAGAGTTGATTATGGTTGAAGACTGCTTTGTTTCAAGTGCTTCAGAAGATGCATCTCTATGCAAAAGTGCATCAAATTCAACTGATGAAGGAACTGCTTCACAGGGTCAAATTCCAAATGATGAAGCAACAAAAAAAAAAGAAAGGACATGGGCATAAAGTTGGTTTTGAAACTAAATGGAGGACAGAATTTCCTTGGATACGATGTGATATTAGTGAAGGCAAAGAGTTGCTTTACTGTCAACTTTGTAAAGACCATCTTTCAAATGACAGCCGATATAAAAATTCCCTTTGGATAACACGAGGAACCGCAACCGTACGGTTAGACAAGATAAAAAACCATGCTATATCAGAAATGCATAACAATGCAATATCTATTGAAACCACTCTAATTAATGAGGCAAATGCAGCACAAGCAAAATGTTTCGAGGACTCTCCAATGTTCAAGGCTGTAGGGTCTGCTATGAAATGTTTAAATTTTTTAATCAATCATAACATTCCACATACTACAATATTCCGACCATTTATTGAATTTTGTATTGAGGAACTAGAATCTCCGATATTGGCCCCTTTAAAAAAGACAAAAGATGCAACTGCCTCATACACAAGTTACGAAACAATCAATGAATTTATATCATCCATGGCAGAAACTCAGAGAGAGTCTATAATTGATTCTGTTCAGAGCAGTCCATGCTTCTCACTGATGGCAGATGAAACAACAGACAAGACTGAAAGGAAACATCTTGCTGTTTCTGCAAGATATATAAAGGATGGAAATCCTATAGTATCATTTCTGAAGGATGTTCAAATTCCAAATGGTACTGCAGAAACTATTTTTGTAGCTATTTCGCCAATAATTAATGAATGTGGTGGATTTCACAAAATGTCAGGTTTTGGTAGTGATGGTGCTCGCGTAATGGTAGGTGAAGTCAATGGTGTTGCAACTAAAGTCACTGATAAAAATCCAAAAATCATAACAATCCACTGTCATAACCATCGCCTTGCCTTAGCAGCCAAAGATAGCTATGAGGAAAATTCATCCTTACAAAAATTCGATGAAACTGTTAAAGCACTTTATAAATATTATAAAAACAGCTCAGTCCGATCTTCGAGTTTATCTGAAGTTCAAAATATTTTGAATAAGGGAAAATTCACCAAACTGAAATGGGTGAGTTTTACAAGATGGCTTTCACATGAAGAGGCCATTAATTCAATAAGAGTCAACTTTCAAAATATAATAGTTGATTTGGAAAATGCAGTGGCTGCCGAAAATTCAAACAATAAATTAAAAGGGCCTACTCCCCAAGGTTTGCTAAAAAATTTAAAATCATATGATTTTTTCCAATGGGTTCATTTCATGTGTGATACATTGGCAGTAATTAAAAAACTTACCTTATTTTTTGAAAGAAGAGAAGTGGATTTATCTGTCATTGAGGGAAAGGTGGCAGTGGCTCAAAAGTCATTAGAAAAATTAAAAAGAAAGCCTGGAGGTGAATTTTGCAACAAGTTGGATGAACAAGCAAGGAAACTTGGTATTCCAGCTCCTGTTGGAGAGATTGCCAATAACCTTTTTAAAAAGCAAACGACACATTTTATTGATACACTCATTCAAATTATTTCTGAAAGAATGGAAAATGTATCAATAATTTCTTCACTTGGCATATTAGACCTCCGACAGGCCCAAGAAGAAGACTGTTCCACAAATTATGGTACATCTGAAATGGTAGAATTGGCTGAGTATTTTGATATTAATAAAGATGACTTATTAGTAGAATGGGAGGATTTTAAATCAGTCTACTTAAATCCAGACTTTAAATCGGAGAATCTGTCGATACAAAATTTATCCAAGATCTTGTATAAATCAGAGGAACGAATTGGACAGAGGTTTCCACTGGTTCAGATGCTGCTAAACATAGCAATAACTTTGCCACTATCCACAGCTGAGGTTGAAAGAGTATTTTCTCAAGTGACATTAATTTTAACTGATCACAGAAACAGATTGAAGGTAGAAAATACTGACAATTTGTTAATGATCAAATTAAATGGAGAACCAAATTATATATCTGCTGTCAAACATTGGCAGATTAAAAAAAAGTATCGTACATTTTTTCTATAATGTATTGCAAAATCTCCATTAAATTGTCAATTTTGTAGTTTTTTTTTTTTCATTTAATTTATTAAATTACCTCCATATAATTTGTGTTGCTATCTTTAGAATAAATTATTTTCTATTTTATTAGTGTTAAACCTATAAATATGTTATAAAACATTGTAATGGTTCATATTTCGTGTAGAATAGGTTTAAAACTTTTTTGAAAAGATAAAAGAAAGCAATAATTAGGTAGCATATTTTATTTTATGTATTTTTTTTTCAATAAGTTGTGTGTTCTATGCTCAGAGTAACTATATATTAGAGAGAGAATCTCTTTACACATTCTACAGCCAAGATAAAATCATATGACTTGGTATAAAAGTATCCCACTCAGCATAATAGTACTATTGGTTTTTATGGACGATATTAGACCGTTTCATGATCATGATAGTCTTAGCTCAAAATATAATGGTAACAAGCTGTTTTGCCTATGATGTAAAGGAAAAGCAAACAAATGATATCTTTCATCAGTATGTAATTATTTTGCATTATTATTTTTTAATATTTAAAAAATCTTAAGACTATATCAATACAACTATGATACTATTTATTTTTAAGTGTATTTTTTTATGTTTCAACTTTTTTTTTCCTTAAAATGATTCTCATTTATTAATTTAACTTAACAAATTTTTAAAAAGTATGCTAAATTCAATTTGTTTAAATAATTCTTTCTCTGGCTTGTTTATAAAATTATAAATGTTTTTATTTCTCCAATTCAATGAGAGTTGAGATTTATTCCATGTTGACATTTATTCCAACAGAGCGAAAAATGTCCGGATCATTTGTTGGAATAGATCTCAACTATGCTATTCCAAACATTGAATATGATTTACCTTGTTGAACAAAATACTTTCCCTCTTGATTATGTTTTATGTCTAATTTAAATTTGTCAACATTACATAAAAATATGCATCTAAACTTATTACAGCAACAGCATTATGCAAAAATACCACACCCTTGCCAAGAGCTGCAATAAAATGACAAGACTAGTGTTGCTGCTAGTAACCTTTCATCGCCAAATGCATCACATCACACGGGTATGTTGGCTCTACTTCTTGTAGGTGAAAACAATTCATTGGATGCGCTTTCTACATAGTATACTTACAATGAGATTCTATGATTCAATACACAATCAGAGTTCGTACTAGTAAAAGAAATGTATTCTTTTCAGATCCTAGCCAAAATTTTAAGTAGGATGTTCGGAAAGTAAAGTTTTATTTTATATGAGATTCTTAAAAATATAGCTCAATTCCAGTCAATCTTGATTATGTATGCAGTACTAACAAATAATCCAGTGGAAGGTACGGAATGTGTCTTTTTACTGAACAAAGTGCCCTTTCACTTAACAAAAAGTGCCCTTTCACGTGACAAAAAGTGCCCTTTTCTATAAATGCCCCCTGCCCTTTTTAAAAGAAATGTGAACACTACTGAAATCAGTCCTGAGACAGAAGTGTTCCACCCATGTTCCAAATCGAACGACTGTTTTTGATTTTCACTGCAACAATTTGGTGATTAGATTTTATGAAGTGTATCTTTTTTTATATATATACTGACTGTACAAGGATTTTTTGCAAAGTGGTAGTAATGAAAGGCTATGCCAGCCTTCAGTATGTATAAAAAGATGGACTTTCAGATGTGGTTTCTATGAAAAACTTTTGACAGAAATCTCATTTATGTGTGTTTTTCAACAGAATAGGTCCTATAGTGTACTTTCAACTCAGTTTTACTAAAAGAACTTTTTTCATATACGTTACAAACAAGTTTGTGAGCATACAAATGTTGGTCGAATACATGCATTATTGAAAATGCTTTTAAATACATACAGCAATTATATATATATATATATATATATATATATATATGCAGTAGAAGATCTTTATAACGAACAACTTCTAAGACGAAAAATATGAATTAAGCAGCACTTGCATGCCCACGTTGTAAAACATTGCCACTGTTTAGAGGGCAAAACTTTATACATTAGTTCAATTTTATCTCTTTAATTCCTTTTTAATGAAAAAATTGTTATTATTATAGTAATTTTTTTTATATATATTTTTTTATAATGAATGATTTGGTACAGGCATATTTGGACCATGTGTATAAAGATTTAATAATGAAATTTATAATCTGCACAACTTTTTTTTCTCAAGAAATGCAATATAAAGCTATTCTATTACATTTTAGTATGTTTCAGACCTATTTGGCCCCGCTTACAAGGTAACTTGAATGATATGTGAAATATAACGCAAAATTCTATATAATGCACAACCTCATATTTTTAGGTTTGCGTTATAAAGATCTTCTACTGTATATACATATTTTATGAACACGAATGTGATAGTTTAATATGTATCTTTTTAAAAATAATTTTCAATGTAAATTCATGTAGTTTTTCTTTAATATGATTTATTTACATTGAGTTGTATTACATTTTGCACTATCGTGTATTTTACAAACATGGTATGTAATTAGCCATGCTTCTCTCAAAAATAAGTAGGAAATTGAACGTAATTGGTATCTTAAAGATTTCTTTACAGACATAAGGCTCTTCAGCATCTTTCATTAACAGGATTCCCTTTCATGTTCATGGGATAAAATATGCTTATTAAAAAAAAAATTTCTAGTAACCGCTATTGAACAAAATGAATATCAGAAAGTTTTCATTTCAAGTACATTATTCTTTTTTTGTCATTTTCCATAATTAAGGATATAATTTCTTGTATGTGGGTTCGAATATGCGACTGCAAAAGATCATTTTAGGAAAAGCTTTCTCACAAAATGGCCACTGATAGGAATTTTCTCCAGAATGGCTAAGAAAGTGCATCTGTGACAATTAAACCACATTTTGATTTATATGCGTTTTTGCATGTGCAGAACTTTAAAGATTTTTCACTGATGTGAGTTCTTAAATAATTTAAACCAGATTTATGCACAAAAGTTTTGTACAGATGTCACATTGAAAAATGTCATTCGCCAGTATGAATATTAAGATGTGTTTGTAAATGTGCTTTTTCTAAGAATTTTTTCTAGCATAATTCACATTCATCTGTCTTTTTTTTTTTTTTACCAGAATGGATCCGAAAATTTGTGAGCACGATAATGTCTGTCGAATACACGCTTTATTGAAAATGCTTTTAAACATATAGGACAGTTATAGCTTTCTTCTTTCTTATGAACACGAATGTGATTTTTTAGTATGGATTTTTCTGGAAATAATTCTCTACAGATAGGACATTCATACAGTTTTTCTACAGAATGATTTATAATGTGTTCTTGTAAAGATTGTTCGGTATTAAATACTTTTTGACAAACATAGCATGTAAAATGTTTCTCTTCAGAATGACTATGAAGATGAAGTCTATAATTGCTTTCTTCAGTAAAAATCTCATTACAGATATTGCACACGTATGGCTTTTTTTCCTTATCAACTTTCATTAACAGGTTTCCACTTTCTTCAGTGTGAGATTGAATATGCTTATTCAAAATATCTTTTTGAGCAAAAACTGATGGACAAAATGAACACTGGTAGCTTTTCATTTCCTGCAAATTATATTTTTCGGTATTTTTCAAAAACACTGTTGGATTTTCTTGTATGTGTGTTTGCAAATGTGACTGCAAAAGATGATTTCTGGGAAAAGCTTTTTCACAAAATGGGCACCGGCACTTTGTATGCTTGCAAAGATGAGTAATTAAATCTTGTTTGGACTTATAAGCCTTTGTGCATATGTGACACTTGAAAGATTTTTCACCAATATGAGTTTTTAAATGGGAATTTAAATAAGATTTTTGTGCAAATCTTTTTGCACAGATGTCACATTGAAAGGGCCGTTCGTCAGAATGACAAATAAGATGTCTTTTTAAGTAATCTCTTCTTGAGAAACTTTTCGGGCACAAATCACATTTAAATGGTCTGTCAGCAGAATGGGTCTGAAAATGATCTTTCAACCCGGCAGTAGTAACAAAATCTTTTTGACATATGTTACAGACAAATTTCTTTGCTTCATGAGCACGCAAATGCTTGTTAAAAAAATTTTCCATTGAAAATGTTCTTGGACAGATGTGACATTTATAGTGTTTCTTTTCTGTATGAACATGAATATGATATTTTAATTTGTATATTTCTGAAAATGATTTTCCACAGAAACTACATTCATGTGATTTTTCTTTAGAATGACTTAAAATGTGTTCTTGTAAAGAACTTTCAATATCAAATACTTTCTGACAAACATAACATGTAAAATGTTTCTTTCCTGAATGACTACGAAGGTGAAGAGCATAATCGCTTTCTTCTGTAAATATTTCTTTACAGTTATCACACACATGATATTTTTTCTGAACATAATCTTCGATTACCATGGCTTCAGTTTCTTCTTTATGGGATCGAATATGTCTACTTAATAAATCTTTTCGAGCAAAACCTGTTGCACAAAATGAACATTGGTAGGTTTTCACTTCAAGCACATTATTTTTCTCGTCATTTTTCACCTCTGATGAATTTTCTTGTATGTGTGCATGGATATGGGACTGTAAATGATCATTATGAGGAAAATCTTTCTCACAAAATGGACACTGGTAGGAATTTTCTCCAGAATGGCTAAGAAAGTGCATCTGTAAAAAACGTTGATCAGCAAATGCTTTCAGACAAACTTTACATGTAAAAATACACTTTTTATGAGCGCGAAGATGGGCATTTAAATGGCGTTTCATTGTATAGGATTTTCTGCATATATAGCACTTGAAAGATTTTCTGCGATATCGAAAAGGTATTTCGAACTTGGCGTGTTCTTCTTTGTTATGAACAGCTAATATGGATCTTTCTTTAAATGATTTTCCACAGGTATGGCATTCATACAGTTTTTTCTGAGAATGACATACAATGTGTTCTTGTAAAGATTTTTCACTATCAAATACTTCATGACAAACATGGCAGGCAAAATGTTTCTCTCTCGAATGACTATGAATGTGAATATCATAATCGCTCTTTTCCGTAAAAATTTCAATACAGACATCGCACACATAAGGCTTTTTCTCCTCTTCATCTATCATTAAAAGGCCTCCACTTGCTCCTTCGTGCGATTGAATATGCTCATTCAAAAAATCTTCTCGAGCAAAAGCTATTGGACAAAATGAACATTGGTATGTTTTTGTTTCAAGAACATTATTTTTCTCATCATTGTTTGTAACCATCGATGAGTTTTCTTGTATATGGGTTGGAATATGTGACTGTAAATGATCATTTTGGGGGAAAACTTTTTCACAAAATGGGCACTGGTATGCTTCCATTTCAAGCCCACAATTCTCGTTATTTGTCAAAACTGCTGACGAATTTTCTTGTATGTGGGTTGGAATATGTGACTGTAAATGATCATTTTGGAGAAACGTTTTCTCACAAAATGGGCAATGGTAGGGATAGGGATTTTCTCCAGAATCGTTAAGTAAGTGAGGCTGTAATGAACCTTGATCAGCAAATGTTTCCTGACAATATTTCTCTTCCGAATGACTATTGAGGTGATGAGCATAATCGCTTTCTTCCGTAAAAATTTCTTTACAGTTATCACAGACAAAAGGTTTTTTATCTGAGTGAATTTCAATATGTTGCAGTAAATTACTCTCCTGAGGAAACTCCTCTTTACAAAAATCACATTTATAGATATTATCCATGTTACAGATTTTACAATGTTCTTTTTAAATCATTATTCTCAATACTTCAGGTATGCTTTCAACTTGAATACATAAAGTTTCAAACTAAGCAGATGATAACAATTGGGTTTTTGTATAAAATTTCTAAACTTGCACCTATTTTACTGTATTATGTAAGTATCTTCAAAAAGGACTGTGTTAGAATATAAATAAAATTTCAAATATTCCTTTCACAAGACGTTGGAGTTAATGGAGATATATATGTTAATGAGATATATAAAACACCTGAAAAGAAAAGAAAAATAGCAATATAGTGTCAGAAATGTTTAAAAATATTAATAGAATTAACTCGTATAATACTTCTTTTTTGTACAATTTAATTTAAAAAAAAGAAATAGCAGCTAGAAATTTTAAGCAAACTATTGCCTTTATGATTTATATTTCCATTTTATCCATAAAATAACCAATTTTCTAATAAAAATAGTAAATGAAATTTAAATTTACAGCTCTATGGAAGAACGACATGTGCTTTATGCAAAGCGTTTAACTAACACTACATCGAAATTACCAAACTTCCACTAGATTTCACTTTTGTATATACAATCATGTAATAAAATGCACCAATGCATGTTATTTTATCACCAAATTATTGCACAGAGATGGGAGGAGTACCATTCAACTGTGAAAATGTGCCTTCTTTCCGAATATGAATTAAAGAGAATGAGTTTGATGGTATCAAAATTTGATTATATATGTTTAAGTAAAATGTCATGTTGTTTTTTATCATGAATTTCAAAGTTGATCATTTGATACAAATATCAAGCATTATTCAATGATATATTGCCATTTTGTTCGATGACCTATTCTCATCTTCCAGTTAACTTAATAATTCCGCGTGCAGAGGAAGTTTGTTATTTAGAAGCAAAAAACTGAATCAACTCAATTGATAGCCTTATCTTATTAGAATGTTTTTCCATTTAAATGGTTTTGAAGTGACCGAAATAAAAGAATAATATGATGGTGCAAGGCGAGGGCTGTACGGTTGATGAGGGATTATTTCCCAGCCCATCTCTAATATTTTTTGTCGAATAATTAAAGATGTGTGTGGTCTGGCATTGTCCTGATGGAACATACTTTTATGATTGGAAAATTCTGGCCATTTTTTTTTGATTATTTCATCCAGTTTCATTAGTTGTGGATAGTAGACATCCAAATTAATTGTTTGATTCTTTGGAAGTAGCTAGAAATAAAGAATACCTTTATAATCCTACCAAATAAACAGTAATCATCTTCTTTTGATTAATATCTGCTTTTGAAGTGCTTTGTGCTGGTTCATCTTGCTTGCTCTATGATCTTTTGCATTTGACGTTGTTGTAGACGATCCTTTTTTTCATCTCCCAGTGACCACCAGCTTTAAAAATGGGTTGGTTTTATTACATTTTAGCAATGAATCGCAGATGTTGATTTGTTTGACAAGATGAATTTCCTTTTTTTTCAATTCGGAGGAACCCAAATATTGAGTTTATTGACATAATCAAGTTGTTTTAAATGGTTTAAATGCTTTTTTGCGAAACACTAAGCTTATCTGCAAGCTCTTGTGTCGAAATGCACTGGTTAGCTTCAATCATTGCTTTTACTTTTTTTGTGACCACTCATTTTCAATTAAATACTCCTCACCATAAACATTGCCCATTTTTTTTTCTAACTTGTGCTGCATTTTTAATTTTCTGGAAGTAAAAAAGCAAAATATGACGAAAATGACCACCTGGAATCTCCATTTTCAAATAAATGTAAAACAATGAATACACAACCAAACTTGGAATTTTTTTTGTAAAATGACCTTGAAATGTGCTTTAGTATGGCTTTGATTGGATTAGTATTACCAGAGACATTCAACAATAATGCCATCTATCGAGAGATATGCCATAACTTTTTACTTAACCATTACTTAAACATTATGGGCGATTCCACCATTACGTGTGTGACTTTTAGAGAGTGTTTTTTTGCAAATCGAGACAAATTTGAAAGTGAAATTATTTAGATAACGTTTTACTTTTTATATTGCTATTACAGGACACATATAGAATCATTTTTCTTGTGACACCTTTAGTCTAAAGTAATAACAATTTTTTTTTAATAGTAAAGTCGTTCTTATGTGTGTGATTTTTCTGAGTCACACATTTAACAATGACTTTACTATTTAAAAAATATATATATTACTTTAGACTAAAGGTGTCACTACAAAAATGATTATATATGTTTCCTGTCATAGCAATAAAAAAAGTAAAACGTTATCTAAATAATTTCACTTCCAAATTTGTCTCAATTTGAAAAACAAACACTCTCTAAAAGTCACACACGTAATGGTGGAATCACCCTATACTGATGTTAAATCTACATTACTATATTGTGCACCCCTTAAAAAAAATAAAGTTCCATGATTATGAAAATGCAATAAATGCCATATTAAACAGCATTATCTCTATCTCTATAAAAGAGTAAGTGTCTGTCTGCCTGCCTGCCTGCCCGCGGATTTCTCCGTAATTATACCACCTAGGACTCAGAAATTTTTGTCATGTTTAGATGTTATCACCGGACAGTATACCTCACGGTCGGATTTTTAAATTTTAATTTAGATTAAAAAAAAAAATTAAAACGTGTATATGGAATTTTGGGTTCGAGGCTATTTCAAGCTCCTCCCATGAAATAGCCTCGGCAACGCCATCCGTGGCAACGAAGCAGCCAGCCAATGAGAGCAGGTGCAGCATCCAGAATCTAGCCACAGATTAAAGATATTCCATTACTCTATGGATCTAGCTACCAGCGACGATTTATTTACTTTCTGTTTAGTGAAGTGTAAGATGAAATTGGCCTAAACCCAGTGACAGAACTATCTTCGTGTGTCTGCAACGCTAATAATATTTCAAAAATAGTTTGAAATATGCAATATATATCATATTAAGTTCCCGATAGTTAGTTTTGTCACTGGGGTTTAGGCCTATTTCATCTTACACTTCACTGAACAGAAAGTATATCTTCATGTATCTGCAACGCTTATAATATTTAAAAAAACTATTCTTGACTGTATTTTTAGTTAGTTTGTTTCATTTTTTAACATTTTTAGTATGAAAATATTCAGTAAATAATTTGTGCAACGCTTATAATATTTAAAAAAACTGTTTTTGACTGTATTTTTAGTTAGTTTGTTTCATTTTTTTAGCATTTTTAGTATGAAAATATTCAGTAAATAATTTGAGTTCTTGGGCGGTTAGGAATCCATTGTGATTTTTTTTTTACCTCATACTTACAAATTAAATATTTTTGATGGAAACAAACAATTTACATTAAATTTTTGAGTAATTTATTGTTTACAATTTTTTTCCTGTAATTGTTTTGGACTACATTTTTAGTTCCCGAGATTGATGAATTCATAACATGCGATAAATTGTTAAGATGTATGTTCTCATTAAGATTTGTTATTGAACTCCATTTAAGAACCATTTTTAACTCCATTTAAGAAGTTTCATTTAAGAACTATTTTAGTCGCCCAAGAAAAATATTCTTAATGAAACAGATTTTCTGAGCTGTTTCTATATATTCATAATTTTTTTGTTGGGGCGTTTTTGAGTGATGTTTATGATTTAAGAACTTTTTTAGTCGTCCAAGAATCTAATGTTTTTCTTGAACTTTACTTTGAATAAAATGGAAACATTCAGTAAATAATTATTAAATCTTAATCACCTGAGAACGGATTTTTTTTTTCCAAATTGTTTCTTTTGTCACTTTATAGAATGCATACTTTGCGACGATCGGCCGGTAGCATCCAACCACCACCACCATCCATAAATATCATATAATACAATTCTAATACCGTGCAAGCGCCCCCCCCCCCCTGGTTATTTTACGATTTTCCGTCGCATTTAGGGGGGCGGATTAACGAGATTTGACGGTAATTATTAAATTGTTTTGATGAACTGATTATAAATTCCCAGTCCGTGAAATATTTATGATGTGCATTTTGTGACATGAGTTTCATAAGAATCACTCACATATAGGACAAAATTAGCACTCACCAATCTGCAAGTAATACTAAAAATTTGTCGATTGACTGTTTTGCCACCACTGGCCATCTTAATAGTCACACTCGCCAATTGTGATGATTGATTGAAAAAAGATTTTTTTCCCCTGCTGTCGTTTGATTATTTTCAAAACCATTTGGTACATTTCACAATAACCCCACCCCCCCCCCCAAATCATTTGACAAATTGTGATTTTTTTTTTAAAGCTATTTGCCGATATTTGCATTTCCCCCCCCCGAGACCATTTGATGATTTTTGAGATTTTTTTTCAATTATTGATTGATCAATTTTGTGATTTTCCGTTTTCTCACATTATGAGTTTCATCAGAAAGTAAAACAATAAATAAATATGAATGATTTGCGGAGCTGTTTCAAAATAATTATAAAGAATAAGTCTTTAAAAATGTAAAATCAATGTTATTTCTGGCCGAGTTTTTTTTAAAAATAATTATAAACCATTTTAATTTGTAAGCATGTTGTAAAAAAATCACCATTTTGTGACAAATTTTGTGTTTTATAAGAATCGCCCAAGAACGGACATGCAAATTTATGTTGTCATCGCACTCTTTATAATTATTTTTGTTGAGGGTTTTTGGGCGATGTGATTGAATTTTTGATAGAAACAGCTCCGCAAATCATTCATATTTACTTAATGTTTTAACTTGCTGATAAAATTCATAATATGTGAGAAAACAGGGATTTTTTTTTTTTTAACTTCATATTTACAAATTAAATTGTGGAAGACAGAATAGGTTTGTGGGTGTGCTGTTTTTAATAAAGACAGTTGCATTTTTCCCGCGACCCTTTCACGAAAGTTTTTTCTGTGAACCTTTCACAAAATCTGCATTTTTTCCACAATCCTTTGACGAATTTCCTATTTTTTCTGCGATCCTTCGATGAAATTCAAGTTTTTCCTGCAATCATTTGACGAAATTTGCTTTTTTTGTGATCCTTTAACGAAATTAGTGTTTTTCCACATACTTATGTCGAGATTCATGTTTCTTCAGTGATCCTACGATGTAATTCGTGTTTTTTTTTTTCAGCGATCCTTTGACGAAATTCACATTTTTCCTGTGATCCTTTGGCAAAATTTGCGTTTCCTCCGCAATCCTTTGATGAAATTTGCTTTTTTAATGATCGTTTGACAATATTCGTGTTTTCTCTGCTGCCTTTTGACGAGATTCATGTTTTTTTAGCGATCCTTTTACAAAATTCATGTTTTTTCAGCGATTATTTGATAAAATTTGTGTTTTTCTTGCGAACCTTTGACGAAATTTGCGTTTGCCAGCGATTCTTTGATAAAATATGCTTTTTTCTATTATGATAGGTAGATAGGGAAACCCCATTATCAGATCGGGACATTAGATGTAATTAAGAAACATTTGTATATTTGTAATAATTAGCGAAAATGGCGAGATAAAGGGGGTGGGGTAGGAACGACTTTTTATTAAATATCACATTTATTCTACATCAACTTCCTCTCACCACCAGGGGGTGCTTTGCTATCTCTGTTTCTATGGGCTGGATCACGACGGGGTATGGCTCTTTTCACCCGACATCAATAGAGCTTACTGATTTTAGTTTGGATTTTCACCACAGGGGGCGCTTTCGTATCTTTGGTTCTATGGGCTGTATCATGACGGGGTATGCCTCATTCGACTCGACATCGATAACCTTAATGAATTCAGTTATGTTCGTATAGAACATATTGTGCTCCCTGGCGGTGGAAGGTGTAACTAAAGGATTTTGCAGCTAACTCGGGTTCTATGGGTCACATCACGACAAGGTTTGGCTCATTCGACACAACATCAATAGAGCTTACCTATTTTAGTTCTGAATTTCACCACCAAGGGGTGCTTTCCTATCTCTGTTTATATGGGCTGGATCACAATGGGGTATGGCTCTTTCCACTTGACATCGATAGAGCTGACTGATTTTAGTTCAGATTTTCACCACAAGGGGTGCTTTCCTATATCTGGTTCTATAGGCTGGATCACGACGGGGTATGGCTCATTCGATTCTACATAGATACAGATTTTCGATTTTCACCACCAGGGGTGCTTTTCTATCTCTGGTTCTATGGGCTGGATCATGAAGGGGTATGGCTCTTTCGACTGACTTACAGTAATATATGGGAGTGTGTATGGCACGCCCAGTGTTTGCTGTCTAAGGTAGTAGGGCCCCCAACATTAGATTTGTTTAATAATAAAAAAATGTTCAACACTGATTTCAGGTACATTTAAGGTTGTGTTGGCACGGGCAACGCCGGGCGGGTAAGCTAGTAAGTAATACAAATATAAAAGGAACGATAAGCAAATGAGTGTAATAACAAACAGTATTGATAAGCTCACCTGTCTTACTAAATCATCTTAAATCAGAATCAGAATCCTATATATTATTTCTGTTATCAATATCTCTTTTTCTAAGCAAATACAAAATGCAGAACGATAAATGAGATACCATATGAAAGGATTTTGAAGTGGCTTCTGACATAGTACACTCACATTTTGTTAAAACATGTTTTTTTAATTAAAAATTGAAAATAATTAAAAATTAAATCAGTATTGTTTTCATAAATGAAATGAAAGGTTTTCTCCAAGTTAGTGTTGCCACAAAAATAAAATACTGCAACAATGATTATAAAAAAAAGTTCATTAAAGATAAAGTGGGACATAGTTGCTGTACGAGTTTATTTCATATTTATGATTAAAAAGCAAAATTTAAATTCAAATGCTCAATTTATTTTTCTTTATCCCATGTTTTTTTCCGAAACAGAGGATGTCATCCTATGTAGTTAAAATATGTTTGATAATTTTTTTTTTTTTGGCTTTTGCTATATTCAGTCAATTTTTATACTGTAACTTTGATGGAATAAATTAGATGATATTCTGACTTGTCTAATGTTGTTTGCAGATATTTTTAGTCCTCAAATTTTTTTAGAAGTTTAAACCTGCATCTAAAAAATATTAGATATAGCTAAAAAATATTACACTGTGAAATCTTCACACAGGTTCATACATTATTTCTGTTGTCAACAGCTCTTTTTATATGCATTACAAAACACATTTACAAAACAAATGAATGAGGTATCATTCGAAAGGTTTTTGAACCAGCTTCTGACATAATACACTCACTTTTCGTCAAAATATGTTTTTTGATTAAAAATTACAGTTAACTAAAAATTAAATCAGCATTGTTTTCATAAATTAAATGAAACGTTTTCCTCAAATTAATGTTGCCACAAAAATAAAATACCGCATTAAAGCCAGACCTGCCAACCTTTGAAAATGAGAAATAGTAGCACACAAAATTCAAATTTATATGAAGGTTGGTTGGTTGGTGGCTGTTTTTTACGCTGTAAATTTTAAGCGAGCAAATACTAATCAATTAAACGCATGTGTATATCCATAAGCACACAAAGTAGGAGACTCTTTTGTTTTTGCTAATTTATTTGTTGCGGGTGGGATTGATTAAACATAATTATTCCTATTCAATTAATGCTCTGTCCACTCCTAAGCCAAATTTCTGAATTTCACAGTGAATTTTCTGAAAGATTCCAAGGCGGTTGGGGGTGATGGAACTACGGGTATATCTTCCGGAGAAAAATGTCTGAGTTAAAGTCCTTCATCGGGTCGAGTAAGCTGATACAACCGGGAGTGGGGGTGTCCACTCCCGCCACTTTTTTTTTGCGTCCCTTTGACGAAATTTGCGTTTTTTCGTGATCTTTTGACGAAATTTGCAGTTTTTTTCGAGATCTGTTAATAAAATTTGCGTTTTTTCGCGATCTTTTGACGAAATTTGTCGTTTTTCGTAATGCTTTTGATGAAATTTGCCGTTTTTTCGCGCTTTTTTGACGAAAGTCACGTTTTTCCCCACGATCTGTTGACAAAAATTTGTCATTTTTTTGCGATCTTTTGACGAAATTTGCCGTTTTTTGCAATGTTTATGACGAAATTTGCCTTTTTTTCGCGATCTTTTGACGAAATTTGTCTTTTTTCGCAATGTTTTTGACGAAATTTGTCGTTTTTTCGTGATTTTCTGACGAAAGTCACGTTTTTCCCGCGATCTGTTGGCAAAATTTGCTGTTTTTCGTGATCTTTTAACGAAATTTGCCGCTTTTCGCAATGTTTTTGACGAAATTTGCTATTTTTTCGCGATTTTCCGACGAAAGTCACATTTTTCCCACGATCCTTTGACAAAATTGGCGACTTTTCTTCGAACGAAAGACGAGATTGATTTTTTTCGGCGATCATTTGCCGAAATACTGATACATTTAATGCCCAAATTTTCGGATTTATGACCGATATATATATATATTTTTTTTTTCGGAAATCATTGCCTTAATTTTTCGGAAAATTTGGACCAGAATCACCCCTGAACGATCTTTCGACGAAATTCGCATTTTTTCAGCAATCAGTTGAATGAAATTCACGTTTTTTCGCCGATACTTTGGGGAAATTTGCTTTTTCCCGCCAATTTTTTGACGAAATTCGTGATTTTTCGCGCAATCCTGTGACGAAATTCGTGATTTTTCAAGTGATCCTGTGACAAAATTCGCTTTTTTTTTTTTTTTTTTTTTTTTTCAGAAAATCGTAGTTTTAGACAGATTTTCGTAGCATCGTAGTTTGTGGCTCAAAATCGTAGCAACTACGATTTTTTCATAGCAGTTGGCAGCTCTATAAACCATGCTTAGCAATGATTATAAATAAAAAAAAAGAAAACTGCTCAGTTAAACTGAGGGCATTGAGCTCAAAGGCTATTCACATTAATTGTATATTGTACTCTTATTACAAAGAATTTGAAATAAGCCCCTCGAAAAATAAAGAAATGGACAATATATTAAGGGGATCATCCCCCCATCCCCCCTTATAATTAACCCCAAAACTAATCAGGGAGGTGCCTTATTACAATGAACATATACACAAAAATAGAAGCAAATTGGATAATTCTGCATGAAAAACCCATTTATCTAAATTAAGGGGGGGATTAGCCCCCCTTTCCCCCATTATACTTAATCATTGAACCCCCAAAACTAGTCAGGGAAGTGCCTTATCACAATGAATCTAAATACAAAATTTGAAGTAAATCAAGTAATTATGCATGGAAAACCCATTTATCTAAATTAAGGGGTTTATTAGGTCCTGTTCCCCTCCTTTATACTTAACCTATGAACCCCCAAAACTAATCAGGGAAGCACCTTATCACAATGAATCTATAAACAAAATTTGAAGCAAAACGGTTATTTCTATCAAGAGTTATCGTGTTACGTACATACATATGTGTAGAGCTGGCGGGCATATTAGCTTTCAGGCTTTGATAGCCTGTGAGCTAAAAGTAAATAGTACAAAAAATATAAAGTATGACGTCTCCACATGGGTTTACTTTATATTTATGATTAAAAAGCAAAATCGAAAGTGAAATGTTTGGAAGAAAAAAACACCATTGATCTATCGAAGCAGTGGTATTTCACGTGTAGCCTTAAACAATATACTTTGTTAGATTAGATTAAATTGTATTTTATTTAATTTATTTTTCTTAGTTTCATGTTTTTCCTGAATCGGATGACGTCATCCTCTAATGCAGTTAAAATACGATTGTTATTTTTTTTTTTTCCTTGTACGTGCCTTTTGTTCTCTTCATTTAGTTTTTACTGTAATTTTGATGGAATAAATGAGTTGATATTCTGGCTTGGCTAATGCTATTTGCAGATATTTTTATCCTTAATTTTTCTTTAGAAGTTTAAACCTCTATCTAAAAAAATATCAGATATTTGTTAAAAATTATTAGACTGCGGAGCCAGTGGCGTAGCTACATATTTAGCGCCCTGGAGCAAATAAAATTGGTGCGCCCTCTTGTCACTAGAAAAAGTTCTGCCAAACTTTGCTTTGAATTTTAAAACCATATATTTTTATTTTGTTTGAATACTTTACTTCAGTTTGAAAGCCAAAGTATTTTAACAAAAAGTTGTTCAACGTAATAAATATAAATCTATATTAATAAAAGAAATATGTTTGCCTCTGTGAGTGTGTTTGTTGGTGACGGCTAGAGAAAACTATCACACGTAGAAGTCTGGAAATTTGGATTAGGACAGAATGTCCGAATGCACTCGAGGCTCAGATTTTTAATATTTTGATAATTAGCCGAGATCTTAATAAAAACCCTAATGAAAATAGCAAAATGCCGAGTTTCCATCTTGCTGCTGATTGTGCTTATGCCTGTCTGAGGTAATCCTCGATTCTTCAAGCAGGCGCTTTATAGGTATTTTGACCCTTTCGCATTCTAACGGTACTTTTCGTTAGAACAATTATTAATATTTACTATTTAAAAAAAAAAAAAAATTCTGTAGGCCGATTTCGTATTTGTTTTCACGTGTTCCATTTTTTCTACAGTTTTAAACTGCCATCCGCATCTCCCGGATGGAAATTTAAAAAAGAAATATTTCTACAGGGGCACCTTTCTCATTCTAACGGTATATTTTGTTTTTAAAAATACCAATATATATTGTTTCAAAAAAAAGAAAAAAAAAAAAAAAGAAAGAAAAGAAAAGAAAAAGAAAGAAAGAAAAAAAAATCAGAAGTTCAATTTCATGGGGTTTTTTATAAAATACTATCCCCTTTACCCGGATATAATCTTCCCCCACGCACAAAAATATCTGCTTTTAATAGTAGCTTTCATTAAAAAAAATAATATTTGGAAAAATTATAAAAAAAAATTATTTTTAGGAAGTAGTTTAAAGCATTCACTATAGAGACTTTTCATTTTCTCAGTGCCATCCGAGATATCATTTAACGTTTTATATTAAGAGAATTTAGCTTTGCTTTATTTTTGGATGAGAATGTTGATAGTTTTTGTTCAATACGTGTAGAGAAAGATGGGGATTAAGCGGGGATCATTTTTTTTTCGCCATGTTAAAAAAAATCGTAATATAATTATTCCACAGCTAACAGACCAATTTCGATGATTTGTTTAACTATTTTTAACACTTTCTAACATAGTTGAAGAGTGTTTATGAATTTGGTTTGTCTGTCTGTATGTCGTCTGTCCGTGCTCTAACTCCCGTAAATATACTCAGATTGCCTTGAAATTTATATATGTATTGGAGTTTACTATAGCATGTTTGGTATTGAAAATGAAGTATGTAGCAGTTATGGTTCTTTTACAGGGACACTTAAAAGAATTCCGTTACATTATGGTCTATGAGGAAAAATCATTTGCAGCGTATTTTAATGATGTTTCAATATTTTACACATATTCAAATTGATGCACATAACTCAGGGGCACTACAAGACGCTTACTGTAGAATATGGTATGCATAGAATGTATCATTCGTTTACAGGGACAAGCAAAAGATTTGGTTAAAGTACTGTCTATGTACAATAATTACTGGTAGCTCGTTTTCAGTTATGGTACGCGTTTTTAAATATAACTAATTTTTTGCATATTAATTGGTACATATAAATTCTATAGATCACATACATTCTCGGATCTCACGTACATTTCCATTTCTGAACGGAAATTGCTGAAGGAGAATTTTCAATTGTGCTATGTTTTTCCTAACTGAAGTGAAATTTAGCATATTGTGTAGTAAACATACAAATCTATAAATTCTATACAGGGCTGCACAAAAGAATTAGGATATTTTGTTTGACTATTGGTAGTAACTGCTGAAATTGGGTTTTTAAATGTGTTATGCGTTTTCTAAATTTTTATGCGTTATGCGTTTTTCTAAATTGTTTACTTAGACATGGGCGGGGTTAGTTGAGCTTAAACCGAAACGTAGGCCTCACCACCCGATTTGACCTTGACCTTGTTTACTTAGTAAACTAAAGTTTTGTTACAGTAGTCTGAAAGAGTTGGAAAGTATTTCATGACCAATGCCTGGCGCATGATTTTTCGTTCTTGTGTTTATTTATTTAAAGAGAGGAAAGTTTATAAGATAGGTTGCATTGTTTAATCTTTAGGTCTTCTCAGGAAGTGTTAGTCAGAATTGAAAGTATATTATATCTAAATGTCAGAAATTAAATCGGTTATCACTATGATGGGGGAGGGGGGGGGGGTGGTTAGTTTGTTTAGAACTATTGTAGTTTAATAGATATAAAAAAAATAACATAAATTCGAGATTCGTTTTCAAATACAGTCCGGAGCATGTGGAAAACACACAAGGTGTGTACGCTGCTCCCCAACTCCAGGTTCGTTTGGATAGATTTTTCGTTAAAAAAAAAAAAATTCATACTAATTTGAGAGGATATGCTGAATGCTCAATTCAATCTGCCGAAGGCAGTGTGGCCCCCAGCTTCAAGATATTTGGATAGATTTCGTTTAAATATATAAAATCATTCAACATTGACTTTAGGTATATTTAAGGTTATTATCACGAGCCCGAACAGCGCTGTGCAGGTCAGCTAATAGTCAATAATTTTCTTCAAATTTTCTAGTTAATGCTTTTCAATCAATAAAATAGCTAAATCGCTAAGGCGATGCTGCTACATATTGCTTCTAAAATCCAGATTTCTTAATGATTACATTTTTGGCAATCATTATATTTCCAAACATCAATTATCATTAAATTTCTACAATATTTACTACAATAGAAATGCGTCACGAATATTATTTGCAAATAGTGGTAGCCAATGAAGTGACAGCTGAAAACTCTGTAAATAAATTTTTATTACTTTAAGATAAAACTTCAACTGTCGTGAATGAAAAAATTAAAAAAGAAAAGCAGACATACTGAAATAGTGTTGGAGAAAACACTTGAGGCAGCAGTTTGGAATTAAAATTTAAACTTTTAATTGAGTATAAAAATGTGCTTTAAGTCTAAGTAGTCGAGGTTGAAATTAAGGTAAAATATAGGAACATGCTGACTGTAACAGTTCTTATACATCAACAAAATCTGATTAATAATAAAAATATATGCAAATATTTTTACAAATCTTCATTTCACCTTTTTTAATTTTGCGCCCTTAGGATTCGTGCGCCTGGAGCAGTTTGCTCGAACTGCTCCACGGTAGCTACGCCCCTGTGCGGAGCGAAATCCTTACATGGGTCCACTGGTCCTTCATTGGTTCTCTCAACTAATCCAGTCTTCTCGGCTTCCATTGTTATACACTAAAGAATGAGTCACCTACAGGTTGACAAGAAATGGTACTTCTCCATTATCCCGTCGACCACTTTTCATAAAAAAAAAACCTATCGCCAAACTATAGGATTTAAGGTAAAAAATGCAGTCCCATTCACTTGATGTCAGAAACATTAAACATGTTTGTTATGTTATGATGCAGTTTTTAATTCGATATTTACCTGTATTTTTCATTATGTTTTACCGATTTATTAGTTATTTCGTTAATTAACAATTACATCCTTAAACGGCTGTGCCATGATATTAAAAGAGAAGATACATTGAAAAAATGTGTTGCATAGTTAAGTGTAATAGATCAATTTCAACTGACGTCACAAACATTTATTCACCAGCCGAGAAGGATAATTAAGAAAAATAATGTAAATAAATATCAAAGTTTTTTTTCTATTTTCATTAATATATTGTAATTTTTTTTTTGTGTTTAAACTTACTGATAGTCGGCACTTCGGTGAGTGGGGCTTTTCCAAATTTATTGTATTTTATTTATTTATTTATTTATTTTGATATTCCAATGGCAACATTCTTCCATTTACTTATTTGGTATTACTGTTTGACAATAATTTTTTTTTTAATGAAAAGTGGTCGATGGGATAATGGAGAAGTACCCAAGAAATAAACGCCTAAATTTGAAAATTCAAAATAATTCATTAACTATAACAAATATGAAGATACAATAAGTGACATTTATATCTGGTATCTCTTAAATTTTATATGTGGTAATTTTAAAAACAGCTCAAATATGCATTAATAGATGGTGCTGCAGCGTCTGATACATTAAAAATGCTCATATAAATTTCAAAATTTAAGACCTTTTTTTGGGTTTCAATCTCCACATAAAGAATAAAACTTGAGAGATTTTTAATGCAGTTTTACATGTTAGTTTGAACCCTCTTATAATTTGAGACAGTGCAGTGCCCTCTATTGACGAAAATGGGAACTGTTTTTAAAATTACGGCACATGAAATTTAAGAGCTACAAGATATAAATGTCACTTTTTTCATCTTCATATTTATTATAGTTAATGAATTATTGAATTTTCAAACTGAGGTACTTATTACTTGTCATCTTGTGCATCATTAGCTTAATCATATATTCCAATATGAGCAAATCTTGTGTGTGTGTGGTTATATATATATAAATATATATATATATGCAAATTTTATCATTTTATCTTAAAAACGGCTCTAACGATTTTGACAAAATTTTGCATCCTACCACCTTGGGGCACCAGAAAACGTTGGGCTAGGTCACATGTTCGACAAAATTAGATAAGTGGGTCATTTTGGTTCTCCATGGGTCAGGGTCAAACTAATTGTATCTAAAAAATGGTTCAAACGATTTTGACTAAATTTTGTACTTTACCATTTTCGGGTTGGGTCACATGTTCGAGAACTTTCAATTAGTGGGTCATTTTTGGATCAAGGCAGGTCAAGTTAATTTTATCTAAAAAACGGCGCTATTAATTTTGATTAAATTTTGTACCCTACGAGTTTCAGGCATGAGAAAATCATTGGGCTAGGTTGAGCTTTGTCACATGTTCAAGAAAATCTGATTAGTGGGTAATTATGGGTCAAGCTATTTTTATCTTAAAAAGGGCTTAGAGGATTTGAACTAAATTTAGTATCCTACAGTTTTAGGGAACAAGAAGACTATTGGCCTAGGTCACAAGCTCGAGAAAATCCGATTAGTGGGTCATTTTTGGGTCACTGTGGGTCAAACTAATTTTATCTAAAAAACGGCTCAAACTATTTTGACTAAATTTTATATTATTTTTCTTAGGACAAATCACATTTTCTTTCAAGCAACTGATTACCAAATTTCTTGTTTTTTTTTTTAAACCCACAACTGATTTTTGACTGATTGACGAATTTCATGATTTTTTTTCTGATGATCCACTGATGAATTTAGTTTTTTAACTTGCAATCACTAAATTTATGTTATTTTCTTTCTACCAATTGGAAATTTTTGTCGGTTTCTCTTGCAACAGATTGACAAAAATCGAGGGATTTCCCGCAACTGATTGACTAATTTAGCGTTTTTTTTAGCCTCGACCGATAGCTGAATTTCGCAATCTTCTCTTTTTGTTGACTGGCAAATTTTGCAGTTTTTTCTTGTGACCGATTGGAGAAAATTGTGGGTTTTTTTTTTCGCTACTGATTGACGAATTTCACATTTTTCTCAATGATCCACTGACAAATTTCATGGATCAAAAATCACATGGTTTTTAGACGAATTTTGCATTTTTTTTACCCGTGACTGATAGGTGAATTTTGCAATATTTTCTTTCTACAGAATGGCAAATTTTATCACTTTTTATGACCAATTGGCAAAAGTTGCAGGGTTTTTACACGATTGACCAGTGAATTTCAGATTTTTTCTGACGATCCACTGACGAATTTCATGTTTTTTTTTTTAACTGTGACCGACTGCAGAATTTCGTGACATTTTCCTTCTACAGACTGGCAAATTTTGCAGCTTTTTCTTACAGTCGATTGGCGAAAATAATGGATTTTTTTTCAGAGACTGTTCTACGAATTTTGTATTTTTTTCCACAACCAGCTGAAGAATTTTGCGATTTCTCACCATGATCGACTGTCAAATTGCATGAGATTTTCCCACGACCAAATGATGAATTTCACAATCTTTTTCAATGAACGATTGAAGAAGTTTTTCCGGTGATTGACAGACAAATTTAGCGCTTTTCCCAACAAATGAATAGTGAATTTTGTTGAAAATAAGAATTTGAAAAGTTCTGCAACGTACGTCACACTTTTAAGCATATCTTGCTTTGGGAGTGTCATATACCATTCTGACGCCTATCCCATTATGACGGTGCCAAAAAATGAAATTTTTATGATCTCTATTTTTTGAATTATTGTCAAACTTAAACGTTTTCTTTTCCCATTTTTTTTCATTCGAAATATTTGAATCAACCATATTACTTACAAAAAAAAAATAATAATAATAATAATTACATATTAAAATTGAAAATTGAATATCAAAGAATCAAAAACAAAAAAACATAAACATAAACAATACTGCTTCAACAGTTACAGTTGGAAGTATTATGAAGAAGTTACTGTTGTGTCTAGAGATGGGAACGCTCGGAAAAAAACTGGTTTTTATCCGAAGGCATATTTTTCAATTTTTCCGAATTGGAAAAATTTAAATTTAATTTATAAAATAATACATTCAAAATGTTATTATGGTTGCATTCTGATGTTTTTTCATGTTCAGTGTCTCACAAGAAAATGTTAACCATGAAAAATATGATCTGTAAGCAGTTTAGGAAGAACTTCAGTCCTTTAAAGAACCCTTCACAAAATTCGGAAAATTTTTCAATCTTCATCCTGAATCCTCTAGAAATGTGCCGATTTTAGAAAAACAAAACCTGTCACATAACAGCTGAAATCATTAATGCATCTGTTATCTAACTGTATATATGTATGAAGAACCTTATTAAAAATATCTAAATAGGAATCTAAATATAACGATAATTTCTAATTTGATTATATTTGATAATATATTTTATGACAATTTTGTAAGATTTTTTTTTTAAGGTGATATTTTTTACACAAAGGTTTACAAAAACAGGATCACATGAAAAAAATGTAAGCAGATCCATACAACTTCTCTTGTTAAAAATGAATATCCGTGTGAAAAATTATTTCATACCAATAGGTTGAAATTTGAATATAAAAATTGAAACATGCATTTATTTTTATTAGCATAGCTGCAATTTTTAGTGCAATCAGATGATAATCTCCAGAAAATATTTAACTATTATTAGAAAAAAGTTATTTTTTAATAACATGCAATTGAAATTATTTAGTCTTTTCAAGCTTTTTTCTCTTCTCTTCCTTTTATTTAAAATACAAATTTTAAGACTTGTCTAACTGTATTTTTTTTTAAAATATAAATGCATACAAATAACCTTTGCAAAAAAAATGTAAATTTTCTGTGAAAAATTTAGTTGAAAACAATTTTTATAAGTATTCAAAAATCCACTTGTTTTATAACTTTCATTAAAGAAATACACATACGTATATATATTACTTAGATATTAAGAATCTAAAACTTAAACTAAAAGCAAAACATATAGGATTGGTTTAGGTTTAGACTGGAAAGCTATACCAAAACTAAATACACGTGAAATGGAAATTCTAATTGTGATAAAAAAAATATTGCGATATTGTAAACTAGTATAAATTTTAGAAGCAAAATAAACTTGAGTCATGAAAAACACAACACTCAATTGAATCAAATTCACCTCTGTATTATATAATTGTTTAAAAACAACACAAAATGTCACAAAAACATATATGCATCATTTATTAAAAAACTTTTACTTTAGGTGTTTTAAAAATATACAAAACTGCATTTCACATTAAAAACCTAGCGCTTTCAAGCCGTCCTGGCTCATCATCAGGGTTAAAACATCACCACGCAGATACACACAAAAAAACACAACTAGTCTGAAACACTGTAAAAACATCAATGTCTGCTGAAGACAAGGTCAAACCATTATAAACAGGGTGGGAAGCATAAGGAGGGGTGTGCCAATCTTATTCATTCTTGAACTATCTGTAAAAGCTTATACCATACTTTAGGGATATTGTACGAAACTGAATCATTGCATGTTTTATTTTTCCTGGTTAAAATTTCTATTGATTCACTTATTATTGCTTCATAAAAAGAGGATGTGGGTTTAATAATTTTAGCGTTATCAAAATCTATTATAATTGACTGCTGTTGTTTTAATCTGGAAAGTGCCGTTTTACTTCTATTATACTTGACATCTGCAATATGTTCTTTTAACCGAATTTTAAATTTCCTTAAAGTCATACCAATGTAGTCTTTAACTTTATAAGATTTTATCCTATTTTCAACTATTTCCATAAGAACTGGGATTCTATAAATTCCTGCTAAATCTTCAATCGGTATGGGATCAATCTTCTTATGTAGTAACGCATTCAATTTAACTGGAGGGTATGCTACCAAATTTATTTCATATTTCTTTAAATTATATTTTAATTTTTCAAAAAGTTTCGGAATATATGGGAACTTGTAAAATTTAGTTGGTTTTTCTGTTAATTCTTTTTGTTTTTTACCCTGATATTGATATTGACAAATTAACTTATTAATTAACCTCTCTGAAAACCCATTTTCATTTGCTATAATTTTAACTCTGTCAAGCTCCTCATTGATATAACTATCAGTACACACTGAAAATGCTCTATGGATGTAAAACCTATATGCAGCCAGTTTATAACTTAAAGGTGATGAAGCATCTCTGGAAATAGTATTATTTGACCTCATATTTTTCCTATAAACTGTCCGATCTATTGTTAAATTACTGTTTTTTATCAGCTCTACATCAAGAAAAGGTAAACGATTCTGTTTTTCTAACTCCAGGGTAAATTGTATTTTTGTATCAATTTTATTAAGTTTAACCACAAAGTTCTTCAGGTATAGATTTATTGAAGAACTTTGTGATTAAACTTAATAAAATTGATACAAAAATACAATTTACCCTGGAGTTAGAAAAACAGAATCGTTTACCTTTTCTTGATGTAGAGCTGATAAAAAACAGTAATTTAACAATAGATCGGACAGTTTATAGGAAAAATATGAGGTCAAATAATACTATTTCCAGAGATGCTTCATCACCTTTAAGTTATAAACTGGCTGCATATAGGTTTTACATCCATAGAGCATTTTCAGTGTGTACTGATAGTTATATCAATGAGGAGCTTGACAGAGTTAAAATTATAGCAAATGAAAATGGGTTTTCAGAGAGGTTAATTAATAAGTTAATTTGTCAATATCAATATCAGGGTAAAAAACAAAAAGAATTAACAGAAAAACCAACTAAATTTTACAAGTTCCAATATATTCCGAAACTTTTTGAAAAATTAAAATATAATTTAAAGAAATATGAAATAAATTTGGTAGCATCCCCTCCAGTTAAATTGAATGTGTTACTACATAAGAAGATTGATCCCATACCGATTGAAGATTTAGCAGGAATTTATAGAATCCCAGTTCTTATAGAAATAGTTGAAAATAGGATAAAATCTTATAAAGTTAAAGACTACATTGGTATGACTATAAGGAAATTTAAAATTCGTTTAAAAGAACATATTGCAGATGTCAAGTATAATAGAAGTAAAACGGCACTTTCCAGATTAAAACAACAGCAGTCGATTATAATAGATTTTGATAACGCTAAAATTATTAAACCCACATCCTCTTTTTATGAAACAATAATAAGTGAATCAATAGAAATTTTAACCAGGAAAAATAAAACATGCAATGATTCAGTTTCGTACAATATCCCTAAAGTATGGTATAAGCTTTTACAGATAGTTCAAGAATGAATAAGATTGGCACACCCCTCCCTATGCTTCCCACCCTGTTTATAATGGTTTGACCTTGTCTTCAGCAGACATTGATGTTTTTACAGTGTTTCAGACTAGTTGTGTTTTTTTGTGTGTATCTGCGTGGTGATGTTTTAACCCTGATGATGAGCCAGGACGGCTCGAAAGCGCTAGGTTTTTAATGTGACATGCAGTTTTGTATATTTTTAAAACACCTAAAGTAAAAGTTTTTTAATAAATGATGCATATATGTTTTTGTGACATTTTGTGTTGTTTTTAAACAATTATAGTATAAATTTTTAAGGAATGGAAGATTTAAAAATGATAATTTTATAATGTCACAACTACAATAATATGTTTATTTAAAATGGCATCATTTATATACTTAAGCAATACTATGTTGACTTGAGATGATATTTAATGCAATTTAAATTGCGATGCTATTGGTTGAAACTTGAAACTCATAAGATTTTTTTTTGTTATTTTTTAAATTTCCTCTACTGGTAATTGAAGAAATGCAACTAAAAAATCATTTCAACAGAGACATGATATACTATTACAAACAATGGTGTTAAATTAAGCAAGAAAAGCTACTGTGAAAATTCTGATGCTGAAAGGCTAAACTTTTAAAAGCTGACTGCTTTTTTTGTTTTTTGTAATATATTCATTATTAGTGAAAAAAAAAATATTTTTTAGTATGCAGAAATTTAAAAAATGTTTATTATTTTATATTTTTTAAGAAATTGTAACTTATTTTTGAGAAACATTTGTAAGAAATCAATTTTTCCAGAAAAAAACTGGGTTTTTTTCTGCCACTTCAAAATTTCCGGAAATTTTACATCTCTAGTTGTGTCGTATTATTACCTTAGATATGAAAATAATTTACATCAGAATCATAAAATAATGAAATTTTATTTCAGATTTATACAGATTTAATAAACAAAAACGCTTGATGAATTAAAAATTGCCTGGGAAAAAAGATTGTGATCCCCAGTGAAATAAATGCCATCTTGAATTTTTTTTTGGAAGAAAATTCATATTTTCTTATGAAAAAGCTTGAGTTATATATATATAAATTTACAAAGGCCATATTAAACTTACAATAGTTCATTTTAACCGTAAATACCTACTAAAATCTGTATGTAATAAGGAAAAAATAAAAATAAATATTGAAAAATAGGAAAATAAATGCTTGAAAAATAAACAATTCGGTTACCGTTTACATTTAAGAATATGGTGAAGTTTTGCTTTAGATATGTTAGTTTACATCAAGATAATAAGTAATGGTATTTTATTTAATAACTAACCAGCTGTAATAGCTAAAAGAACTTGATTAACAAAAAATTTAGTAAAACAACATCACGAACGCCACCAATTTCAGCGCCATCATGAATTTTGCTCCTTGAACTTAAGTTTCACAGTTTACATCGACAACGATACGTGGATTTTAAGATCATGAATTTGAGGGAGTGTAATGTATTTTGAGCTGCCCTGTATATGATCTATAGCATGTATACACATCATGTAATGTGTAAAAACTTAGTTAAATTTAAAAAAACATACCACAACTGAAAATGCACTTCCAGCAATTATTGTTCATAGACAGTCTGTAACTGAATTCTTTTGTGTGTCCCTGTAAATGAACGATGAATGTTATGGCCACCATATTCTAAAGTAAGCCTCTTGTAATAAACCTAAAATTAGTTCAGATATATATATATCAATTTCAATATGTTCAAAATAGTGTACCATCATTAAAATACGGCACAAATAATTTTTCCCCATAGACCATAATGTAACGGAATTCTTTTGAGTGTCCCTGTAAATGAACTATAAATGTTACATACTTCATTTTTAATACCAAACATGTCATAGTAAACCTCAATAACATACCGTATTTTCGGGAATACCTGTCGCAACAATGAAAATCTGTTTAAAAAATAAAGTATATCCACGTATGCACCGCACCATCATAAGCCGCATCTATGAAAATCTATTTTTTTAAAGTATAGCCACGTAAGCACCACACCCAAGAAACTCAAATTTATTTATAAATATTTTCACTTAAATGCCACAAAAAAATGAATTAAACTAGTAATTAAATTCATAAAGAAATTGGGAATTCAAGCGCTTGAATATGCCATCTGGTGGAGAAAAGTTATAACTTCTCGCTTCAGGAAAATCCCTTGCAAGCCCATTACATTATCTGCATTTTTAATTTGTTCGTAATGATTATTTTTTTGCACAATTTCAGTTTTCATGTGGTATTTGTATTCTGTGTTTATATGACATGGTAAAAATTATCCAAAATAGAAAATCTAACACTTTCAAATGCTTTTATAATAAATAATGTTTTCAAAGATTAGTGTTTTCACATTAGCATTAGTTAAGGAACAGTTTTCCTGTACCAACAGCTGCGATCAGCGTCTCTATAGGCCATTTTAAGTCCCAATATCATATTATCATTATCGTTTTACATATAAATATTTTAACTTTAAGTGCCGGAAAAATAAATATATAAAATAATATCGTATGGTGACTTTGCCGAAACCAAGTCAGCACTAGTAGCATTTCTGTTTTTTTTTCCCTTAAAAGAGGGGGGGGGGGATCCTGTTTGACAAAAGACATGTTAAAATTGCTAAGACAATTGCATATGAACTATGAAACGAACAGTTAGTTATATGGCCGAATCACGTTGCAGCATACGTCATAATAAGTACGGCGTCACGCAACTGCAGAGCACCCGTGCCACCTATACACCCTGCAAAAACTACTTATCACACGATGAAGTAATCATGAGACATCTAAACTTAAAAAAGGTGTTGGCGAAAAGGTACACAGGCAATGCCGCCTAAACAAAAGTACATTCTCTGTTAGAACACATAGTTTAAGAGGACAATATTTGAGAAAATGGTAAGCTAAACTTACCGCTAAATCAAAATATTTCCAACATTAGTGAAAAAGGTCGTGACAGCTCTATATCCATTGTAATATCCCAAGGATACAGTGCTTATTGATGGGTGCACAGAAAACATAATCATTTTTTAACTTGAGAGCTGCTGAAAACAATATTTTTCACCCCACTGATTGCTCAAAAATAAACAAATAACCTTTCACAGACATCCAAAGTTGGGAGATGTTTTCTAATGTTTTGGTAAAAATTTGAGAGCATGTGACAGTTGATCAAAAATGGCATCATAAAATATCGGTATGGAAAAAATAAAAGTATTATAAGACATAACTATAAAAAAAAAATCACCATACTCGCTGCTCTGGCGTAAGCGCCGCACTTAGAATATTTTATACTTTTAAACTCGTATGCACCACGGCTCATACGCCCGAAAATACGGTATATCAATTGCATGTCAATCAAGTATATTTATGTGAGTTAGAGCCTAGGCAGGCAGACGGATAAACTGAATTCATAAACGCTTTTCAACTATGCAGTGGCACAGCCAGAATTCTGTTCTAGGGGGGGGTTTGAGTTATTGATAGCTAGTCCATTACTCGCCTCTTATTAGAATCACTGGTTAATCGAAGCAGACTTTTTAATAAATTAAATCATACTACTACTTTTTCAATTTATTAGAATCAGACACTGTGTTAGACATGATTCATTTAACCGGCATTTACTATCTTAGAATTACAAAACGTAAAATGCATCAATGAAATAACACAAAGCTGATGTTACATTTATACGAATTGTTTCAACAAAGATGAGACAAGCTTTAAGGGGTGAAAGAATACACTACAGAAAAAAATTTTTGTGTAGGAAACCGAGATTGATGTAACTATTTGTTCAATCAAAAATACGGGGTGTTTCGCTACAAGCCGAAAACGAATTTTTGTTCATAAATTTAAGGTGGTTCTCAACTGATCTACTCAACAACGCGAAACAGTCTGACACATTTTCTGAGTCATTTTTAAACGAAAATTGAAGCGATTGGAGTTTTCCATTTTTTTTTTTTTGGTAAACAAATTACTTATCAAGTTATAAGAAATTCGTGTCACGTGGCAACACGTTTTTCTCCCTTCTCACGCTATTGCGTTAGAAATTCGGTTCAAAAGGTCCACTTTGAAAAGTATTTTCTGAAAGATCTTCTGCCTTTACCAAAAAATGGAAATGTCTGTCGATTATAAAGTTTCTGAATAAGAACGCCTGCCAATTTCATGCTTTTCTGAACAAAAATTAATTAAAAAACGTCTTAAAGTAGCCAGTTTGGATTTGAGACCGGCCTTAACAATAATGAAGCTGTCAATAACCTTTATGTAAAATGAAATGATATCACAAAATCTGGTGGAAGTTATCATTATACGCGTCCAAGCAGCACTGAACTAGACGCTCCATGTTTTGGAATGAAGTTGAAATTTTATATGATATCACTGATCGAATTACTGTGCATTTCTAACATTTTTCATGATATCGTGAGCAAGATAAAGTCTGTTGAAAATTCTGTTAAACATCTTTATTATTGTTAAATGTCTGCATAAATTATTAGGGTTCGACTTGAAGTAGATATCTTATATTTTTGTTTGATTAAATTAGTAGTGACCCTGGTTTCCTTGCCAAAAACTGATTGTTGTAGTTTGCTCTACAATGTCTTGCAGCTTGTTCCGTTTTTTTATTTATTTTTTTAACAGCTTGTATGTCACAAATATTTGGGATTCTATGACTGCACATTTCTATATGGACATTGCGATTCTATGGCTGACACCCATGGTGACATTTTATGACTGCACAATGTCATTTTTGTGTTGTGCTTTTAATATTTTGAGTACAACTGTGTTGCTTTTTTTCTCCCCAGAAGAAACAGTAAATGTTTCTGGTTGGCAGGGGAGGTCTTCTCGGACCGAAATTTCTAAGGCCGGACCCGACTCGGCCCAGTCCATTATAAAAGCTAAAAGATTAGCCAGGACCCCTATGAAAGCTTTATTGGCCGTACGCGGCATGTACCAAAAGCTAAATATTCAACCCGGTTCCGGTTCGTGCTGTTTATTTTTTCTTAATTTATTGATCCGGTCCGACCCAATTTTTACAAAGTATGCAATATTTCTTATTCAGTATCATCCTACAATTTATGTTCTTTTAACAGGATATTGCAATCATATATGTATGTAAACATTTTAAGGTAAAGCAAATTATATGTCCGCAATCTATGAAGTACGGAATAACAAAATTAATGATCATTTAGAGACAATGATATACAAGAACACGCACTGAAAAATAAATGTAGTTTGGAATGAAAGAAAAAGTTTATTGATAAATTTAAATCACAATTTTAAAGCTCTATGTAAAAAAAAGACACTTGACACCGGCGATTTAAATATTTTTCTGTTATCTATTAAACCAAATTCCATTTCTAAGGATTTTTTTAATAAATATGCAATATCACTGTTAGTTTTACAAGAAAACTGCCACCATGACTCAAGATCACGGAAATCTTAATTGACTCGGCTTGGGCCTGAAAAGAATGAAGTCCAGTCTCGGACAGGCCCGAGACTGCAGAAAAAAAGTAATAACCAGTTCCAGCCCAAAATCTATAGAAAAAAAAGTAAGCCGGGACCCCACTGGTGCAAGTCTAATGAAAGAAAATTTGCCCTATACCTAAACTATAACAACGGTTTATAATTTATTTAACCCTGTGGAAACGGAATCGATAGGGACCGGGAAAAAAGTCTGTATTTAAAAAAATTCCATCTTAGCACATATAATTGTATGTTTTCTTTTCGTCGGGACCATAAATTATTTCGATTTAAGACAGGATTCCGTTATAGACAGGTTCTGTTTTGACATAGTGTATTGTATTTAGATAAAATTTTCCCCAGCTATAACAAATAAACAGTTCAAATTCCAGGAATTTGACCGTTTAAGGTTTAGTCTCATTTCGGAAAAAAGAAGCAAAGAAAAAAAAAATCGGTTAAAAGACTTGCCACTATACAGCAGTGCGACAGGATGCGGATACTGCTATTTTACGAAATAAGTTATCAGTTTTAACAGGTAGCTATATTATGCTTTATTATGTGTTTTCTCCATTTTTAAATACAGTATCCGCCGTTTTAATGAATCATTTTTGTTGAATATAATTTGATTCTATAAAGCGGTGAATTCCGACTAAGGTAAAAATACTAATACTGATTTTGGTTTTCTTAATTTCTAAAAGCGGTTTATTTGATAAACCAGTGATTCATATAAGCGGCAATAACTGTATATTTTAGCTCTGGGAGGGGTTTTAACCTTGAACCCCCCCCCCCCTTGGCTGCGCCACTGGTTGGAAAGTGTTAAAAAAGTGAAAGAAATGTATTCTTATCCATAAAATGGAATTTAAGTATGACTGAAAGAATTTTTTTTTACATTCCTGACTTTACATACTGTCTGTAATGAGATACAGCCTGAATGAAATTTTCTGGAGGAATCCTGCTGTATTGTTCCAAAATGTCAGCCAACCTATAATTTTAAACTGCTATATTTAAGATAGAGGCAAAACAAAAAATGCTCTGGAATCCTTGGATCAAGGTCAAACATTTAACACATTTTTTTTTTTTTTTTAAATTTCTAATTTAATAAAAAAAAATTTTGAATTAGAAATCTTTAAATGTCTATCACAGCACCCCCTCCAGGTAAAATATCACCAAATTCAACTGGGACCTGCAGGCCATAGTCAAAAACATATACAAAAAATTTGGTTCAATTATCTGCATAACTTCATACACTTTTCGATGATACATTAGTGAAAATGGAACAAAAATTGCAATCACAATGATTCTTTCTTCAAAATATCCCCAAATTCACGTAGCACCTGCTGGCCATTGCCAAAAACATAGAAGAAAATCTGGTTCAATTTGAAGTATAAGTTCATACCACACTTTTCGATGATACAATGAGGACGGACAGACAGACATTTTGTAAAAACATGTTTTTCAGAATCTCTGACACCTAAAACGTGTAAATCCATCGAAAACCGAAGTTCAAAAAAATTTTGATTACAATACTTTCTTCTATTATAGATAAAAGAAAGTAAAAAACGACAAAATTTAATATTTTGGGCTAGAAGACAAACTGGATTTCTTTTACTAATGTGGAAAAATCATAGCAAAATGCGAAAAAATGCTAAAATGAAAAAAATAGCAGAGGATAAAATTTACTAATATTGGGCTAAATGATTAAATCAGAATTAATTTTACAAATGTCAGAAAATCACTGCAAAATGCAATATGCAAAAAAAAAAATAAATAAATAAATAAAAAAAATAAATAAAAAAAAAAAATAAATAAAATAAAATAAAAATTGCATAAATAAAAAATAAAAAAAAAAATCAACAAAATTTACTATATTGGGCTAAAGGATTGAAACCAGATTATTTTTACTAATGTGGAAAAATGCACACAAATCATTAAATATTCAAAAATCACGAAGGACAAAATTTATTATAGTAAATACACTACTTTAGATACTAATTTACTAATCTAAAACATTGTAACCAGAATTTTTTTTATGAATATAAAAAAATCACCACAAAATGCAAAAAAACACTAAAATTTCAAAAACCGCAGAGAAAATTTACTATATTAGGCTAAAAGTTTGAAATTTGAAAGTTTGAAGCATTCCTTTTATAAATGTCAAAAAATCGCTGGGAAATGTGGAAAAACTCTAAAAATTGCATAAAAAAAAATCAAGAAAAGCTCAAAAATTACTGTACACTATATTTTCCATTTGTGTTTTAATTATATATACAAATATGGCTAATTTATCCTCACACTAGAATTGAAAAATCTATATATTTCAAATGAAAAGCGCATTGTGTCAAATTCCAACATTATTTTTCTACATGAAAACTGTCTCTTTGTGCATGCTTCAAAATTGTTTTGGAGGCTTCTCCCCTCAGAAACGGGAAACCTGATTGATTAGCCCTCACCTGTTTAGCCTAGGGGGATTGAAAAAGGTTGATTGAAAACAGATGAAGTCGTACCATTGTATTGAAAGCATAGACTTTCTAATATATTTTTGCTCTAAGGTTGAAAGCTAAAGCTTTTTTTTAAGAACTCATGTTTTCACTATTAATATGCAAATTTTTTTGCAAACTTTTAAAGAGAGCTTGGATACAGTTACATTTATAACTGATTGAAATGTCAGAGAGTTTGCAAGATGAGAGCTATTTTTTTATTGCTATGTTAGAGGAGAAACAAAACAAACAAAAAAGCAAGAAGGAAACATTTCTTTTACAACTAGATAACAATATTTTTTCACAAAATTTTCACACGGGCTGTCAAACTTTTTTATTTATCAACAATAAAGATTTCAAAGAGTTCGGACAAAAAGAACCTTTTATTTTAAAACTATGAAACGACCCTACATAAAAAAAACAAGAAAATGAGCACTTTTATCACTAAATATCAATATTTTTTCACGAATTTTTCATTTTAAATATAATTTCATACTAAATCGGGTTAAAGATATAAAATCATACAAATTTGATAGTTTTTTTTAAAATTTATTATCACGGGCCTGGGCAATGGTGGGCAGGGGTCAGCTACTTTGTCAACAAAAGCGATTTTATAATAATATGCAAAATTAGATTTATTTAATAAAATTGACTAAAAATATCGGCAAACAAAGCAATTTACAAATATGGAAAATACAAACTAAATTTTACCATATTAATTTCATTGAAAAAGTAGTAAATTGCCCTTACCTCTTATATTATAGTATTCATGAGTTTCATAGTTGTATACTTTGAATGTAGCTATTTTAGTTGACATCTGTAGAATGATTCATTTTCAACTGCAGCTGATAAAATCCTATCCATGGGTACACTTCACATAAGAGTTACATAATTCGAAGAGCTGTTATAAAAAAAAGTAACAAATTTAAAAAAATTTCCAGGAAAAATGTTATACAATTTAAGACCTTTTTTCGGTACTTTTACGTTAGCCAAGGCAAATATTGCCAATAGCAATAGCAACTTTTATTTTTAATGTGTTTTAAAACAATTTGCATTGATGTTGAAATAAATTGTTTTAATTTATGGTATTATTATTAATTTATGATTATTATGGTAATTTCATTTTAGCTGGGTGCAAATCTTGCCAAGAGCATCCCCCCCCCCCCCTCCTTTCCCACCAGGATAATAGAAACTTTCCTTTTTGTGTGTTTAAAAATTAGAATCAATGCTTTGATGTTGAAATATATTGCTTTAATTTATGATACACTACTTCTAATTATTATTTTTAATGAAATGAGTCAAAAGCTTACATTTTAAATTAAATGAGCGAGAAGTTTATATTTTGAATGAAAGAAATGCAATACAAATGATGACGGCAGAAACAATACTTGGTGATTTATCACCTGTGCTGACTAACATAAACAAGTTGTTAAACTTTTTTTAGATCCAAATTTCTTTGTTTCATAGGAAAAAATTATTTAAAAAAAAGTTCGTCACATAGATGGGCTTATAAATGCTTAAGTGCATTGTGTACACCCCCCCCCCCCCTTCTATTTAAAATCCAGGCAAGAATTTGTTTTTCCATCCAATTGTATCAAATGCATATGAGCATAAATATCAGAATTATATCAGCTAAGCCCTTTCTTTTTTTAGGGTTTCATTCATCTCATGAAACCCTATTAGTTCAGCTTCATTGTCTGTCTGTCACAGAGCCGGCTCTCAGAAACTATATCAGGGTCTATACCATAACTATATCAGGGTCTAAACTATATCCATGGTAACTTACGTTACATTTAGAATAATTGACTTCAGTAATTTTAGTAATATAACACTAAAAAATATTCAAAATGTAATGTTTATATGATTTGTTAATTAAACCTGTACAAAGCTAAATTTGGATAAAAATTACTTAAATTTAGTACTATTTCTTGAACGATAAAAATTATATTTACTATGGTAACTTACATTTCTGACAAAAAGAACGTAAGTTACCATAATAAATATAGTGGCCAGTGTTCAAAACATAGCACTAAAGGTAGGTAATTTTCATCTAAATTTCACTTTGGATAGGTTTAATTAACAAATCATATCAACATTACATTTTCAATATTTTTTGGTGTTATATTATGAAAATTACTAAAGAAAATTATTCTAAATGTAACGTAAGTTACCCTGGAATGACCCATCACTTACAGTCATGAAATTTTGGGTACTTATAGCTGAATACCTATTATTAAGCTTAAAATCATAAAATTTGAAAAAATCATATTATTTTAATGTATAGAGATAAAAAAAACCTATTAAATTTAAACATTTCTTGTTATAGCAGTTGCCAACAATTAAAAATCCACAACAAAATTCTTTCTACAATAATTAATTTTCTATTGAAAGATATCCACGTGAAAAATGAAATAAAAAGTTTCACCAATTGAAAAAAAGATTAGTATGACATCATATTGGTAATAAAACGGAAATTTTTAAACATTTCTCAATAATTCAAGGAGTATTTTAGCTTTTTAATATCGGAATTTCCACAGTTAGCTTTCCTTGCATAATTTAACACCATTGTTTGTAATGTATTATTCAAATGTTTAAGTTTTTAAGTTATTATATATTACTTGCATTTTCTATTTAAAATTATTTTTGATTATTTTTAATATAAAAGTATTTAAAATTAAAAAAAAATAAAAGTTATAAAACAGATGGATTTTTGTATACTTATTCAATATAAATTATTTTAAATTATATACTGTCAGAAAATTGCTTAAATTTCCTTTGCAAAGTTTATTTAATTTATATGTTTATGTATACACATATAAAGCAATTGGGCAAGTCTAAGAACGTATATTTAAGGTAAAGGCAGAAAAGCATAAAATACTATATTTACATGAACAAAATAAGACACAACCACAGTCACGAAATTAAAGACTTTTGTTTAAAACTCGAAAACATACAAGAAAATTTGAAAAAGAAAAAAATATGAAATTGATGAAATACAGTAAAGCTTGATTCTATTTATTCTCCTTTTTTTTTTTTTTTTTCAATTACTATTCATTATTGCTGAAAGACTGATTAATGCAGTGTCCTACAGATACAAGAACTTAGGCAGCAAAATTTCAAGGAACTTTTTTTTTTCTTTTTCAAAGGAAATTTTAAGGAATTTCCCTTGAAATTTCAAGGAATGCATTCCATACAAGATCATTTCATAAGATATTTACATTTAATTAATACTGCTCCATAGGATGACCACATTTATAATATTTTTCAGCTTTGAAGCGTTAAAAACTTATCACCTTTCTCTTCCACACATATCTGGTTTTAAAGTATTGAGAGTTGTCTTCATATGTGATTATTGCAAGATGCACTGAGTTAAATGAATTTGATTTTGGAGAAAAAAAAGGGCATCTTAGATTCAAATAAATTAATTTCAATTGCATGTTATTCTTAAAACATCTAATAATAGTTGGCTATTATTGGAGATTAGATATATCTTATATAAAAATTAGCATATATGGTAGTAAAAATAAATTAATTTTGTAGACTTCCTCAAATCTGCATAGCTTGGAAACAGATTGAGCAGATTTTGTAGATTCCTGGTCATTATTTAGTTTTCATTTTTTAAACAGTAATTTGAATATAATAATGTACTTGATATTATAATGAATGCTTTTAATACAGTAAAATATTAAAATAATTAAGTAAAATAATAAAATACAATGAGAAAATTAAAAAAATTATTAAATATTAAAAGTAAAGGTGTAATATAATTAATATAATACATAACTAAATATGCATAATAATGATGAGATAAATTTTTCTTGAATTATTCAATGAAGCTCACCTAATAAAAGTACACTAATAATTAACATCAAAACCATAAAATAACGAAGTTTTATAATATTCAAAAGTTAATTGCTTAAAAGGCGTGTAGCCAAATTAGTGAAGAAGTACCCAAGTCAGAACTGGAACCTGGGTCATCAGTATAGCACACTGACGTTCTATCAACTGAACCACTTGGAAACAATACTCAGCCTGGCACTTTCTCACTATTGAATATTATAGAGTGAATAAATAGTAAGAAAGTGCCAGGCTGAGTATTGTTCCCAAGTGGTTAAGTTGATCGAATGTCAGTGCGCTATACTGATGCTCAAGCTAATGTTAAGTCTATAGGAAGGTTCTTGGCAGATTTCTCCATCGCATTTTAATATTTTTAAATGATGTTTTTTGTATAGGATAGCTGAGGTCGATCTCTAATGTTGTTAGTTTTTACTTTTTCGATTTTGATTCAAGTTTTTTTTAATATAAGGGTGCTTTCACTTTCAGAACCGGTTCCAAAATTAAAAACTAACCAAAATAAAAAAAGTAAAAACTAAGAATGTTAGAAATCGACCTCAACTATCCTATGCAAAAAACATCATTTAAAAATATTAACCCCTTCAGGACCGGCGGCTTTTACACAAATTTTATTCGGTTGGCACCACTTTTTTTAAAAAAGCTACCTTTACTTAAACTATCACAAAAATGCTCTAATTAGAGAAAGTAAAATATTACTTTTACTTTTTAATGGTGCCTAAAACAAGTTCTGTATGCTCTTTTTGAGGGTGCATATATGCACCCATGCTCCCGAATGGGTTAAAATGCGAGCGAGAAATCTGCCAAGAACCTTCCCATAGACTTAACATTAGCTTGAGCATTTCTTCGAGTGACTAGTGTAGGCTCTTAAGAGCCTATGCTAGTCACGCAAAGAAACGCTCAAGCTAATGTTAAGTCTATGGGAAGGTTCTTGCGCGATTTCTCGCTCGCATTTTAATATTTTTAAATGATTTTTTTTTGCATAGGATAGCTGAGGTCAATCTCCAACGTTGTTAGTTTTTACTTTTTCGATTTTGGTTCCAGTTATTTTATATAAGGGTACTTTCACTTTCAGAGCCGGTTCCAAGCAATTCCAAAATTGAAAATGCCCGCTTATAAAAGAACTGCAATAAAAATTGAAAAAGTAAAAACTAACAATGTTGGAGATTGACCTCAGCTATCCTATGCAAAAAAAAAAACAAACATTTAAAAATATTAAAATGCGAGCGAGAAATCGCGCTAGAACCTTCCCATAGACTTAACATTAGCTTGAGCGTTTTTTTGCATGACTGATGTAGGCTCTTAAGATGATCTGCTGAACAATGCAAAACTTTCTGACTCATTTTTAAATGCAAAAGGCACAAAATTGGCAGACCTGACTATTGAAGCGATTTGGAATCGAAAAGAATTTTTCATTTTTTGATAAATAAATAATTTATTGAGTAATAAGCAATTCCTGTCATCTGAAAACACGTTTTTCTCTTATCTGGTGCCAAAGCATCAGGAATTTGATTCAAAGCACTGACTTTAATAATGTTTTCTGAAAGATCTTTGCCTTAAAAAAAAAAATAGAGAACGTGTTTTAATTACAAAGTTTCTGAATAACAACACCGGCCCATTTCATGCGTTTCTGAACAAAAATGAATTTAAAAATGTGTCAGAAAGTAGCCCCTTTGCATTTGAGAAGAGCCTTAAGTACAATATTAGTGAATAAATTTAAATACAGTAGACTCCCTCAAATCTGCATAGCTTGGGACCAGAGGCTGTGCAAATTTTAGAATTTAGTAGATTGCTGGTCATTGTTTTGTTTACATTTTTAAAAAAGTAATTTGAATATAATAATGCACTCAAAATTATAATGAATGCTTATGATAAAATAAAATAATAAAGCAAAATTACAAAAATTAAGAAATGATTAAAATATTAAAAGTAAAAGTCAATAATTAATAATGGTAAATAATTAATAATGCATATAATGATGAGATAAATTTCTCTTGAATTATTCAATGAAACTTGCCTCATAAAGATACACTAATAATTTATATAAAAATTAAAAAATCTTAAAATAATGAAGTTTTATGTCATGTTTAGCTGGACTTAATAAACAAAAAAGGGTTAAATCCTAGAACAAGTGAGACACGTGGTGGCGTTGAATTTGGCCGGGCGATAAATGAGTTTTTCTTGCTATCGGTTTGTTTCTTACATTTCTTCCATGCTTACTGTGGTTTGTTCTGGAAATAAGAATGGCTTTTTTTTTAGGTAATTAGATTGCATTGGTTGGTTTATTCTCGAAATTGCATTGGGTTTTGAGAGAATCAGATTGGATTATTATTTGTGTTTAGTGAAGTGAAGAGAAGTTTAATGGTTACAGGGCCACCACACTCGCCAGACCTTAACACTTTGGATTTCTTCCTCTGGGGACAGATGAAATCCCTCATTTCTGAGACGCCAGTAGAAACGCCAGAAGAAGTAGTAGCGCGTATTGTGACCATTGCAGGAGAAAACCAGGAAACTCCCGGAGTCTTCGAGCGTGTCCGCCAGTCGTTCCTCTATAGATGTACTCTGTGTAATAATGTCTGCGGTCGACACTTTGAACAATTGTTGTAAAATATTTGTTTTCTCTGGACATCACGAGCTGTGTTGTACCTATTCTGTGCAATAAATAATTTTCTGGAGTGTTTCTTGTCTCAGTTTGTACATCTCCAGAAGCATTTTCTCGATTTTCATCCTTTAAACGTCATTTGCGACCCCCTGTTCCATTGCATTTTTTGTTCGTCTTCATGAGTACTATCATCCCTCTAAGTTTGTTGAAGCATTTCAGATACACCCTGTATATAAGTTACTGACCGCTGCTTGAATGAATTTCATGCATTCTAGAGATTGCTGCACAGCAAGTTTCATGCATTTAGGGATGGTTTTTTTCGGTTAATGTACACAGAGCGCACATATATACGTTACTAAACATTGTTGAAAACATAGCTAAAAATTTGTAAATATATGGAAAAATCTGAAGGAAACAATAGTTAAAAGTTTGTAAAAATCAAAATATCCTGAGGAGATATTGCTAAAAGTTTGTAAAAATTTAAAAATTAAGGAGGAAATATTGCTAAAAGTTTGTAAAAATCGAAAAATCCTCAAGAAAAACTTACTAAAACTTTGTAAATAGTTGCAAAACGAAATAAAATTGATGTTACTTTGTGAAACAGTTTACCGCAAGAATTGTGTAAGTATCTCCTTGTTTGTCAAAAGCACGCATTCTGATTGGGTAGAATTTAGAGGTTGCCGATTTTTTGGTTATGTATGTAAAAAAGAAATCGCTAAATCAGGTGTCTTGCTTGTTCTAGGATTTTGCCACAAAAAAGCTTGATTAAAACATCATAACTACATAAATGTATTTGGTAAAAAAGATTACGATTGCCACTGATATCAGTGCTATCTTGAATTTTTTTGGAAATAAGTTAATGCTTCCTTCATGAGAAAGCATGGCTTCAATCATATTAACTAGATTATATATTAAAATGTGTACAGATACAGAATGATATAAAAGAAAAAAAATCTTAAACTTTCCCCCTACATCTTAACTGTCAGTTTCACTGTTTACATCTGAAATTATGTGAAGATTTTAGGCATTTGGGGATTTTTGGGGTTGCAGATTTGAGAGAGTCTACTGTAATTATATTTAAAAAAATAATAAAATTTAAATATTACTACATCAACAAATAATAGGGTAGATGTGCCAGTAATGGACACCCTTAAGGAATTTCTTTAAAAATTATTTTTTAATTAATAGTTATAATTATTATAGTCCACTTTTTTTAATATTATATTAATCTATCAACAATATTTAATCATGCTCATAGTCACATTTCCCAATGTGGATCAAAATTTAATTGTAAATAACAGAAATAAATCAAAACACCCTAAATTCCAGTAATGGGCCACCTCTCTTCCAGTAATGGGCCATCCAGTAATGGACACCCCACAAAAAAATAATAGGTAATTGATTTTATGATTGTATTTAAAACCAGAATTTCATGAAAGCATATTAATGAAATTAAATAGTCATTTTAAAATAAATTTAACAATTAGGATATCAATAATTAATAAAATATTTATGAGAATAATTCACTGTTTAAATTAATTATTGTCACTATCACAAGATCAATATTTTAATTATTTTAGATAGAAGGTTTAAAATACTAACTTTCAAAGAATTATATCTATCAAATTATTAAGTCATTGAGGGGGAGGGGGTTTAGAAGGGTTAGTTTAACAAAAGAAAAAGATTTTTTTTTAAGTGTCTTGAAGTACCAGTGCATGGAATCCTATTTCTTTTTATTCTTAACAGTTAAACTTCCTAAAACTGCTTTATATATTACTTTTAGCAATTTGTATAAAATATATCAAATAAATGAAAGTGTGGGTTGAATGTTTTTTAAATACTAAATAAAATTATTTCAAAATAAAATATCAGAACTGACATTTGAGCCCCCTGATCTGCAGATTTACTACTTTCATTGCTACTATAAATTTAATATTATAGGGATTTTTTATGTATGTAGTTCTTTTGTCAGAGCTGAATAATGAAACATTTAAGACAGAAAATAAATTTTTAAGCACTCGTTATGACTTAAAAATTTGTCTTTTTTTAAATGGGGAAAGTGTGAACCAAATGAGCCCCTCATTTTCCCATGCCCTTAAAGATTATTGTCTGCTTCCTGTGGGTGTTAGTTGCCACATGGGTGTTGTTGCTGATGGGTGTTAATTGCCACATTATAAAATATGCAAGGTACGGTTTACAAAAAAATAATTTGATAGCAATCTAAAAAAAATTATTAATTACATGAAATTAATAAAAAAAAATGTATTATTACAGTCTGGTAAGTAAAACTAAAAAATTAAAATTTGACTACTTAGCTTTTCAGTTAAATAACAAAAATATATGCACTATGAACATTACTGAAATTGCTTTTTCAGTAATGTCCACATGGGGTGTCCATTACTGGAAATTGACTAATTAAGCATTCCAGTAATGGGCCATGGTCCTAAAACCTGAAAAATAAATGAAATTTTGTAAATTGCCATTAGTATGTAAAATTCAAAGTTTTCTATTATTGTCTAAACAAAAACATGCAATTTTTTCAAGAAAATAAAAAAGATATCAGTTGTTTAAGTGAAGCCAGCTCTTAGCATGTTCATTAAGATTTTCACAGAAAATCTGTGGAACTGTGAAACATTATTTTCTGCTTCCCGATTGGTTTGATTAAGAGTGTCAACAATAACCCAGATTATAAAACAAGCAAGGAGGAATTATGAAAAAATATATAAAAGGCTAAATTTTTATTGGTTATTTTTTTATAAATCAAAAACTCTGAAAGTGGCCCATTACTGGAAGGGAGTCCATTACTGGGACATCTACCCTAGAAAGCAAATTGTGTCCAAGTTCATGCACCCAATTTTAGCTGTCAAGGGCCCTCTACAAATTGGATCCACTGGCGTTTTACCACCTTAACTATTTCATAGTTTCACCACTGGTGATAATTTACTTTTAGCTGGAAACTTTTTTTAAAATATGTTTTCAAAGCGCTATGTAAAAAAAAATTATTACACAAAATATAGGACTGAAATACTGACTTTTTATTTTCTTAATTGCTAGTTATTTTAATTTGAAAATTTGGTACTTTTGTATTAGTCAGACACAAATCTCGCCAACAGCATTTTTCTTTCTTCCCAACAGCAGATTTTATTTTTTGAGTGTGTAAATTAGAAACAATGATTTGATGGTGAAAAAAAATGTTTTGGTTTATGGTACCTATATATTCTTAATTTTATTCTTTTTTGTATTTTAAATAAAATGAGCGTACCACACTGTAATAATTTAAGATATGTACTTTAAATGCGTGTAATATATGTTTTTTAAATGAAATGAGTGAAAGATTTATATTTTAAATTTAAAAAATGCAATACAAATGACGGTAATGGAAACAATATTTTGTGATTTATCATCTGCACCTTGCTAACATGAAAATAGTGAACATTTTACATAAAAACGGGTTTTTGAGTATATATTTTAATATTTTATATATATATATATATATATGGTACTTTTCGGTTAGCTGGGCGCCAGTGATATATGTACATATATAAATACATATGTATTATACATATATTTGTATATATATATACATACATATATATATATATATATATATATATATATGTGTATGTATATATATGTATATGTAGATATGTGTATATATATGTGTGTGTGTGTATATACACATGTATATATATCACTGGCGCCCGACTAACCGAAAAGTACCATATATATATATATATATATAGGGGAGACCGGTACACACTGGACCTATGGACACAGTGGACCACCCCCTAATATTTTATTTATTTAAATTTTTTTTAAGCTTCTCTTCTATCCTAATAGACAACAGCACTGCAATGATTATTTATAGCCTTCAGAAAATATGTTTAGCTCTGATTGAACTATTTTTCCTGATTGGTTGTTTTGAGCTTCTAAAAGTAAAATTTTTCATCATCATATTTTTATTTTTTTAGTAATTAAAGGTTGTAGATAAAAAAAATAAAACAGCTTTTTTGCAAAGCTAAGATACTTGTTTTTATTTTACTTTAAAGTTAATATGTTTAAAAGAAAGCTATAAACAATCTTAATATGATTATTTATTGAACTTCAACATGGGGTACAGTGGACCACCCACTCCTGGGGCACAGTGGTCCACAATCCACTCTGCTCCTGTAATGCAGAATGTTCAAAATATTTAATAATTGCTTATTTTCTATAAAGAAAGATTGTTTTAAAGTAAATTTAACTATAAAATAAAGTAAACAAATAAAAATAACAATTTATTTAACATAGTAAGAAATATTTTGTTTTGTATTTACTGCCTTTGATAAATATAACTGTAGTCTAATTGTTGATGATTCTATTCAAGTAAGATTCATGAGACGCAAATTAAATGGAAATCAGTTTATTTCTCCTGAAACTGTAGATAAATCTGCTGTTGATGTCAATGATTTCATAATGTTGCTCTCAGACCCAAAATTATTTCTGGAAAATTCCAGGCTCAATCTTACTCATAAGTACTTTGGAATTTCATTTGCAAATTTTAATGTGCGCTGATTTTTTTGTACTTAAGTAATAACTTCAACTAAATTGCAATTGTTCATGTATTAATCTGTTATTATTTTCAAAATATAATTAATTTTTTGTTTTTGTTTCAAAATTTATATTACTATGTTATTTTGCAGGTGAAGGGGCAACAAAAAAGAATTAGATTAATGAAAAAAAGATTTATATTGTATTTTAGACAATACCTAATAGTGATCCACTGTACCCCGGTGGGTGGACCAGTGTACCCCGCTTCCGGGGTACAGTGGTCCACTTTACAAGTGTATAAATTTTTTTTTTAATGTATTGAAAACTATGTTGTGAGAAAATTATGATGGATGTAAGAAGGTTTAAGGAATATTAAAAATTTTTTCATACAGATCGGTCAGTAAGTTAAAGAGAAAAAAAATGTTAACTGAAAAAGTGGTCCACTGTGTACCGGTCTCCCCTATATACGAGGGTTGTAAATTAAATAGTGGCAACTTATCCTTGAAACTCGCAGAAGGGCGGGCATGCGCAAATAGGATATGGGAGCGGTGAGATAGCGCTGTTGTCGATGTGTAGAGTGCAAAAAACAGTCGATCTGCTTAGAAGGGTAGTTATTGTGTGGTGTTAAAGTGAGGAGTTTCGTTTCCATCGCTCTAAAGCATGTTTTCAAAAGGTGATCAGCGGTCGTGGCTTAAAATCGAGGTTGCCCGTGGCAAAAATGCAACAGAATGCTATCGAGGATTAGTGGAAGCCTGTGGCACAAATGCTTTACCGTATAGGACAGTAGCACGATGGGTTCAAGCATTTCGTTCGGGTCGGAATGAGACTGCGGATTTGCAATGCAGTAGGGCGCTTGATCGCTCCCATCAACAGTCAACACCTTGCCACTGGTCTACAACGGCTTCCCGACATTTGGCAAAAGGTTATAAGTTTTGCTGGTGATTACATAGAAGGAATGTAATGCAATTGTACTTGTAAGTTCATTAAAAATTGATTTATACCTATGGTGCCATTACTAAATTTACAGCCCTCATATATATATATATATATATATATATGAGGAATGATGAATTTTTTAAAGGACTCCAATAATTTTTCTGTGTCCAACTTTTACTCTGCAGCCCTATACAGAACCATATAATTCTTTATTAAACCACTTTTAAAAATATATCTTCAACTTTAATTTATACTTTGTACATACAAAATGATTATATTTTTGTTATTTTTCTAAAGTATTTAGCTTCAAATTCAAATGCATAAAAAGGGAAAATAATAAAATTTACATTGCTAATTTGGTGAGTAAAATATACATCATAGGGAAATGTACTTAAAAAAATACTAACACTAAATAAAATGTATATGTAAAATATTAAATAATTTTAAAAAACATATAGATCCTGGATAAATCACTAATGTGCAAAAATAACTAAAACGGTGCTGAAAGTCCGAAAATCATTGAGCCCAATGTAAAATTTTAAGATCCGTAAACATTAAAATCAGCAATAAACAAAATAAAAAAATCCCAAGCTTTCGACACATATTTATCAACCAGCTTCATTAACGAACTATCTACTCATCATATAAAAATATATTTAAGAAATTATACATCGATCTTTCAAATTAAAACTTACCAGCTTGGATCGGCTGACAAGAAGTTAATAATTCACTACCATCTACCATACCACAAATAACTTTTTTTTTTCTTAATATCACGTTTTTTGAAATGAGCGTAATTGTATTAATCGCGATAAGAAGCCAAGCTAACATAAAAATACATATACTTTAGAAGGGGAATAACTGTGTATGTTTCGTCCAGGGGGATAGAAAAAATAGAAGAAATCTCTATCTTCCTGGTTTCGTCTGTATTTACAGCTACAATACACATATTACGTCAGAGCTGGTTTGGAATTGGTGAATGATTCTCTTAGTGTCATTCACTATGGAGATTTTGCCCATGACGGATAAATATCCTATCGGAGCTACTTCTTCTTAACCAATCAGAGCTTATATCTTATTTCATTGTCAACTGAAAAACCTTTTTGGCAACGAAATACATTGTAGGGTTGTATGCTCTGATTGGTTAAAAATAAAATATTCATATAATGAATGAAACTTTGAGAATCATTCACCAAAATCAAAGCAAAGCAAAGTGATTGAAATTAGGAAGAAAAATAGTGGGTTACCGTAGTGAATTACTTCTAGTCTGGCGATCGAAGCTGGTAAGTTTTAATTTGAAGAGAAGATGTATTTTTTCTTAAATATCTGATATTTTATGAGTTAAAAGTTCGATAATACGGTTAGAAAGACTAAACGAAAAACATTTGTACGAAACAATACAATTTTTAAAATATAAATATACAATAAAAGTGTTTTCATTTTTTTCGCTCTTGAAAATGCTAATCTTTCTGATACATTCACCGATTTATTTTTATTTAGAAATGCATGCGAATTGCAAAAATTATCATTTAAACACCAAGGAATCGAACAACGTTTTACATTTTCCTATAAATGTGATTCATTTTCAATTGTATACAATTGCTCCCTCAGAACGACGTTTTTATGACTGTCGAGCACCAAAAGTCGAATTGATATGCAAACTATGAGAACATTTTCTATAAAATTCTTTGCTTTTGTAAGAAAGTCTGAACAGAACATGTAAATTTTATACATTTACGAATATACTTGAAAATGTCATGCATTTACAAATGGAAATTAATTTGGGTATATGTCAAAAAATAGCCAATTTGGATTTAAAATGTAAAATTTGCTAATAAAGACATGTGACACCCTTTCTCCCCTAAAAAAAAAAGACATTTTCCCCATTCTAACTGAGGGCTGGATCTGTCCCTGGATGTTAGTTTAATATGTATGCGCCATAAGCAGAGCTGCCAACTGCTACGAAAAAATCGTAGTTGCTACGATTTTGAGCCACAAACCACGATGCTACAAAAATCTGTCTAAAACTACAATTTTCTGCAAAAAAAAAAAAAAAAACGCGAATTTTGTCACATGATCGCGCGAAAAATCACGAATTTTGTCACCGGATCGAGCTAAGAAATGCAAATTTCGTTACAAGATCGCTGAAAAAAACGCGAATTTCGTCAAAAAATTGGCGGGAAAAAGCTAATTTCACCAAAGTATTGCCGTAAAAACGTGAATTTCATTCAACTGATTGCTGAAAAAATGTGAATTTCGTCAAAAGATCGTTCAGGGATGATTCTTGTCCTAATTTTCCAAAAAATTAAAGCAATGATTTCCGAAAAAAAATATATATATATCGGTCATAAATCCGAAAATTCGGACATTGAATGTATCGGTATTTCGGCAAATGATCGGCGAAAAAAATCAATCTCGTCTTTCGTTCGAAGAAAAGTCGCCAATTTTGTCAAAGGATCACAGGAAAAACGTGACTTTCGTCAGAAAATCGCGAAAAAATAACAAATTTCGTCAAAAACATTGCGAAAAGCGGCAAATTTTGTTAAAAGATCGCAAAAAACAGCAAATTTTGCCAACAGATCGCGGGAAAAACGTGACTTTCGTCAGAAAATCATGAAAAAACGGCAAATTTCGTCAAAAACATTACAAAAAACAGCAAATTTCGTCAAAAGATGATGAAAAAACAACAAATTTCGTCAAAAACATTGCGAAAAATGGCAAATTTCGTCAAAAGATCGCAAAAAAAGACAAATTTTGTCAACAGATCACGGGAAAAATGTGACTTCCGTCAAAAAATCGTGTAAAAACGGCAAATTCCGTCAAAAACATTGCGAAAAACGGCAAATTTCGCCTAAAAATACTGGAAAAAACACAAATTTTATCAACAGATCTTGAAAAAAACTGCAAATTTCGTCAAAAGATCGGGAAAAAACACAAATCTCTTCAAAGGGACGCAAAAAAAAGTGGCAGGAGTGGACACCCCCACTCCCGGTTGTGTCAGCTTACTCGACCTGATGAAGGACTCAGGTATGAAAGTTTTCAGCATTTTCTCTGAAATCAGCTTTTTTAAATGTCATTTTTGCTGTTTCTGTGACTGATCTAAAAACGTGAAAAAATCATAACCTGAAAATTTGGAGAGGGTGGGGAGGGGTAAATAGATAAAATTGTAACTGTGTACAAATTGTGTGCTTTTAAATTTTCCTTTTAACATATGCAACATTTTAAATATAAAACAGCATTAAAGAAAAGTAATAATATAAACTTAAAAGCTGATTTTAAGATGAATAATAAAATAATTATTAACTATGTGTGCTCAGTTTTTTTTTTCTAGTGGTCCCAGTTTTGCCAAATATTCTTTCAAATGTAAAATAAAGGAGGAGGAAGGGTAAATAAAATTAAAAATTAAAAAAGCAGTAAACTAAAATACATAAATTTTTAACTGTATTTTGTGCTCCTAATGCATGCACATGCAAATTTTGTGATATTATCTCCAATTTTTTTTTCTTTAGTGTGTTTTCTTGCAGCAATTGCTTCAGTTTTAGTAGCTATGCTAATATAGTGCAGAAATTTTAACATCAGGATGTGTTTGAACTCATAATATAGTATAAATAAGGGAAGATAGTTATTAAAACCACTATTACTTTTATTCATGTCTTTTAACTTTAATTGCATATTTATTTTACATATATTTTATACCTAAATCAGTTACATTTTGTAATTTTCACTTATATTTATTTCGGTACAATAATTTTGTATTCCATGCAAGTTTCAGCTTTTTCGGTGAGCTGCAACTTTCATGCCTGAGGACTCTAACTTATACATTTTTCTCTGGAAGATATACCCGTAGTTCCATCCCCCCCCCCCCCCCCCCCCCCCCCCCCCCCCCCAACCGCCTTGGAATCTTTCAGAAAATTCACTGTGAAATTCAGAAATTTGGCTTAGGAGTGGACAGAGCATTAATTGAATAGGAATAATTATGTTTAATCAATCCCACCCGCAACAAATAAATTAGCAAAAACAAAAGAGTCTCCTACTTTGTGTGCTTATGGATATACACATGCGTTTAATTGATTAGTATTTGCTCGCTTAAAATTTACAGTGTAAAAAACAGCCACCAACCAACCAACTTTCAGATAAATTTGAATTTGGTGTGCTACTATTTCTCATTTTCAAAGGTTGGCAGGTCTGCATAAGCATGGAATTTTTATTTAAAGATTATTGCCGATTTTAATATTTACGTATCTTAAAATTTCACTTTGGGCTGAATGATTTTCAATTTTACTTTCAGTCCCATTAGTTAATTTTGTACATTCATCATTTATCCAAGGTGTGTATGACTTTCGGCTAAGCTTTGGCATTAGCCCGCTGTTTCTGATTGGTCGAAAATCATCGTTATTTGGCGGTTTTTTTGGCGAGCTTCGCTTTTGATGCTTGCCAATAGAAACCCCGACTTTTATGGCAGCTCTAGCATTCTGGCCCTGTCACGTACAAATTCCGATCCCATGGACAACTGGACACTACCAGATCACTTTGCCATTTGCATAGCAGCCTGTTGCATGACAACGAGTGTCGTTTTTTTTTTTTTTTTTTTTTTTCAAGGTTTCATTTTTCCGATTTATTTTTTATAAATGTATTAATTATTTGAATTTAGGGATAAATTTGTTATTTTTTAAAGCAGATAATTTCTTTTGACCACTGTTTAATATTCTGTAGCTTACTACTTTTCTCTTCGATTTTATGACTACACGTGTTTTTTATCAGGATGTATTTTTGCAATTTATTTATCAATAATAAATTAATAAAATTTATCAATCAATAAAATATTCATGATTTTAATTGCTTTGCTTTCCTTTTTTTCTTTTTTTTTTTTTTTTTTGGTTTATTATCTACTTTAAAATTATTTTATGTTTAAGCCTAAAAGGCCTAAAAATGACTACTTGGCGAAAACGGCCTTTTCGCGGCGAAAAAAAAAAATCCAAGATGGTGGACAGCGGGCTAATGCCGAAGCTGTTCCTGATTTTCAATATTATTTAATGTTTTGCATCTACAGTTTTCATCAGTGTTAGTGTTTTTTTTTTTAAGTACATTTACCTATGCTGTATTTTTAATATTTTATCAAATTATCAATGAGAGAAAGGAATTATTATTAGTTATCTTTTATTATCTCATCATTATTATTCTATATCTCTCTATCTATTATTAGTATATCTTTATTACTTTTCCTTTGTATGCAAGAAATTGCCCATTTAAATTTCAAGCTAAATAGTTCAGAAAAATAACAAGAAAATGTATTGCATTCTTTTAGTAAAGTTTAAGATATATTTTAAAAAATGGTTTAATAACTTACAAGGGTCAATCCAGGTAAAATTTGAGGCCTATTTAGGGTCCCTTCACAAAATTCTTTATAACAAAACAGGACCCTTCACAAAATTCCGTTTAAGAAAATAGGCACTTTCACAAAATTCTATTCCATAAAAACTTACTATTTATTAATTATTTATTATTTTGTGACATTTTAAAATGTGTAATTTGTAAACAAACCAGGTTCATCAGAGAGCAAATCTTCAGCAAAAGGATTTTAAATAGTTTTTGTTAATAAATGCTTGGTTTGAATTTGAGTTACTGGATTTCAATTTTCGTCACAAAATATTATTTTTCACAAAAATATAATAAATTTCATAAAAAGAACCTTTACTTTTCACAAAATGGGCCCCAAGAAAAAAACAAAAAAACCTGTATCAACCCCTGACTTATCTATTGATATTATTTAGATTGATATTACAGGGCCACAGAGTGAAAGGTGATGCCAGTTACAAATTACTGGGCTCCTTCTTTAGAAGGCTCATCACAGTTCTGTATTTTTTTGATAAAATATTAAAACATAGATTAAAAAACTCTTTTTTTTTTGTTGTACAATTTTCAGTATTTTTATGTTAAGGCAGGTGCGGTAGGTAAATTTCCATTGCCATAATTTGTGTTGCATTTTTTTCTTTTAAAATACATACATTATACACTTTTGAAATACATATCTTCAATATTATTATGAGGTACATTTATTTCATTTAAAGTACAAAAAGTATTATTAAGAAGCTATACCATAAACCGAAATGTTTTATTTCATCATCAAAGCATTGTTATTAATTTATACATGCAAAAAATAAAAGCTGCTGTTGGCAAGAAAGAAAAAAAATTACTATTGACAAGATTTGATTATAAATGTTTCACTCATTTATTTTTATACATATATTACACACTTTTAAAATACATATCTTCAATATTGTTTAGGGGTGTACCGAGTAGCACTTTGGCCGAGTACCGAATACTCGGCCATTTACTACTCGGCGAGTACCAAGTAGTTGTGTGTAAGAAAGAACTATTAATGTGCACATGAAGTGAGCTTAAAAATAACATGTCTGTGTGTGTAGATATATATAAACATACTTCTTGAGCATATAGTCATACATTTAATTTTACAAAAAATTTCAAATTAACTAATTTAATTTGAAATTTAATTATGCACCCATTAAAGACTATTTTTGAAAATTCAAAAAAATTTAAAACAGTACCATTATTTTTAAAATATAGAAAAAAAATTAATAAATAAAAGTAAAATTAGCCAATGTGAAATTAAAACCCATTCTTCAATTTATCTAACTCACTCTGATACCTGAAATCCGTCTCAAAAATGGTTATTGGTTACTGTAATTTTGAATCTACAAAAACAACTTTTCAAAAGTAAAAAAAAAGCCAAGCGTAAAAAAAAAAAAGTTGTGGCTAAAAAATGGTGTGATATCAAATTTCCAAGCTATTATATTACTTTTTTAACTTTTTTCCATTAAATAAGTTATCATATATATAAGTCGAGTGCCTACGTATATGTTAATAGAAATCGTTTTCTCCTGTACTAAATACATCCTAACGAGTTTCTGAAAATTCAATTTTTTTCAAATTATGCATGATGGGCTTGGCGGCCATCTTTGCATATTATTCACAAAATTCTAAGCATCCAAATCCGTAGTTAAAATCCGAAGTTCAAAATTGTTATTTAAGCAAATATTTTAAGCGTTTCATTTATAGATTTGTATGATCTGAAAATTGTGTCTTAAGATAATGATGACTTATCTTAAAGATTCATCTTATGATTTATTTTTTACAGTAATTAATAATTTCAAACTAGTAAAAATCAATTTCTCAAAATATCAGTCTTATCTAATTTATCTGTCCGTAGTTAAAATCTGAAGTTCGAAATTGTTATAAACATATTACATTGCAAACATATTACGCTTTTACTTTAGAAATTTGGGTGCTTAGAAATATGAAAAGATGGCCGCCAAGCCCATCATGCATAATTTGAAAAAAAATGAATTTTCAGAAACTCGTTAGGATGTATTTAGTACAGGAGAAAACGATTTCTATTAACATATACGTAGGCACTCGACTTATATATATGATAACTTATTTAATGGAAAAAAGTTAAAAAAGTAATATAATAACTTGGAAATTTGATATCACACCATTTTTTAGCCACAACTTTTTTTTTTTTACGCTTGGCTTTTTTTTAACTTTTGAAAAGTTGTTTTTGTAGATATCATTTCTTTTTTTTAAAACAGAATAAACATAATTTAAATAATCTAAACATGAGAAATAATTTAAAATTACATTTTACTTTCAGTCATTGTTTAAAAGGTTAACTAGAAATATCAGTAGATTTTTAAATTAAACTAATAACAACATACTAAATGTGGCTTGTTATAATACTTGTTATCCCCCGTTAAAAAATATCACTGACTTATCGATGAAATGAATAAAAATGCAATACGTACATAGCGTGTCAGCGCTGCATTTGAAATCAAACGTGATATCACGCTCTTTTATTATTAGCACTAGCTGGCTTCGCCCGCTAGCGGACCCCTAATTTATATCGGGGCCTCGAATCTTGTAAAACCTCGAATAAGATAAACCTCAAACCGAACGAACCTCCGACCTGGTTCTCCGCTGTCTTCGGCACCGGATAATCCCTTAATTTGCACATCGAATAGTATAAACCTCTAACCAAACTAACTTCCGACACGGGTCCCCGCTGCCTTCGGCACCGTATAGCAGTCGTGCTGCGCACGCTCAAGTTCCATCTTCCACCACCAGGTAGCGCAATCTGTTCTGTATGAACCTCGGGCACTGAAATCGTTAAGGCTATAGATGTCGAGTCGAATGAACTGTACCCCGTCGTGATCTAGCCCATAGAACCAGAGATAGAAAGTGCCCCCTGGTGGTGAAAAAACGAACTAAAATCGGAAAGCTCTATTGATGTCGAGTCGAATGAGCCATACCCCGTCGTGATCCGACTCGTAGGAACAGATATAGGAAAGCATCCCCTGGTGGTGAAAGCTAATCGCGCTTGGGGGGCAAAAGAGGGGATGAACACCGGAGACTCATAATAGGATTAAGCGGTCACAGACCTTTCCAACGATGTATCACATGAGGGGTATGTGCAAAATTTAGAAAATACCCCCCCCCCCCCCCCCTGCATATTATGATTAAGCGTTCACAGACTTTTCCAACGATATATCACATGAGAGGTGTCGGCAAAATTTAGAAAAGTGCCCCCTTTGGGTGGGAGGGTTGAAAGTGGGAGGATGGACCCCGAAGATACATAATATGAATAGCGGAACAATTTTTAGAATTTCTGAAAGCTGATTTTTATTTATTTATTTATTTATTTATCTATTTTTTATTTTTTGTTTATTATTATTTTATTTTTTTTGCGTTGCCCTGTGCATGTTTGGAATTTCTTAGCAATTTCTTAGATTTACCTTATTTTATTCAATTAAACATTGTACTGTTACAATAAATTTAAATGGAAACTTCACTTCTAAAACAAAAATAATTTAACAACTGGATTTCATTAATTTATAGGAAAACTAGCAAGCTACGCCCACTGCGCTGGTCGGCTTCTACAAATGAACCCTGAATCAAACGAAATATATCGTTTAATTTGACCTTGTATTTGAAAGCAATCTGTATATTTACGTGGAATATCCTTCCACATTACTGAAAAATGACGCGATTGCGCTATTATATTTTCTAATGTGCAGTCAAAATTTTAGCTGTTAAGGACAAACTCTTTTATTTGGTCATTTACAGTTAGGGTTTGCTAAACAATGATAAAACTATATGCAATATACTAAAACCATCACTAAAAATTATCGAAATAACAATGCAAACAAATTAACTAACAAAATCCATTTAGAAGAAGTTTTTATAAAGGCTAATCTTTGATAATCTGATTATTGAACTTTTCCACATAATTCTAAAACAACAAAACGATATAAAATATACTAAAACAATCCTTACAAATTATCTACTTAACAATGCAAGTCGCAAAAAATACGCCCAGTAAAAACTATCAAAAAGGCTAATATTTCGGAATCGGGTTCACTTGACTATATAACCTTCACACATAACTGTTGGACTAAGCAACGTAGGACAATATATAGTACATTAACACCATTTCTGAAATAGCATCTAACTAACAATACAATTCTCATCAAAATCCGTTCAGTAGAACTTTTTTAGAAGGCTAATCTTTCATAATCGGAATCAAATATTGAAAAGGCTAATATTTGATAAAAAAAATGGTCACCCGATTTTCGAATTTCCCCCTATAATTCTAGAACTAAGCAACGTTATATAATAAAATGTTCCCTAGAAAATTATTTAACAGTATAGGTTCCATCGAAATACATTCGGCAAAATCTTTTAAAAAGGCTAATCTTTCATAATCGGATTGATCTGATTATAGAACTTCCCAGAATAATTATATAACTAAGCTACGTAGAACGATATGTTATACATTAAAACCTTCCCTTAAAAATTATCTTAGTTTAAGTTCTACGAAAATGCATTCAGCAGAACTCGAGTTATAAGCAGCCGGAACAAAATTTCATATATGTAGAAGTAAATAGAAGTATATTGCCATTAATATAGTTTGCATTTGAATAAAAAAAGGTACTTTTCGGTTAGCCGGGCACCAGTGATATATGAACACACACACACACACACACACACACACATATATATATATATATATATATATATATATGTATATACATGTATTTGTGTAGATATATGTGTGTGTATATATATATATATCACTGGCGCCCGGCTAACCAAAAAGTACCAAAAAAAAAAAAATACTGCGAAAATGCAGTCGTACACTTGTTGAAAAAAAAACACCTTTTGGCCTAAAATCTCTCATCAAAACTTTTTTTCTTTTTTTTTCTTTTCTTTCTTTTTAAAAAAAATAAAATTAGTAACAGTTTTTTCTTTTATTTTTCCAGATGTATAGCCATTTCAATTCTTTCTGCAACAAAAAAAGACACTTTTTGGCTTAAAATCAAATTGTTTGGGGTCAAAAGTAAAATCAAAATCGCCAAAAACAAAAGATAAATCGCCAAATTTGTTTCAATAGAAATCTTGCCCCTTGAATAATGTTTTAAGCATTATGAACATTTCTAATCAAGTTTAAATTAAATATTTTCATTTTATAATATTCTCTCATCAAAACTCTTTTTTTTTCTTTCTTTCTTTCTTTTTTTTTTTTTTTAAATAAAATTAGTAACAGTTTTTCTTTTATTTTTCAGGATGTATAGCCTTTTCATTTCTTTCTGCAACAGTAATGATCGCCAAAAAATTAGCAATGGTAACCTTTTCGGCCAAAATAACAGAACTTTCTATCATAATTCGATAGCTATTATACGTAGAACGTTGTGTTACATACTAAAACCTTCCCTGAAAAATTATCTCTCGAACAGTGCAAGTTCCATCAAATTCCATTCAGCAGATCTCGAGTTATAAAGGAACGGAACGAAATTTCCGTTTGTGTTTTATATATATAGCGAGGCTAACGAAAAAGACAGGCTACCGCGGTGCGTTCCACTTATCTTTTTTTTACAGACCGCTAGAGTGACGTGATGCTCTTTTCGTACACCTGCATTGGTGGATTCGAGCCTCACGTGAATCCCGCGGTCTGTAAAAAAAGATACGCGTAAAGCACCGCGGTAGCCTTTCTTTTTCGCTAGCCTCGTATATATAGTAGATGACGTGAAAGGTATTCCTGCGAACGAAATGCCTGTCCTTTACCGTGTTTTTTTATTTTTAGAAATAAATGAATCACATTTAATTCATTTCAAAATTTTTGTTTACGTTTGGAAAGAAATTTTAAATGGCGATAACTCTTAATGTATACATTTTAGAAGGTACATCTTCCCTTAAAAACTAATTTATTTTTAAAGATCTTTCTAAAAACGTAAATTATATATTTAAAATATTTTTAAAGCATAAACACTACGTCTGATTACTTTATTTTACAATATTTAAAAGAACGCGCATTTTATCAGACAATTAAATACACTAAACAAACATGAATGAAAAATTGACCTGGGCCTGGACTCGAACCTGGGACCTTATGCGTACCATGCCGACGCTCTGCGACTGAGCTACCCAGATCCATATTCGTAACCGGCAATTTCTCATACTTATTCATGTTAGAAACAATCATCTGCCACAGTTTGTAGTCATATTTAATTATTTGATAAAATATGTGTTCTTATAATTGTGAAGTTTTATTTAAAAAAAAAATATCTTCAGAAGAAAATGGCTGACTTGCAGATGAAATTTGATGTGGTTATATTATAACCTGTAACTGATTTGTGCTATTTTAATACAGGTGGTACATGGTCGTTGGTGGGTTTTATCTCTGTTTTGGCATAATTTTTTAATCGCCAAGTTAATTAACAGTTTTTTGCTAATTAAGGATAGAAAATAATATTTTTTTACACTGAATTTTATAAAAGCACATAGATTACGTAATTACTTGTCCAAAAATGCAATCCTTTTTCTATTCTGCCGAATATTAAGGTCTGTAGGTTGTTTGAAAAAAAAAGTTTGACGAAGAAAAAAGTGATCATTTTAAGTAACTCGACGTTTTAAAAAAAAATCTATATCTCTGTTTATAAATCACTTATGAAGATGAGTTTGGTCTTAAATTGAAGAAATTCTTCATTAGATTCTTCTAGTTTTCGTTTTTTATTTCGGCGACGCTTGGTTTATTATATATCTGATATTTTAATCTGGCATGTTTTGTCGATTTAACATTGCGAAGTTGATTCCTGTAAATAAGCAGTAGCGGTCTAGTTCAGTTCTTGGCGTTGTTTGTGTGGCATTTTTTTTTTTTAAGCTTGGCTTGGCAGAGCGACTGCCCTGCTTGATAATACAAATTGTCATTGAATAATGCAAAAAGCTGATGTTAAAAGTGTGGCTTGCACTATTCACAATGTGCAACTTATAATAAAATCAGGTTTATCTACCCTATATGCTTTCTGACATGTTAGTTATAGCTAAAAACATTGATGGACATTTTAACCACTTTGTAGCTGCATGTTCAAATTTTTTAAAAGTTCAGTCACATTTGTCTGAATCCAAAAAAATTAATCATTACAGTAATTAACCGTACGATGAAACTCAAAGTATAATATGTTGAAAATATTGCATGAATTAAAGCAGCCTCTTTGTCTTTATGCTACTGAAAGTAAGATAAAAAAATTTAACTACAGTTCAGTAGCAATTACTGGAAAGTGTAATGAAACTGTTATTGCCATTCTGAGTAGCATTGAAAAGCTCAAATGAAAGTTTCAATCATTTTGGTTGTGGTATAATGAAAGGGACATTAAAAAGTGAACTATTAAAACTAAATTTTGAATTGCTTTGGTTTTTCTTAACTTTTCTGTATTTTGTAAACATATTTCTATATACTAAGTAAGTAGTTTTTATGAATAATTGCATATATTATATATTTTTATATTCAAATAACTTTTACAGGTCAATTATAAATTCCTTTGGCTTCAAAAATGATAATAATGCTTAAAAATGAAATTCTTACAACTACTCGGTATTGTACTCAGTACTCGGCCCAAAATTTAGCCGAGTACCGAGTACTCAGCAAATTGGCTGAGTATGCCGAGTAAATACCGAGTACTCGGTACGGCCCTAATATTGTTACGAGGTACTCCTATTTCATTAATATATTAAGACCATATACCACAAACTAAAATGTTTCATTTCACCATCAAAGGATATTTACTAATTTTCACATGCAAAAAATAAAAGATGTTCGTGAAAAAGAAAAAATACAATTGGTAAAATTTGCTCCTGACTAACATAAAAAGGTACTTCTTTGTTATATAGTAGCTCCCAACGATAAATCGTCAAGTGACAGATGTATCTCAAAGTTAAATTACAAAATCTTGTCAAATGGTTTGCAATCCTAAAGAAAAAGTGTGTGTTTATGCTATTGTCATATTGCTTGTTTTTGATTCTCCAGAACATTTTTCATGATTTTTTACTTACCCATCATACGTAGTATAGGGTAAGTCTTGTAATCGTTTTGAAAATCGAAAATTTTTTTTTGACGGATTTACACGTTTCAGACACTGGAGATTCTGAAAAACATATTTTTAGAAAAAAAATTTTGCCGTCCATCTGTGTGTCTGTGTGTGTGTCTGTAAACGCTCTATCTCCCGAAAAAATTGAGATAGAGACTTGCAATTTGGTATGTACTTAGTATGTAATAATGGGAAGAAGCCTATTTCATTTCAATAACCTCGATTAACCGGAACTATTTTTTTCGGACTCTCGAAATATTCGTTCTGATAAAAGGTATATAAAAATTTTCGAAATTGTTTATTTTAAGAAATGAATATAAAAGACAATAAAAAAACATAAATTTTGCATAAAGCATGAAGTTGATTGGATAATTAGTTGCCGAGATATTTGGAATCCTATTTTCCACACTTTTCGATTTTACATGAACCTGTATATCATCCAAATTTCACTTTAAAGATATATTTTAATTGGAAATTTAACGCTTAATCAGATGCAATAAACCGCTAGTTAATAGGATTATAATTTTTGGAGTTATAAGGAAAAACCTCTTTCAAGCAATTCAGTAATCGAGCCTTTAAAGTTTATGACGTCATCAAGCCACGATTTTATTTGAATTGCAATGCATTTTATAAGTTGTTTACGCATTTTTATTTTAATATTTTACATTATGCATATCCATGATGGGTAAGTATTACGGTGGCCCCCAACGACTAGTTTTCTAATTGTATGATGTATTTTTTTTTTATTAATCATCTGTATTTATTTATATATATATAGAAACAATCTTTGATTTACCTAGCACTGAGATGGATACAACTTAATTTATTTTCTTTTTAAGCTAGAGCTTTCACCCAACCAACAACTGTGCAAAAATGGCCCATCTTATGTGTGAAACTCTTGAATGTGGGAGTATTCTAATTAAATACAGGCATTTCTAATGACGAACACAAGTTTAATTCTTGACATAAAGTTGACATAAAGATGACAAAGACAGGCACAACACACTACATGCAATAAACGTAAAGGATTAATCATATTTTAAATATTCATGACCGGTAACATTTGCGGCCATTTTCATAATATCTTCTGGTTTCTCATATGACAGACAACGTTCTTAATTGTTGACATTCCAAGTTCTACTGCTGTGCTGTGTTTGCTTCTCCAGAAGGGGGCGCTACTAGAGCAAGAAAAGGCATGCGCAGTCCTCACATTATGAAACTGTATGTTGCTAATAATGAAGCAATATGGAGATGTAACATAAAAAAGTTTTATAAAAAAGTATTGGAAATTAGTTTAGCGGTTTCTTGAATATCTTTTGTAACTACTTTAAGGTTTATGTTTGGTTGATTTATGGCAGCCGATTATCTAATCGAGGGCCCAAGGAGGGTGCCTCCATGGGGGGCCTTTCTAAAGAATCCTAACCCGTATTTATGACGTTCAAAGAAAACCACGGAAAACTCTGAACGGTTAAGTCAATGAGCGTGACAGGGGTTTGAACCCAGTACCCCCCAGTACCAATTTTGAGAGCAGAACCTCTCAGCCATTAGTGAGGCCTTTAAGGTTTATGAACTGTTGGCCAGAGGAACTAACATCCAATAGAAGCTCGATTGTCCGACCCTTGTTTAACCGGAACTCTCTGTAAACCGACACCGGTTTCCTGACCTTTTTTTGTTCAGCATTTTTTTTTTTTTACTTTCACATTCCTTGTGTAAGTATAAGTGCACATTCCAACATGTGCAAGCAGTCCTTTCCAAACTACGAGTACATATAAAAATTTTGGTCCCCATTTCTTAGAATTCCTTTGAAAGTAGCTTGAGCACCCTAAAGCTCCGATCCCGGTATAAGTGTATACCACCCCCCTCCTTGTATACACGTTGCTGTTCTAGTAAAAACACTCCCCAACACTCCATTATGAAATTTTGAAGACCATACTGTTGAGTGCCACAACCAGACTTGTATAAAACCAAAAACTTTCTATGCACATAAATATTGAGTCAAAAACTTTCTGCAAATTAATTTATTGTTTAATAAAATTACGTGTTATATTATTTTGACGATATAAATTAAAAAAAGTAGTTTAAAATAATTATCATTTAAAATTAATTAATATTAATTAAAGAATAATTATTTTGGTTAAAAATAGTAATAAAGCTAAAAATCCATGATAGGAAGAGCTGAATTCTTATCAAATATTTTGTCAATGCATTTAGAAACAACCCAATCCATAATATTTTTACTTCTTCACAAGCATCTGTAATGTCACAATGTTTTGCGTCTTTAAATTTTGAATTGTGCGCAAACAGTAAATAAATCGTACATAAAATTAGGGAATATTTTAAAATTTTTGGTATTAAAAAAAAAAATTTTTTTTTTTTTTTGCAAAGTTTTGAATTTTGTAGAAAACCTTCCGTGCACGGCGTGCGCTCATGCGTCTATATTATACATCTCTGGCCACAACATTCGAATGTTATTGCACCTGCTGATTGTAAGCAAGCGCAGGTAACAAAACCTTTTTTGTCCTCTTTTCACGAACAGAAGTTTTCACAACTGTAGAATTTCAAAAGTGGAAGGAGAAATCAATGTCATATTTTCGCTACACACTCGTTTGCTCGTTCGTATTGGCATGCCTACATTTATTTTCATTTATAATTCGAATTTAGATATTTATTTAGCAGTTTAAATAGTCATAATAGCAGTTTGATGACGATATTACATATTAAACTAAATGATACTTGATAAATTCTCGATTATCCAATGTAGGTTCGGTCCCAGGTATGTCAGATAATCTAGGTTCTACTGTATATGGGTGAAAATGCGACAGTTGATTGGAATCGTTGCATGGGAGAAGTGTTAAAAAATTGAAAAGTTGTTACTCTTATGAAGCATTGTTATTGAAATTGTTATGAAACATTAGTGTAAATTTGTTATGAGACATTGTTATATATTCTTATTAGCATAAAATATTATAGCATTTAATGCAGTGATTTTTATATCTCTATTATATGCACGCACTTCACGAGCTTGGCTACGACTGTCACGTAATTGACTGCAACTTGTCATAACCAATAATTGTGGGGTCTGCTATAACAAAGAAAGTACCCATAAAAGTACCAAATTTTCGAGTTAGAATAACTAGCAAGTACGAAAAATAAAAAGTCAGAATTTGAATTGTTGTATATAAAAATATATAGTGTACTAAATATATATTATCACCAGGGCTTATTATATATTATCACCAGGGCTTTGTGACGCAGCCCACTGGAGCTCAGCTCCGGTACTTCTCTGTTTTTAGTAAATATTTAAATATTGGCCAGAATTCACCAGAGCTCATAAACACCACGCTCCGGTGCCCAATGCAATAACGCTTCAGAAAAACGTATTCTAAATTACCCTTTTCTTTCTCTCTCATCACCAAACTTTTGTATCAAAACACTTATAAGTGACGTAATGTGTCGCTCAAACGTTCTCAATTTTTACATCAGTTTTCGGGTTTGGGCAATCTTGATCTCAATCTGTCTTAAATTCAAAATTTTATTTATTTCCATTTCAAATCATTTTAATGCTATTTTGATCAGAATAAAGAGTAAACAGAGTCTTTTTTTTATTCTGCATAGCTGCAAACTATTCATTTTTTGTGTTAACACTATTTCCGAATCATAATCCTGAGCTTATATAATCACAGAATTCTGTGATTAATTAGCATTAAGGTTAGACAAAAGTTTCTATTCGGAAATAGGAATTACTAAAAAGTGGAACAGTTGATAGCTAAGTATATACGCAGATAGATGTATTTAAAATTTGTATATTGCTAAATAAAAAACAGTCCTTTAAATTTTAAAAGTAATGTATGAAATATAAATATGCAGATTGGAGTGACGGCAGAGAGGAGGGTGGGGGGGGGGGTATGCTATGGGTGTTAGTAGTACAGAATATTAGGGCTCTGGTACTTTCTTTCTTAGAAATTAAGCCCTGATTATCACCAGTGGTGATAGGTGATACTGTCGAGTGGCTAAGTTGGCAAAATGTCAGGGGATCCCATTTGTCTCCCCATGACAGGGAAAAATAGGTATATGACCTTATATGCAGTTTTTTTACGATTGTTAATAGGAGTAACTAGATTTAACTTTTATATCTATTAAAAAATTATTATTTAAGTTTATTTACTAATATCGTACTTGAAGGCAAGACTGACTCTCTTAGAGCTTTTATGTTTAGATACAATTAAAAATCACAAACTAATCTACATGCAAAGTAAGACAGGTTTTAGAGCAGGAGGAGAGGACAAAAAAATGAGTCTTATAAAATATTTGCTAAAAACTCTATTGTTTCTTTAGAAGATATCATTTGTATTAGTGCTGAAAAATATCTGACCTCGGTTGCAATGGCTACTAAAGATGCCCCTGTGCAAAAATTATTGGTTATATGAACATCCATAGCATTACTCAAAAGTATTATTAGCATATTTCTTTAGCTGATTTCTCTTGTAATGCAGTAATCAGAAACACATGATCTTAAAGAACCTTTTTCTTTTTCTGCCATTAGTTTAGAGATGTAGCTGAAAAACACAGCATAACAGTGCCACCTGTTGTGTGATGTGCACTGAATTCTAATCAACATCTATTTATGTCTTGGTCTAACTAAACATGACGTTTTATTTATAAAATTAAAAGTTCTATTTTATAAATGCTGAGATGCAGCTCACACAAAATCGTGAAAAACAAAGCATTTAGTGTCACTTGTTGGACAATGCATATATGATGCATATGTAAACTTTGTAATTATCTTGGCGAAATCGTAACTGCAGTCTTGTCATAATCATAATTGTGGGGGCTGCTATAACACAAAAGAACCAAAAAAAAAATCTATAACTTTTCTTCCTCAAATAAAATATTATTTGCATTATTGAACTGGGTTATCAGAACACAAACAATATCACAGTGCATCATATCTTGTGCCAGGAGTGGGGTTTGAATCCACATTCCCTTTGAAGAACCAGAATTCCACTTTCTGGCACTTTAGATTACTCAGTCATCTCCACTTCGATCAAATTTCCTCTGAAACAAACGAACTTTAAAACTGGTTTCCCATTCCATTTAGCAACAGAAAAGTACTCTAAAATGTTGATTGTGCATGCTCAGATCATCCAAAATTAGACTTGCCAGATCTGCTTTGCGTTTTAAATCTATAGATAGTAACACATTGTCCAATTGTTTTTTTGTTTTTAAATATAAATGCATCATATAAATAAGCTTTGCAAAGAAAAATTATGCAATAATTTTCTAGCAAAATATAATGTAGAGCGAGCAATTTACATAAAATAAGTAAGTAATTATCTAACTCAGGGCATGAAATTTCAGTCTAAAAGGTACTCGCAAGACTAAAATTTTTGCTCGCCACTATTGTACATTCATTCAGACAGCAACGTCAACCACCATACCTGCACAGAAAATGAACTATTTATGACAAACTGAATTTAAATTTATCATTGTTAGAAGGATTTGTTTGTTAAATGCAGAATATTTTACATTCGTGAAAAATATGAAAATTTTTTTGAATGTTAAAAATTTGGTAGAAAGCGAATTATTTTTACCGTGTGTCAAGCAGCTGCGCTTAGGTGGCAAAACCAGATTCACTTCGCGCTGGAGTGAAAGCGATCAGATTCGGCCTCGGAAGTGAAAAAAGCGGCCTTGGCGCTTGCGCGGTGCAAAAGCGGGGGAACGAATGCAGACAGGGGAAGTTCCTTCCTCTGTAGAAGGGAAATGGAAGTGGGGGACGGCAAATTTTTTCTTCTTTTAGAAGATAAATGCCGTCACTTGATTTTAAAACACTTCCGCATGTCGCTGGATTGCGGCACGATAATCTGAGTGTATACAGTTTGATTTGAAGCACAACATTTCAAAAGACGAAACTTATTCGCCAACCTTAAATATTTGCTCGCCAGTGGCGAGCTGGCGAGTGGAAATTTCGCACCCTGATCTAACTGTTTTATAATTTTATATATATATATTTCAATTACTTTTACATTAAAAATACTCAAAAAGTAATATTAGTGGAGATTTTAAATAGAAAATGCAACCTATATAATAATTTAAACAGGTCCATGATACATTACAAACAATGGTGTTAAACTATGCAAGGAAAGAAAGCTTCTGTGGCAATTCTGAGATTGAAATGCTAAAAGCTTAGAAGTATTTATTTCTTTTTATATAATATATTAATATGATGTGAAAATAACAATGTTTTTAAAAGTGTGGTTAATATTCTTTTCTTTTTCTTTTCTCTTTTTTAAAGAAAATATAGCACTGCTAACTTCCAAAATTTTTCAGGAAAGAAAAAAGTTTTTTCATCACTTAAAAATTTTTGAAATTTTACATCTAAGAACATTAAAGAAAACAAGTTGAAAATTGTACGTCAAGCATGACAAATGAGGTGTGTCCTTACTATAACTAGTTTTATAAATATTCAGATTTTGGTATGATAGTTGTTTCACACCTATCAAAACTGCATGAAATACAATATTTATACAAAATTTATTTTATGTGCAGATTTTCATATTATAGATATTTATTTTATTTTATGAAATTAAGTTTTAATACACTTTTACAAACAATTAATTACAATTTTGTTGAAACATCTTTCAAAAAAGCTGCCGGTAGATTATAGGATTGCTATAATTAAACAATTTTAGTATACAAATTTGGGTTTTTAATTCAGTAATACGAAAATAATGACTCTATCTTAAATATGATGTAATCACCATGGCAACCTAGAATCATTACCTATCATGGTCCCACCAGTGGCTGAGAGGTTCTGCTCTCAAAGCTGGTAGATGGGAGGTGCTGAGTTCAAACCTCTGTTGCACTCATCAACCTAACCGTTCAGAGTTTTCCGTGGTTTTCTTCTAACCTTGTCATAAATATGAGTTAAGATCCCTTAGAAAGACCCCCACCTCCCCCCTACGGCCTATATCCCTCAAGTAGATAATTGGTCGTCATACATCAACCAACCAACCATTACCTATCATGAGATATTGAATTAATTATGTATGATAGGATTTAATAGAATGATGAAACCTTTAATCACCATGGCAACCTAGAATCATTACCTATCATGAGATATCATTGAATTAATTATGTATGATGGGATTTAATAGAATGAAGAAAACTTTTATTAATATATTTTTAAGTTTTGATTCAATTTTCATAAAATTTGAAATGACTTGACAAAATTCTGCAACGATTATATATATTAAATTTCAAACCATTCGGTTGGGTAGTTTTTGTGCTGTTATATGCAGACAGACGGACGGACTAGATGATGACTATAGGTGCTACTTACAGCTCTATGCTTATAGGTGCAATTTTGGCAATATTAACTATAAAATAATATTTTTTAGCATTGTGATACCTTGGCATACAAATATGTCTGCAAACAAAGGGTTTTTTTTTTTTCACTTTTCCTGTTTTGGCATTAATAAATGTTTTATTGGATGTGCACACTAACAGGATTTGACCATTTCAAAATGATGAACTGTTTGTCATTTAATTTCATTTATGGACTTAATTTTTTTTAGTTTTAGTGTCATTTTTATATTTTCATAATAATGGGAAGGTCGAATGTCATTATAAGTAGTTTTTAAATAAGATTGCTTTTATTTTAGCTGAGGGCAGGTGCTAAATCGCCAAATATTGTTCCTATTGCCATCATTTGTATCATATTCATTTCATTTCAAATGCAAACCTTTTACTCATTTCATTTAAAATACCAAAAGAAAATAAATAACCGTAAATAATACCATAAATGAAAATAATTTATTTCAACATCTAAGCATTGTTTCTAATTTAAACACATAAAAATAAAACTTGCTATTGGTGATATTTGCACTCGGCTAACATAAAAGTGTACCAAAACGAGGTCTTAAATTGATTAACAAACATTTTATTGTAAAATTTTTGAAAATTCTCACATTCCTTTTATTACAGCTCTTTGAATTATGTAACTCTTATATGAAGTGTGGCCATGGATAAGATTTTATCAGCTGCAGTTGGAAATGAATCATTCTACAGATGTCAACTAAAGTAGCTACATTCAAAGAACGACTATGAAACTTATGAATACTATAATATAAGAGGTAAGGGCCAATTTATTACTTTTTCAATGAAATTAATATGGTAAAATCTAGTTTGTACTTTCCATGTTTGTAAATGGTGTACTTCTCCATTATACTGTCGACCAATTTCATAAAAAGAAAACTATCGCCAAACTGTAATGCCATATAAAAAAATGGAAAAATTTTGCTATTGGAATATCAAAATAAATAAATAAATAAAATACAAGAAATTCAGAAAAGCCCCACTCACCAAAGTGTCAACTATCAGTCAGTTTAAGCAAAAAAAAAAAAAAAAAAAAACATTATATTAATGAAAACAGAAGAAAAAAAAAAGGATATTTATTTATTTACATTATTTTTCTTAATTATCCCTCTTGGCTGGTGAATAAATGTTTGTGACGTCAGTTGAAACTGATCTGTTGCATGTAACTATGCATCGCAACATTTTTTCAATGCTTTTTCTCTTTTAATATCATGGCACCGCCGTTAAAGGACGCAATTGATATTTTAATTAACGAAATAACTAATAAATCAGTAAAACCTAGTGAAAAATACAGGTAAATGTTGAATTTAAAACCACCTGATGACATAACAAACACGTGTAATGCTTCTGTCGTCAAGTAAATGGAACTGCATTTTTGACATTAAATACTATGGTTTGGCGATAGTTTTTTTTTTTTTTTTTTTTTTGTTATGAAAAGTGGTGGAGGGATAATGAAGAAGTACCATAAATGGCTGTGTTTGCCTATATTTTTAGTCAATTCTGTAAAATATATCTAATTTTGCAGATTATGATGTCCTTCTTTTGTTGACAGATTTTTCAATTCTAGTGTGAGGATAAATTAGCCACATTTCAATATAATTAAAATGCAAAAATATAGTGCAACAATCATTTAAATAATCGTTTTTTTTTTTCAACATTTAAAATTATTATAGCAAAACTTACACAAATACAAAAGTAATTCATTAAATACATTTACAAATAACATTTTTATAAAATTTCAATAAGAAATTTTCTTTATGCAGATTTTTTAACTTATCCTTTAATTTTAAAACAGCAGCAATCAAATAAGCATTGTCTTTGGAAAATACAAGGTAAATATTTAGATTTGACGAAATCAATAAGAAAATTAAGAGTAACAACCTCCAGATGGAAATCTGTAGTTTTCTTCAATATACCTTTTAGCTATTCACCTTTTTTCCTTTTTTTAATCTTGCTTTTTACAAAACTTGGTACATTTATCTTGCATTGCAGTTTTTAAAATTTCCTAAATATTCATCCTATCTGAAATGTAATTGCCAGTTGTGGTTGTTATTCCTCATCATATCTGATAATGTATAAAACATACAATTTTCACTAAGTGATCACTTAATTACAGCAACAGCAATAAGTACAAAACTTATCAAACAAATATAATGTTATCAAATCTGTTATATTTTTTCACAGACAGCACCCACCCTAGGGACCAGCTTATGGCTAATGGCCAGGACAAACCCCTAAGTCTAGGGAGGGAAATTTTTTTTTTTTTTTCACAGATTATTTGGTTTGAGGATGCACCAAATTTTGCCGATTATCGTATGATTAGCACACAGATTTACCGAATATTCAGTCAGCCGAATAGTAACTATTTGGCCGTCCAAATATTCTGATATTTCAGGGTTTAATTCAATCACTCTCTACAATTAAGGATTAAATCAATTCTCAATCTAATTATTTAATCTAATTAATGATTAAAAACGTTGTGTTTTGTTCCAGCTTTAGCCCCTTTTTTTTTTTTTTTTTTTTTTTTTTTTTCTAAAGTTTCTTCTGGTTTTATCTCTCTAGATTTAGAGATAGAGTCCTGTATCTGGTCGGGTACCCCAATTTTGCCAACCCAACAAGTGGATTGGCTTGGGAAGGGTTGACTTTAAATATTTCGAATAAGGTTTTAACTCTTTGAAGTCAAGCTTGAGTTGACCGATTTTTCAAAAGAAAGTCCTGAATATTTATCAAATGAAACAAAATACACTGCTCAAAACAATTAAAGGATATTTGAAGTTTTATATAAAATAAAGATATAAACAAAATTTTTTTTGCCGAAAATAGAAGAAGAGAATCACAAATGCAAATTTTTCTGGTTTTCAAACTGTGGAGTATGCAAATTTTGAGTTCGACGTCAAAAACGCCGCTTCAGCGGCAGCGAATGAAATTTGACTTTCAACTGGATAGAAGAGAATGAAGACAAGGATGATCGGCATTCAGTGATTGCTTTGTTTCGATGAGTATGATGTCTCAGCGAAGTCATTTGACAGATTCAGAAGCTTGGAGAATTGTTGGTAGGTTAGAAGGGGGCCAAACTCAAGCCGAAGTAGCGCAAGCCATTGGAGTGTCACAAAGTGTCATTTCCAGGATCTGGAACCGTTTTTTGGAGAGTGGATGTGCAGGCCGAAGACCAGGGCAAGGTCGTAGACGGGCAACAACGCCCAATGAAGATCGGTATTTAGCGTTAACAGCTCGGAGACACCGAAACATGAACGCTACTCTTCTCCAACAACACCTTCGCTCGGCTACAGGCACCACGATTTCAACTCAGGCTGTCCGAAACCGGCTCCATGCTGTAGATCTGTATGCTCGCCGACCGATAGTATGTGTTAGATTAACATCAAGGCATCGTCGCGACCGCAGGGAGTGGGCAACTGAGCATGTCAACTGGAGGAGAAATGAATGGAGCAATATTCTGTTTTCTGACGAGTCCCGTTTTTCTGTGCATCCGGATAATAGGCGTATTTTCATCTGGAGGGACCGTGGCAGTAGGAATAATCCTGCATTCGTGCACAAAAGTGTCAGATTTGGCGGTGGAGGAGTGTTGGTGTATGGTGGCATCTCCATTGACGGGTGCACTGACCTCTACATCATTCGAGATGGAGCTCTGACTGGTTGCCGATATAGGGATGAGATCCTCAGACCTATTGTAGTCCCTTACGCTGCAGCAATCGGAGATAACTTCATTTTAATGGACGATAACTGCAGGCCACATCGTGCAAACCTGGTGGAGGATTTCCTTTTCGAGGAAGGAATCGTTCGAATGGAATGGCCAGCGTGTTCTCCAGACATGAATCCAATCGAGCACGTTTGGGACACTCTAGGAAGACGAGTTTCTGGCCGCCAACAACCCCCACAAACTCAAACTGGAAAAACTCAAAAACCACAAACTCAAAAAACAAGAACTGGAAAGAGCTCTTCTGGAAGAGTGGGGCAGAATACCCCAACTCGTCATTAATAGCCTCATTGAGTCCATGCCTCAAAGGTGTTCAACGTTGCTGGCCGCCCGTGGAAACCATATCCCCTACTGAAAATGATTTTCTTTGAAGAAAACACCTTTTCTTATTCTTTTTTTCTCATATGCACAAATTGTGTTTTTTTCCTTTTGTACACAAATGCGCAATAAAATGCATTTTTTTCTGCCAAACATGTGTAATTTATTCTCATATAACCTACTATGTCTGTCGACCATGTATCAATCAGCTAAAAAGTTTCCCAGATACAAAATCCACCTAAAACTGCAATATCCTTTAATTGTTTTGAGCAGTGTATTTGAATATAATGAGTGTATATGGGCTCATTTTAATACAAAAATGATAGAATTTACATTGGTTTAATTGTAAACTACTTTTCAATAATATGTTTTAAATATAGATTAATATTCTTTCGATTCGAGTTTGTTTTGTGTTCAGGTGTGATACTTCGGGTTCAGATCAAGTTTCAGGTTGACTTTAAGCAGAAATTTCGGGTTCAGGTACGATACAGTGTTGCCAGTGGACTATTTTTTTAAAAATTCAGATTGTTTGATTGGCACAACCTTTTTGAAATGGTATAAGTCGCTTTGTTTTTGCCTTATTTAACCTGTCATTAAAAAATAATGTTAATTTTACTTTCTCAAAAAACTGGTGGTAATCAAGAAAACTGAATTTTAAAAAAAGTAGCCCACTGGCAACAGTGTTACGATATTAGCACAATGGAACAAGTGTGTGAGTAATGAATGAGATCGAAGTATGAGCTTAAGTATGGCTAAACATAAAATAAAACTTTGTTATTTTAAGATTTTGATGTGAATTATTAGTGTACATTTATAAGGCGAGTTTCACTGAATAATTCAAGAAAAAAATTATCTCATCATCATTATGCATTATTAATTATTTACTTGACCCTTACTTTTAGTATTTTAAATGTTTTTTAAATTTTCTTAATTTTTATTATTTTACTTAATTATTTTACTTTATTCTAAGCATTTATTATAATTTCGAGTTCATTATTAAAATCAAATTATTGTTTAACAAATGTAAACAAAACAGTGACCGCAAATCTGCAAAATTCCAAAATCTGCACAACCTTTGGTTTTAAGCCATCTAGATTTAAGAGAGTCTACTGTATATTTATACATAACATAAAACTCCCATTAGCCATGACTCTGTAAATTCAATTTCAATATTTAATTTCAGTGCAGGTGGGATAAAAATTCATTGAAAATTAAGTCATCTCTGATCTTTATGAATGAAACTCCACGTTTTCTCTAGAACATGAGGTCATTTTCACCAGAGAAAACATTCTAAATTGTCAAATTGGGATTAAAGTTTTTATTTATTTTTACATTGCTATCTATATTATAAAGGACAAACATGTCTGTACGTAACACTGACGTCATTTTGCGAATGGCAACACTTGACAATGAAATTTCGGTTTTGCAATTTTTGCTACTGCAATTTTTTTAATTTCTAAACATCGCACAATTTTCATTTTTACTTTGTTATATAGCGAAAAAAATCTACTTTCAAATGCAATTTGTTTAAAAACTGTATCGCAATTTACTCATTTATTACAATATTTAAATTAAATCCCAAGCATGATTTAAAAAAAAAAAATTTATCTCTATCGCTTCCAGACGATTACAAAATATTAATATGTTTGCACTTTAAACAATATAAAAAGTTCAACATTTGTTTCCTGCTAATATTCAATAACGAAATTAAAACTTCATTAATCAATAAATAAAATAGTATAAATAAAACACAAATTTAACAGACATGTAATTGAAATAAAAACTTAAAACCGCTGAAATTATCAGAAAAAACAAACAAAAAAAAAACCTGCTGTAGATAATGACATTTTTAGCGATATCTTTGGCTATTAATTTCAGGCACGAAGCCAGTTCGAAATTATCGCTTTAAATAAATTTCAAAATTTTATTTGAATATATAATTGACATATCTATATATTTAAAATGCTAAGCGATTTCTTTCGACAATCCGTGAGAACAAACTACTGCATCAAATTACATCATTCTTTTTTTAAATGAAAGATATTTGGACACAGATTTGTTATCGTGCATTCGTTTGTTCGAAAATTTAATTAATTAACCGTAATTTTTAATTAAACTTTTACGTCTGCTAATGACGTCATAATCGGATAACGCCTACTGTTCCAAAGCACAGAGTTTATTTTCTAAACACTGTGGTTGAATAAAAGAGAAATAATAAATATTTATTAAAAGCACGTAGTTTTAAGGCCGAATTTGTTAATTTGCAAGTTAAATTTCGGTAAAAATACTTATCCGCGTGTGTTATAAGCGAATAAAAATTCATATTTATTGTGACGTCACGGGAATATTGTCCATTGGGTTTATTTTATCATTATGCATTATAACTTTGTTGATGCCATTTTTTCATTACAATTAAATACAAAATATATTTATATTTGTGTGCATGGTGTTTAAGCATTAATGTAAGGTATATGAAGTACGTGTGAAAAGTTTGCGCCGGTGAAAATGACATTATGCTTAGCTTGAAGTGCATTTTAACATTGATAAAACTAAAGAGAAAAATGTATATGATTGTGTTAACATGACATAATTTTACTGATTTTTGCATTCATAATTATAAAGATTAGAATTGGAGTCGTCATTGATTTCTTCATCTTGATTGCATACCTTGATTACATGTTACCAATTGCTTTTTTTTTTTTAAATTATAGGATAGAAGATTTCCCTTTTCAATAAAAAAAATCACAAAAGTAAAGGATTTCAGGAAATTTAAAGTTATTAAAAATAGTGTTATGGTAGAAAAAAATCTTGAAATAATTATTGTATTTTTTGCTAGAATAAACAATGCAAGACTAATATTTCATAGGAGTTATTTTGATAGATTTATTATAAGTTCATTTAACAGTTCCTTATTAGCGCAAAGTCCTATTTCTTTCACTGTGAATTTCTCTTTCAATGTCAAAAAATGTTTTTCCACTTTTAGACGCCAGCCAAAATACAGTGGCAATTTTTAGAAATGTACAGCAGTTGTGACAACAAAGGCGCTATCGCTTTAGCTTTCATCGCTCTTACATCACTTCGAAATACTACAAATTTCTATTTTATACTACATTTTACAATTTCAATTCTTACATCATCAATTAGAAAAAAAATTAGCTTTCGATTGAAATTTATTTGAAAACTGCCGATTAATTTAACGACTTTTTAAATAATTTTCAAGCATGAAAAGTTTTTCAATTCTATCTTATCAATGACCACCAGTTTACTTCAATAATGTAAAATAGCCCCTGGGAAAGTTGCCACAATTGAAAATAGATTTCCCTAACCATCATAAAAAGTGAATAATAATTTTAAAAAAAAAAAGTGATAAATCATAAGATCAGATTATCCATAAGATAGAACATTTTGGTGCTAAACAAAAATCTGTCAGAAAAAAAAAGACTATTTTTAGTTTATGTTGAACATAAAATTGATATGTTGAATTCGTTGATGAATATGTTCCATCAGATATCAGGATATGCTAGGAATTGCATTTTTTTATTTTTTTATATTTGCCAACTGTATAAGAGGAAAAATATCCCCGACTGTGATGGAAAAGGGATAATCATCCTGATTATGTCAAGGAACCGAAGAAACCATACAAATAAATTACACTTGAAAACATTAAAAATCTCCCTCATCTGCAGATAGATTTATTACTGTAAAAAGCTTCTTAATCTTTGCATAAAAATTGATTAGCTTAAAACAATGGATGTGTTTTAGAAGATATGGATTTGAAACGAACAATGATTAAAGAGGGCATTTTAAAACTTTTAATTTAATCATTTTAAAACTTTTTTAACGTCGAATTTCGACGGTGCTTTTGGGCAGATGCAATGCACATGCGCATAGGAGCTCATTCGGTTGCATTATCACAGGGGGGGGGGGATGTGTGCTTTATTTACTATGTTCTGTTATTTACTGAATATGATATGAACGTAGGAATATATTATTTGTATATACTGTCTTACCGTAAGGAGAAAAACTCTGAGTAGGGTTGCTTCCTCAGAACATACCAAGTGGGAGAGGTGTGAGAGATAACAGCAGGTTGCAAACTTGGCACAATTAGCATTCGTTTGACGCTCTCAATTTTTACTATGCCTTCTATTCGACAACGCGAATACAGTAGAATTTAATAATATAATAAATAGAGAAATGTATTGGCAAAAACTATCACATTTTAAATCAAATCTTTATAATATGTTTTTATAGGCATTAAGATTGTTCTCAAATCCAAAAGACCTACTTTCTGACATATTTTTGAATTCATTTTTGTTCGGAAACGCATAAAATTGGCAAATGATGTTATACAGAAACTAGGTAATCGAAAGACGCTTTTTAATTTTTTGATAAAGGCAGAAGATCTTCCAGAAAATGCTGTGAAAGTCGGCGTTTTGAATCGAATTTAAGACACGGCAGCACGAGAAAAGGTAAAACCGTATTGTCACGTGACAGGAATCGCTTTTAACGCGATAAGTAATTTATTTATTTAAAAAAAAATGAAAAACTCATTTCGATTCCAAATCACTTCAACTCGACAGCTTGAGACAGGTGGTCATGAGACATCAATCGATTATAATTTAAGATACATTATGCTTTATGACTATACGATAATACTATGATGCTTTAAGACTGTGCTCAAGCTCTACGTAGTTACTTTCTGATCCATGCCTCTTTTTTTTTTTTTTTTTTTTTTCGCAAATGCATGACACTTTCAAGTTTCCATATTAAGAAGCTATAGAATCAAATAGCATTTTTCATTTTCTGACAAAGGCATACGATCTTTCAGAAAATGCTATCAAAATTGACGTTTTGAACCGAATTTCTGTATACAATAATCCCAAAAAGTTGTCATGAGAGAACAATTATTTATAACTCAATATTTAATACATTTATCGAAAATTGAAAAACGCTATTCGATTCAAAATCATATTTTATTTTGAGAAGAAAAAACTCCGGGAATATTTACCGTTCTTGTGCGGAAAACTGAGAACAATCAAATGAACGTACTCAAAATCGTAACCGTGGTATTTCTGTCGTTTTATAAGTTTTCGTTTTATGCAGTATATGAGAAAAAAAAATGTTTTATATTTTATTAGTTTTTATTGTAGGAATTAATTTTCTTTTTAATGAAGCACAGTTTTCCCTAGATTCCAAACGACAGTAAGGGTGTCGTTTTTTTGATTGAGAGGCAAGAAGTGTGGTATTTTTCAAATCATAATGGCAAGCAGGGTGCAGCACCCTTTTGAAATCACATAAGGGAAACTGTAAATAAAAGTGTAGTGATAGCCAGGGCTTAAATTGCGCCAGAGCACAACGGAGCCCGGCTCGGGTAATTTTGTACTTTTAGTACAGCGCCTGGAATACATAGTGTGGAAACCGGCTACAAAATAGTACTAAAAAATTGTATCCAATAAATGTACAACGTTGCTGAAAATAGTAGGATGGGTTCGCAGCGCCATCTGCTAGCTCTTGACATTGTATTAGAATGTTTCGGCTGGTGGTAAGTATTTTAAATACTTAAATTATATCATTTTCTCCTCTGACTTAGTGACTTTTATAAGTTTTTTTAAAAATTATGAAAGCATGGCTAAAAAACGTGATACGCATTTTTTGTCTCTGGCTGCAACATTATCGCAGGCAGGGCCTGATTACCGACGGGGCACACTTACACCAGTAAAATTTAATAGAAATTTTCGTCTTATAAAAACGCCCTATTGATGCAAAATTACCACCATGAATAAAGGAACTATTTCAATTCTTTTTTACTGGTGGAAGAGCTAGCAGATGGCGCTGCGAACCCATCCTACTATTTTCAGCAACGTTGTACATTTATTGGATACAATTTTTTAGCACTTTTTAAAGCATTACCAGTTTGGCTTTTTTTTAATTCCGAAATTTCGCATTCATACCAGAAATTTCCTATAATGTTTTTTCCTTACTTAATGGCAGCTATTTCGGGATTTCTAAAAGTAAAAATTCTTGTTTCAGAATTTCAGGTTTAAATTCGAAAATTTTGAATAAAAAACGGTAAAATCGTTTTCCACACTATGTATTCTAGGCGCTATACTTTTAGTAAATATTTAAATATTGGTCGGAATTCATCGGAGCCCATAAATATTGGGTTTCGGATCCCAGTGCAAGCGATAAATATATTTAAAATTTTTATTTTGCTTGAAAAAAAAATTGCTTTAAATTTTGCAAATACACATAATGTATGGAATATAAATATGCAGATTGGAGTGACGGTGGAGGGGGTGGGGACGCTACAGTTATTAGTACTGCAGAATATTAGGGCTCCGGTACTTGTTTTGTTAAAAATTAAGCCCTGGTGAAAGCTTAACAATGCAAAAAAATGAAAAAAAAATGCGTATTTATTTTATAGAATAAATATGCTATGTATGTATAAAAGTTACCGAGTGGATTATGTGTGTTAATGCAATTCTTATTTTTCATATTTTAGCCCTGGGAAGAGCTTGGTCCTTAAAGGGACCATTTGTAGTCCTCAAAAGGACTGTTTTGTTTGTTTGTTTGTTTATGAAAATGAATTCGACTAATCTAAAGGCCAGATGTCATCGAAATCACTTCCACTATCATCATTTGATGTTTCATAAGTGTCAGTATCAGATTCGTTATCGTCCAGCCTCTGCCTTAAAGAAATTAGACATGTTATTTATTATTTCACGCGCTTGAGAATGCAATGTTTTTCCTTTTTTTAATGTGGATGTCATTTTAGAATAGGAATATCTGCCGGTAGTATTTAATCACAGACCAAAATCAATGATTAAAGGTTTAATAAGCAATAAAATATATAACAGCAAACGCGCAATAATCAGAAGAGAACAGAAAAAAAAAACAGTCTGTCAATGGCAAAAGCTCAAAGCAGACTGCTTGCTACCTTCTCCTCTCCCCTTTTTCGCGCCTAAAGCTACAAACAAAGCCAACAATACTCCTGACCACCCGAAAATTAAGTGGACGAGTCCGTTTCTATAGTGACCACAGAGAGAGAGAATTTTCTGAGAGTTTTTCTCCTTACGGTATGACAGTACTTCATAGGTCCATGAATTTTTTTCCTTGCTGTGTGGAATATGGTGGTAATGTCAAACTGATTTGCATTACACAGTTATTTACGGATTGTTTGTTTGGAGTTTGCATCGGAAATAGTATTGTATTTGACTGGGGAAAAAAATTAAATAAAATATTTGAAAGACTGTTTTATACGCGCCCCTTCATAAATAATAAAGAAGCTTATTTTACTGATATTGTTATAGTATTTTCTTGCGTCAAGTTTTGACGGGTTCAATCTAGTTTCATATAAAAATGTTTTTTCGTGTTGTTAGGGGGCAATCTAAAAAATTATTAAATGTAAATAATCTTTTAAGTTTTCAATAATATTAAAAAAATTGGTTTTCATATATATTCTCTATCTTGGGAAACCTGGTTTGGATGGCCTAGTTTATTTAAATGCATAGTATTGTGCAAAATATTTGGAAAACCAAGTAAAATGTTTTCACATTTTCTTTGAGAATTAAAATAGATTTTCTTTTTTTTTTTTGTGTGAGGAGATGACTCATCAGTTTAGTTTTCATCCTTAATTTTCCTGTTCTCGTCCTCTTGTAACATATTTTAAAATCCTAACAAGGGGTTCTCTGGCTACCCCCTCTCCATTTTTGTGAAAAATTCATATTTTATTTTTCTTATAATGTTTAATTATAAAACATTATTTCAGAAGAAGTTTACTTTTTTTTTTTTTTTTCAAAATGATTTAATATAAAGAAAATTTAATTAAATAAATTTCTAATTCTTCCTTTTCTCCCTTGAAGTGGTTGTTAAAATAAAAATAATCTTGAGCAATTCAAAAAAGTTTTAACCATTGATTTGTTGGAAATAAGTATCTAGCAAGTATAATTGCCTTTTTGTTAAACATATGTGGAGTGCGAAGACATCTGTTACTTTAAAAAAAAATCTGCTCGTACAATAAAAATCTTCTCATCCTAGCCTGTTGTATCCACTGTCCGAATTTCGCTAAAATATCCTTCCTTCCAACTTGCAATAACAAGTTGGAAATTGTACGTTAAACATGACAAATGAGGTGCGTTCGTTTTGTACTATAACTTGTTTTACAATGTAAAAAATCATCATTATTATTTCAGTGAAATTAATTATATTGTCTGCTATGAACGAAATGAGGATGCATTTTTTTTCTTATTACATATGCCATGTTTACAGATGCAATTTTTTTTTTTTCCAACACCAGACAGGTCTGTAAATTCGCCATGGAGATCTTGCTTTGTGAATGATTACCTCCATGGTTAATATTTCTATGGCTCACGATGAATGAATATTTTGTTTATTTACTTTAATGGATTGAGATATTCGACTGTTAACCAAATTTTAACTGAAGTTATCTCAGAATCTATACATTTTTTAATGTAACTCCTCTCTCAAGCAAACAATTTTTTTGAACAATCTTTCTAAAAACGTAACTTTTACGCAATTTTATTTGAAAAATTAATTTTGAATAAAAATGGCCGCTTGGCATATGGGAAAAAGATGTGGTTAGCCGGTATTTGTTTTCCTCAGTCACATAACTTGAGCTTTTATTATATAAATTGCATATGATAGGATTTAATAGAATAAAGAAAACTATTATTAATATAAAGTTTTGATTCGATTTTCATAAAATCTGAAATGATACGACAAAATTCTGCAACGATTATATATATTGAATTTCAAAACATTCGGTTGGGTAGTTTTTGCTGTTATATGCGGACAGACAGGCGGACTAGACGACGACTATTAGTGCTACGTATTTATATAATTATGAACGCACCTAAAAACGGTATATTTATTTTTCAGCCTATTATAACTTTAAATATGCAAGTAAAGAAATGCTTGCTCTCTCATTCTATGGACAGTAGCCTTCCTTTCGGTTCGACCTTGGATAAAACGGGGCCCCAAAATGATACTGTGCTTCCCCTAACTTCAAAGATTAATCGGGCCTTGGGTTCGAGGCTATAAAAAACCAGCTGTTTGGAAAAACGGTTGTAAAATCGCTCCATTTGAAAGCACTATGCTCTTAAAAAATTTGCTTTTTTTATTGTGCTACTGAAACGATAGAAACGTCTGCAATAGATCTGAATAATATAAGAATATTCATCCAATTTCAGATTAATGTTGTGTTAATTGTCAAAATTATTAGAAATATAATGTTAAAACAAATTGGATCATAGCCTATGTCTATAAAAATGAGTGAAATTTCGAGTTTTTAAATTGAGGTTTGTTTATAAATTATGCAAATTAAATTTATTGTATTTAAATATGCTTTTATTTCAGGATTTTAATGTTGATTTTCAGTATTCAGAAATTTTTTTATTTAAATTTTGGCAAATCGGCTTTTATCAAATATTTTATTAATTTATAATCAAATAATGAAATATTATACTTTTGTTTTCATTAATTTGCTTTCTTAGCTTATAAGTGTGCCAATAAAGTAACATGAATAAAATAAATAGTGAAAAAACCTTTATGAACGCAAAATCTAAACTAACGATCGCCTACTGTGACATCATGAGAATAGGGTCCATTCTATTGCACTTGTACATTGAGGGTAACATAATCTCTTCACCACACTCCTTAATCAGATTCCCCGTGGCAGTGCCATGGTATAAAGTATAGATGCATATTCATGGTCGCCACATGGTGACTAAATTTTTTGCTTTGTCCACTAATTTTCAATGTCTTAGTCACCAAGTGTTTTGCAGACTTGCCCTTTTTCCGCCGAACAGCAGATTTCTGCCTTTTTTGTTACATAAAATCTGCAGACTGTCCTCTATAATTCCGTGATATTTAGCACATTTTTTCTCTTTTCTATTATCCATAGTTAAAAAATATGATTGAACATGATGCCACATTTCCACTACTTTCCTGTTTTCTTCTAAAAAATAAACTGAGATGTCTGTGGAATCAGAAAAAAAAAACATGTTGATATACACCGCAAATGAACTCTGCGATGGCGGCATACTGCAATTAGCCTTGCACCTTTGGGATTTTTCAGATGTGTTCTTACAGGTAGGCATAGATATTGGTGTGCGATTCTTCCATGAATTAGCAGAACTCTGCGAGATCAGTTCGTCAGTTGGTGATGAAAAGAAATCAGAATTACCTCAATCAGTCGCGAACTTCGCGAAAACAGTCACAGAAAAATTCCATAAATTTCAATGATCGCTTGCCAAATAAAACTACAGATTTCATCAATCACGAAATAAAACCTCAAATTTCATCAAGCAGTCGCGAAATAAAACCGCAAATTTCCTCAATCGGTCCAAAAAAATTGCGAATTTCGTCAATCAGTACAGAAAACCCCCCGCAAATTTCATCAATCGGTCGGCAGAAAATTGTAAAGCTCGTCAATAGATTGCAAAAACAAAAATTGTGAATTTCACCAATCAGTCAGGAAAAATAAAATCGAATTTTATCAAACGACCATGAAATAAAATGGCAAATTTCGTCAAGCAGTTGTGGAAAAAACCCACTAATTTTATCAATTGTTTGCAGAAATAAATGTGCATTTTTCAATCGGTCGCAGAAAAAATCGAGAATTTTGTTAATCAGCCACAGAAAAAATATCAAATTTCGTCAATTAGTCACAAAAAAAATTAAATTTCGCCAATCATTTGCGAAAAAAATACCGAATTTTATCAATTAGCCGTGGAGAAAAATAGCAAATTTCGTCAAGCCGCCGCGATAATAAAATGTGAAAATCAGCGATCAGCTACGAAAATTGTAATTTATCGACAAATAATTTTTTATTAACGAAAATTGTATAATTATCATAGGGATTTTAAAAAATCTTCTTGCCAGCAAAAGTTTCAAACGAGGCTTATAGTGCTCAATCTTTCTCCATCGTCTCTGAATGTCTGAAATTGTGAAATTTTATTTTATTAAAATCTGAAACCTAAATTAATTTTTTTCCATATGTTTTTCATACATATTTTTTTTATTTGATTTTTATAGATATATTTTTTGATGCAAATCCCCATGTTGATCCTTTATTTTCAGCTATGAAAAATATTTTGGAAGGAAAGAATGTATCTATATAGAACAAAAAACTTTAGGGAATCGTTTATTCATAAAATGTTCAGGCCTTACATTACAAACATTTATTCCTACAAAATGTGTAAAATTATGGTGGGAAGATTCTATAAAATCCCATTGTTCAAACTTAAGGAAGAAAAAATATTGTTTTTGTGTTGGTTTCACAATGTGGCCACTAGATTTTTTTCAGTTTAGGAGCCACTGGCTCCTTCCAGATTTTGGGAATCTGCACCTATAGTATAGAGCAAAGGAGAGGAGGAAATAATGAACTTTTTTTGTATGTGGAATGAAAATATGTCAAAAGGCTATGAGACAAACTTCTCTGTCCTAACACGAGAGGTTGCAGTACTCAAATACAATAATTTGAGTGAATGGAAACTCCCCTTAATAATTTATTGTTAATTTTTTTTTTATTAATATTTATATTTTAAATTAAAAAGTGTTTAGAAATATTATTATTTGGGCTTTTTTTAATCTGGCAATGTTAGATAAAAACGACTATTTCAAACTATGAATTGTAAATCTCTATTCAGATAATGGAATTATGATTTAAAAATTGAAAACAATAATTAGACACTGCAGACCACAATCTAGTCAAGTGTGTGCCTGCAAAAGATACTTAAATTGTTATGCATAGTTTTCAATCCTACAAAACTTATGTAACTGAACTATCTTGACCGATTTCAATATTAAATAGCATTTATAAAATAATTCCTCAGTTTAAAATTGTTTGCTTCAGCATGTTTATTATATACTAGCTAACCCGCCCAGCATCGCCCGGGCCCAAGATAATTACAATCTCACAGAAAGGTGTTAACCCCCCTCCCTCCCCATACCCACAAATATAATGAATAATTTGTTCAAGAGAACCACTGTCACGTACATTAACGCGATCATTAAAAAAAAGAATTACATTTTTCTGATAATTAGAACATAACGAAGACGCTACGCTAAAATAGCCGGCAGATGACACTCCTTCCCGACATCAATTTCAAATCTATATCTTAATTAGTTACAGTTGAAGCACTTTTTAACGAAATACGATATAACAATTTAGTTGGTCTGTGTGTTAAAGAATACTGAATTTGGAACGATTACAAAATATTTATAGAGAAAAGCACAATATAACGAAAGCAATTCGAGCATGAAAAGTAAAATAAAAACGATATAGCAATTTTTTTTTTTTAACGCGGGAAATAGGATCCAAAAACATTATTTCTGAAATACAACTTTTTTCTTTCCCATGACATAACATTCAACATTTTTCTCTACGGCCAATCACATATTTTCAATACTTCCAAGAGAGGTTTGAGGGAGGGGCAGTGTTTTAAGACAGACAGAGAGGCGACAGAACTCTTTGTACACTGGCTATGTCTGGCAAAAGAAAATGTTTGAGTCTAGACAAGAAAGTGGAAATCATAAAATGCGTCGACAATAACGGTAAAAAAAGTGATGTAGCAAGAAAATTTGCGATTCCAAGTAGCACTCTTAGCACAATATTGAAAGATTGAGAAAAAATTCTTAAAATTTTCGAAAAGGGTGCAATTTCCTCATCGTTTAAACGTATATGCACAGTGAAATATGCAGATGTGGAGGAAGTATTATTTTCATGGTTTAAAGATGCAAGATCTAAAAACATCCCTATTAGTGAAAGTATTTTGCAAGAAAAAGCATACGCATTTGCCAAAAAACTTGGATATAAAGACTTTCATGTAAGTGATGGTTGGCTGAGTACATTCAAAAAAAGATATGAAATTGTGTGTAAAAAATTATGTGGAGAAGCAGCTTCTGTTTCAGAAGAAACAATTGAAGAATGGAAGAACGAAAACTCTAAAATATTTGAGAATTATGATCGAAAAGATATATTTAACATGGATGAAACTGATTACTTTTTCGTTTGATGCCTGATAAAACTCTAACTTTAAAAAAAGAGACTTGCCACGGTGGGAAAAGGAGCAAAGATTGACTTTCATTAGCATTATGCTGCAATGCCGACGGCTCTGAAAAGCGAAAACCTCTTGTAATTGGAAAAGCAAAGAATCCACGATGTATCCTGATATGATTTAAAATTTTACTCTTAATTTATTCAGTATTTTAATATTTAACTTTAATTTATTCATCCATGTAAATAAACTCATTAAATTTATTTAAATTAATTAAGCTAAGTTTCATTATTTCATTTTAAATCAAACATTCTTTTTAAATTGTTTACTTTTGGTGAGAGTATAATTTAAATTCAGAATCTTTCCATTACATATATTTTAGGATATTCATTTTAAATTTCATTTACAATATATTTACTTTACAATATTAATTAAACTTCATTTCAAATTATCTAAAAGAAAAATATTTCTAACTTACTTTTTCTAACTTTTAAGTAATATCCATCATAATAACATACAGTCTAAAATAAATAATTATTCTAAAATATAGCATATTTCCTTTTCAATAATAATTATTAAAAACGGTTAATCTCTAATTTTATTCTTTTCGGAAAGTTCAGATTCACTGATTTTGATTAATGCAAAATCTCTTTCAGAATCGCGAACTTTTTCATATATCGTTTCAAAATTTCTAAGTACAATAATCACTTTTTCAAAATTCATTAAATTAAATATTTTTACTTTCAAAACATATCTGATGGAAAGAACTTTTTATATTATTTCGATTGCTAAATTTTCATTTATTTTCATCCATAAGTTTGGCAGTTATGGATTTTTAATTACTTTCTTTTATTTTGTTTTGAAGTTGGTGGATATTCGCTGAGAGCGGCCACTGAGGGATTTTCAGATGTTTTCGTGTAAACAACTACGAGTTGCTTCCGTTTCCCGCACATTTTTCTGTGTCAATGACTCGCGGAATGCAAGGTCATTTTCAGGCCATTCAAGGTGAGAGAAGAAGGGCGCGGAACATTCGAAATGACGTGTCGTCTAGGGGGTGCAATACAGTTAATATCTAACTTTGACCGCGTGGGTGAGCTTCGGCTGAAAATCTGTCAGGTGGTGTTGCGCACGTGACGGCGAATGTTGGAACCGTTGGGAAAAGCTGTTATCTGATTGGAGGGAATTTCAAATCTCAGAGAGCTCAACAGTACTTTGAGATATCTGGGATTAATCTCTTCACCAGACATTTTTGATCGGTAAACAACATCCTTTTTTAGGCTGTTGGGTCCCTGGCCCAGCAGCAGTTCCGTAGTTTTTTGGCAGTTGAATAGAGTTTCTCAGTGAGAACAGCAGCTTTTTGGCTGATCGGTAGTTTATCAGCATATTTTTTCGGGAGCAGATTCAGCGGCAGTTGAGTTGAATTTTTGGCAGTGCTACGAGAGTTCAGTACTTTTCGGCAGTTGAACAGTTTTCGAGTTAGATCGGTAATTTTAATAGCAAATTCAACAGAGATCGTGAAAGTATGCAAGCGTCCTTTTAAAAAAAAGGCTATAAATACTATGATGTGGCGTAAGACTTTTATATCCTACTACTTCGCAAGTCAAAGATGTTTATTTTGCATTTTTGATATCTACAGTTATTAATTTTCGGTAAAATTTCTACAATATCATACTTCAACTAATCTCCAAAAATAACGTGCAATATTTAATGATCATCTGAACCAGATATCGGTCTTCGATCACTTGTTATTTAACTTCATTCTACTATTTCGACCTCAGATCATCTTCGGTAATGCCGTGATTTCTCGTTCATTCCTACCATGTGCTACGGAAGTTTGAAGCAAGCATCGTGTACGAGGTAATTTCTTACAGTGTTGCAGTTCAGTCAGTGAAATTGTCATGTTTAAGATCCTTCATTCACCAGTTACGTACTTTTTTTTTTTTTGATTAAGAACAATCTTTATTCCTTTAAATTCCAGACTCTACCATCTATTCACAGACTAATTCTACCTTCAGAAACTATTTTAATGTAATAATACTATTACTAGTACAGTAGACAATATCTTTATTTAAATGAAGAAATTTTTAACTTGATTGACAAAACTGAACATTTTACTTATCTTCTTAAAATAGAAATTTCATCAAATGTTGTCATCTTGTGAATAGGAAGTTTGTGATACATAAGTCTAGTAATTAGTTATGTTGAATTCAATGTGTGCATTTTTTGAGATCAATAAATACTGTGTGGCATCTATCTGGTGAAATTTATTTTTATCTTATTTTACATTTCACTGGATTCAGATTTTAGAGGGATCAACTCCTGAGAGAATCATTATGATACTTAAATCTTACTATTAAACTTTTGATTTAAATTCTATAATTCCAACATTTAATTTTAACTTTTATTAATTTAACTTTTCTTTACAACGCAATGTCACTACCTCTTGAGATCACACCATATGGAGAGATTTTGGGATAGTTGATTTATATCCTTTTCAAAATTGAATTTTCAGGTTTGGATTCAATCGGAATATTTTCGAAAGAATCATCACTTCGTTAATTTTTCCTGGTATATATTCTCCGATCCCTAAATCTCGCTATATATCCCAAAAGACGTAATGAAAGCTTTGCCTGTAATGTACAGGCATAACGGCAAAGCTTGGATGACAAAATGTCTTTTTGAAGAATGGATTTTAGATTTTGACAAAGAGATGCAAAAAGCCAAAAGAAAAGTTCTGCTTATTTTAGACAATGTATCCTCGCATGTGAGTTCTGTTCGTCTTAAATATATAAAATTACTTTTTTCACACCTAACACTACATCCAAAATGCAACCACTAGATCAAGGAATTATTCATTCATTTAAAACTAAATACTGGAAGGTGCTTGTGAAAAAAATAACCGTGAATTCAGATGACAAGAAAGAAACAAAAATAGACGTGCTGAAAGCAATTTATATGATAAATAACGCTTGGTGCGATGTTTCGAAAGAAACTATTGTTAACGCTTTTTCCGTTTCGAGAAATATTCCCATCACCTTCAAATAGTAATGAAACTGTTTCTTTACCTGAATTGGAAGATGCAGATGAACTGATATCGTCCTTCAACCCGACTTCTGACTTTAACTTTGATCAATACGTTAACGTTGATGAACACATAATAGCAAATGAAGAGTTCAATGACGAGAATATCGTTAATAAAAGTGCAGAAAATGAGTCGTCCGATGGCAGTGTCAGTGAGGAAGAAGAATTTATAGAAGCTGGCGAGAAACTTTTACCATCTGATGCACTCGAGTATTTACAGAAAATTGTGTGTTACATGCACAATGAAAACTTGTTAACGAACGAAATTACCATGTATGTTGACAAAATAGAGCGTACAATATTAGATAATGCTGTTAAGAAAAGAAAGCAGAGCTTGATAACTTCATTTTTCAAACCTATATAGGTATGTAAAACTACAATTTAAGAGAATTAAATCAATAATATTTTTTTAGATTTAAATTTGCCCGGTTTTTTCATGTGTAGCATAGATATTGTATGTGTGTGTATGTATATATATATATACCGTTAAAATAATACAACAAATCTCTAATTATCTGAAATCCAGTCATCCAGATCTATAATCACAAAATTTTAATTTTATATGATTTGTACATATATATTTGTAAAAATATAATTATCTTGAAATTACTTTTTAATTTAACGCTTTTCTTCTTTTCACATTTTTTAGTAAATGTGATCTTTCCTACGAAGGCTTTAATTTAATATGAATACATAAGACCTAGTTTTTTTTTTTTTATTAAACAAAAGCAATTTTATGGGATATCTTTATGTAATAAATCGCTGTTTTTTATGACTGTCTTCATTATCCGGACTGCTGCATCAGTGTTGAATTCAGAACACTTTTCTCCGGGAGGGATTTCTGTGGCTATGGGGGGGGGGGGGTGACATTGTAGAGTTCCGGGAGGGAAATTGCACTTTTTTACCATTAAAAGCAAACAATCTCAAATCTTCCGGGGGGGGGGGGGGGGTCCCCCCGGGCCACCCCCTGAATTCAACACTGCTGCTGCATACTCAGATTACGTTCAGATCACATTAGTCCAGATAATTGGAGTTATTACTGTATAACAATATAATTCGTCCTGACGTTTTAACAAAATAATTCGTTATAACGTTTTAACGAAATAATTCGTTATAAGGTTTTAACGGAAGCACGTTATAACAAGCAAATCTTTGGAGCACTTTCGATTTCGTTATAAGGTGCTTTGACTGTACCTAAATATTTGTTCATTAGTAAAATTTGGCAATTATTTCCTTTCATTTTCACAAACTAAATGAGAGAGATCAGCCAGAGAAACAGATCTCTTTGTAGTTCAGTTTTTAATGAAAGCAGATCCCTGTCTGAAACTTTCTCGGATCGTTTTCAATGGTGCCGGCAGATTTTTGGCAGTTTTTTGCATAAATTAAAAAAAATTACCAACCGAATTTTTCAAAAATCACATAGTCACATACAGAATATTTTTTTACATATGCTCAGAAATTTTCAAATTGATATCTCAATTAGTTTTCTTAAAATTCGCTAATTAGTAAAATAATTTCGAATTCGTTCATTTCCGGTTGCAAATCCAATGCAGCAGTTCCTTTCTTTCGCCATTTTGATTTAAAAGATGACATTTTAGAAGCAATGGTTAATGAGAAACTAATTAATATCTAGGCTAATTATCAAAATATTAAAATTCTGAGGCTCAGGTGCACATGACCAGACCTTGGACTATCCACACCTAAATTTCCAGATTTCTAGGTGGGCTAGATTTTGCTAGCCATCGCCAAAAGAGACACACACAGAGCGAAACTTTCTTTTGTTAATATAGATTTCTCTATAAAACTACCAATTTTCCTGTTTTTAATGCAATGGTTTTTGCAGGATAAACCGAGAAAGTGAAAATTTCAAAACAAATTCAATTAAGGCAGCAGCAGCATCCGTTACATTTAGAGAGATGCATGCATTCCATTACTGCGTTAAATTTCCTGATGGTTTATTTATACAGGTTGAAGTGTAATGGTAGAGTTATTCTTGGAAGTCGAGAAGACTGGATTAGTTGAGAGAACCAGTGATGGATTCCGAATTAATGGGGTTTAGTAAGACAGATGGTTTCGGCAATATTGTATGTTCTAGCACTCATTTGCTTATTTCTTCTTTACATTTGTGTTAATTATCATGCTGTTTAATGACATTTATTGCATTTTCATTCTCATTAATGTGTTTTAAGACAGTGTTGCACAAGATAGTAATATAATTTTAACATGCGTACCCAGTAGCAGAATTTTCTGATTCAGTCTGCAGCAAGCCAAAATTTATCTGCGACACAATGATGTAGGAACAAATCTGCTATTAAAAAAAATACTAATAGTAAATCCATAAAATAAGCAAAATTTGCATTTACAGAAAATATAATAAAAATATACAATAAATCTAGAGACACAATAAATTTTAGCAACTTTTATAAGCCCAGCATTTCTTTTTAAGCTGCAAGATTAATCTGCAATGCCTAAAATAATCTGCAGTGCCTGCTGCCGTGCTGCACTGTTTGTGCTACCCAGCATGAGTATAATGTATAATCATACTTGGACGTTCACCAACTCAAATATTTTTATACATATGCAGAAAGAAAACACAATTAGAGTCAAATGGTACCCCTCCCATCTCTCTGCAATAATTTGATGATAAAATAGCATTGCTGAATACAAAAGTAAAAGGTAGTGCAAATTTGGTAATTTTGATGCAATGTTGTTAACGCATTGTATAAAGTTCAGTGTACTAGTGCAAATTTGGTAATTTCGATGTAATGTTAGTTAAATGCATTGTATAAAGTTCAGTGTACACACCTTTCATATCCTTTTTGAAGGGATATCTGCAAATTTTCATTTGTATTTATTTTTAAGAAAAAATGCACATCAATAAAACAAAATAAAATCATAAAGGCAATGTTTTGCTTAAAACTTCTAGCTACAGTGTCTTTTCTTTAAATTAAATTGTTCAGAAAACAAGTATTATACCAGTTAATACTATAATTATATTGTTAAATACTTTTTAATGTTTCTGAGACTATATTGCTATTTTTTTCCTTTCAGGAGTTTTACATATATATTTCATTAACATATATTTCTCCTTCAACTTTGCCGAAGATCTTATGAAATGGATACGGGAATTTTATTTATATCCTAAATTAATCCTTTTGGAAGATACTTATGTCACACAAAAAGAAAGATGCAAGTTTTAAAATTTTATACAAAAATCCAATTGTTACTATTCACAATTTCAGTTTGAAATTTTATGTATTCAAGTAGCTAACATGTATGAAGTATTGGAAAAATGTTATAATATGAAATGGATACATGGAATTTTATTTATATCCTAAATTAATTCTTTTGGAAGATACTTCTGTTACACTAAAAGAAAAGTGCAAGTTTTAAAATTTTATACAAAAATCCAATTGTTACTATTCACAATTTCAGTTTGAAATTTTATGTATTCAAGTAGCTAACATGTAAGAAGTATTGGAAAAAAAGTTATAAAAAGAACTTTGTAAAATCTTCAACATGGATAATCTCTTTACTTGTCCTATATGTTCAAAAATATTTTCAATAAAGTGTGAATTCGACACACATTTGCATGCTCACAAATTTGTTTGTAACGTATGTCAAAAAGATTTTTTTACTAAAGACGAGTTGGAAGTGCATTTTCGGATTCATCCGCTGGAAAACACATATAAATGCAGTTTATGCTCCACAGAATTTTCAGAGAAACCCCAATTACAAGAACATTCTATTATTCATAGTGGGGAATGGTCCTTTCAATGTGCAATATGTGCAAAAACATTTGTACTGTTTAAACCTGGATTAAATATCAGTGAAAATATTTTCAAGTGCCACATATGTAAAAACGCATTTAAATTACATGATTTAATTCCTCATCTTCGCACCCATAAAAACTTTATTTTTACATGTAACGTTTGTCAGAAAGCATTAGCTGATCAAGGCTTTTTACAGATGCAATCCCTTAGCCATTCTGGAGAAAATCCGTACCATTGCCCATTTTGTGAGGAATCTTTTCCCCAACATAATCATTTACAGTCGCATATTTCAACCCACATACAAGAAAATTCATCAGTGGTTATGAAAAACAATGAACAGAACAGTGTACTTCAATTGAATACATATCAGTGCCCATTTTGTGAGAAAGCTTTTCTCCAACATAATCATTTACAGTCACATATGTTAACCCACATACAAGAAAATCCGTCAGTAGTTATGAAAAATGAACAGAATTGTGTGCTTCAAATAGAAACCTACCAGTGCCCATTTTGTGAGAAAATTTTCCTCCTAAATGATCATTTACAGACACATATTCCGACCCATATTCAAGAAAATTCATCAGTGGTTATGAAAAATGCTGAACAGAATAGTGCATTTCATTTGGATACCTATCAGTGCCCATTTTGTAAGAAAGCTTTTCTCCAACATAATCATTTACAGTCACATATGTCAACCCATATACAAGAAGATTCATCAGTAGTTATCAAAAATGAACAGAATAGTGTGCTTCAAATGGAAACCTACCAATGCCCATTTTGTGAGAAATCTTTCCTCTTAAATGATCATTTGCAGGCACATATTCCAACCCACATTCAAGAAAATTCATCAGTGGTTATGAAAAATGATGTTCTTGAAATTAAAGCCGACGAACGTTCATTCGGCACAGCTGCTGTTCCTCAAAAAAATTTTTTGAAAAGGAATATTCCATCCAACGAAGAAGATCCTGAAACCCCTTTAATGAGAGATGATGAAGAGGAAATGCCTTACAGTTGCAATATCTGTAATGAAACTTTTACAGAAGAGAGATATTATGATCTTCACCTTCGTAGTCATTCGGAAAAAAAACGTTTTACTTGTCGTTTTTGCCCTCATAAAGTATTTCATAATGGAGAATCTTTTCTAGAACATATTATAAGCCATTCTAAGAAAATGTATGAATGCCCTACCTGTGGAAAATCATTTCCAGAAAGTTCCATATTGGTAAATCATATTTGTGCTCATGATAAAGAACACTATATTTGTCCCTTATGTTCAAGAAAATTTTCAATAAAGTTCGTATTTGACAGACATTTGCGTGCTCACAGAATGGCGAATTTTGTCTGTTGTTACATGTGTCAAAAAGATTTTGTTAATAAAGCAGAGTTAGAAGTGCATTTACAGACCCATTCTCGTGGATATCCATATAAATGCATTTTATGCCAGGAACGTTTTTCAGAGAAAACATATTTACGAAAACATCTTATTTCTCATAGTGGAAAAAAACCCTTTAAATGTGCAATCTGTGGAAAAAAAATTGTATATAAATCTTACTTAAATTATCATTTAGAAACTCATATCAGTGACGAATCTTTCAAGTGTCACATATGCAAAGATGCATTTAAATTACAACATGATTTAATTGCTCATCTTTGCTGCGATAAAAACTGTATTTTTACATGTAAAGGTTGTCAGAAAGAATTTGCTGATAAAGGTTTTTTACGGATACACTTTCTTCTCCATTCTGGAAAAAACCCATACCAGTGCCCACTTTGTGAGAAAGCTTTTCTCCAAAATGATCATTTACAGACGCATATTTCAACCCAGATTCAAGAAAATTCATCAGTGGTTATGAAAATTTGTGAACAAAGTAATGTACTTCAAATGGAAACTTACCAGTGCCCATTTTGTGAGAAAGTTTTTCCCCAACATAATCATTTGCAGTCACATATTTCAACCCACATAAAACAAAATTCATTAGTGGTTATAAAAAATGATGAACAGAATAGTGTACTCCAATTGGAAATCTACCAGTGCCCATTTTGTAAGAAAACTTTTCTCCTATATAGTGATGTACAGTCACATATTTCAACACATATACAAAAAAATTCATTAGTGGTTTTGAAAAATGACAAGAAGAATAGTGTGCTTGAAATGAAAACCTATGAATGTTCATCTTCTCCGGCAGCTTTTTCTGAACACGATATTTTGAATAAGCATATTCAATCTCACGATGAAGAAAGTGGAACCCTGTTAATGAAACATGATGTAGACAAAAAACCTTACATTTGTGATATCTGTAGTGACATTTTTACGGAAGAAAGCGATTATGCTCTTCATCTTCGTAAACATTGAGAATATCACACGTCATATTTGTCTTAAAGTATCTGATACTGAAAAATCTGTTCAAGATCATATTGCAAGTCATTCTAAAGGAAAATTGTATGAATGTCCTACTTGTGAAAAATCATTTTCAGAAAGATGCGAATTAAAATATCATATTAATATTCATAAGAAAGGAAAAGAAAAACCCTATATGTGTCATTTATCAATTCTGCAAAATGATCATTTGCGGAAACATATTGGAACCAACATACAAGAAGTACCAACATCAATGGGTATGAAAAATGACGAGAAGAGTAGTGTTTTTCAAATAGAAACATTGCCCTTTTTGTGAGAAAGCTTTTCCCCTAACTGATCATTTGCAGACACATATTCCAACCCACATTCAAGAAAATTCATCAGTAGTTATGAAGAATAATGTGCTGAAATAAATTCCGATGAATGTTCATTTTCTCCCATTACTGCTCATCGAAAAGGTTTTTTGAAAAAGCATATTTCATCCAATGAAGATTCTAGAACACTTTTATTGAAAGGTAAATATCCTTATGTCTGCGATATCTGTAATGAAATTTTTATGGAAGAGAGAGAGAGAGAGAGATCACAATCTTCGCCTTCATAGTCATTCAGGAAAAAACATTTTACATGTCATGTTTGTCATAAAGTATTTGATAATGAAACATCTTTTCTAAAGGGAAAAAAGTATGAATATCCTACCTGTCGAAAATCATTTCCAAAAAGATCGACGTTGAGAAATCACATTTGTGTCCATAATAAAGAACACTATACTTGTCTCATATGTTCAAGAACATTTTCAAAAAAGTTCTTATTGGACTTATTTAAAGAGGGGTAAAATTTGTCTGTTATGTATGTAAAAAAGATTTTGTTACTAAAGCAGAATTAAAAGTGTATTTACATACCCATTCTAATGAATATCCATATAAATGTGATTTATGCCAGATTCTCACATAAAACACATTTAAAAAACATCTTACGTCTCATTGTAGCAGTAGGCCATCTCAATGTGTAATCTGTGCAAAAATATTTATAGATGAATCTGGTTTATATTATAATTTAGAAACACATATAAATAAATAAAAAAAATCTTTCAAGTGCCACATGTGCATAAATTACAACATGATTTACTTGCTTATCTTTGCCTTGATAAAAACTGTATTCTTACATGTAAAGTTTATCAGAAAGAATTTTCTGTTAAAGTTTTTTTACAAATACACTTTCTTAACCATTCTGGAGAAACTCCCTACCAGAGCCTTTTTTGTGAGAAAACTTTTCTCCAACATAAACATTTACTGTCACATATTTCAAATCACATACAAGAAAATTCATCAGTGGTTATGAAATGAAAAAGTATGAACAAAGTAGTGCACTTTAAATGGGGGAGGGGGGGGGGGGGGTCAAAAGTTTTTCATCATATCTCAGCAGCAGTTTTAGTTTAAAAAAAATGAATCTTGCAACAATACAGTTACAAAAATAAAATCTCAACAATAAAATTATAACGATGAAATGCATAAAATTCAGCTAAACCAATTTGCTTAAAAATAGTTAAACATGTATTTCAGCTATTTTAGTGATTTTTTTACCGCAATGATAAAATGTTGGGCTGAAATGAACGTAACTATTGCTAATGAAAAGGAATGCAGTTATTAGCAATAGTTATGTTCATTTTAGCATGTTTAAACATGTTGCTGCATCCTAAAGTCTCTTACTGACGTGAGGGAATGCAGTTACTTAACTCTCTATTTTTAATATTTTACTATGAGTGCAGCTTTGCGACACTTATATTTTTACATATATTGTACATTTTGATGTATTTTATAATATATATAAAAAAGAAAGTGTTGCACGATTGCGCTGATACAAATAATTGAGGTAAAATTAGGAGAAATTGTGTATTTTTCATCCAAAACTACGAATAATACAAACTTTGAGCTTGTGTAAAGCATATTTATTCGAACAAAATGCAAAAACTATTGATTAAATCGTACAGGATAAACTTTCTAATATTAAAAAGTGAAATAAATTAGTCAGTATAACAAAATCGAATTTTAGTCTTATTTCATGGGCCAAAAATACGGCTTATGGATCCTGATCCTGATCCTTTCTATGAAAATTAAAAATGATCCTCATTCAGAGGTAGGGTGTGTGTGTGTACACAGTTTCCCCAAATTCCTTGTCAAGGGGTTACAAGGTGTGATGATTTGACATAGGATAGCCCTAACTATAAATATTAATTACATTTATAACTAGTAGTAAGTCTTGAGATCAGGAGAGTCAAACACCACGTCTGTAGTTTTATTTTGAAATCATTTTATGCAGTTTTTAAAACATTCAACACACAGTTTGATATCTGTCATGTTCATATTATTACTTATTACAAGAAGTTTCAGGAAATTAACTTTTAAAAGCATTCTTTTTAAATTATTGTTTGCATTTCAATATTATTGAATAATTTTTTGAACAATTTTTTAACACTTTTTAACAAAATTGAAAAGTGCTTATGAATTCGGTTTGTCTGTCTGTCTGTCCGTGCTCTAACTCGCGTAAATATATTCGGTTTGATATGCTATTGATATATGTTATTGAGGTTTACTATGGCATGTTCGATATTGATAATGAAGTGTGTAGCCCTTATAGTTTTTTTACCGGGATACTCAAGATAATTTCATTACATTACGTCCTATGGGGAAATATTATTTGCAGTTTATTTTAATGATGTTACACAATTTCAAACATATTGAATTTGATATACAGGGTGTCCAAAAAGTCTGGAAATGGTCAAATAACTCGAGAATTATACATCGGATTGAAAAACGGCAAAATGCATGTTCAATATTTTTTAAAAATCTATTTAGGGATATGAAAGTTCCCCCCCCTTCCCGGGGAAGAAAGGGGGGGAACTTTGAAATCTTAAATGATGACCCCCATTTTTTATTGCAGATTCGGATTCTACGGGAAAAAATATGTAACTTTTGTATTGAACATTTTCTTTGAAACATTGTAGATGGCGCTGTAATCAAGTGCAATGCTGTGAGAATCGTTACCATTGCAATGTCTGGAAACGCTTGAATAACTCGAGAAATACACATCGTATTGAAAAACAGAAAAATGCATTTTCAATAGTTTAAAAAAATCTATTTAGGGATATCAAAGTTGCCATTTTTCTAAAATATTAAACACGTATTTTTCCGTTTTTAAATCTGATGTATACTTCTTGAGTTATTCGAGTATTTCCAAACATAGTGCAGGCCAAAAACCATTAAAAAGCAATTATTTTAACAAAAATGGAAAAAAAAAGGCGACTTTTTTCTGATTTTAGCGAATATTTTTCAGATTTTTTTTTTCCCGTGAAGAATTGGTAAAATTCGCGACTTTTTACCGCAATCGATTGACGAAAATAACTATTTTTTCCCACGATCTGTAATGAATTTCGCGATATCTTTCTACGATTGTTAGAGGAGCTTTTGCGATTTTTCTCCACCGATCATTTCACGGAATTCACTTTTTCCCCTTCGATTCTCTGCCAAATTTTCGTGAATTTTTTCTGCAACTAATTGACGAAATTGATCTTTTTTATGACCAATTTGTCAAAATTTGCTATATATCTGTGTCCGCGACCGATTGATGAAATTATCTAAGGTATGTGCCGCTCTTATGGCCATGTTCCTGATATGGTCATCCCCCTATTATATGTTAGCTAACCAAAAAATTCGCTAAATGGCATGAGCATACCGTGAAGGAGCCTCCTAGTGTATCATGTGATCACTTGCCATTCAGCTAGGTTGTGGAATTTGATGCCAATTTACTATTTGGTGGAATCGCTTCTTGTTTTTATCTGATAAGTCTTTTTTATGCACTTTTTTTAAAAATTATGAATATCATCCAGAACCCGACTTATGCAGGGCAGCTGCCCCAGGCCCCCAATTGGAAGCCCCACCCCGCTCTGGGCTTAATCAGGATTTTTGTTAAAAGGGTGCAAAATGGTTCAAATTGGCCAAAAGGGACCAAAATTCTACACCGAATTCTAATCAACATCTATTTATGTCACAGTCTAACAAAATATGACATTTTATAAAATTAAAAGTTCTATCTTATAAATGCTGAGATGCAACTCTCACAAAATCGTGTAAAACAAAACATTCAATGTCACTTGTTGGACAATGCATATGTAAACTTTGCAATGATCTTGGCAAAATCGTAACTGCAGTCATGGCATAATCATAATTGTGGGGGCTGCTATAACACAAAAAAACGACAACAACAAAAAAAATTCTATAACTTTTCTTCCTCAAATAAAATATTATTTGCATTATTGAACTGGGTTATCAGAACACTAACAATATCAGGGATACATCTTGTGCCAGGAGTGGGGTTTGAACCCACATTTCCTTTGGAGAACCAGAATTCCACTTTCTGGTGATTTTGATTACCTGGTAATCTCAATTTCGATTAAACTGCCTCGAAAACAAAAGAACTTTAAAACTGGTTTCCCAATTCCAACTCCATTTAGCAACTGAAAATATTGATTGTGCATGCTCAGATCAGACAAAATTAGATTTGCCAGATCCGCTTTGCATTTTAAATCTATAGAGTCTTAAGACATTGTCCAATTGTTTTTTTTTTTTTTTTTTTTTTTTTTTTTTTTAAATATAAATGCATATAAATAAGCTTTGCAAAGAAAATTAATGTAATTTTCTAGCAAAATATAATGTAGAGCAATTTACATAAAATAAGTAAGTGATAATACAACTGTTTTATAATTTTTTTATATATATTTCAATTACTTTTATATTAAAAATAATCAAAAGATAATATTTATTAGTGGCAATTTTAAATAGAGAAAATGTAACTTATATAATAATTTAAACAGGTCAATGATACATTCAAGGTTTAATTTCTAAGAAAAAAAAGTACCGGAGCCGTATTTTTTTGTAGTACCAGCACGCATAGTGTACCTCCCGCCATTATTCCAATCTGCATATTTATATTTCATACATTATTTTCAAAATTTAAAACATTGTTTTTTTATTTAGCGAAATAAAAATTTTAAATACATACATCTTCGTATATTAGCAATCAACTATTCCACTTTTTAGTTATTACTACTTCCAAATTGAAACCTTTGCCAAATCTTAATGTTAATTAAACGTAGAATTCAGCAATTAAATAAGCTCAGGATTATGATTCGGAAATAGTGTTAACACAAGATATGAATGGTTCGCAGCTATGCAATATAGAAAAAGACTATTTATGTTTACTCTTTATTCAAAATAGAATTAAAATGATTTGAAATGGAAAACAAACAAAATTTTGAATTTAAGACAGATTGTGCTCGAGCCTTCTCAAACTTGAAGACTGATATAAAAATGGAGCCTGTTTAATCTCCATCTCTTAAGTGGGCGACACATTACGTCACTTATAAGTGTTTTGATACAAAAGATTGGAGATGCGAGGGAAAGGAAAGGATTATTTAGGATTTGTTTTTCGGAAGTGTCATTACACTGGGTTCCAGAGTGCAGTGTTTATGAGCTCCAGTGAATTTTGGCCAATATTTAAATTTTTACTAAAAGAAGAGAAGTACCGCAGCTGAGCTCCGGTGGGTTCCGTCGCAAATTAAGCCCTGGATACATTAAAAACAATGGTGTTAAATGATGCAAGAAAAGAAAGCTTCTGTGGAAATTCTGAGATTAATATGCTAAAGGCTTAAAAGTAAAAATATTTCTTTCTTTTTGTAATATATTTTTATGATGTGAAAATAAAAATGTTTTTAAAAATTTGTTTAACACTAGAACTACCGGAAATTTTACTCAAGTTTTTAAAACTATTTCACACCAGAAATTTTATTCAAAACTATTTAACTTGTTCATTTAATGTATTTCTGTGAGTTTTATATTTAATTTATTTTAAAAAGAAATTTCTGGTTTGAATTGAAATGTATTTATTTGATAACCGTCAAAATGACGGCTCATGGTAGTTCTAGTGTTAATATTATTTTCTGTTTCTTTTTTTCTTTTTTTTTTTTTTAAGAAAATATAGCACTGCTAACTTTCAAAATTTTTGAGGAAAGAAAAAGGTTTTTTCATTACTTCAAAATTTTTGAAATTTTTAATCTCAAGAACATTAAAAAAACAAGTTGGAAATTGTACGTCAAACATGAGAAATGAGGTGTGTCCGTACTATAACTAGTTTTATAAATATTCAGATCTTGTTGTAATAGCTGTCGCACTCAATACGAAATTTATTTCATATTATAGATATTAATTTTATTTTATGAAATTAAGTTTCAATACACTTTTACAAACAATTAATTACAATTTTGTTACATTAAAATTATACTATGTGCAAATATACAATATAAGACAATGTAAAAAAAATCATTGTTATTATTTCAGTGAAATGAATTTATATCATCTGTTATTGTGATATAATTAATTTCCATAACAAAATAAGTACATTTTAAGTTGGCAACATTTTATCTTTTCTTGACATTTATACTGAAAATTCCAATAGGAAACTTAAGGCTAACTTGAAATCCATATTTAGACTCTTTTTCCATTTATTATCTATTTCTCCAAAAAACTGTCGGTAGATTATAGGATTGCTATAATTAAACAATTTTAGTATACAAATTTGGTTTTTTAATTCAGTAATATGGAAATAATATAACTCTATCTTAAATACGATGTAATCACCATGGCAACCTAGAATCATTACAACCATGAGATATCATTGAATTAATTATGTATGATAGGATTTAATAGAATGATGAAAACTTTAATCATAATGGCAACCTAAAATCATTACCTGTCATAGGAAACTATTGAATTAATTATGTATGATAGGATTTAATAGAATGATGAAAACTTTAATCATAATGGCAACCTAAAATCATTACCTGTCATAGGAAACTATTGAATTAATTATGTATGATAGGATTTAATAGAATGATGAAAACTTTAATCATAATGGCAACCTAAAATCATTACCTGTCATAGGAAACTATTGAATTAATCATGTATGATAGGATTTAATAGAATGATGAAAACTTTAATCATAATGGCAACCTAAAATCATTACCTGTCATAGGAAACTATTGAATTAATTATGTATGATAGGATTTAATAGAATGATGAAAACTTTAATCATAATGGCAACCTAAAATCATTACCTGTCATAGGAAACTATTGAATTAATTATGTATGATAGGATTTAATAGAATGATGAAAACTTTAATCATAATGGCAACCTAAAATCATTACCTGTCATAGGAAACTATTGAATTAATTATGTATGATAGGATTTAATGGAATGAAGAAAACTTTTATTAATATATTTTTAAGTTTTGATTCAATTTTCATAAAATTTGAAATGACGCGACAAAATTTTGCAACGATTATATATATTAAATTTCAAACCATTTGGTTGAGTAGTTTATGCGCTGTTATATACAGACAGACAGATGGATGGACTAGATGATGACCATAGGTGCTACATTCCCACTTTGCTTCTAGGTGCAATTTTGGCAATATTAACTATAAAATAGTATTTTTTAGCATTGGCATACAAATATGTCTGCAAACAAAGGGTTTTTTTTTTTTTTTCACTTCTTTTTGTCTTGGCTAATAAATGTTTTATTGGATGTTCACACTAACAGGATTTGACCCTTTCAAAATGATGAACAGTTTGTCATAAGATTACTTTTATGTTAGTTGGGTGCAGGGGGCAAGTGCTAAATCACCAAATATTGTTCCGATTGCCATCATTTGTATCATATTAATTTAATTTCAAATACAAAACTTTCACTCATTTGATTTAAAATACCAGAAGAAAAATAATAACTGTAAACAGTGTTGAATTCAGACACTTTTCTCCAGGGGGGACACAATAAAGTTCCAAGGGGGGGGGGAAATTCCACTTTTTGACCATTTGAAAGCATAAAATCTCAAATCTTCTGGAGGGGAAATGTCCCTCGGGCCACCCCATGAATTCAACACTGACTGTAAATAATACCATAAATGAAAACAATTTAATTTCAACATCAACACATTGTTTCTAATTTAAACACGTTAAAAATAAAAGTTGCTATTGGCGATATTTGCACTCGGCTAACATAAAAGTGTACCGAAACGAAGTCTGAAATTGATTAACAAGCATTTGTACTGCAAAATTTTTGAAAATTCTCACATTCTTTTTATTACAGCTCTTTGAATTGCGTAACTCTTATGTGAAGTGTGCCAATGAATAGGATTTTATCAGCTGCAGCTGGGAATGAATCATTCTACAGATGTCAACTAAAATAGCTACATTCAAAGTACGACTATGAAACTCACGAATATTATAATATAAGAGGTAAGGGCCAAATCCTTACTTTTTCACTAAAATGAATATGGTAAAATTAGTTTGTATTTTCCACATTTGTAAATGGCTATGTTTGCTTATATTTTTAGTCAATTCTGTAAAATATATCTAATTTTGCATATTTTAAAATCATTCTTTTCTTTGACAGATTTTTCAATTCTAGTGTAAGGATAAATTAGTCACATTTCTATATAATTAAAATGCAAAAATATAGTGTCACAATCATTTAAATAATCAGTTTTTTTTTTTTTTTATCCAACATTAAAATTATTATAGCAAAACTTACACAAATGCAAAAGTAATTCATTAAATGCATTTTCAAGTAACATTTTTATAAAATTTCAATAAGAAATTTTCTTTATGCAGATTTTCCAACTTATTCTTTAATTTTAAAACAGCAGCAATCAAATAAGCATTGTCTTTGGAAAATACAAGGTGAATATTTAAATTTGATGAAATCAATAAGAAAATTAAGAGTAACAACCTCCAGATGGAAATCTGTAGTTTTCTTCAATATACCTTTTAGCTATTCACCTTTTTTTCTTTTTTTAATCTTGCTTTTTACAAAACTTTTGGTACATTTATCTTGCATTGCAGTTTTTAAAATTTCCTAAATATTCCTCCTATCTGATGTAATTGCCAGTTGTGGTTGTTATTCCTCATCATATCTGATAATGTATAAAACATACAATTATTACTAACAAGGAGAGTGCCAAGCTTGGTAATCACGGATTTCGATTATTTTTATATATGTTGTAGGGTAGAAGCCCCTTAGTCTCAGGTTCAATGGATTTTATACAACGCTCCCTAATTCTCGAGAAATGGGGGGGGTCTAATATTATAACACATCTTAAATACCTACTTTGTAACGAAATAACTGTGGTGGCCGTAGCTCAGTTGGTATGGCGTCTGCTCGTTGTTCCGAGGGCCCGGGTTCGATGCCGGAACGCACTGTGTCTGTTTTTCTCATTTTTTTTATATAAATATACTTGTAATTATAATTTAATAATCTCAAAAAAATTTTGTTAACACAACTAAATTTTAATTTAGCATTTTTGATTTTTTTAAAAATCCTTTTTAAAATGTATTCCATATATGCTTTATCAATGCAACGATATTGAACAATTGTGTCAATTCGTGATTGTAAAGAAACATCATTTATAAATTGCCATAACGAAACGCCTTAAAGTCAATGTGATGATAATACTACTATGTTTTTAAAGTAAGAAGCATAATTATATTAAAATTTAGCATAAGAATTAAATTAACAACATATTTATGTTTTATTTCATTGTAACTAGAGGGCCCCACAACAGACTTTGGTTATTTCTTTTTTTTAGTTTGGTGCAGTTAAGTGGTGTTTTTGTTTTCAATCTTTATCGCACAAGTGCGTATCATTCTATAACAGCTTATAATCGTATAAAAATGGAAGAAGCAAGCTGTAGTTCACAAGAAGATCAATCTGAAGTGTCGGGATTCGATGAAAATCAGAAAAGTGATGTCACAAATGCGTTGAGAAGCACTATAAAATTTTATTGCAAAACAATGGATTTTTAACAAATAATCCAGCATCTGAAATATCTTCGTTTTCTATTGCGATGGGGGAAGAATTCTATAATTCGATAGTAAATATGCTGTTTTTGGAATGATTTTTGAATTTTTACTAGTCAATAATAGATCCAATTTTTATAATGCTCCTTAAATGATGAGAAATGTTTAATAATGGTTTAAAAATCAAAGATGCTAAATTAAAATTTAATTATGTTAACGAAATTTTTTATTGAGATTATTAAATTATAATTACAAGTATATTTATTAAAAATAATGAGAAAAACAAACGTAGCGCGCTCCGGCATCGAACCCGGGCCCTCGGAACAACGAGCATACGCCATGCCAACACAGTTATTTCATTTCAAAGTAAATATTTAAGTTATGTTATAATATTAGACCCCTCATTTCTCGAGAACTAAGGAGCGTTGTATAAAATCCATTGAACCTGAGACTAAGGGGCTTCTACCCTACAACATATATAAAAATAATCAAAATCCGTGATTACCAAGCTTGGCACTCTCCTTGTAAGTGATCACTTAATTACAGCAACAGCAATAAGTACAAAACTTCAAGTAATGTTTATTTACAGATAAGCCCGCATGATAGAGTTTTAATATTTTCTTTTTTATTTTATTTTAAATTTAAATCTTTTTAATGGAATTTCTTCCAAATGGTTGCAATTGGGTTACTTCCATTCTTCAAAAGAAAAGGAAATAATTGAGATTATTATATTTTATTGGTGTCATTTTTTTTTATTACAATAAAATATATATATTTTTTCCATTTGAAAAAAAAAAAAAAATGTGTTTAAGATCATCAACGATCAATTTTCCTTAAAATTAAATTAACATCATTTAACAAGAAAACACTATTACCTTATTAAAGATGCATGCACGTGAAAGACACAAAACCTCGATATACTAAATACTAAAACTGATACGCCAGAATAGTTATTCGCCGCTGAAAAACAAATGTAAATAACAGAATAAACAAATTAAATTTAGCTTTCAGATACTCCAATGTTCATAAGAAAACTTTCTTTAAAAGAAAAAAAAAGGAGGAAAATGTAGCATGGGCAATGCACACAGGGTGGTGCAAAATTTTAATTAGATTCACAATTGAAAACTAATGATTAAATGCATAATCATGACTAAAGATTGACGATTGAACTTTGTTTCAATCCTACTCATAGACTAATGATTAATAATTAATTTAACTTCAATCACTACCTACGATTAAGGATTAAATCAATTCTCAATCTAATTATTTAATCTAATTAATGATTAAAAACGTCGTGTTTTGTTCTGGCTTTAGAACTTTTTTTTCTTTATTTTTTCTAAAGTTTCTTCTGGTTTTATCTCTCTAGATTTAGAGATAGAGTCCTGTATCTGGTCGGGTACCCCAATTTTGCCAACCCAACAAGTGGATTGGCTTGGGAAGGCGTAGCGAGCGGGGGGGCAAGGGGGGCAGCTGCCCCCCCAATGTTTGGTAAAAGGATTCAGTCGGCTTATCAGCAGTTTTAATTAGTGTCTCTGTAGTATGTCAGTAGGCCGATTAAAAAAAAACAATTTTGAAAAATTCTGGTTGGCAGGACTTAGTCTTCAGAATGCATTTCACTACACCCTTACAATCATATGGCAAAAGCTAGTCGGTCTGTCAATAGATATGTTATGAGTAAAAAAAGTAATAGTTTCAATAGATCTATCTGGTCATCCGGTATGAAAGTCACGTGTTCTGTCACATTTTCGAATCCATAAATAGCTAGTCGGCCTACCCACTGAAAAAATTTTATCATGTATAAATCTTGCCTGCAGAGCCAGAAATGTTGGACATATACTATACCTTACCCACACAAGGAAAAGCTAAGTCGGCCGTCGATACATAGGCCAATAGGGGAAAAATGAATCTGATTTATTGATTTGAAAATATCAGAAATTTGTCCTACAGTAACACTCGCAACTTACATAGATAAAAACTATCAGTATAAAAACTAGGTCGACCGAATGCAAAAGTCGCTTAGGAAAATTCAAGAAATTTGATACTTGATACATAGTACAGAGCTGCCAACTCTCCTGTTTTTCGCGGGAGACTCCTGTTTTTTAATCCAATCTCCCGTTTTTACGTTTAAGTATAATTTTCTCCCGTTTTTCACTCGTACTTTAAAATTCCTAGAAACGTACTTCTGAAAAAAATAAAATTTCCGATCTCGTTAGAATTTCGCCATAGGATCGCTAAAAACGCGAATTTCGTCAAAGGATCCCGGAAAAAAAGTAAATTTCGTCAAAAACCGGCGAAAAAACTGCAAATTACGTCAAAAAATCGCAAAAAAAGCATACAAATTTCGTCAAAAGATCGCGAAAAAACTCAAATTTCGTCAAAAGATCGCAAAAAAAACTGTAAATTTCGTCAAAAAACGACGAAAAAACTGCAAATTTCGTCACAAAATCACAAAAAAACACACAAATTCCGTCAAAAAATATTGAAAAAACATAATTTCGTCAAAAAAACGTGAAAAAAAACACAATTTTCGTCAAAAGATCCCGGAAAAAACGTAAATTTCGTCAAAGAATCGCCAAACCCCCCCCCTCAAATTTCGTCAAAAAACGGCGAAAAAAACTGCAAATTTCATCAAAAAATCGCAAAAAACATACAAATTTCGTCAAAAGATCGCGAAAAAACTCAAATTTCGTCAAAAGATCGCGAAAAAATGTAAATTTCGTCAAAAAACGGCGAAAAAAATGCAATTTTCGTCAAAAAAATGGCGAAAATGCAAATTTCGTCAAAAAATTGCAAAAAACACACACATTTCGTCAAAAAATCGCAAAAAAAACACACAAATTTTGTCAAAAGATCGTGAAAAAACACATTTTTCACCAAAAGATCGCGAAAAAAACGTAAATTTTGTCAAAAACGCGCAAAAAATCCCCTCAAATTTTGTCAAAAAACGGCGGAAAAAATGCAAATTTCATCAAAAAATCGCGAAAAAACACACATTTCGTCAAAAAAATCGCAAAAAACTCCAGAAATTACGTCAAAAGATCGCAGAAAAAAACCCAGAAATTTCGTCAAAAGATCGCGGGAAAAAAAAACACATTTCGTCAAAATATCGAGAAAAAAACACAAATTAAGTACTAATAAATATTTTCTTTTTATTTGAAAAAAGTTTGTTTCATTTGTTGATATCTTAAGATTTTTTTGTGTAATTTATAATATATGAAAGTAAGTGTTCTTTTTAAATTATATATATCTATATATATATATGTAAAGAAGCGTGGATCCTTCGGTGGGTCCTCGATCGCTGTTTCGATGGGTGTCGGGCCAGTGGAGGCTGCCGCGCGGACCGATGACGAGTCCGTACTTACGTGTGACCGCTCACTCCGATTTCCTTGCATATTCCTGTAGTCATGGGCCGTGAGCGCTATCCAGGATTCAGTTAAAGTCCGCGTGAATGTATTTTTGTTTAAAGGAAGACATCGTCTATTACGGAACCTGGTTTATTTCTTTTTATTACATAAATCCTTTTAAACCAGGGCCACACTGGCGTGAGAACTGCTAAGTTAAATCTTTCTGGACATCGGGATTTAGTTACGCGGCACGGCAACCCCTGGAGAGTCGAGGCTAACGAAAAAGCCAGGCTACCGCGGTGCATTCTACTTATCTTTTTTTACAGACCGCTAGAGTGACGTGTGCTCTTTTCGTACACCTGCATTGGTGCATTCGAACATCACGTGATTCCCGCGGTCTGTAAAAAAAGATAAGCGTAAAGCACCGCGGTAGCCTTTCTTTTTCGTTAGCCTCGCTGGAGAGCATATTGGCGTGAAGTCAGGGCATGGTTGAGATCGGAAAACTTCCCTCCTGATAGCCGTGCAACGGTATAAATATGAGGTTTTTGCATTATTTCTGCTAGAGGTCGTCGAAGTCAAAAGAGGCGTATTTCTAATTTTAATTGGCCGCGAGCTGAGTGATTGATTGTGCAGGACAAAGGCATTGGCTCAAATCGGCCGATGGGATGCAGCGAGACTTTAAAGTTGCGCTACTGTCAGCAAAAATATTCTTATGAAGAGTGAGAAAACGATCTTTGAAAGTTATAAGATGCGATGCAGGGAAACTAATTTAACAGGGGCGACGGCAATTTCAATCAATTGAGACACAATTACTAAAGCATTTACAAAGTTTTAATTTAAATTTCTATTTTTTAAAACGGTAATTTCAAATTTTAAAAGGGGCAAAAAGGGGTTTTACATTTTAAAAAGGGGCTTTGCTTTTATCCTTTCATATATATATATATATATATATATATTAATGATTATATTTAAATTATTGAGTCAATCATTAATCTATTCTAAATGAATTATAAAATAAGTTTTTATTCTTACGTAAATTCACTTAAAAAAAAATCTCTTTTTCTCCCTTTAAACTGCGAAGAATCTCCTGTTTTTTCTCTTGCTAAGGTTGGCAGCTCTGCATAGTAGGTTCGGTTCTAGCAACGATATGATGTTTACGCCCTTTGGAACTGTTTTAGGAACGTTTGGAAAATAAAAACGAAGACTTTTTAAAACTATTTAAAAAAAGAAAATGAATAAATTTAAAAAATATCCGTGTGTAACACATTTAATACCTAAAAAACTTCTTACTTTTTTTTTTTTAATATTCAATCAGTAACAGAAAATATCTTCTTTATAAGACAAATCTTCACACGTATTTTCTTTGACATGTAAAGCAAAATTCTTTCCAGGCCCAGACCACTAGGGATAGATATAGAAAAGGTGTTAGGTCTGGTGTAGATAAGTCTTTTGTTATGATCTCCAGATAATCCTGCAAATCCAGTTTTGCACTAATTTTCTAAACTGTACATTGTCGGAATTCTACAACTTCCGACTTTCACAATAATATATTTCTTAAACTTATAGAAAGGGAGGAGACGAATTTGTCCTGTCGGCGCCGAAATGTCTGTGCCTCTACTGAAATTTTTGTAAATTCGGCTCCTTTGGTTAGATGTTTACCGTTCACTTCACTTTATCATTCTAAACAAATGTGTTTTTCATAAATATAACTGTACGATTTTCTCTTATCAATACATATTTTCTTTCTTTCTTTTTTTTTCTCCAGTAAAGTTCTTGGTAAATCTTTTAAATGATTACTGAGTTATATCTAAGAAACATTTTAGGAATACAAAATCATATATTTTATTTTTAATTATCAATTATAATTAATCAGTTAAAATTAATTGTAAAAACTATTAATTAAGAAATAATGCGACAGATTGACCATTTTACATTAGTCGGATTTGAAACATTTTTGAGTCGGCCAATCTTGCCTTTTGCCCCCCCAAAAATTTTCTTTCGCTACGGCACTAAAGTTGACTTTAAATATTTCGAATAAGGTTTTGACTCTTTGAAGTCAAGCTTGAGTTGACCGATTTTTCAAAAGAAAGTCCTGAATATTTATCAAATGAAACAAAATATTTGAATATAATGAGTGTATATGGGCTCATTTTAATACAAAAATGATAGAATTTACATTGGTTTAATTGTAAACTACTATTCAATAATATGTTTTTAATATTCTTTTGTTTCGAGTTTGTTTTGTGTTCGGTGTGATACTTCGGGTTCAGATCAAGTTTCAGGTTGACTTTAAGCAGAAATTTCGGGTTCAGGTACGATACAGTGTTGCCGGTGGACTATTTTTTTTTAAATTCAGATTGTTTGATTGGCACCACCTTTTTGAAATGGTATAACTCGCTTTGTTTTTGCCTTATTTAACCTGTCATTAAATAATGTGAATTTTACTGTCTCAAAAAACTAGTGGTAATCAAGAAAACTGAATTTTAAAAAAAGTAGCCCACTGGCAACAGTGGTACGATATTAGCACAATGGAACAAGTGTGTGAGTAATGAATGAGATCGAAGTATGAGCTTAAGTATGGCTAAACATAAAATAAAACTTTGTTTTTTAAGATTTTGATGTGAATTATTAGTGTACATTTATAAGGCGAGTTTCACTGAATAATTCAAGAAAAAATTATCTCATCATCATTATGCAATATTAATTATTTACTTGACACTTACTTTTAGTATTTTAAATGTTTTTTAAATTTTCGTAATTTTTATTATTTTACTTATTTATTTTACTTTATCGTAAGCATTTATTATAATTTCGAGTTCATTATTAAAATCAAATTATTGTTTAAAAAATGTAAACAAAACAGTGACTGGAAATCTGCAAAATTCCAAAATCTGCACAACCTTTGGTTTTAAGCCATCTAGATTTAAGAGAGTCTACTGTATATTTATACATAACATAAAACTCCCATTAGCCATGACTCTGTAAATTCAATTTCAATATTTAATTTCAGTGCAGGTGGGATAAAAATTCATTGAAAATTAAGTCATCTCTGATCTTTATGAATGAAACTCCACGTTTTCTCTAGAACATGAGGTCATTTTCACCAGAGAAAACATTCTAAATTGTCAAATTGGGATTAAAGTTTTTATTTATTTTTACATTGCTATCTATATTATAAAGGACAAACATGTCTGTACGTAACACTGACGTCATTTTGCGAATGGCAACACTTGACGATGAAATTTCGGTTTTGCAATTTTTGCTACTGCAATTTTTTTAATTTCTAAACATCGCACAATTTTCATTTTTACTTTGTTATATAGCGAAAAAAATCTACTTTCAAATGCAATTTGTTTAAAAACTGTATCGCAATTTACTCATTTATTACAATATTTAAATTAAATCCCAAGCATGATTTAAAAAAAAAAAATTTATCTCTATCGCTTCCAGACGATTACAAAATATTAATATGTTTGCACTTTAAACAATATAAAAAGTTCAACATTTGTTTCCTGCTAATATTCAATAACGAAATTAAAACTTCATTAATCAATAAATAAAATAGTATAAATAAAACACAAATTTAACAGACATGTAATTGAAATAAAAACTTAAAACCGCTGAAATTATCAGAAAAAACAAACAAAAAAAAAACCTGCTGTAGATAATGACATTTTTAGCGATATCTTTGGCTATTAATTTCAGGCACGAAGCCAGTTCGAAATTATCGCTTTAAATAAATTTCAAAATTTTATTTGAATATATAATTGACATATCTATATATTTAAAATGCTAAGCGATTTCTTTCGACAATCCGTGAGAACAAACTACTGCATCAAATTACATCATTCTTTTTTTAAATGAAAGATATTTGGACACAGATTTGTTATCGTGCATTCGTTTGTTCGAAAATTTAATTAATTAACCGTAATTTTCAATTAAACTTTTACGTCTGCTAATGACGTCATAATCGGATAACGCCTACTGTTCCAAAGCACAGAGTTTATTTTCTAAACACTGTGGTTGAATAAAAGAGAAATAATAAATATTTATTAAAAGCACGTAGTTTTAAGGCCGAATTTGTTAATTTGCAAGTTAAATTTCGGTAAAAATACTTATCCGCGTGTGTTATAAGCGAATAAAAATTCATATTTATTGTGACGTCACGGGAAAATTGTCCATTGGGTTTATTTTATCATTATGCATTATAACTTTGTTGATGCCATTTTTTCATTACAATTAAATACAAAATATATTTATATTTGTGTGCATGGTGTTTAAGCATTAATGTAAGGTATATGAAGTACGTGTGAAAAGTTTGCGCCGGTGAAAATGACATTATGCTTAGCTTGAAGTGCATTTTAACATTGATAAAACTAAAGAGAAAAATGTATATGATTGTGTTAACATGACATAATTTTACTGATTTTTGCATTCATAATTATAAAGATTAGAATTGGAGCCGTCATTGATTTCTTCATCTTGATTGCATACCTTGATTACATGTTACCAATTGCTTTTTTTTTTTAAATTATAGGATAGAAGATTTCCCTTTTCAATAAAAAAAATCACAAAAGTAAAGGATTTCAGGAAATTTAAAGTTATTAAAAATAGTGTTATGGTAGAAAAAAATCTTGAAATAATTATTGTATTTTTTGCTAGAATAAACAATGCAAGACTAATATTTCATAGGAGTTATTTTGGTAGATTTATTATAAGTTCATTTAACAGTTCCTTATTAGCGCAAAGTCCTATTTCTTTCACTGTGAATTTCTCTTTCAATGTCAAAAAATGTTTTTCCACTTTTAGACGCCAGCCAAAATACAGTGGCAATTTTTAGAAATGTACAGCAGTTGTGACAACAAAGGCGCTATCGCTTTAGCTTTCATCGCGCTTACATCACTTCGAAATACTACAAATTTCTATTTTATACTACATTTTACAATTTCAATTCTTACATCATCAATTAGAAAAAAAATTAGCTTTCGATTGAAATTTATTTGAAAACTGCCGATTAATTTAACGACTTTTTAAATAATTTTCAAGCATGAAAAGTTTTTCAATTCTATCTTATCAATGACCACCAGTTTACTTCAATAATGTAAAATAGCCCCTGGGAAAGTTGCCACAATTGAAAATAGATTTCCCTAACCATCATAAAAAGTGAATAATAATTTTAAAAAAAAAAAGTGATAAATCATAAGATCAGATTATCCATAAGATAGAACATTTTGGTGCTAAACAAAAATCTGTCAGAAAAAAAAAAGACTATTTTTAGTTTATGTTGAACATAAAATTGATATGTTGAATTCGTTGATGAATATGTTCCATCAGATATCAGGATATGCTAGGAATTGCATTTTTTTATTTTTTTATATTTGCCAACTGTATAAGAGGAAAAATATCCCCGACTGTGATGGAAAAGGGATAATCATCCTGATTATGTCAAGGAACCGAAGAAACCATACAAATAAATTACACTTGAAAACATTAAAAATCTCCCTCATCTGCAGATAGATTTATTACTGTAAAAAGCTTCTTAATCTTTGCATAAAAATTGATTAGCTTAAAACAATGGATGTGTTTTAGAAGATATGGATTTGAAACGAACAATGATTAAAGAGGGCATTTTAAAACTTTTAATTTAATCATTTTAAAACTTTTTTAACGTCGAATTTCGACGGTGCTTTTGGGCAGATGCAATGCACATGCGCATAGGAGCTCATTCGGTTGCATTATCACAGGGGGGGGGGGGGGATGTGTGCTTTATTTACTATGTTCTGTTATTTACTGAATATGATATGAACGTAGGAATATATTATTTGTATATACTTCATAGGTCCATGAATTTTTTTCCTTGCCGTGTGGAATATGGTGGTAATGTCAAACTGATTTGCATTACACAGTTATTTACGGATTGTTTGTTTGGAGTTTGCATCGGAAATAGTATTGTATTTGACTGGGGAAAAAAATTAAATAAAATATTTGAAAGACTGTTTTATACGCGCCCCTTCATAAATAATAAAGAAGCTTATTTTACTGATATTGTTATAGTATTTTCTTGCGTCAAGTTTTGACGGGTTCAATCTAGTTTCATATAAAAATGTTTTTTCGTGTTGTTAGGGGGCAATCTAAAAAATTATTAAATGTAAATAATCTTTTAAGTTTTCAATAATATTAAAAAAATTGGTTTTCATATATATTCTCTATCTTGGGAAACCTGGTTTGGATGGCCTAGTTTATTTAAATGCATAGTATTGTGCAAAATATTTGGAAAACCAAGTAAAATGTTTTCACATTTTCTTTCAGAATTAAAAAAGTTTTTTTGTGAGGAGAGGACTTGTCGGTTTAGTTTTCATCCTTAATTTTCCTCTTCTCATCTTCTTGTAACATATTTTAAAATCCTAACAAGGGGTTCTGTGGCACCCCCCCCCCCCTCCATTTTTGCGAAAAATTCATATTTTATTTTTCTTATAATGTTTAATTATAAAACGTTATTTCTGAAGAAGTTTGCTTTTTTTTTTCCCTCAATGTGATCTAATATAAAGAAAATTTAATTAATTAAATTTTTAAACACAACCCCCTTCCTTTTCTCCCGTGACAGTGGTTGTTAAAATAAAAATAATCTTGAGCAATTCAAAAAAGTTTTAACCATTGATTTGTTGGAAATAAATATCTAGCAAGTATAATTGCCTTTTTGTTAAACATATGTGGAGTGCGAAGACATCTGTTACTTTTAAAAAATCTGCTTGTACAATAAAAATCTTCTCATCCTAGCCTGTTGTATCCACTGTTCGAATTTTGCTACAATATCCTTCCTTCCAACTTGCAATAAAAACAGTATATTTATCTTTCAGCATATTATAACTTTAAATACGCAAGTAAAGAAATGATTGCTCTCTCATTCTATGGTTGGCTGGTTGGTTGATTTTATGATGGCCGATTGTCTACACTAGGGCTGGGCGATATATCGATAAAACCGATATAAAATGCATACCGTGATACCGATATAAAAAAATCCCACCCAACGGTATATCGCAAATATCATAAATTTGAAGAAAACCATGATATTAAATCTCTTCCTCGTCTTCGAGTATTCATGAATACGAAGGTGTGAGCTCCCCCAGTCTAAACCATGATACACCGCATTCATGAATAGTAACGGTGTGGATTCTCGTAGCTGATAAGGTTTTTGAAAAGAGGAAGGGTGATTTTCTCCAGCTCTGAGTGGATGCGTGGGATATCGCCTATTCTTTCATTTCATTATGATATTCAGTGGCACCGGTGTGGATGAATATTCGAAGTTGTTGAATGATGCGTGAATTTAGGGCGATAAAGAAAGGAAGTATTTTATTTGCAACAGTTGATTTAATGAGACAAATGAGCAAAGAATAATTCAGACATTTTTTTATTTCTTTTTATAATTATTATTTTATGAAAAAAATATTAATTCCTTAGTAGTATTTATTAATGCATATTCTAGGGTAAAGAAGGATTTTTAAAAATGCAACTATTTTTACTTCTATACCGCGAGTTTTTTTCTCCCCAGAATTTATTTTAAAAATCATGTTCGCGTGACAGATATGAGTATTTGGTATTTGATTGCCTCTGTACATATGACCACTGGTTACTGCCAAAAATCATTTGGTGGTAATTTTGCATTTAAAATTTTAAAACCATTAACCATTATTATATTTTATTTGCAACGGTGGAAATGAATATCATGCAATTTTAATTTTAATAGAATAAAATATGTTGAAATGTTTCTTCCCTATTTTTATGTGATTTACCCTGCCCCCCCCCCCCCCCCTCTCCGTCTTCACAAATGAGATAACAGTTTAGGCGATGGCGCGGCAAACAAGAAAAAGATAATACTATATATTTATTTATTCATAATTTTAGTTGTAAAATATTAATGTACTATCTGATAAAAAAATAATCGAACATGCATTTTTTAATTATTTTTCATATTTCCATCCATTTTTTAAATTTTCTTCGTGTTTTTTAGGTGCGTTTGTAATTATATAAATACGTAGCACCTATTGTCGTCGTCTGGTCCGGCCGTCTGTCTGCATATAACAACGCAAAAACTACCCAAACGAATGGTTTAAAATTTAAGATATATTATCTTTGCAGAATTTTGTCGAGACATTTCAAATTTTATGAAAATCGAATCAAAACTTTAGCAGATATTAATAAAAATATTTATTAAGAAATTTGATTTTTTTTTTTTTTTTTTTTTTTTTTTTTAAATCGGCGCTTTTTTGTTATAGGAGTTTCCAAAGTTTAATTGTCAAGCGATCGAGATACTTATTTTATAACAGAAATGAATCTGCAGACGATGTAATTTATTTCACAGAATTAAAAATCATCAATATTGGAATATTTATATAACTAGCTATAGTATGAACGCACCTCATTTGTCACATTTGATGTACAATTTCCAACTTGTTTCCATTATCATGGAAAAATGTGCTTGAGGGGGGATTATCATGGTTGCCTGCAAGGGAGGGCAATTGCCCCTCCTTGAATTTTGAAATTTAAATCTGTATTTATTTTATGTTGAAAAAAATATATAATTTACTTATCCCCAAGTAGCATGATTAATTACGCACTGACAGAAGAAAGAACTATGAAATTTTGGTCACCGGGGATCTGCCCGCTAAAACTCTCATGGAACAAAGTTTTTATTATTATTTTTTAAATTTTGTTTGAGTTTGTGTTGAAAAATTGACGAAAATCTGACGAAAAAGAGATGTAAAAAAAAAAATGATATTTTTTATTTGTTAAATTTCAGTATTGCATGTTGAGGACTAGCAGCACAACTGTTTCAATATCTTACACACCCTGTGTTTCGTCGGCATCCATGGCATTATGGTATTCAGCGTGTGTCTTAGAGGGGGAGGGGGAGATTTGCACTTTCGGGACATCAATTAACCGAAATTGTGGAGACTCTAGGGACTCAGTATCACTCCTGAATTTCTCACTGACTGTAATGTTAAAGTAAAACAATTTCTGTTGAAATATTTTACATGATAGATAATGTTTCTCTGAAGTGTTCATTTCAGTTATTTGGGATTTTGATATATCAGTACAGGAAATTGCTGATTGTTTTAATGTAATATATGCTGTTAAATTTATTATATTATAAATTGAGTGCAGGAGGGTGTGAAGCAAACCAATAATTATGGAGAGCAAACCGAAAATTTTTGTTTGAATTGTTGTAATAATCAGTCTCATTACTTTGTTAGAGATTTCACAAGGAGCTAAAATTTCATAAAGTGCAAATTGGCGAATAATTTAGTAAAACTTATTTTATATTATTTATAGATTTTTTTATGCAAGTAATGCTCTTTAAAAGATGTTATATGTAGCAATTGTTTTAATAATGGAATATGGAAGTATTTAAAATTTCCATGTTTGGTGCCAGATGCAGTTTTACTAGCCCATGTCCCTTGAAGGCGAAATTTTTATTCATTGCTACGAATGATATCTTTTAAATATATTTAAGTTTTAACCAAATCTTTTGTCTATTTCCCGCTAGTTTGATTTTAGTGACTCAAACGGTTTCCCAAATTCTCTTTTGTCTAAAGCCAGCCCTATTGTGGAAATACGAGTAAAACTGATTTTTAGGTAGATTTCGTAAAAAATACTACCTATTATATTCTCCCCTAAGTTGGTATTTTTGAAACATTTTTGCAGATCTACGTCGAGCATGACTCCCAAAACTACCCCCCAGCTCAAAACTTTATCTATCTATCTATGTCACTTTTTTATGGACACGATAACTGCAATAATTCTGCACGAATCTCTTCCAAACTGATACATAAAATCAAGGGGCATAAAATCTCGGTCAAGCTCGTTAATGGGCAAAATCGAACCAGGAGGGGAAGGCGGAGTGCATTTTGTGAAAACAGAAAAAAAACCATAACTTCTTAATTATGATTCTTAATATTATCTAAAACTTTTATATTGACAAGTTTTTTTCATAAGATCAACCCTTATAACAAAAAAAAAAAAAAAAAAATCCCTGCTGGCTCTGCCTGGAAACAAGTTGGGAAACAAGCCTGGAAACAAGTAAGATTGTGGGCTTTCCCAACTGCGGCATCATGGCAAAAAAGTCATTTCTTCCGCAATTCCCAACAAACAGGCTCCCCGCGGTCTGCGTCTTTGAAATCTACCTGTGCCTGTTGGCCAAGCCGTCAGGGACTTTTTTTCTTTCTTTCTTCTTCTCAAAATATTCTTTTATTTATTCTGTATATTTAGATTTAATATCACGATATATCATCATATCGCGATATTTAGTTGACGATATACCATTTTTTTGAAATTGAGATATTGCCCAACCCTAATCTACACAAGGAGTATAGGCTCTAGGGAAAGTGCTCTCTGTGGGGGTCTTTCTAAGGGATCATAATCCATATTTACGGCAAGGTTCAAAGAAAACCATGGAAAACTCCGAACAGTGAGGTCGACGAGCGCGACAGGGGTTTGAACCCAGTACCTCCCATATACCAGCTTTGAGAGCAGAACCTCTCAGCCACTGGTAGGGCAACTGCCCTCAAAGCATAAATATATATATATATATTTATATATAAATGAGTACACATTGCGTCTATGAAATGTTATGTCCGCTCCCTCCTCCCAATTCGATCTTTGCCCATGGCCCAGTGTAAGCTTATTTGAGCTCTAACGGAAGCTAAGGTGCAGGTCCAATCTCTAAGAAAGGCCCCACAGCATAAAATACTTCTTAAAATGACAAGAACTATTTGAGAGCAGAACCTCTCAGACACTGGTGGGGCCTCAGTCTATGGACAGTATCCTTCCTTTCAGTTCGAACTTGAATAAAACGGGGCCCCAAAATGATACTGTGCTTCCCCTAACTTCAAAGATTAATCGGCCCTGGGTTGGAGGCTATAAAAAACCAGCTGTTTGGAAAAACAGTTGTAAAATTGCTTCATTTAAAAGCATTATGCTCTTAAAAAATTCGCTTTTTTTATGCTGCTACTGAAATGATAGAAATGTATGCAATAGATCTGAATAATATAAGGAATATTCATTCAATTTCAGATTAATGTTGTGTTAATTATCGAAATTATTAGAAGTATAACGTTAAAACAAATTAGATCATAGCCTATATCTATAAAAATGAATGAAGTTTCAAGTTTTTAAATTGAGGTTTGTTTATAAATTATGTAAATTAAATTTATTGTATTTAAATATGCTTTTATTTCAGGATTTTAATGTTAATTTCCAGTATTCAGAAAATTTTTCATTTAAATTTTGCAAATCGTGCTTTTATCAAATATTTTATTTATTAATAATAAAATAATATACATTTGTTTTCACTAATTTCCTTTCTTAGCTCATAAGTGTGACGATAAAGTAACATGAATAAAATAAATAGCGAAAAAACCTTTATGAACGCAAAATGTAAACAAGCGATCACGCTGCCATTTTGCCTACTGTGACGTCATTAGAATATGGTCCATTCTATTGTGCTTGTCCGGCCCATAACTACCGCCAGGGCACTACCCCGGGGCGCTCAAGCCCAAGGGACCCCAAACTGATGGTTAAAAAATTACTGTATTTTAATATCTAATCTAACTTCCGATAAAATACCCAGTACCCAGCTAAAAGTTAATAATAAAAAAAAATCCATCAAAGTGCTAGAGTAAATGTTTTTGCGTGTCCTTTCATATACTCCATACGCTTCGCATGCAAATCAGCTCTAGAGCAGACAGCAGAATGTCGAGTCGAATGTGTCATGTTGCGCCAGGTGCCTGCTGAGTGATGAGTCAAGTGCAGGCTGGGACCATTTAGCAAGGATATCAATCAACAAGGCCGATCTTTTTCACTTAACTATTATAGTACCAGCACAAAGTCAGGGTTGAAGCTTACTCTTGTTACTCAAAAAAATTAGATTGTGTTTACTGCCTGCCATGTTGGTTGTTCCCTTAGTTCCAATATGAAGCAATTGAATATAGCAACCGTATATTACCGTTTTCAACAACCGGAGTTCGAGACTGGAAGCATATTTCAGAACATATTTCAGTTCATGAAGCATCCAAAAGCCACACACACTCTTGTGTAGTTTATGAGCAATGCCGGAAACATGGTACTTTAGAAGACGTTTTCGACAAAAATTTGGAGAATAAAAAAAGCTTCTGGGAAAAAGTTCTTGAAAGAATCCTAAATGTGACCTTAACACTTGCAACATGTAATCTCGCATTTCGTGGATCTAGTGAAAAGTTAGAATGTAGTAACAAAGGAAACTTTCTCTCAATAGTTCGGCTCTTGCCAAAATATGACACAGTACTGCAAGAATTGATTCAGCGTCCGCAAGAGAATGTGAAATACCTCAGTCCTAAAATTCAGAATGAACTTATAAACCTATTAGCCTTAGAAATCAAAAATGAAATTATCGTTGAGCTTCAAAACTGCTTGTTTCTTTCATTGATTTTAGATACCACTCAGGACATTGCTAAAGTTGATCAGTTAAGTGAAGTTTACAGGTATGTCAAAATAAACATACTATGATGACTATAGATTAATGATGAAGAAGGGACACCTATTGATATCAAAATATGTGAAACTTTTGTATCCTTTAGAGAGGTAAAAGATCAGTCTGCCCAAGGTCTTGCAGAAGAAATACTTACTTCATTGGAAGAGAAAAACTTGGACAAGACGACAACGGGGCTGCAGTTAGGAGTGGGGCATACAGTGGAGTGCAGCAGCGTATCAAAGAAAAAGCCCCACACACATACTTTGTCCTCTGCGCTGCACATAACCTTAATTTAGTATTAAAGGATGCTGTGGAAGGAAACCGAGTCGTCTGCCAGTTTTTTTCAACCATTCAAAGTGTGTATTGTTTTTTTTGTCATAGTATTTTGCGCTGGCAATACTTGAAGTCAGTGTACGACATCGAGGCCCAGACTGATTCACTGAATTTGAAAGTAACACTGAAAACTCTTAATCCAACTCGCTGGGCTGGTAGGAATGAGGTAGTGTATGCACTGAAACACAGGTTTTGTTGCATGTTGAAAAGCTTTACCCGCATAACTTTGACTTCCAGGAAAAGCAAGGAAAGAAATGAAGCTCAGCAGCTAAAGAACAAACTTGAAAGTTTTGATTTTGTATTGCTTTTATTTGTGCAGTGTGAAGTTTTAGAGTCTCTCAACCTCGTATCAAAATCATTACAATCTGAAACCATGGATTGAAGTATCAGATGTTTGTAGTCGATGGGGAATAAACAAAGAATTTCGCCAGAACAGACTAAGGAAAGTGAAAAAACACTTTGATGAGTTGAGTGAAGACGAGAGATTAATATACCCAAAATCTTGTTTCCGAGTCACTGTGTTCTATCCAATGGTAGACACACTTTGTGCTCAGCTTGATCACCGTTTTGAAGGGATGACAACTGTTCTTGACACTTATCAAGTAATACAACCTGATTTTTTAGCCAATGCAAGTGAAAGTGATATTCACAAAAAAACAGTTGATTTCGTTAATAAGTTTCCAAATGATGTGAGTCCAGCCTTTCCTTCACAACTATGTTCAGTGAAAAATTCTTTTCAAAACAAACTGGAAAAAAAGGAAAAAAGTGAATTTGCTAATTATATAATAGTCGACCACAGTTCGCTTTCATCAAGCTATCCAGATGTTTGCACAGCATGCATCATGTATTTGACTGTTCCTGTGACGGTATCTAAGAATGAGCGGTCCTTTTCTAAGCTTAAATTGATCAAAAATTACTTGAGAAGTACAGTGGCTCAAGAAAGACTCAGCATCTTAGCTTTGCTATCAATTGAGAATGATCGAGCTCAACAAATCAACTTTGACAAAGTAACTGATAAATTCGCTTCTTGGAAAGCTAGGAAACAAATGTTTAAGAAATAATCAAATGTAGCTAATCTTTAATCTTTTCAATCTACACTACTTTCCATGCATCAGTTTCTGATTCCTTGTCTTTTAAGCAAAGTATGCATTTTAATAAACTTAATTTGCATCTATTGTAACTATATCTTTAATCTTCCTTAAACTTTTATTTAGAAAAGTCATATTTTAAATTATCAATTAAAAGTTTTCCACTAGTTTAATCTAGTTCTAAATAATGACTAACTGAAATATAAGTAATTTTTTTATTATTATTACTCCCATTCATTTGAAAAAAATTATGTACGTTTATGTTAGGCGTTTTCTGTACTATAGCCTCTTCATACCATTAAATTGTTTTCATTCTTGTTATAGTCTTTTTCAGTAAAAAAAGTCTATAGTATTTCTGTATTTGTACTCAAAAATTAAACTTATTAAAAGTTACTGTTTTAAGTTTTTTTATGTTAACAATAGTGTAACGAATATTTTACCATGTATTTTTAATGTGTGATTTTATAAATTTTTAATAAACATACACTCGTTTTAGAAATTGTACTTTTGTAAGTATTTTGCTTTTGTATATTCACCTTATTCTTTTTACAACCATATGCACTGAATATTTAATTTCCAAAACTTGTATCATAAAAATAATCCATTTAAACATTTGTTAATTGTATAAGTTAGATAAATACTTGAGCATTGGCTTAGTGAACCTTTTGTAGCTAGTTTTGTTACCATTGCATGGACCAATAGATAAAAACAAATTTTTGTCGAATTGGAATAAACCCCCATGCATATAAAAAGAAAGAAATATTGAGGGGCCTCACTATGAAGTTTTGCCCCTGGCCTCCAAGTTTATAGTTTCGGCACTGGCGCTTGTACATTGAGGGTAACGTAATCTCTTCACCATACAACCTAAGGAGATCCCCTGTGGCCGTGGCATGGTATAAAGCAAAGGAGGGGAGGAAATAATGAACTTTTTTTGGTATGTGGAATGAAAATATGTCAAAAGGCTATGAAACAAACTTTTCTGTCCTAACACAAGAGGTCGCGGTACTCAAATACGATAATTTGACTGAATGAAAACTCCTCTTAATTTATTGTTAAAAAGATTTTTTTTTCTTTAATATTTATATTTTCAATTAAAAAATGTTTGGAAATAATATTATTATATGGTCTTTTTAAAATCTGGCAATGTTAGATAAAAATGACTATTTCAAACTATGAATTATAAATCTCTATTCAGATAATAGAATTATGATTTAAAAATTGAAAAATATAATTAGACACTGCAGACCACAATCTAGTCAAGTATGTGCCTGCAAAAGATAGTTAAATTGTTATGCATAGTTTTCAATCCTACAAAACTTATGTAACTGAACTGTCTTGACCTATTTCAATATTAAATAGTGCTTAAAATAATTCCTCAGTTTAAAATTGTTCGCTTCAGCATGTTTTTAATGCAATAAATTTTACAGGCTAAATCGAAAAAGTGAAAATTTCAAAATAAATTTAATTATGGTAGCAGCAGTGTCAGTTACTTTTAGAGAGATGCATGCATTCCATTACTGCCTTAAATTTCCTTTCGATGGTTTATTTATACAGGTTGAAGTAATAGTAGAGCTATTCTTGGAAGTCGAGAAGACTGGATTAGTTGAGAGAACCAGTGAAGGATTCTGATTTAATGGGGTTTAGTAAGATAGATGGTTTTGGCAATATTGTATGTTCTAGCACTCATTTGCTTATTCTTTCTTTCCATTTGTGTTGATTATTATGCTGTTTAATGACATTTATTGCATTTTCATGCTCATTAATGTTTTTTTAAGACAGTGTTTCACAAGATAGTAATGTAATTTTAACATGCATATAATATATAATTATACTTCGATGTTCACTAACTAAAATTACATATCCAAAAAGAAAACACAATTCAGAGTTAAATGGTACCCCTCTCATCTCTCTGCAATAATTTGATGATAGAATGGCATTGCTGTATACAAAAGTAAAAGAAAGTGCAAATTTGGTAATTCCGATGTAATGTTCGCTAAATGCATTGTATAAAGTTCAGTGTACTAGTGCAAATTTGGTAATTTCGACGTAATGTTAGTTAAATGCATTGTATAAAGTTCAGTGTACACCTTTCATATCCTTTTTGAAGGGATTCTGCAAATTTTCATTTGTATTTATTTTTAAGAAAAAATGCACATTAATAAAAAATAAAATAAAATCATAAAGGCAATGTTTTGCTTAAAACTTCTAGCTACAGTGTCTTTTCTTTAAATTAAATTGTGCAAAAAACAAGTATTATACCAATTAATGCTATTAATATATTTTTAAATACTTTTTAATATTTCTGAGACTATATTGTTATTTTTTTTCCTTTCAGGAGTTTTACATATTTATATTTCATTAACATATATTTCTCCTTCAACTTTGCCGAAGATCTTATGAAATGGATATGTGGAATTTTTATTTAAATCCTAAATTAATTCTTTTGGAAGATACTTATGTCACACTAAAAGAAAAATGCAAGTTTTAAAATTTTATACAAAAACCTGATTGCTACTATTCACAATTTCAGTTTGAAATTTTATGTATTCAAGTAGCTAACATGTATGAAGTATTGAAAAAAAAGTTATAAAAAGAACTTTGTAAAATCTTCAACATGGATAATCTCTTTACTTGTCCTATATGTTCAAAAACATTTTCAATAAAGTGTGAATTTGACACACATTTACATGCTCACAAATTTGTTTGTAACGTTTGTCAAAAAGATTTTTTAACTAAAGACGGGTTGGAAGTGCATTTTCGGATTCATCCGGTCGAAAACACATATAAATGCAGTTTATGCTCCACAGAATTTTCAGAAAAACCCAATTACAAGAACATTTTATTATTCATAGTGGCGAATGGTCCTTTCAATGTGCAATATGTGCAAAAGCATTTGTACTCTATAAGCCTGGTTTAAATATCGGTGAAAATATTTTCAAGTGCCACATATGTAAAAACGCATTTAAATTACATGATTTAATTCCTCATCTTCGCACCCATAAAAACTTTATTTTTACATGTAACGTTTGTCAGAAAGCATTAGCTGATCAAGGCTTTTTACAGATGCAATCCCTTAGTCATTCTGGAGAAAATCTGTATCATTGCCCATTTTGTGAGAACTCTTTTCCCCAACATAATCTTTTACAGTCACATATTTCAACCCACATGCAAGAAATTCCATCAGTGGTTATGAAAAACGATGAACAGAATAGTGTACTTCAATTGGATACCTATCAGTGCCCATTTTGTAAGAAAGCTTTTCTCCAACATAATCATTTACAGTCACATATGTCAACCCACATACAAGAAAATTCATCAGTAGTTATGAAAAATGAACAGAATTGTGTGCTTCAAATAGAAACCTACCAGTGCCCATTTTGTGAGAAAATTTTCCTCCTAAATGATCATTTACAGACACATATTCCAACCCACATTCAAGAAAATTCATCAGTGGTTATGAAAAATGATGAACAGAATAGTATACTTCATTTGGATACCTATCAGTGCCCATTTTGTAGGAAAGCTTTTCTCCAACATAATCATTTACAGTCACATATGTCAACCCATATACAAGAAAATTCATCAATAGTTATAAAAATTGAACAGAATAGTGTGCTTCAAATGGAAACCTACCAATGCCCATTTTGTGAGAAATCTTTCCTCTTAAATGATGATTTGCAGACACATATTCCAACCCACATTCAAGAAAATTCATCAGTGGTTATGAAAAATGATGTGCTTGAAATTAAAACTGACGAACGTTCATTCTGCACAACTTCTGTACCTCAAAAAAATTTTTCAAAAAGGAATATTCCATCCAACGGAGAAGATGCTGGAACCCCTTTAATGACAGATGATGAAGAGGAAAAGCCTTACAGTTGCGATATCTGTAATGAAACTTTTACAGAAGAGAAATATTACGATCTTCACCTTCGTAATCATTCGGAAGAAAAACGTTTTACTTGTCGTTTTTGTCCTCATAAAGTATTTGATAGTGAAAAATCTTTTCTAGAACATATTATAAGCCATTCTAAGGAAAAAATGTATGAATGTGCTACCTGTAGAAAATCATTCCCAAAAAGTTCCATATTGATAAATCACATTTGTGCTCATAATAATAAAGAACACTATATTTGTCCCATATGTTCAAGAAAATTTTCAATAAAGTTCGTATTTGACAGACATCTGCGTGCTCACAGAATGGTGAATTTTGTCTGTTGTTACATGTGTCAAAAAGATTTTGTTAATAAAGCAGAGTTAGAAGTGCATTTACAGACCCATTCTCGTGGATATCCATATAAATGCATTTTATGCCAGAAACGTTTCTCAGAGAAAATACATTTACGGAAACATCTTATTTCTCATTGTGGAGAAAAACCCTTTATATGTGCAATCTGTGGAAAAAAAAATTTATATAAATCTCATTTAATTAATCATTTAGAAACTCATATCAGTGACAAATCTTTCAAGTGTCACATATGCAAAAATGCATTTAAATTACAACATGATTTAATTGCTCATCTTTGCACCGATAGAAACTGTATTTTTACATGTAAAGTTTGTCAGAAAGAATTTGCTGATAAAGGTTTTTTACGGATACACTTTCTTCTCCATTCTGTAAAAAATCCATGCCAGTGCCCACTTTGTGAGAAAGCTTTTCGCCAAATTGATCATTTACAGACACATATTCCAACCCAGATTCAAGAAAATTCATCAGTGGTTATGAAAATTTGTGAACAAAGTAATGTACTTCAAATGGAAACTTACCAGTGCCCATTTTGTGAGAAAGTTTTTCCCCAACATAATCATTTGCAGTCACATATTTCAACCCACATACAACAAAATTCATTAGTGGTTGTAAAAAATGATGAACAGAATAGTGTACTCCAATTGGAAATCTACCAGTGCCCATTTTGTAAGAAAACTTTTCTCCTATATAGTGATGTACAGTCACATATTTCAACCCATATACAAAAAAATTCATTAGTGGTTTTAAAAAATGACGAGAAGAATAGTGTGCTTGAAATGAAAACCTATGAATGTTCATCTTCTCCGGCAGCTTTTGCTGAACACGATATTTTGAATAAGCATATTCAATCTCACGATGAAGAAAGTGGAACCCTGTTAATGAAACATGATACGGACAAAAAACCTTACATTTGTGATATCTGTAATGACATTTTTACGGAAGAAAGCGATTATGCTCTTCATCTTCGTAAACATTGAGAATATCACACGTCATATTTGTCTTAAAGTATCTGATACTGAAAAATCTGTTCAAGATCATATTGCAAGTCATTCTAAAGGAAAATTGTATTAATGTCCTACTTGTGAAAAATCATTTTCAGAAAGATGCGAATTAAAATATCATATTAATGTTCATAAGAAAGGAAAAGAAAAACCCTATATGTGTCATTTATCAATTCTGCAAAATGATCATTTGCGGAAACATATTGGAACATACAAGAAGTACCAACATCAATGGGTATGAAAAATGACGAGAAGACTAGTGTTTTTCAAATGGAAACATTGCCCATTTTGTGAGAAAGCTTTTCCCCTCACTGACCATTTGCAGACACATATTCCAACCCACATTCCAGAAAATTCATCAGTAGTTATGAAGAATAATGTGCTGAAATAAATTCCGATGAATGTTCATTTTCTCCCATTACTGCTCATCGAAAAGGTTTTTTGAAAAAGCATATTTCATCCAATGAAGATGCTAGAACACTTTTATTGAAAGGTAAATATCCTTGTGTCTGCGATATCTGTAATGAAATTTTTATGGAAGAGAGAGAGAGAGAGATCACAATCTTCATCTTCATAGTCATTCAGGAAAAAACATTTTACATGTCATGTTTGTCATAAAGTATTTGATAATGAAACATCTTTTCTAAAGGGAAAAAAGTATGAATATCCTACCTGTCGAAAATCATTTCCAAAAAGATCGACATTGAGAAATCACATTTGTGTCCATAATAAAGAACACTATAGTTGTCTCATATGTTCAAGAACATTTTCAAAAAAGCTCTTATTGGACAGTCATTTATGTACTTAAAGAGGGGTAAAATTTGTCTGTTATGTATGTAAAAAAGATTTTGTTACTAAAGCAGAATTAAAAGTGTATTTACATACCCATTCTAATGAATATCCATATAAATGTGATTTATGCCAGATTCTCACATAAAACACATTTAAAAAACATCTTACGTCTCATTGTAGCAGTAGGCCATCTCAATGTGTAATCTGTGCAAAAACATTTATAGATGAATCTGGTTTATATTGTAATTTAGAAACACATATAAATAAATAAAAAAAATCTTTCAAGTGCCACATGTGCATAAATTACAACATGATTTACTTGCTTATCTTTGCCTTGATAAAAACTGTATTCTTACATGTAAAGTTTATCAGAAAGAATTTTTTGTTAAAGTTTTTTTACAAATACACTTTCTTAACCATTCTGGAGAAACTCCCTACCAGAACCTGTTTTGTGAGAAAACTTTTCTCCAAAATAAACATTTACTGTCACATATTTCAAATCACATACAAGAAAATTCATCAGTGGTTATGAAAAATTATGAACAGAGTAGTGCACTTTAAATGGGGGGAGGGGGGGTCAAAAGTTTTTCGTCATATCTCAGCAGCAGTTTTAGTTTTAAAAAAACGAATCTTGCAACAATACAGTTACAAAAATAAAATCTCAACAATAGTTACAACAATAAAATTATAACGATGAAATACATAAAATACAGCTAAACCAATTTGCTAAAAAATAGTTAAACATGTATTTCAGCTATTTTAGTGATTTCGTTGCCGCAATGATAAAATGTTGGGTTAAAATGAATGTAACTATTGCTAATATGAAGGAATGCAGTTATTAGCAATAGTTACGTTCATTTTAGCACGTTTAAACACGTTGCTGCATCCTAAAGTCTCTTACTGATGTGAGGGAATGCAGTCACTTAACTCTCTATTTTTAATATTTTACTATGAGCGCAGATTTGCGACACTTTTATTTTTACATATATTGTACATTTTGATGTATTTTATAATATATATAAAAAATAAAGTGTTGCACGATTGCGCTCATACAAATAATTGATGTAAAATTGAGAGAAATTGCGTATTTTTCATCCAAAACTACGAATAATACGAAATTTGAGCTTGTGTAAGTCATATAAACCTGAACAAATGGCAAAAACTATTGTTGAAATCATACAGTATAAACCTTCTAATATTAAAAAGTGAAATAATTAAGTCAGTATAACAAAATCGAATTTTAGTCTTATTTCATGGGCCAAAAACACGGCTTATTGACCCTGATCCTTTGTATGAAAATTAAAAATTATCCTCACACATAGGTAGGGTGCAGGGCTTAATTTGCGCTGGAGCCCACTGGAGCTCAGCTCTGGTACTTCTCTGTTTTTAGTAAAAATTTAAATATTGGTCAGAATTCACCGGAGCTCCTAAACACTGCGCTCCAGAGCGCAGTGCAATAACGCTTCCGAAAAACGAATCCTAAATTACCCTTTCCTTTCCCTCCCATCTCCAATCTTTTACCTTCTTTTGTATCAAAACACTTATAAGTGACATAATGTATCATCCACGTAAGAGATGGAGATGAAACAGGCTCGATTTTTATACCAGTTTTTGAGTTTGGGCAGCCTCGAGCTCAATCTGTCTTAAATTCAAAATTTTATTTATTTTCATTTCAAATCATTTTAATTCTATTTTGAATAAAGAGTAAACAGAAATAGTCTTTTTCTATTCTGCATAGCTGCGAAGTATTAATTTTTTGTGTTTACACTATTTCCGAATCATAATACTGAGTTTATTTAATCATAAAATTCTGCGATTAATTAACATTAAGAATAGGCAAAGATTTCTAGTTGGAAGTAGTAATAACTAAAAAGTGCAATAGTTGATAGCTAAGTATACGCAGATAGATTAACTTAGTATTTAAAATTTTTATTTTGCTAAATAAAAAAAACAATGCTTTAAATTTTGAAAATAATGTATGAAATGTAAATATGCAGATTGGAATGACGAGGGGTACGTAACAGTTACTGGTATTGCAGAATATTAAGGCTCCGGTACTTTTTTTCTTAGAAATTAAGCCCTGCTAGGGTGTGTGTGTACATAGTTTCCCCAAATTCCTTGTCAAGGGGTTACAAGGTGTGATGATTTGACGTGGGATGACCCTAACTATAAATATTAATTACATTCATAACTAGTAGTTAGGCTGCAGATCAGGAGAGTCAAATACCATTTCTGCAGTTTCATGTTGAAATCATTTTATGCAGTTTTTAAAACATTCAACACACAGTTTGATTTCTTTCATATTCATATTACTAATTATTACAAGAAATTTCCAGAAATTGAACTTTTAAACGCATTCTTTTTAAATTTATCGTTTGCATTTCAGTATTATTGAATAATTTTTTCTGCATAGGATAGCTGAAGTCAATTTCTAAACAATCCTTTTTTTTTTTTTTTTTTTTTTTTTTTATGAGGGTACTTTCACATCTGCAATCAAAATCAAAAAGGTAAAAAAAAGCCCATTTAGAAATTGACCTCAGATATAAAAAAAAAATGGTTTTGAATTTTTCAAAATGATGGCAGGGAAAATTCTTAAACTTTAGCATGGCCATATCAGATAGACTGACACCTACCTGATTTGTTTCAGAGATCTTTAAAGTAGGTATGCGACTATTTTGGCTACTATGGAAAAAAAAAAGATAATATTGAAATGCAAACGATAAATTTACAAATTATTCTCCCATATGTTTAGCATTAGCTTGAGAGAATTTTTTCGTGACTGAGGTAGGTTCATTGTACAATGTACACTGATATTGCAAATCATTTTTTCTACTTTTTTTTTTTTTTTTGGTAATTTTTATACCAGCCTCCTTAAACCTTTATTGTTACAATAGCTGTAATTTTCTAGAATTCAGTATTTTAAATATTCTATATAAAATAATTAAAATGTTCATCTTGTGATAATGACATTAATAGTTAAATTGAACAATTAATTATTCTCATAAATATATTATTAATTATCGATTTCCTAACTGTTAAAAATATTTGAAAATGATTATTTTGTTTCATTAGTATGCTTTAATTGAGTTTTCATTGTAACAAGGCTGCCATTTGCGACTATTTTAAGCCAAAAACCATTAAAAAGCGATTATTTTAACGAAAATACAAAAAAAAAAAAAAAAAAAAAAAAAAGGCTTTTTTTTCCCCGATTTCAGCAACTATTTTTCTGATTTTTCCGCAACGAATTGGTAAACTTTGCGACTTTTTACCACCATCGATTGACAAAAATAGCTATTTCTTTCCGCGATCTGTAATGAATTTCGCAATATTTTTCTACGATTATTAGAGGAGCTTTGCCGATTTTCCCAATTGCAAATTTTATGATTTTTTTCTGCCGATCATTTCACGGAATTCACTTTTTCCCCCCTTCGATTCTCTGCCAAATTTCGCAAATTTTTTCTGCAACTAATTGACGAAATTCATCTTTTTTTACAACCATTTCTCAAAATTTGCGATATATATTTTTGCGCAACCAATTGATGAAATTATCTAAGGTATGTGCCGCTCTTATGGCCATATTCCTGATATGGTCATCCCCCTATTATATGTTAGCTAACCAAAAAATTTGCTAAATGACATTAGCATACTGTGAAGGCATAGAAGTAGGAACAATAAATGAGATACCATATGAAAAAATTTTGAACAGGTTTCTGACATATTATACTCACATTTTGTTAAAACATGTTTGATGAAAGCAGGCCTAGGTGACCTGGGCCTTGGTAATTTATACCAGGCTCTACCCCCCTCTGTAAAGGCCTGATTAGAATTATTAAAGAACACAAGTTAGAAATTTCTTAGGATCAAAATAATCAAGAAGCATATATTCTAATATGAGCAAGTTTTCTGTGTGTGTATGTGGTTATATATATATATATATATACATATATGCAAATTTTATCTTAAAAATGGCTCTAACTATTTTGACGAAATTTTGTATCCTACCGTTTTGGGGCACTAGAAAACCATTGGGCTAGGTCACGTGTTCGAGAAAATTCGATTAATGGGTCATTTTGGGTCATCATGGTTCAGGGACAAGCTAATTCTATCTAAAAAATGGTTCAAACGATTTTGACTAATTTTTGTATCTTACCATTTTCGGGCACGAGAAGATTGGGCTGGATCACATGTTCGAGAACTTTCGATTAGTGGGTCATTTTTGGGTCAATGCGGGTCAAGTTAATTTTATTAAAAAAAAGTCTCTAACGATTTTGATTAAATTTTGTATCCTACGAGTTTTGGGCATGACAAAATCATTGGGCTAGGTCACATGTCCGAGAAAATTTGATTAGTAGGTCATTTTTGGGTCACTGTGGGTCAAGCTAATTTTATCTAAAAAACAGCTCAGACTATTTAAACTAAGTTTCCAATCCTACGGTTTTCGGGCACGGAAAGACTGTTGGGCTAGGTCACGTATTTGAGAAAATTCGATTAATGGATCATTTTGGTCAAGGGTCATTATGGGTCAAGCTATTTTATCTTAAAAACAGCTCAGAGGATTCACACTAAATTTTGCATCCTATGGTTTTCGGGCGTGAGAAGACTGTTGGGCTAGGTCACGTGTTCCAGAAAATTTGATTAGTGGGTCATTATGGGTCAAGCTATTTTATCTTAAAAATGGCTCAGATTATTTAGGCTAAATTTTGCTTCCTATGGTTTTCGTGCACAAGAAGAGTGTTGGGATAGGTCACATGTTCGAGAAAATGCAATTGGTGGGTCATTATGGGTCAAGCTATTTTATCTTAAAAAACGGCTCAGACTATTTAGACTAAGTTTTACTTCCTCTGGTTTTTGAGCATGAGAAGACTGTTGGGCTAGGTCTCATTTTCGAGAAAATTCAATTAGTGGGTCATTTTGTTCATGGGTCATTATGGGTCAAGCTATTTTATCTTAAAAACGGCTCAGAGGATTTGAACTAAATTTTTGTCCTACAGTTTAAGGGAACGAGAAGACTATTGACGCGTTTGAGAAAATTCGATTAGTGGGTCATTTTGGTTGTTGGTCATTATGGGTCAAGCTATTTCATCTTAAAAACGGCTCAGACTATTTATACTAAATTTTGTATCCTATGGTTTTCAGGCACAAGAAGACTGTTGGGCTAGGTCACATGTTCGAGAAAATTCAATTAGTGGGTCATTTTTAGGTCACTGTGGGTCAAGCTTAATTTATCTAAAAAACGGCTTAGACTAACTTGACCAAATTTTATATCCTACGGATTTCGGGCTTGGACACATGTTCGAGAAAATTTGATTAGCGGGTCATTTTGGTTATGCGTCATGATATTTGAACTCAAAGCTAATTTTGACCGAGCATAGCTCGGTCTTCCCTGCTCATATATATATATATATGCATATATACATGCAAATTTTATCTTAGAAACGTCTCTAACGATTTTCACGAAATTTTGTATCTACCATTTTGGGGTACCAGAAAATCATTGAGTTAGATCACATGTTCGAGGAAATTCGATTAGTGGGCCTTTTTGGTTCACCATGGGTCAGGGTCAAGCTATTTGTATCTAAAAAACGGTTCAAACTATTTTGACTAAATTTTGTATCCTAACATTTTTGGGCACGAGAAGACTATTGGGCTGGGTCACATGTTAGAGAACTTTCGATTAGTTGGTCAACGCGGGTCAAGTTAATTTATCTAAAACAGGCTCTGACGATTTTGATTAAATTTTGTATCCTATGAGTTCCGGGCACGAGAAAATCATTGAGCTAGGTCATATGTCCGAAAAAAGATTGATTAGTGGGTCACTGTGGGTCAAACTAATTTTATCTAAAAACGGCTCAGACTATTTAGACTAAATTTTGCATCCTATGGTTTTCGGACACGAGAATACTGTTGGGCTAGGTCAAATGTTCGAGAAAATTCGATTAATGGGTCATTTTGATCATAGGTCATTATGAGTCAAGCCATTTTTATTTTAAAAAGGGCTTAGAGGATTTGAACTAAATTTAGTATCCTACAGTTGTAGGGAACGAGAAGACTTGAGCTACGTCACATGTTCGAGAAATTTCGATTAGTGGGTTATTTTGGTCATGGGTCATTATGGTCAAGCTATTTTTATCTTAAAAACGGCTCAGACGATTTAAACTAAATTTTGTATCCTACTGTTTTTGAACATGAGAAAATCATTGGGCTAGGTCACATGCTCGAGAGAATCCAATTAGTGGGTCATTTGTTGCACTGTGGGTCAAGCTAATTTTATCTAAAAAACGGCTCAGACTATTTTGACTAAATTTTATATCCTACAGGCTTCGGGCACAAGAAGATAATTGGGCTTGGTCACATGTTCTAGAAAATTTGATTAGTTGGTCATTTTGGTCATGTGTCATGATATTTGAACTCAAAGTTAATTTTGACCAAGCTTACGCTCGTATTCACGAATAACTTCGACCGAGAGTTGAACCGAGGGTCCAGTAACCCCAGGTTGAGGTTTTCAACCGAGAGTTGAAAACTCGTATTCACCGTCTACTTCGGACGAAAAGTTACCCAACTCAGAGTTACTCGACCCCGGTTGAATAAAGCGTGCTGATTGGTTAAAAAAATCAGATGACGTTTCGGTTTTGCGTTGAAGCTTTGTTTGTTTATATTATGGAAGAAAAGTGCCGGAAAAAAAAGGAAATTAAATGTAGTATACTTATTTGATTTTTTACAAAATATATGCACAAAATAAAAACTTGTAATTACTAAATATGGAGATTAACTTATTTTCATTTCTTACAAAGTTTAATATTTTTTTTAACAATTTATTCAAATTTTATGTATTATTATTATTACTTTTAAACATATATGTGAGTTAAGAAAGAGATATGAAATGTGTTAATTGCTAAAGTAAATTTTATAAGTTTATTTTTCAAATAAAATTTGTCTTAGTAGCTAAACGAAAACTTGATTTGATCAAAACGAAAATTTTATTTCAACAGCAATTATGTTGATTTCTATTATTAATAGCTATAATTAGTAATTAATTAAATAATTTCTAATTAAGAAAATATTAAAATGGAGAAAAAGGAAAAAAATTCCAGAAAGTAGCCTCTAGTACTATTTTTATTTTGTCGAATCAATTTATATATTAAATAATATCCAGATGTATTAATTTGATTTTTTTTATTTTCAGCAATCTAATTAAAATGATTAATTCTAATACAATTAGATAGTAATTAATATGCACATTGACAAAAACAACAACAACAAAAGAGTGGAAATAATATCAACAGAGCTTCAAAGGAATAGAGCTTCAAAGAGTGCTTAAAAGGCGGTGTTTGTGGTTCTAACAGTGCCCTGGCACCAGGCACCCAAGCTTTTCAGGAGCTCCAATGGCGCATTCAATTATCGCTTCCGATCGGTTAACAAACATTTTATTTTAACTAGTCGCTAAATAATAAACTCCAAACTTGTTTTTAGTTTAAACTGTCTATCATGGATATATTGCTATTTTATTATATGTTATTTTAATGAACACTAATATTTTAAACCATTTAAGGCTACTATATAAATGGTCATTCAACACAGAATCGAGTAAAGTCTTTTCTAAATAATGATAAATGAATTCTGTATACTATCTGGACATAAAACTGTAAAATCTTACAAAAAGTTTTTTTTTTTTTTTTTTTGGTAGCTTTTAGAAGCCCCTTCACCCTTTTTGTATAAGAATTTTTCCATTATCAGATTTACAAGTTCAAAGGTATTCACTTGACTGCCTTTGAATATTTTTTAATAAATTAGCCTAAGTAATTACAAAATATTTTTACATGCATAGACATCTATTTTTAGATCCAGAGCATCATTGAAAAAGATCTATTTATATAGAAAATTATACTTCATTTTCTATATTCTATTTTATTTTTTTCACTCATTTAGATGTCACTTCATAGATTCAATTACAATTTTATTTATGAGAGAGAGAGAGAAAGAAAAAAAAAGATTTTTAAATATTTTTTTATGAATGAATGGCGATAGATTTCTAGACTAGATAGGGAAAATAATGATTTATAAATAATGATATTGATAGTTGGTAATCTGATAAAACAATCTGAATTTATTAACGATAATTTCAGATAATTTTATAGCACTGAATTTTAAGGAATATAATTTTTTTGAATGTGACTTTGGAGAAGAATAAGTGCCCCATTTGCCCCACCCTATTTATTTATTTCTTTTCTTTTTTTTTTTTTTTTTTTTTTTTGTCAGTGTTATAAGTTAATTAAAGTAAATTAAAACGTGAATCAAGATTCTGTGTATGATATAGAAATAAAAAGAAAGTTTAAAGTATTAAAAATAGAATGTATGTAATCTCATATATATATATAATATATTATCTGCAAACTTTTTAGCTGGTTTGTTTATATTTATACATACAACTCATATATTATATGTTTAATTATTTGCTTACATAAATATTCAAGATCATGAAGAGGAGTTTATTTGCCTTAAAAAATTGTCAACATTAACTAAAGGGCTAATAAAACATTACTAAAATAACATATTTTGCATTTAAGGTTATTTATTTTTTTTTAATTTTCATTAAAAAAAATAGGAATAACGAATGTATTTTAACAGTAGCGAAATGACTCCTGTTCACATAAATGAAATTTCAGATATCAAACTAATTAATATTTTTGATTTACCAGCTAAAGTAAAAAAATTCAAGGTTTTTTTTTTTTTGGGGGGGGGGGGGAGCATTTTTGTGAAAAGTAAAAGAAGTTATTTTTGTGAAAAAAACATTTTGTAACAAAAGAGGAAATTCAGTTATTCAAATTCAACCAAGCGTTTATTAAAAATAACTTCTTTAAGTCTTTCTTCTAAAGTTTTACTTTTTGGTGAATTTGTTTGTTAGTAGATTACACATTTTAAAAGCTAACACAATAAAAATAATTAATGAAGAGTATGTTTTTGTGAAATTGAATTTTGTGAAGGGCCTGTTTTATTAAAAGCAATTTTATGAAGGTCCCTGTTTTATGACATGGATTTTTGTGAAGGGGCCCTAAATAGGCCCTAAGTTTTGTCTGGATTGATCCTTAGTATGTGTATATGTGAAAACATGATGGGAAAAGGGGGAGGGGATAAGTTTGGTTCTGTAAGTTTATTATGTACAGCTGTTATAACTTTTTATATACCGTACAATCAATGGTTTAGGTCATATCAATTCTGTCATGATAGTCAAAATTGGAAGTGACAAAACGTTTATTTGAAGAGAAGCATTGTTTTAAAACAAAGGTGTTTCTGGATTTTTTGCCTGGTGTTATTTTAAAAATGAACAATTTTTTATCAATGTATTTCAGCCCTTTACTTCTATTATAATACTTTAAATTATATATAATTTTGAAATTAAAACACAGTTGAAACTTAAATGTAATTAAATAAATATTTTAAATTTCTCAAAAATTGGGAAATATAACGTAAAGCTCAAAAACAGAAATAACAATAGTATAGTGTTAATCAATGATAGAGTTGTTTAATTAATATAAACATATTCGTGATTTAAACAAAGAATAAACCTACTAAAAATCTTCAATAGATAAATACAACTCAGATGATATATTCTTTAGTTTAAAACCACAATATATAATTTATAGAGCTAATCTTATATTTAAATAACAGATCGTACACAAATAATAATAGTGTATCTTTCACACAAGACACAAAATTTAACTTTTACCCATATTCTACGAGTACCAAAATCAAAAACCTACATTGAGTCGATGGATACTTGAACATAATCTAAGTATTTTTTACTTAAAGAAAAATGCAAATTAGTCTGATGTCTCAAATTTTAATTGGAACTTACGCACAACATTTATTTCGCTACTATTAAAATACATTCATAAATTATTTTTAAGATCAAAATTGCAAAAACAAATAACCTTAAATGCAACAATTTTTATTTTAATAGCAATTTATCTACCATTAATATAATGTTGACTATTTTTTATAGCAAATAAAATTCTTCGCGACCATGCTTATTTATATAAACAAACAATTGAACATAAAATATAAAGGATTTATATATAAATATAAACAAACCAGATAAAAAAAAATTGATGCTAATACATATATATGAGATCACATACCTTTGCATAGTGTTCTTTTGTTTTATAATAGTATTAAACTTCTATTATATCTTATACACAGACACTTGATTCAGTACGTAAGCCGCCATTATTGTAAAATGTGACCAAACTTGCTCTCTCGTCTTGTTTTTGTTAACTACGCATGCTCGGTTGAAAAACTTGAACTTCAACCCTCTGTAAAGCCAGGTCCAGTAACTCCCAGTAACTGAACCCAGCGTTAGATTTCGCCTTCAAACCGGTCCAGTCAGGTAGACGATGAATACCATTTTAGCTTTCGACCCGGGTTTTCGGCTGAACTCGGGGTCGAAGTTATTCGTGAATACGAGCGTTAGCCCGGCTCGTACATAGTTAAGTTTGCAAAATAGAGAGGAAGTTACTATTTTAGATTTCCTGAGAAAAATATAACATGCTTGATGTATCACAAATTGCAGGTGTCATATCTGGTCTACCAATTAACCATAATGTAAGGTATTACTTCTTATATCTGTTGTTTAAAATTTTCAGCACTCTAAAGTACACTTTTTATCAAATTTAAATGCAAATATTTATTTAATTAAAGATATTTAAAAAAAAATAAATGAGTATACTTATTTAAAAAAAATAGCTAATTAATAATGTATTTTGAAATACCATTACAAGTAATAATTTGAATTTTTTTTAAATCAAAATTGTTCTTGAAATGTTAGGAGCAATGTTGATTTATCAATTATATGTAATTTTTTTGCAGATAAAAATAATGTAATTTTTGTAAAATAAGCATGAATAAAAGTACTGTTTTTACAACTATTTTACACAACCTGATTCTAATAAAGAAAGAAAGAACACATAAATTATTTTGTTTTACTGATCCTAAAAAAATACTTACTTAAGGTTTGTTTATCATCTTATATATTTTCTTATAAACCAAGATTTGGTCATGCTTTTTTAATTTTAAAAATATTTTTCTATGTTTCATGCGTATCTTTAGCATACAGCAGAAAGATATTTTACTCGGAGTGAGTATAACATTGTAAGATGTTATTATTCAAAATTTTCTATCATAATTCATGAACACATTAAATAAACATATTTGTTTCAATAATTTTCGCTGGCAGGGAATGGTGATGTCGACTATTGTTTTAAGAATGAATTATTTTTACCCGACTGCTGAGAAGGGTTATATGTTTGACGCGTATTTGGGTATGTATGTATGTGGGTGGGTATGTGAATTTCTCGAATGATGCGGATTTATACCCTCGAATGGATGGGTTTTAATGAATGAGATCGCTATTGATTCGTCTTAACCGTCCAATAGTTATAGGCTAAGTTTTGTATTCATAAATTCAAAATGGCGGTAAAATGGTGGGTATGTGGATTTCTCGAACGATGCGGATTTATACCCTCGAAACATCCCAATGGCTGGATGGATTTTAATGAATGAGATCGCTATTGATTCGTCTTAACCGTCCAATAGTTATAGGCTAAGTTTTGTATTCATAAATTCAAAATGGCAGTAAAATGGTGGGTATGTGGATTTCTCGAACGATGTGGATTTATACCCTCGAAACATCCCATCGGCTGGATGGATTTTAATGAATGAGGTCTCTATCGATTCGTCTTAACCGTCGGATGGTTATATGCTAGGTTTTGTTTTCATAAATTCAAAATGTCGGTAAAGACGAAAAAAAATAGCACATCATATTGAGTGGCATATCATTAATTAGGTCTTTCAAAATGGAGACGATGTTTCCTAGACTATTTTACAGTCAAGAGCTTCGTTTAAATATTACACAACCTGAAAGTTGTGCAGGTAGGATCTCTAGCTTAACTGCAACTCTAACCTTCATAGACATCTACAGGTCTCATCGAAACAGTGTTTATAGATAGGAACTAACAATTAAACACAACTTAAAAGCAGGGTTCGTTGATCTATATCAATGGACGGACATATATCATGATATATATCCGATATTTATTTTGCAAATATCAAGATTTTTGATAATTTCATATTATTTTATATTCATTTTCAAAATATCAAGATGTTTGTTATTTTCAATATTTGATATTTATTTTCAGAATATCATTGTGCAAGATATTTTAGATATTTTAAATCAAAACAAATGTAAATGAAATTTTCAACTGATATTGACTGTTCTATTCTGCAGATAAAGAACATTTGTCTGTGGCAGTGACTTTTCTAGCTAAAGAAAAAAACAAAAATCTTATCCAAGCTTTGTTTGAAGTTTTTATTTTTAAATGTAGATTATATAGGACTAATAATTATGTGGGACATAACTAATTCAAGACAGATATAGAAAGATAAACTGTTTAATTTAGATAATCATTTCTATACAGCTTCATTAGAAAAGAATCAACTTCTGGTTTTGGTGTTGTTGAGTTTAAATTGTGCAACATGTTATGGAATAAAAAATAAATAAGCTTACATTTATGTTTACATTTTTCAATTTAAAAAAACTATTTTGTATTTAATGTTTTTATATATAAATTTCTGATTTTTTTAAAAGTTGATAGTGAATCTTATAGTTGTTTTCTTATAACACATGAGCTGATAAGTTCCCGGTCTAATAAAGAAAACACAAAACTTTATAACTTTAATAAATAACATAACTTTAATAATAAATAATAATAATAATTTAATAATACTAATAATAATTTAATACTACTAATAATAACTTTTTAACATAACTTTATAGCTTTAATAATAAATAATAATAATTTTTAAATAATAATTTAATAAATAAATAATAATAATAATTTAATAATAAATAACATAATTTTATATCGAAAAAGCTCCAAACAGAGCTCAGAATCATCGATTCGTTGTTGTTTTTGGTCAAAAGTCAACACGCGCGGCACCCATTTTGACAACAGCTTTTTCATAGACGTTCATTCAAAATAAAACCTACACGTTCCTTGGATATCTTCAGAGTCTGAGCTATCTCCTGCAACTTCACTTTACGGTTCCCCAAAATGATTTTGTAGACTTTTTTTTTTGTTTTCCGGAGTATTCACCTCTTTTACATGGTGCATTACTGGTGTCCGTACGACCACGTTTAAATTCAGCAAACCAGTCAATAATGGTTGATTTACCTGGTGCAGTGTCCGGATAACGCTTATAAAGCCAAGCTTTTGTTTGAACGGTGTTTTTTCCCATCAAATAACAATTCTTGAAATTCTTGTTTATCCATTTTTTTGTTTATCAACAAGTCGTTCAACTAAAACCACTCTAACATTTTATCCACACGTCGAATCGCCATGACATTTTTTCTGCTACGTTTTAAAGATTAGTATTTACTAAAAAAAAGTATCGGTTCGGCGATTGCAACGCCATCTGTGTGCCAGACCACTAACTTATCAGCCGATGTGTTAAGTGTATAAAGCAAATTGTTTCTGTTTTGTTGATTATAGTTGATCTTCCATTTTGTTCAAAGTGAAAAATAAAAGAAGAAAATATCATGATATTTACGAACCCTGCTTAAAAGTCATCAATACAAGTAAATGAAAAAAAATATGCAAGTAATATAAAAAATAGTTTCACATTGATGAGAAATAATTAATTTATAAGTATCTAATTAAAGTCTATCTATGTATCTGAATTTTTAGTTCGCTTTTTACGCAGTTTTTTTTTTTTTTTTTTTTTTTTTTAATCGCAGTTTAACTTGTTTAAAGGTTTTAGTAAATTGGGAAAATCTATGTAGCTATTCTATCTAAAAATAAAAAAACAATCATCGATCATTAATTTTTAAGAATAAAATTCAGTTATTTTAGTTTTTAAAAAAACTATATATAATAATATATTAATATGCTATTATTTTGCTAAAAAAGAGGTAATATTAATTACATTACACCAATTAAATATTTAAACACATAAAATCTAAGCTTCAGAATTTAAAAATAAGTAACTTAAAATTAAGGACATGCAAAAGCAATAAAAATAATTGAAATGTTCTTAAACCTTACTTGAGAATGCAGAATATAAAAACTAATTACAAACTTAAATAATGAATAAAATAACAGCAATAAAAATTGCTAAAATGTTCTTAATTTTACTTAACAGAATGCAGAATATAACAAAATATAATCGCAAGAATCAAAGTTTAGTTTTGTGAATACAAAATTTGAAAAACTAGTTTTATCTTAACCCTTTCCGGCACAGTGGTCCCATTCTGGGCACACCTAATTTTAATTTCAAACTTGCATTCGACACCAAGAATATTTAATAAAATTTTGTTTCTACCATGAAAGCTTAAAATAAAGAGTTCATATTTTCTAAAAAAGTCGTTTGTAAATTCCGGTGTCAGTCAGTAATTTCTCATTTTACGAACAGACTTTGTCTGTGCCAGAAAGGATTAACTGTATGACACGTTTGGCACCTTTTTTACTGAAAGATGTTCAGAATTTAAAAATCAATAACTTTAAATGATTAACATATAAAAAGCAACAAAAAATGTATATCTAAATTGTTTTAAAACCTTACTAAATTTAAAACAGAATGACCAACAATGTGTTTTTACACATTAATAGATTTAAACACCTAAAATGTAGGCTTCGTAATTTTAAAATAAATAACTTATAATTATGGTCATGTAAAAGCAATAAAAATAACTTGAAATCGCATTTCTGAAATCTTATTGAAGAAAACGCAGAATATAAAATAAAATTTAAAACTTAAAAAGTGAACATGTAACATCAATAAAAATTGCTAAAATGTTCTTAAATTTACTTAACAGAAGCAGAAAATAACAAAATATCTTCACAATAATCCCAGTTTTAACGAATTTCCTAATTTGGAAACACTGTTTGTGAAACAGTACCGCCATCTATGGACGTAAAGATTAATAAACAGTATAGAATATTAAGAAATCAATAACTATGAATTATTAGTGCATCAGTATGCAGATAAATAATAAATAAATAACAGAAAACTACTCGAATGATGAAATCGACAAGAGTTATAATGGTATGATTATTTATAATGAATATCATTCCTTAGGGGAAAAAAATAATGTAATTTTTTTTTAATTGAGTAGCATGCAGTATCGCCATCTAGGGACATAAAGGGTTACAAATAGTAAAAAATATTAAGCTTTAGCGATCCATTTCATTTAAACTGTTAAAACCGCATAAAGGAATTATTTACGCATTACAAAACTATTTAATTACGCTTGCATGTATGGTATGAGCCATGAGTGCATTTTTATGATTTTAATTTTGATTACATATTAGTTTAAAATTTCGTAATAAAATGTACGTTGGTTAGCAACGTATTGTTTTGTTTTCATATTTGAGTATACAACATGAAGTCCTAGAAGAAATAAAAGGGAATATAATTTGAAAATAGCTTCAATAATGTAGCTTTTGAATAAGTTTCCTGCTTTTTTATTTAAGAAAATTAACATGTAAATAATTTTTCGCCTTTTGTATTTAAGAAAATTAACATGTAAATGATTTTTCGCCTTTTGTATTTAAGAAAATTAACATGTAAATAATTTTTCTCTTTTTGTATTTAAGATAATTAACTCCAGAAGATGGTTTTAAAGATAAACTGAAACGTCAAGAATAATTTATATTTTTGTGATTTTAATTTTTACATCATAGTTTAAAATCTCATAATAAGATGTACTTTGTTTAGCAACTTAGTGTTTCGTTTTCATATTTGATTATACAACGTAAAGTCCTTATTTATCAATACAAAATTTCTTTTTATTAAATCCATCGGACAGTGAAATGTAAAAACTGTCAGATCCGCGTAAAGAATTATTTACGCATTATAAAATTTTTTAATTACGCACCTATGAGAGCTGAGCTCAAATGGAAAACATATTTAATTACATAAAAAACGCAAAATGGCAACAAAATAAGAAATTTCTTTTAATAAAATCCATCGGACAATTAAATGTAAAAAAATAAAAATTTAAGCTTTCGCCGCCGAGAATCGAACCTGGGACCCCTGGGTCAGAAAGAACACACTTTACCACTGGATTATGGGGTCTACAATGAAAAGGTTGAAATTAAGATTCTGCGTTTAAATCTAAGAAAATCGCAGAAATGGTGGGATGTCATTAAATTAATTCATTTAATTAAAATAATACGACATTTCAAAATTTTTTATTTGTTGTGTGACAGGAGTTATATTCAGCTGTAAGTACACAAAATTTCAAGCCTCTAACTTATACAGTTTCTTAGTACGAACTCTGTGACGGACAGATAGACATAGGCGTGAGACGAATAGGATTTCGTGAGATGAACGAACCCCTAATAATCTGGAGTAATTCAAAAAAAAATTTAGCCATTGATTTGATCAAAAATACCCTGCAAGTATAATTGCTTTTTTTTGCTAAACATGTGTAGAATGCGAAGATATCTGTTACGTTTAAAGTTGTCCTTAAAATAAAAATCTTCTCATCCTAACCTAAATTTGCTAGAATATCCTTCCTTCATACTTTCAATAAAAACTGTATATATATCTTTCAGCCTAGGGACAATATTCATGTGACGTCACAGTGGGAATCATGTGTGTAAAAATAGCAGCTAGCAAGTTTAACTTACTGTGTCATTTAAATAAGCATAAATACAGGTAAATGCATGAGTAAAATGTTGCAGATTTTTTTTACACAAATTATTTTCGATAAATTCATATATAAAAAATAAAGAAAAACATTTTATCACTTTTTATTCTATTCACTTTTTATTCTATTTATTCCCTTATTGCAAAGATATCGTTTTATAGTCTGATGCCATAGCAACATAAATTAAATTTCATTAAAAAAAATGCACAGTAGTAGAAAAATATTTTCTAAACCAAATAGTTATTGAACAACACAACACTTTAACAGGGGAATTCTTATCTATATATTTTAAAATTGTTTGTTGTCATTGCGTTTTCATGCTAAGTTTCGTTTCATATTCGATTATTATTATGTCTATTGGATATGAATTTTTTACGTACTACTACTTTTTACTACGAATTTTTGGTTGTGTAAATACTGATTTTTAATAGACATAACAAATTTTTATATTCATAAACTTTAGTTTGGTTGTACTGATTTTTATTTTTAATTTTGGTTTTAGAATTAAATTGCTGAACTCCCATGCGTAGAACGGGTAATACCCTGTTCACATCGGACATTTAAGATATCTTAGACCGCCATTTTTGAGGTGGTACCTCCCCGGAATTGAATACCTGTCCACACCGCCAAACGCATTTAAGAAAACTCACTCAACATCACCGTGTCCACTGCGCGTGCGCATATGTTAAAAGCAAACTCAACAGCCAATCGGCCTCCAGAGCCAATCAGAGTGAGCGATACTGACTGTATCTAGCAATGGAAAGTTCGAACTCACTAAGTGAGTTTCTGGAACTCACTCAGTGAGTTCAGCGGTCTAAGATATCTTAACTATCCGGTCTGAACGTAGTATTAAACAGCTAGTTAAAATCCATATATACTTATTAACTAAAAATTATTTTAATTTTATTTTATAAATAAATTAAAAATATGCATAAAATTGCAATAAAATAGAGAAAATAATTCTTGCATAATCTATACTTGACCTTGGAAAGATCTAAAACTCCTTATAAAAATAAAATATAAGCATAAATTTTCTAAACACAATATTTCAATGGCGCGGTTATGGATGTTATTCCCAAGCAGACGAATTTTGTAGCCTCGAACCAAAGGAAGAATATTGTCTATTATGGCTTTAATTTAAATATGCAAGGAAAGAAATGATTGCTCTCTCATTCTATTCTATTGCGCTTGTACAGTGAGAGTAACGTACTCGCTTCACCACAACCTCCTAAACATATCGCCCGTGTCCGTGGGTGTCCCGTCAATTTGTCGCGCACAATTCATCGCGGAACAATTCATCGCGCACAATACATCGCAGCGACAATTCGTCGCAACGAAAATGTTTTTGAAGGCTATGATGATAAAATTAAAGATAATGTAGTAAATTTATTTAATGATAATTTGTTTTTTAGATATAGAGAATTATAACTAACAATTTACATCATTAAATAATTTTACTAAATTTTCTTTATTTTTATCATCATAGCGTTCAAATATATTTTCGTTGCGATGAGCTATCGCCCCGACGAATGACGCTCTGACGAATTGACGCTGCGATGAATTGTGCGCGACGAATTGTTCCGCGATGAATTGTGCACGACGAATTGATGCAGAACCATGTCCGTGGCATAGTATAAAGCAAAGGAGAGGAGGAAATAAATAACTTTTTTGTAGACGGAATGAAAATCTGTCAAAAGGCTATGAGGCGAACTTCTCAGAACACCAGTGGTCGCGGTACTCAAATGTGATAATTTGAGTGAGTGGAAACTTTCCTTAATAATTTATTGTAAAAAAGTTTTCTTTTTTAATATTATTTGGACTTTTTAAAATCTGCAACATTAGCTAAAAACGACTATTTCAAACAATGAATTAAATCTCTATTCAGATAATGAAATTCTGATTAAAAATTTGGATTTTTTTTTCTTTTAGATTAGAAGAAATTAAAAAAAATTATTAGACAGTGTTAACAACTATCTAGTCAAGTATGTGCCTGCTAAAAATAGTTAAATTGATATGGATAGTTTTCAGTCCTACAAAACTTATGTAACTGAACTGTCTTGACCGATTTCAATATTAAATAGCACTTAAAACAACTCTTCAATTTAAAATTGTCTGCTTTTGCATGCTTATGATACATTTCTCCATAAAACTACCAGTTTTCATGTTAGGTAGATTTCGTAAGAAATCTCTATTTTCGACTTCCGGTTTTCGACGGATTTATATGTTTTAGAAGGTTCTGAACAAGATTTGATAGTTTTTAGAAAATGTCTGTCTGTCTGTATGGGACAAAAATTTTGTGGGCTCTCTATCTCAAGAACTAATGCACGAAGTTTAATAAAACTTTATATTCTGATATAAATTGGTGCTGATTAGTTTTTGGGGAAAATCGACCGACAGGTGGCGCTGCTATGCTGCATTTTTTGCGATTTCCGCATTAGCTCTATCTCAAGAACTAATGCACGAAATTTAATAAAACTTTATATTCAGTTAGTACCTGATATAAATTGGTGCTGATTAGTTTTTGGGGAAAATCGACCGACAGGTGGCGCTGCTATGCTGCATTTTTTGCGATTTCCGCATTAGCTCTATCTCAAGAACTAATGCACGAAATTTAATAAAACTTTATATTCAGTTAGTACCTGATATAAATTGGTGCTGATTAGTTTTTGGGGAAAATCGACCGACAGGTGGCGCTGCTATGCTGCATTTTTTGCGATTTCCGCATTAGCTCTATCTCAAGAACTAATGCACGAAATTCAATAAAGCTTTATATTCAGTTAGTACCTGATATAAATTGGTGCTGATTAGTTTTTGGGGAAAATCGCCCGACAGGTGGCGCTGCTATGCTGCATTTTTCGCGATTTCCGCAATACCTCTATCTCAAGAACTAATGCACGAAATTTAATAAAGCTTTATATTCAGTTAGTACCTGATATAAATTGGTGCTGATTAGTTTTTGGGGAAAATCGCCCGACAGGTGGCGCTGCTATGCTGCATTTTTCGCGATTTCCGCAATAGCTCTATCTCAAGAACTAATGCACGAAATTTAATAAAACTTTATATTCAGTTAGTACCTTATATAAATTGGTGCTGATTAGTGTTTGGGGAAAATCGCCCGACAGGTGGCGCTGCTATGCTGCATTTTTCGCGTTTTCCGCAATAGCTCTATCTCAAGAACTACTGCACGAAATTTAATAAAACTTTATATTCAGTTAGTACCTGATATAAATTGGTGCTGATTAGTGTTTGGGGAAAATCGCCCAACAGGTGGCGCTGCTATGCTGAATTTTTCGCGATTTCCGCAATAGCTCTATCTCAAGAACTAATGCACGAAATTTAATAAAACTTTATATTCAGTTAGTACCTTATATAAATTAGTGCTGATTAGTTTTTGGGGAAAATCGACCGACAGGGGGCGCTGCTATGCTGCATTTTTCGCGTTTTCCCCAATAGCTCTATCTCAAGAACTAATACACTCATTTTCATTAAACTTCAGATTCAGTTAGACCTTGACATAAATAGACGCTGATTACGTTTTGGTCTAAATATCCCAACAGGTGGCGCAGATATACCACTTTTTTTCCTGATTTTTACGATAGCTATATCTCAAGAACGAAAGCACAAAATTTCATAAAACTTTATATTCTGTTAGACCTTGACATAAATAGACGCTGCTTATGTTTTGGTGTAAATATCCAACAGGTGGCGCTGCTATGGTACTTTCTCATTATTAACACGATAACTATATCTCAAGAACTAATGAACGGATTTTCATCAAACTTCAAATTCAGTTTGGCATTGACATAAGTTGTTGTTGATTCAATTTTGGTCTAAATCTCTCAACAGGTGGCGCTGCTATGCTGCTTTTTGCAAGATTTGCACGATTTTAGCAATAGTCATATCTCAAAAACTAATGCACGGAATTTAATAAAACTTTAGATTCAGTTAGACCTTGATATAAATTGGTGCTGATTCTTTTTAGTGTATGCAAAACCTGTGTGAGATAGAAGAAAGTTTTCGGATTGACACATCCGACTAGTTTTTTGAGGTAGTGGTCTCTGCAATAATTTGATGATAACATAGCATTAGCGAATATAAAAGTGAAAGGTAGTGCACATTTTACAATTTCGATGGAATGTTAGTTAAATGCATTGAATAAAGTTCAATGTACAACTTTCATATCCTTTTTGAAAGCAGCCGCAAATTTACATTTTTATTTATTTCTATGAGAAAATGCATTTCAGTAAAATAAGAACTAAAAGCATAAAAGGAATGTTCTGCTTAAAAATTCTAGCTACAGTGTCTTTTCTTTAAATCAAATTGTACAAAAAACAAGTAGTATACCAGTTAATACTATTCATATTTATAAAATGCTTTTAATTATTTCTGACACTATATTGCTATTTTTTTCTTTCAGGTGTTTTACATATATGTATCATTAACATATATTTCTCCTTTAACTTTGCCGAAGATCTTATTAAACGGATATGTGGAATTTTATTTTTATCCTTAATTAATCATTTTAAGAAATATTTATGTCACAAAAAAGAAAGGTGCAAGTTAAAAAATTTTTACAAAAACCGAACTGTTACTATTCACAATTTCAGTTTGAAATTTTATATATTTAAGTAGATAACATGCATCAAGTACAGAAAAAATGATTTATCAAAAAAGCATTGTAAAATATTAAACATGGATAATCTCTTTACGTGTGATTTTTGTCAAGAAGGATTTCCAGAAGAGAGTAATTTACTTCAACATCTTGAAATTCATTTGGATAAAAAACCTATCATTTGTGATATCTGTAAACAAATTTTTACTGAACAAAGCGATTATGAACTCCACCTTAATAGTCATTCAGAAGTGCAACATTTTCGATGTCAGGTTTGTAATAAAGTATTTCATAGTGAAAAATCTTTACAAGAACACATTTTAACTCATTCTAAAGGAAAATCGCACCATTGTCATATCTGTGGAAAATCATTTTCACAAAAATGGAAATTAAAGTATCACATTCGTGTTCATACGAAAGAGAAACCTCATAAATGTCACATCTGTCCACAAGTATATTCAAGAAAACACTCATTGAACAAACATTTGCGTGCTCACGCCGAAAAGAAATTTGTCTGTAATGTATGTCAAAAAGAATTTGATGATAAAAGTAAATTGAACTTTCATTTTCGGATCCATTCTGGTGAGAAACCATATAAATGTGAAATCTGTCAAATCAGTTTTTCACACAAAGGTCATTTGAAAGAACATTTTCGTATTCATACTGGAGAAAAACCCTTTCATTGTGATTTGTGTCAGAAAAGTTTTTCAGTGAAAGGAAACTTAACAAAACATCTTCGCACTCATACTGGTGAAAAACCCTTTCATTGTGACATGTGTGGAAAAACATTTGCACTTAAATCTGGTTTAAATTCTCATTTAAAAACTCATATCGGTGAAAAATCTTTCAAGCGTCACTATTGCAAGAACAAATTTAATTTACAGCATGATTTAACTGCGCATCTTCGCACACATAAAAAAAAAAATATTTTTATCTGTAATTTTTGTCAGAAAGAATTTGCTGATGAAGGTTTATTACAGATGCACTTTCTTAGCCATTCTGGAGAAAATCCCTATCAGTGCCCTTTTTGTGAAAAAGCATTTTGCCAAAATGATCATTTGCAAGCTCATATTCCAACCCACATTTTAGAAAATTCATCAGTGGTTATGACAAGTGACGAAAAGATTAATATGCTTGAAATGAAAACCGACGAATGTTCATTTTGTCCAACTGTTGTGGAGTTTTGGGGTTCTTTCTAAAACACAACTTACTTAAACTTAAAAAGCTCATTTATTACTCAATCTTCACTTGACAATTAAATATTTAGAAAAAAATAAGTATACCCTGATTAGCTCCACTGAAATCTGTTGCCATGGAAAAGGTAGCAAATTATATTAAACTAATCAAAATATCAAAACTTAAGAATCCGAATAGGTTAATACAACAATGATAATTTTGAACTCATCGTTTTAAGGCAATATTAAATGTAGTAAGGGGCAACAGATTTCTAAATCAAGTAGCATACTGGATTGCATAAAGAACACCCAACTCCACTCCAACCCGATCAAGCTCAAATCTCCATACACATTAAATTAACAAAAGTGTAATCATCATATAATTTGGAAAAGTGCAGGCAACCTGAAATTCCTCCAATATGAGGACCAAAAGGGGAAAGAGTTAAATCCGTTAATAGAATAGGGATATGATGATGTACTAAAATTTTAGAACAACCATAGAGATTCTGAACAAGATCCGATCGGTTAACCAAGAATCGTATAGTGGTGTATAATGACTGGATATTTTTTTTTTTTTTTTTTTTTTTTTTTACTTTTTAAAATAAAACAATTTTGGTGTATATTTTAGAAAAACAATGTTTCTGAAAGAGGAGAGTTAAAGCTTAATTTAACATTTTATGAAATTAAATTTAATATTACTGTTTCACTTATTAATCTATCCATCCTTAAATCAAGATCAAAAATACAATTGTATAACATTGAGTGAACTTCAATTTATGTTCATTAAAACAGTCAGTTATGAATTTAAACTTAAGAAATTTTAAAGTCCTAATTTAATAAAGTTGAATTTTCTCTCCCTTTTTTTTTTTTTTAATTAATCACAGAAAGGTTAGGCCATTCTTATAGGTCTACTGTGAATATAAAAAATTAATTATTTAGAGATTTATACAAAGAAAAACATACCAACTTTGATAATAAACAAAAAAAAAAAACACAATTTATTTGAACATTTAAAATAATGAAGCAACTAAGTTATCAAAAATAATCTTAATAAAACAATATAACAGCTGATCTTTTAAGTTGAAACCACTCACTGGTTACTTTTAAATTACACATCATATTTTTTAAAATTACCATCATATTACCATTTAATGGTCGTTCAAACATACAAACATTATATATTAACCTACAGACTATTTCTGTTCATAATGTTTATTCTTATTGAAATTATCCAAAGATATTCATTTCACTTTTAAACTCTGGTATAGCAAACATATATATATTTTTTTTTTTTTAAAGAGGTACAAATAAATAAAAAGAAAAACTATGCAAATAGTACTTACAACAGGTAGAGAGTTCTACAATTTTAGTCAATGGGCACTTAGGAGCATTTCCTCCTTTTTCAAAATCTGATGAAGCACTTAAGCTGGAGTATTCAGGCTGGGGAAAAATTCAGACGTGGTTTCAAGCTAACATTCATCAATCCTCTCATCTCACTGCATCACTTGCCATCAACTACTAGGTCCATCATCTAGTCCGGAGGGGAATCTCACTGCATCACTTGCCATCAACTACTAGGTCCATCATCTAGTCCGGAGGGGAAAATCGTTCTACGGTCCAGAACTTCACCGTCGGAGTCAGTAATTTCACCTTCCTGAAGCATGTGTTTTATTCGAAGATAGCCATCACCGTAACTCAGAACACTACGACTTCTAACGACCGGTTTAGTTCAATATCTATGATCACTTCTGATGGTTAAGAAGTCATAATCTTGGGGCGCCACTACGCCAAAAAAAAATAGGCTACAGATATCTTCTTCTTAATTTCTCGTTAACAGTTATAGATCCGCAATTCGAAAATGCCCTTATAGCCTCTTTTCATCATAACATCATGACTTAGGATGGTTAATGTAGGGCCATCAATGCCCCACTCTCAAAAAAAAAATCTTCCAGAAACCTGTCCGCCTTCAACAACTTCGCGATCCAGCCCACAGGCCAATCTTCGAGCCCCGTAATAAGTCGAATTTTTTTTACGAGTCAAACGACAGGTCTCTTGGCCAAGCAACAAGTGTCGTAAACATTCATTCTCCCGCGCTGCTTGAAAAACGGGACCGATCCACTCTGCCAGGGGTACGGGAATGGAAACAAAAGGAAAAATGGACTCATCGTGAAGACTACAGCTTGCCGCTCCACTCTGCCGGCCGCTTCATGGGGGAAGGAAACCATGCATCACCCCCATGGCGTGTGCTGAAGGGGGTCCTGTTAGCCTCTGTTTACATGGGCGCCAGCTATCCGCCTGATAGCAGAGCCAATTGAAGCCTGACGTAAACTTACAAAGCCTAATTGCGTGTATAGTACACTCATAAGATAACGTAATTCTTATACAGGGCGGTCGGTCATTCTTATATCAAAGTCAGACTAGATGACTCCAAATTTTCCACCTGTGCAGTCTACTGACAAAACATCCCTCCCTTGCTGTCTGCTTTTCGTATTTGAAAAACAGGAAGCTACGTTAGACTATAAACGTTGAAATTACTTTGCAAAAAGAAAAAGAAAGAAGAAAAAATAAAAACTGATTTTATTATAATTATTACAATTACTTTTATTTATTTAAATTTTTATTAGAAACAGAAAAAAAGAGTGCTTTTAAATAAATGTTGAGAAAGTGATTTAAATAATTAATGTAGATTAAAAAAAAAATTTGTTGAAACCAAACGTAACAAGATTGCTCCCCCCGGCTAATTAAAAAAAATTTTTTTGAGAAAACAAATTATTTTTTTGAAAGGTAACTTGGTACCACATGGCATGCTGGGACCTCGACACTGAAAAAACTGACCCACAAACACAGATCATACATCGATCCGGGACGGGATCCAGAGAGTTCACCGCTGAAATACCACCCTGACAATATATTCCGGATATATACAACCAGAGCTCGCACATCCGTAGAAACCATTACCTAAAATATTACCTGAAACATGACCATAAAAGAGTACTACCAGAGGAGGGACCACAAGGCTGATTTTACCACTAAAATGACCAAGATATTTTCTGCACCTGTAAAAGAACACATGTTCCACCTGATTGTGAAACCTCACTTCCCTACTACTGTCATTCCTACGCATAACTGCATCCTTCCTGAGACTTCTGGCAACAGAACTGTAAATAATACATAAATTGAATTTTGAGAAAAAAAAAATTAGCCGAAAAAGAAGAGAAGTGCCCACTGATTAATTGTCACTATACTGCTTATATACATAACTTCAATAATTGGCATCACAGTATATTACAACACTATCTATTAATGTAAATAAGTACTAGTAATATCATAGTTACAACACTGTAAATGTCAATGAAATTTGTAAAACACATATTAATTCTATTATACAAAAATACACAAGAGCAACTGGTGACACACAAAAAAAAATATATACATATACATCTGTAAGACACAAATTATGGTATCACAGACCATGTTAGAGAATTACGCACACAATTGTAACAATTTTATATGGGAACACATGTTTGTTTTCGAACACAGTCTAATGATTCGGGATATTATGTAGATTTTACAAAAGCACGTACAAGTAATGTGCATGGGAAAGAGTATCTCTGCCTCTGTGCTACTTATAGCAAAAAGCAGTTTCGGGCCTTTTGGGCACTACAGGGAAAACATTCCACAAAATAAAATAAAAAACAGGGGTGGTGACATATATCACCAGGAAGGAAAACACACATTCCACAAAAATAGGAAGTAGAATAAATAAAATAGTTAATTTTAGCACTTTTAGCCACACACAACAACATACAGGCATGTACATGAGACAGTATGTACTAGAAAAAGAAAAAGGGCCCACACTCCTTAAAGTTTAAGCTCAAATAAAACCACAAACTGTATAGTAAATAATAAATCTATCTAGTTAAAATGTAGAAATTAAAGTAAACACATACTTAAAAAGTTATATACAAAACACTGATGCATTAAAAAAAACTGAACTAAACAGATCTACCTCGGCAAAAGGGCATACAAAACACAACATCCTAAAAAAATTTTAAAATAACAAAAATTACATTCGTTTCTTTTTTTTTTTTTTTTGCAAAAATATACCCAAAATCTACGAAAACGGGGTGCGGACGGGTATATACCACATAATCTACCATAAAACAGACAAAAACCTTAAGTATAGGCATAAAAAGGGTTAAAAATGCCTACATGAGAGTATCAACACACAACCAAAACAAACCTTTAATACGCTAGAAAAACTAAGTTCCGTTTTAAAAATGTCAAAAAAAAATAATTAAATATACATACACATTAACTAAACTATAAATAAATACAAATAAACAAGGTAAAATTGAATAAAAATGCTTGAATAACGAAAAAAGGTAGTTAGTATTTATAACTCGGACGGTCTCTTCTATCCCGTAGCGAATAGTCGGTTCCAGAAATCGATATTGAACGACTACTTCTATTCGATTTAGCAGCTGGACGAATCGATGAACGAGACCTGCGCGAATCGCTGTGCTCAGCAGTTGAACTGCTTTCTGCCGTGGCTGAATTTTTACCTACGCGCATTTCACTGCCTTCTGCCGTTGCTAAATTTTTATTTACGCACATCTCGTTATTCTCTGCCGCTGCAATCTCCGGAGAAATGGGAGGTGTGGGAGAGGGATTTATGATTTCAGTCGCGTCGCTGTCTGTTTCCTCCACTTCCGGCGCTACCGGAGTTTCGTTATTGTTGACGTTCACTACTGCTGGTGCGCGGTTACTATCATATGGTGCCCAGGGAATGAATCGGTTACGCGTACACCTGCGTACAGGAGGAGAATCGCGCGGTTGGTGTGGTGAATCGATGGTCACGTTTTCAGTCGATCCCAGGCCAATTGTTTGTTTTGGTTTACTGGACCAGATGGGGAGTCTGTCTTTGAAAGAAGACAACCTGTCAACATGGACAACCTGACAATTTTTGGGATTAGCAACTAGCGCTATTTTAAAATTAACCTCATTTAGCTTCTCAATTATAGTAAAAGGACCATTATTTTGCTTGCTTAATTTTTTTGTATTACCAGGGGCGACTGTGGGTGTAAATAACCACACAAGATCTCCTATTTTAAAATTTTTATCAACAGCTGTCTTTTCACGGTATTTTTCCTGCTGCTCAGAAACTTTAATTAAATTACTATGTACTTCAGTGTATACTTTTTGAAGAGCTGGGATTAAGAGTTCGCAAAAAGAGGGTGCATCATTATAATTAAAAGAAGGTGGTTGAGAAAAGAGATTATATGGTAGATTCATATTTCTGCCATACATAACTGCAGCTGGGCTAAGTTTAGTTGAAGAGTGGACAGCTGAACGCATAGCTAGTAGTGCAAATTTGAGTTTAGTGTCCCAGTCAGATTGATTTTGGTTGACTATGTGACAAAGTGCATTTTTAAGAGTACGATTCTGTCTCTCCACTTGCGAGTTGCCAGCCGGGTGATAAGATGAGGTCTTAATATGATTAATACCAAACATTTTATATACGTGCTCTATCGCATCTGAAATTAGATTCTTCGCGTTGTCCGTCGTAATAAAACAGGGCGCACCGTAGCGTGATATGAAATCAGCTAAAGTGTCCGCAATGACATCTGAAGTGGTTGAACTAACCGCATATGCTTCTGGCCACTTAGTAAATGAATCTATATATGCGACAATATACTTATTTCCCGAAAAAGTTTGCGGTAAGGGTCCAATGAGATCCAAATGAACCTTGTTCATGGGAAACTGGGGGGTCGGCATACGTTGCAGAGGGGCGAGCTGGTTCGCTCTATAAGCTCTCTTCTGCTGGCAACTAATACATGACTCCACTAGATGCTTGACATCTGACGACATTCCTGGCCAATAGAAGTGCTCACGAATGCGATCAATGGTCTTTTGAAAGGCTTGATGACAAGCCGCTAGGGACTCATGTGTTAGTGCAAAAACTTGAGTAACCAATTCTTTTGGCACGACTAACTTTACAGATTTATTCAAAATAGCTGACTCCCTTGTATCCTCACAAACTAAAATGTCATCTCTAAAAAAAAATTTCATGTATTTAGGAGCAATTTCTACACCTTGGTCTAGTTTTCTTGCAATCTCGCAGCATTTCTTGTCTGATTTTTGTAATTCACCAATTTTTTCAAGTAGATTAGAATGAGGCATAAAAGTAACTTCCTTTTCGACTTGTATACAAAAATTACAATTAACAGTATCATTGGAGTTATCATTGTTGACATACCTCGAAAGGAAATCTGCGACACTGTTACACTTACCTTTAACAAACTTGATTGTAAAATTAAAGTCTGAGAGAGTGCAGATCCATTTAGCCATGCGAGATGTAGGGTCGTGAATTTTTAACATAAATGTTAGAGGCGCATGGTCTGTATAGATGAAAAAATGGGTATTAGCAATGTAACATTTGAAGTGGGCAGTAGCCCAAACTAAAGCTAGTAATTCCCTTTCAGTGGTGGAGTAGCGGGTCTCAGCATCTTTCAATTTTCTGCTGGCAAAGGCAACAGGATGGAGCATGTTATTTTCATCTAATTGTGATAACACTGCCCCTAATGCTTCGCCACTGGCATCAGTATATAAATGGAATTCTTTCTCAAAATCAGGGAGTGCAAGACATGGTTTTGAAATAAGAGCCATTTTAAGGTCTTCAAATTCTTTCTGTGCATCTTCATTCCACGAAAATTTTCCTGTCTCTTTCGTTAAGTTGATTAGATTTTTAGCTCTCTTAGTAAAATCTGGTATAAATCTCCTATAGAAAGATAGAGTTCCAATAAATGACCTAACAGCCTTTCGGGTAGTTGGAGGTTTAAAATTTTCTATTACGGCAATATTTTTATTGATAGGTGATACTTGGCCACTACAAATCTCAAAACCTAGATATTGTATTTTATTCGAAAGGAAAGTGCATTTACTGGGCTTAAGTTTAAGTTTATGCAGTCTTAACCTTTCAAAGACCATGCTAAGCTTCTCAAAATGAGAATTAACATCACTGGAGGCAATTACAATGTCGTCGATATAAACAAGAATTCCAAGATTGCCTAAATCACCGAAAATAGCATTCATAAGTCTTTGGAAACTGTTACCTGAATTTGAGAGCCCAAAACAGTTACGGGTCCACTCAAAAAGTCCTTTGTGGGTGATTATAGCAGTTTTATGCCTATCCTCTGGGCGAATAACCTGTTGAAAAAACCCACTAGTTAAATCTAGCGTTGAAAAAAATTTAGCCCCACTTAAAGCATCAACAGAGTCGGTAATGTTAGGTATTGGGTAAGCATCTTTAACAAGATTTTTATTTAATCTTCTGTAGTCAACAGCAAGTCGATAGGAACCGTCTGATTTCCGAACCAGAATAACCGGAGAAGCAAATTCAGACATGGAAGGGGAAATTATGTCCGCCTGTAACAAAGTATTAAGTTGGTCTTCCATTTCTTGACGTAATTTGTAGGGGACTCTATAAGCTTTGCCTTTAACTGATTTATTTGAAGTTAAGTTAATTTCATGCGGGATTGTATCACAGCCGGGTAAATCTAAGACCGATGCTGCAAATACATCTTTGTTTTTGTCTAGAAAATTTTGCATTTTAAGTTTTAATGGGGGTTCTAAATGATCTAAATTAATTTCAGAGCTCCAAGTGAGATCAGCGTGATCAAAGTCACCAATTGGAGGGGCCAAATTTATATTATAGGTTAATTTATTATCAGTTACGGGTATATTTGACTGGTCTACACATTTTTGAATTTTGGCAACAAAGGTTCCTTTATTTAAATGAATACTATTGTCTGAAAAATTTGCAAATGAGATATATAGGCCATGTTCTTTAGTGCAAATGGCTCTGGAGGTAAGGAGACCTTGATTTAAATTTTTCGCCAAAGGTTCTAACATAACAATATCATTTTCCTTAATAAAATTTTCCTTATAACTTTTAACCTGGGCTAACATTTTTGACTGCGGGGGAATTGAAATTTTGCTACATAACACAGCGAAACTTATATTTTTATTTTTATTGGTTTTATCACTACTGCTATCTTCATTGCTCTCCTCCTCGACTTCAGGTACCTTATCCTCTATACTTACCAAATCTTCACTTTCATCAATATTACAAATTTCAGTAGTCTCTTCAGCTAAATTACCCTGAGTTACCTGACTCGCTGCTGAAAGAATGTTGTCGACACTTTGAATACTTGAAAAATTTTCAGCGTTATTACCCTCAGAGCTACCGCCTGATGTTGTTTGCATGCAAAAGTTCTGCGCAACACTTTCAACTTCCTTATCCGACTCAGTTTGAATGACTATCTCAACATCTTTTCCCATATTACTCAACTGCGGGTCCTGAACTACCATATTTTCACTACTATGATTCCCATTTTCAATATTAACTGAGTCATGAACTTTCTCACATGCACAATTTTCAGGAGGGCTATTGGCATTACTACTTTTTGAATTCTCCCCTACTTTGTTGACACATTTTATATTTACAGAATTATTTTTAACACAATCATTATTTATACAATTATTATTAGAATTTACACTATATACAGAGTTAGAAATATTTACAGAATTAGTAGCAAGACAAGTATTACACCCTGAAGTATTACTTGGGGTTTCTACGCTTTGTTTACATTGGCCTGAAACTGGCACTTTAAGAGCGACAGCATTTGTATCACAATTTATACTTGCCCGGTACTCTTTCAAAAATGGCATTCCCAAAATCATATTAAATTCCTCTGCTAATTTACCTTCCACTACATAGAATTCAGCTTGACATTGAACATTATCAAAAACAAATTTTAAAAATACTTTCTTATTTAGGTGAACTTTCTCACCGGTGACAGTCATAATGGGGATATTGCAATTCTCCATTTCAAAATTCTCTAAACAGTTACAATCAGTACCACTCAGGAGATTAATTGCAGAACCCGTGTCACATAATGCATTTAGGCAAACTTTATTTATGTAAATTCTTGCAGTTGGTAATGTATATGATTGGGGCTGAAACATACTATACACAGTTGGGGGGTCCAGGGGCCTGTTGGGGATCGACTTGACCACATCTGATCCGGCCACTAATAGTTTAAAGCCTCACTTTCATTGTTAGCTACTGGGGTGTTATTTACCGCCTGCTCTTCATTTCTGTTCGCAGCTGTGCTCCTATTGTTTTGGTAATAACCACCTCTTCTTCCCCTATATCCGCCTCGCTGATTGTGGTTCCCTCTAGGATTTTCACCTCTGTTTCTATAATTTTGCCCACGGCTCCTGAAATTTTGACCACCTCCCCTTCTAAAATTATAGTCGACAAAATTTAGTGGACAATCTCTGGCATAGTGGCCTTGTACGGAGCACCTATAGCAGGTTACGGGTCTTACCTCTTGGTTTTTCTCCTGTACATCCCTAGCCCTAAGATCAACTAAACTGTCTATCTTAGCTGCTAAAACATCAATTTGAGATTTTAGTTGGTCTATCTCCTTCTTTTGTGAGCTATCTTGCTGAAAAACTGCAGCACAGGGTAGGTTTTGGGTCAAATTAGGGTTGAGAATTTCCTCGCGGTGGTTGTAGAAAGGGTTAATGCTCCTATAAGCCTTTTCCTCAAGAAGCGCAATTTTGAGGACCTCTTCTGGGGATTGTGGATTTCTCGCAATTACCCCCTTTCGCACTTCTGGTGTAAGATTGCTCAACAGCATGGAGTGTAGTAGAGCCGTTCGGCTTTTATCGACTACTTCACCCTGGATACCTTCAATTACAAGGGCTCTTAATGACATATCATATGCCTTGTCATAAAACTCCTGAACACTCATATTGGGTGGCTGTTTAAAATTTAAAAAATGACTGAGGGCAACATCTGGTGTGGCCTGTGAAGTATAACTCTCTTTTAAGATTTTTAACAGCTCATCAGATGTTTTTGCTTTGTGAATTTTTATTCGCCTAGAAGCAGCTCCTGATAATCTAGCTAACAAAACGAATTTTTTCTCCTCCTCATTCCAGTCGAATAATTTGACAAAACTCTCAAATTTCTCAGAAAAATCTGAGAAGCAGACTGAGCTGGCCTCTCCATTGAATGGGGGAATGTTTGACAAATTATCCACTAAAGCATTTTTTCGCTGAATAGTGGCAATTGCTTCCGAGTGCTTATCAGCCATAGTTAGAGTTAGAAAATGACAAACAAACCAAAAAGAAAATGAAAAAAGGGGGGGGGGACAACTTAAAAATGAGAAAAAGAGAGGGGAAAGGAAAACCTTATAAATACATAAAACTTAAGTACAGGACTATGCTTTTTGTAAATAAGAAAAGGTTATGCTCACAAGGCATAATTTTGACTGGGAATTGTAGCTTACTAGCACAGAGAGAGAGCCTAGACCTCTTTTTACACTTGAACATATAAATAAAATTTTAATTGCAAAAACACCCAGTTGCTCTTTGATACATAAATACATACAAGTAAAAAAAAATCAATAACCCAGAGACCGAATTGTTACGGCTCCATTTGTTGTGGAGTTTTGGGGTTCTTTCTAAAACACAACTTACTTAAACTTAAAAAGCTCATTTATTACTCAATCTTCACTTGACAATTAAATATTTAGAAAAAAATAAGTATACCCTGATTAGCTCCACTGAAATCTGTTGCCATGGAAAAGGTAGCAAATTATATTAAACTAATCAAAATATCAAAACTTAAGAATCCGAATAGGTTAATACAACAATGATAATTTTGAACTCATCGTTTTAAGACAATATTAAATGTAGTAAGGGGCAACAGATTTCTAAATCAAGTAGCATACTGGATTGCATAAAGAACACCCAACTCCACTCCAACCCGATCAAGCTCAAATCTCCATACACATTAAATTAACAAAAGTGTAATCATCATATAATTTGGAAAAGTGCAGGCAACCTGAAATTCCTCCAATATGAGGACCAAAAGGGGAAAGAGTTAAATCCGTTAATAGAATAGGGATATGATGATGTACTAAAATTTTAGAACAACCATAGAGATTCTGAACAAGATCCGATCGGTTAACCAAGAATCGTATAGTGGTGTATAATGACTGGATATTTTTTTTTTTTTTTTTTTTTTTTTTTTTTTTTTTTTTTTTTTTTTTTACTTTTTAAAATAAAACAATTTTGGTGTATATTTTAGAAAAACAATGTTTCTGAAAGAGGAGAGTTAAAGCTTAATTTAACATTTTATGAAATTAAATTTAATATTACTGTTTCACTTATTAATCTATCCATCCTTAAATCAAGATCAAAAATACGATTGTATAACATTGAGTGAACTTCAATTTATGTTCATTAAAACAGTCAGTTATGAATTTAAACTTAAGAAATTTTAAAGTCCTAATTTAATAAAGTTGAATTTTCTCTCCCTTTTTTTTTTTTTTTTAATTAATCACAGAAAGGTTAGGCCATTCTTATAGGTCTACTGTGAATATAAAAAATTAATTATTTAGAGATTTATACAAAGAAAAACATACCAACTTTGATAATAAACAAAAAAAAAAACACAATTTATTTGAACATTTAAAATAATGAAGCAACTAAGTTATCAAAAATAATCTTAATAAAACAATATAACAGCTGATCTTTTAAGTTGAAACCACTCACTGGTTACTTTTAAATTACACATCATATTTTTTAAAATTACCATCATATTACCATTTAATGGTCGTTCAAACATACAAACATTATATATTAACATACAGACTATTTCTGTTCATAATGTTTATTCTTATTGAAATTATCCAAAGATATTCATTTCACTTTTAAACTCTGGTATAGCAAACATATATATATTTTTTTTTTTTAAAGAGGTACAAATAAATAAAAAGAAAAACTATGCAAATAGTACTTACAACAGGTAGAGAGTTCTACAATTTTAGTCAATGGGCACTTAGGAGCATTTCCTCCTTTTTCAAAATCTGATGAAGCACTTAAGCTGGAGTATTCAGGCTGGGGAAAAATTCAGACGTGGTTTCAAGCTAACATTCATCAATCCTCTCATCTCACTGCATCACTTGCCATCAACTACTAGGTCCATCATCTAGTCCGGAGGGGAATCTCACTGCATCACTTGCCATCAACTACTAGGTCCATCATCTAGTCCGGAGGGGAAAATCGTTCTACGGTCCAGAACTTCACCGTCGGAGTCAGTAATTTCACCTTCCTGAAGCATGTGTTTTATTCGAAGATAGCCATCACCGTAACTCAGAACACTACGACTTCTAACGACCGGTTTAGTTCAATATCTATGATCACTTCTGATGGTTAAGAAGTCATAATCTTGGGGCGCCACTACGCCAAAAAAAATAGGCTACACATATCTTCTTCTTAATTTCTCGTTAACAGTTATAGATCCGCAATTCGAAAATGCCCTTATAGCCTCTTTTCATCATAACATCATGACTTAGGATGGTTAATGTAGGGCCATCAATGCCCCACTCTCAAAAAAAAATCTTCCAGAAACCTGTCCGCCTTCAACAACTTCGCGATCCAGCCCACAGGCCAATCTTCGAGCCCCGTAATAAGTCGAATTTTTTTTACGAGTCAAACGACAGGTCTCTTGGCCAAGCAACAAGTGTCGTAAACATTCATTCTCCCGCGCTGCTTGAAAAACGGGACCGATCCACTCTGCCAGGGGTACGGGAATGGAAACAAAAAGAAAAATGGACTCATCGTGAAGACTACAGCTTGCCGCTCCACTCTGCCGGCCGCTTCATGGGGGAAGGAAACCATGCATCACCCCCATGGCGTGTGCTGAAGGGGGTCCTGTTAGCCTCTGTTTACATGGGCGCCAGCTATCCGCCTGATAGCAGAGCCAATTGAAGCCTGACGTAAACTTACAAAGCCTAATTGCGTGTATAGTACACTCATAAGATAAAGTAATTCTTATACAGGGCGGTCGGTCATTCTTATATCAAAGTCAGACTAGATGACTCTAAATTTTCCACCTGTGCAGTCTACTGACAAAACATCCCTCCCTTGCTGTCTGCTTTTCGTATTTGAAAAACAGGAAGCTACGTTAGACTATAAACGTTGAAATTACTTTGCAAAAAGAAAAAGAAAGAAGAAAAAATAAAAACTGATTTTATTATAATTATTACAATTACTTTTATTTATTTAAATTTTTATTAGAAACAGAAAAAAAGAGTGCTTTTAAATAAATGTTGAGAAAGTGATTTAAATAATTAATGTAGATTAAAAAAAAAATTTGTTGAAACCAACCGTAACACAACTACTGTTCCTCAAAAAGGTTTTTTGAACAGGTATATACCATCCAATGAAGAAGATGCCGCAACCCTTCTAATGAAAGATGATCAGGAGAAAAACCCTTATGAATGCGATATCTGTAATGAAATTTTTACAAAAGAGATAGATTACACTCTTCACCTTTGTAGTCATTCGGGAGAAAAACGTTTTACATGTCATGTCTGTCCTCATAAAGCATTTGATAATGAAAAATCTTTTGTAGAACACATTAAAACAATGTGTGACGGTCGTAGATGTAGAAAAACTTTTCCAAATAGATCCATAATAAAAAATCATAAGATAAAGAAAAATGTCCATAAGGAAGGATAACACTATACTTGTCCTATATGTTCAAAAAATTTTTCAATAAAGCGTGTATTCGACAGACATTTGCGTGGTCACAAATTTATTTGTAACGTATGTCAAAAAGAATTTTTTACAGAAGACGAATTAGAAGTGCATTTTTGGATTCATCCTGGTGAAAAGCCATATAAATGTGATTTATGTTGGAAAAGATTTTCAGAAAAACCCCAATTACAAAAACATCTTAATATTCATAGTACCGAATTGTCTTTTCAATGTGCAATATGTGCAAAAACATTTGTACAAAAATCGGGTTTAAATATCAGTGAAAATATTTTCAAGTGCCACATATGTAAAAACGCATTTAAGTTACATGATTTCATTACTCATCTTCGCACCCATAAAAACTATATTTTTACATGTAACATTTGTCAGAAAACATTAGCTAATCAAGGGTTTTTAGAAATGCAACTCCTTGGCCAGTCTGGAGAAAATCCCTACAAGTGCCCATTTTGTAAGAAAACTTTTCCCCAACATGATCATTTACAGTCACATATTTCAACCCACAAACAAGAAAATTCATCAGTGGTTTTGAAAAATGCTGAACAGAATAGTGTACTTCAAATGGATATCTACCAGTGCCCATTTTGTGAGAAAAATTTTCCCCAACGTAATCATTTACAGTCACATATTTCAACTCACATACAACAAAATTTATTAGTGGTTATGAAAAATGACGAACAGAATAGTGTACTGCAAATGGAAATCTATCAGTGCCTATTTTGTGCAAAAGCATTTCTCTTACATAATCATGTGGAATCACATATTTCAATCCACATGCAAAAAAATTCAACAGTGGTTACGAAAAATTATGAGAAGAATAATGTACTTCAGATGAAAACCTACGATTGTTCATTTTGTCCAATAGCTTTTACTCGAAAAGATATTTTGAATATGCATATTCGATCTCACGAAGAAGAAAGTGGAATCCAGTTAATGAGACATCATGATGACGAACATCCTTACAAATGTGATGCCTGTCAAGAAAATTTTAATGAAAAAAGCGATTACTCTCTTCATCTTCGTAGGCATTCGAAAGAGATCCATGTTATATGTCGTTTTTGTCATAAAATATTTGATAATGAAAAATCTTTACACGATCATATTGCATGTCATTCTAAAGAAAATTTATATGAATGTCCTACATGTGGAAAGTCATTTTCAGAAAAATGCGATTTAAAATATCATGTTCATACAAAAGGAAAAGGAAAACCCTATGTATTTAATTTATCAATTCCCCAAAATGATCCTTTGCCGACACATATTGGAACTGACATACAAGAAAATCCATGAATGGTTATGAAAAATGACAAGAATGCTGTGTTTGAAATAGAAACCTAACAGTGTCCATTTTGAGATAAAGCTGTTTCACTAAACGATCATTTACAGTCACATATTCCAACCCATGTGCAAGAGAAATCATCAGTCGTTATGGAAAAGGACTTGAAAAATAATGTGCTTGAAATGAAAACCTACTAGTGTTTATTTTATCCAATAAAGTTTGTCAATTATTGAAAAGATATTTTGAATGAACATATTCAATCCCATGAAAAGAAAATGAAACCCTGTTAACAAAACCTGATAAGGACAAAAAAAATTTGCATGTGTGAATGTAAAGAAATTTTTAAGGAAGAAAGATATTTGGGTCTTCATTTTCGTAACCATTTTACATGTCATATTTGTTATATACTATTTGCTACTGAAAAAGCTTTAGAAGAACATATTACAAGCCATTCTAAAAAAAAATTGTATGAATGTCCCACTTGTGGAAAATCACTTTCTGAAAGATGCAAATTCAAATACCATATTGGTGTGCATGCAAAAGAAAAAGAAAAACCCTACATGTATAATATCTCAATTCTCCAAAATGATCATTTGCAGACACATATTGGAATCAACATTACAAGAAGATCCATTAATGGTTCTGAAAAATGATGAAAAGAATAATGTATCTGAAATGGAAACCTGCCCCTGCTCATTTTCTGAGAAATCTTTTTCACTAAATAATCATGTACAGTCACATATTTCCACATACAAGTGAATTCATCAGCGGTTTTGAAAAAGGACTTTAAGAATAATGTGCTTGAAATGAGAACATACTAGTATTCATTTTATCCAACACCTTTTGCTCGAAAATAATTTTTGAATAAGCATATTCGATCTCACAAACAAAAAGTGAAACTCTGTTAATCAAAGATAGTGACAAAAAAAAGCCTTACGTTTGTAATATCTGTAAAGAAAGAAGAAAATGATTACTATCTTCATTTTTGTAGTCATTCAAGAGAGAAATATTGTACATGCCATGTTTGTCATAAAGTATTTGATAGTGAAATATCTTTACATTATATGTGACTCTAAGGAAAAAAAAATCTATGAATGTCCTACTATATATTCTAAGGTACCCAAAAACAGAGTTTTTTCGCCAAAATGGCACATAACAAAAATTTCGCCAGCACCGATGCGTCTGTAACATCTGTTCCCTAATTTGCATTTTATCATGCAATATTAAATTTATTACGGTATATTAACCGGAAACAAACGCTGAACCGCTTATATATTGTTTTAAGTGCAAACATGTTAATGTGCCGTAAGGTTTCAAGCTTTTTTTTACCATAACACTGCTCTTAATAATTTTATTTTTCCTGAAATCCTCTTCTTTTCTGAATTCTTTAGTAAAAAATTAATTCATCTTACGTATAATTTAGTATTGTATAAAAGTTATATAATCAAGCTGAAGTAATCAATAAAGGCTTCAATTCTAACTTTTATAATTAACAATTGTAAAATCAGTAAAAATTACATTATGTTGGTACAATCATACAATTTTTTTTTAGTTTTATCAATATAAAATACATTTTAAGTTTTCAAGCTAAGCATAACATCATTCTCACTGGCGCAAACTTTTTTACATATACTATATATACGTACTTTTATGCTTAATCACCATGAATTCGAATAAAAATATATTTTCTACTTAATTGTAATGAAAAAAAAATGGCATCAATAAAGTTATAATGCATACAGATAAAATAAACCCAATAGACGCTATTCTCGTGACGTCACAGTAAATATGACTTTTATTCACTTATAAAAACAAAGTAACACGTGCACAAATATTTTTACCGAAATTTAACGTTCAAATTAAAAACTACGTCCAAAAAGCCACGTGTCTGAATATTTTTAATATTTCTACTTTCTCTGAAACAATGGAAGTAATCCATTGTTCCCCAGCCATTTATTGGATGAGTTCATACTGAAATCAACACACTGTGTTTTATTATATTTAGATGAGGAAATGCACATCAATAAAATAGAAATTAAAACCATAATGGCAATGATCTGTTAAAACATCTAGCTATAGTATCTTGTCTTTACATTAAATTGTGCAGAAAGCAAGTATTATACCAATTAATACTATTCATATTTTTTTAAATACTTTTAAATATTTCTGACACTATATTATTTTTTTTCTTTCAGGTGTTTTACGTATATGTTTCATTACCATATATTTTCATTTAACATTGCCGAAGAACTTATGAAACGGATATGTGGAATTTTATTTATATCCTAAATTCATCCTTTTGGAAGATACTAATGTCACACAAAAAGAAAGATGCAAGTTTTAAAATTTTATATAAAAGCTCGATTGTTACTATTCGCAAGTTTAGATTCAAAATTTATATATTCATCTAGATAACGTGTATGAAGTATTGAAATAAAAGTTATGAAAAGAACATTGTAAAATCTTAAACATGGATAATCTCTTTACGTGTGATTTTTGTCAAGAAGTGTTTCCTGAAGAGAGTAATTTACTTCAACATCTTAAAATTCATTTCGTGCGTTCGCCTTTTGCGTGTGATACCTGTGGAGAATTTTTTTTTGAAGAGAGGGATTATGCGCATCATCTTGATAGTCATTCGGAAGAAAAACCTCTTCGATGTCATATATGTTCTAAAGCATTTGATAGTGAAAATTCTTTACAAGAACACATTTTAAGTCATTCTAAGGAAAAAACATATCAATGCCTCACCTGTGGAAAATCATTTTCCGAAAAATGCAACTTAAAAAAACCCTTTAAACTTCACATCTGTCCGAAAGCATTTTCAGGAGAAAACTCATTGAACAGAGGTTTGCGTACACACGACACCACCGTGCTGTGCACACGACAAAAATACCGTTGCATACCTCGACACAGAGGAAAGGATTTTGTCTGTAACGTATGTCAAAAAGAATTTTATTCAAAAATTCAACTTGATATTCATTTTCGGATCCATTCTGGTGAGAAACCATATAAATGTGACGTCTGTCAAAGTACTTTTTCACACCAAAATAATTTGAAAGAACATTATCGTAATCATACTGGAGAAAAACCTCTTCATTGTGATTTGTGTCCGAAACGTTTTTCAGTGAAAAGAAACTTAACAAAACATCTTCGCACTCATACTGGTGAAAAACACTTTCATTGTGACATATGTGGAATAACATTTCCACATAAATCTACTTTAAATTATCATTTAAAAACTCATATCGGTGAAATATCTTTCAAGTGTCACTATTGCAAAAACAAATTTAATTTACAGCATGATTTAACTGCTCATCTGCGCACACATAAAAGAAATATTTTTATTTGTAAGGTTTGTCAGAAAGAATTTGCTGATGATGGTTTATTACAGATGCACTTTCTTAGCCATTCTGGAAAAAATTTCTACCAGTGCCCGTTTTGTGAAGAAGCATTTCGCCAAAATGATCATTTGCAGGCACATATTCCAACTCACATTCAAGAAAATTCATCAGTGGTTATAAAAGGTGACGAAAAGAATAATATAAGTTGAAATGAAAGCTGATGAATGTTCATTTTTCCATCTACTGTTCCTCATAAAGGTTTTTTGAACAGGCATATACTATCCAATGAAAAAGATGCCGGAACCCTTCTAATGAAAGATGATCAGGAGAAAAAGTCTTATGCCTGCGATATCTGTAATGAAATTTTTACAGAAGTGAGAGATTACGATCTTCACCTTCGTAGTCATTCAGCAGAAAACGTTTTACATGTCATGTTTGTCCTTAAAATGTATTTGATAATGAAAAATCTTTTGTGGAACACTCCAATAAAATGTTTGACGGTCCTACCTGTAAAAAAACCTTTCCAAATAGATTCATAATAAGAAATCATAAGATAAAGGAACATGTTCGTAAGAAAAAAGAACATTATCCTATATAACATTTGTCCTATATGTTCAAAAAAACTTTCAATAAAGCGCGAATTCGACAGACATTTCCGTGCTCACAAATTTATTTGTAACGTATGTCAAAAAGATTTTTTTACTAAAGACGAGTTGGAAGTGCATTTTCGGATTCATCCTGGTGAAAAGTCATACAAATGAGATTTATGCTGCGAAAGATTTTTAAAGAAACCCCAATTACAAAAACATCTTATTATTTATAGTGGCGAATGATGCTTCAAATGTGCAATATGTGCAAATACATTTGTACAAAAATCAGGTTTAAATATCAGTGAAAATATTTTCAAGTGCACATATGTAAAAATGCATTTAAGTTACATGATTTAATTTCTCATATTCGCACCCATGAAAACTGCATTTTTACATGTAACATTTGTCAGAAAGTGTTAGCCAGTGAAGGATTTTTACAAATGCAATTTTTTAGCCATTTTGGAGAAAATTCCTACCAATGCCCATTTTGTGAGAAAATTTTTCCGCAGCATGATTATTTACATTCACATATTTCAACCCACAAACAAGAAAATTCATCAGTGGATATAAAAAATGCTGAACAGAATAGGGTACTTCAAATGGAAATCTATCAGTGCCCATTTTGTGCAAAAGCATTTCTCTTACATAATCATGTGGAATCACATATTTCAATCCACATGCAAAAAAATTCAACAGTGGTTATGAAAAATTATGAGAAGAATAATGTACTTCAAATGAAAACCTACGATTGTTCATTTTGTCCAGTAGCTTTTACTCGAAAAGATATTTTGATTATACATATTCGATCTCACGAAGAAGAAAGTGGAATCCAGTTAATGAGACATCATGATGACGAACATCCTTACAAATGTGATATCTGTCAAGAAAATTTTAATGAAAAAAGCGATTACTCTCTTCATCTTCGTAGTCATTCGAAAGAGATCCATGTTATATGTCGTTTTTGTCATAAAATATTTGATAATGAAAAATCTTTACACGATCATATTGCATGTCATTCTAAAGAAAATTTACATGAATGTCCTACATGTGGAAAATCATTTTCAGAAAACTGCGATTTAAAATATCATGTTCATACAAAAGGAAAAAGAAAACCCTTTTATGTAAAGAAATTTTTAAGGAAGAAAGATATTTGGGTCTTCATCTTCGTAACCATTTTACATGTCATATTTGTTATATACTATTTGCTAGTGAAAAATCTTTAGAAGAACATATTGCAAGCCATTCTAAGAAAAAATTGTATGAATGTTCCACTTGTGGAAAATCACTTTCTGAAAGATGCAAATTCAAATACCATATTGGTGTTCATACAAAAGAAAAAGAAAAACCCTGTATGTATCATATCCCAATTCCACAAAATGATCATTTGCAGACACATATTGGAATCAACATTACAAGAAGATCCATCAATGGTTCTAAAAAAGGATGAGAAGAACAATCTGTTTGAAATGGAAACCTACCCCTGACCATTTTGTGAGAAAGCTTTTTCACTAAATGATGATTTACAATCACATATTTCTACATACAAGCGAATTCATCAGCGGTTATGAAAAAGGATTTTAAGAATAATGTGCTTGAAAAGAGAACATACCAGTATTCATTTTATCCCATAGCTTTTGCTCGAAAATAATTTTTGAATAAGCATATTCTATGTCACGAACTAGAAAGTGAAACCCTGTTAATCAAAGATGGTGACCAGAAAAAGCCTTACGTTTGTGATATCTGTAAAGAAAGAAGAAAATGATTACTATCTTCATTTTTGTAGTCATTCAAGAGCGAAATAATGCACATGTCATGTTTGTCATAAAGTATTTGATAGTGAAGTATCTTTACATTATATGTGATTCTAAGGGAAAAAAAATCTATGAATGTCCTACTTGTGGAAAACCATTTTTAGAAAGATGCGAACTAAAAAGCATGTTAGTGTTCATACAAAAGAAATATCCTTTTTATGTCACATCTGTCCAAAAACGTATTCATCAAAAACCTTATTGAACTAACATTTGTTTGCTCACGAAGGAAAGAACTTTGTAACATTAATACATAGATCATAAATATTTATACGTAGATCATAAATATTTTATTTTTATTTTATGTCATAGTTTTTTTTTTCATGTCGTCTTCATTACATTTTTCACCATGTGTAAAATATTTTATACATGATTCATAACGCATTAATGTATGAATTTGAAACAGAATTTGTTACTAAAACTCATTTGGAAATTCATTTTCATAGTCACTATAAGGAAAAAACCATATGTAAGACTTACTTTTGAAAAGCCACTTAAAGAAAGATCCTTGTTAAAAAATCACATTCGTGTTCATAGCAAAAATGAACACTATATATTGCTTTATATATTCAAATGTATTATTTTAACTTTTGTGCTTATTCGACAGGCATTTGCTTGCCCATAAATTTGTCTGTAACGTATGTGAAAAGAGTTTTATTACTAAATCTGAGTTGGAAGTGCAAATTTAGGATCCATTCCATTGCAAAATACATGAAATGGGATTTCTGTCAAAAAAGTTTTTCATAGAAACCACATTTGAAAGACCATCTTCTTATGCATACTGGAGAATTGTCGTTTCATTGGTACGTCTGTGCAAAAACCTTTTTACAATCATATATATGTATAATGCCTATGCAAACTCAGAAGAAAATTTTTGAAAATGTTATAGGTATACCATCTATGTTAGAATTTTTTGTAGTGTGAATCGTTTAAGTTAATTAATTAATAAATAAAAATAATTAAATGTTTTAAAATAGTGAGTCAGTGAAAATAGTATTTTTTTCGTGTATTTATTTTTTAATGATTTTCTGACAGTCATAAAGAAAGTAATTTTCAACCACTCTGAAAAAAATCCAATAAAATTACAATTTGAGTGTAACTCTGTCATTGGCGACTGTTTTATTTTAGTAAGAATGTGGCCGAGGAAAGTCCTGCAAACACTTACCAAAATCAACGAATTCACAAAAATAAATATTATTAACCTAAATAATATGTATGACATTAAAAGAAAAGAAAACAGTGATGTTTTAAGATGTAAAAGAAATTTTTATTTTAACTCTTCAACTTCAATTTAACTCAAATTGTTTAAACTAAAACACTCTAAGAAGTAGAAAATAATTTTATTTTCAATCTGTATTAAAAGGGAAACTTTTCTATATCATTAATAACTTTCATATACAGTAGAGTTTGGATTAGCCGAGGTAACAAAAAAAGAATTATGAAAATAAGCTTGTATAAAATAGTTAAGTAAAAAATATTGCTCTTTTCCAGACTTTTATAACTACTGGAAAAAAAAATTTAGACGCTATAAGAAAATTGTTTTATATTTGTCGGTTTAACTATATATTTTGAAATATGACGTAATTTGATCAATGTATGTTTTTCACACTTAATAATTTATTATTAAAAAAATATATTTTTTAATATTCACGTGTAAATATATTTTCAATTAAAACGTGTTTTGGAAATATTTTTTTGAACTTTTTAAAAATCTGGCAACATCAGATAAAAACGACTATTTCAAACCATGAATTAAATCTCTATTCAGATAATAAAATTAAAAATTTGAAAACAAACTTTTTATATTTGCATTTGTTATAATGCTGTTTAATGACATTTAGTGCATTTTCATGTTCATTAATGTTTTTCTAAGAAGGTGTTGTACAAGGTACATGCATTTAACATGATGTATAATCATACTTTGATGTCCACTAACTCATTCAATTTTTATTCATATGCAGAAAGAAGGCACAATTCATAGTCGAATGGTACCCTTACCTTCTCTCTGCGATAATTTGGTGATAAAATAGCATTGGTGAGATAACAGAAGTGAAAGGTAGTGGAAATTTGGTAATTTCGACATAATGTTAGATAAATACATTGTATAAACCTTTCATATCTTTTTTGAAGGGAACCGCAAATATTCACTTTTATTTATTTTTACTAGTGTAAATACAGGTCCTAAGATGATGGATAGAAATCAGGGTTCTCACTTAAAATTTGAAATAATTGATAAAAATTGACATATACTATTCATCGACAATAAAGGAAAGTGGCATGTTAAGTTGAGGGCCTGGTTAATGCACGGCCTCTGGGATTTTAACAACAAATTAGTAATCTGGTGTAAATAAGATGAGAGGGAAATTGCAGATGTATCTTAATTAGTGAAAGGAAACATATACATATTAAATGAAATGTCAATACAAATAGTTTTTACTGACTGACTTGTACTCTAAGAAATATAAACATGTTTATATACTATTCATTGACAATAAGGAAAACTTACCTGAATTTTTACGTTAAGATTAAGACTGTTACGTTAAATCTGAACGTTAAGTTCAGATCCTCTGGAGTTTTTACAATATTTTTTTTGTATCTTGTGTAAATAAGATGACAGAACAGAAAAGAAATTACAGATCTTTCTTAGTTAGTAAACAGAAACAAATATAGATATAGTTCTCATTGGGGTACAGATGTCGCAGACGCACAGGGATATTTTTTTGGTGCCAAAAGGGCGATTTTGTACCGGTATTTTGCTTTGTAGGGCAACCCGGTAGAACAGATTCTGTGTGTTTTATATTAAATTAAACATTGTGAGTTTTCTGATAAATTAATCAGTGTGTAATAAAATAATTTGTGTGTGTTTGTAATAAAAATTGTGTTTTTTAGAAATAAAAAAAGTTATGTGTTTATTATAGTAAAATAAACTGTTTCATAATAAAATAAAACTAACATGCTGTTTTTGAAAGCTACGCTTAACAGGTACCCAAAAACAGAGTTTTCTCGCCAAAATGTCACAAAACAAAAATTTCGCCAACACCGATGCGTCTGTAACATCTGTTCCCTAATTTGCATTTTATCATGCAATATTAAATTTATTATGGTATATTAACCGGAAACAAACGCTGAACCGCTTATATATTGTTTTAAGTGCAAACGTGTTAATGTGCCGTAACGTTTCAAGCTTTTTTTTACCATAACACTGCTCTTAATAATTTTATTTTTCCTAAAATCCCCTTCGTTTCTGAATTCTTTAGTAAAAAATTAATTCATCTTACGTATAATTTAGTATTGTATAAAAGTTATATAATCAAGCTGAAGTAATCAATAAAGGCTTCAATTCTAACTTTTATAATTAACAATTGTAAAATCAGTAAAAATTACATTATGTTGGTACAATCATACAATTTTTTTTTAGTTTTATCAATATAAAATACATTTTAAGTTTTCAAGCTAAGCATAACATCATTCTCACTGGCGCAAACTTTTTCACATATACTCTATATACGTACTTTTATGATTAATTACCATAAATTCGAATAAAAATATATTTTCTACTTAATTGTAATGAAAAAAATGGCATCAATAAAGTTATAATGCATACAGATAAAATAAACCCAATAGACGCTATTCTCGTGACGTCACAGTAAATATGAATTTTATTCACTTATAAAAACAAAGTAACACGTACAGAAATATTTTTACTGAAATTTAACGTTCAAATTAAAAACTACGTCCAAAAAGCCACGTGTCTGAATATTTTTATTATTTCTACTTTCTCTGAAACAATGGAAGTAATCCATTGTTCCCCAGCCATTTATTGGATGAGTTCATACCGAAATCAACACACTGTGTTTTATTATATTTAGACTAGCAAGCTTCGCCCGCTACGCTGGTCGGTTTCTCCAAACGAATTTTGAATCAAACTAAATATACCGGTGAATTGCATTTATCCAACAATGTACGCTTTTGGTCAGACAGCTACAGGAAAATAAAAAAAGAGATCGCATATCAATTTATTGCCTTGCACTACTAAGTATTTGTCTGGCTTTAAATATGATCCTCATATTGATTATTCCAGGAATAAGCCTGTTGATCTCGGATCTCAGTTACCCTGCACCTCGTGCCGTGCCTTGAAGTGGCAAGATGAGACTCCCTGGATATGTTGCAGTGGCGGTAATAAAGAAGATATAGTAATGGATGCGTTTTTAAAAATTATAACTTGTAATGTTAGAAATATTGATGAGTTGGCGCTAAAGGCATCACCAAATTATAGAAAATGTGCAATATCGAAACCGTACAGACCCTCGAAACTTTACTTCAGCAAGCATATTTTATTTAAAACTCACAATTACATAAATATCCGTAAGAATAATTGGTACTTTTATATTGCTGGGCGCCAGTAAAAACTCACCAAATCTAGTTTCAATTGGCATCATTTCAATTGAAACATTTTGCGTGACATTTTATTTGTATTGTTATGTTTGTTTTTATGTATTTTATTATGATTATATTTTAGTTATTTTAAATAAGTTTTTTAAGATATTATATCGCAATGTTAAAATAATGGCTAGTTGTTATTAGCTAACGTTAAAATATTAGAAGGAAAAAAAAAAAAAAAGGATTGGCGAGATTTAAAAAAAATTTGGCGATCACTGGCACCCAGCTAACATAAAAATACCGAATAATATTCAATTCCAAATTCCCGAAGCAAACAAAAAAGTTAAACAAAGAGCCCGGGAACTGGCATTATTGAGATTTCATCTAATCAAAATATCAGGTGATTTTTTTTCTTATCCAGTATCTTATAAATCGCCAATTATTGTTTGATCTTTAACAATGACGAATGTATTTTAGAAAATATCACTTGGCGATCAATGCAATAAATTTTAAGGTTTTGTCGCCAAAGGCAACGCCAAATTCGAAAATGTGCAATATCTCACGAATTGTTGGAGTTAGAATATTTTTATTTGGTACCATTCGATTCAGCATGCAAAAATGCATTGAAATAAATTATCATTTGACAAATAAATATAAAACCCGATTTTTAAGAAATTTTGTTATTGTTTGTTCCCATTTTAACCCCTTTAGGGATGGAATTTTAGGAAAACTTTCTTATTGCGTCTCTACATCCGAAGAAGTATTTTCCCCGCAAATTTCGTGTTTGTAGCTTCAGTAGTTTGGACTGTGCGTTAATGATATCCCAAGTCAGGACTTCCTTTTACATAATATAGAATTTTATATACAGATAAAATTAACCATTATTATTACCTATCAGGCTTTGCTCGCTACGCTGGTCGGTTTATCCAAAAAAAAACTTTAATCAAACTAAATATATCGGTGAATTTGATTGTGTGTTTTAAAGAAACATGAACTTTTACCTTCATGTCCTTCCGCATTGGTGTAAAACGATCCGAAAGCCATTATGCTGTTACATTTTCTAAAGTGTTACACGAAATTTAGGCGGTTAAAGACCAACGCGTTTATTTAATCATTTGCAGTATGATTTTCTAAAGAACGATATAACGATATGCAATATACTAAAACTATCCTGGAAAATTAACAATGCAAGTTCCATAGAAATCCATTCAGCAGAATCTTTAAAAAAGTCTAATGTTTCATAATTGGGTTCAACTGATTATAGAAATGCCCCCACCCTAACTAACAGTGCAAGTTCCAGCATAATCCATTCAGCAGAGTTCAAGGTATAAGCGGCAGGATTGAAATTCCCTTTGAATTATACATATACAGTAGACAGATAAATGTATCTTTCATAATCGTCTTCACCTGTTGATAGAACTCTCAGGGATTTTGTAGAAAGTATATGCTGGTATACGCCGTCAACCTTCTGGAATTTTTAAGACTAAATTCTGCACACCGTCCGTAGCTATAACATATACTCTCTAGTATATATCCTCTGTCTATAGAGTATATGCACTGTTTTTTTTTACGACTACACCACTGACAACTTTCTTCCATAGCTCCATAACTAAACAATGTAGAAAATCAATTCCTGAAATATTATCACACTGCGAAATTCCCATCAAAATCCGTTCAGTAGAACTTTAAAAAAGGTAATCTTTCATAATCGGGTTCACCTAATTTTATCTATAACTTCCTCCCGTGGCTCTATAAATAAGCAATGTAGAACAATGTACTTTATTTTAAAACCTTTCTAAAACGAATTACCTTACTAACAGTGAAATCATATAAAAATCTGTTCGGTAGAACCTGAGTTTTAACCGATCGGAATGGAATAAGAATTTGCGTTTTATAAATATTATAGATGATTATGATATGATTTTTGTAATCGGATTCGTTGTCAAGCTTTCGCTTCAGAAAACACAACGCAGGCGAAAACTTTGCTCCACAGAAGTACCAACCATCCCCACAAAATTACCTAACTAACAGTCAGGGATGAGATTTCTCCGCTTTTTTGCATACCAGTATAATCTTACAGAAAAGGCTTTTTTATTTAATCGGAACATTCTGAAATTTAAAAGAACAACGTTTTCTCTAACATTATACTGGTATGCAAAAAAGCGGAGAAATCTCATCCCTGCTAACATTGTAAATCGCACCAAAGTCCGTACAGCAGAACTCAAATTATAAACGGTCGGAATGAAATACGAATTTGCATTTTAAATACAGAGTAGATATATCTTTCATAATTGCATTCACCTTTTCCAATCACTTTTCCATTAGCTCTATCACTAAGCAACAAAAAATGATATGTTATAGGGTCATTAACCATACCTGAAAAATCACTTCCATTAACATTCGTTCAGTAGAATTTTTTTAAGTAATCTTTAATAATCGGGTTCACATAATTTTAGAGCTTTCCTCTTTAGCTCTATAACAAAACAACGTAGAATAGCTATACGCTAAAACCTTTCAAAAAACATTACCTGATTAAAATGTGAATATGCGGTTTATACTCATAGTAGATGATGATATGATTTTCTGTAACAGGATTAATCATGAAGATTTCGCTTCAAACATAAATGATGCTTTCAACATTGTGGCTAATACGCCAATTGGCGAGGTATCCGATTGCGGAAAATTAGCCCGAAATCGTATGAATAACTACCCAAAGAAAAAGAGAAACATGGCTGAAGACTGAAAACAAATAAAGCAGTAATACATAATACCAATCAGACTTTCGACACTTTATTTGGTACTTCTCCATTATCCCGTCGATCACTTTTCATAAAAAAAAAACTATCGCCAAACTATAAGATTTAACGCTAAAAATGCAGTCCCATTCACTTGACGTCAGAAGTATTAAACGTGTTTGTTATGTCATGAAGCGGTTTTTAATTCGGCATTTACCTGTATTTTTCATTTTGTTTTCTGATATTTTTGTTATTTCGTTAATTAAAATAAAAATTGCGTCCTTAAACGGCTGTGCCATGACATTAAAAGAGAAAATGCATTGTAAAAATGTTGCGTTTCATAGTTAAGTGCAATAGATCAATTTCAACTGACGTCACAAACATTAATTCACCAGCCGAGAAGGATAATTAAGAAAAATAATGTAAATAAATAAATATTCAGGATTTTGTTTTCTATTTTCATTAATATATTGTAATTTTTTTGTGTTAAAACTTACTGGACACTTTGGTGAGTGGTGCGTTTCCGAATTTATTTTATTTTATTTATTTATTTTGACATTCCAATGACAACATTCTTCCATTTGTTTATTTGGAGTTCATTCATGTTTGGCGATGATTTTTTTAAATTTTTTTATGAAAAGTGGTCAACGGAATAATAGATCTGAAGACCCTTTATTTTAGCAATCACGTTTTATTTTAAATCATGGCGTTTCTAGAAATAATAATAATACACAATTACATAAATATCTGTAAAAATAATATTCAATTCCCAATTGAGCAGTTAATGTTTCTATCTGCAAAAATAAACAAAAAGATTTAATTTGAATTTCTTCCATTGCTATAGTAACGGACGTATTTTTAGAAATTATCACTTGTATTGTTAGAATTGTTAGATTTTGACGTCAAAGACTTCGCTAAATTAGAAAAATGTGCAATATCTCACAAACTATTTGACTTATGAGTATTTAATTAATACCATTCGATTCAGCATACAAAAATACATTAAAATATGTTATCATTTGTCACGTAACTATAATACCCGATTTTTAAGGAATTTTTTAAAAGTTTGTTCCCCTTTTTACCCCCCTTAGGGGTGGAGTTTTTGAAAATCCCGTCTTAGTGCGCCTCTACATACTAAGACGTATTTTTCCTGCAAGTTTTGTCTTTGTAGGTTCAGTAGTTTTGGCTGTGCGTTGATCATCTAGCCAGAAAGGACTTTCTTTTATATATATAGATGTGCGTTGATCATCTAGCCAGAAAGGACTTTCTTTTATATATATAGATGTGCGTTGATCATCTAGCCAGAAAGGACTTTCTTTTATATATATAGATGAGGAAATGCACATCAATAAAATAGAAATTAAAACCATAATGGCAATGTTCTGTTAAAACATCTAGCGACAGTATCTTGTCTTTAAATTAAATTGTGCAGAAAGCAAGTATTATACCAATTAATACTATTCATATTTTTTAAATACTTTTAAATATTTCTGACACTATATTGTTTTTTTTTCTTTCAGGTGTTTTACGTATATGTTTCATTACCATATATTTTCCTTTAACATTGCCGAAGAACTTATGAAACGGATATGTGGAATTTTATTTATATCCTAAATTCATCCTTTTGGAAGATACTTATGTCACACAAAAAGAAAGATGCAAGTTTTAAAATTTTATACAAAAGCTCGATTGTTACTATTCGCAAGTTTAGATTGAAAATTTATATATTCATCTAGATAACGTGTATGAAGTATTGAAATAAAAGTTATGAAAAGAACATTGTAAAATCTTAAACATGGATAATCTCTTTACGTGTGATTTTTGTCAAGAAGTGTTTCCTGAAGAGAGTAATTTACTTCAACATCTTAAAATTCATTTCGTGCGTTCGCCTTTTGCGTGTGATACCTGTGGAGAATTTTTTTTTGAAGAGAGGGATTATGCGCATCATCTTGATAGTCATTCGGAAGAAAAACCTCTTCGATGTCATATATGTCCTAAAGTATTTGATAGTGAAAATTCTTTACAAGAACACATTTTAAATCATTCTAAGGAAAAAACATATGAATGTCTCACCTGTGGAAAATCATTTTCCAAAAGATGCAACTTAAAACACCCCTTTAAACTTCACATCTGTCCGAAAGCATTTTCAGGAGAAAACTCATTGAACAGACGTTTGCGTACACACGACACCACCGTGCCGTGCACACGACAAAAATACCGTTGCATACCTCGACACAGAGGAAAGGATTTTGTCTGTAACATATGTCAAAAAGAATTTTATTCAAAAATTCAACTTGATATTCATTTTCGGATCCATTCTGGTGAGAAACCATATAAATGTGACGTCTGTCAAAGTACTTTTTCACACCAAAATAATTTGAAAGAACATTATCGTAATCATACTGGAGAAAAACCTTTTCATTGTGATTTGTGTCAGAAACGTTTTTCAGTGAAAAGAAACTTAACAAAACATCTTCGCACCCATACTGGTGAAAAACCCTTTCATTGTGACATGTGTGGAATAACATTTGCACACAAATCTACTTTAAATTATCATTTAAAAACTCATATCGGTGAAAAAATTTTCAAGTGTCACTATTGCAAAAACAAATTTAATTTACAGCATGATTTAACTGCTCATCTGCGCACACATAAAAGAAATATTTTTATTTGTAAGGTTTGTCAGAAAGAATTTGCTGATGATGGTTTATTACAGATGCACTTTCTTAGCCATTCTGGAAAAAATTTCTACCAGTGCCCGTTTTGTGAAGAAGCATTTCGCCAAAATGATCATTTGCAGGCACATATTCCAACTCACATTCAAGAAAATTCATCAGTGGTTATGACAAGTGACGAAAAGAATAATATGCTTGAAATGAAAGCCCATGAATGTTCATTTTGTCCATCTACTGTTCCTCATAAAGGTTTTTTGAACAGGCATATACTATCCAATGAAAAAGATGCCGGAACCCTTCTAATGAAAGATGATCAGGAGAAAAAGCCTTATGCCTGCGATATCTGTAATGAAATTTTTACAGAAGAGAGAGATTACGATCTTCACCTTCGTAGTCATTCGGCAGGAAAACGTTTTACATGTCATGTTTGTCCTCAAAATGTATTTGATAATGAAAAATCTTTTGTGGAACAGTCTAAAAAAATGTGTGACGGTCCTACCTGTAAAAAAACCTTTCCAAATAGATTCATAATAAGAAATCATAAGATAAAGGAATATGTTCGTAAGAAAGAAGAACACTATATTTGTCCTATATGTTCAAAAAAAATTTCAATAAAGCGCGAATTCGACAGACATTTGCGTGCTCACAAATTTATTTGTCACGTATGTCAAAAAGATTTTTTTACTAAAGACGAGTTAGAAGTGCATTTTCGGATTCATCCTGGTGAAAAGCCATAAATTTGAGATTTATGCTACGAAAGATTTTCAGAGAAACCCCAATTACAAAAACATCTTATTATTTATAGTGGCGAATGATATGCTTTAAATGTGCAATACATTTGTACAAAAATCAGGTTTAAATATCAGTAAAAATATTTTTAAGTGCCACATATGTAAAAATGCATTTAAGTTACATGATTTCATTTCTCATATTCGCACCCATGAAAACTGCATTTTTGCATGTATTATTTGTCAGAAAGTGTTAGCCAGTCAAGGGTTTTTACAAATGCAATTTTTCAGCCATTCTGGAGAAAATTCCTACCAATGCCCATTTTGTGAGAAAACTTTTCCCCAGCATGATTATTTACAGTCACATAGTTCAACCCACAAACACGAAAATTCATCAGTGGTTATGAAAAATGACGAACAGAATAGTGTACTTCAAATGGAAATCTATCAGTGCCCATTTTGTGCAAAAGCATTTCTCTTACATAATCATGTGGAATCACATATTTCAATCCACATGCAAAAAAATTCAACAGTGGTTATGAAAAATTATGAGATGAATAATGTACTTCAGATGAAAACCTACGATTGTTCATTTTGTCCAATAGCTTTTACTCGAAAAGATATTTTAAATATGCATATTCGATCTCACGAAGAAGAAAGTGGAATGCATTTAATGAGACATCATGATGACGAACATCCTTACAAATGTGATATCTGTCAAGAAAATTTTAATGAAAAAAGCTATTACTCTCTTCATCTTCGTAGTCATTCGAAAGAGATCCATGTTATATGTCGTTTTTGTCATAAAATATTTAATAATGAAAAATCTTTACACGATCATATTGCATGTCATTCTAAAGAAAATTTACATGAATGTCCTACATGTGGAAAATCATTTTAAAAAAAATGCGATTTAAAAAATCATGTTCATACAAAAGGAAAAAGAAAACCCTATGTATTTAATTTATCAATTCCCCAAAATGATCCTTTGCCGACACATATTGGAACTGACATACAAGAAAATCCATGAATGGTTATGAAAAATGACGAGAAGAATGGTGTGTTTGAAATAGAAACCTAACAGTGTCCATTTTGAAATGAAGCTGTTTCACTAAACGATCATTTACAGTCACATATTCCAACCCATGTGCAAGAGAAATCACCAGTCGTTATGGAAAAGGACTTGAAAAATAATGTTCTTGAAAAGAAAACCTACTAGTGTTTATTTTATCCAATAAAGTTTGTCAATTATTGAAAAGATATTTTGAATGAACATATTCGATCCCATGAAGAAAATGAAACCCTGTTAACAAAACCTGATAAGGACAAAAAAATTTGCATGTGTGATATATGTAAAGAAATTTTTAAGGAAGAAAGATATTTGGGTCTTCATCTTCGTAACCATTTTACATGTCATATTTGTTATATACTATTTGCTAGTGAAAAATCTTTAGAAGAACATATTGCAAGCCATTCTAAGAAAAAATTGTATGAATGTTCCACTTGTGGAAAATCACTTTCTGAAAGATGCAAATTCAAATACCATATTGGTGTTCATACAAAAGAAAAAGAAAAACCCTGTATGTATGATATCCCAATTCCACAAAATGATCATTTGCAGACACATATTGGAATCAACATTACAAGAAGATCCATCAATGGTTCTAAAAGAGGATGGGAGGAACAATCTGTTTGAAATGGAAACCTACTCCTGCCCATTTTGTGAGAATGCTTTTTCACGAAATGATGATTTACAGTTATTCAATTTATCCCATAGCTTTTGCTCGAAAATAATTTTTGAATAAGCATATTTTGTCTCACGAACAAGAAAGTGAAACCCTGTTAATCAAAGATGGTGACAAGAAAAAGCCTTACGTTTGTGATATCTGTAAAGAAAGAAGAAAATGATTACTATATTCATTTTTGTAGTCATTCAAAAGAGAAATAGTGTACATGTCATGTTTGTCATAAAGTATTTGATAGTGAAATATCTTTACATTATATGTGATTCTAAGGAAAAAAAAATCTATGAATGTCCTACTTGTAGAAAACCACTTTTAGAAAGATGCGAATTAAAAAGCATGTTAGTGTTCCTACAAAAGAAATATCGTTTTTATGCCACATCTATCCAAAAACGCATTCATCAAAAACCTTATTGAACTAACATTTGTTTGCTCATGAAGGAAAGAATTTTGTTTGTAACTTAATACATAGATCATAAATATTTATACGTAGATCATAAATATTTTATTTTTATTTTTCCTCAAAGTTTTTTTTTTTTCATGTCGTCATCATTACATTTTTCACCATGTATAAGATATTTTATAGATGATTCATAAAGCATTGATGTATGAATTTGAAATAGAATTTGTTACTAAAACTCACTTGGAAATTCATTTTCATAGTCACCCTAAGGAAAAAACCGTATGTAAGACTTACGTGTGAAATGCCACTTAAAGAAAGATCCTTGTTAAAAATTCACATTCGTGTTCATAACAAAAAGAACACTATATATTGCTTTATATATTCAAAAGTATTATTTTATTTATTGTGCTTATTCGACAGGCATTTATTTGCTCACAAATTTGTCTGAAACGTTTGTGAAAAGAATTTTATTACTATATCTGAGTTGGAAGTGCAATTTAGGACCCAATCCGTTGCAAAAAACATGTAAATGGGATTTCTGTCAAAAAAGTTTTTCATAGAAATCACATTTGAAAGACCATCTTCTTATATATACTGGAGGATTGTCGTTTCATTGGTACGTCTGTGCAAAAACCTTTTTACAATCATATATATATAATGCCTATGAAAACTCAGAAGAAAATTTTTGAAAATTTTGTAGATATACCATCTATGCTGGAATTTTTTGTGCTGTGAATCATGTAAGTTAATTAATTAATAAATAAAAATAATTGTTTTAAAATAGTGAGTCAGTGAAAATAGTATTTTTTTTCGTGTATTTATTTTTTAATGATTTTCTGACAGTCATAAAGAAAGTAATTTTCAACCACTGTGAAAAAAATCCAATAAAATTACAATTTGAGTGTAACTCTGTCATTGGCGACTGTTTTATTTTAGTAAGAATGGTGTTTCTGGCCGAGGAGAGTCCTGCAAACACTTACCAAAATCAACGAATTCACAAAAATAAATATTATTAACCTAAATAATATGTATGACATTAAAAGAAAAGAAAACAGTGATGTTTTAAGATGTAAAAGAGATTTTTATTTTAACTCTTCAACTTCAATTTAACTCAAATTGTTTAAACTAAAACACTCTAAGAAGTAGAAAATAATTTTATTTTCAATCTGTATTAAAAGGGAAACTTTTCTATATCATTAATAACTTTCATATACAGTAGAGTTTGGATTAGCCGAGGTAACAAAAAAAGAATTATGAAAATAAGCTTGTATAAAATAGTTAAGTAAAAAATATTGCTCTTTTCCAGACTTTTATAACTACTGGAAAAAAAAACAATGGCACTCCGGGAGTGCCGACAGAAGTGAAAACTTGAACAATTACGTGTGTATTTTTTGAATCGTCAGGAAACGTTTTATTGCGCAGGAAATACTTTTAAATGAAGTGTTTTTTAAATTCATTATTATAAACTACTACTACAAAAATTATATTACAATTTTCATTTAATGCGCTATTGTACATGAAAAATAATGCATATTATTTTACATACGAAAATTGCAATCTATTGCTTAAAACGTAAATTTACAAATAAATGAAATATAAAATTTAATTAATTGGTATTCTTTGAAATGAATACCAATGAAACTTATGAATTTTCATCCACAATTTAAACAACTCTCAATACATTCATCATTTCTTCCATGAGAGTTAGTTTCATATCTTTTGTAATAACATTTATCTGCAAAATAGGGTTCCCGCTTCCTATCACTCCAAGAATGACTTCTTTGCTGCCTGTCTTGTTTACGGTATTCGTGAACATTATGCTTTTTTTCAATCTTCATACTGCGCGTATTGTTTGCGGTATCTATAATTTCTATCAACAAACTTTTATTTTCTATAAAATGATTTCACTTCATTTCCGTATCGGTAACCACGTTTCTTAAAACTTTCGTGGAATATTTCATTATTTTCATTTTTTTTTTTATATTACTTCCGTCTATTTTTTTTTTCTCGTGCTCGTTAAATTATAATATTTTCCGTGTTTTGTTATTTCATTTTCATCTTTTGATTTGGTCTCGCGAGTTGAGTCACTTTTATTGTTTTCACCGCGCGTGCTAAATTTATTTTGAAATTATTTTCTGAATTATTTTTATTCATAATACCAATCATTTCGCTTTCTGCACGTGAACTATTTCCTTTTGATACTTTCGCTTCATTGTATGAATTGGCAACATATACAGAGGTGTCGGTAACAGTGTCGCGAATTCAATGGTTTTTTCCCATCTCAAAAAATGCCCAACGCGCCTAAAGAAGTTTTCACTTCAAAAATTTAGACGCTATAAGAAAATTGTTTTATATTTGACGGTTTAACTATATATTTTGAAATATGACGTAATTTGATCAATGTATGTTTTTCACACTTAATAATTTATTATTAAAAAATATATTTTTTAATATTCACGTGTAAATATATTTTCAATTAAAACGTGTTTTGGAAATATTTTTTTGGACTTTTTTAAAATCTGGCAACATCAGATAAAAACGACTATTTCAAACCATGAATTAAATCTCTATTCAGATAATAAAATTAAAAATTTGAAAAAAAACTTTTTATATTTGTATTTGTTATAATGCTGTTTAATGACATTTAGTGCATTTTCATGTTCATTAATGTTTTTCTAAGGTATTGTACAGGTTAGTAACATGGATTTAACATGAGTATAATGTATAATCATACTTTGATGTCCACTAACTCAATAAATATTTATTCATATGCAGAAAGAAGGCACAATTCATAGTCGAATGGTACCCTTCACATCTCTCTGCGATAATTTGGTGATAAAATAGCATTGGTGAATACAGAAGTAGAAGGTAGTGGTAATTTGGTAAGTTCGACGTAATGTCAGCTAAATGCATTGTATAAAGTTCAGTATACACATTTCATATCTTTTTTGAAGGGCACCGCAAATTTTCACTTTTATTTATTTTTACTAGTGTAAATAACCGTCCTAAGATGGTGGATAGAAATCATGATTTTCACTTAAAATTTGAAATAATTGATAAAAATATGCATATACTATTATTCATCGACAATAAAGGAAAGTGGCATGAAACGTTCAGTTGAGGACTTGGTTAATGCGCGGCCTCTGGGATTTTAACAACAAATTAGTAATCTGGTGTAAATAAGATGAGGGGAAATTGCAGTGATAAATTAGTAAAAGGAATTAGTGAAAGGAAACATATATATATATATATATATCATATATTCTAATACGAGCAAATCTTGTGTGTGGTTATATATATATATACCGTGAAACTTCCATTTAACGAAGTCTCATCTTTACACTTAAAAACTTCGTTATGAAGAAAATTCGTTATATAGAAATCAGTTTAAATTTATGAAATTTTTCCTTCAGATATGACAAACAGGTATTGGATTCAGAAGAATTTGATTCAGTTTCAAGTATGAAACCGTCTTTTACAAAACAGTTGTGTACGGTCGATGAAATCACGTCACATTCCCAAGCTTTGGCTCAAGCTTTCATCAGTTCTGATACACAGGTTCTCAAACTAATGTTTTCACTATATTCTCTTTTTTCTGTCTTTTTCGATAATGTACTTCAAGATTTTTTATTATTCCTTAGACTAATGGCTGAAGTTTTGAAAACTTTGACGTTCGATTTGCATTTTGAAGCACATTCTTGTGGATGCACAAAGCTATCTTGTCTGTGAGCAATGGAAGGTCAGAATGGTAACTGTCTGACTCTGATATTTTTTGCTTCAATGCATCTGACGCCATTACGTCACTGCATTTTCTATATCATTGAATGTAAAAAAGAGATTTTGACTTCCCCCAACTGTTAGCGCTGGAGTCTCGGTTTGAGAGAGCAATGATAACAAGTGTTTTTCTTAGTGTAAAAAAAAAATTGTTTTATTTAGCACCAAGCAGAATGGAAATTATTTAAATTATTCATTTTCGCACAATCCGCTGAAATAAATTCGCATATCCATCGCAACGGCAACCTCTTAGTTTGAATTACACGTACAAAAGTGAAATAAACTTCGTTATATAGAATATATTTTTCGTAATATGGAGATTAATTTACATGCTAATGGTGTTCAAAGTCAAAGTTCTGCAGAAAATTTCGTTAAGTAGAAAATTTCGTTAAATAGGGACTTCGTTAAAGGTAAGTTCTACTATATATATATATACTAGCTGTTACCCGTGACTTCGTTCACGTAACATTAAAAAAAGTATAAATGCATTAATTTAGTAAAACATTTCACTTGATAATTAACAACATATATAATTAACCAAAGCTTTATCACATTTTATAGGAGACCATACGGTATATCTTTGCTATAGGGTCCTTGACATAACCCAGTCTTAAAAAAGTGAAATTTCATGCCAAATAATATATACAATCGCGAAAATGAAACTGCAACTAATGAAAAAAGGAGGACCAAGTAAAATCGTGAAAATCGAGGAATTCCTCTTCGTAAAACGAAAAACAACACTGGCAGAATTCTTCTATATAACAGTGCATTTTAGGTGGTATTTGGTGTACAATTTGTATATGTGTGCATTGCTAAATGGGCATTATTATATTGTCTATTTGCATAGACATATGTTATATATTTCTTACTACATTATCTTGTTTATGTATATATTAAATTAAGTGCTTTACGCTAAGTGGTGTAAATAGTGAACAAACTTCTTGTGGATTTTATACATTGATAGATATTTCACAAAGATATAACAATCTGAGGCGATTCTAAAATGTAAATAAAGGTTGCTAGAAAGTACTTTAAATTCTGCCCAATTTATCCTCGATATTTTCTCTATCGCGTCAAGAACACTATAAGCAAATAAATACCGACGACACAAATCTGATGATCTAAATTTACATATTTTTGTTAGTACATATAGGATTATTTTGATTTATTTCATGCGCTTGAAATTTTTTACGCTTTCTCTAGGGTTGGGTGTCAAATAAATGTACTTTCTTGTTATTTTATTTTGCCATTTCTATTTATTCTATTTTCCATTCATTCCATTTATGGATACTGATTTAATTTACATATTCGTGTCAAAGAATATTCTTTAAAGTTATTATCAGGATTAGGATAGGATACGATTAGGGTTACGATTAGGAATAAAAATTGAACGACAATGGCATGACCAATTCAGGTTTAAAGTATGAACCAGGAAGTCTATTTACATCATGAAGCAATAAGAAAATTAGAAAATTATCGTGTGATATTTTTTAATATGTTTTACAGTCACAGTTGACATCAAAGGTGAGCGGGAAAATGATCATCTAAAATACCATTAAGTGTTTACCACGCAAAAAACAAATCTGGTTACAACAATGTATTTAAGTTTGCGCCAAATTTCACTTGATAAAAAAAAAAAAAAAAAAAAAACGCAAATTGACTATGGACCTAATTACAGACCCCTAACCTTCCTATTCTCGGAAATGTTCTACCTATATGTAAAAAAAAATCTACTATATAGAACGCGCTTTCACGTTTATAATGTTATGAATTGGCACGATTGGCTTGTTCAAGTTTACACAATGCGGCTGGAAGAAAAGATTCATTACTTTTTGATTTCTTCTTTGCTTTTGCATTACGCGAATTTGTTGGTAAAATCGATTTTCTTTTCGATAACATTGTTGTTTTTTAAGTTTAAAAAATATTGTAATTTTACTTAAACATTGGTTTAAAATCTATGCAATTTTTCTTATCCTACAAGACTTTACAAAAATCTATTATGAAACAACTTTAAAAAAAGCTATATTTAAAAAAGAGAACAAAGTTTTTCCTATTTTAAAACTAAAAGAAATGTAAAATTAAATTCCGGTTCGAAACGACGATTTACAAATGTGTTTCGATAGTGGGAAAATGATAGAGGAAAAATGTTGTTACTTCGACACAATCATATTAAATCTTTAGCTTTTAGGAGAAAAGCAACTTTCTTTTAAAAAATATAGTTATTTTTATTAAGATTTTCTGATTTTCGATACGGATAATTTTGCGATGCATATCATTGACATTTGCCACCCAATATATATATATATATATATATATATATATATTTACTTTTTAAAATTTAAATTAAAAATATGGTATCTTTATGTTAGCCGTGTGCAGACGATAAATCGCCAACCTATCCCATCATTCGTATTGAATTAATTAAAAATATAAATCTTTCACTCATTTCATTTAAAACACAGAACTTTAAAAGGGGACGGTGGATGTTAAGAATTTTTTTTTTTTTTCATCATAGAGTTATATAATTTTTCGCATATATACATTTCATCATAAGTATATAAAACACATTAAAAGAAATTTCCAATCTTTTTGTAATTTTAAGATTTTTTTTAAAATTTAGAATTTTAAAAGAAAATTTTAAAATGCTCCGGGTGTCTTAATTTGTTAGATATGTAATTGCTTTTAAATTTTAATCACTTAAAACTATATTACAAACAAATCAAAGCATTGATTTTTTAATCTCTTGTATAGTTAATTTTTTAGAGATTTTTTTCTGAATTTCCTATCGGTTTTCATCAAAATTTTGTCTTTTAACAAGTTAAAAATCAAATTTAACTATCTTACTGAAGTCGAATTTCAAAATGCATGCTTAGTTCCCTTGTAAACAATATCAGTATACTTCCTTATCAATTTCTTGAATTTTGATCAAAAACTATGACGCTAGGAGCATTTCAAAAATCTGAAATCGTTGAAAAATCAGTTTTGAGAAAAACAGATTTAAAGTATGTTAAAGGGCCGAAAAATTGTTTGTGTACGAAATTGAAACGCTTGTAACTTTGCGAAAAATAGTCGCAGCTGCATGCGGTTTTTCGCAAATGGCTCAGAACAAACTGGAGAAAAATAATATGCACAAAAATAATTTTCGATTTTTGGGTCGATTTTTGCACAAATGAAGGTCCACGGTCCCCTTAATTTACAACACATACATTTAAAATACATATATTACGTACATTTAAAATAATTCCTTTCATGTGAAAAAGAAAAAGAAAAAAAAAAGAGAAATTAATCACAAATAATTTGATAACCCAAGATCATTTTATTTCAACATCAAAACAAATCTGTTTTATTTTTCTCTATATGACATCATATTCGCTTGCTTTCCATACTTACTCGTATTTATGCACTTTGTATTATTATCAAATATTTGAAAACGCACGTTTTATGTCTAATATGACATCATTTCATATTCTGTTTAATTCTTAAATAATTCATTTCCTTTTCAATTTTCACGTGGAAAATTTTCAATTGAAAATAAATTGTTGATTAAAAATTATTACTCAGAGGTTTATTTTAAAATGGCAACGATAAAGTATTGGCAACGGTAAAATAAATTTAACCATTTAAAAATAAGCTGCAAAACCGGGCCCTTTGGGCCAAACCAACCAACCATTTTAAAATATACGAAAAAATGTCCATTTATTCTGTATGAAAATAATGAAATTTTTAATTTTTAAGAAAAATATTGATATAAAATAAACAAAAACCAGCCTATATTCATTTGAGGGTTATAATCAACTTATATGCAAAGATACAGGATAATTAAATGCTCCATTTTGACGCTGGCTTCAGCCTAACATTTGCACACAATCAGATTTATAATATTATTAGGATAGGATAGGATATATATATATATGCAAATTTTATCTTAAAAACGGCTCTAACGATTTTGACGAAATTTTGTATCCTACCGTTTTGGGGCACCAGAAAACCATTGGAATAGGTCACATGTTCGAGAAAATTCAATTAGTGGGTCATTTTGGGTCATGGTCAAGCTAATTGTATCTAAAAAACGGCTCAAACGATTTTGACGAAATTTTGCATCCGACCATTTTCGGGCACGAGAAGACTATTGGGCTGGGTCACATGTTCGGGAACTTTTGATTAGTGGGTCATTTTTGGGTCAACGCGGGTCAAATTAATTTTATCTAAAAAACGGCTCTAACGATTTTGATTAAATTTTGTGTCCTACGAGTTTCGAGCACGATAAAATCATTGGGCTAGGTCACATGCCCGAGAAAATTCGATTAGTGGGTCATTTCTGGGTCATTGTGGGTCAAGATCTAAAAAACGGCTCAATTTACACTAAATTTTGCATCCAATGGTTTTCGGGCACGAGAAGACTGTTGGTCTAGGTCACATGTTCGAGAAAATTCAATTAGTGGGTCATTTTGGTCATGGTCAAGCTAATTGTATCTAAAAAACGGTTCAAACGATTTTGTCGAAATTTTGTATCCGACTATTTTCGGGCACGAGAAGATTATTGGGCTGGGTCACATGTTCGAGAACTTTCGATTAGTGGGTCATTTTTGGGTCAAAGCGGGTCAAATTAAATTTATCTAAAAAAACGGCTCTAACGATTTTGATTAAATTTTGTATCCTACGAGTTTCGGGCACGCGAAAATCATTGGGCTAGGTCACATGTTCGAGAAAATTCGATTAGTGGGTCATTTCTGGGTCATTGTGGGTCAAGATCTAAAAAGCGGCTCAATTTACACTAAATGTTGCATCCAATGATTTTCGAGCACGAGCAGACTGTTGGGCTAAGTCACATGTTCGAGAAAATTCAATTAGTGGGTCATTTTGGTCATGGGTTATGATATTTGAACTCAAATTTAATTTTGACCGAGCATAGCTCGGTCTTCCCTGCTCGTATTAAATGAAATGTCAGTACAAATAGTTTTTACTGACTGACTTGTAATCTAAGAAATATAAACATGTTTATATACTATTCATCGACAATAAGAAAAACTTACCTGAAACGTTAAGTTCAGATCCTCTGGAGTTTTAACAATAAATTTTTAATCTTGTGTAAATAAGATGACAGAACAGACAAGAAATTACAGATCTTTCTTAGTTAGTAAAAGGAAACAGATATATTTTTTTTTTTCTCATTTGGGTACAGATGTCGCAGACGCTAATTTGGAAAGTTCCCTCGATTCACGCATTTGGCGAAAAAGTCTTGGCGCGAGTAACCGGTAATGGGGTTGCACTCATGCAGGATGCGTGAAACGGGGGAATTTTTTATTTCTCCGCTAGCGTATAGCGTTACTGCATTGTAAACGCGTAAAGGCGTAAACAAACATTCTTTTTTCGATAATTTATAAGTAATTCACATTCAAATATTTTATGAATTAATAGTTTAAATAAAATGGCTTCGCTTCTTAAATGTTTGCGAGCGTAAAATGATGCTAAAAAATATATAATCTAACAAAAAGGGCCGACTTTTACTTGGGATGAGCTTTGAATGAACAAAGTCTTACAGATGGTTTTTATTTTGAAGCTATTGTGATTTGTAATTATTGCAAGGGAGTTTTAGGACAGTGATTTGAATAATTTAACCCTCCAATGCATGGTATAGTTTTGATCAGCTACATCTAAGATTTTAGCTCATATATCACGTGGAGCATTTTTGTTTTTAAAATTTTTGTAAATGACCTTTTGCATTTATTTTGATGCATTCTTATTTCACCCTCCCTCCTAGCAGGGCTTAATTTCTAAGAAAAAAGACCTAATATTCTGCAGGTCTAACACCCGTAGCGTCCACCCCCACTCCCCCCTCCCATCACTCTAATTTTCATATTTATATTTTATACATTATTTTCAAAATTTAAAGCATTGTTTTTTTGTTTAGAAAAACCAAAATTTTAAGTGCTTAAGCTATCAACTATTCCACTTTTTAGTTTTTACAACTTCCAAATAGAAACCTTTGCCTAATCTTAATGTTAATTAATCACAGAATTCTGCGATTAAATAAGCTCAGGATCATGATTCTGAAATAGTGTTAACACAAAAAATGAATAGTTTGCAGCTATACAGAGTAGCCCAGTGACAGAACTATCTTCAAGTGTCTGCAACACTAGTAATGTCTTCGAAAATAGTCTGCAATATGCAATATATCATATAAATATATTCTTGCTGCTGTTGTAGTGCTAATTAATTATGGCATCATAGATAGATATATATATATATATATATATACAAACTGTTTGCATCATTTACATAAATAAATTTTAAAAAAAAAAGTGAGACACACAAAGAGGTTTTTTATTAGGCATTAGGCAGAAAATTAGATAAAAAATGGAACTTTAGAAAATGCTTTATTTAAAAGAAGGCAATATTGTTTTATCATTTTCCAAAATTCTTGACACAACTGTGGATTTAATGCATGATACAAATGAAGTTGATGTTAATATTTTTGAAGTGGTTGTAAAAACTTGTGCCATATCTATTAATGTGCTTTTTAAAATTTTTCTAACAGATTTATATCCTGCAGAAGGATTATTGAGTTCAATAAAAGCTTGCATATCTGCTGTGCCTATTTCTTGTGCATTTCCATCATCTGCTCTGGTTCTTTTCTGCATTATATTGCTTATCACAGAACCCCAGCCTTCGCATGTTGCTTCAGATACTGGAATTGATAAGCAGAAACTGAAAAACTTTATAATATGAGGAACTTTTGGCTCTTTTCAGAAAAACATCGCTTTCACCTCATTTTTTTCTTTAAGTATTATTATATCAGGGATGATTTTGAGAAAAAAAAAACTGGAATTCACAGCAAAATTTCTGAAAGGCTACAGCACAGGGTGAGGGGATAAATCCCTTCGGCAATAATTATTTTTGTTGCAAGTTGGGTTAACTGTGTTTCAGGTCGATTTCAGACTGAGTGTAGATTTCTGCAATTTGGATTCGGGTTAACCCGTTTTTGCAAAAGTTAGTTCAGTATATCATTTCAGATTACAACTATACCTATTATAATATGTTTGTGTGTACTGAGGTTTGTATAGATGTTTGTGTGTACTGAGGTTTGTATAGATGTTTGTGTGTGTGTGCTGTTTATAATAAAGACAGTTGCATTTTTTCCACGACCCTTTCACAAAATTCGCATTTTTTCCACGATCCTTTGACGAAATTTGCATTTTTTTTCTGCAATTCTTTGACAAAATTAAAGTTTTTCTTGCAATCATTTGACGAAATTTGCTTTTTCTGTGATCCCTTAATGAAATTCAAGTTTTTTCAGCGATCCTCCGATGAAATTCACGTTTTTCGTGCGGTCCTTTGACAAAATTCACATTCCTGTGATCCTTTGATAAAATTCGCGTTTTTCCTGCGATCCTTTGATGATATTCGCGTTTTGTCTGCTGCCTTTTGACGAGATTCATGTTTTTTCAACAATTCTTCAACAAAATTCGTGTTTTTTCAGCAATCCTTTGACGAAATTTGCTTTTTCTGTGATCCTTTGACTATATTTATGTTTTGTCTGCTGCCTTTTAACGAGATTCATGTTTTTTCAACGATCCTTTGACAAAATTCATGTTTTTTTCAGCGATTCTATAATAAAATATGCTTTTTTCCGCGATTTATTGACAAAACACAGTCTTTCCCATTCCGTTCTACAATTTATCATATGTTATCAGTTCACCATTCTTGGGAACTAAAAATGTAGTCGAAAATAACAGGAAGAAAGATAGTAAATGACAATAAATACTCAAAATTTTCGCTTCATTGAATTAGCTTTGAACTGATATCACTATCAAAACATTCAGTATAGTGCAATATATACGTTTTAATTAAGATTTCTTATTAAATTCATAATATATGGGAAAGTGGAGAGAAAAGATTAGTAAAAGAAAAAGAATTGAATGGAAAATCACAAAATTTTTAATTAATCCCATCGTTTTCGTACAGTCTTTTAAACATGTAATTTCAATGTCAGACATAAAGGCGACTCTATCCCCAGATTAAAATAATAAATAAATTAAAGGCCTAATGATAATCGAAGAACCTGAGCTAAGATGTTTAAACTGCATTATAGGTAATTAAAGTTTTTCTATTAGAGTGCCAGCCAGGTATTATGATAGGGAAAAGCGAGCTTCACCCGCTATCAGATTGGGACATTAGATGTAATTAAGAAACATCTGTATATTTGTAATACTTTTGCGAGAATGTCGAGATGAGGGGGGATGTGGAATGACTTTTTATTAAATATCGTATTTATTCTACATAAACTTGCACTCACCACAAGGGGGCGCTTTGCTATCTCTGTTTCTATGGGCTGAATCATGACAGGATATGACTCTTTCCACTCGACATCGATAGAGCTTACTGATTTTAGTTTGGATTTTGACCACCAGGGGATGCTTTCCTATCTCTTGTTCTATGGGCTGGATCATGGCGGGGTATAGCTTTTTCGACTCGACTTACAGTAACATATGTGAGTGTGCATGGCATGCCCAGTGTATGCTGGCTAAGGTAGTGGGGCCCCCAACATTAGATTTGTTTACAAGTAAAAAATTATTCAACACTGATTTCAGATACAATTAAGGTTGTTGACATGGGCAACGGCGGCCGGGTAAGCTAGTTATAGACCGGGAGGCGACAGCGCAGACAACCACCTCATCGAGTTCACGGCTGAAATTCCAGAATTAGTTAAAACTTGATTCGCATATTAAAACGCAATCGGTCTGCCAAGTCATATCTTGGTGGAAAACACGTGAAAACCCGATTATAGTGGTTGACTCGTAGGTTTACCATTGTGTTTTCCTGCACACAAAAGTATGAAAACATGGAGAACTGGGTGCAGGAAAACACAATGGTAAACCTACGAGTCAGCCGCTAAATTCGGATTTTAAGGTGTTTTCCACCAAGGTATGACTTGGCAGACCGATTGCGTTTTAATATGCGAATCGAGTTTTAACTAATTCTGGAATTTCAGCCGTGAACTCGATGAGGTGGTTGTCTGTGCTGCCGCCTCCCGGTCTATTACAATATAAGGGCTCAATACATTAAAACAGCTTAACCTGAGCTCTAATTAATGGAACCTACACAAATTTTACACGTGTATACATATTCATTATAAAAAGGGACTGGTAGTTTTTTATCGATGTCCTCTAAATTTAACTGTAAAGTAAGTATAAAAGCCAATACAATCAACCGACTATAAACTGGGCCCTAAATTATGTATCTCACCATTTTTTTAAGTTACACATAACACGAATTCCAATTAATGCTTCCTGCACAGTAATCATTTTAAAAAAAAGAGAATTTTTTGTCAATATGTGTAAAGTGTAATTAAAATATAAGGGGATAACCAGAGCCATCCTTAGCAAAAGTGAGGCCACGTGCAAGAAGTTTTGCGAGATTTTTCTCTTCCAAACTAGTTAATCCATCTCTCCCATTCCCACCAATGTTGCCAATTTAGCTGATTTTTTTTTCATGTACCAGAAATTTCTAATAGTAATTTTTGCTTTATTTAATGACAAACATTCTGTGAATAAATAAAGTGAAGAAATTCTGGTAGATATTTTAAATAAAAAAAAATTCTGCTAAATTGACAACACTACTTCTCATAACGGAATTGCCTTTTTAAAAAGCTCGCATAACATACACATTGGTGCACCCAGAATTGCACTTTTTTGGGGAGAGGGAAAGGGTGGGAGTATTATGTTTTAGTAGAGGTATATACAGACTCTAACCAATTTCCTTTCATAATTCTCGGACTGGACTCTAGTTTTGTTTTTTACCAATTTGGGTTGGCCATGTCAAAGAGGAATTTTATTTTCTTCTTTCTTTTTTAAAGTACTTAAAGAGAGAGAGAGAACATCCTCATGCTTTTTAATCACCAAATTGCCGCAGAGAGATGTTAAAGGCACTGTTCCACTGGAAATTATGTTGACTTTTCGAATTCTGATTTTGAAATGGGGTATAATCTACATATTAAAAAATGTTACTAGTTAGCGAATAAATCTAGAAATACCTTCCTACACAGGAAGGGATTTTCTGCAATTGGTGACATAGGCATGGTACGTTTGGATTGGAAGAATGGAAAAGCAGAGAATGGCTTCTTTTTAACACTTTCCAAACCTAGTTGAAAAGTGTTTATACTTCGGTTTGTCTGCTGTCTGTCCGTGCTCTAACTCCCGTAAATAGGCTCGGATTTCCCTGAAAATTTTATATGTTATTGCCGTTATCTATAGCATGTTCCCTATTACAACTGAAGTGTGTAGCACTTATAGTTTTTTGCAGGGACACTTAAAAGAATTCCGTTACATTACGGTCTATGGGGAAAAATCATTTGCGGTTTATTTTAATGATGTTACACAATTTCAAACACATTGTAATTGATATATATCACTAAGGTGCAGTACAAGAAGCTTAATATTGAATAGGGTGTGCATAGCACTTATAGTTACTTTACAGGGGCAGTCAAAAGAATTCCGTTACATTACATCTATGGAGAAAAATCGTTTGCAGTTTAATTAAATAATTTTTCACAATTTTAAACGCATTGAAATTTATATATATCACTAAGGTGCTATATATAAATTACAAGAAGCTTACTGCAGACTATTGTGTGTTTAGCAGTCATCGTTCATTTACAGGGACATACAAAAGAATTCTCTACTGTCTGTTAACAATAATTCCTGGAAGTGCGTTTTAAGTTGCTGAACGAGATTTTAAATTGAACTCACTTTTTGTCTATTACTTGGTGTGTATAAATTCTGTAGATCATATACAGGCAGCACAAAAGTTCACGAACACATTTCCGTTTATTGACAGAAACTCCAGAAGAAGAATTTTAAACTGTGCTACACGTTTCCTAACTACACTAAAATTTAGCATCCTATGTAGTATATATACAAATCTATAGATCATATACAAGGCTGAATAAAAATATTCGGATATTTTTCCGAATATTGAATATGTTGGAAATGCCTGAAATTACGTTTTAAAATATGTTATGTGTTTTCCATGTTGTTTACTTAGATGTTATTATTCAGCTTATTAAACGGTAATGATTCGTAAAATTATTTTGGAAGCGTTGGAAAGTGTTACATAATCTATGCTTGACGCATGATTTTTCGTTCTTGTTTCTTATTCATTTGATCTTGTGTATTGTAAATGGAACTTTTTATCTATTTGTCAATTTTAATGCACTTGGCTCAGTTTTTCTTTTAAATATTTTAGTTGCAAGACATTTTTACCCGACTTTCATATACATTATAGGATCTATTATCTGGAATGATTCAGACCTGGTGTATTCTGGATAAGGGTTTTTTCCGTAATTCGCAACACTTTATTATAGGTATAAAAAATGTACAAAATAACTAATTTCACTATTTGTTAGTATTTATTTATTGAATGCATGCAATTATATATATATTTTTTTTTATTTGTGTGATCTCTAGAAAGAAAGCACCACCAAGTGGAAATTCTCAAAAAAGTGCACACTGTTCTCAAAATGGGCATTCTTGCACCCTGTTCCAAAAACACATTTTGAATTTGATTGTTTAAAGTCCCCTTTTATCAATAGAATTTCGCAATATTTTTTTAGCTTTTGCCCTCGATACACGCACAAATTTGTGATTTTTTTCTGTGACCGATCAAAGAATTTCATGATAATTTTCCTGCAACTTATTGCAGTTGTTAAAAGATTTTTTTTCAACATTTGACTGATGAATTCGCAACTTTTTCCCCACAATTGATTGACAAATTTTGCAATATTTTCCTTCTTTCTATCAGTGGACAAATTTTATGGTTTTTACTGTGACCGATCGACGAATTTCAGATTTTTTGCCCGTGACTGGCTGCCAAATTTCGAATTTTACCGACTGACGGCGATATTTTCCCCCATGACTTACTGGGTTCCCCACTACTCGCGGGTGTTTATTCATGCGTTTGACGGACGAATTTTGCAATTTTTTTTTAACGTTTTTGACAAATTGAGCTGTGGTTATTATATTGCATTTCGGTTTTCAGAGCATTCTGGATACGAGAACGTCAGATAACAGATCCCACACCATATATATATATTGTATCAAATGGCAAACCAAATCTTAATTTTGCATCCCCTTCGTCTCCCTCTAGTTTCGACAGTGACTTCAGATCTAATTATTGAAACCTGTTCCAATTTTATATTACAGCATAGGATCCGTTATCCAGAATGCTTGGGACCAGGGGCATTCTGGATAAGGGTTTTTTTCGTAATTCAGAACACTTTTTTATAAATATAAAAAATGTACGAAATAATTTCATAAAATAGTGATAAAGATGAATAATATATGTAAATACATTACTTATAAATTTGTTCATTTAATACATTATTCGCACAAAATTTAAAAAAAAAACATTCTAAATTACAAAAAATAAATAAAATTTCATTTTGGGAGTTGGGAGCAGAATCTTTTGATTTGGAGATAGAGACTGCATCAACTGCCATATTTGCAGTTTGTCTGTTCTTCCCTGAATCATGTGTACATTTTATGTTTTGAAATAAATATATTCTCTAAAATAACTTCCCATCCATTAACAAAATATCAGCTGTGAGAACAGCCAAACTACAAAAAGACTAAAATATTCTCTCCCCCCCTACCCCCCCCCCCCTCCATGTCTAGAAATTCATCCCTTTTTCTGGGGATGGAGAATGGAACTTTAACAGGAGAGTTAGATGATAATTTATTTATTGTTGCTGTTGCTACAAAGTGACAATACCACATAAAATCTTTAAAAAATAGTTTTAAAGATTTTTAAGTTTGTGAGCTGAGGGGGCGGGGGGGAAAGCAAATTTTTAGGGGTGTGTGAAGAAATTTAGATAATTATTTAATTATAGTTTCAAGAAAGTTCTAAATAGATTGAAAAAAACAACTTTTAAAGATTTTAAAGTATGTACTGGGGGGGGGGGAAGGAAATAAAGAGGACTTTTTGGAAGGGAGGAGGGTATAATGTAGATCGTTATTTAAATATTGCTGTGAAAAAAATCACAAATACAGCAGAAAAAATTAAGACGAAAACTATGCATTTTTGGTACCAGAGTGGGGGCAAAGGGGGAAACAATAATTTTGAGAGCAGATTTAGATTATTGATTATTTATTGTTACAATAAAATAAGAAATAAAGAAAAATATTAGAAAAATGATTTTTTTTTTTTTTGGGGGGGGGGGAGGATTTTAGGGTTGAATTTATTTTAATTTTATTTCATTTATTTATTTTTTAATCTGCCGAAATACGAAAGACTCTCGCTTTTTTTTTTTTTTTTTTTTTTTAATTTTACAGATTTTTAATTTTACGCGATGCATTTGGAGGGGGAGGATCTTCATGAGATAAGTTTGGGGGGTGGGCAGGGGGGGGGAAGCAGGGATTTTAGGAGGATGGGTTAATTTAGGTGGTAGGTTGGCGTTATTTATTTTTAATATAGAGTATTTAATAAGTCTGAAAAGAAGTTTAAAATTAAAAAGTATAAAGGTTAAACTATACATTTTTGGTACCAGAGGGGAGGGGGGGCAAAGGGGGGAAACAGTAATTTTGAGAGCAGATTTAGATTGATTTTAGATAGATAGCATTTATTGTTACAATAAAATAAGAAATAAAGAAAAATATTTAAAAAATGATTTTTTTTTTTTTTTTTTTTTTTTGGGGGGGGGGGGGGGGTTGGATTTTAGGGTTGGGGATTCATTTTTATTTTATTTTATTATTATTATTTTTTTAATTTGCCGAAATACGGAAGATTCTCGCCCCTTTTTTACTTCTAAATTAATGATAAAAACAGGTTTTTAAATAATTTTTAGAAAAAATCCTGATTATAAGCCCCCCTCCCAAATTTAACCTTTTTTGATTTCGAAAAAAAAAGGGGGGGAGGTCTTACAATCGGGATTTTACGGTATTTATTGAATTTATAAATTAATGAATGAAGGCAATATCATTTTGTTATTTTTCTGACACTTTAAATTTTACGTTTTTTAAATTTTTTTTTAAGAATTTTTTTTTTCGTTTAGTGTTTTGCATTCCGGATACCGGAACGCCGGATAACGGATCCTATACTGTATAAGGAGGCTTTGTCAAATTTTCTCCCCAAATTTTAGTACGGAATAAATATAAGGCGTAACAAATTAAAAGTAATACAAGTTACATGAAAAAAAGGACTGGGTTTAAACGAAAATGTCTAATGTTAAACATAATAAGTTTTAAAAAAATGTGACTTGAAGAGCTGACATTTAAGGCATCTGATCTACAGATTTACACATTAGAAATTTAATTCAATATTTATACTGCTTCTTTATGTACATATTTTTTTTTTTTTTTTTTTTTTTTTTTTTTTTTTTTTTTTTTTTTTTGACTAAGCTTTGGGATTTGCCCGCAGTCAGCCATCGTGTTTTTTAAATCAAAACATTTTAACTTTTATTATTAAATATAAATAAAATTAGTCAATAAAATTAAAAACATGTTTATAATAATACAAAAAACTTGTATGTATTTATAATAAAAATTACATATGTTTTATAAAAAAAATAAATGTGTGTGTAAAATTAAAACATTTTTTAACTTTTATTATTAAATATAAATAAATTAGTCAATAAAATTTAATAACGTGTTTATAATAAGTAAATATGAATGAAAATTATTTTGGAAATGAGAAGCAAAACAAATATGTTTTGATTTAAAATACAAGATGGCGAACTTTGGGTGAATTCCAAAGCTGTTCCTTTTTTTTTTTTTCATAAATGTATTATCAAATACTGATGATGGAAAATAATATTTTTGCAAAAACTGTTGCAACTTTAATTTTTTTTTAAATTATTATTTGAACACCGCGTGAGCTTCTCTTTTTTTACTTTTGAATAAAATGTTAATGTTAGACAGAATGTAGATAGATGTAAACATTGATTATTATATTTAGTTCTAGTTTATTATTATTTTTCATCAGGATGGCTCTGCCCCCCCCCCCTACCAAACAGAGCTGTATTAGCTTTAGTTTTAAGCATGGTTTTAACAATCTGGATGAAAATATGTTTTGATCAATGGTCAAAAGCATTTGTTAAATGGTAAAATTAGTGCAACATTCTGAAGGGTTTGTCAAAATAACAATTAACAATATTTAATAAAACAATTGGAAGTTTTTGCTAGTACTTTAGAGTTACACTTTAATCTTTATTACTTTTTAATTCAGCACTTTTTTTTTTTAATTAAGCAATTATGTTTTAAAAATATCTTTTCAATTATAAGAAAAGGGAAAACTAAAATTATTCTGTAAAAAATAAATATTGCAATTTCTTATAATGATCATATTAATATTTTTATGGAACAGTTTTATAAATCATTGACATAAGACATTTACTCTTTAAATATGAATATTTGTCCTCCCTGTTTACAATCCTATTTAGAAGCATACTAAAAGTCCTCAATGAAAAAAACAAAAAAAAAAAACACCAGAAATCTAAATGCAAGGTCTGTAATTTTTTTTTTTTTTTGTAAAAGATAGGCAAAAGATTTCATCAAAATTTAACTGTTTAAAAATATCTTAGTATGCAATTCACAGTAAACAGCTATTCCTATTTATAAATAAAGCAACAATAAACACAGTTATTGTTTATTTAAACCAAATTCTATAACAGTAATGCTGAAAACAGGTATTTTTTCTTAATTATTGGTCGCCTAAATTGATTTTTTAAGTATTATTCAATGGCTGTTTAATATTTTTAAACAATTTATAATACACAATCACTAATAATTTAATTTCATGAAATATTATTATTATATATATATATATATATATATATATATATATATATATATATATATTCAGTCTAATTTTAATAATTATTTCTAAATATTAATAATTGTGTATTATTCTGTAATAAAAAATTATAAATAATTATATACAAAATTTGTAGGAATTTTGATTAAGATATATAAGTAAATAAAATAATAAAATCAACCAAATATACATTAAAAAGTAATCTGCACAGGTATTTAGGGCTAACTCATGGTTAGCCCTAAATAGAAAGGATGTTAATTTATTCTTTTATAAATTGAAAGCTTATAAAGAGATAGAATTGTATTGAAAAAAGAAGTACTCTAAAAAAAAATAACTGCAGGGATATTTAGAAAGCTGGACAAAAACTGGTATTACTTAATCAATAATGTCATGAAACAAAAATTATACCTTGAATTAACGCTGAAGTAGAATGTTGATTCAATAACTCCCATTCCAAGCTTTGCAGAAAATTCCAACTGTTACATTTTCACAACCATATCCATACAGAATTAAGTGTAATTGAGCAAGTATTGTCAATGATATGATGAGCATAACAAATCATACAGCACAGGCAATACCCATTCAATTAATGTGCTGGTGTTGTTAATAGTAGTGAGCAGGAGCTGTCACTGAAAAAAATAATCCATATTTTAAAAGAATGCAGAAAAATATATGAAATACAGAGTTTATTAAAAATATAACCCAAGCTTATTTTAAGAGTGACACGGGAATACTATAAAATTAATCATGCAAATTATTTTCTAGATAAATCACTTAAAAAAAAGATTTATATTTACACAGTTCATGGTAGTATAATTATTATTATTATTTTGTGTGTGTGAAAGAAAATGCAGCCTTTGAACTTTTTAAAAGTTATACATGAATTTATACAGAGAAAAATATTTTTGTTAAAATTGCAAGCTTGGTAATAAGTAGAATAAAAGAAAGAAACTCTCTGAAAGTATAAATTCTAGTATAAACAAACGCGATTAGCAATTTTATTTATATATTTGGTACGACTATTTTGATCCATGTTAAAGTTCGGTAACAATATTAATTATAATAAGCCAAATATATATACATATATATACTACAGTGATAAATAATAAATATCTTAAAACTTACTTTTATCAAATTGTTACATTTCATTTCCTAAATATAAACAGAAACAGAGGAGCCAGATAAATAATACAAGCAACTAGTTTTGCAAACAACGCTAAGCTTGATGCCACATTTGAGAGATCAGTACCATATTTTGTATTTTATCTCAAAATGCGTTTCTCGCCAAAAATTATCGCCAAAAGTGCACCAATCGAGGGAACTTTCCAAATTCGTGTCGCAGACGCACAGGGGTATCTTTTTGATGCCAAAAAGGCGATTTTGTGCCTGAGCAACCCGGTGATTTTGGCGATATTTTGCTTTGTAGGACAACCCTATAGAACAGATTGTGTGTGTTTTATATTAAATTAAACATTGTGTGTTTTATAATAAATTAATCAGTTTGTAATTAAAATAATTTGTGTTTATAATACAAATTGTGCTTTTTATTTTTTAAAAAAGTTGTGTGTTTATTATAGCAAAATAAACTGTTTCATATAATAATAAAATAAAACTAACATGCTGTTTTTTCAAGCTAGGCTTAACAGGTACCCGAAAACAGGATTTTCTCACCAAAATGATACAAAACAAAAATTTCGCCAACCCCGATGCGTCTGTAACATCTGTTCCCTAATTTGCAATTTATCATGCAATATTAAATTTATTATGGTATACTAGTCGGGAACAAGAGCTGAACTATTTATATTGTTGTGAGCTCGGGGTTCGAAAGGACTGATGCCAATATATAAGAACAATAAAAAGGCTTTATTCACTATAAACAGTGCAATACGATCACAAATATCTTCTGAAAATTACAAGATATTCAGTAATCTTCAAATCTAGTAACAGCACAGCAAAATTTCACACTGAACAATATAGCGTATTGCTCAATACGGCGAATCAAATACAAAATCACTCAGAGAAACACAGTTCTCAATGCAAAGCCTCTCGTGCATATTCAATCGCATTTGACAGAGAACTAACTGAACTGGACTGGTGGAGGTCCCTTATATAGGCTTTAAAGATAACTGTAGAATTTTCCAGAGCCTTCAGATGCTAGAAATTACCAGAAAGTGCTTTAACTTTCGATAGAGAACCTAAGCGAGAAAGGATCCCAATGTACAGGTATAAGGGGGGGGGGGGGGGGGTTGCACAAAAAGTCGCCAAATCCGTCGCCAACTTGGCGACAAAAATAAGTCGCCAAAACCATCGCCAGCTTGGCGATAAACCCATTCCTTGGCGATTTTCCATAGACTTCCATTATAAAGATGAGGGTGTAAGGTTGTTTTCCTTGCAAACCATCTGAGGCCTTTAGCATTGAGTTACATGATGCTCAATAGGAAATACATTAATAATACTGCAATTTTCACAATAATAAAATAAATTTAAACAAATGGAATATTTACAGATATATACAAAATTCATAACATTGCCCCCCCTCTCAAGGACTGCACGTCCCGGGCAGTTCAACCTTTGATCGGAAAGCAAACCCGTTGCCAACAAATCCTATACTATTCAAAACACTTAAAGCAAACATGCAAAATAACAATTAGACACATTCATAATGCTGAATTATACAAAATATGCACTTATTTTTAAAAAAAAATTAAATTAAATTAAAGCATAGACATCATTACATACAAGTATTTAAATAATAATAATAATGATAATGCTAAGCAAAATAAATAATTACATTAACTTACATGCAAGACCATGGTCATACTAATTTACGTTATTTACATTACACTATTTACAATCAATGCACTATACCATATGAACTATGTACTATGGCCATAGTATGGAGCTAGCCTGTCGTAATGAACAACTCTATGCTTCGAATTTGATGACTTTCGGATCCGAATTACGACATCGTTCAGTCTGTTTAGGACTGTATAAGGACCGTCCCAGTGCGATTGCAGTTTGGGAGAAAGTCCTTTGCGTCGAGTCGGATTATAAAACCAAACCTTGTCACCTTCTTTGAATTGATGTCCCGTGGCTTTCGTGTCGTACCTGGTCTTCATCTTCTCCGTCTGTATATTGATCCGCTCTCGAGCCAAGTTGTGGACGTCTTCAAATCGTGCCTGGAGATTCTGCACATATCCCTCTGGCGATGAAGGCGAATCTGGAGGGCGACCAAAAAGCAGATCACAATGTAAACGAAGATCACGACCGAAAAGCATCTGAGACGGGGAATAGCCGGTTGTTTCATGGACGGCGCTGCGATAGGCGAGAAGAAACAAGGGAAGTTTTTGGTCCCAGTCTTGTTGGTTTCTTGATACTAGAAGTGAAAGATTGTTGAGGATGGTACGATTAAATCTCTCAACCATGCCATCCGATTCTGGATGTAAAGGCGTCGTCCTAGTTTTGTCCATTCTGAGAAGTTGACAGAGACCCTCAATCACAGCAGAGATGAAATTTCTCCTCTGGTCAGAATGCATTTGAAGGGGGACTGCATACCTTGATATCCACTGGTGTACCAAGGCATCTGCAACCGTAGAAGCTTCTTGATAAGGGATGGCATAGACTTCAGGCCATTTCGTGAAATAGTCCATGACAACAAGGAGGTATTTGTTGCCATCAGCACTTCTTGGCTGAGGACCTAGGCTGTCAAGGGCGATGCGTTCGAAAGGTGCTCCTACATTGTAGAGATGTAGTCTTCCTCGGCTACGTTTCTTTGGTCCTTTCCGAGCTGCACATGCATCGCAAGATTTGCACCATTGTTCGACGTCAGCTCTCGCTTTTCCCCAGAAGAAGCGCTCTCGGACTCTGTGTAATGTTTTCATGACTCCAAAATGGCCACCAGTGGGACTGCCATGTAATTCCTTGAGGACCTCTGGTATTCGGGATCGAGGAAGTACCTTCTGCCACCGAGATGTCTTCCCATCTTCCGATTCGAATTTTCGGAACAGGACACCATTCCTGACGTGGAGAGAGTTCCAAAGAGCCCAATATTGCTTCGTCGTAGGACTGTAAGTCGACATGTCTTTCCAACTGGGCTTCGTGCTAGAAGATTCTAATAACTCCAAGATTGGTTTGATCTCAGAGTCTGCCATTTGATCTTCTCGAATCTTCTCATCACTCCAGGGATCTGGTGGCGTCAATAGTGAAGTCTTCGTCTGGCGTATGACATATTCGGGATTATACTTGCTCTCCGCTCTGGAACAATAGCGACAGCTCTCGGGACACGGTCTTCTTGATAGGGCATCGGCGTTTCCATGCGATGAGCCTTTGCGATGCCTGATGTCAAAATCGTATTCCTGGAGCCGTTGTATCCATCTGGCTACTTGGCCCTCTGGGTTCTTAAAATTCATCAGCCATGTTAGGGATGCGTGATCAGTACGAATTAGAAATTTCCTGCCATAGAGATAGTGATGGAAGTGTTCTATGGCTTTCACTATAGCTAATAACTCCTTACGAGTGACGCAATAATTCCGCTCTTGTTTCGATAAACATTTGCTCCAGTATGCTACGACTCGTTCTTGGCCATCTATTTCTTGGGAAAGTACAGCGCCGACACTTTCATGACTGGCATCCGTGTCCACAATGAACTGTTTCTCGGGGTGCGGATAGGTAAGGACTGGAGAGGATGTGAGAGCTTCTTTCAGCCGCTGGAAGGAATTCTCGCATTCTTGTGTCCATAGAAATTTCTGCTTGCTTACAGTGAGCCTATGCAATGGTCTTGCGATGTTGGAGAACCCCTGGACAAACTTTCTGTAATAAGTGCATAGTCCCAGAAAGCTTCGCAACTGATGGACATTTTCCGGACGCTTCCAGTTCTTTACTGCGGACACTTTTTCAGGATCTGTTCGAACACCTTCAGCTGAAATGATGTGTCCTAGATAATTTACTTCCCGTTGGAAGAACTTGCATTTCAAAGGGTTCAGCTTTAAATTCGCCGCTCTTAGCTTCGTTAACACTTTTCGAATATTTTCTAGATGTTCTTCAAACGTGCGGCCACCAATGATGACGTCGTCTAGATAGATGAGACAAGCTTCAAAAGTCAGGCCTTTTAACACTGTCTCCATGAGGCGCTCGAACGTTGCTGGAGCATTGCAGAGCCCGAACGGCATAACTTTGAATTGCCAAAGTCCTTGTCCAGTAGTAAATGCGGTCTTCTCTTTGTCATCAGGATGGATCTCTACTTGCCAATATCCACTCTTCAAATCCAGTGTGGAAAACCATTTATGCCCTGAAAGAGTATCTAGCGTGTCGTCTATTCTTGGTAGAGGATAGCTGTCCTTCTTCGTGATATCGTTCAGTTTACGATAATCCACACAAAATCTTGTGGAGCCATCTTTCTTTCGGACCAACACGATGGGAGAGGCCCACGGACTTGATGACGGTTCGATGATGTCACTATCCTGCATCTCTCGTAAGAGCTTAGAAACCTCTTCTTGTTTTGCAAACGGCAAGCGTCTTGGATGCTGTTTAATTGGTGGATGGTCGGCAGTATCAATTCTATGACGTGTCAGAGAAGTGCGACCTATATCATTCTCGTTTTGTGAAAACACATCCGTAAATTCCTGGAACAGTCTTTCTGCGGCATGTCTCTGCTCAGGAGATAAATTCTCATTTCTTCCAATTTCAGGTGTTAAACTTGTAGGCGGCTCCGACAACGTCAAGCTCGGGTCTTTGCAAACACAGGTGACTGGAGCATAGGTAGCAAGAACTTCACCCTTCTGGATAATTCTAGACTTTTCACTTACATTCGCCATCCTCACGGGTATCACATCTCTCGACAGATCTACCAGCGCTGATGCTATTAGCTCTCCTTTTGGACTCTTCTCAGGATATCCAACCAAGCCACATTGAAAACTACTTTCGTTCTCAGTTAATCCAGGTATCATCATTTCGGTCCGAGGAGGGATGATAACATCTGCCTTGGCTGTGATCCGTTGAATAGACCCGGACTCACTTCCAAGTTTGAAAATAGTGACATCTTCTTGAGCAGAGCGTAACTCATTCTTCTTAAAATCCAGTGTAAATCCATGCTCTTTTAAAAAGTCCAGTCCGAGTATGAAAGGGTCTGAAATATCGGCCACATAGGCTGTATGATGGTAAGCGGCGTTCCCAAACTTTACTTCAGTTTCATTCTTCCATGTATGTCGATCATATCCCCGGTCACGGTTTGAAGGATAACACGGGGCGGAGTCCAGAGGAGTTTTTCTTTTAGCCGAAGAGCTAGATCTTTCCGAACGATGGTCACATTGGCTCCTGTATCGATGATCATATTACAGGGCAAATCATTCACACGTCCGACTATAAAAACTCCGTTCTCGCCGTAACTTCTTGCAGAAATTTGACATACTTGATAATGGGGCTTCTCAAAATCTGGCAACCTCCGCCCCGCGAGATGGCCATTAATTAGTTTTCCTGCTCCGCCGTTCGTGCGGAGCTATTACCTTCTGTGCTGGGTCGTTTTAGACAGTTTCTTTGAATATGACCTTCTCCACCGCATTTCCAGCACTTGATCTTTCTTCCAGGTTTGTTGTCCATCAAGGAGTTTATCTGTCTCATCACGTCCTTCATCTGCTGCTGTAACCGCTCCACAGATGTATCCGACGTCTCAGGCATGTTGGCTACTCGCACAAAGTGCCTATCTTTCCTTGTAGCTTGCTGGGCTGCCTCGAATTTCAGGGCATAAACTAAAGCCCCTTTTAAGTCACTGAGATCTGCAATCCGGAGTTGTTTCTGGATCTCAAAGTCACGCACACCATCGATGAAATGTTGCAGAGCTAAACTTTCTCTAGTTTCAGTCGGGCAGTCAGGATAAGCAAGATGGGAAAGTCTCTCGACATCCGTAGCAAGCTCTTGCAGGGATTCTGCTATCGAGATTTGAGCTGGAGTCTGCTATATTCCTTCATGCATTTCTCGCCAAAGCGCCATTCTAAGGCACTGACGAGCGTTTCAAAATCCAGCGGTTCATTTGCAGGCAAAGTCTGTAGGACGTCGGCAGCATCAGCTCGTAGAGAAGCAGCTAACTGGCAAGCCTTTGTCTGGGAATCCCATCCATTGGCGTCCGCTACGATCCCAAATTGTGTCTTAAAAACTGGCCATGAGGATTTTCCGTCATAGGTCGAGAGTTTAATACAGGAACGAGGAAGCATAGATTGATACTTGACATCTTCGGTATAGCTTCCGGCAGTTATCTTCTGTTTCTTGACTTTTTCCAAATCTTTTTTTACATTCTCTATGCTTTCTTCAACGGTCTTGGCGATCTTTTGAACTTTTTCTTCTACTCTTTCTTCAACGGTCTCGGCGATCTTTTGAACTTTTTCTTCTACTCTTTCTTCTACGGTACTGGCTGTCCTTTGAATTTCTTCTACCTTTCCTTCTATTTCTTGAAATCTTCTTCAACTTTGTTTTCCACGCCGTCAATTCTGTCATTTAAAGATGTTATTTTATCCTCTATTAAGTCTTTCAACTCTCCAAGGTTGGTTGACATATCCTTTTTCATTTCATCTTTTAAGTCACCAAGGTTGGCAGTCATTTTCTCATCTATCGCTGACATTTCCTTCTTCATTTCTTCCGACATTTCCTTCTTCATTTCTTCCGACATTTCCTTCATTTCAGCCTGGTTCGCAGTCATTTTCTCATCCATCGCTGACATATCTTTCTTCATTTCAGCCTGGTTCGCAGTCATTTTCTCATCCATCGCTGACATATCCTTCTTCATTTCTTCTTTCATCTCGCCAAGGTTGGTTGACATCTCAGCCTGATTCGCAGCTAATTTCTCCAATAATTGTTTCAGTTGCTCCTCCATTGCTCTGGTGATCGGCATTCAACCCCACTTCTGACACCAAATGTTGTGAGCTAGGGGTTCGAAAGGACTGATGCCAATATATAAGAACAATAAAAAGGCTTTATTCACTATAAACAGTGCAATACGATCACAAATATCTTCTGAAAATTACAAGATATTCAGTAATCTTCAAATCTAGTAACAGCACAGCAAAATTTTACACAGAACAATATAGCGTATTGCTCAATACGGCGAATCAAATACAAAATCACTCAGAGAAACACAGTTCTCAATGCAAAGCCTCTCATGCGTATTCAATTGCATTTGACAGAGAACTAACTGAACTGGACTGGTGGAGGTCCCTTATATAGGCTTTAAAGATAACTGTAGAATTTTCCAGAGCCTTCAGATGCTAGAAATTACCAGAAAGTGCTTTAACTTTCGATAGAGAACCTAAGCGAGAAAGGATCCCAATGTACAGGTATAAGGGGGGGTTGCACAAAAAGTCACCAAATCCGTCGCCAACTTGGAGACATTTGGCGATATATCGCCAAATTTGGCGACAAAAATAAGTCGCCAAAACCATCGCCAACTTGGCGATAAACCCATTCCTTGGCGATTTTCCATAGACTTCCATTATAAAGATGAGGGTGTAAGTTTGTTTTCCTTGCAAACCATCTGAGGCCTTTAGCATTGAGTTACATGATGCTCAATAGGAAATACATTAATAATACTGCAATTTTCACAATAATAAAATAAATTTAAACAAATGGAATATTTACAGATATATACAAAATTCATAACAATATATTGTTTTATGTGCAAACATGTTAATGTGCCGTAATCGTTTCAAGCTTTTTTTTTACCATAACACTGCTCTTAATAATTTTATTTTTCCTGATATCCTATTCTTTTCTCAATTCTTTATTAAAAAATTAATTCATCTTACGTATAATTTAGTATTTTATAAAAGGTATATAATCAAGGTGAAGTAATCAATAATGGCTCCAATTCTAACTTTTATAATTGACAATTGAAAAATCAGTAAAAATTACATTGTGTTGGTACAATCATACAATTTTTTTTAGTTTTATCAATATAAAATACATTTCAAGCTAAGCATAACGTCATTCTCACTGGTGCAAACTTTTCACATATAGTATATATACGTACTTTTATGTTTAATCACCGTGAATCGAATAAAAATACATTTTCTATTTAATTGTAATGAAAAAAAAGCATCAATAAAGTTATAATGCATACAGATAAAATAAACCCAATAGACGCTATTTTCGTGAAGTCACAGTAAATATGAATTTTATTCACTTATAAAAACAAAAGTAACACGTGCAGAAATATTTTTACCGAAATTTAAAGTTCAAATTAAAAACTACGTCCAAAACGCCACGTGTCTGAATATTTTTATTATTTCTTCTTTCTCTGAAACAATAGAAGTAATCCATTGTTCCCCAGCCATTTATTGGATGAGTTCATACTGAAATCAACACACTGTGTTTTATTATATTTAAATGAGGAAATGCACATCAATAAAATAGAAATTAAAATCATAATGGCAATGTTCTGTTAAAACATCTAGCTACAGTGTCTTTTCTTTAAATTAAATTGTGCAGAAAACAAGTATTATACCAATTAATACTATTCATCATTTTTAAAATATTTTTAAATATTTCTGACACTATATTGCTTTTTTTTCCTTTCAGGTGTTTTCCGTATATGTTTCATTACCATATATTTCTCCTTTAACATTGCCGAAGATCATATAAATCGGATATGTGGAATTTTATTTATATCCTAAATTAATCCTTTTGAAATACACTTATGTCACAAAAAAAGAAAGGTTCAAGTTTTAAAATTTTTTACAAAAACCAGACTGTTACTATTCGCAAGTTTAGATTGAAATTTTATATATTCAACTAGATAACGTGTATGAAGTATTGAAAAAAAAAGTTATGAAAAGAACATTGTAAAATCTTAAACATGGATAATCTCTTTACGTGTGATTTTTGTCAAGAAGTGTTTCCTGAAGAGAGTAATTTACTTCAACATCTTAAAATTCATTTCCTGCGTTCGCCTTTCGTGTGTGATACCTGTGGAGAATTTTTTTTTGTAGACAGGGATTATGCGCATCATCTTGATAGTCATTCGGAAGAAAAACCTCTTCGATGTCATATGTGTCCTAAAGTATTTGATAGTGAAAATTCTTTACAAGAACACATTTTAAATCATTCTAAGGAAAAAACATATGAATGTCTCACCTGTGGAAAATCATTTTCCAAAAGATGCAACTTAAAAAAACCCTTTAAACTTCACATCTGTCCGAAAGCATTTTCAGGAGAAAACTCATTGAACAGACGTTTGCGTACACACGACACCACCGTGCCGTGCACACGACAAAAATACCGTTGCATACCACGACACAGAGGAAAGGATTTTGTCTGTAATATATGTCAAAAAGAATTTTATTCAAAAATTCAACTTGATATTCATTTTCGGATCCATTCTGGTGAAAAACCATATAAATGTGACGTCTGTCAAAGTAGTTTTTCACACAAAAATAATTTGAAAGAACATTATCGTATTCATACTGGAGAAAAACCCTTTCATTGTGATTTGTGTCAGAAACGTTTTTCAGTGAAAGGAAACTTAACAAAACATCTTTGAACTCATACTGGTGAAAAACCCTTTCTTTGTGACATGTGTGGAAAAACATTTGCACTTAAATCTCGTTTAAATACTCATTTAAAAACTCATCGGTGAAAAATCATTCAAGTGCCATATATGCAAAAACGTATTTAAATCACAGCATGATTTTTATGCTCATCTTCGCGCCCATGAAAAAAGTATTTTTACTTATAAAGTTTGTCAGAAAGAATTTGCTGATGCAGGTTTATTACAAATGCACTTTCTTAGCCATTCTGGAGAAAATCCCTATCAGTGCTCCTTTTGTGAATAAGCATTTTGCCAAACTGATCATTTGCAGACACATATTCCAACCCATATTCGAGAAAATTCATCAGTGGTTATAAAAAGTGACGAAAATAGTAATATTCAATCCCACGAAGAATTAAGTGAAACGTTGTTAATCAAGGATGATGATCAACGAAAGCCTTACGTTTATGATATCTGTAAAGAAATTTTTACGGAAGAAGGCGATTACTATCTTCTTTTTCGTAGTCATTCGAGAGAGGAACATTGTACATGTGATGTTTGTCATAAGGTATTTGTAATGAAATATCTTTACATTGTAAGTCATTCTAAGGAAAAAATTGTATGAATGTTCTACTTGTGGAAAACCATTTTCTGAACGATTCAAATTAAAATATCATGTTAGTTTTCATACAAAATATATACCCTTTTCATGTCACATCTGTCCAAAAACGTTTTCATCAAAAACCTTATTGAACTACCATTTGTCTGCTCACGAAGGAAAGAATTGTGTCTGTACTTAGACATTAATCATAAATACATTATTTTTCATGTCTTCATTATATTTTTCTTCTTGTATAAAACCTTTTATACATGAATTATAAAGCATTCGTGTATAACTTTCATGTATAAATGTAAAGCAAATATTTTACAAAAATTCACTTGGAAATTCATTTTTTAAGTAATTCTAAGTAAAAACCGCATGAATGTCTTATCTGTGGAAAATTATTTAAAGAAAGATCCATATTAAAATATAATAATTGTGTCCTTTAAAAAGGAAGAACACTATAATTACCCTTTATGTTCAAAAGTATTTTAAATAATGTTTGCATTCAACTGACATTTGTTTGTTCACATATTTGTCTGTAACGTAAGAGAAAAATGTTTTATTACTAAAACCGATTATTAAGACCCATTCCATTAAAAAAACATAGAAATTTGATTTCTGTCAAACACATTTTTCATAGAAACCACATTTGAAAGACCATCTTCTTTTGCATACAGAAGCATCGCCCTTTCATTGGTAAGTCTGTGCAATAACCTTTGTATAATCATATATATATATAATGCCTATAAAAACTCCGAAGAAACTTTTTTTTTAATTTTGTCGATACACCGTTCATGTTTGAATTTTTTGTAGTGTGAATCATTTAAACTAGTTAATTAATAAATAAAAACAATTAATTGAGTTAAAATAATGAGTCAACGAAAATAGTAATTATTTTTTAATGATTTTCTGACAATTTTACAAATAATTTTCAGCCACTGTGTAAAAAATAAGTATAAATAAAAAGTCAAATAAACGGCACAACTTTAGTCTAACTAACCCCATTGGCGACTTTATTAATGTGTTAACAATAGTGTTTCTCGTCAAGGAGGGTCATTGAAACACTATGTAGACTTGTCAAAATTAATAAATTTACGAAACTGATGTATTAAGATGTGAAAGAAGATTTTGTTTCAACTCTTCAACTTCAATTTAATTCAATTTTTTTTTCAACTAAAACTCTAAAAAGTAGAAAATATTTTTTTTTCTATCCATAATGAAAGGAAAACTTTTCTACATCGTTAATAACTTCCATATACAGTAGAGATCCGATTTTCCGCTTCAGACGAGTTACCAAATATATATATATATATACAGTGTAATTCATAAATATCGAAACAATAGGCTATCTCTTTAAATATTGCCCCTAGGCACATACTTCTAATTGAAAAGTTTCATGAAAAAAGGTGCAAAATTTGATAAGTTGCCACTCCATGGGGGGTCTATTTCAGAAAATACAAAAATTAAATTTTTATACGGTCCCTGTAGGATAAAATTTCCAATTAGGAAAATTTTCCTTATCCATTCTTGAATTAAACAAAAAAAAATCCATCTTGATATCTGCAAAATTGACAGAGATATTAAAATCCAAAATTCGTGACTTACACCACTCAAGCATACCTCTGAGCGACACGATATCAGTTCATTTGAAATGAACGTTAGGTATCGACCATAAATTTACACATTATTAAAAGTCGATCTAAGGCAATGTCTTAACGTTTAGATATAAAATAACAGCGTATAGATTTTTGCGTTAAACTTGTTTGAGAAATGTGCTAGAGGTCTTTATGAGCCCGAGCTTGGCGCAAGACCCATAACCGGCACGGCCCGCTGGCTGGGCCATGCCGGCCCGTATCTTCATTGTTCTTAGGACGTGTCGTTCAGACAATGAGTTTTGTAAAAATAGTAATAGTGATATTGAAACTTCTTTTAACACAATCATTGGAAATATATTTTAATAAATTACACAGAATTTTTTTCAAAAATCTACTTTTTGTTATACAGCTTCAAAAGTTATGATGTTTTTAAACCTATTTTTCATTTATTCCAAACGACATTGTTTTTTAAAAATAAATCTTTATTCGAATGTAATAGTCTAAGAGTATAAATAATCATCAATCACCTGTCTAGATAATGAATTAAATAAAATTAAGTGCATCGCCCATGAAAATGGTTTTAACAGTGAGTCGCCCTTAATTAGAGGCAACTTTTATGCCTCGTGTAATTGCACTTTAAAAGGGAAAAATATGAAGTTGTCAGGGCTAAAACTATGAAAAAACTCGAAATCGACATGTTAGAAAAGTCTTGTTTAAATCAACTGACACATTTAAACAGTAAAGAATGAAGGTGAGTATGGCAAAAAATAAACTAAAGCATAAATTCAAGCTACAGGAAGGTGGTACTTACCTGGAAATTTTTAAAAAGCATTTAAACGTTCTATTAGGAGCCAATCTTTCTTTAAAACTTTAAATGCATTTTCTGCATCATAGGTTTTTTCCGCATTTCTCATCTTTAAATTAATATAAGTCAATAACCGTTAAAGATAAATGGTTCAAACTCGGAATATATCATTTTCTAATATTTTACTTAAATTTTAATTCGGTAAATTAAATATATATATATATTTGCTTTTCAAAATCTTATTTGTTTTAAGTTGCATCTTTTTTTTAAATTGATATTTTAAATTTTTTTAAATTAATAATTTGTAAAATGTTGAATCAAAATTAAAACTTATATGTTTCTGTTTAATTAAATGAAAAAAATTCAATTCGACAAATAATATTTCGAGTTATAACAATTTTAAATTACTCTGAATTTTTGAAAAAAAAATTATTTATTTTTTAATTTTGTAAGAAGTCTTATGATGTGATTCTGTTTACAAATTATATGGTTAACCATCACAAAAAAAAAATCAAAATGCTAACTCTATAAATAATAAATAAATAAATAAATGTTTCCCGGACACCTTACAGTAACATTGTTTCTTGAATTACACGCATTTCAATTTGTGTCTGATCCCTTGAAACCTCATGAATTATTAAAACGGGCATATCTCTCTGAGTTTTGCAGATATCAAAATGGAATTTTTTTTGTTTAATTCAGGATTGGAAAAGGAAAAATTTTCGAATTGGAAATGTTATTCTACGGGGGCTGTATAAAAATTTAATTTTTGTATTTTCTCAAATAGACCCCTCCATGGATTTGAAACTTATCTCATCAAATTTTGCACCTTTTTTATGAAACTTTGCAATTGGAAATATGTGCCATGGGGCAATATTTAAGGAGATAACCTATTGTTTCGATATTTATGAATCACACTGTATATGTCCATTTTAGTCCCTTCTGACAAGAAAATCAGAGTTCTAAATTTTTGCGACTTCTCTTGCATCCACACCTAGTTCTTCATTGACGATGGCAGTTTTCTTAATCCTAAGTTCATAGATTTCAGTTTCAGTAATATTATAAACACTTTTGCTGAAGAAGTTATTGCTTAGTGAATGAATACACATAAAAAAATTACAGGTGACATACACGCAAATATGGTTTAAAACCGCGAACAAAAAAGCTGCGATGATAAAAACGATGCAAGACAAAGAAAACAACACATTCCGCAACTGTAATCTCGATGGAAAAAATATTTAATACACTGAGCAGCAAGAACAGGCTACACCGGCAATTCTGATGGCACTACTAGGATGGCATAGCAATGCAGCAAAAATAAGTTTATCATTCAGCAAAAGAAAAACTATCAAAAGCTTCTTCAAATGAACAATTTCACTCCCCATTTTTATAAAAGCTATGGAAATGCACGTCATAAGTGTTGTAAGTAATACCATAGAAAATTATACATTGTGTGTAAATTTATATTTTATCTCGTTAGTTAGTGACGAATTATATAAGACCGGTTAATCCTCGTTTTTTGTTTATCCGAGGTGAGCTTGGTCCATATTAACTCGGATAGTCGGGACTTTACTGTATTTGCATTTTATCAAACATACATATTAAGGACTAAAAAGCAGGGCAGCAAATTTTTATTAATCACTTGTTATCAAGTATATTTCTTGTTAAATTTATCTTTGTTATCCCTTTTTAAAGAGAAAGCTGTAATTACAGGGTTCATACAGACTCCTTAGAAATGAAAAATTTTATAATAAAATAATTATAATAAATAATTATAATAAAATAATAATTTAATAATTTAATAAATAATAATTAATAAAATAATAATTATAATAAAATAATTTAAAATTGTGTGTACATTTAAATTTGATCTCGTTAGTTAGTGACGATTTATGTAATTTTGCTTAGTCCGAGTTTTTTGCTTATTCGAGGTGAGCTTGGTCCATATTAACTCGATTAATCCGGGATCTGCTCTATTTGCATTTTGTCAGACGTACATATTAAGAACTAAATGGTAGAGTAGCAAATTTTTATTAATCACTTCTTGTCAAGTATATTTCTTGAAGAATTATCTGTATTTATCTTAGCTATTCTTTTTTTTTTAAGAGAAAGCTCTAATTACAGGGTTCATACAGCTCCTTAGAAATGAAAAATTTTCCAAGGACTACTTACAACTCGTTAAATAAACAAAATACTACTCAAAACTCCTTAAATTATCGCGAAGTATAATTTAACATTGGACAGTGACTTAATTGAAGTATACAAAAGTAAAAAACGGAAACAGAAATATATATTACACGGTGAGTAATACTGCTTAAGCTTGTATGGCTTGGAAGAAGACTTTTAAAGAAAGTAAAATTAAAATCTTGTCATGCTTACGAATATCAAGTTCACGTGATTACTGCCATTCTAAAAAAGAGAGAAAAAAGGAAGTTAAGTTTCTGTATGTCTTTGTATAAGCCGCGTGATGTTTTTCTTCAAAAGAAACTTTTAACTAGGTGCATATGATACATGATGAGTATTTGGAATTTGACTGGCCTCTATATATGTATGGCCATTGGTCGCTGCATAAGATACTTCGTTGGCAATTTTGTATTCAAATTTACGAAACCAGTAAGCAATGCATTGTGAAGACTTTGTAATTTTAGCACTAGTATTAATTATTAATAAAATAAAACCCATTTTCTCTCTAAATGAGATATTAAAAATTAAGTTGGGTGTGCATATTACACGAGAGCATGACATACATGAAAAAATGTGATAAGTCTTTTAAAAATTTGTGTACCTCTTAGAAATTCTTAGACTCCTTGGAGTTTTTCTTCTTAAGACTGTATGAACCCTGTAATTATATTGTCATGTTACAACCATGCACAAGGTCAAGGAATTTGATAATTTCTCATATATGCATTCCCATTCCCTCTCATAAAAAAATCAAGCTTAGGTTATTAGATTTCAGTACTTTACTTGGAGGTTGTTTGTGAGTTCAAAAGCTACAAATATATTTATTCTCAGTAGCCAAATAACTACACATTAGCCTTTATCAAAAACTTTAACCTTTTCAGTCCTAAGGTACACAAATGTGGACCCTCTGTCCTTTTCCTCATAAAAATTAAATTGTTTGATTTTTTCTACAATTTAACTTTACTGAATATATAGCTGAATGTACAAGTTGTCCATAATTAAACGACCTTACTTTAAAGTTGTCTACAGACGAAACTATTGGTCAAAAAATTGTGAGGACATAATGAAGGAATGGGAATTTGTTAAAGCGAAAAAAAATTAGTTCAAAATTTCGCCACCAGATGGCGTTTTTAATGAATTACACATTTAGCATATATTTACGATAGTTTACATATTTTATTGCAACAAAACATGTTCCACATGATGGCTATAATTTTCAGAAACCACCTGGAATCGTAAGATAGCATGTTCCACAGTTGACCGAAGTGTGTTCTGGGAAACGCTAAAAACATGTCGCGAAAAAAGTTTTGTTCAACATATTTTTTTGTAATAAAATTTGTAACCTATCATAAATGTATGCTAAATGTGTAATTCATTAAAAAACGCCATCTGGCGGCGAAATTTTGAACTATTTTTTTTTCGCTCAAACAAATTCCCATTCCTTCATAATGTAATTCACAAAATTTTACAACTTTCTGACCAATAGTTTCGTCTGTAGACAACTTTAAAATAGGGGCGTTTAATTATGGACTTTTATGCTTTTAAAACAAAACCAATAAATGCTACCACTGATGCTTATTTCCTCATAAAATAAATGATATTTTCATCTGAGTTTTCAAAACGCCTTCAAGACGGTGTAGCCGAGAAAGTGAGTAATTTTCACAATTATTTAACTTAAACACTTTACAATAAAAAAAAAATGTGGATTTGTAGCTCAATCACTTGTTTAAAACCCGTAAATTTGTTATTGCTGGAATTTAGGTTATTGATAATAAAATTTATATTTTAAGGGGTAAGAGGTGTAGTACTTTTAGATCCATATTTGTGAACCTAAATTACGAATAATCTAAAGTATCAATTTCAGAAAAAGAGCTTTTCTGTTATCTATGGTGTGTTTTGTTTGTACAAAAGCAATGAATGTGTATTTGTAGCATTATTTTAACTTCAGGTCTCAAGATGTTAAAGTCTTTTACCTATAGATTACAGAGATCTCACAAAATATTAGCTTTATATTTCTGTCATCTTTTACATGCTTTCCAGCTTAATACATGGAATGGTCTTTAAGGCAGTCGCACAGTGCTAAACTTTTACAATCTGTCGGAAGTTGGAAAGTTAAACTTTACACACCCTATCACTACTTTGGATTGTAAACTATCCAAATTAAATTATTATACCAGTAATTTTGTCAGTTATCGGGTATAACCTTAGCAGAAGATTTTGGAAGTGGCCAACTGGTTCACTGCCTTGCAAAAGAAATCGTGTGGTGCATTATCATGGTTCATTGAAGTTACAATTTTAATCTATAGTGACATGTACAACTGTGACATGTATCAGTACATGCAGTTGCTTCCAAAATTTGTTTTCATCAATAAGGTAAGTTATACTACACTGCTCAAAACAATTAAAGGATATTGAGGTTGTGGGTAGATCTTGCGGCTGGGGAATTGATTAGGTGATTGATACATGATCGACAGACGTGGTAGGCTATATGAGAAAAAAATTACACAAGTTTGGCAGAAAAAAATGCATTGTACATTTTTATGACACATTGGTCATTTGTATACAAAAGGAAAAAAACACAATTTGTGCATATGAAAAAAAACAAATAAAAAAAGGTGTTTCCTTCAAAGAAATCGTTTTCAGTATATGGTTTTCCCGGATGGCCAGCAACGTTGAACCCCTTTGAGGCATGCAGTCAATGAAGCTATTAAAGAGGAGCTGGGGTATTTTGTCCCACACCTCCAGAAGAGCTCTTTCCAATTCTTGGAGAGTTTCTGGGGGTGGTAAGCCGCCGGCAACTCGTCTGCCTAGAATGTCCCAAACATGCTCTACAGGGTTCAAGTCCAGAGAACACGCTTGCCATTCCATTCGTATGATTCCTTCCTTGAAAAGGAAATTATGCACCAAGTGAGCACCATGTGACCTGCAATTGTCCATTAGAATGAAGTCATATCCAATTGCTGCAGCGAAAGGGATTAAAATAGGCCTGAGGATCTCATCCCTATATCGCTGACAGGTCAGAGCTCCATTTTGAATGATGTGGCGATCGGTGCGCCCATCCATGGAGTTGCCAGAATAGAATATCACTACTCCACCGCCAAATCTGACACTTCTTTGCACGAATGCAGGATTGTTTCTAGTGCCACGTTTCCTCCAGATGAAAATACGCCTATTATCAAGATGAACAGCAAAAACGGGACTCATCAGAGAAAAGAATATTGCACCATTCATTTCTCCTCCAGTTCACAAGATCTGTTGCCCACTCCCTGCGGTAGCTAAGGTGTCTTGCTGATAACGTAACACATACCATTCGTCTGCGAGCATACAGACCTACAGCGTGGAGCCGGTTTCGGACAGTTTGAGTAGAAACTGTGGTGCCAGTAGCCAAGCGAAGGTGTTGTTGAAGAAGAGTGGCATTCATATTTTGGTCCGAGCCGTTAGCGTTTAATATTGATCTTCATTGGGCATTGTTGCACATCTACGACCTTGTCCTGGTTTTCGGCCTGCATTTCCAGTCTCCAAAAAATGGAAATCACACTTTGTGAAACTCCAGTGGCTTCTACTGCTTCGACTTGTGTTCGGCCGCCTCTAACTGACCAGCAACTCTCCAAGCTTCTGATTCGGTTAAATGACTTCGTTGAGACATCGCACTCATCGAAACAAAGCACTTACTGAATGTCGATCATAGTTTTCTGCTTTTTCTTTCAGTAATTTGAAAGCCAAATTTCATTCGCAGCCGCTAAAGCGTCGTTTTTAACGTCAAACTCAAAATTTGCATACTCCAAAGTTTGAAAATGAGAAAAATTTACATTTGTGACTGTCTTCTTCCATTTTCTGCAAAATAAATTTTGCTTGTATCGTTATTTTATATAAGACTTGCAATATCCTTTAATTCCTTTGAGCAGTGTATATTAATACTAGGTGAAAGGTGATCCAACCCGGCCTTCCCGTTTAAAAGAATATAGGTGAAAAAATTTTTTATTATTGAAAACTCTAATAGTTTTGTACATCTAATATAATTTTTTTAGATTATCCACTAACAACACCAAAAAAATTTTTATATCAAAAATATCAATAATGTATCCATATGAAGTTTCGAAAATTCTTAAAAGCGATACTTTCGTACTAGCCCAAAGTGCTCAACAGTCGTGGGCCTATTGTCATTTCCAGATTTCAATTTTATCTTACTTAATATAATAGAACCTTTTCTCTCCATGGAGGTGCTTATTAGTGTTTGAGGATTGCCTGCAATCTGCATATCCCGAATCGCATTTAGAGAGTCCCAGGAGGAGTCTATCTCTCCATTCTAGGACTTCTGCTGTCCACCTTATACCAGCTTTTCATTTAAGTAATATAACTATATGTTATATTATAATGCGAAGGTTAAAGCTGTGAAAAGTAAAGGTCATTTTATACGGTACAATTCTTTATTTAAATGCGAAACATATTAAACTTCTACGAAAGGTTTAAAAAACTCAACATATTGAAATATTAAACATAACTATTAAATATTGTGAGTACTACCGACCAGCATCTTTCCCAAACCAGTGATACTTCACCGGTGTCGATGTCGTATACAACTGAGTAAAGGTTTTCCACTGAGTTCTCAATCTCTTACGGCACTTGGCGAAACCTCGCCAATCTCTCGCCAACAGTATAACGCTCTTTCTGTTCTGCTGAAAGAAATGGATTATGTAGCGAGAGCTTTTCAGCTTCGGCTGCGAAAAAAGATATATTAGTGTCTATAGCTTGGCCACAATATAATAACCATCTAGTATGCATTTCTACCTTAGCATGTAGCCCTCCCCGTGAGGCTCTTTCTGGCCCTTTGCGGTATTTTAGCTTCCCTATTTTTCCCCGGTCCCATTTTTGGGTCCTCTAGTTAGCTCTCTACCCCTTCCCATCTATATTTCCGTTTTTAGCCTAGGTGGCATCTTCCTTGAGTTATTGCCATTTTCCTCTTTAGACAGTATCTTACTACTTGTAATATTTATATGCAAAAACTTGATATTCACTGTATCGTCTAACTCTGAACTGTTATGTTAAATCTTATTATTTTATCCTTTGGGCCCCTATCCCCTTTAGTTTCCGTGCTATGGAGTTTTAACTTTTCCATTTTAGGCAGTTTTTAGTATTTTAAATCCCTTCTAGTGACTGAAATATATTTTTAGTTTTTTGCCCCCGTGAGACGCTGACGCATGTCCACTATTAAGCTTGAATCTCTCAGATATTTATTTAATGTAGAAACAGGCATTTTTTCACATTTTCTCCCCCACCTTTTCTTTTATCATTGCTAGGTTTCTTTTAACTTTCTTCGATGTAATTTTAGTGAAGATCGGATCATTTTAAATATTTTTTAAGCATTTTTCCCCATCCACTATCTGGTGCTGCTGCATAGTGTACATTTCTTCTTTATTCGATAATTCAGGTTCTATGGGTCCGATACTCACACACTTTGGACCATTCGTCTTCGTTTGTTTCTTCCCCTACTCTAACATTAGTTTAGTTCCGGTTCCCTCGACCAATGGGAGGGCTGCAATTTCCTGTATTGGCTTCTACATTGTCTTCAGCTCTTATTTTCGACGTGTTTTGGCTACCCTCGGCTCTTCTTGGAACTTTAAACAACACGCTCTCCAATGTTTCAAGAGGTAATGTTAAATAGTTAATGCGAAACTAGTCAAGGTATTGATCGCTATATTTTGCAATTACTGTTTTTAGCTTATCGGTATGACAATCAATTGTAGAACATTTCGACAGTAGAATTTGGGAATCGATTGTTATCTTTATTGATAGTCATTTTATACAACGGCGATCTTTATCGATTGTCGAATTTTTGAGAGTCGGCCATCACTAGTTCACCTATTAGTTTCGGTCATTTGGTAATCTTTTGCCGAGTATTAGGGTCATAGCTAGAAGTGTGCCAAGGGAAGCTCAGCCCCCCCCCCCTAAAATTTTTCAGCACCCCTGGGAAAGATTCCAAGGTCACCAAAAACTGTGTTTCAAAAATCCAAATAAAACTCTTTTCAAAAATCGAATTTAGTTTTGTGACCCTTTTAGAGTTTTGCACAATAAAAATTGCAAATAGGTGTTTCAACACGCGTGCATCCTATCCGCACATATGACGCTGTTCAGTTGTCTGCTACTGCTAATATCAACTATAACTCAGAATTGGCAACTTTTTGCTGATGAAACATTGACGTCATAGTGATGGGGTTGGAAAGCTTGCAAACCGATCGTTGGAGTTTACGTTTTAACCAAGGGCCTACTATAACTGTCAAACCTGAAGCTGCCAAAAAAGCGATTACTGACAGAAAAAAACAGCCACTTTTTTGCATCATTTTCACTAGCTTCAAACTACAGATGTGCTGAGTCTAGTTATAGTAGATCGTTGGTTAGTATGCTTCACTGTAACTAACTGCAACCGTCTAGCGTCTAGTTTAATTTATACCGGCAATTGGCAACACTTTCTTTATGTCAGATGTTATGTTTGTGTAGTTTAAAAAATTATAATCACGGAACGAATTAGTTTTATTTTTTCATTCAATTTGTCTTTTCTGATATGGATAAATATAAATATCTAATCAAGGCGAAAGATAAATCATCTGAGTCATCTGAAATTACGTCTTCAGGTTCAGATTCTTCAATTTCCATAACTATCGCTGTAGTAGACATAAGTAGTACTGATGATACACCTGGCGACAGAACCACGTGACTATCATCTCCCTTCCTCCTCATTCCACCCACAAGTTGCAGCCCCTAGATAGGACTTTTAAGGGGTCTCTGAAAACGTACTACAACGCGAGGCAGTGAGAGTATGGTTGCAAAAGAATGTGCGTTTCCTCACACCTTACAATGTTATGCAGAATTTTGCCCAGACCTACATTCGTACCCAAACGACTGAGATGGCAATAAACGGGTTCAAAGTAACCGGGATATACCCTATGAACCGCTAAATCTTCATCGACGCTGACTTCATAGCTGCTGAGTTGGTTGCGGGTAAAAAATTTTCCATATTGGAAAATAATGTTTCAGAATCACGTGCTCCTCTACTTGCTTCCTCCGGACCTCTGCTTCTCCTTCGAGTTTCCTGATACACTCTAAAAACGACATTTTCAAAACTGAGCAAAAAATACTCAAATCTGAGTATGTCGCATAGTCAAAATGGCTCCGAATCAAAATGACTCAAGTTTGAAACATGTATATACTCATTTTTGGAAACATGCACATACTCAAGAATAAAACATGTGCTCCTATTTGAGTATGTCCATGTTTCAAAAATGAGTATGAACTAACTTCTATGTGCTCATTTTTGAGTATTTCCATGTTTCAAAAATGAATTTGAACTGATTCTAATCATTTTTGAGTATGTCCATGTTTCAAAAAGGAGTATGAACCTCTATGAGCTCAGTTTTGAGTATGTCCATGTTTCAATATTCTGAATATTTCTGGTATTTCAGAATTTAAAGCATTGGGTCGTCCTATTTGAAACAAAATGTTTCATAACAAAATGAAAACATCGATTTGCTCAGATTTGAAAGTGTCATTTTTCTCAGTGTATACAAACACATCAGGCTCTAGCTATGCCAATTGATGAAACTGCTGAAACACAGCAATATTTCCCGGAAAACTTCAAATGCAGTTTCTAAATTTGACATATCTCTTGTCCCCAACAGTAAGAAGAGAACCACTACTCGTGAACGTAAAGCAGCAAGGACCATCACTGGATCACCATACAAGGATCAGTTGACCAAGACGCTTGACAAAAGTACTCTCAAGAAGACTTCCTTTAGATTTCCTTAAAAAAAGAAAATTCGACCCACGAAACGATACGATTCATCAGACTACTGTGACCCTCCCTTTGTGGACAGCGATGATATCAACCTGGACATCAACGATTAGTCCAGTAAATTTAGACCAAAAAAAGCTTCTGCCTGGAAAGTTTTGGAGAAGTTTTTTTTTTCTTTCTTCCTTTATGTTTTTGGGGGTGCTGAACACGAATTTTAACTTTGCCACCTCGTATCTAGTCTGCTTAAAAAATTATAAGCGAAAAACCATGAAAAAATTGGAGTTTTTTCGGTTTTTCCCCTGTATTCCGGAAGGGGTTAAATTGTTTTGAAAAGCTTATCACACCAAATTAAACTAGAGAACATTTCCTACATTTTTCATATACAATGTTTGTTTCTAAGATGAATAGTTTTGGCATACGAGTAAAAGGAATTTTAGCGACATAATTGAAATTCTATCATCGGAGGGCGAAAACGCGATCCAGTCGCTATGCATCCATTTTAATCACCAATATGAAGCTGTTTAGTTATTTCTGGTTGCATTTCGAATATGTTTACATTTTCTTACCAAGTTTTAAACCTTTTTATAGCGCTAAGAAAATAAATTGAAATCGGATGATTAGGAAAGATATAAAAACACAATCACTCTGCATAGATGAGAGAACCAATTTTTATTTTTCTGGTAATCTGATTTAAGTACGATTATAAGTATTGTAAGTTTAATATAATAACATATGTGGAAGATTATAAATAGGAAAAAAGAGGAATGTAGTGTTGTAGGCGAAAACGCTGAATGTAATGGTTTTGTGAATACAAAACGGTTGGGAGGGTGTCCTTGAAACCCCAGAAAACATTACTGAAATGAGCACTAAATTTGTTGAGCGTGATAGACAATCTCGCAAAACGGTATCTAATGAGGTTGTTTTTAATGAGACTATGGTACAAACAGTTTCTCAGGGAAAATTTCTCGCAAACGACAAGAAAAAAACCGTTTAATAGCCCTGCTGATGTGTAGATTTGGCTCTGAAAATATGGCTTGTAAGCAGGAAAAAGAAGATGCCGACACACTCATTATTGGTTCTGCGTCAATTTGTCGCGCACAATTCATCGCGGAACAATTTATCGCGGCGACAACTCATCGCAGCGTCAATTTGTCGCGGCGTCAATTCGTCGTGGTGTCAATTTGTCGCAACGAAAATATATTTGAAGGCCATGATGATAAAAGTAAAACTAATTTAGTAAAATTATTTAATGATGTAAATTCTTAGTTGTAGTTCTATATATATAAAAAACAAATTATCATTAAATAATTTTACTACATTATCTTTAATTTTATCATCATAGATTTCAAAAACATTTTCGTTGCGACGAATTGACACCACGACGAATTGACGCTGCGATGAGTTGTCGCCGCGATGAATTATGCGCGACGAATTGACACGACAGCCTCATTATCAAAACTGCTCTCAAGTTGGCACCTAACCATGAGAACGTGATAATCATTGGTGAAGATGTAGACCTTCTGGTAATTTTAATTGGACTTTGCAATTTTCCCAATGTTTAATACTTGAAACCAGGAAAAGGGAAAAGTCCCCAGAAGATGCATTCACCTTTTTGTGCAGTAGACAAATTAATTGCCAAACACATCCTATTTCTACATTCCATGAGTGGATGCGATACCACTTCTGCATTGTACAATCAAGGAAAAACAAAATACCTTCAAATTTTGAAGAAATTTTCCGACCTGCAACATGGGGTAGATATATTTAAAAACCCTAGTGGTGTAGCCTATGATGTTATTAAAGCTGGGCTGTTGAGAAAAAACTTTCATAAATATGAACAGCAAAAACACATTTTTATTTTTTGCTGTTCATATTTATGAAAGTTTTTTCTCCTGATGATGGTTATAAAGATTAACCGAAACGTCGAGGTTTGTTTTTTATGTATGTAGTTTAAAGTAACTCATATTTATTAAACGAAATTTACGTTGGAAGCAAATTTTTGATGAGTATTATTAAAACTGTTGAGCTTGTGCTTGGTTGTAATAAAACAAATATAATTCGAGCTCTCCCTTTTACAAAAGGATAATAAAGATAAATTTATCAAGAATTACATATCCCAAAAAGTGATTAATAAAAATTTACTCTAGTTCATTTATTTGTAAAACTCAGAATTTAAAAAAGTTCTTTTTGCATAAGAATTACACATAGCGTCAGCTACCTCCAAATACGGTATCGAAATTGAGAGACATAGAATATTTTTAATGAGAGAAAACGTCAATGAATATCAGAAATTATTAAAACTGTTGAGCTTGTGCTTGATTGTAATAAAACAAATATAATTCGAGTTCTCCCTTTCACAAAAGGATAATCAAGATAAATTTATCAATATTTACATATTATAAAAACTGATTAATAAAGATTTGCTCTACTGCATTTATTTCCCTAAAACTCAGAATTAAAAAAAAGTTCTTTTTACATAAGAATTACATATAGTGTTAGCTACCTCCAAGTAAGGTATTGAAATTAAAGGACTGAGTATATTATGTATTTAGATTTATCAGTTTATTTTTGCATATTTGTTTATATAGGTAATCCTAACACAGTATTTTCACAACCAAATCCTACGCGAGAGACACCATTGTAGCCGATACACAAAATTTGCCAAAAAAGGACTTACACTCAAGTTTCTTTTTATTTTATTACCATTTCTCTATGTCTTTAATTGTATGATTATCAGAAAATGATCAGAGAATATTCACGAAAAATTCACGACTTAATTTTCATTTACACATATTTGTTTTCACTCAAATATTTGTTTTTATTTATTAATTAATTTGCTTACTCAATTCAGAATTTTACGAAAAATCTTAACTTCGGCAGTGCATCTACAAAATTTTCAGAACGTTTCTTCGTAATTTTATAGATTTTTTTACGCATGGTTGGCAAGTTTGTAGCTTCTTCAAAAATCTATCTTTCCTTTTTATATAATTATTCACTTTAATGACGCTTAAATATTGATGATAATGTTTTCATGCAACACTTTATTTTCATCGTTTGAAAACACAAATTATTGGTAAAATGCTCCTGTAAAGCAAGTTTATTAAGAAATGCTCTCTGACATTTTGATTTACCGACATTTTGAAACTGCACTTTTGATTTACCAACCTCAAAGCTTTTATATAACAATGACTTTTCAAATGTTTATTTACATTTTTCTTAAAAAATCTTCTATTATAAGTATCACACTGAAAGAGTCTCTCTCCTGTATATCAGAAAATAGTTTCTGCGCCAATGTGTTTCTGCGAGAATAATTTTTCACATCAAGCACACCTGTAATTTTTTATTAACAAGGTTGGACCAGAGGTGGAAAAAATACATCGAAAAACCATTTTCGATACAAAATACATTCTTTTTAGGGCCTAAAATACAAAAGACAAAATACTTTTCAAATTTTCAAATACAAAATACATGTATTTTTAAAATACATTTAAAATACAAAATACATTATTATAATTTTAATTATCTTGCACTACGTAAAAATGTTTTAATTGCAATGCCATGTTATAAATTTTTATCTACTGTATAGACAGGTCCATAACCAAAAAAGGTCTGCACGAGCTGAAATTTCCAGACCCGAACCTGTAGAAAAAAAATTTGGGACCCGACCCGGTATAAAAATTAAAAGTTCGGCCCGAGGCACGGCCGTGACTGTACAAAAAATTCTTTGGCCCGACCCGGTATAAAAGCGAAAAGTTCTGTCCGAGTCTGGACCAGCTCATACAAAAAAGTGTATTGGCCGAGTTTAAATGCTAAAATTTCAGTCCGAGCCTAGCCCTACAAAAACTTAATTGGCCCTAGTGAATTTCTACAAAAGATAAATTTTTAAGCCGATGTGGTTAAAAATTCTCTTGTACGAGGTATTCTGACAATATTTTTTTTCTTATTTTAGCTATTTTTCATGTTTATGATCTTTCTTTTTTAAAAAAAACCGCCCATACTTGCGAATTAGAGGCACACCCGTTTTACAATACTGACCTCCCTAGATTTATTTGTGACTGTGCCCATGTACACTATGTTTATTTTTTTTATGATTCTCTATTTGTACGCAAATGTTTGAGTTATTATTAATGCCATTTAACCTTATTCCATGGCTTAGAGACTTATAAATCTTCTAAGACGGAATCACGTGGGAGCTAAAAAAATCAGTTATAGACAAGTTCCCCTCTTAGCTGGTACATCACCTGTTCTAAATGCATTATATTCTTTTCACAAATATTATTATATTCATTTTGTATGAATTAACCCATTTTTCCGTTTAAGATAGGATTCCATCATAGACAGGTTTCTTTTCACATGTTTTCGTGCACTTTAATTTTATTGCCCAGAAACATATGAGTATGTACTATTCTTCCCAAAGTATAAATTTAAATTTTTAATTATAGAATAATAACCATTTAAGAATCTATGCATTTTTTGCAAAAATTGTTAAACCAGGTCAAATTTTACTGATATTCGCACGGGCCAGGCCAATGACTTTATGCGATCTGGGTCGAGACCGGGCCTGAAAATTTCTTCCCGTCGAGACCTCTAGGAAGAATTCCCAGGTCCAGAAAAATAAATCAGCCTCTGCCCGGCTCGAGTCTGCAAGAAAAAGTAAAACCCACGCCCGGTCCGGTTCTAAAAGACTGATGACCAGACTCAGTTGGTTTCGACCTGAAAATAGAGTTTTGGTCTTGCACTAACTGTCATCAAAATATATTATTTTGAAATATTTCGAGTATACTTATATTTATCGCGTAGCGTGATGTATCACAAATAATAAATTTTTGTTAATTAGGAGTTCTCGGGTATGTATTATCAATCTTTTAACGTGTCTATGCAACAACTAACTGCATTACACTGCTAACATAGTTTAAAAATGCAATACTCAGGAAGACTCTGGACGATCCTACTTGTGTATTACACAACATTTTTTTTTTCGCATAGCAACATTAAGAATTAAAAGCATTAGCAAAACCATTCAGTAAAAATGTTTACCAGATAAGAATCCTTATTATGCCAAATTTGAAAAAAAAAATGTTCATATTAACTTCTAGAAATGAATTCAAAGATTATACAAAACAGACAAGCATGTATTTCCTGTTGTGAATCACTAATTTGCGGTTAAAACACAAGCTGTGGTTTAAACTTTATACCAGAATCAAGTCTTGCACGAAGTTTGAAAAATCGAGAAATGTATTTTGAGTATTTTGAAAATACAAAATACTTGGAAAAATCATTTCAAAATACATTACCAAAATACTTTAGTTTTACCTGTTTAAAATACAAAATACAAATGTATTTTGAAAATGTATTTCAAATACATGTATTTTCGATACTGCCCAGCTCTCGGTTGGACATATTAAAGTCAGTTTTATAAACACTTTGTCATCAATTTCCGTTAAAAATGTTGGATTTCTCTTCCGAATGACTTATAAGATGATCGACGTAATCGCCTCTTTCTGCGAAATCTACATTACAGATATCACACACGTAAGGATTTTTCTTTTCATCGTCCTTTACTAACAGGGCTCCATTTATTTCTTTATGTGATCGAATATGTATATTCAAAAAATCTTTTCGAGAAAAAGCGAGTGGACAAAATGAGCATTGGTGAGTTTTCATGTCAAGCATATTGTTCTTCTCAACATTGTTATGAATTTTTAAATGATAATTTAAACTGGATTTACGTGCAAATGTTTTTTCACAGACGTAACAATGAAAAGAGGGGGATTTTCCAGTATGTGTAAGTAGATGGTCTTTCCAAAGTGGTTTCTGCGAAAAACTTTTCTGACAGAAATCACATTTGTATGTTTTTTCACTAGAATGGGACCTAAAATGCACTTCCAATTCGTCTTTATTAACAAAATTTTTTTGACATACGTAACAAACAAATTTCACCCCTTCGTGAGCACGCAAATGTCTGTCTAATACAAACTTTATTGAAAATGCTTTTGAACATATAGGACAATTATAGTGCTCTTCTTTATTATGAACACGAATGTGATTTCTCAAAATGGATTGTTTTGGAAATGTTTTCCCACAGGTAAAACATTTATGGAGTTTTTCATTATAATGACGTAAAATATGTTCTTGTAAAGATTTTTCATTATCAAATACTTTATGACAAACGTGACACGCAAAATGTTTCTCTTCTGAATGACTATGAAGATGAAGGGCGTAATCTCTCTCTTCTGTAAAAATTTCTTTACAGATTCCACAGGCCATTTCTTCTTTGTGGGATCGTGTATGAATATTCAAAAAATCTTTTCGAGGAAAAGCCAGTGGGCAAAATGAACACTGGTAAGTTTTTACTTCAAGCGTACCATTCTTCTCATTTTTCATAAAAACTGATGGATTTTCTTGTATGTGCGTTCGAATATGTTGATGCAAATGTTCATTCTGGCGAAAAGGTTTCTCACAAAATGGGCAGTGATAGGTTTCCAGTTCAAGTACACTTTTCTCTTTCTCATTTTTCGTAACCACTGATGAATTTTTTTGTACGTGGGTTCCAATATGTGTCTGCAAATGATCATTTTCGGGGAAAGTTTTCCCGCAAAATGGGCAATGGTAGAGACTTTCTCCAGAATGGGTAAGAAAGTGCATCTGTAAAGTACCTTCATCAACAAATGCTTTCTGACAAACATTACACATAAAAGTATTGCTTTTGTGGACGCGAAGATGAGCTTTTAAATAATGTTTTAATTTAAATTCTTTTTCGCAAATGTGACATTTGAAAGGTTTTTCACTGCTATGGCATCTTAAATGATAATTGAAATGACTTTTCCGCGTAAATGTTTTCTCACACATGTCGCAATGATAGGGCCTTTCCCCAGTATGAATAAGAAAATGTTCTTTCAAATGACATTTCTGTGAAAAACTTTTCTGACAGATGTCACATTTATATGGTTTTTCACCAGAATGCATCCGAAAATGCATTTCAAAGTGGGTTTTAGTATAAAATTCTTTTTGACATATGTTACAGACAAAATCCTTTCCTTTATGATCACGCAAATGTCTGTTCAATGAGTTTTTTCTTGAAAATGCTTTCGGACAGATGTGACATTTATAAGGTCTTTCTTCGGTATGAACACGGATATGATATTTTAAGTTGCTTTTAAATGAAAATGATTTTCCACAGGTAGAACATTCATGCGGTTTTTCTTTGGAATGACTTAAAATGTGTTCTTGCAAAGAAGCTTCACTATCAAATATTTTATGACAAATGCGACACACTAACTTTCTCACTCCAGAATGTTTATCAAGATGATGCACATAATCTGTCTCTTCCGTAAAAATTTCTCTACAGATATCACACACAAAAGGTTTTTTATCTGAATGAATTTCAAGATGATGAAGTAAGTTACTCTCTTCAGGAAACCCTTCTTGACAAATATCACAATTAAACAGTTTATTCATGTTGCAGATTTCACTAGGTTCTTTTTTATAACTTTTTTTCAATACTTCAAATATGTTTTGAGTTTGGATAAATAAAATGTCATACTGAAATTGTGAGTAGTAACAATCTGGTTTTTCTTATAAACTTTTAAAACTCGCTTCTTAACATTCTATATTACATAATTATATGTGAAAAGAATAATTTAGAATATAAATAAAACTCCAGCTATCCTTTCATAGTCCTTTTTTAGAGTAACCGAGAGATATATGGTAATGAAAAATATGATACTCCTGAAATGAAAAAAAAACAATATAGTGGAAGAAATCTTTAAAAAATATTAATATAAATAAATAGTATAATAATAATGTTTGGTACAAATTTTTTTTAAGCGAAGACAAGCTAAAAATTTTAAGCAAAACATAGCCTTAATGATATAATTTTTTATTCAACTGATATTCCTGAGCATTTTCGTATAGAAAAATAAATTTAAAATGAAATTTTTAGCCCTCTGCAAAAAGTTAGTGAGAGGTGCACACTGAACAATACTCAAGGCATTTAACTAAGACTATATCGAAATTACCACATCTCCAATACCTTTCATTTCTGTGTCTACAGTCGTTAGAAAAAAACTGTCCACTTCATGTTGTTTCGATAGCAAATTATTACAGAGGGAAGCAAGATATTAAGAAAAGCACATAAATTATATATTTTTCTGAACAGCTTTGATCCAACAAACTGAAAAAAGTGTCGAGGGCAGGGCCAGATTTAGACTATCTAGGGCCCCGTGACAAGCATCATTCTGCCCCCCTCCCCCTTCTATCTACCCATAGAAAATTTTTGTGAACTATGCTGTACTGACTAGTACTAAACTTCATACCTGTTGTATGCATACATAAATTTCGTACCAGGTACTATTCACATCTGTATACAAGGTATCACAAAAAAAGGTAGTCACAACTTTAAGAAAAAATACTAGTAGGAAAACACGTAGGAAACTAGTAGAAAAAGTGATGGATTGGTGATGGGAGTTGTTTGCAAACTTTCCTTTGCGTATGTCATATGATGTCTGAAAGAAATTGGTCATCATTTTTATCATTAGTTTTCTAATTATTAAGTTAGTTTATTTTTGCGGGGGGGGGGGGGGTGTACGGGAAAGCAAAAAGGGGAAGGAGAAGACCGAACTACCTTTCTAAATCTTTGAAAATGTGTCAGGTTTTCACTGACAGCTGCGGATTAGAACTATTGTTACGTGATATTATCTTTTTGTGTGCTTATCTACTGTGTACTGTAAGCTTTAAACTAACGTTCCTTTCCTATCTGGAATCTTAATCCGAGTAGGGGAGTGACCTGAGATGAGTGAAAAGAATGTTTAGTATAGTGGAGGGAGTTTTTCTATTGTCATTCTAAGTTCATAGATAAGACAGACTTCACCCATTCTCTAAGAAGACAGATACATCATAAGGAGATTACGTTCTGTCAAGTGAACGAAACCCGTGTGAACAGGAAAACCAGCCCCGTTTACGGAGGGTTGCCTCGTGGGAACAGCAGAGAGAGTTGGGTTAGTTTTAACGTGGGAGTAAAACGTGTAGGTTGTCCAGTGTACACGTGTGGAGGTAGATATCTTGGAGTGGAGAGATAAGGTGTTTGTGAGATTAATAGTATCTCTGGTAACTCTGAGTTAATTAACGTAGCATGCGAGAGGTATAGAGTAGCTTAACAGTACAGAGAACGTATTTTCTGTATTTTATTTAATGTTGAACCGGATCAGCTATATCCGAGTTTTAAGTGTAAATATTGTCTTGTTATTTGTAAAGATTGTGTAAATAAATTGTTCGTTTAAGTGAAAGAGTTCGTCTTTTTATCAATATACCTCTCATAACGTGACCGATATCACGTAGTCATATCGGTGGTGGCAGCATACTAAAAGTACCGGATTATTCTTCGAAGTTGTGTGGACTTAGATGGAATCCGACAAAATGTATGAAATTTCCCTCTTAATGAAAATCCTGATTACTCCCATAGGGGCAGTTGCCCCGCATGCCCCAGCATTAGTCAGGTCCTGGTCAAAAAGGTGGGTGTGACCAATTGTAAAATGAAAGTTGGTACAATTTGTTATATGCACACCACTAACGTCAACAATTATTTTTATATTCAGAAAAAACCCATAATTTCCCAAAATTTCACGATAAATTGTATCTTTTGTATCTCTGTGTAAAAATTTTGTGATAAAATAGCATGGTGTGGTGCGTTTTTTCCACGTCTTTAGTTTATGTACTAAACAGGGTTGTAACAAAATCTCAGTCCTAGCAGGATACATTAAAAAATTCGTGTTTAATGAGCAATTGGCACGCATCCGACAGAAAGAAATTGTATTTGAATTTGAACTGCAGAAAAACAGAAAAGCAAGGCAATTTGAAGATATATTAATAATTTCGGTTAATGTTTTTTTCAATAAAATCTCATTTAAAAAAATTGTGTTACTGAAAAAAAAGGAAGTTTGATGAATGTTATTTATGTAAGTGAACGAAATAAGCTCTTAATTTTTCCAATCAAGCTTCCTTTCAATAAAAATACACTCATAAATTTACTTTTTAGACATCTTATTCCAACCATTTCTATAATATACTGATTCATTTAGTTATTAAAAATATTGAAACTAATAGATGTAAAAGCATCTTTAATACATTTTTCTTATATACGTTGTTTTAGATTAGGAGTTTTTAGTGGCTCACCATGCAATTTGAAATATTTTAACCTTTTGTATCACAGCGTTGCATAACTGCAACATACTCAAAAGTCAATGTTACTTATACAATGCACTTTAAAAGGGGATCTTATTTATTGCTGCTATCTTCCAACACAGCAGTGAATATAAATTGTACACAGAATTCACAACAGAAGGTGATACTGAATTATTTTTTCATGCCAAAAGTTTATTCAGCATTTAAGTAGATTTGCATCCTTATTGCTAAAAAGAACTTCGCAAATTCTGTCAAATTAAAAAGGTTGGAGGCGTTCAAAAATAGATTTTTACACTGGTAAGTGGCTGTACATGTACATATGTAACGTTATCACTTCAGGTGGGGGGGGGGGAGGGTCTGGCACATGATATCATATCTCCAGGAGGAGGGGGATTGTTGTCTCTGATATCGTTATCATTTTTGATTTAACTAAAATTTTCTCCTTTTTACTGTTAACTATTTTTATGAAAATACAAAGTTATTATTAAAATTATAAAAATTTTCCATTTAAAAAGTATGGAATACCCCAATATTTGGCATCCCTATTATTCTGCCATTAGGTGTAAGCGTATATAATCCGCTGTTCGAGAAACCACGTGCAAAATATGTTTGAAATTATACTTGCTGTGTTTACTATTAAAGAAAAGAGAAAGAATGTTGTCCATCTGTCTTGTTGATAAGAAGTTCTGCTTGCCCCCTCACCGTGCAGGGGCAAGGGCAAAAGACATTATTACTGTTGAATGTATTATATAACAAATACCTATTATTTAATACTTTTAAATAGCACCTATTTATATTAAGTGTTATTTGATATAAAGTTATTTCATATATAATAGTAAAATTTTATGGATATCTATGGATTTCTCTGCATTTGAATCAGTAAAGTATGCGAATAAAAAAAATGTATAACCATATCTGTGTATAACTGCAATCGAAAGAAAAAAATTGAAAAAATATTAGACACTGATAACTATATCATTAGGAAGGAGAGGCGGGTTCGAATGATGTTAATGTGTGATATCGTAAGGGGGGTTCTGCGTCAATTCATCGCGGAACAATTCATCGCAGCTTCAATTCGTCAAGGTGACAACTCATCGTAGCGTCAAGTCGTCGTAACGAAAATGTTTTTGAAGGCTATGATGATAAAATAAAGATAATTTAGTAAAATTATTTAATGATAATTTGTTTTTTAGATATAATCGCATGTAAATTGTTAATTATAATTCTCTAAATCTAAAAAACTAATTATCATTAAATATTTTCACAAAATTGTCTTTATTCTATCATAATAGCCTTCAAAAACATTTTCGTTGCGACGAATTCACACCACGACGAACTGACGCTGCGATGAGTTGTCACCGCGACAAATTGAAGCTGCGACAAATTGTCCGCGATGAATTGACGCGACACTGGTATTGGGGGGAGGGGATTCGAATGATGTTAACGTATGATATCGTATGGTGGGAGGGGGTTCAAAATTTTGATAACGTTATATATGTACAGCCCCTAAGTTCGTATATTTTTTTAATTTTCTGTTACAAAATTGACACTATTTATGAGAAGTGTGTAATTTTCTGTTTATTGCAGAGGCGAGAAAAGTACTTTTAAGCAAAAACTTTTTATTATTTTTATGTTCTAGCATATTTTTACATACTTATAATGACGTGCCTGTCCAAAATTCCCAACGTGATAGGGCTGAAAGAGAAAAAAAAATTGCAGCTCTAAGATCCACAGAAAGAGGGGCTACAATCACAATTATCCCAAGCATGAGTGCTTCAGGTCATTATGTCCCGCTAATGATAATTTTCCCTAGAACAAACATGACCCCTGCTCTAATGAGAGGCTGCCCTGATGGTACAATTCATAGAGTTCAACCTTCAGGATGGGTTCAAAACAATTTGTTCACCGAATGGTTCGTTCACTTCATTGAGAAAACATGTTCTACTGATTTCGGAGGGTCATTATAGCCACATTCTTAATCCAGATGTGATTGACTTGGCCAGACCCTTTGACTATCATCCCCCCTGGCATTCCACCCACAAGTTGCAGCCCCTAGATATTACTTTTAAGGGGTCTCTGAAAACGTACTACAGCGAGGCAGTGAGAGTATGGTTGCAAAAGAATGGGCGTCCCTTCACACCCTACAATGTTCAGGAGAATTTTGCCCAGGCCCACATTCGAACCCAAACCGCTGAGATAGCAATAAACAGGTTTAAAGTATCTGGGATATACCCTATGAACCGCTACATCTTCACCGACTCTGACTTTATAGCTGCTGAGTTGGTTGCGGGAAAAACTTGTTCCATATTGACAGAGCCGTCCTTAGCGAAAGCGAGGCCGGGTGCAACAACTTTTGCGAAGCCCTTCCATTCCGACCAATGTTGCTAATTTAGCTGTTTTCTTTATTCATCTACAAAAAATTTTTAATAGTATTTTTTGATTTATTTAATGACAGATATTATATGATTAAATAAAGCGAAGGTAACTATTCGGAAATTCTGGTGGATATTTTGAATAAAAAAAATCCTCTAAATTAGCAACATTACTTTTCACAACGTAATCGGCTTTTGAAAAAGCTCGTGCTCGCATGACATACACAATGGCGCATCGAGGATTACGCTTATTTTAGGGGGGGGGGGGTAGTATGTTTTAGTAGAGGTTTATAGAAACTCGGACCAATTTCCTTTCAAAATATTCGGACTGGGGTCGGTCTATTTTTTTTCAGCAGATTTGTAACTGGCGGAAAATTTAATCTGACAATATCATGTCGGGACGGTATTTTCTTTCTTTCTGTTTTCTTTAGGAGCGGGGGGAGGGGGAGCAGATTAGTAATATTGTACATCATGATGTTGAACCCTACAACGTCTGATGGGCCTACGACAATTACAGTCCGAGCTATAGGTGTGTGTGGGGGGGGGAGGCGAAATGGCATCGACGCAACATTTATTCTAAATTTTATTATGAAATAGAGAACTCACAACAAAATAAATAATAATTATGTAGCAACTGTGTATTAATTTGTTTTTCGGGCACGAAGCCTCCCTAGGCGCGAAGCTCTGTGCGGCCGCACCTGTCGCACACCCCTAAGGACGGCTCTATATATTGGAAAATAATGTTTCCAAATCATGTGCTCCTCTACTTGCTTCTCCTTCGAGTTATCCTGATATACAAACACATCAGGCTCTAGCTATGCCAATTGATAAAATTGCTGAAACACCGCAATATTTTCCGGGAAACTTCAAATGCAGTTTCTCCGTTTAACATATCTCCTGTCCCCAACAGTAAGAAGAGAACCACTACTCGTGAACGCAAAGCAGCAATGTCCAGTCTCATCACTGGATCACCATACAAGGATCAGTTGACCAAGTCGCTTGGCAAAAGTGTTCTCAAGAAGACTTCCTTGAGTATTCCCGGCGTAAGAGACCGGCCAGGGAGCAGGGGTGGGAAGACTAAAGGCTTTTAAAAAAATCCACTCACGAAACGATACGATTCATCATCTGTTTCATTAGACGACTCTGACCCTCCCTTTGTAGACAACGATAATATCAATGATGGGGATAAACCAGACTCGAGCGATGCAACTTGCATCATTTGTAATGGAAAGTTCTCTAAAAGCACTAGCGGAGAACTGTGGGTTAAGTGTGCTAAATGTGGGCACACTTAGATTGTACCGGGGCTGAAAGAGGCAGTTATGTTTGCGATTTCTGTAAATATTTTTTTTTCAGTAAAAAATAAATTCCTGTTTTAAAACATATTAAAATATTTTTGTGACATTTTTGGAGATGGTCCATATTTACATCCCATTTTTTCTGGTGCTTTTTAAAAATCTTTTTGTAAATCTTCGTTTTCGAATTGTAATAATTGATATTAATCATTGTTTTGCCTCCTGTCATTTACTAAACTTGTTATAGTTGTTAATGAAGCTCAAATATCTAGAATTTGTCAAAATGAAAGTCATTTTAAGTCAAAAATAAAAAAGGAGCCCATATTTACACCTTTTCCTCTACTAATAAGGTCATGCACGAAATTTTAGCATTTTATCGTAAAAAGTCGCAGAGATATGAAAATACATAAATGATGACTTAAACCACTATTTGATACGTGAATATGAGTTCGCAAAGGAGAATACTCATGTCGAATGATCATGTTCGAGGGATCGTACACAAATTGCGAAAGAAAACAGTGATTGCATAAATAAATAATAATTGTGCTATTTATTGGTACAAAAGTATCCAAACTGTGTAGAAATAATAACTTTACACAACGATTACAAAGCTTGTTCAAAATAACAAGATTAATTTTAACACAATTAGTGAAGAAATCACATGAGTAATTGTGTTAAAATTAATCTTGTGTAATCACGTATCCAGCGTTTACTGGAGTTCCATTACCTGTGATCTACTCTGTTGAGCTGATTCAGATATCAGACCAGATGCTATGATCGATAAGGTTAACTGGATGAATTAGATCCTCCAGACTCGACCGGGATGGCTCAGTTGGCAGAGCATGGCAGCTTCAGCCAAGATATCTCAGGTTCGACTCCTGGCTCAGACATTTTTCGTCCAGTTGGAAAATTACAACACTTGTTCAAAATGTTTTCCATCCATGCGAATACAGAGCTGCATTCGTCTGATAACACTTCTGTGCTCTCGATCAAGTTCTTGTTCGGTGATGTCACGACAACCATCTTGAATGCGTTTTCGCAATTCTCCTTTATTTAAGAGAGGCGACAAATAAATAGCTGTGCGTAAAAGACCCAACAAATAAATATCCACAGGCGTTAAATCAGACGATCTAAGGGGAAATTCGACTGGCCTAGAAATTCGTTATTAAACCAGTTTTTTGCAACTGTAGACTGGTGAGCTGGAGATCTGCCCTGTTGAAACTAAACATGTAGAAGTACTGCTTAAAAACTGCAGGAAGAGGATGTTAGATTAAATTTAAGATAAAAAAAATTGTACAATCACTTATTACAGACCTGTACAATCCGCGGCACACATACGCAATACAATGCTGTATTTAATGAGTACCGCAAAATAATTGAAAATGTTCTTTAAATATTAGAATTTTAATGCAGCTTTTAAAAATTGTAGAGTTTATAACATATGTATTAAAAATTTACTTGAAGATGATGCAAGTCTAAACTTGTTATTTAATGTGTTTAAAGCATTTTGTGTAACACACTAATCAGATAATACATTAACACAACGCATGTGGGTCCAAATAAGGCATGTCGAACTCGTTTACCACCGCGGGCCAAATTAAACAATATATACAAAGGTACAGTCCACATAAATTAACCCCTTCGCGACGAGCGTCCTTTACAGAATTTTTAATCTTTTACCACCGGTTTTTTAAAACAGAAATTTTCGCCTAATTGAATCGCAGAAATGCTAGGATTACATAAGGCCAATCTTACACTAAAAAATAACTGGTGGGAATAATCGAGGATTCTGAGCATCTTATGCGTCACGTATACGTGTCGCTCGTCCCCAGGGGGTTAAAGTAGATAATACTATTACCATTGCACAAGAGAAAATTTGTACGTACATAACACAGATATGTTAAAGAAATATTCTCGCAAAGTTATTGTTACACATGGTTTATTTTATCTTATTTTTTCGAAAAAATACTCAAAAGTACTTTTTATCAACCAAATTTATAAAATTTAATTGAATTTTCTAATTTGTATTTATTTTTAAAATTGATTGTACACGCTGGTCTGTTAATCTTGATTTAGCAAAGACATAGCTGCCAATCTTCCGCGTTTTCTTGAAGTAAAAAATAAAAATAAACATATTTTGAAACAGAAAAGTTATTTAATAAGATGTATATTGTATCTATGAGCTACTTATTTGATTTCACTTATTAAATACATTTTCTGTTTCAAATTATGTTTATTTGAGTTGAAAAATAAGTTGGCAGTTACGCAACGATGTCGTATAAACATGCGCTACCGAACATAGCTAAAATATGCCCAATTGCACAGTTCACTTTAAATCAGTCGATTGATGAATAATTACAGAAATTTGGAAACCCCATATCGTTTTCGCTTTAATATGGAATAGCACTGAATTTTGATTAACTGCAATAATAAATTCTGAAGAATAATTTCTACATCAATCATTAGAGTTGAAGTAAATCGAACAAATTTTCATATTTCCTGAAATTCAAACATCTTTTCTTGAATTCATTTTTTAATATATTTTTAGTATATTCTAAAGTTTTCCATTTCGATGATTTTTGTAATAAAGCAGGGCAGTATTTACAATTAAATACATTTTCTTTTTTATAATTGTTTTATTAAAATATTCTATTCTATTTGAAAACGCAAATTCTCCGAAATAACAAGACAGCATTATCAAATTTGCCTTGAAGTTCAAGTTTATTAAGGTGCTTTATAATTTGAAGCGAAAACTGAAAGTACTTTGTCTATTGGTGGTATTTTAAAAATCCATATTCATAATTTATCGATTTAAAATGAAAATTTTAACCCTTTTTAACAGTTAAAACTTTATAATGGAAAGCAGTCAAATAGAGAAGGTAGATCTGTTCGTCTTCATTACGCATATTTCCAAGATATTTTCTAGATTGACGATGATTAAGCTTACAAATATAATATCAGTTTATAAGAACTAAACGTTTTTAAACACGTATCCGGTTTTATAAATCTATTCGTTACACAAATTTTTCTAGAAACAATGGTAAGTATTCTTATAGTATTTTAAAAATTCGTTAACCGCTCTAGACATCACTTTTTCAATTTCGTTCTGAATGATTTCGACTCTTGGTTACATTTAATGTAACAAATTAATAATTAGTTTTTAAAGCAAGTGTATTTCAATCAATAGGCTTGGTGCAAACAATTTGATTCTCTTTTAAGATTTACCGGTTTCAATTCTGACAGTTTATCTTTTCGATGTTTAGCAACATTTTTGTGAGTTTTTTTTATGCTTTGTGCTGTGTAGCACCTCTTAATTTTACATTCTTTCGAAACTCCATTGTGTCTACATAAAAAACATAAATTTCAGTTTTTCTTTGTATAAAATTATGTTGTAAATAATCTTTAAACAATTTTTTGATGTTCATCTTCATATTTATTCATAATGGTAAAGAGCTTTACATATTTTTTTAATATAAATCCTGGATGTATGAAAGTATGTCAATAAAATGCGTATTTATCAATAAAAAATGAAATAGAAGAAAGAAAGATACCAGAATTACTAACCTAAGTAATGAAAATAATTTAAGAGCTTAAATCCAAAATACATATGTTAGACTAAAGCCCAAGTGAAGAACCTGGATGGCATACTCGAGAATTTTGTGTCAAGCAAAGGGATAATTTGTGCCACCTTCAAAGCTATTTAAGGTATCGACTACGTTCGGATACATTTTTTTTTTAAACTGTACTTTTGACACATTTTTTGGTATTTTGCAATGTAATCTAATACAAAATAAAGAAAATTATAAAAAAATATATAATAAATATGCAACTTTTTAAAATTTTGAAAAAGTTTGATAATTTTTTAGCAATTTTTTTTAATAAAAACGGCTTCGGCTGTAAAAAAAAAAAAAAAATGCATATAACACAAATTTTTTTTTTAACATATGCATATTAGACACTCTTGAGTGTAAAGAACTAAAAACTAGTCAATATACGGAAATCTAAAAGAGATACAACTGATTATATACAATTACATAGAAATTTTCAGTAATTTTACGTGTAATTCTTCATAAAAATAGCTATATACTAACAAATAAGTCACTTAAAGCTAATTCTTTAGTTCATTACACTCTAGACATTATCAAAAAGCTACACAAAAAATTTCATGGTTCTAGGATAAAATTTTTAGTTAGAGCAATAGTCGTTTACCTTTTCCGATGAAAATCAAATTTTTCAGAAAACGCATTTAAAGTTTTCATATGAGTTTAAAAGAACTTTTTAAAACTAAATAAACACTTTAAAAACCCCTAAATTTACAACTTTAGCCTTCTAATTGCTTATTTTACACATACTTCTATATTTTTATGCATTTAATTCTCTTTGGAGCATTTTCGAGTTTGCTATCCGACTATTTAAATAAACTGTAATTTTGGTACTTTTTTGGCACTTTTGAGTATAATCTAATAATAAGAAGAAAAATAACGAAAATATTAAAAATATTTATACAACTTTTTTAAAAATTGAAGAATTTTAGTCATTTTTTAGCATTTTTTTATTAAAACATCTTCGGCTCAAAAAAAAAAATTCCATATAACACAAATATTTTTTGTCATATGCATATAAGACACTCTTGAGTGTAATGAACTAAAAACTAGTCAATATGCTGAAATCTAAAAGAGATACAGCTGATTATATACAATTACTTAGAAAATTTCGAAAAGCGGTTTCCATTAAACTTACGCTTCTTTCGCACATAATTTCTTGAATTACCAATTTATATTCGCAGATATAAAAAGAATGGTTTTCGGAACAATTAGATCTTGAATAATCCTTAAAATAGCTAAATTTTGAACTAAAACAACGAACAAACAAGCGAGTAAACATGTTTGAAAAAATGTAAGCAAGATGCGAGGTTGAAGGTGTTGCCAATTTTAACTTAATAAAGTAATAAAAAACAATTAAAACCTTTGAGGCAATGCTATAGATACAGCTAAAGTATAATATTAACTTTAAAACCTAAAACATGCGCGAAAACAGTTTAATAAACCTCAATTTTCGGTCCACTTCCGGTTTAGATATCTCCACTTCCGGTTTAAATTAACGTCTTCTGCTTTTTTTTTTAAAGGACTCTAATTTCATTTCTAATAGGCGTACAGGAAAAATAAAAACAGATTTAGAAACAGAAATGTTCATTCTATAAGAAAATCAAATTTAAAAAATTGCGCAATTTTCTCGAAATTGACGTTTTAAACCTAGGCGGATACCTTAATTTTAGTTTTTTAATTAATTTTTTTTATTAGATTTTAATTGTTCTTAATTAACGCTGAATTTTATTAATTTTACAATACATTTTTTAACATTTAATAAATATAACATATTATTTTGTAAAGTGTTGTAAAATCTAAGAGAGTAGTGAAATAAAGTATCAGTTTCGACATAAACAAATAAAAATTATAAGTAAAATACTTTAAACATTTTACGAATCTTTAAATTTTCAGACTCAAGATACCGCGCTTTCATACGTTCCGATTGGTAATTTTAGCATCCACAATTTTTTGTGCTAAAATATAAAATTGAGTTATATATATATCGCTGTTGACAGGCGAGTAGGAATTTTTAATTCAGAATACTACCAGATTCTGAAGAGAAATATTAATCTTATTTAATGACATAATAAATAAGACAAATATTACTATTAAAAATAATGGTAGTATTCTGAATAACAAAAAAGCCCTCCAAACTGATAACACTCTTATACATATCTTTCTGATGATTACAATCTCTAAGACCACGGTTGGTGCAGGTGTGTTCGTGAAAAGTGTATTTTCAGCATGCGTGTTCTAACAACTAAATTGAACACAGGTAAATTGCCAAAGGCTTCGAGGGCCACGTGTTTGACATGCCTGGTCCAAATGAATCCTGTCTGAAATATAATTTTGCATGGAAAGCATGTAAAAGATGCTGGAAATATGAAGCTAATATTTTGTCAGATCTGTGTACATCTAAAGGTGACAGTATGGGAGTTTGATGCTTTCGATAAAGGTTAAATTCTACTGAAATTCTTCTTCTTCTAACTTCTACTAAAGCCTATTAAAAATAAATAGATTTAAAACTGCTGAACTAAGAACTCGGTACTTGGTACACCAAGCATATCTCGGTGATTTTTTCAACGTTCACATTGTATTGAAAAAAATATTATTTATTTATTATTTAAGTGTATTTATTTCTACCTGAGAATCTCTAGCTTCTAAAATTCATAACAACAAATTCTAAGAATTCGATTTTTGAGCTATCTACGATTCTATATCCATTTTCTCAGCATTTTCCAAGAAACAGTATGGCTTTTTGCCACATATTTCTGAAAGCGCTAAATATTAAGCTGTTTGTTTCTTGGACTATTCAATACTTATTTCCAGAAAAAAAAAAAAAAAATTGTATACTGCAGGAATTTTGGATTCTCATTTATAGAAATAAACGTTTTTTATATGAATATTGTTTATATTATGCCAGTCGCATCTTGAGCGCTTATTCTTCATGTTTTATAAAAATGATTCTTCTTCCACAGTCGGTACACTAGTCAATAGTTGGCGGCAACCATGCTATTTCGGTTACAACATGGTATGTTGGCAGAAAAATTATCTGGGTTTTAAATTTTCTGCCAATTTTGTACTTTCAAACTGAAAATAATAAATACCAGAAGGACCCGTGCGAAGCTTTCGCACTGCAATCTTTGAGATTATTTCCTGGTACGTTTTAGTACTAATTTTTAATTAACTGATTTTTTTTAAATCAAACAACGTGTTTTAACGAAATGTGGGTGTACTATCTCAGAAGCTTGTTAAAGCACTTTTCAAATGATACCTCATTCATCGTTGTATGTTTTGTATGTGTATAGAAAAAAGGATGGTGACAACAGAAATAATATATATGATGATTGCTTGTGTATATGAAAATGGGAATAGATTGCCAGAAATTTTTTTGTCAAATTTTCTTCTCTCGCCAAGGTTATTTCTCTAGGTTGCCAAGATCCCTATACTGAAAAAAAACGAATTATAAAAAAATTGACACGCTGAATCAGACGTTTAGGGAAATCATATGAAAGCATTTCCTTAGAATTTGCAAAACTCTTCCAGAAATTTCTTAAATACATAAATCAATATTTGGTACACCACTTTTTTTGCAAGCCTATGGGAACTTAAACATGGGATGTTCAAACTTTGCGGTCCAGCAGCCATTAAAGTGACGTCAGACTTCGCTAGCGTACTAACAGCTTAATGAAATATTAAAAAATAAATGATTACAATTTTTGTGAGTCCTAATGAACTGTATATCTAAATGGAAGATAATTCTTAAATTACGTAATCTACTGGTGCTCCGATACAGTACGCATATACACAGCCATGATTAAACAAAGTAAACAAATAAACAATAGGTGACGCACGCGTAAAAATTAAATAAAAACCCGATTAAAAGCTCGATATTTTTTCAAAAAGTACGTGCAAGAAATAAATTAACAATCATATTTTAATTGCATTATAGGATTACGTCATCTGATAATGCAGTATTTTATTTAGTATATTGTTGTGGCAACACTGATTTGAAGGACACCTTTCATTTCATTTATGAAAACAATGCCGATTTAATTTTTAATTAACCGCAATTTTTAATCAAAAACATGTTTTAACTAAATGTTAAGTGTGCCATGTCAGAAGTCTGTTCAAAATCCTTTCCTATGCTATCTCATTCGTCTTTCTGCGTTTCGTATTTTCTTAGTAAAAGGGATGTTGACAGGAGAAATAATATATATGATTTTTAATTTGCACTTTTACTATACAACAGTATAAAATACAAACCAGGTTACAAGAATGAAATTAGATTTCCGATAGGCCGCACTCAAAGAAATTACTCCAATTGATGGCATACCCGCGTATCTAACTTTCCCCGATATTGTGATAGAGTTTTTCAGATGCATGGTTAGTGATAACTTTATTTGCGTGTAACAGAATACTATATCATCACATTAGCTTTTAGCTCCATTGCGAATTACCGAACATCAGCAGCATGTGTTATATTAAGTTTGTTTTAACCAATGAAAATGACCTTTGCTGAAATCGATATTTATCTTATCATTTTTTCGTGCTCGAATCAGTACTAAGTCTTATTTTATGTAAATTAGGGGACCCATCACGGCCTTTCCGGGATACAGAACATACTACACGGTGCAAAGCCACCTATAAAGTTAAATCTTAAAATTAAGCTTTAAAGTTAAACTTTATATCCGGCTTTGACTCATAGTGAAGAACATAGGTGAAAATAATTTTCTAAAGAATCTAATAGATGTTTCAGATTTAATATATTTTCTTAGATTACCCACTAAACCAAAAAAATATTCTCGGTACTTTCTTATTAGCTGCATACCAGCAGTTAATCGCGAAAAAATTGACACTTTATACACTTTTCGATTATTTCAGTTTTTAAGTGCGTAGTTCCATTATATGTCTGTTAAATTCATGTTAATTTTATTTCTTTCTGAAGTTATAATTTTTTTTCGCAATTTAGTTACGGAATGTTACACGGATTTACATTGTTTTAAGTAGAAACTAGTTAATCTTCTGTAATCGGGTTATGCGTTCATTTTTGAGAGGCATTTAAAACATATCTCTATATTAATAAAAAAAAAGTAATCACCGCTGCAATGAAGATTTTGTGCCTTGAAGTCTTTCTGGACTAATATCCAGAAAACTATTGCATATAAAAATATAAAAATTGATAGTTTTATAATTAAATGTTCGATAAACACGCTGAAGCAGGCAGTTTTTAAACCGAAGAATTATTTTAAGAGATATTTAATATTAAAGTTGGTCAAAATAGTTTTCTTAAAAAAGTTTTATAGGAACGAAAACTTATATGCACAGGAATTTAACCATACCTTGTAAGAATATAGTTGACAAGCTTGCGGTGAGCAGACTGCAATTATTTTTTTAATTTGAGTAATTTTTTGAGGTTATATTTAAAATTTTTATTAAAAATTTTCATTATTTTGATGAAGATTTATTTCATATTTCACAAAATCCATTATTTGAATTGTTGCCAATTTTTAAAAGAGCGCACATAATATTCCCTTTTAATTAAGAAATTTATTTATTTACACGTGACTATTAAAAACAGAAATAAAACTTTAAAATAATAATTAAATGTTGACGTGTTAAAAGCAGTAAATGTAGAAAATTACATAATAAAAAATATACTTGCGCGTGAATTAAAAAGAGAAATAATTAAATTATTATGCGTTTTCAAAGCATTAAATAAGGAAAATTACGTCATATATAAAATGCTCAAATAACAATATTTCCAAACAGTTTGGAAAAAAAATAAATATTTACACGAGAGATTAATTTATTTCGATAAATCTTTTACCTATTATTGCAAATTCTAAAACAGCGTAAATAATATTTTCTCTCAATTAAATACTATATTTTTACTTTTAATAATTACCTTTAAAATACCGAAATAACTAATAAATTGTTAAAATATCATTAACAATATGGTACTTTTCCATTATTTCGTCGACCACTTATCATAACAAAAAAAACTATTGCCAAACTATAGGATTTAACACCAAAAATGCATGATCGTGGCGTCACATTCACTTGACGTCAGAGACATTACATGTGTTTGTTATGGCATCAAGTGGTTTTTAATTCAACATATACATATATTTTTCATTATGTTGCACTCATTTATTAATTATTTCATTAATTAAAATAACTATTGCATCCTTAAACGGCAGTGCCATGATATTAAAAAAGAAAAGGCATTGAAAAATGTTGCCATGAACAGTTACATACAATAGATCAGTTTCAACTGACGTCACAAACATTTATTCACCAGCCGAGAGGGATAATTAAGAAAAATAATGTAAATATAAATATCCAAGAGTATTTTTTTTTGTTTTCATTAATATATTGTACATTTTATTGTTTAAACTTACTGATCGTCGACACTTTGATGAGTAGGTTTTTTCCGAATTTGTTGTATTTTATTTATTTGTTTATATATATATATATATATATATATATATATATATATATATATATATTGAGATTCCAGTGGCAAAATTCTTCTATTTGTTTATATGGCGTTACAGTTTGGCGATTGTTTCTTTTTTTTTTATGAAAATTGGTCGACGGGATAATGGAGAAGTACAAAAAAGACAAATAAACGTTGAATTAAAAATCCCTCGATTAAATAACTAATACGGGTAACGCATCTGATGTCAACTGAATGCAACGCGACGCCACGATCATGCACTTTTGGCAATAAATCCTATATTTTGGCGACAGTTCTTTTCTTTTATAGAAAGTAGCCGACGGGATAATGGAGAAGTAACCAATTTTCTATAGCATCGTTATAAAATTCTCCAATGCAGCAATATTGTTTACTTAACCATTTTACATAAGTTGGTTGATTCTTAAACGTTTAATTGATCTTATTTAATCAGTCAGGAAAACAGTTGTTAGATATTTCGAAGCAGTTGATTCGACCTTAAAATCCCTCACTCACAGGAAAATGAATGGAAAGCCGGTTACAGCAGATTGCAACAGGTCGTTTAATGTAAAATGACATTTATTTTACAATAACTTACTTCATGAGTTTCACAGATACTCTATTTTTATTTTTTTTTATTTTTTTTTTTGCTTAAGGACGTTCTTAAATCCTGACCCATTTCTGATTTCATTTTTGTTCAAAAACACATTAAACGTGCAGGTGTTGTCATTCAGAAACTATGTAATAGAAGGACCTTTTTCATTTTTTGTTAAAGGCAGAAGATATTTCGTAAAATACTGTCAAAGTCGGCATTTTGAACAGATTTTCCATCGCGCCTGCTCGATGTCGTCAAGAATCCTTATAACTCAATAGGTAATTTATTTATCAGAAAATGGAAAACTCATTTCGGTTTCAAATCACTTCAATAGTCAGGCATGCCAATTTAATTCCTTTACGTTTTAAAATGTGTCGGAAATTTTCGTGTTGTTAAGCAGGCAATTTGAGAACCATCTTAAAATAGAAAATATTGAGATTTAATTTTCTGTCAAACTTTTGTTCTTTAACGCTTTTTCAATGATTAAATAATATTTTCCTATAATGCATATGATTTAAAAATAATCTATAATAACATACTATAAAAATAATCTATAAAACTAAACTATACTAATAAACTATAATATATAATAAACTGTAATTTATTTAAAATAATTATTTTAGAGTAATAATAATTTTTAAAAATATAACTTTTAAAAGAAAGATTTTTTTTTCTCTTTTTCTGAGTGGGGAAAATAATTGATCTCAAAGAAAATTGTAAAATTTAATACAATTTAGAAAAACTAGAATAAGAAATAAAAAAATTAAAAATTTCAAGACAATTTCAAGTTATTGAATTCTCGTGTGAAAGGGTTAGAATATAATTATTATTATTTTAATGTTTGGCTATTAAACCTTAAAAGATAAAATAATCATAAAAAACTGGTCATTCATGAATTATATAAAATCAAACTCTATGATTATTATTATATTACTTGGGTGAAAATTAATATTCATAAAATTAAAATGATGCAAAAACTTCTTTTGGATTATCATAAATTAATAATGCTTTAATGAATAGACATCATATACTGGTAACAGACTTAACAATAATTGATTTTTAAAACCAGTGTGAAACAAAAGAAAGAAAAAATAATAACATTAGACATACGTACACGTAAAGAACAGATCATTTAAGCATCAATTCAAATTTTATTCTGTTAAAAGAATGCTGTTGAGAAATTTATTTAAATGATAAAGTGTTTTTGCGTGAAAAAATAAGTACTAATAACCATTTAGGAACACTTTTCAAGGAAACTATAAGTTCAACTTACCTTGATTTTTTTTTCCAAAACACAAATACTTGACATTGTGAATTAATTAGTTTATTTTACTTAAATTATATACTTTTAAAATTTATATGAAAAGTTGTTATTTAAAAAAGGCATTGGATATAAATTTAAAAAATATATAATTTAAAAAATAAACAAATTAATTAATTCACTATGTCAAACATTGTGTTTTTCAAATTTTTGAAAAAAAATCAAGGTAAGTGAATTTATAATTTTCTCGAAAAGTGTACCGAAACGATTATTAGTACTTTTTTTCCACGCAAAAAGTTTTATCATTTAAATAAACTTCTAAAAAGTATTTTCTTTTATAGAATAAATTTTGATTTATGCTTAAAAAATCTTTATTGGGCGACAGTAGCTGGGTTTTGGCTAGCTTACATTTATAATACCCATAAAAGGCATTTTTGTGGGCAGTTTTGGGCTAGATTTAATTCTCGAAAACCACAAATGGCGTGGCTACGGTGAGTTTCTGGCTAGCTTTTATTTATTATGATTTTTAGCGGCCTAGCTATGGCTCGCTTCCATTAATAATTGCCATTTAAAGTATAATTGTGGCCAGTTTTAGACTATGTAACATTTATGATTAACCGTTAGTGGCCTATGGGGATCTTATTGTATTTCTGGCCAATTATATTGCGGCTACATTGTAACCGGCGGACAGTTTTTCGACGTTGCCGCTACGGCCAATGATAGCGCCCCCCCCCCCCCTTCTGACAGTTTAGGTCCAAGCTAACGTAGCCATCAATGGTCCGCAAGTTCTGTGTTTGTTGGGAAGTGATAAAATGTAAAATACTCAACATTAAAATCTTCGAACAAGCTGTAAAAATTTAACTACGTTTAATTTTTAAAATCTTTATTATACTTTATATAGAGAATATTTAGAAAAAATGAGTATTTTTTTAGAGGACAGTACAATAAATGATTCCTGTCATGTGACGACATTTTTCTCCTTTCAAGTGCTGTGGCATCGGAAATTCGGTTTAAAATGCTGACTGACTTTATTTTCTGAAATATCTTCTGCCTTTATTGAAAACGTCTTTTGATTACAAACTTTCTAAATTAGAACACCTGCCAATTTCATGCTTTTCTGATAAAAAATGAATAAAAAAATCATAAAGTAGCCATTTTGGATTTGAAAAGATTTTATAGCATCCAATTATGACAGCAAGTATTATTTAGAAGTCAACATCTTCAGTAGTAGCCTGTGGTTATTCTTTTCAGTAATTCTAAAGAAAAAAAAACACTGGAGAGTTAAACTTAATTTTTATAGCATTCAAAAGTTGCAAATTAATTTTTCTCAAACTTATGAAAAATAATACTTATCTTAACAGAGAAACAATTACACAAAATCTTAATAAATATGAAATATACTGGAATTTTTATTTTTTATTAAAAAAATTAATTACTGTACATTTGTAACTTTTTTTTTTTTTTTTTTTTTTTTGCATGCGTATATGTTACCTATCAAGGTTTTTCTTTTGATTAAAAATATTGTAATACATTTATACTTTCAATTAATATATATATATATATATATATATATATAATGAAAGATTGCAAAAAATATGCCTTTAAATAGGAATATCAAAAGCAAAACAAAAATTTCTGAATTGCAGCAAAAATATGTTTTATAGAATGTATTGTTAAATAATGACAGTATGTGATTTCAAGTTTTCAAAAGCTATAAAATAAATTATCAAATCAATAATATTTATAACATGTCAGTACTGTTAATACTGTTCGATTTTCTGTTATTTTAATAATGCCTGCAAAATTTAATGCAGTTTTAGAATTAAAAAAATCCGACATTAATTTGTTACATTTCGTGAATTGATTGTGCCAAATTGAAGCTTTCCAAACAGAAACTCGAAATATTTTGGGTTATCGTACTTAATATCTTATATCACTAATACAAAAATATAATTTAAGTAACATTTATTACAAGGGCAAAGCCATTTGATAACATTTAAATAAAATACAGAAGAAAAAAAAAGAAAGATAATCCATCCAGAAGATTAAACAATCCTTTTTTCACCGGAGAGCGGGGGGGGGGGGGGGGGGAGGACTCTCATAACTTATTTCTATCCTTCGTCTGAGACAAAATGCTTGAATAAGTTAACAGCAAGAGCAACAGTTTAGTTTCACTTTCGTTTGTTTATTTACGTTTATTTTTTTTGCTAAACATTAAATCGAAGTTGCCAAGAAAGCGATCACCGCCAAAACAGACAGCATCTAAAGCGCCAAATCCGAGCTGATCCTGGGACCAAATAACAAAGGAATCTATCTGCTCGCTACTAGTACCTTTGCTCTGAGCATAGGAGTCACGATTTGTAAAAATTGCTAGAGCCACTTTTGATTTATAGTAACATTTTCAGGACTGAGTTTCTTTTGACCTGTCAAAACGAACTTTTTCGAAATTCGGGACATAGCTAGATAGATTTCTCGTGCTCATATCAGTATAGAAGACATGTGCTATGAAAATCCTTGAAGAATTTTTATTTATAGGAAGCTGCATTTTCAGAGATGACCTGTCAAAACGAATTTTCGTGAATTCGGAACCCAGTTAGATTGTTTTCTCGTACTTTATTTAGTATAGAAGGCAAGTTTCCTGAACATTTTTCCAGTCATATAAGATAACATCCGGACAACCAAATCTATTTGCTTGTTTAATATATAAGGTTAGCTACCTACAAGTACGAGTATCGACATTGAGTGACATAGAATTTTTTGATGAGATAAAACGTGAATGAATGTCAGAAATTATTAAAACTGTTGACTTTGTGCTTGGTTGTAATAAAACAAATATAATTAGATCTGTCCCTTTTATAAAAGGATAAAATGAGCTCGCGCCGCCAGACGCCCACGGGGGGCGCCGGCTCGCGTTCCGACCATCGCGCCCAAGTCACTAAACGGCTTTTAACGCACCAGAAGCTTTGTCTCGCCTCGGCGCTACTATCGGCCTGGGGCCGCTCCCCACTGCCGACCCCCAAACCAATTTACCATGTGTCGACGAACTGGTCGTTACGAAAGCAACCCTGCTCATGGGAAACTTCTGCATGGGACAGACACCTGATGAACCGCCGAGGGACACCCGACGACTTCGTTCGCGAAACCCCACAAGGGGAGACGGTCGCTAGGTCATATGTCGAGCTACCTCGATGGCTCTTGCTTTTCCACGGCCGGCGTCCGAACATTGACATGCATGGAGGGGCAAGCAACTTATAAAAGGATAATAAAGATAAATTTATCAAGAATTACATATCACAAAAAAGTGATTAATAAAAATTTGGTCTAGTACATTTATTTGTAAAACTCAGAATTTAAAAAAAAAAAAGTTCTTTTTGTATAAGAATTACATATAGTGTTAGCTACCTCCAAGTACGGTATCGAAATTGAGTGACATAGAATTTTTTAATGAGAGAAAACGTCAAAGAATATCAGAAATTATTAAAACTGTTGAGCTTGTGCTTGATTGTAATAAAACAAATATAATTCGAGTTCTCCCTTTCACAAAAGGATAATAAAGATAAATTTATCAAGAACTACATATCATAAAAACTGATTAATAAAAATTGGCTCTACTGCATTTATTTCTCTAAAACTCAGAATTAAAAAAAGTTCTTTTTACATAAGAATTACATATAGTGTTAGTTACCTCCAAGTAAGATAGCGAAATTAAAGGACTGAGTATATTATGTATTTAGATTTATCAGTTTATTTTTGCACATTTGTTTATATAGGTAATCTTAATACAGTATTTTCACAACCAAAACCTCCAAGAGAGACACCATTGTAGCCGATACACAAAATTTGCCAAAAAAGGACTTGCACTCAAGTTTCTTTTTATTTTATTATCATCTCTCTATGTCTTTATTTGTATGATTATCAGAAAATCACCAGAGAATATTCACGAAAAAATGACTTAATTTTCATTTACACATATTTGTTTTCACTCAAATATTTGTTTTTTATTTTTTAATTAACTTGCTCCATTCAGAATTTTACGAAAAATCTTAACTTCGACAGTGCATCTACAAAATGTTCAGAACGTTTCTTCGTAATTTTATAGACTTTTTTTACACGTGGTTGGCAAGTTTATAGCTTCTTCAAAAATTCTCTCTTTCCTTTTTATATAATTATTCACTTTAATGACGCTTAAATATTGATGATAAAGTTTTCATGCAACACTTTGTTTTCATCGTTTGAATACCCAAATTATTACTAAAATGCTCCTGTAAACCAAGTTTATTAACAAATGCTCTGTGACATTTTGAAACTACACTTTTGATTTACCAACCTCAAAGCTTTCATATAATAATTATATCTTATAAGTAACTACCATGCCAAATTCCATGTTTCTAGCCCCTTCAGTATAAAAAAAATCTCAATTTTGGACTCCCCTGGGGGTAGTGGCATCGACATGAAGTATAGTCTATGTTGGAGCAGGGATTGTCACATCAATTTGCCACCATCACTTTTGAAATCGATTTGATAGCTCTAAAGATTACACCCAACAAACAAACAAACAAAAAACAATCGTTACTTTTTTATAATATTGGTATAGATGACTTTTCAAATGTTTATTGACATTTTCTTAAAAATACTTCTATTATAAGTATCACATTGAAAGAGTCTCTCTTCTGTATATAAGAAAATGGTGTTGCCAATGTGTTTCTGCGAGAATAATTTTTTACATCAAGCACATTATTCTACCTGTCATTTTTTACTAACAAGGTTGGACATATTTAAGTCAGTTTTATAAACACTTTGTCATCAATTTCCGTTAAAAATGTTGGATTTCTCTTCGGAATGACTTATAAGATGATCAACGTAATCGCCTCTTTCTGCGAAATCTACATTACAGATATCACACACGTAAGGATTTTTCTTTTCATCGTCTTTTACTAACAGGGCTCCATTTCTTTCTTTATGTGATCGAATATGTATATTCAAAAAATCTTTTCGGGAAAAAGCGAGTGGACAAAATGAGCACTGGTAGGGACTTTCTCCATGGGTGAGGAAGTGCATCTGTAAAGTACATTCATCAACAAATGCCTTCTGACAAACATTACACATAAAAGTATTGCTTTTGTGGACGCGAAGATGAGCTTTTAAATAATGTTTTAATTTAAATTCTTTTTCGCAAATGTCACATTTGAAAGGTTTTTCACTGCTATGGCAACTTAAATGATAATTGAAATGACTTTTCAGCGTAAATGTTTTCTCACACATGTCGCAATGATAGGGCCTTTCCCCAGTATGAATAAGAAAATGTTCTTTCAAATGACCTTTCTGGGAAAAACTTTTCTGGCAGATGTCACATTTATGTGGTTTTTCACCAGAATGCATCCGAAAATGCATTTCAAAGTGGGTTTTAACATAAAATTCTTTTTGACATATGTTGCAGACAAAATCCTTTCCTTTATGATCACGCAAATGTCTGTCCAATGAGCTTTTTCTTGAAAATGCTTTCGGACAGATGTGACATTTATAAGGTCTTTCTTCGGTATGAACATGAATATGATATTTTAAGTTGCTTTTAAATGAAAATGATTTTCCACAAATAGAACATTCATGCGGTTTTTCTTTGGAATGACTTAAAATGTGTTCTTGCAATGAACCTTCACTGTCAAATATTTTATGACAAATGCGACAAACTAACTTTCTCACTCCAGAATGACTATCAAGATGATGCACATAATCTGTCTCTTCTGTATTGCTTTTGTGGACGCGAAGATGAGCTTTTAAATACTGTTTTAATTTATATGCTTTTTCACAAAAGGGACATTTGAAAGGTTTTTCACTGCTATGGCATCTTAAATGATAATTGAAATTACTTTTCCGCGTAAATGTTTTCTCACACATGTCACAATGATAGGGCCTTTCCCCAGTATGAATAAGAAAATGTTCTTTCAAATAACCTTTCCGGGAAAAACTTTTCTGGCAGATGTCACATTTATGTGATTTTTCACCAGAATGCATCCGAAAATGCATTTCAAGGTGGGTTTTATCATAAAATTCTTTTTGACATATGTTACAGACAAAATCCTTTCCTTTATGATGACGCAAATGTCTGTTCAATGAGTTTTTTCTTGAAAATGCTTTCGGACAGATGTGACATTTATAAGGTCTTTCTTCGGTATGAACACGAATATGATATTTTAAGTTGCTTTTAAATGAAAATGATTTTCCACAAGTAGAACATTCATGCGGTTTTTCTTTGGAATGACTTAAAATGTGTTCTTGCAATGAACCTTCACTATCAAATATTTTATGACAAATGCGACAAACTAACTTTCTCACTCCAGAATGTCTATCAAGATGATGCACATAATCTGTCTCTTCCGTAAAAATTTCTCTACAGATATCACACACAAAAGGTTTTTTATCTGAATGAATTTCAAGATGATGAAGTAAGTTACTCTCTTCGGGAAACCCTTCTTGACAAATATCACAATTAAACAGTTTATCCATATTGCAGATTTCACTATGTTCTTTTTTTATAACTTTTTTTAATACTTCAGATATGTTTTGAGTTTGGATAGATAAAATGCCATTCTGAAATTGTGAGTAATAACAATCTGGTTTTTCATATAAACTTTTAAAACTCGCACCTTAACATTCATTCTATATTACATAATTAAATGCGAAAAGAATAATTTAGAATATAAATAAAACTCCAGCTATCCTTTCATAGTCCTTTGTTAGAGTAACCGAGAGACATATGGTAATGAAAAATATGATACCCCTGGAAAGAAAAAAAAAACAATATAGTGGAAATCTTTAAAAAATATTAATTTTAATAAATAGTATAATAATAATTTTTTGTACATTTTTTTTTTTAAACGAAGACAAGCTAGAAATTTTAAGTAAAACATAGCCTTAATGATATAAATTTTTATTCAACTGATACTCCTGAGCATTTTCTTATAGAAAAATAAGTTTAAAATGAAATTTGTAGTCCTCTGCAAAAAGTTAGTGAGAGGTGCACACTGAACAATATTCAATGCATTTAACTAAGACTACATCGAAATTACCACATCTCCAATACCTTTCATTTCTGCGTCTACAGTCGTTAGAAAAAAACTGTTCACTTCATGTTGTTTCAATAGCAAATTATTGCAGAGGGAAGCAAGATATTAAGAAAAGTACATAAATTATATATTTTTCTGAACAGCTTTGATCCAGCGAACTGAAAAAAGTGTCTAGGGCAGGGCCAGATTTAGAATATCTAGAGCCCCATGACAAGCATCATTCTGCACCCCCCCTCCCCCTTCTATCTACCCATAGAAACTTTTCGTGAACTATGCTGTAGTGACTAGTACTAAACTTCATACCTGTTGTATGTATACATAAATTTCGTACCAGGTACTATTCACATCTGTATACAGGGTATCACAAGAACTGTAGTCACAACTTTAAGAAAAACTACTAGTAGGAAAACACGTAGGAAACTAGTAGAAAAAATGATGGATTGGTGACGGGAGTTGTTTGCAAACTTTCCTTTGCGTATGTCATATGATGTCTGAAAGAAATTGGTCATCATTAATGCTTTTAACTTCAGAATGCTTTTAACTTCAGAATTTTTCCTCGTTACGAGGAAAATATCAATAATGAATTTATTTTGAAAACAATGGACTGCTAAGTTGTTGTAATAAAATTTTAATCATTGGTTTTCTAATTATATAGTTAGTTTATTTTTGCTGTGGGGGGGAAGGTATACGGGAAGCAAAAGTGGGAAAAGTAAGCTGCGCCGCAGGCACCTTGAGCGTCAGACTATCACCGAACCCAAGTCCTGAGGGACTTATATCGCGCCAGCAGATTTTTCTCCCTGCGGCGCCTATGCCGGTCAGAGGACCGTCACCTACGGACCCTCTAACCTTAAAGCCACGTGTCGACGACGTAGGCCGTTGCGATACGCGGTGAAACCACGGGGAGTCACCGCGAGACACTTGGAGACGGGCCGGCGTTCCCCAACAGCTTTGGAGCTGGAAACCCAAAAGGGAACCAGGCTCTAGGCCTTAAACCGGGATGTTCCAACCCGTACTTGCTCTACCACAACTCGAAGGGTGTGAAAACCTACAGAGGTAGACACGGTTCCCTCACGTAGTAGACCAAGCAAAAAGGGGAAGGAGAAGACCGAACTACCTTCCTAAATCTTTGAAAATGTATGAAATTTCGTCACTTATGGCCAATTTTATGCCTTTGGTTCCCTTTTAATGAAAATCCTGATTACTCCCACATGGGCAGTTGCCCCGCATGCCCCAGCATTAGTCCGGTCCTGGTCGTGTTTAAATTCGTGTTTAATGAGCAATTGGCACGCATCCGACACAAAGAAATTGTATTTGAATTTGCACTGCAGAAAAACAGAAAAGCAAGGCAATTTGATGATATATTAATATAATTTCGGTTAATGTTTTTTTTCAATAAAATCTCATTAATAAAATTGTGTTACTGAAAATAAAAAAGTAAGTTTGATGAATGTTATTTATGTAAGTGAACGAAATAAGCTCTTAATTTTTCCAATCAAGCTTCCTTTCAATAAAAATACACTCATACATTTACTTTTTAGACATCTTATTCCAACCATTTCTATAATATACTGATTCATTTAGTTGTTAAAACTAATAGAAGTAAAAGCATCTTTAATACATTTTTCTTATATATGTTGTTTTAGATTAGGAGTCTTTAGTGGCTCGTCATGTCATTTCAAACATTTTAACCTTTTCTATCACCATGTTGCATATCTGCAACATACCCAAAAGTCAATGTTACTTATACAATGCGCTTTAATTCTTTCAAGGGTGGTGGTCACAAATGTGACCACTTAAGTGTAATTCCAAACTGGCACACGAAACCCAGAATATTTTATAATGAACATGGACGAAAACAAATATTTGTATCTTAAGGAACTAGGGGGCTCTGCCCCCTGCTCGCTACGCTCACCAACCTCCGTTCTGATTTCACAGCCTCTTAAAACCTGGTAATGTATCCTGTTTTAAAAAGATGATGATGATGATATCACGAACGGCGACTTTCTTTTGTAATCAGGTTATAATGCTTTTTCATTTAATTCGCCTTTTTTATTTTTAATATTCATGTGTAAACCCAATTTTTATGACGTAATTTTCTTTATTTCCTGCTTTCAACACGTGATCATTTAATTATTATTTTAAACTTTCATTATTGTTTTTAATAGTCTCGCGCAAATACATTTTTTATTTCAGATAAAACATAATCCTTTGCGCTTACTTAGAAATTGGCAACAACATAAAAAAAAGACTTTTTCAATAAAAGATTTTTTACTCGATTTTTAAGGATTTTTTGAGTTTTTATTGTCCGACCGTGATAATTTTTTTTATTTCTGAAAGCTTGTTATATTTCACGTCTGGTGGTATGATTTTCGAATCCGTAGGATGGCTAGAAAAAAAGTAATAGCTCCTCAAAAAAGGCCCTAGTAAAAAAGCGATGAGAATAACCCGGAATATCTACGCAGAATTTGATTGGTCCAATTCGTTTGTGGCTCAGTTCCAGATTACTTTTTTTTAATATAGAAGGATTCGTTCGCAAATTCTGTTGTCAATCAATCATTTCCTTTCGCAGCATACTTTGCACAAAAGTTCGCATACTTTGCAATTTTCTGTTACAAAATTCACACTCTTTATGAGAAGTAAGTAATTTTATGTTTAGTGCAGAGGTCAGAAAAGTACCTTTTAAGTCAATTCTTTTACTTACCCATCATACGTAGTATAGGGTTCAGTCTTGTAATCGTTTTGAAAATCGAAAAAAAAAATTTTTTTTGGCACATTTACACATTTCAGACACTGGAGATTCCGAAAAAAATATTTTTAGAAAAAAAAAATTGCCGCCCGTCTGTCTGTGTCTGTAAACGCTCTATCTCTCGAACAAATTGAGATAGAGACTTGAAATTTGGTATGTACTTAGTATGTAATAATGGGAAGAAACTTATTGAATTTCAGTAACCTCGATTATCCGGAACTATTTTTTTCGGACTCTCGAAATATTCGTTCTGATAAAAGGTATATAAAAATTTTCGAAATTGTTTATTTTAAGGAGTGAATATAAAAGACAATAAAAAACATATATTTAGCATAAAGAATGAAGTCGATCGGATAATGAGTTGCCGAGATATTTGTAATCTTATTTTCTATACTCTTCGATTTTTCATGACCTGTATTTCATCCAAATTTCAATTCAAAAATATATTTTAATTGGAAATGAGACGCTTAATCCGACGCAGTAAACCGTTAGTTAATATGATTATCAATTTTGTAGTTATAAGGATGTTTCTTTTACGCATTTCAGTAATAGAGCATTTAATGTTTATGACGCCATCAAGCTACGATTTTATTCGAATTGCAATGCATTTTATAAATAGTGTACACATGTTTTATTTTCATATTTTATATTATGCATATCTATGATGGGTAAGTATTACGGTGACCCGCCAACGACTAGTTATTATTTTTATGTTCTAGCATGTTTACATGCGTAAAATGATGTATTCTAACATCTCAGTAAACATTTTTCAAAATCGGAGTTGTTGAGTCAAAAAGTATTAAAACAAAAGTTTTCCGAAAAAGCGAAAAAAAGATATATGCGATGTACTCTCATTATTTTTTAGTAGCACTATTTCTGAATAGTAATTTTCTCGTTTTAGGTGCGTTCGTAATTATATAAATACGTAGCACCTATAGTCGTCGTCTATTCCGTACGCATATAACAGCGCAAAAATTAACCAACTGAATGGTTTGAAAATTAACCCCTTCGGCACTGATTTTTTTTTTACAATTTTGGGAAAAAAATACTGTTATGCTAACAAAATTAAAAATAGCTATCGGAATCACAGAAGTTAGGGTTTAATGAAAGTTAACGGATGCGTTCTTTACCAAAACCTCACAAATGTAAGTTATTTTGCGTGTTTTTCATATAACAATAGTCTAACGAAGAATTTTTGAAGACGTTTGGAAAATGTCGTATTACAACTAAATTAAACAAGCATAAAAATTTCATAATATTTTTTATCTTTTATTACAAATTACCAATTCGGAGAAGGATTCCCAAATTTTAATTTAAAGAGTGAAACGTATGTTTTAATTAAAAGAAATGCCAACGGCTTGCTAATAATTATGAAAATTATTATTATTATTATTATTACTAAATGCTAAACATTAGTGTTACCATAATAGGAAATGTAGAGATTCATACTTCATACTATCACTATTTGGTGTTGGAATTAATAAAAATAATGTTTAAGACAAAATAATACTCAATAAAAGGTATGTCCGATTAGTAGGACGTCTGGGCCGTAGGGGTTAATATATATAATCGTTGCAGAATTTTGTCGTGCCATTTCAAATTTGTACTTCCTTGTTATAACAGCTTCCGAGGATTAATCGTGAAGCGACTGAAAGTATTGCCAAGTTAACTGACAAGTATGACGTAATAGTCATATATGACATTTTATAACCTCTATGACCAAGCTATAGTCACATTCTTCATTCTATTATATCCTATCATACGTAATTAATTCAATGATATCCTACGACAGGTTATGATTCTAGGTTAGTTTGCCACGGTGATTACGTCCTATTTAAAATGGAGTCCTATTATTTCCGTATAACTGAATTTGAAAAACGAATTTGTATACTAAATTTGTTATATAGCAATCCTATAATCTACCGACAGTTTTTTTGGATAGATGTTTCTGGAGAAATAGATATTAAATGAAAAAAGAGTCTACGTATGGATTTCAAGTTCTGAAATGTTCGAAGCTAGGCTTAAGTTTACCATTGGAATTTTCAGTAAATGTCAACAAAAGATAAAATGTTGCCAATTCAAAATTTACTTATTTTATTACGGAAATTAATCATAATAACAGATGATATAATTCATTTCACTGAAATAATAACAGTACGAACGCACCTCATCTGTCATGTTTGACGTACAATTTCCTACTTTTTTCAATCTTACAATTTTAGACAAATGTTGCTTTTCAGGAATAGTGGTAATTAAAAAAAAAAAAAAAAAAAAAAAAAAAAAAAAATCACCCTACATCGCGTTTAAGGGAGAAGTCTCTGCTTATGTCAGCAGATATTCTTATTTTTAAGATGAGTATCAGCAGCGTTTTTTCAATCGGAAGACGAATAATGTTACCATTGTTTCGAAAATAATGCACACAGACTTATATCTTATAAACTTTTATCTTATTTTTCACATGATATAAGATAAAAAGAGGAAATCGGAAGTTTTTACTCACAAGGTTATATAGGAATTCAAACGTATTTTTCCGATTTTATCAATTTTAACCCCCTTTAAGGGCTGTGGTATATTATATATATCACTTAATTTTAATTCCTAAATGCCACCGGAATTTTGGAACAATATTTCTATGCGAAGAAAACCTTTTACTTATTTTGAAATAAATTTGTTCGTAAATCCTGGTGTCATTCAATCATTTCTACATTTTAGCCACAAAAGTATTTTTAAGTAGATACAGAATCATAAATCCATACAGAATCATAAATCCCATACCTCGAAAAAAAATGAATGACTCTTTGAACGTTTCATTAAAATATCCAATTATGCTCTTAAAATATTTGTAAAAGCATATTATAGTCTTTAAAATATTTAAAGGATTTTTTAAATTTATTTCTGTAAGCATTTTATTCCTGTAAGCACTTTTTCAGAAATAGGGATGATACCTTTCGAGGCTTTGCGATGATCTACCAGATTTTAGATTTCGCTCCTAAATACTGTTCTGGCGCCATCTATTGACAATAAATACAAATTATACCTTTCCGTTGGAAAAAAATATAACATAATAATATAAAATGTACATAAGCATATTTTTAAAATAAGAAAATTCAGGATGTATTGATTTATTACAAGATCAACTTTTTTTAATGATTTAAATTATTTTTATTATTAATTTTGAAAGGGAAATATTTGACTTTGTGTAAAAATTAATGCATTCTTTTAGATTATGAATAAAATAAAAGATCGTTTTCGTATTATTGAGAGCGAAAATTAATACCTATAATTTACTTACCATAATTAATTATTGAGACCTTAATTAATTATTGAGATTGTTATTAGGATTAAAATTTTAATTATTCAGAAAAATATTTGGAAATTTTGAGTTGAAAAATAAAATAAAGAAAAAGATTACGTTCCGTAAAATATACAATTAACATAAGGTACATAAGGTATGTACATTCAGGATGTATTGAATTATTACAAGATCAACCTTTTTTAATGATTTTCATTTTTTTTATTATTAATTTTGAAAGGGAAATATTTGACTTTGTGTAAAAATTAATGCATTCTTTTAGATTATGAATAAAATAAAAGATCGTTTTCGTATTATTGAGAGCGAAAATTAATACCTATAATTTACTTACCATAATTAATTATTGAGACCTTAATTAATTATTGAGATTGTTATTAGGATTAAAATTTTAATTATTCAGAAAAATATTTGGAAATTTTGAGTTGAAAAATAAAATAAAGAAAAAGATTACGTTCCGTAAAATATACAATTAACATAAGGTACATAAGGTATGTACATTCAGGATGTATTGAATTATTACAAGATCAACCTTTTTTAATGATTTTCATTTTTTTTATTATTAATTTTGAAAGGGAAATATTTGACTTTGTGTAAAAATTAATGCATTCTTTTAGATTATGAATAAACTAAAAGATCGTCTTCGTATTATTGAGAGCGAAAATTAATACCTATAATTCACTTACCATAATTAATTATTGAGATCGTTATTAGGATTAAGATTTTAATTATTCAGAAAAATATTTGGAAATTTCGAGTTGAAAAATAAAAATAAAGGAAAAGATTACGTTTCGTAAAATTTACCAACAGTAAAATTTACCATTAACCCTGAACTTAACGGTTCAGGTCAGTTTTCCTTATTGTTGATAAACAGTATATGAATATTTTTATCAATTGTTTAAAATTTTAACTGAAAACTACAATTTCTACTCACCATCCTAGGACGGGCATTTACACTAGTGATTATATAATTCCAACAGCATATTCTCAAAAGAGTAATAAAGTATTAAAGCAGTAACTCACAAATATAAATTTTGACCAGTTGCATAAATGTTTAATGTCCTCTCTATATATTTATCCTTAAAGTTTACAGATTGCATTTCGAAATACTTGTTCATTCTAACAATAAAAACACTGTCGACATCATTCTTAAAAATTTAGTCAAATGGAAATGCACAAATCGTGTGAAAATGTAACATAAAACTTACCATACACATATAAAATATATTTTTATTCGTCTGTTGAACTTTCAGAATAAAATCAGAATAATTAAATTTACTTTACATTGATCTCGTTCACCTTCTTTCGTAGACAATTATAAGATATTAAAAGATTTATATTATATTCCTTTATGCTTTTATCCAACAATGTTAAAAAATTTCATGATCATGCAAAAAATAGGAGTTTTTTTTAAGTAAATTGTGCTGTTTGCAACATAGAACAACAAAAGAACCAGAAGGAGGATGACAAATCGGTTTAGCTTCGAAGCACGCTGGGGCTGATGGGAAGGTTGTAATGGTGAACCCTACCGCTACTGGCCTACTTGGAAGTAGTTTCGGTAGCAGTACTAAATAAAAAATCTGTTGGCAAACAGGCAGCAGGGAAGATCCTGTGTAACACAGCCTTGTCTTCCTGCTAGTTATTCCTACTTCCATGGTTTGCAGTGTCATGTTACGTTTTCGATGATTTCAAATTATCCCCGATTAAACGTATTCACTTGCACCTATACGAAAGTTGATTAAGCATTTTTGTTTTTCAATTTTTAACGCCTTTTTTAATTCATTTATCACACATCAAGTATTTAAAAGAAGTATAATATGATCATAAATACATCTTTCCAACATTCATAAAAAATTCAGGCAAGGATAGTGTTTTTAAAGTGATATTTTTAATGAAATTTTATGTTGTAAGCATCATATGCATCACTCGACTGCTTGCATATTTACAAACTAAAAATGATAATGTCCATAAATATAAAAAAAATTTGTGTATCATCATTTAACATATTGTAATATATTCAGAACAAATAAAATATTATAAATATATATATATTTTTTCTTTTAATTTAAGTACATTTTTTTATAAAAAATATAAAAGTGCATTATTCCATAAATTTGACATAAAATATCTATATATTTAGATGCAAACAATAATATTAAGTTAAAAATGAGATATCTAGACATAAATTAGGTTGGACATTCGTCAACAAAAATATTTTTTAAATTTCAGAAAAAATATAAATTTTTATGAAAAACTCATAAACGTAAATTTAATTTTTTAAGAAAATATCAAAAAAGTTTCAAAGTTGCCAAATTCATAATTCTGCTTAAAACTTGTAACGAGTCAAAAATAAAAAAATAATTAAAAAAGAGAAAAAGCCCCAAGGCAGAATCAGTTCAATCAGTTCAATGTCAGAATCAAACCACAGCCGCCTGGACAGTGTGCGAGAATGCTACCTCTATTTTTTAATTTATTTACCACACATCAAGTATTTAAAAGAAATATAATATGATCATAAATACATCTTTCCAACATTCATAAAAAATTCAGGCAAGGATAGTGTTTTTAAAGTGATATTTTTAATGCCATTTTATGTTGTAAACATTATAAAATGCGCTACAAGGAGGTATATATAAAAGTTCAAACTAATTAACAGCATTTAAATATATGATGAATTCTAGCCACCAGTTTCTCAGAAACTAAGGCCCATTTGAAGAAAACCTTTCACTAAAATAATTACGAGTATGGCCTCTACAACATACTTTAAAATCATCAAAATCTGTATGCACAATATTTGGTGGTCCCCTTGTAAGTTATGACTACTATAATATATTGCTTGAACTGCACTAACAACTTTTTGCGATTCCGGGAAAAGTTACTTCGGATTATATCTTAGCCTTTCAACTCGACCTACGATTTGCTATTATGTTGGGTGATGAGTTCAAAGTTCTATTTGCTAAATAAACTAACGCAAAATGCAAATCTCTATATACTATGACTGCAATATATAACTCGCAACAATGAATTAAAATCTTTAACTGAAAACCTGCTTTTTTCAAGTAAAACATCACATTTTAAGAAACAGCCTGGTTGGGATATAACCACTCAAAATGTCGCATATAGACATGATTAATCAATCTATAATATAATTACATCCTTGTAGAAAGTGATTGAATAAATTTTGAAACATTAATTTTTAACGATTTCAAAGAACAGAAGTTATACAACCCCAAAATACATTTTTGTTAAAATTAAAGTTCACTTGAAAATATAAGAAAATAATTTTGAAAATTGGACATGGAACGTCGACTTCCTGGTCGGAATATAACCACTCAAAATGTCGCATATAGACATGATTAATCAATCTATAATATAATTACATCCTTGTAGAAAGTGATTGAATAAATTTTGAAACATTAATTTTTAACGATTTCAAAGAACAGAAGTTATACAACCACAAAATACATTTTTGTTAAAATTAAAGTTTGTTTGAAAATATAAGAAAATAATTTTGAAAATTGGACATGGAACGTCGACTTCCTGGTCGGAATATAACCACTCAAAATGTCGCATATAGACATGATTAATCAATCTATAATATAATTACATCCTTGTAGAAAGTGATTGAATAAATTTTGAAACATTAATTTTTAACGATTTCAAAGAACAGAAGTTATACAACCCCAAAATACATTTTTGTTAAAATTAAAGTTCGCTTGAAAATATAAGAAAATAATTTTGAAAATTGGACATGGAACGTCGACTTCCTGGTCGGAATATAACCACTCAAAATGTCGCATATAGACATGATTAATCAATCTATAATATAATTACATCCTTGTAGAAAGTGATTGAAAAAATTTTGAAACATTAATTTTTAACGATTTCAAAGAACAGAAGTTATACAACCCCAAAATACATTTTTGTTAAAATTAAAGTTCGCTTGAAAATATAAGAAAATAATTTTGAAAATTGGACATGGAACGTCGACTTCCTGGTCGGAATATAACCACTCAAAATGTCGCATACAGAAATGATTAATCAATCTATAATATAATTACAGCCTTGTAGAAAGTGATTGAATAAATTTTGAAACATTAATTTTTAACGATTTCAAAAAGCAGAAGTTATACAACCCGAAAATACATGATTGTTAAAATTAAAGTTTGCTTGAAAATATAATAAAATAATTTTGAAAATTGGATATTGAACGTCGACTTTCTGGTAGCGAATACTAAATTTTTATAATAGCTGTGTAAAGTACTCTGAGAGGTTCCAACCGTCACGCACAGAAAATTTTGAGCCTCAACGATCATTCTGCTGGTCATAAGCAGCAAAGGCTACCTCAGGCCTGCATATTTCTTTCTTCAAGATGCCAGAGACAAACCTGTTGCTTATACTGAGGTGCTGAAGCTTTTGATTACTTCTGTAGCACGTGGGAGGTGATATGTTTTTTTAAAAACACTTTGCAGCATCCCATACAACCCAATAATGGAAAATCGAAAGTTTTCATGATCATGTCATCCTCAAGTTGTGACCCCCAGATGTTAAACTTGATGTATTATTACACATGGGGCGTGGTTGAGAGGGACTCCAATAGTAAACCACACAACCCTTTTGTGGCTCTCAGGGCAGCCATTGTATATGCAATGGCAAACATTCCCAACACCCATCTCATTATTGCCTGCAGTCGGTTTCGACAGCGTACAGATACTGTTACTGCGGCTGATGGTGGTTTCAATCACTGATGTCATCCATTGTGCATGTGGTCCCCTGAGATGTAGAATAACTACCTGCATCTTCAGCAGTAACAATTGATCAGCGTGCTTAGTTTAAATAGTAAAAAAAAAAATGTAGAAATGTTAGAGACGCTCGTAAATGACTGGCAAAAACTGCAAAACTCTTTTGAAAGAAAGGCCTGTGAATTGATGGGTTCACATAAGTTTGTTGCAATAACAACAGCAAACAGTGATTCAGCCAAAAGAGATCTCAGATTAAAGGACAAAATAACGAATAAATCTTTTAACTAAGTTAACCGATCAAAAAAATGTTACTGTAACACTTGAAACAGGAATAAAAAGGATTGCATAAAGAAAGGGATGATATTGAAGTTAACACTATACAACGCTTTCTCCATATGACATTCATTATACGATCAGATGGTGAAGTAGCAATAAATCTCTAGTTTGCACTTGCAGCTTTGCTAGCACATTTTTTTATGCAACGCGTAAGGAATCTGGGAAGACCATTCTAGAGACATTATAGAAACCTGCTACAAAACAATTACAACAATCCTGTATACAATATTGATGGCAGGCATGTTAAATAAATGTACCATGGCAACAACATGAAAGTTATGAAGAGAGAGAAGATATTTTTCAAATGGCAGTAATCATTATGGATCCTTCAATATAATAGTAGTTTTTGATCAGTACAGTATATCATTGACAAAAGAGTATGAACATTCTCGATGGGGATTTTTCAGTCATTATCGATGACACTTATGCCATTTAATTATCTATTTTCCAAGTTAATGTTTTCATGTGGAACACTGAACATTATAAAAAAAAAGGAAAAAGAAAGAAGGAGAACAAGAAAAAGAAAGAATCATAATGTAGCAATTATAATATGAGGGAAAGTCATTAAGTATGTCACAAAAGATAATTAAATAATAACTTACAATGATATTCACTTCAAAACTATTTTTATTTCTCAACATATTCTCCACCAATATTTATGCACTTATATTACCGTTTCATCAGTTCCCCAGCACCAGCTGCATAAATTTCTTTGGGATGTTGTCACAGCCATATTAGGACTTCAAGTTGAACACAGGAGACAATTCAAAAGTTTGGTTGGCAACTTCTTCAACATCCACCATACAGCTTCGACTTAGCCCCAAGCGATTTTCATCTGTTTACTCCACTAAAAAACCATCTTGGAAGCAAGATGATTTTCACAGATGATGAAAAGGTTCAACTTGAAGTCCTAATGTGGCTGAGACACAGCAACCCAAAGAATGTTATGCAGCTGGTCGCCCCGTGGCAGAATGAACACGACGCTGCGCCGGGTGTCACAACTTTTTAGGGCCCCTGCAGACTAAAAACATACAGCGATGCCGCGGACGCGCTATAGCGCGTAAATTACGTGAAAAAACGGCAAACTTCCTCGAAGGATCGTGATAAAAAAGGGCGAATTTCGTCGAAGAATCGCGGAAAAAACGCGAAATTCATTTAAAGATCACGAAAAATGACTAATTTCGTTGACAGATCGCGAAAAAAACGCAAATTTAGTCAAAAGGCCGTGAATAAACGTGAATTTCGTCAAAAGAAAGTAAAAAAAAAAAAAAACATGAGTTTCGTTGAAGATCGGGGAAAAATGCGAATTTTGCCGAAGGGCTACGGAGAAAACGCCAACTTCGTCAAAGGATCGTGGAAAAAACTGTTAATTTCGTCGAAGGATCACAGAAAAACAGCCAATTTCGTCGAAGAAACGGCAAATTTCGTCGTCGGATCGCGAAAAAACGGAGAATTCCGCCGACAGATTGCGAAAAAACGGAGAATTCCGCCGACAGATCGCGAAAAAACGGCAAATTTCGCTGAAGGATCGCCAAAAAACGGTAAATTTCGTTGAAGGATCTCGAAAAAATAGTAAATTTCGTCGAAGGATCTCGAAAAAATGGCTAAATTCGTCGAAGTATCTTGAAAAAACAGCAAATTTCGTCGAAGGATCGCGGAATAAACGCGAATTGTGTCCAAAGGCCAAAGAAAAAACGTGAAATTCATCAAAGGATCTGGGAAAATGGATAATTTCGTTGACAGATTGCGATAAAAATGCAAATTTCATCAAAAGGCCGCGGAAAAACTTGATTTTCGTCAAAAGACTAAAAAAAAACATGTTTCGTTGAAGGATCGTGGAAAAAATGGAAATTTCATCAAGGGGCCACAGAGAAAATGCAAATTTCGTCAAACGGCCGCAGAAAAAATGCCAATTTGGCAAAGAATTGTGGAAAAAACTGCTAATTTCGTCAAAGGATGACGGAAAAAGTGCAAATTTCGTTGAAGGGCTACGAAAAAAAAAAAAAATGTGAATTTCGCCAAAGGATCACGGGGAAAAAAAGAAACGCTAATTTCGTCAAAGGTTCACGAAAAAAACGTGAACTTTGTGAAATAGTCCCGGAAAAGATGCAGCATTCCTTTAGAAAACAGCAGACACACAAAGTTCTATGCTTATTAATATAGGCATAGTTTTTAATCTGAAACAATATACTATATACTGAACTAACTTTTGAAAAATCAGGATAACCCGAACCCATTTTGCAAGAATCTACACTCAGCCTGAAATCGACTCGAATCAAAAGCAGAGTTAATCCGACCTGCAACAAGAATAATTATTGCTGAAAGGGGATTTTCTCCCCTCCCTCCTCTGCTGTAACTTTTCGGAATATTTGCTGTGAATTTCAGAATTTTTTTTACTCAGAAAGGCTGATAAATGCCTGATGCCTTAATTAATTAGCAGTACAACTGGGTCATTCCATGTCAAATCAACCAGTGACTCAACCTGACCATTTTAGATTAGGAATCATTCTCCCTGATGATATAAATTAGAATATACTTTTATTATTTTTTATCTCAGTAAATTTTCATACAATTAATTTTTTTAATTTCGAAAAATCACGATTTTTTTGGCTTGTATTTCAACAGCAGCAAGAATAGATTTATATGATATATTGCATATTGCAGACTATTTTTGAAAACATTATTAGCGTTGCAGACACTTGAAGATAGTTCTGTCATTGGGAGCTGGTGCTGGGGCACTGATAAAACGGTGATATAACTGCATAAATATTGGTAGAGAATATGTTGAGAAATAAAAATAGTTTTGAAGTGAATATCATTGTAAGTTGTTATTTAATTATCTTTTGTGACTTACTTAATGACTTTCCCTCGTATTTTAAGTATAATAATTTACAAATGAATTTTTTTTATTTTTCCAAATGTAAAAAGACAACTTTTTCGAATAAAACATCAATTTCCTCACCCCAAACTTGCCAGTTTTATCTAACCATTCAAATTTCTGTATGTGATGATAATCTAGTTACTTTTCTAACACATAGCATAAGGAAAGTGTTGTAATCATGATTTCTGAGCATGTGAGTGAACACCTGATATCTTCCACTAAGAGAAAATGTTATAGATCACTGCCTGCGACCGATTCTATAGGGAAAATCATAAAGGAAACATGATAGAGTATAAGTGATAAATATTACGGCATTGTAAGCCAGCATGAGTGCCATAGAGGTAACATATCCAATCCAGTTTCCAAACGGGAGCTTCAGAATTTAAACCCAGGAAATTCCATTATAATAAAAATTTATAAAAAATTCTTGTTTTACTAAATTTATCAGTTTTTTTTTCTTGTCAGTTTATTTTTGGAGATTTGATTACATTTTTAAATCTAACCAGGGATCTGTTTAGGAAGAAATTGGGTCCTTTAAACGATCCTTCGCTAAATTTTTCATCTTAAAACAGGACTCTTCACAAAACCTTTCACCTTAGAACAGGACCCTTCATAAAATTCTCTGTCTTAAAAATACACCTTTTATAAAACTTTTCCTTCCCCAAACTGAACCTTTCAGAAATTTAATCATTCAAAAGTAAAATCTGGTTGTCACTTTTACATATATAAAGAAAATATGTGTATTTTACATACAGATATCTTCTTAAAAATGTATAAACAAGAACCTGAATATAACAGTCATTTCAAATTCACAAAATGACAACTACATTTTTCACAAATGTAAACAAGTTGGAAATTGTACGTCAAACGTGACAAATGAGGTGCGTTCGTACTATAGCTATGTTACATAAATATTCAGATCTTTTCTGATTTTTAATTCTGTGAAATGAATTATATCGTCTGCAGATTAATTTCTGTAATAAAATAAGTATCTCGGTCGCTTGAGGATTAAACTTCAAAAGCTCCTATAACAAAAAAGCACAGATTAAAAAAAAAAAAAAAAATCAAATTTCTTAATAAATATTTTTATTAATATCTGCTAAAGTTTTGATTCGATTTTAATAAAATTTGAAATGTCTCGACAAAATTCTGCATAGATAATATATTTTAAATTGCAAACCATTCGGTTGGGTAGTTTTTGCGTTGTTATATGCGGACGGATGGACGGACAGACAGACGGACGGACCAAGCGACGTCAATAGGTGCTACGTATTTATATAATTACGAACGCACCTAAAAACTGTTCAAAATTTCACAATAACAGGACCCTGTGGGAAAAGTCTGGACAGACCCCTGCTAACATAATGTTCATGCAACAGCCTTCTTGGCGAGAAATATCATTGTTGATAAAATACAAAAATCGCCTTTGGAAGTTATACTAAACAAAGACTTTTGTTTCACAATTTTGTTTTTTAAAATAACTGAAAATTACTTTTACTGCATGATTATGAAAAAAATCATTAATGAATAAATACACAAAAATAATAAAGTAAAAACTTTTATTTTCAGACAGTTACTTGTTTTTATTTATTAAATTAACTTACTTAAACAATTTCAAGTAAAAAACCCTAACATCAACCACTTATATACAAAATGTTCAACATTTTTTTATGGTTCTTTTATAGGTTTTTTTCAATTCCTACTATTAGCTCACACTCTCTATATATTTATATATCTTGTTCAAATTTTCAATTGTTAATGAAAATATTTTCTATTCATCCATTCAAGTTCAAATACATTTTTTAAAACTTGTAGTTGATGACACTTGATTTTAATTCAGTTTTTTAAAATATTAATTCATTAATTAAATTTAATTAATTAATTTTAGTTTTATATGGGAGAAAAAAAAATCTCCCATTGTATTCATACATGAAATGAAATATTTTCCTCAAATTAGTGATGTCACAAAAATAAAATACAGCAACAATGATTATAAAAAAAATTTCAATAAAGATAACGTGGGACATTAATGTTGCATGGGTTTATTTTATATATTTATGATTAAAAAGTAGGAATTGACTTTTATATTACTTGTTACAAACATATTTGACAAGCTTGAAGTTTTTTCATAAATCTCTCTCTCCTTATTTAACTATTTAATTTAATGTTGCTTAAATCTCAATAACAAGTTTTCACAACATCCTCCATAAAACACTTTAATGTTTTTAGGTCGATGGTCTTAGATTTTAATGATTAAACAATTTTTAATATCACACAAAATAATACACATATCTGTTTTCAGATATCTGTAGGTTCACTTTTCTTCAAAATTTTGGATACATACAATGTTCGCAAGTATAAATAAATTTGCTAGCATATGGGTCATATTATATAACTAAAAATAATCATTTTGGAAAAAAGATCAACATCAGGAATTTTCTTCAGAATGGCTAAGAAAATGTGGCTGTAAGCTACCTTTCTCAGGAAATGCTTTTTAACACACATTGCATACAAAACTATTGCCTTAATGGGTGCGAAGGTGAGAAGTTAATTGATGCTTTAATTTAAATGCTTTTTCGCAGATTTGGCACTTGAAAGGTTTTTCACTGCTATGACTGCTTAAATGATAATTCAAATGAGTTTTGCGTGTGAAGACTTTTCCACAGATGTTACACTGAAAGGGTTTTTCCATAGTATGAATACGAATATGTTCCTGCATATGTATTTTCTGTGTAAAACTTTTCTGGCAGAAATCACATTTAAATAGTTTTTCACCAGTATGAGTCCGAAAATGAGAGTTCAATTTACTCTTTTTATTAAATTCTTTTTGACACACGTTACAGACAAAATTATTCCCTTCATGAGCACGTAAATGATTGTTCAAAACACCCTTCATTAAAAATGCTTTTGGACAGATGTGACATTTATAGGGTTTTTCTTTCATACCAACACAAATATGACAATTCAGTTCACTTTCATATAAAAATAATTTTTCACAGGTAGGGCATTTATGTGGATTCTGGTGAAGATTATATAGTTCTTCACCAGAATGTGCCTGAAAATGAACGTTCAATTTATTCTTCGTATCAAATTCTTTTTGACACACATTACAGAAAAAATTCTTCCCTTCATGTACATGTAAATGATTGTTCAAAGAACTTCTTTTTGAAAATGCTTTTGGACAAATTTGACATTTATAGAGTTTTTCTTTCATACCAACACAAATATGATCATTCAGTTTACTTTTATGTAAAAATATTTTTCCACAGGTGGTGTGGAAACATTTGTGTGGTTTTTCCTCAGAATGACAACCGCCCTCTTTTGTAAAAATTTCTTTACTTATATCATGTGCATGTGTTTTTTTCTCCTCATTATTTGATACAAAATTATGTTCTTCGTGGGTGCGAAGGTGAACAGTTAATTGATGCTTTAATTTATATGCTTTTTCGCAGATTTGGCACTTGAAAGGTTTTTCACTGCTATGACTGCTAATATGATAATTCAAATGAGTATTACGTGCAAATGTTTTCCCACAGATGTCACAATAAAAGGGCCTTTCCCCAGTATGAATAAGAAAATGCTCTTTCAAATGACATTTCTGCTTGAAACATTTCTTACAGAAAACACATTTATATATTTTTTCACGAGAATGGGTCTGTAAATGCTGGTTCAATTGACTTTCAGTATCAAATTCTTTTTGACATATGTTACAGGTAAATTTCTTTCCTTCGTGAGTATTTAAATGTTTCTTCAAATACTGCTTTATTGGAAATGCTTTGGGGCAGATATGACATTTATAGGGTTTTTCTTTGGTATGCAGTTGAATATGATATTTTAATTTTGCTCTTATTGAAAATGATTTTCCACATGGACATTCATGTATTTTTTCCTTGGAATGACTTAACATGTGTTCTTGCAAAGAATCGTCACTATCAAATATTTTTTGACAAATGTGACATACAAAATTTCTCACTCCAGAGTGACTATCAAGATGATGAGCATAATCCTTCTCTTCCGTAAAAATGTCTTTACAGATATCGCAAACGAAAGGTTTTATATCCAAATGATTTTCAAGATGTTGTAGTAAGTTACTTTCTTCAGGAAATCTTTCATGGCAAAAATCACAATTAAAGAGATTATCCATGTTACAATGTTTGTTATACATACAACTGTTATCAATACCTCAGACTTATTTTCTATTTGAATAAATGAAATTTCTTGCGAAATTGTGTGTAATAACATTCGAGTAGTATTTTGTATAAAACATGCATAAAATCCTAAAACCTATACTTTTTTTCTTTCTGTATACATAAAACATTCCAGAAAAAAATATTTAGAATATAAAAAAATTTCTAGATATTACTTTCATAGTCATTTGGCAGAGATAATGGAGAGATATGTGGTAAAAAATATATATATGAAACACCTGAAAAGAGAAAAAAAAATGCAATATAATGAAAGAATCTTCAAATATATATTTTTTAAATTATTTATATTATTAACTAGTAAAATACTTATTGTTGCCCAATTTAATTTAAAACAAAGACACGGTAGCTACAAATTTTTAGCAAATATTGCCTTTGATTTAAACTTTAATGTTTTCTGATAGTACATTATCTCATGAAAAGGAAAAAGAGTGAAATTCACAACTTTTTGCAGAAAGAAAATAAGAGGTGTAAGCTAAACTTTATTCAATGTATTTAACTAGGACTACATAAAAATTGCCAAATTTCCACTATCTTTCATTTTCATATGTACAGTTGTGGAGGCAAAAAGATGCACACCATCCTAACTTATTTTATCATCAAATTATTGCAGAGATATGATTTGAAAAGCCAGTCAGTTTTTTCTGGTTTAAACCACTTTAAAAAAGCCAGCTTTAATTTTTTTTTCAGAAAATGAAGATGATTTAATTAATTTATAAGCAGCAGTTCAATTATCACAGTAAGATTATCTAATAGATCAGCGATCCTAACACTGTGGCCCATGTCATCAGGGGGTCCTCAAAATGCTCGTGCTGTATATAAAAATTTTCACTTATATAGAATTTGAGATATATCTTATCCTCAAAGGACTCGTGCTAAATGTACAAATTTTCACTTATATAGAATTTGAGAGATATCTTGTCCTCAAAGGACTCGTGCTGAATATAAAAATTTTCACTTGTATAGAATTTGAGAGAAATCTTGTCCTCAAAGGACTCGTGCTAAATGTACAAATTTTCACTTATATAGAATTTGAGAGATATCTTGTCCTCAAAGGACTCGTGCTGAATATAAAAATTTTTACTTGTATAGAATTTGAGATATATCTTATCCTCAAAGGACTCGTGCTAAATCTACAAATTTTCACTTATATAGAATTTGAGAGATATCTTGTCCTCAAAGTGCTCGTGCTGTATATAAAAATTTTCACTTATATAGAATTTGAGATATATCTTATCCTCAAAAGACTCGTGCTAAATGTACAAATTTTCACTTATATAGAATTTGAGAGAAATCTTGTCCTCAAAGAACTCGTGCTGAATGTAAAAGTTTTTACTTATATAGAATTTGCAAGAAATTGTATCCTCAAAGAACTCGTGCTGAATGTAAAAATTTTCACTTATATAGAATTTGAGAGAAATTATATCCTCAAAGGACTCGTGCTGAATGTACAAATTTTCACTTATATAGAATTTGAGAGATATCTTGTCCTCAAAGGACTCGTGCTGAATATAAAAATTTTTACTTGTATAGAATTTGAGATATATCTTATCCTCAAAGGACTCGTGCTAAATGTACAAATTTTCACTTATATAGAATTTGAGAGATATCTTGTCCTCAAAGTGCTCGTGCTGTATATAAAAATTTTCACTTATATAGAATTTGAGATATATCTTATCCTCAAAAGACTCGTGCTAAATGTACAAATTTTCACTTATATAGAATTTGAGAGAAATCTTGTCCTCAAAGAACTCGTGCTGAATTTAAAAATTTTCACTTATATAGAATTTGAGAGAAATTATATCCTCAAAGGACTCGTGCTGAATTTAAAAATTTTCACTTATATAGAATTTGAGAGAAATCTTATAAATAAAAATAAGATAAACTAGTAAAACTGTTTAAAAGTACTGAACAATTTTTTTACATTATTATGATTAGTTTATATATTTGGTATGTGATATTCAGGGTGCATACAGTCTTTAATTTTGAGCACATCTATTTGCAGATAGCAATTTTTGTTTTCTTTTAATAGCAGAAATTTGTTATAAATTCTGTAATGTGGTAGGGTGAAGATATTGGTGCTTCAAAAATAAGGTCCATACACATCCTTACTGATATACTAAAGATTATCAGTAATTTCAGCTTTACTATGTGGGGGTCCACGAAAACACAGAATATACGAAAAGGAGTCTGTGGTATCCAAGAACCACTGTAATAGATAAATGCCACTTGGTAGCTTTCAATACAAAAAAGTATAAAGCTACCTATTGCAGCCGTTTGGAGAAAAGCAATTCCGGAAAATTTCGGTATATTTTCACTGATATTTCACTGACCCCTAGATAAAGGTGAAAATTGGGAATTTCACTTAGTAGCCACTGGCCGGTAGGTTGATTTTCTTTTAGTAGCCAGTTACTGGTTAGTGAGAATAATTTCTTTAGTAGCCAGTAACTACATGTATGTCACTGAATATTTATTTTTTTTAAATATATAATGACTTTACAGTAAACAAGTAATTTATGTACTAAATAAAAATATTTTAATTTATACTGTTTTGAATAAACTTGAGATTAATTTCCAATCTATTTTAAATTTAAAAATAAGCTAACAGCAAAGTTATACACATCATGCTTATGTAGCTAACTACATAAGTCACACTAAACTTAGGCACTTAAGCTTGGTAGCTAACTACATAAGTACCTTTTTTAAAAAAAAAATATTTGTCTAGAATTAAGGTCTGACAATAATAAAATAGGTATATTTATACACTAAATAATAACCCACAACATAATGTACATTACACATACACAACCTGTGGCCAGCAGGCCAAATTCTCCAGAAATTCAGGAATGTATTTCGCAAATTAGTTTTGGATAAAATTGCAATTTTCACCATTCGGAAGTGTAAAAATTATGAATTTCGCCGATCAGGTAAGTAAAAATTATTAATTTCATCGGTCGTGTGCTTAAAAATCATTAATTGTATCGGTCGCATTCGTAAAAGTCATCAATTTTGACGATCGAGCAGGACAACATGAATTTAGTCATTTGGGAGTGTAAAAATCATGAATTTCGTCGATCAGGCACAGAAAAATCATGAATTTGTAGGTTGAGCACAGAAAATTCATGAATATTGCCAATTGGGCGAGGAAAAATCAAACCAAACTGCCGCAAGCTGATATATCCATTCACTATGCTGTAGGTTTCACTGCAATATTAGCAATTTTTAAATTAATATAATTCTACAAATATAATGTAGTTTTAAAACATTAAGCAATGATTAATAGTTTCAAGGATTATATTCATATACATAATTAAGTTTGGTTAGTTATACATAGTTAAGTTGGAACGATCTTTCTAAAAATGTAACTTTTATGCAATTTTATTCAAAAATTAATTTTGAATAAAAATGGCCAAACCCTGCCCACTCCCCATCACTCTAAAAACAACACGCGGGTACACAACACAAACAAAATGTTGTCCCCCCCTGAGATGTTCGTTAACTTCGATCAGACAAACGCAAAATTTGTGCCTACATCTGAATACACATTGGAAGAACGTGGTTCAAAACAAGTGTCCATAATCAGCATGGACAATTAAAGAGAGGTGACTCTTTTGTTAGCATGTTCTCTTTCTGGAAACCTACTTCCACCAGAATTGTTGTACGTTGGAAAAACAACAAATTGTCATCCAAAGTTTACATTTCCTCATGCTTCGACACATAAAGAATATTCTTGTACCTTATTATGACAAGCAGAGAGAGATTCTCGGGCTAGTTCCAGAACAACCTGGTGTAGCATTGTTCTACGTTTTTTAGGCACACCAAAATCCTCTTTCTCTGGCTGAATTAGAGAAGAGGAATATTATTCCAGTTTTTGTGCCGACTTCCTGCACAGGAGAGACCTTTGGACTTAACTGTAAACGGTGAGTTCAAGCGTTTGCTCAAGAATGAGTTTATTGAGTGGTATTCTAACGAGCTTAAATTTCTAGAGGAAAAAGAATCTGTGGACCTGCAAATATCACGACTAAAACCGATTCAAGCTTCTTGGCTTGTGCACACATTTAATGGTGTTCAAGCCAAACATGAGATAATTTTGAATGGTTTCAAAGAAGCTGGAATAAATATTGTAAGTGAATGAGCTGTATTCTATTAGTTGTATTATTGTTTTTATTCAAGAAATAGTTGTATAGTATTCAAGAAATAGTTGTAAGTATTCAAGAATTTTTTGTACTTATTTCTTATTTAAGTAACTGTAATCATTACATTTTGGATAAGGAAAAAAATTCTGATCTTTTATTATTATTTGAGGCGAAAAAAAAAATATTTTGCGAGTCTTAAATTTTTGCGATTACGACAGGCTCACGAAAATTAAAGCCTCGCAAAAATAAATGCTTTTTTTTAATTTTAATGAAAAAAATATCAGTAATAAGAGATTTAGTCTCAATGTTGTGTTTGTTTGATACATTTTCTTACTCTTATGCTATTTTAGATAAAATTGTTATGAGCTTTCATTATACTCAACCAGGTAAAAAAGCTCATCAAGACAGACAGAATTTTAATTTAACACATGTTAATAAAAGAAAAGTAGCTTATTGCAATAGCATGTTCTAATAGAAATTTCATAAACTGGCTAAGTTATTGTCCCACTAAAACAACAATAATGGTCTATAATCTAAAAAAACTCCATGCATTTTACAGGATTGATTGTATGAGGGTTATTTTTTAAACAACGTCTGTTTGTGAATGAGAGAGAAAATGACAAGCGACCACTGCAGCATGCATGTGTGTCAGCTCCCAGAATGTTTTGAGCGTGTTTAGATGCTATTTGCAGCCGTATCGTCTGTCTGTGTGCTGAGCTGTAGAAGTTTAAAATTGATTTGTCTGCCAACTGAGAGAAATTATTTGTAATTCAATTCTTGAGTGCAAGAAACTTGAGAGCAGCCGAATTTCACCGTCAGAAATGATGAATTCTACGGTGATAATGATATGAGCAGGCCTTTACAAATTCGATAAAATCTGGTAGCCAGAAAAAAAAAAATACTAGTAGCCAGCAAAAAAAATTAACATCCACTTCCCCCGTCATTGATTAAAAATAAAACACGGGAGTTTTTTACGAATTAATTGAAAAAAAATAATAACAAGCATAGTTTAGAATTATTAGTTACATAGTTTAAAATAGTACATAATTTAGAAAGATAATATAAACTATATTTTCTAATGAAACTTATAAAATTTATAATCACTTATATTATATTGACAACTTATATAAACACAAAAATAAGATTTGAAACTTACCAATAAGGAAAAAAAAAAAACTCTCGAGCATTTTTTTTAGCATTGTATCCAATTTTAGTTGCCAAAGAGGCTGGATTGACACTATTTCTTACCCTATTTCTTCTTGCTATAGTTGAAAAGAATGGTGTTTTCTGTACATGAGATGGAAAATGCCTTTTAAATTTAGTTCTTCCATTGAAAGTACGAGTGAAGAGGAAGATCACTGCTTACCGTGCACGAGTAGGGGTGGGGGAGAGAAAAAATACCATTTGTGCTCATTTCTTATGTCAATTTTTCATTTGAAATCACACCGAAAGATTAAATAACTTGGTCGTCGGATCAAAAAACTTGGTAGCCAGTGGAGACCTGGCGACTGCATTTGTCAAGCCCTGGATATGAGTGATAGTAAAGTTTGAAAGTGAGTGAAAATGTTCAAGGACGGGCAGGTTGAGCCAAGCCCAGGCCGACCTAATCTGATTTCAGAACATTTGGTTCATGATGTGAACAACAAAATTCAATTTTCACTTTTTTTCGGTATTTAAAGGAGTTTCTTGGTGGTCAATGGTTTAATGACAACAAAGAAGTATAGGTGCAGATTCCCAAAATCTGTAAGGAGCCAGTGGCCACATTGTGAAACAAACACAAAAACAATAGAATTTATATGGCTATATGGTGTTTATTGTCTGCTATTAAAGCTTAAAAGTAAATTTTAAATTAAAATTTACACAAAACTTAAAAATAAATAAATGATTTATTTTTTCTTCATTAAAATTGGGCAACAGGATTTTATAGAATCTTCCAACCATAATTGTATACAGTTTAAAAGAATAAATGTTTGTAATGTAAGGCCTGAAAAAAACTATTCTCTAACGTTTTTTGTTCTATAGATAAATCCCCCACCCCAAAGTGTTTTTCATAGCTGAGAAAAAATGCTCAACATGGGCATTTGCATCAAAAAGTAAGTCTATAAAAACCAAAAGAAAAATATATGTGAAAAAAAATATGAAGCAGATTTATTTTCTTTTAAGTTTTAGATTTTAACAAAATAAATTGAACAATTTTTGACATTCAGGGATGATTTTGAGTGTGGGGTGATGGAGAAAGATAGAACACTATCTCATTGCAACTTTTGTTGGCAGAGGGATTTTTTAAAGGATTTATTAAGTTTTTTTTTTTTTTTTTAAATCAGTATGAAGACAATAAATTGCAATCTTTATGACAATCGCTGATTTTCATGTTTTATTATCACAACGACGAAATTCGCTTTTTTTTCCCCCCTGTGATCGATTGACAAAACTTGCGATTTTTCTCTGCGGCTAGTCAAAAATATTTGCTAATTTTTTCGCGACTAATTGACGAAATTCGCTATATTTGTCTGCAACTGATTAACGAAATTCATGATTTTTCTCTGTGACCGATTTACGGAATTCATATTTTCTTTTCTGCGATCGATTGGTTAAATTTTCATTTTTTTCGCAACAGCTTGATGAGATGCGTGTTTTCCATCCACGAGCAATTGACGAAATTCGCGATTTTATTTCATGATTGTTTAACGAAATTCCCGATTTTTTTTTCAGCAACAGATTGACGAAATTCACAGTTGTTTTTTCCAATAGATTAATGAGATTTGTGCTTTTACTAGAATAGATTGATGAAATTTGCGTTTTTCCCCCCCTCAAACAATTGACAAAATTCGCGCCCCCCACACACACGCCGAGACCGATTGATGAAATTCGTGGTTTTATTTCACGACCAAGTGACGAAATTTAAGGTTTTATTTCGTGAGTGATTGATGAAATTTGTGATAGTAGTCAATGAGCGATCGACGAAATCTTAGGGATTTTTACGTGATTGTTGTCACAAAGTTTACTATCTAAGGAAATTCCTGATTTCTTTTCCTGACCAATCGACGAATTGATTTTGCAGAAATCTGATAAAAATAAATAATAATGATTTGAGGAATTCCGATAATTCATGGAAAAATCGCATGCCAATATCTAGTGTCTACCTGTAAGGACATATCTGAAGAATCCTAGAACTACAAATTTAATGAGCAGGGACTCAAAATTATTATCTTCTCGGCACGAATTTTTCTGCGTCGTGGGCTAATTGCAGTATCAGCTACCTCTGATTTCTTTTGCGGCACATATTAACGTGATGTTTTCCCCCCTGATTTCACAGACACTGTAATTTTTTTTTAAAGAAGAAAACGGGAAATTTATAGATCCGCAGAAATGTGGTATTCATACTTAATCATATTTTTTAATTATGGACAACAGAAAAAATAAAAAAGCGGTAAATATCGCAAAAAATCTGCAGATTTGATTTTTTTTTAAAAACAGAAATCTGACATTCGGCAGAAAAGGGGCATCCCTGTAAAATACATGGCAACTTAGACATGGAAATTTAATGGCCAAAGAAAGAAAATCAGTCGTCACGTGGCGACCATGAGTCTGCACCTATACAAAGAAGTGACAATTGTAATCATCGATTGGGCTTCTTCACAGGAGGCAGATTTCTTTGACATCAGTATTCAAAAACTTGTTGAACGGCATGATAAACGTAAACAAAAATGGAAATTATGTAGAAAAGTAGACGAAAATATTTAGAATATGGAAATAAATATATTTTAATGATATTTACGGTATTTTTCTTCTTATAAAAAAAGTACCTTATTTTTAAAATAACCCTCGTATGTAGTTTTATGAAATATATATTGTATATACAAGGTGAAAACAAAGTCTTGTCCTGATAATAAATATTGCGTGAAAACTATTATAATTAGACATATATGGTTGTTTGAATGCATTGTAAGTACTGTCATAAAGTTTTTAATATAAGACCACATACTTCATGAAATTTCATCGTGTGCCCCCTTGATAGCTCAAATAATGTCAAAATTCTCATTCTCACTGAGTGTTCGCTAACCTGACATTTGTAATAGTACACATGGCATGTTTTATCCTAGCTTTCAGTTCTTCAATGTCAGTTTGTGAGTTCCTAGATGAAAAATGTCCAGGCTGGTGGATTGGAAGGGATGGACCAACAACATGGCCTCTATGCTTTCCTGACATTAACCCCTCTTGATTTTTTCTTTTAAGGCTATATATCAAGGACAGAGTCTTTGCCACACCAGTTGCTGACGTTGAAGAACAGAAATCTTTAATAAAAGATGATGTGTGTACTCCTACAGTAAACAGGGCCCTTGTTAAGGGGGGGGGGGATGGGGGGAACCTCCCCCTCCCAAAATGTTCGCAAATGCTGTTACACTTGGCAAATTTACTCTTTTAGCTGGCAAATTTTTTTAAAACTTTAATAAAAACAATAATATACTTTCTATTTCTGATAAACTTGGCAAAAGTTACATATCTAATTAGGAATATTATTAAACTTTTTACAAATAAGAACTATAGGGTTATTCCATGGCAACTTATGTTACATTTATAATAACTGACTTCAGTAATTTTAGTGATATAACGCCAAAAAATATTAAAAATGTAAAGTTGATGTGATTTGTTAATTAAACCTATCCAAACTGAAATTTGGATGAAAATTACCCAGATTTAGTGTTATTTCTTGAACAAGTTAAATTTCTTATGGTAACTTATGTTTTTTTTTATCAGTAACGTAAGTTACCATAGTAAATATAATTTCCAGAGTTCAAGAAATAGCACTAAATTTAAGTAATTTTCATGCAAATTTTCCTTTGGATAGGTTTAATTAACAAATCACATCAACTTTACATTATGAATATTTTTACGTGATATATTTCTAAAATTACTGAAGTCAATTATTCTAAATGTAACGAAAGTTACCATAGAATGACCCTATATTACATTTTCTAACTGTGGTAATTTGGCAAAATTATAAATCTAGTTGGCAAACTTGTTGAATTGGCGAGAACTGTTTATTTTTGATTCTCAATGAATTGGCAAATACTGAAATTTGACTTGGCAATTAAGATCCTTTCCCCCCTCAATAAAAAGTCTTTGTGATGGCCCTGACAGTAAACATCTTAGCAAGAACTACATAGAATACCACATTGACATTCTCCGAGCTACCAAGGGTGCACACATTGAAATTTCATGAAATATGTGGTCTTATTAAAAACTTTATAACAGTACTAACAATGAATTCAAATGATATATCTAATTATAACAGTCTTTGCACAATAATTATTTATAATCAGGGCAAGACTTTCTGCTCACCCTGTATATATTATGTATAAATTATATATCATTAGTTACAAAAGAAATGTAAAAAGAAATAGGCAAAAACACAGCGTTTTACAAAAATGGAAAATGTAAAGTAAATTTCACTATACTAATTTCATTACTTGTTTGTTATAAGGTCCTTGGCTGGCCTAATTCAGGCTTAAGATGACAGCATGATAACAAACCTGATGAACTTTTATGCATGTATCCACACATTAATAACACACCATATATATATATATAAACACATTATATATATATATATATATATATATGGTAGAAGACCACTAATCCGCACAGCTTGGTTCCAAGAGTTTTGCAGATTTGAGACTTTTTGCAGATTATAGGTCATGTGTATTTAATCTTTGTTTATACTTTTTTTAATTCCTATTTTGGACAATTTTAGAATGACAATGCTTAAAAATAAACAGGTACGTATGTATTAACGCCACCGCAGCTACAGATTTGGCGGTTTTTAAGTGCCGGCAATCTTTTGTAGCACTAAAAATGGCGTCAAAAATCAGCAAACAATAAGGCAACAAGGAATCCAAAAGATAACTGTGTGCACATGCGAACAACAAGATTGCTCTTTATTGGCACATTAGCGCAACTTCTGCTGCAGTGGCATTAATACGTAAGTACCAATAAACAAAGTACACAATGAAACACATAAATAATATAAGAATAATTTAAAAAGTAATTTGTTTAATTAAATGTATCATCAATGGTCGTTAGTATTAAAATATTTGGTTTATGTTTTTGTATTGTATCTTGCAGTATATAAATAGACATAATTTTCTACTGAACTGCAAAATTTTGTTTTTAAAAATTTCAATGTACTTGGATAATTATTGTAAATCCATGTGTGAAGATTTAATAAGAATTTATGCATTTTTATATTTTTTTAACATTTATTTAAGGGATTAATTGCTTAATTTTTGACAAAATGATTATTTATTTTCAATTCTATAAATATTTATAGATGAGAGATAAAATATATTATCTAAGTAATCGTCTTTCTTTAAGACAAATAATAGACTTTAATACATTTTTAAAAGGCAAAATTATTTGAATTTGCCATATGAATGTTTACTTAAATAAAATACTTTTATAAGTACTATCATTTTGAGCTATAAAAAAGTATTAAATGATAAATAATAATATATATCAGAAGTCAAGTTAAAGTTTGAGAAAAAAATGTTAAAATGTCATTGATAAATTATTTTTTAAGACTTAAATTTCCTTGTTTACAATCATTTATACAGTGCAGATTACAGCCGTTTACGAATTAGAGGTATTCTACTGTATTATAAATATTGTTTTTTAGGTACTTCTCCATTATCTCGTTGACCACTTTCCATACCAAAAAACTGTTGCCAAACTGTACCACCAAATAAACAAATGGAAGAATGTTGCCATTGAAATTTCCAATAACAATGATAATAAAAATACAAGAAATTCAGAAAAGCTCCACTCACCAATGTTGCAACTTAGTAAGCTTATACATAAAATTTACAATATATTAATGAAAACAGAAAAGAAATAATCTTGGATATTTATTTATTTGCATTATTTTTCTTAATTATCCCTCTCGGCTGGTGAATAAATGTTTGTGACGTCAGTTGATCTATTGTGCGTAAGCATCGCAACATTTTTTCAATGTTTTTTTCTCTTTAAATATCATAGCACCGCCATTTAAGGATGCAAATGTTATTTGAATTAATGAAATAACTAATAAATCAGTAAAACATAATGAAAAATACAGGTAAATGTCAAATTAAAAACCACTTGATGACATAACAAACACATGTATTGCTTCTGACGTCAAGTGAATGTGATGCTACGATCATGCATTTTTTACCTTAAATCCTATAGTTTGGCAATAGTTTTTTGGGTACTTCTCTAGTATCCTGTCGATGACTTTTCATAACAAAAAACTGTCACCAAACTGTAAGATTAAATGCCAAAAATGCAGTCCCATTTACTTGATGTCAGAAGCATTATATGTATTTGTTATGTCATCAAGTGGTTTTTAATTCGACATTTGTATGTATTTTTCATTATGTTTTACTGATTTATTAGTTATTTCATTCATTAAAATAACAATTGTGTCCTTAAATTCTTATATTATATTTATTTTGATATTCCAATGGCAACGTTCTCCCGTTTATTTGGCGTTAGTTTTTTGTTATGAAAAGTGGTCGATGGGATAATAGAGAAGTACCGTTTTTTGTTATGAAAAGTGGTCGACGAGATAATGGAGATGTACCGTTTTTTTATATATAAATTACTTCTGTTTGTATATAAAAATAAATAAATTGTATCTTTATATTAAATAAATTGTATAAATACTGAAAAGAAAAATTGCTCGCATGTACGAAACAGTAAATAGGTTGTCAAAAAAATATGAACATTTTTTTTCTCTTGCCAAGATCCCTGTAACAAACAAGTAGCTTTAATATCATTGAAAAAATAATGATTTCCTCTTACCTCTTATATTGTAGAACTCATCTCAACAGTTTCATAGTAGTATCTTGAATGTACCTATTTTACTTGATATTTGTAGAATGATTCATTTTAGCTGAAGCTGATAAAATCCTAATGATGGTCACATTTCACACCAGAATGACATAAATTGAAAAGCTGTTAAAAAGAGTTTTTTTTTTTTTTTTTTGCTGACAACTTTTAAAAATTTCCTAATATACAAATGTTATAAAATTCAAGACATTGTTAAAAAAAATTCCCCTCATAATATCATTTGCTTTTTTACTAGCATCAAAATACAAAAATGACATTGGAACCAAAAGGCATAGACCATGAAATAAAATGAATGATATGAATAAAATGAATGAATTCATCATTTTGAAATTACCAAATCTTGCTATCTATAATCTACACTGACTCATTTCTCAAAAAATAAAACCACTACATCTAAAGAAAAGACTGAAATTTTTACACATTATACAACAATTTGTGAAAGTAAATAATAAATAAGCCATACTTGGATTTTGGACATAAAATTTGTGATTACCAATATCTTTTTAATTTCAGATTATTGAATTTGTAATTAAAATAATTGTCTACATAATAACTATTTTAGCAATTCAAAATTTTCTCGGGATTTTATTATTATTATTATTAATAATGTGAATTCCATATACAGCTAGTCTAATTGCAAGCACAAGAATTAGATGTCTACATGGGCTGAAATTTCCAGACCTGGGCCCAGCCGGACATAGAAGCTAAAAGTTCGGTGCAAGTCTGGCTCAGCCCATGCAAAAAAAAAAAAAATTATTGTCTCTGCCTGTCCTGGTATAAAAGGTAAAAGTTTGGCCCAGCCAGTACAAAAACTTAATTGGCTAAGTCCGGCATGACTAAATTTCTTAAAAAAAAACATGCCAATATTTCTGAAGCAATGTTATCTTATAATTAAAATTATTCAAAAAATGCACCACAATTTATGGAATACAGAATAACAACAATATTAATGACCACTTAGACAATTACATATATAAACATTGATTAAAAATATATATTTAGACAATTATATTCGAATGAAGATTCAGTAAGAAAATCAACATAGTTTAGAATGAAAGAAAAAACTGGTAAAAGAGAATCATAATTTTATAGCTCTAAGAAAAAAAAGTAGATTTTAAAAAATATATCTCTGTAATTTATTAAACCAAATTAAATTGTTAAATATTTTGCTAAACAAAAATACAACAACACTATAACTTTTCAAAAGCTTGTTTTAAAAAAATAGTGTGTAAAAAAAGTCTTTTTTTTTTTAAATTGTATTTTTAAAATTAAAATCAGATTTTCTTTCTTTTTTCCTGCTTTAAGGCAGTATTAAAAAAAAATATTTTTCCACGCTCAACAACTCAAAATTTTTAGACACATTTTCAGACTCATTTTTAAAAGTAACAACATGAAACTTGGCAGCGTGATTTATGAAGAGATTTACAAGAGCCCCATGTTTTTATTTTTCGTTCAATTAATTAGAAATTGATTTACAGACAATTATTTTCAGAGTACGATCATTTTTTTTGTTTCCAGCGTTATCGCTTCGGCAAATTCGGATCAAAATGTCCACTTTGACAGCATTTTTTGAAATAAATTCTGCCTTAATCAAAAAATCAAGACAATACAGACATTATAAAAAAGTTTCTTAATAAGAGAACAATTGGATGCATTTTAGAGCAAAAATGAATTTATCAATGTGTCTCAAAATAAGCAGTTTGGATTTGAATACACCCTTAAAGAACTGAATTTCTCCAAGAGTTGTATGTTTCCTAAACACAGTGTTCATACAGACTTGAAAAGAAAAAACTGAAGGAGTCTAGAAAATTTCTAAGGAGTATAAGGATTTTAAAAGACTTACCATATTTTTTCATGTATACCATGCCCCCGTAATTTTTAATACATATACACACAGCCTAATTTTTAAGAGAGAGAGAAAAAAAATCTATTAAAATCTAAAATTATAAAGTATTCACAAGGTCAAGGTCAAACTGGGCAGGGTGGCCTACCTTTCAGTTTAAGCTTAACTAGCCATGCCCAGCACAAAGTATTTACAGTGAATTGCTTATTAGTTTCATAGATTTGAATACAAAATTGCCAGATAACTATTTTATGCAGTGACGACTGGCTACATATTTAGAGGCCAGTCAAATCCCAAATACTCATCATGAATCACATACATCTAGATTTTAAAAGTAAATTTTTAAGGAAACACTATGTGGGTTATACAAAAATAAATGGTACTTCTCTATTATCCCGTCGACCACTTTTCATAACAAAAAACTATCACCAAACTGTTAGATTAAACGCCAAAAATAAAATACAGTCCCATTTACTTGATATCAGAAGCATTATACGTATTTGTTATGTCATGAAGTGGTTTTTAATTTGACATTTGCGTGTATTTTTAATTATGTTTTACTGATTTATTAGTTATTTCATTAATTAATATAACAATTGTGTCCTTAAATTCTTATATTTTATTTATTTATTTATTTTGATATTCCAATGGCAACGTTCTTCTGTTTATTTGGCATTAGTACAGTTTGGCGATAGCTTTTTGTTATGAAAAGTGGTCGAGGGATAATAGAGAAGTGCCAAATAAATAAATAAAATACAGTAACTTTAAAAAAAAAAGAAAGAATGACAGTATAATTACTTGAACTTTACCTTTGTAAACATGTGGTGAAGATTTTTATTTTATTTCCTTTAAAGGTTAATCTCTCTAAGCCACAACAAGATTAAGCAGCATTATTCATCTTGTAATACATTAGTTTCCATTTTCTACTCCTGAATATTTCAACTTAAATCATTGTTCAATGCTAAATTATACTTCACAATAATTTAAGGAGCATTTAAGGAGTATTTTGTATATTTAAGGAGTTTTAAGTACTCCTATGAAACTTTCTCATTTCTAAGTAGTCTAAAGAGTCTGTATGAACCCTGTAAACAATCAACCCTCTAATCAGATGATAATAAGGAACAAAATATACATTTTTATACTTAACACTAGAACAACGGTAGGGGTAATTTTGACCCCTGAGCACTTTTGTCTGTTGATTACTTTTGTTTGGTTGGAAGAAATTTTTTGACTTTCCCTAAATAGATAATAAGTATTTTTTTTTTAAATCAACTTTCTAGATTTGTTAGTTTTTGAAATATTGGACAATATTAAATATATATATATGTATGAAATATTGATGAAAAAAATATTAATTTATAAATTGTGTTTTATTTTAGTTAGCATTAGTTTTAATTTGTAAAACCAATCAATTTTTATATCAAATTAATGAGTTATTTGAGTAGTTGTAGTATGATCCAATGGATCGCCCTGTAGGCATTACATTTACTGTACTTTAGAAATTCAATAAATAATTATCAAGTAATAATAAATATAAATTATATACAAATGATGAAATACACATAAATTACATATTTTTTACAATGTATGGCATTTAAAATTGTTTTATTGTTATTTCAGTAGTTTCATCGAGGGGTCAAAATGACCCCTTCCTGCTGTTTTAGTAGGTAAGATTTTTCTGCCGTTCTAGTGTTAATTAAAAAAATTATAATTAGTAACTATAAAAGCAATAAAAATTGCAAATAGACATATCACTTCTTAACCCTCTGACCGCTTATCCCTTGATTTCCACAGTCAAGACATTTGTGGAAAAATTTATAGTAGGTATAATGGAAAATTTTGATTGACAAA